>OX326952.1:2267693-3655193 GCA_946800315.1 Misopates orontium
CCTCTCTAGATAGAGCAAACTCGGCAAATTATTTTATAGTAGAGTATCTACACTGATAGAAACTCACTTCTTCCTTACTAGACCGATTGCCATGAATGACTGAAGTGGCTTGACTTGACTTTAGCTACAGGGACAGTTTCACCGACCTAAGAACCATTTCCTTTAGCAGCAGCGGAGGATATTCTATAAAAGCAAAGAACACACCGAAGCTCCTCAGCCCTTGCATACTAAGATTATTATTATCCGTGCTTTCGTGGAAGTCTCACCTATCAAGGAAGTATGACTAGGATAGTTTCTCCCTGCGGGAAGCATTAGGACCTCAGCCCAGTACGCACAGAAGTACAGTCTACCTCTATTTAGCTCTACTGGCTTTCTTATACCTATACCATAGAACCCTCACTCTTGTTATCCGTTTGAACATCCCCGGATCCAATCAGCAGTGGTAGAGAGTCCTCTTCCCCCAAGCGTCTGAAGTCACTTCCACCCTTTTAGCCATTTGCTTCCTTGCTCCGATATGAGTGGAGAAGTATCCAGGGAAGTCCCCTATAATAGAAAGCTAGTCCCGTTCCACTCTTCTCTCAATGTCAGTGCTGGGAGATCGGGTACAGCGAGATCACTTTTCTGTTAGTCTGCTATGCATGAAAGCAAGAAGCTCTCTTTCTTCCTCGGGGATCTGGTATATTAGAAATTTGTATACAAGGTCTCACATGTAGAGATTCCCTGCCCATAGAGGAAGGAGTTGGTAGCAGACAAGTTATTCAGCAATGAAACTTCCATGGCGTAGATTGATCTTTCATGAATCTGTCTTGAAGAGTGAGATCGTTATTGCATAGAGTTGGTGCCTATCTCTACACGTCCACAATGAGATCAGAAAAGCAAGGAGCTTTCGCTTCGCACCTTGGTATGGTCCACTTGATGAGTCTCTCTGGAATTTCTCTTCCAAATTGTAAACAGAAGGTCTTACTCCCAACCGTTGAATGCGTGTGGTCAACTGTGTAATCAAGGAAGCCTACATTGACTGACTTTCATGGTTAAGATTCGAAAGACGAAGAACCAACAAGATAGGGTGCTTTCCCCTCTTCTCTAACTAACAGGAGAAGCGGAACATGTAGCTTTTCATCCTTGTTTGATCATCCTATCAGTCATGGTAACGGATTGAGTCTCTCTCTTTCGGTAGCTCCTTTGACTCTTTGTGATCGAACAAAACAAGAGCAAGATATATCGTAGTAAAGGTTTACTGAGCTTTAAAAGAAAATAGGTTCCTTATTCTCATATGACCTAAGTGAGGGTGGAGGACTCGATAGCAGGATGCAAAGATCCGATCCCCACTAGAATTCGACCCATCCCAATATCCCTCGCTACACACTCTCACCCAGCTTCATGGTCACACTGAGAACTGCCCTCTACCTGCGGATTCAGTTTGTGTTCCATGCCAGTCGTTCTATGTTCGTCGATTGGCAATCACTTACTACCCCTTGACCCGGGCGGACGTTAGCGTCTTTGTGCATCTTTCTCCCATGCTTTCCGTTGGTCAACAACCAACCCCATTTCCGTGTTCCTTATTAAGGAAGTCTCTCTTTTTTTTTGATAAACAAGGTCTTTTTGTACATAGGGTTTCTACTGATGGACGAATTACAGCGAGCTGTGGCCCAATTCTATCCGACGTCGGGAGGAATTAATGGTGGATTCAGTCAACCACCTGTCCCTTCAGGTGATTCTTCCTTATTTCCGATTTATGATCCAAACGAAAACCTGGATCAGCCTGGTACTTCAGAAGGACAGGCTAGGGCTCCAAGAGAAACTATCCAGGAATTACAAAAGGATAAATTACTTAATACCCAATAGAAGAATGCCCTAATTAAGCAAGAAAAAATGACACTCCTAATGTCCGAACTTTTACAAGACCAACGACCTGACGATATTCGATCAGGAGTTGATATTTATTTGACGGATATCATGGATTTAGAACCTAGGACCAGGGCCAGAAAACTCCATCCAATTTTTCATTTTGTACGGTCGAGACAAAAGTCAGTATTATGACGCGATACTCTCAGCCATAACTGATTTAAATGGCCCCTTTGTTCCGCGTTCGTAGTTCAAATGTTTTCTAATGAGCTTTCTATTCTCACCACCTATAGGGGCCTCTACGGAAGTTGGTAGCTCTTCTTCCTGTAAGGAGGTTTAATAGAAATACGACCTCTTTCTCCGCATCCCCCCCTCACTCCCCCTTTTTCAATAAAAAAGCCCCGCTTCCCTAAGGGGGCCCTCTCTGATAAGGATGGAAAGGAAAGAATCTCAATTTTATGACAAATCCGGTCCGATGGCTGTTCTCCACTAACCACAAAGATATAGGACTTTATATTTCATCTTCGGTGCCATTGCTGGAGTGATGGGCACTTGATTTTCAGTACTGATTCGTATGGAATTAGCACGACCCGGCGATCAAATTCTTGGTGGGAATCATCAACTTTATAATGTTTTAATAACGGCTCACGCCTTTTTAATGATCTTTTTTATGGTTATGCCGGCGATGATAGGTGGATCTGGTAATTGGTCTGTTCCGATTCTGATAGGTGCGCCTGACATGGCATTTCCACGATTAAATAATATTTCATTCTGGTTGTTGCCACCAAGTCTCTTGCTCCTATTAAGCTCAGCCTTAGTAGAAGTGGGTAGCGGAACTGGGTGGACGGTCTATCCGCCCTTAAGTGGTATTACCAGCCATTCTGGAGGAGCAGTTGATTTAGCAATTTCTAGGCCTCACCTATCTGGTGTTTCATCCATTTTAGGTTCTATCAATTTTATAACAACTATCTCCGACATGCGTGGACCTGGAATGACTAAGCATAGATCACCCCTCTTTGTTTGGTCCGTTCTAGTGACAGCATTCCCACTTTTATTATCACTTCCGGTACTGGCAGGGGCAATTACCATGTTATTCACTGATCGAAACTTTAATACAACCTATTTTGATCCTGCTGGAGGGGGAGACCCAATATTATACCAGCATCTCTTTCGGTTCTTCGGTCATCCAGAGGTGTATATTCCCATTCTGCCTGGATCCGGTATCATAAGTCATATCGTTTCGACTTTTTCGGGAAAACCGGTTTTCGGGTATATAGGCATGGTTTATGCGATGATAAGTATAGGCGTCCTTGGATTTATTGTTTGGGCTCATCATATGTTTACTGTGGGCTTAGACGTTGATACCCGTGCCTACTTCACCGCAGCTACCATGATTGTAGCTGTCCCCACTGGAATCAAAATCTTTAGTTGGATCGCTACCATGTGGGGGGGTTCGATACAATACAAAACACCCATGTTATTTGCTGTAGGGTTCATCTTTTTGTTCACCATATGAGGACTCACTGGGATAGTTTTGGCAAATGCTGGGCTAGACATTGCTCTACATGATACTTATTATGTGGTTGCACATTTCCATTATGTACTTTCTATGGGAGCCATTTTTGCTTTATTTGCAGGATTTCACTATTGGGTTGGTAAAATCGTTGGTCGGACATACCCTGAAACTTTAGGTCAAATCCATTTTTGGATCACTTTTATCGGGGTTAATCTGACCTTCTTTCCTATGCATTTCTTAGGGCTTTCGGGTATGCCACGTCGCATTCCAGATTATCCAGATGCTTACGCTGGATGGAATGCCCTTAGCAGTTTTGGCTCTTATATATCCGTAGTTGGGATTTGTCATTTCTTCGTGGTCGTAACAATCACTTTAAGCAGTGGAAAGAACAAAAGATGTGCTCCAAGTCCTTGGGCTGTTGAACAGAATCCAACCACACCGGAATGGATGGTACAAAGTCCTCCAGCTTTTCATACTTTTGGAGAACTTCCAGCTATCAAAGAGACGAAAAGCTATGTGAAGTAAAAGCAGAAAAGGTCGCCGATTGCTACTAAGAACCTAACAGAACTTTTCAAAGACCACTTTGTAGAGGGCGCCGCTTTCAAGACTAGAACGAAGGTCGGTCGGCGGTACGGAAAAACAACTCCGCGCAGAGTGGCAAGGCCGAGAAAAAGAATTTGTTATAGGGCCGCGAACTCACATAAGGAGTGTTCCAAGGATGGCAACTAAAAAAAAGCGAAATAGGAATAGGATAAATCGCGCACGAAGAATCAGAGAGAAAAAGAAATCGCAGAACACTAACGGAAAGCGTGAACTCAGCTAGGGCGAGGGGAAACAAGTCACTCACTACAGTGCCAAGGAAAGTCCCTTTTGTCAAAGAAGAGAGCTAAAAGCTCAAGTCATTCGGGATAAGATAAAAAATCTCACTAATACCAGTTAGTGCTATGGACAGATTCCCAGCCGAGGTTTGCCCTTTTTTTTGAGTTTCAGTTCTATGCTGAGGAAGAAAGGTTTTGCCACTTACCCGCTTTTTGAAAGAAGGAACTGTTTTCAGGTTTTCGGGAATGGAATCCGCATCCCTTAACTCCGGTGCTATTGAATGGTATAGAATCGGGCAAGCAACTTCTTGTCCATGGGGAGGCAGAAGAAGAATAGGTTGGGTACCAATTTGACTTCTTCTCAAATGTCATTGCGTGGATTAAGGCAGGAGTGAAAGCTCAATCCAAGACATGAAAGCGAAATCATAACTCACAACCGTCGAAGGAAGTAGGTCAATGCCAATGAGAAAGACAAGGTTTAGCCTAGTCTAGTCCTAAGAAAGCAAATGATATAGAATAAAATGTCATCTCATGCCTTCTTTGAATTGTTCAAGAAGGGATTGCTGTTCTTAGAAAGAAAAAGCTCTTGGCGAATCCCATGTTAGGACAAATGCTATCGAATCCGCTCGTCCTTCATTCCTAGATGCGAATAATAGCCTTCTTTCGTACCCAAGGGATGAGAAATTCCTAGATGGCGTAATCCTCTTTGAGGAATAGAATAGGCTGCAAGAAAGAATCTCTTAGGAATCTCTGTCTCTATGTCATCAAAGGGTTTGATCCATAGAATTCGAAGAGCAGGAGGAATCCATAGTCGAAGGAAGAGGACGAGGAAGTGACATATCGGATCGTCGCCAGGAGGGAGTTAGTGCATTGATGCCTCAAATCCGCTAGATTCAAAACTAGGGCAGCGAGGGAGGGTTATCTATCTTATAAGAAAGTATGCCATCAGTCGAATCTCTAGTTAGTCCCATTCCTTTTCTCAGCGAAGGAATGAAAGGATTGGAAGGACAGACAGATATTGAAGAAAAAAACCTAGTGCTCAAGCCTAAACCTTACTCCTAGTATTGCACTCACTTCCGTCAAGGCTTAATTGCAAGGAAGATGAATAGTTAACCACTAGCTCTTTTGTTGGAAATCCTCTGCGATTTAGTTATGCACTGGATTCTCTGTGCATGTACATATGCTCCCATCCATCACATCTAGGGGTTGACACCCTTGATGGAGTACCACCTTCCTGAGTATTTCCACTTTCTCTGGTTGTAAGACCAGAGTGGGTTCAACTTCTACGAGAATCTGCGGTGCCATTTCCCAGAAAGCAATGAAACCTAAGAAGTATAGAATGTTAGGCGTGAGTTCTAGCAAGTTTGAGTTCATCAGATCTCTCACTCGAAAGTCAAGAATGACAGCTAGCCCCCTCTTTGGTTCCCTCAGGGGGTACCTCGATCGCCTAGCCCCGAGTACGCTTAAGGCACTCATTATATCCCTGGGTCTCCACCTGTTTAGTACGTAATCCTTTGGTACAAAATAATACCAATATTCATGAAAATGTGTGATTCCGAGTTCAACCTCCTGCTCCATATCCAGCATAGTTTTGTGCCACTTTTTGGCATGCCACTGCATTGTGACGAAAGCAATTAACCATTGCATGTAAGCTTTTCTCCTCATACTAGAACTATACCTTCTCACATTAAATAGTAACATATTCAACAAATTACTTTCCTTAACCCTATTCTGAATCATATTTCTTTCTCCTTCACTTGAATTTCGCCGTCTTGGCTGACACAAACTAGACCTCCATAACAAGACAGAGGTTCGTCTCCCGGGAAAGGATTTTACCAGAAAAATGGAGTTGGTCCAAGATGTTGAGTACTTCTTGTTCGTCGAATAATGCCACGTCCTCTTTTTTCCAAGGTCTTTCCTTGCTTACTTTCAGAAGTACAGGTCTTGGGGCAAGAGAGAAAAACATCATGTATATACCTACTATAGTCTACTCCAGGAAATGCACGCTGAAACTCCTTATCGAACTCGATTAAGGCAAAATGGAGTAGTACTAATGTTAGAAGTCCCGCGGATGGTATACTACATCCCATATCGGCAGTGAAGTCTCTTCCACTTTCATCCAAGATTGGCAAGGACAGGAATTGACCGACCAATTCCATAATAGCACCATCCTTCACTATATGTGACAGGTTCAACAAAAGACTCCCTCGATTGATTGTCCTCAGTGAGTTTGTTAGGTCGCATTTCGAAAACCTTAAGACCTTGCCTCTCGCACATAATGTCTCATAAAAAAACTTTGTTCGCAATCCAAAGGATTTATCCGTGAAAAGGTTGACCTTCAGAAAATGAAGGTTTAACAAGCGACATTAGCACAAGACTGTCTTCTAGTGTAGGATAGGTGTCCAAATAGACATTTGGTTGATCCTTGACTAGAAAGATGTGTAAGTGAACAGGCTTTTTGACTCCATTTTAGGGGTAAGGCACGAAGGAGAAGGGGCGACAGGGTGTATGTTCCATCCTTTACGCTTTTCTGAATATCTCGTACTTTTTCTTCCGGCAATTCACAAAAAACATCTGAGAATTCATGTATCCACGATAGTATACGCAAGCCCATGCAACGAAGAAAATGGATGAATCTCGGCTCTACAACTACTAAAAGTATCTACTCATATCCATAATTGTATAAGATCGTACTTTGACTTTTGCACGATGGGTACCTTTGACTGCTAAAATGATACTTCCTTTCAAAATGGATGGAAATAGGTTTCCCTTACTGCGATCACCGAATAAGAAGATTGGGCTTAATTCAAGGCCCTTCCCTATTCTAAAGATCCATCATAGGGCCTAGAAACACAGCCTATACGTAAAGTCCATTTTAAAGTCAATTTCACTCGCTCTTCCCGTCGGTCGTTCTTTTCCACGTGATGGCAGAGCTGTTTGGGGAGGAAGTTGCCTCAGTAACTGTCGTTGCTTCTTTGTCGATGTCGTGATTCACTATTGGGCCACCACTGACACGTAAGAAGTATACGGCCAGATTTGCTGTTGGTCAATCTCTTGGGTATTACCTCTCCGGGAGCCTCTTCTCACTCACACATCATATGATTGTGTGGTGGGCGGCATTGCGGGCCGACCCGAATTGGCGTGGACCCTATTGAAACTATGCTATCCTCGGTGATGATGTTGTCATTGGGGATAGTACAGTTGCGAGAGAGTACGCACTGATCCTGCGCGGCTTACAAGTTAAGGTTTCCGAAAGGAAATCCCTACTTTCAGCACGCGGGGGATCTTAATAGGATTGACAGGGGAAGGGTTCTGGCAAAGGTTTAAGAATCCTTGCCATCTTTATGCCTTACGTGCGGCATAAGTAGAGGTCACAAGATGATCTAAAGTCCAGATAAACCAAACCAGGAAATGCAGGCAATGGAGGAAATAACAACCTCTGGGGGCAGTGAGGCCAGATCTGAGAAAGCCGGAAAGAGCAGCAACCAGAGAACCATAAGTTGGACTGCTGTAGCTCACTGAAAGAGACGTAGGAAGGGGCTTTCGGCCCGTGGACCCAGGCACCGATGCGTAGGCGGAATCCGACTAGAGTGGAGACGACGAAAAGAGGGAAGGCTAAAATAATCTGGTCTGGTATAGTTATAGTAGGCCATTCTAACTTCTTTAAAGAAAAAATAGTCAACATCGTGGAAGTAATGAATACAACAGCGTGAAACCGACCCCAGCACGAAGAGTGAGATCTTGCCTATGCAGTAGGATTCAAAGGAAAGTTATCCGAACAGTGAGACCCGGGAAGACTACTACTTCTGTATTTTTGAAAAATAAAAGAGGCGTTTGAAGCATATTTTCAAGCAGGGTCTGGATCGATAGGTATAGGGCTCAAAGCGGGACAGAAGGGCTTACAGGGTTCTGGGAAAGAAAGGGGCCCTAGACTCAAAAAAGTCAACGAATTCTTTCAGCCGATCCCCAGACTCCCCTAACGGATAAGAGAACTAGTCCGTTATGATAGCTTTCCCTCGGTTCACTTTGGCTAAGGCAGTAGCTTCGGGCAAGTAGACTGACTGATATGAGATTGAGCGAGGAAATGACAAAGCCAAGGCTAACTCTCTCTCCTGCGCTAGTTAATCATATGCCATCCTTAGAGTGCAGCAGGGACACCTTTAAAGGAGAGTGAGCCATCCCTTTAAGAAGGGCCTTATCGCAAAAAGTCTCTTTGAAAGGTCACTCTCATTAAAAGAAAAACTTCCTCTATGTCGAGGATTTTCCTCACTAAGCTTTCAGGAAAGTCAGGACAAGGACCATAATTGTAACAGAGACAACCCCGTCTTCTCTTAGCTATATGCTAAACACTAGTCTTTGCCTTTCATCGCTGCGTTCCGGTTAGTTCAGGCCGGTCGATAAAATCCTCCGAGTGACTGACCATCACTGACGACTCGTGAGCTCGCAGGGCTCATAGGATGGGATCGAAGAGGAAAGCCCTTCTCTTTATTTTATTGACGGGTTGGAGAAATGTTCATGACTTAAGTCAGTGGAAGCAAAGGGGCAATCGGCTGCTTAAAGGACCCCATTTTTGGTTGAAGGCTAAGTTCATTCTTCGATATATCTCACTCCGCTATGCTAGAAGACTGAGCAGCTTCCTTTTATTACCAACCTCGAGTTCAACAACTATTGGGTAAAGCCTAAACCTTACTCCTTTCCTTCTATCGGAACTGGCAAGAGATCTCTAGATCCGATGCAACTAGAAGTCAGTCGATTCCGTCTGAGAATGGTTTCAGTCCAAACCTTTTTTGTCGAGTGAAACTCTGCTTCTTAAGAGCTTCTTAGAGCTTATTTGGACAGACTCCCTTACTCGTTGGGTGGTTGGCGTATCCAAGGTAGCGCCAGTAGCAAGCGTAGGGGTTACTACGTAAGTGCGTTCGTTAGCGCGTTACGTTTTCTCGCTTGCTAGACACGACAACTAAGGATAGACGCACTGGGATAGCAAGCAAGTTTGTTGAAAGATGGGCACTCTAGATCTACTGAAAACCAGGTTATAGGGCTATATCTTTATTCCATGGTAGGGCTAGGGGCAGGGTGGTTATAAATCACTCCTTTGACTTTCCCTCCTACAATTACAATGGGAAGGGACGAGACAAAGCCTTCTTCTAAACTAAAGAAAATAGGATTCTGCTTTCACTGTTCTCAAGGTATCTCCTGACTCGAAGATTAGGGCTTCTTCCCCGCCAGAGGCATCCGAAACTGGAGAATCAACCCTCGGAGACGACTAAAACGCGGCAGGTTGATCTAAAAGGGAAAGAAAAAAGGTGACATACATTCCATTCGGGGACATAATAGTGATGACTATCGAGCACACTCTGTTATATCGATCCCAATCAATGGTTTTTTGGGGAAGTCGATGTCCCTATGCTTTATGACATCTTTTCTCTTCTCCGTAGTGATCAGTGTATGCACGTAGCATCACAGTCAATCTTTCATGCTTGGTTCCGGTCGCGCTCTTCTTCTAACTGCAGGAGTGCTGTGCCCTGTCTTACTCTTTTTGTTGCTAATGAATAGCCTTTTTCTTGGTGATTCATAGCCAAGGGAATAAAAGAAAGACCTATGACTCGTTGTCTCAATCATAACTTCAACCAGAACCTCACTGTAGAGAGGGAGACCCCCGGAAACGTAAGAACAACTATTTTGGAGCCTGAGGGTGAGGTCCCATCGACGAGTGAGAAAAGGAACGAGATACCTACGGCTACGTGAGGATCAGGACGCGGCGTACGGTTGGCAATGGCAAGTCAGTCACATAGGCTTTTGTAAGACCACGCGTCAGTACTAGACTGATTATGCCATAGATTCAAAGGAAGGACGGGAAAGCACAGGGCAGGAAACAATTAGAAAACCTATAACCCTTGAGTGAGTTCGCAGTCAATCTTGCTTTCGATTCAACAATACGAACCGAAGAAAACAATTCTGATTCAAAGAGTCTTTGGCAAAGGAGTTTTTTCCCTCTGCTCTTCCTTTGGTTATATACCAAATCACCTACCTGTATCAGTGGATTCTCCGTTCCATCGCTATATTTGTGGCACTACAGATTCGGTAGGTTTAGTTTGAGTGGGTAAAGGATGTGGATCTATAGGTTCAGTAGCTTCAATTGAATTAGGCAATGGAATATAAATTTTTGGTGTTGGTAAAGAATCTGATCTTGAGACTTCCCAAGACTCTATTTCAACTTTAATCTCCCCCTGAAGTGAGGATTTGAGAAAGAACGGTTGGTTTTCAAAAAACTTGCCATCCATTGACACAAACATTCGATGGAGAGTGGGAAGTAACATTTATACCCTTTTAGAGTAGGCAAATACCCAACAAAAACACACTTGATTGACTTTGGATCAAGTTTTGACTTGTTTTTCCGGTGGTCATGGGCAAACACTGTACACCCAAAGGTCTTTAGAGTGATAGATGAGGGACAATGAAACAATGGATAAAGTTGTAGAAGGACAGAGATGGGTGTTCTAAAGTTAAGAACTTTTGATGGCATTCGATTTATGAGATGACAAGCAGTAAGGATAGTTTCCCCCCATATATATTTTGGAACTGACATTGTAAACATTAGGGCTCTAGCAACTTCAAGTAAGTGACAATTTTTTCTTTTTGCTACCCCATTTTGTTAGGGGGTATCAGGACAAGAAATTTGATGAATGATACCATTAGTTGCTAAAAAATCTATTAAGAATATTATGAAATATTCTGTTCCATTGTCAGTTTCAGAATCTTGATTGTGGTTTGAAACTGATTTGTAATCATAGCATGAAAATATTGAAAGAATTTTGCAACTTCTGACTTCTCTTTGAAAAGATACACCCAACATACTCTTGTATGATCATCAATGAATGTAACGAACCATTTAGTACTCGTGACATTGTGAATATGGGATGGTCCCCAAACATCACTATGGACTAGGGAAAAAGGACTTGACTGGTTATAGGGTTTGGGTGGAAAACATGCACGCGTGTGTTGAGCAAGTTTGCACATCTGACAATGAAACTTTTTCAGATCTTTATTGATAAGCAAATCAGGAAACAAGCGCTTTAGGTAATGAAAATTCTGTTGGCCTAACCGATAGTGCCACAACATTACATCATTATTTGAAACTGATGTTAGAGAAATTCCAGCAACGATGCCTGTTTATTTTCGCAATTTTCATTCTCAATATAGTAGAGTCCACCTTTCTCTCTAGCAATGCCAATCATCTTCTCCAATTCCTGACCCTGTATTAAACATGCATCACTAGAAACGTTAGCAGTGCAATTAAGGTCTCGAGTCCATTTAGTAATTGACATAAGATTGCATGCTAAATTGGGAACATGTAACACATTATGGAGAACAAGATTCTTTGACATGCGTATAGAACCTTTTCTAGCAACTGAAGTGAAAGTCCCATCGGCTATTTTAAGCCATACATTCCATAGAGAAGGTATATAAGAGTAAAACAACGATGAATTAATTGTCATGTGGTCAGACGCACCAGAATCTAATACCCAAGGATTCTGTAATTCAATATGAAAAGCAATACATTTTGTGGTAAAATTATTAGTGGTTGTTTTAGGAGCCGTCACAGAATGTTGGTTGAGAGGGTTTAGTAATTTTTCAAGTTGTTCTTGATTAAAGAAAGCACCATTTGATTCAGTACTGGTTCCCTCTCTTGTCTCCTCAGTTGTAGCTTGAAAAAGTTTGCCTTGAACTTGTCTCCGAGGATTGTTGTCTGTAGATTTACCATGGAGATCCCAACAACGTTCTTGTGTATGGACAAGTTTGTTACTGTGTGAGCAGTGTGATCTCTGACTTGATATTTGATCAGCATGTCTGTTGGAAAAATTCCGAGCAATAAGAGCAGTAGTTTCTGTGGGTCAATCATTGACAAGTGGGGCTGGAAGGTCATTCTTTTCCCCTAACATCGCCCTTCGCCTGCTAGCTTCACGTTGGACTTCTGCAAAGGCTTCTCCAATTGATGGCAGCAGATTTCGACCAAGAATTCGACCACGTACTTCATCTAAATCCTTGTTAAGCCCTGCTAGAAATTCGTACAGTCTATCCTTCTCCTGATGCTTCTGAAACTTCTTGTTTTCCTAAAGATCTCCCCAATCTGCCTCATAATGCATATCTAATTCCTGCCATAATATTTGCAAAGAATTATAATACTCTGTGATGTGCATGGTTCCTTGTTGAAGAGACTTGAGTTTATTCTTTATCTGAAAAATCTGAGAAGCATTCTCAAGATCAGAGTAATTCTCTTTCACTGCATCCCATATGGCTTTGGCAGTTCGTAGAAACAAATAAGTACGACTAATTCGTAGCTCCATCGAATTGATGAGCCAGGCCATGACGAGTGAGTTGTTGAGTTCCCAATTGGCGTAGGTCTGGTCTATGGTATTTGGAGGCTTAGCGTCGCCAATGATATAGTCAAGTTTTCCTCTTCCTCGGAGAACTAGCTTGACTGACTGCGACCATTGCAGGATTTTTTTTCCATCTAACTTATGATTGGTGATCTACAGAGAGGAACCCTCTCTAAAAGACTGTGCGATCACAGATGAGCTTGAAACATTTGTGATGATTGCTGATGAAACATTCTCCTTCTCTAAACTCATGACTTTCAGATTGAGAAGTAAAAAAATATATAAAATGAAGAGAAACGTTTTGGGCAGAGCTGTGGCTCTGATGCTATATAGAAAACAGTGGAAAAAGTATTATTCGGATTTTTTTTTTAGAACATAAGAGTAGCATTTATACAAGAGGAGTGTTAACATCTAACTGACTCACCTACTTCATTAACTCACCATCCCTCATTATTAAACACCCATACCTTATTATCTAATGCCTCTACCTATCAGATTTACTACCTGACATAGTAATCACTACATTTCTAGAAGAGTCAGCAATAGTCAGAAAGTACAGATGCCATCTTGCACACACACAACTACCCCTTAATTTACAACTAATTACAATAGTAAAATTCTAACATAGTATAAAAAGAATAAATTAATACAATAACCTTTCACTAACTTTACTTTCTTTAGAATGTTACAATTAATTTTTCTTTATTAACTAATTTTGAGGGTTTATATATTTAGCTGACTACGTACTCTTAATATAGAATTAATAAGTTAAAGTTATCGATTAATTTCTATTTATATTTTTATATGAGGCATGGGGCCTCACAATAAGTTGAAATACATAGTGATTTTAATTTAATGTTAACTATCATAACCTTGTCTTTTAAGAAAATAACAACTAATATATAACTTATTAAGTATATGATATACCTATCAAAAAATGTAGTGATTAATTCATTCTAAATGTATTGCTATCTAGAAACGGAATTGCGAGATCCACTTTTAAATGCTATCCATATGATATAGTGCAATAAAGAGGTCTGACTTAATTCTATCTACAACCGTCTGTAATACCAATTATTACAGCCGGCCGCGCCTAAGATTAGCGCTATATCTATACTAATATATAAAGGAGGAGATATTTGCGACACAAAACTTTTGATTTCCATGTTTAACTGTATAACTTGTGTTCCACTATAACATCTTATCATCAATTTTCTAATTTAACCCTACAATTTAAGTTAGGTGATATTAATTATACCATTTACTAAGAAGGATGATTTAGTTTTCCTATAATTCATATTCTTTCAACGGAAATTACTTTTCTTTCCATTCTACTCTAATTATGTTGATTCACTCTCCCATTAATTCAAACTCTTTCCATCTAGGCAAATCTTTTTTCTTGCCTTTTCTTTTCTTCCAGATTCTTTTTTTCTTCACACCTAAATATGAAAATATAGTACTTTACAGTATACATATATGTACATGTATATACATATATGTATATATATACATACACATATACATATATATATACATATATATATACACATATATATATATACACACACACACACACACACACATATATATATATATATATATATATATATATATATATATATATATATATATATATTAAGAAATACTAAACAAGAAGTTTTTTTACACGTATTCATACACGAAGAGCGCGATTTTGGGAATTGTCACAACTTTATCAGGAATGTAAGAAGAGAACCCAAAGTTGGGAAATTTTGCAAACCAGTCCCTCAAATTATTTGTCACAAATCCAAGATTAGATAGAATTTTAATCAATAAACTCCATTCAACTCTATTATAAGCCTTTGAGAGTCAACTTTGACATCCATAAAACTCTTAATGCCTTTGCGAGAGTTAAGGTACTGAATCATCTCATAGTTAACAATATTATTTCATGGATTTGTCTAGACATAACTATAGTCTATTAGCAAGAATTTTTGAATTCACTTTGGACACCACATTGCATAAGCTGATAGGTGTGAAGTTATCTACTTGAAAAGGTCTTAAAACTTTAGGGATAAGAGAAACATAAGTGTGGTTACGTTCATGAGGGAAAAGAAAGCTTGAACAACTTTCACAAAGTCAAAACCTACATAACACCAAAAAGTTTTGTAGACATGCATAGAGTAACAATCTGGCCCAAGATTTTTGTTAAAATCCATACTAAAGACAGTGTTTTAAATTTCCTTAACAGAAGGAGTTTTGCAAAGAATATCATTAGCTTCACAATCAATAACAATGGGAAAAAGATCATGGATATCCTCAAGAAAAAGGAAGGTTATCATTATCCAGGTCCGAAGAAAAAAGATTAACATAATCAAGAAAGCATTGCCTAATGTCTTTCCAGCAAAAGTATTTAGTACCTACATGGGTTTTGATGAACTTAATATGGCGGTTTAACTTTGCGCTGATGATGATGAGATGTGGAAAACTTTGTGTTTGCATCTCCATCCTAATCCAATGCTCTTTAGACCTTTTCTTCCAAAATTCCTCTTCCCGTTTTAAGTGCAAGGTCCAACACAAGTTGCGAAGAGGTTTCTTCATCCATCTTTAAATCATCACGAGGCTGATCTTGGAGGAACTTAATGTTGCTCTTGATAAAGTCTTTGCTAGCATGAATACTGCCCACCAGTTTTTTACTCCATTCGACAAGAGCTCTTTGGGTACTAGAGTTTTTAACAATCATTTTATTCGAAGGGGGAATAACGTTCACCTTGTTCCAGCTTTCATTCACAATCTCTACACAATCAACTCTTTTAGTCCACAAATTCTCAAATTCAAAAGGCTTCCTCTTTCTGTTGACAACGTTGACAAGCTTGAGGAGGAGGGACTTATGGTCAGATTTCACTGCCGGTAAGTAGGATATATGAGCCAGGGGGAATTTGATGCGCCAAGAAGGGGAAACAAGTCCACGGTCCAACCTCATTTGGATATTAGCCATCTTTTGATATTCCAAGTGAATGGTTTTCCAGAGAAACCAATGTTAATCAGCTCGAGGTTGTTGATCTTTGCCTCAAAACTTTGAAGAGAAAATGAAGCAAATGGATTGCCGCTCTACTTTTCTCCTTGGTTAAAAAAACATTAAACTCGCCGATCAGTAACCAACCTTCCTCATTCATTTTCTTAAGCTTGTTAATTTCTTGCCAAAAGATAGCTTTTTCGTTTGTTTTACAAGAACTATAAACTCTAGTGAGATACCAAAGATCTTGCAAGTAATAGAGATCAATTGAATTGTGGACACACTACCGATTAGAACTAACAACATTGATTTTAATGTCATTGTTCCAAGCAAGACAATGACCACCTGAAAGTCCTGTCGGGTTAACAAAATAAAAACTATGTCGGGTTAACAAAATAAAAACTAATTGGACTAGATGAGGAGATAATTTTAATCAAAGCATTATGTTTTTGGGTTTTAGTTTCACAAATAAATAAAATATCACTCCTTTGGTCCGTAATTAGGGATTTAAGCGCCCTGGGTGTCAAAGGCTTGGTTGAGCCTTGACATTCCACGCTATAATCCTCAGGTTTTTCATTGATGCTCCCCTTTGGGGTTGTGAAATTTGGATTAAGGGTGCTGTCATCATCAATTTCTTTATCTCAAATCGAATTGTTTGATACTTGTTGTGACCAGTTGCTTTTGAATCTTCTAAATCTTCTTATCCGCAGTTGTTTCCCAAACAATTTCCATTCAATATGTTCATTATGGCCTGAGGAATTTGACACCCTGAAAGCTTCGAACTCCATCGTAAGGTTCCTATCATCATCGTCCCTAAGACCCAGGTGAAGCTCATTCAAGTTCTCAAGCAGTGATTGGTTCTCAGAATCTTTCAGCATTTTGGGCTTTTTGAAGGCCATATTTATGTGCTCACTAGGATGCCTTTTACTATCTGCCGAAATTTGTTTTTGGATTAAGAGAAAGGAGGAGTATAGGCCGTTTGGCCCAGGGAAGCTGTGTGGCCCAACTGGTAAATTAGCTGATCTCTTTTGGGCCTGGATGTTTGTTTGTTTTTCTATGACAAGGATATCGAGCCTAGTTGCGAAGAAAATAAGTGAGTAGATGGGATAGAGGGAATTTCACAGAACTAGTCCCACAAAGTCGCTTATTTGCGAAAGTAGCGCCACAAAGTGGTATGTTGCTAATTTGATCCCACAAAGTGGCTCTTTTTGCAAAAGTAGTCCTTTTTTACCGGAGTCAACAATTTTGACCCAAAATTAGGGTTTTGACACCTAATTTGAGTTTTTTTTTACACTTATACACATCTTTTCCAAACATCTGTTTACACCTCGAATTTTTTTTTGAAACTCTTTTTTTATAAGTCAAAATTAATGCTATTTTTTAAATTTCATTATTATGTAAAAAAAATTACATTCCCACCCCAACAGAACTCAAAAATCATACTCCACCCCCCAAACAACCCCCCAAATCACCAAATTCCCCTCAAACCCCCTTCTTTTTACACTCAATTTTTTTTTAATATCCGAAAGTGAAATTTTAAAAGTTTAGATTCACAAATATCTCAGAACATTTAATTTTTTAGTTTTTTTTGATTAGCTAAGAAAAGAGAAACAAAGAAAATCTAACTTTGAAAATATAAACTCTTTCCAAACATGAGAAGTTTTATTTTAATTATGAAATTAGAATTTTTTTTGTCTTAACTTGAGATTATAGTAATTTTATCATTCAATAACTGAAAAATAAAACATTTAAAACCTAATTCTAATAAAAATTAAGAACTTTACAGGGGGAAAAAGAAAACTAGAAAATCTTCTTCTTCTTCTTCCCCGCCCCCACCCAATCCCAACATACTAGTACTCCCTCTTCCCCAACATCTTCTACCCCAAAGATGCCTCCCACCTAAGCTAATCGACGTCCAACCACTCCACTCCCCAAAACCCCAACTCTGTGAAAATCTACGGTCTCTCTCACCGGATCGTGATTCTTCACTGGTTATGGTAATAAGCCTCACATGTTTGAGAAGAGCACCGATAGCGGAGGAAAATAAAAAGAGCCAAGAAACTGCGGGTGTATGGTTGGGGGTGGCTTGGGGAAAAAGACGAAAAGACAAATCCTTAAAAAAAAATTAATTTTGTTTCTTTTATTAAAAATAAAATGAGAATTTGATCTTTATATTTTCTTTAATAAATTAATAGTTGTGAGAAAATTATTTAAAACTAAAAAGTACTTGTTTAATATAATAATGAAACATTTGTTGGGGGGAATTTGTTGATCTCGTGGTGGTTTGGGGAGTGGAGTGTGATTTTGGATTTTTTGGGGTGGAAATGTATAAAGTTTTACATAATAGTAAAACTTAAAAATTAGCATTAATTTTGGCTTGTAAAAATAGATTTAGAAATTTTTTGGGGTGTAAATATAATTTTGGAAAAGATGTGGTGTATAAGTGTAAAGATTCCAAAAATCAGGCTGTCAAAACCCTGATTTTGAGTCACAATTGTTGACTCCTATGAAAAATGAGTCAAAATCTTTGACTCAGTTGAAAATTGACTACTTTCAAAAAAAAGCCACTTTGTGAGACTAAACGAGCGACCTACCACTTTGTGGGACTAGTTTCTCAAATTTGTCACTTTGTGGGACTAGTTCAGCATAGCTCCCATGGGATAGGCTCTGGAACTGCCTGAAGACCAACAACAGTAAAAGATTGGGCCCCGCTTACAGTGGACGTGGAGGTTGAGATTACTCTGTATTAGAGAAGAAAGGCCAGCATTGAGGAGTCAAAAATAACAGTTGAGATATGACATGTCTTAGACAACTGACATTCAACAACATTCCTTTTACCCACAGTGTCAGGGCTACTCATAACGGTCACTTTGGCATCTTTAGGTTTTTGTCAGGTATCTAATCTCGAGTTGCCCGAGCTTGAACCGGTTTCGCAATCCCATGCTGGGTTAACTCATTTTTATCGTCTACTGCACTAGGAAACATCATTGAAACATGGGGGAGAATCTCTGAAGCCTCAGGAGAATCAACCACACTGCTTGAGACTAGGAAGTTCATTGGGCTAACCTCTTTAGATGTCGAGTCATTGTACAAAGTTCTCCTGAAAGTGGAGATTTTTAAGGGCTGACACAATTAGCTTCCACTTTAAGCCAAGGTCCAAACGCTTCCACAAGTTGGGAAAAATGAGGAAATGAAAGACCCTCTTTTAGGTAATTCGTCAATATTTTACATAATCAAACCGCAATTAGGAAAATTAGCACAAACGTTAGTACTTGATATCACACAAATTAGGATTATTTTCCCAAAAAATTTATGACATCGTAGTCTGCCAGCGACTTAAGAATGTTGAAGTCAACACTGATTCTGAGAGACTTACACCATTAATTGTTATTACCCAGATCAAACCATAGAAATTTACCAACAGCTTTACCAATCGTATGGACCATCCTATCCGTGATGAAGCAGAACTGTATGTTGAAGGCGTGGATCCAAAATTTGGTGTTGTGGAGCTCTGAGTGAGTGAAGGCCTTCTCCAATGTCCAGTTGTTAACTAGCACTAGGTGACCTCTAAAGTTCAAGGGTCTCTTTTCAACAATTTTGGAAGGTTCTCCTTTGTTGTTGAAGATGAAGACAAGAGTTCTTGCTTTGGGGTCTTTGATGATAGAGTTTGATTTCAAACCCCAAGTAGCTGACGAAGTAGCCTTTAGGCTTGACGATCAATGATGTTCTTTTTAGTGATGGCTTTGACAATAATGGCTTCAGAGCCATCTACGTGTGTGCTTTTCATAGACCAAAAACAGAGAGAAACAGAAAGAATAAAACATGCTAAGAGCGAAGGAAGAAGAGAAAAACAAAGGACAAAGAGAGGACAAAGGGAGAGGGGAGAGAAAAAGACAACAAACTGGGAAAAGAAATTCTACCGAGAGGAGAAAAGAGGAAATCCTAGACAGAGAATAGAGAATACCGCGGATTCTAAAGCGAATTTTTTTATGTGCATCACAAAAACCACATTTAGTGTTATTGTTCAACACTGAAATTCCCAAACTAATTATATTCATTTTTGTGGGAATCTTGCTATCGAAAGCCTTCCAGAAAAACGGGATACCTTTGAGAGGTGCTAATGGGACTACAAGAGTTTTAGAGACCTAATGATTTCCTCACTAGAGTCCAGCGTGAAAGTTTCATAGGTTGATTTTATTGAGTGATCTCGTGTAACATCCACCGTTCATTTCCACCCGTCTCGTACATTCCTTTGAATATTTATTCCAGAGAGTAGCTGTTGCAAATAAAGTAGCATGGAGTTATCTCTTTCCACAAGGTCTCATTACCAAAGCCAGTTTCAACTCATGTCCCAACTCCAAAATCCCTTCTCTTCAATACTTACATCTTTCTCAAGAGCAAGGGCAAATAATCTTTTGAAAGCGTTGTATAGTAGTGCATTACCAATCCAGAAATCTTTTCAAAACTTAATTGTTCTACTATAAACAATTGTTCTAACAAGCTGATCTTTTGAACAAATCTCCGTGGACGTGGTTTGAAACTTACTTCATAAAGTACTTCCACCAAAGCATGTGATTATTATTTCGAGTTCTAGTTCCAATCCTTGGAACTGTGTTTTGCAAACAAAAACTACCATACGTTGAAAGAATTACATCCTTCCGCAATGCAATTTCATTTCAAAACAGCCGCCAAATCCATTTAAAAAGCAAGGCCGAAATTGAATTCCTCGAGATCTTTCACATTAAGGCCGCCTTTCTATTTCTTTTGCCAAAGAATATCCCACTTAACCCAAGCAATCTTATGGTGTTTTTCATTCGCCTCACCTCAAAAGAAAACTTCTTTCAATTGAAGCGACATCATTACTGACCCTCATTAGAGTTAACAAGCTTGAAACCCTACTTTTAAGCTTTTCAACCACCAGTCTTCATGTATCTCTTCTTCTTGGTGAAACTTCAATTGGGATCGCGAGGTACTAAAGTTATGATTGGCATATGCCCTATTTTGCTGTTTAAAATCCTCGTAAAGCTATCAAAACATCAGCACTAACATTAGTACCAAAAAGCTTATTTGCGGTGAAGTTAAACTTTGATCAGGAGATGAGTTCAAAGCTTCTAAGAATACATTTTAGATCCAAAGACTGTTTTTGCTACTTTCACAAAGTAGGACTGGCAAATTGGGTATGGTTTATTTCAACCTTATTATTACCCACTTCGATAGCTTTGAATAAGCGCTCACTCTTGCTTTTTCAACCAACCCACTTAGACCTTCTACAACCAGCAAAAAGCGAAGCAGGGAGAGAGGATTCTCTTGCCTAAAACTACCTAACGGCTTAAAATCACTCGTCGGACGACCATTAATTAGAATGTTTATCAAAGACGATTAAACACATTCCAAATTCACATTTGACAAAAGCCAATGGCTACATCATGGAATCAAGAACATGTTAGTTAAACACGCTTACAAAGTTAGTTGGCTTTTTGCAATAATTATTAAAGAATTTCTGTAAGCTTATGTTAAAATATATGGTGCAATACGAACTTAAAGACAGCTAATAAAAACACTCATTTTACATTGTTGGTATTTATTTGGCCCACTTCATTTTCCCCGAATCCCATTCTTTCTAACTTTAGCCCAAAACCTATTAAGCCAAATTCCCCTTTTAACCTAACTAATTGCAAATCAGCCCCTCTTTCTCCGTGGTGTGAAAACAATCGAGAGTTGAGAGAGTTAGGGCGAGGAAGCGTGAGTTTGAGGAAAATGAGAAGAAAATAAGAGGAAGAAAAGAGAGGAAAGGAAGAGGGAAAAAGAACCTACATTTAAAGCTTTGTGCACTCTCTTATTCAATTAACCCTAAACGCTTAGTGTGTGTAAACCTTGTGTAGCTGTGGGATTTTCAGGGTAGATTTTTTAGGCCTTTAGTGGTGCAATCTTTGTGATTGGAGTAGGACGATCCCTTAGCCAAGGCAACGCATCGACACCCAATATTGGCATCAGAGCCGCCTTCGTCGCCACTTCGTCGCATGCCACCGTCGAAAAGTTTCCAGCTTCCGCTACACGCAATCCGGCTGCATTTGGGTAGTCAGAATTCCTTTCATGGAAATCCGCTCGGGTAAATTGGCAATAAACTCTCTCTTCGTACTGTGTGATTCCAGTTTAATTTTCAACAAAATTGTGATACGGGCGTGACTCCGGATTTGTGTAATTTCAGTTTACTTGTGATACCGGTGTGATTCCGGTTATGTGCCTTAGTTAGTTTCTTGCGTGTTATTTTCTGTGTATTTTTTTGTTATGTCTTCTTTTGGAAATCAATATGATATGCTTCCTTTTGATGGAAAATCCGACTTTTATATTTGGAAGCAAAGATTAAGTGTGTCTTAATCCAACAAAAAGCTTTTAGGGCTATAAGTGAAAATTACTTAGAAACTGATGATAAGGGCAAAATAGCTTAAATGAATAAAATGACATGCTCCACAATTTACTTCAACGTATCTGACTGCGTGATAGAATAGTTGATATTTTAGACCGTGCCAAAGAAGTTTGGAAAAAACTGGATAATTTGTATACCGATACTTCTTTGCCTAGCAATTTGTTCTTACATGAAAAATTATTTCTTTTCAAATTGGATTTGAGCAAAGATATTGATGAGAATCTAGGTTTGTTTAACAAGCTTGTGCAAAATGTTAAACAATCGGGTGATAAATATATTGATAATTATACTCTTGTTGTCTTATTAAATGTCATTTCGGATACATATAATGATGTTAAATTTGCTATTAAGTATGGTAGAGATGACATTACTCTTGATATTGTTGTGAATGGTTTGAGAAGTAAAGAACTTGATTTAAAACATTCTAGGGGTAGGAATGGTCAATCTAAAGATGTTGGAGAAGTTATGTATGTGAGGGGTAGATCTCGGAATAGATCTCAACACCATACCATGGTAAAAGTAGTAAGATCACTAATGATCAAGGGAAGAAGAGGCGTACGTCTAAAAGACGAAATTATTATAATTGTGGTGATCCTGGCCATTATGCCAAAGATTGTCCTCACCCAAACAAGAATGAGCATGCTAATGTAGCTAAAGCTAATGTAGCAATTGATAAGGCTCATATGGTGATGTCTTTGTGATATGTGATCATGTAAATTTTGTATCAAGTTATTTGCCCGAAAATGAGTGGTTACTTGACTCAGGTTGCACCTACCATATATTTCCTTTTAGAATTTTGTTTTCTAGTTATAAGAGGTTATTTGTTATTATCAAATGATAAAAAATGCAATGTGTTAGGAATTGGTGATATTTGTCTTAAATTTTCATGGGGCTCTCTGCTTAGATTGAAAAATGTGAGACATGTTCATGATCTTTGTCATAATTTTCTATCTATTGATGCTCTTGAGAATGATGGTTTGGAGGCAAAGTGGGAAAAAGGGGGTTATGAAAATCTTGAAAAATTTCACTTGTTTTGTTTAAAGTTGTGACAAGTAGAGATGTGATATTGAATGAAAAATGAATTTTCTTTGCTTGTCTGTTTCAGTTCCTGATACTGCTCCTCTTAAGGTGGAGCAATTGCCTGTTGTCGATTAGTCTGTGAAGCCTACTGAATCTGAAAATACTCTTGATTTGCATGATACTTTGAATGAATTACATGTTGACAGTCAAGTTGAGAACACCTCTAATGAGGTGTAGCATGTGTTGCATGATGAGCATGATTCAAATGATAGGCATTCATTGCATGATGGAGATGATGAACATGATTTGCATGATTATCAACTCACTAGAGATAGGGGGAAAAAAACATTAGAAAAAGGTTGTTAGAATGTCTGACTTTGCTTTCAATGTGTTTGAAATGTCTGAATTTGCTTTTAATGTGTTTGAATCCCTTGATTGCAATGAACCTAAGACTTATCGTGAAGCATTAGAATCTAAGCACTCTGAAAAATGGATTTGTGCTATGAAAAGTGAGATGGAATCCTTTCATGTAAACCAAAATGAGTTCTTATTCCTAAATCTGCTACATGTTTTGTTGTTGCATGTAAGTGGTTATTTAAGGTTAAAGAGGAACCCGGTAATGCTAGGTTTAAAGCTAGACTTGTTGCTAAGGGACTTACTCAAAAGCAGGGAATAGATTATGTTGAAATCTTGACTCATGTTGTCAAATTCACTACTGTTAGAATTATGCTTGCTTTAGTTGCTCATTTTGATTGGGAAATGAAACAAATAGATGTGACTGCTGTTTTTTTATATGGTGATCTTGATAAGAAGATTTATATGAAACAACCTGAGGGATTTGTAGATCAGAAGAAGCCTAATTGTTTCTGTTTATTGAAAAAGCGTTGTATGGTCTTAAACAGTCACGTAGGCAATGGAATATAAAGTTTGACAAATGCATGCAATCTTTGAGTTTTGTCAAAATTTCCTGTGATCATTGCTTGTATTTTAAAAATACCGCTTTTGTGCCTGTGTTTTACCAATCTATGTGGTTGGTATGTTGATTACCCGTCCTTGTCTTAAGTCTATTGAGCATGTGAGAAAATGTTTGTTTGTTAATTTTTCTATGAAAGATTTAGGTGATGCTAAAAGGATTTTAGGCATTACCATTGCTAGAGCTAGAATTAAATCTACTCTTGTGTTAAATCAGATTTCATAGTTGAAAAGATTTTGAATAATTTGATATGTTGAGTGCTAAGCCTGTGAATGTGTCTCTTGCTTCCCACTTTGTATTAAGGAAGGATAAATCTCGTAAGACTGAAACTGAAATTGATAAAATGAAAAAGGTGCCATATTCTAGTGTCATGTATCTGATGGTTAGTTCTAGACCTGATATTGCTTACTCTGAGTTGCTTGAGTAAATACATGTCTAATCCTGGTATGCTGCATTGGAATACTTTGGAATGGCTTTTGAGATAAATCATCTATGGATATTGGTTTAACTTTTTCTAAGTGCTTTGAAGGTGTGAAGCTTGTTGCCTATGTTTATCCTAATTATGCAAATGATAGGGATAATAGAAAGTCTACTACTTCCTATGCGTTTACCTTGTGTGGTGCTTGAATAAGTTGGAAATCTCAATTGCAATCTATTATTGTTTTGTCTACTACTGAGTCTGAGTATCTAGCTGCTACTAAAGCTTTTAAAGAAGCTATTTGATTACAACGTCTTGTCTGAAATTGGTTTTCTAAAAGAAGATCTGGTTGTATTTTCTGATAGTCAATCTTCTATTCAACTGTGTAAGAATCATGTGTTTCATGATAGAACTAAGCATATAGATGTTAGGTTCCACTTTATTCGTGACATAGTTGAAAAGGGCTAATTAAATTAAACAAGATTCCTTGTGAGCTCAATCCTGCTCATATGGGTACTAAGTGTTTAGGTGTAGAAAAACTCCTTTCATGTCAAAGGATTTTAAACTTTAACTTTTGATGATCTATGTGATAAAGTCTTAGTTGCTTGCTGTGTGCTTTCTTTGGTGATTTTCCTTGGACTCTGTATTCTGTGTCGTGATAGTTAGCTTGCTCTATGCTTGGGAAGATGGTTATTACCTTCTTTGATCTTTGTGATCAGGAGTGTACTTCGTGTATCCTCCATTTTCACTTGCACTTTCTTTGTGAACTTGGAGGTGTCTCGACAATGATGAGGTATCGATTCCCACGTCCTTAGTGCACCATCTTGGGCCAAAAGGTGGAGATTGTTGGTATTTGTTTGGCCCACTCTATTGGCCCCAAAGCCCATTCTTTCTAACTTTAGCCCAAAACCTATTGAGCCCAATTCCCCTTTTAACCTAACTAATTGCAAATCAGCCCATCTAGGCCTTTGGTGGTGCAATCTTTGTGACTGGAGTATGAGGATCCCTGAGTCGAGGCGACGCATCTACACCAACATACATGAAAGTGGGTTTATTATCTCATTGAAAAGAAAATCTTCTTATTCTGATAAAATGCGTGGTTCGAAGTATTTCCGGTTTGCACAAATTAGCTTGATTATTTTATTTTATATGTTATTTCTATCATGTTATGACTTATGATCATGGATCAAAGTTTCTTACTTTTTCTTAAAAAGTAACGAAACATTTTCATTTTTGACTTCATGGAAATAAGACATGCAGTATTTTCTACGTGTTTTCCAAAAAAAATTTTTTCAGAACATATCGAAATGATTTCGAAACATTGGAAAAAGTTTCTAATATTTAGCACAACAAAACATTTAATGAAAATGAAACTTTGATCCATGGTACGTTATGATTCATTTCTAATCATGTCAGGCATAATTCCATTTTTTCTCCCAAATTAACTCTATTTTGGCCACTAATAACTTTTTTTTTTTCCCCTTTGCACTTGATGCCCAAACAGGCCCTAATATTTTGCTATTCTAATGTGCAGAAACCTTAGTGGTTAAAGTGTGCGTAGAGGTAAACATGAGTGATTAAATATGCATTTTTTTTCCACAAATGATTATATGAACTACTTATTAGGATTAATATCTGCAATATTGTTGTGTTCCTGGAAAATTAGAGTTGTAACCATGCCAAATTGATCCGCGAAAAAGACTGATAGGACATTATACAGGAGCGTATCCAGGATTACTTGTTGCGGGGGGCTAGCTTGATGATTTTTTTTTTTTTTTTTTTTTTTTTGCAATATCAAAAGTTGATTTTTAAATAAAGTTTTTGTACAGATAGATGTTTTGTGAAATTAAAATACATAACACCAATATAAGTAATAAAAATTTAATTTAGTAAACCAAGTAATATTTAATAATTTGATATAAAAGTGATCATACAATAAAAATACACATTAAACAATGGTACAAAGTTAAAAATATTACACCTTGAATTTATAAAATTCACTAAACAACACAAAAGATTGAAGGGGTGGATTTCATATATTATAACTTTCGAAATATTATTTGAGGACCTCTTGCACATTATTATAATAACTAAAAATAATTATTTCAAATATTTTTATTTAAATGTTTCTTTAATATATAGGAGCAAGTGAAGCATTAATTTTTTAAAGATAAAATGTTTTGATGATAGATATTGAAGATAGTGAGAATCTCGGTTGATTAGGATTTTGTGGGAAAGTTTATATGGAAATAAGTTTGTAAATTTTAATATATACTTAATATATATAGTAAAAGATTTGGTAGGTTATAATATATATATATATATATATATATATATATATATATATATATATATATATATATATATATATATATATATATATATATATATATATATATATATATATATATATATATATATAATGTAGTAAATATTTGGTAGGAAATCTTGGGGCTACAGCCCCCAAGCCTATATGTACATCCGCCCTGACATCATATTATTAATTCTTCGACCTTACAAAATCTCATAATATATCTTCCCATATATATTCTCTAGCACACGCTAAAAATCAAACTAATTAACTAGCATCATCATTTATATATTTGGCAACCCCGGGATTAATTGCAGTTCTCCACTTCTATATAAATATATTGTATATGCATGCATCAGCTTTGCTAGCACAAAACATTTAAAAAAAGCCATGAAGAAAGATTCATCTAGTTCTGCAAAAATCCGTGATGCAAAAGGAGAGACGGTGTCATGCTGGGGGCGTTCCATGCCGATCATGTGTTCATCCATAGCATGCGAAAAGAACAATATAAAAGGCAGTAGTACTAAAAGTATTTTATCTACATCGAAATCTAAAAGTAAGGGGCATGAATCTAGTAGTCATTACAGTTACAGCCCAATGAGTTACTCTCAAAACTTTGATGAAGGCCATCATAAATGGGAAAATCGTTGATCGCATAAGACACTTCGTGGCTCGGTTTTCGTGAAGGTATGCTGAAGGAATTTGTTCATATATATATATATATTTGTGTGTGTATGTGTAAGAGACAATAGGATAAACCACACATTGTCGACATAGAAATATATTGTACAGACATATTAATGAATAAAGAAATATTTATTGACAAAATAGACAAAATGGGAGAAAAGTGGTTACCTCTAGATCGTGCAACCCTTTTTTTACAATTCGAATAAATTGGTCAAACAGATTCTCTTCATTTTCTCTCCAACTAATTCTCAGCAACCTTTATATAAAATCAATTAACAATATTAATAATAAGTAATATACTTTTATTTTTTGAAATAACATGCAAAATTGACAAAAAAAATAAAATACTTTAAAAATGAACAACGATTTAGATCAGTAAAAATTTGCACGCATATCCCCATGTGCGCCTCACGGCTAGTATGAGAAGTCAAAATTAATGGTTGGTTTTCGTTAGGGATTACGTTTCAAAATTTTTTCTCGATTATATTTAGTTTTATCAATTACTTTTAAACAAATAACTAAATAGTTTTTGTTAGTTTGTTTGAGATGTGACTTGTCATTTTCATAAAAGAGCAAGCTTATAATGTGAAATAGGATTTTTGACATGAATGATTTGCTAAATTTTACTAAATGAAATATTGGATTGATTTTTGTCAAAAAGGGTTTTCGCTTTTCTCTATATTTTTTGTTTTAAGTGAAAATTTAGCTTAGCACAACCACAATCTTGGACACCAAACTGCCAAGTTAAAATCGAAAAACCAAACCAAAATGGTTCAGCCGTCCATTTTGGCGTTTGGTGAGGTCTATAGTGGGGGGATCCCCACTGGTCCTCCCTGCTAATAACGCGACACGTGTCCAAAGAACTTTTCAGTATTTTATTTGTTTTTTGCTGTCAGCTTTTAACCTAGTTAAATTTCAAAACTTTTCAAACTCCCGCTCAACCTAAGTTTTCATCTGTTTTGAATTTGAAAAGCCGAGCTACCTATATAAACAAGTTTCAGAAATCTGGTCATCTTCCACACCATTCCAAAGTTTCAAAGCTTGAACAAATTGCTATCCGATGATTCTTTCGTCTGATGTTGGAGAAATATGACTAAGGCTTGCTTTTAATAATGGCGTTGGAGGGAGTATCACCGAGGAAAATTCTGTATTGGTCTCATGCAATATGTTGTTGAAAGACTTGAAAGAGTATATTTATTGTGTTGATATATATATGTAAATATTTCCATTTAAATTATTGGACAAGTTAGTTATCTTTCGCTTTCTCCTCATTGCATTTTACAATGATTTGAACTAGTGTGAATTTTGAAAGCTAAATTCAAATCATGTAACCTGCTGTAATTGTGTTATAATTGCAAATGGTACTTTAGTATTTTTGGTGGCTAAATGCAGTTTTTGTAGTATAATTTTGAAATCACTCTTAATCTCTCTCTCTCTCTCTGAAACTTTGACAGTCAACAACAAATATTTATTTTATTTCCCTAATGGTTCTTCGAATCGGAATATCACCTAATTTCACTTATAAATAGAATGTATTTATGCATAGTAAGGAGGAACCAACAATAATTTAAAAAGTGTTGTATAATTAAGCATTGAATAGAAAAAGCGAAGCAAGAAATTGGGAATTGAAAGTGAGAAAACTGACGAACAAAAATATTTCAAACTCACTACAAGAAAAATGAGAATTAGTGACATTGAAAACTGCCACATATATTGTGTTTTAGTGACTTTTTCAGTTGTTGTGACATTTTCAACAAATGTCACGTGTAGCGATGTAGCTAAAAGTGCAAATGTCACCACACCACCTCTTTAGTTACATTTATTAAATGCCACATGATATAAATACTATGGCACTATAAAGTGCCACCAAAAAAATATTAATTGACATGATAAAGTGTCACTAAACATGAGTTTTTTTTACTCTTTATAATGACACCATAGAGATAATTAGTTGCATTCAAAAATGCCACAAAAGTTTGGTTTCGTGACATTTCATATTGTCAGCAATATTACCAACAATGACAATTATGAGCACCACAATTGACTATCATATGACATTTTCAAGTGTCACTAGTAATGTAATATTTACTCCAAAAATAATAGACGTTGCTTTTGATAATGTCACTATAAACCTCAATTGTGACTTCTGTAATGCCACTAAATAAATATATAAAAATATTTATTCTGGAGGAATTAAAATCAAAAACTAAAGAAAAGTAACATATATTGCTAAATCGAAAGGACAAGCTCACAAATGCAAAGCCACATCAAAAACCAAAATTAATCATTTCATATCAAATATAATACAGGCGAATGTCATTCTCAATAACGTCCCATATGAGGAATAATTCACAAAAAAAATAAAAAAAAAATAAAAAATAGTATACTTCTAATAACTAAGCGCATCTCTGACAACTACTTGCACCCTCTTCTAGCAAACCAAAAATGCATCTTCCAAGATGTTTACATCTGAATATTCGTACAACCAATATTCCATGTTCTTCCATACCTGCAAGCAATAGGCAACAATGTAAAGAGATGATAGTGTTGTTTACAAACTTTACACTGTCTAAATTATTTAAACTAAATCTGCATTTAGAACTCTTGAAAATTGTGAGACTTTTATTTCTTACCATCAGACATTATGGCCATGTAACACTCAGAACATTTGGAACATTTATAACTGAACTTCCTATATAACGTGACGCATGATTAACGACGTAGTAAATGATCTGTTCTGGAAAATGCCATACACCTACAGTATGATACACTATGACATTTCAATAATTAACAAGACCGACATGTTAGTTGCATGAACCATAAATTCTAACAATTGCCACTAATTATCCCCATATTGGCAATATACAGGTCAAACTCTAGCAACCAAAATATCAGAAATGAAGCAGGTCTTAAAAAGAAAAGCAAGAATAATGTCTAAATGAAGCCAAAAGTCTGACCTTTATTACATGGAGTCGGCTTCAAATTTATTGAGCTCCGAGGCATATATACAAGCTAATAATCTGAAAACTGAAAAAGTTTTAAATGTCATAAAAATCAGAAGCCAACCAATGGCAAGAAAAATATGCCAATAGAAGTTAAATAGAAGTGCAAGTTCCAAAAAAGCAAAAAGGTAAAGCAAAAACTTAAAACATAAAGAAATTTGGAAAACAATCCTTATGGCAAACCACTGATTTGTTACTCTTAAATTTTGGACTCATAAAGCCTACTTCTACAAGAGATTATGAAGTGAAGTGTTCATCAAGGACTATTTTCTTGTTGTGTAGAAGTCGGCGTTTTCTTATTTATTTTGAGTTTATCTAATAGTAAGTTAAAATTCTGCATATCCAATTTCATATAAGTTCCTATTGTCTAGCTAAATACTCGTCAGTTTCACTGAATGCTGATTTGCATTGAGTTTTGCATCCCAATTTTTGTCTTCTCTTCCTTATTGTTAATCGGATATTTTTATTTTTCTTCTCTTGTTTCGTTCGCTTGTATCTGATCTGCTTTCATATCAACTAATCCTCCATTGATGGCTACTACTGCACATGATCTAGCATCCCTTAAACAGAGATTCAAAGCACTTAAGTTCAAGTACAGTGAAACTAGCATGGAATGCCTTCGCCCCCTGACTTTATTGAATTACAATAGATCTAGGTGATTAACCAATTGAAACTAATGAGTGATCTTGTAATGTATTTTTCCTCGTGAAAATTATTGCTGCAAATCAAAGAATGTTATGCACCTCAGTGTAGATCAACACACGGAATAGTGACTTCCCTAAAGTAAGTGCTTCCAAAATTCAAAATAGTTGAGAACCAGTGCAACACCTGTTATGACAACAACTCTTAGATTTTGGCCATGGATCAACTCCCATAATGTGGTCCAGCTCGCTCTGTTCCATATCCATACAATGGCATAGCAGGCATCAGCAGCCAATAGCTTTCATCCTGCCTCGTCCAATAACATAAGTTTGGATTAGACTTCTCTTTGAATCCCTAAGCAAAAATGTACGAGTTAACAGATAAATACACGATGTAAACGAGAAAGAACAAAGAATGCTAACGTCAATTCCAAGAATAACGGCGTCTTGCGCAAGGAAGAGAGTCACAGCCCAGCAAAATGTCCATGGAGCTGAGTCGCCCAGCAAAAAGATTAATACTTGTAATGTATACAAGGCTGATAGGTAAGTGAACATAGAAATAAAAGAGCCTCACATGAGCTTCCTTTGGATCCTAATGGGCAAACATCAAATAATCAGAATGTCAAATAAACTGTAATAATAGAACAGATTTTTCCAAGTAAAAAAGAAATGAAACAAAGGTTTAAGTAAGGATAAAACCTCATTCTGATAATCACTGGGAGTCAAAATGCAACTTGACTCCAATATTATTTTGCAGTTAAAGGTACTTCAAAGCTGGCTCATGCGGTACAGCTGAAGTTATTACCATCTTTTAGTAATTACCATCTCGGTTCAGTTGAGAACAACTAACATACAGTAGAAATCCATCAAATCAGTAAGGTGCAGGTAATCACAACAAGAGGTCGGGAGAATTAATGTAACATGAACATATAGCCTGAAATGCACAATCTTATCTCATATACATATATATATATATATATATATATATATATATATATATATATATATATATATATATATATATATATATATATATATATATATATATATTATTAAGATCCTGCAAAGGTTTATATCATATAACAGGATAACAAGATTACATAGGCCAGCCACAGGAAAAACTTCTAAAAAGCAAGACAAAACTTAATATAGCAGTTGATCATTATAACCTCCATTGCATCGAGATTGAATGGCTTCACCGCCCTGAGCTGACCATCACCCCGCTTCTGAAATTGCCCTTTGTATTCAATGTTTCCAGATGGCACGGAGGCGATTCAGAGAAAATCGTTTCTAGGGCTTGGGAATTGGAACTTAATTTGGAGGAAAATGGGATTTGATTTTTTTTGGCTCACAAACTCAATCGTTTATTGGCAAAAGAAATTATGAATTTTAAGGAATGTTTAGACTTTTCCTTTTCGAAAACTAAATATCTTTATTTATTTATTATATGTTAATGTCACTAAAGTACTAATTATTGTGACATTTTTTTAAGATGTCATTTAATTAAACATTTGTGGCATTTAGAAAAATGCCATAAGGATAATGTCACTATATGTTATAGCATTATGTCACTATATATTGTTGCATAATGTGGCATTATTAGAAATGTCATTATTTTATTTTATAGTGACATTTTGAGGCTAACATCATTAATTGATACCTGTTAATGTCACTAATGTATAAATTATAGTGATGATTTTTAAAATGTCACTCAATTAATTAATTATGACATTTGAACTTAAATGTTACTAGCATAAATGTCACTATAGACCATTTTTGTTGTAGTGACTGTGCGTTAGAAATTATTTTGCCAATTCAAAACACTCACCAACAAAAATTATGCAGCAATATCTGGACAAATCTATCAAATTATTCAACTGCTTATTATTCACTTGATATCATTTTCTTGAAACTTCCTATGTATTCAACCACAAAAATTTTAAAACCCAGCAAGATTGCCACTCTTTTCTACCAATTTGAACAGTCATTTATTTTCGCATAAATTATAGAAGTTAACTAATTACGATGTTTTTTTTTTAAAATACTCCATCTGGGTAGCAAATGTCGTGTCATTAACAAAAGATTTGAACCATTGACATAATCTACGACAATCGGTTTCTGTGTTTGTAGTGATAAAAAAACAGTAAACATGATAAATAAATGAAACTTAAACCGAATTTTCTGTGGTATCACACATTCAAGTAAAAGAATCAAACATTTTTGCTGGTAGAGCAAAGCTTGAAGAACAGCAAAAATTTAAATCAATGTCAGCATCATGTGACCCAAGAACACAACCAACAAATTTCTAACAGAACAACTACATCAAACATTCTTCCAAAATAATCCTATCAAAAATTCTTGCAATACAACAACACCACTGTGAATCCATCAAAATATAGAAAGGAAAAAATCAGATCCACTAATACAAAATCTTCAATTTCAGATGTCTCCACCTCATCGTCCGCTACTGGTTCAAGCCACCACAGAAACTTTTTTTTTTTTTTTTTTTTTTGTATTTTGAAAGAATTAGATTCTAAAATGAACTCCCTCCAAAGTCCAAACATAGTAGTAGTAAAAGATTTTTTCTGAGATTTGAAATTCAAAAATGCCGCCCAAATTTCAGCTGAAAAGTTATCTATCTATCTATCTATTACTAATATAAAAGGGAACACATTTTGTCTCATAAAATAGGCAGTTGTTGGTCCATCGGACCAAACAACGGTTGTGGTAACTGAAAATTATCTCCCACATAAGACTGCATGGCTGAAACTGCATTTATATGTATAAAAACCTTAGAAAAAGAAACTTCACATGAGTATTTTCATAACCCACGTTCACACCTCCACTTCCTCACCAAGTCCGTAACCGAAATTACAGTTTTTTACTCGGTTTGGACACCCAAAAATAAAGTGTGGACATGAAGTTAATTAGCCACGTCCCCCACTTTTAGTGGAAAAAAACCAACAGTCTTTACTTTATTGAAAGTTCACATTCATCATCTCCCATATTAATTTTCAGTTTCATTTTTACTTCCCTGACAATTCAACTTCTTTCTCCTGGAACATGTACGCTGTTTAATTTGCCTCATAAATTGCATTATTGTGAAGACCGTTGGTTTTCATATGGGAATAACTATTACCATAATTGCATAACTATTATCATAAATTGCATAATTTGCCTCGCTAATTACATGTATGTTGTTTAATTAATTGTGTTGTGAATCCCGACTTCTTACTCATGGAACAGGATTAAGAGTTCCATTATACGAATGTGGGAAATATAAATACGTGCTGATTGGAATGGTAGGGAGGTAAAGAGGTACAATTTCGTTTCATTATATGTTGTTCTGGATAATATCTGTACATGTTACTTTAGTATTTTCACGCCTAAATATTTATTTCAATAATCCTATGTCTTTTGAGTTTCAGTTATTTGTGTTCAGTATAATCAACATCTTTCTTCTCCATATTTGTTTTTGATGATGCAGGACGAAGTGAAAATTCATTTTGGTTTTTATGATGATCTCAGTGAATTAATATTTATCATTTGCATCTTTTTATGATGACTTTTTGTGCTTTATTCTCAGTAATAAGCGCGCATTTATTAGATTTCTTATTGAGTGTGCTCGCTATTATCTTATGAAGTTACCTTCTTTTTTTGTTATGTATGATTTATTATCTTCGTTGAATTTAGATCAATTTCCACTAGCAAATGGTTTTTATACTTAAATGCAATTTGAACTCCCATATGAAAATATAGGCTGTTTGAACTCTTGCATATGGTTTGTTGTGCTTTAGATTTCTTTAGTGAAGCAATCTTGCATCGAAGTTTAGTGCAGCAATTCAGTATTCGCCCAATGATGATAACAGGTTTATTACTGTGCCTACCTCTTTTCTTTCTCTTTTTCTTTTCTCAATTTTTGTAATTATTATTTATCATAAAAAAAAAAAATTACTGCATAAGATATTGAAATTTCGTATACGTTCATAAAATTCGCTTCAAATTTATGCTGACTCATTAAGTTTCTTTTTTGACTTCCAGATCCAAAAGGATATTCAGATTTTCTTGGTAGATAGTAGCGCAAAGTGGTGCATAAAAGTTAAGATTTGAAAGTGGTGAATAGAAGTTCTTCCTTCGTATGTATTCATAAGTTCCATATAAATTACATTGTATATCATGAAATTCTAAAAAGAAAAATTGTTACAATTTGCCGCTTTCTTTTTGTGTTTGGCTGAATTACACTAGCTTTCATGCATCCTTCATAGCTTTTGTTAACCTTTTATAGAGGCACCAAAGTAAGAAAATATAAAAGGGAAGCTATGCACTGTCAACACTACTTTGTAGTTTAGATAATGTAAAAGATCTCTATTGTATTAGAGAGTAGAGTTTAACTGAAAATTTATCTAACTATGTTAGCTAACTTATTACTATATTGAATTTTTTAAAACAATCAATAGCCAATTGTGGTTTCCCCGAGGTCGATGATAGGAGAAAGGCATTTCGTTCATACTTTATTAATCATATCATTCTGTTGGAGTACTAATTTAAATATTTGAGTTGTTTTATTCATGTCTCAATTTCCAACAATTTTTAAATGTACAATGTGCAAACAACTATGTTAGACTAATCTCCATTATACTTTTCAGTTTTGAGTTTCCACTACTCAAACATAAAATGCACTTAAACATGATTTTGGGTACTTTTACTCATTGCCTAGAAAAATCTATGTCAAAAAAACATGTTAAAATAATTATTTTTTATGTAAAAGAAAACGTTGCACGCGGTCTCCACGTGCACTTGGTTGCTAGTATTTTAAAATATGAACCATGGTTGTGAAGTAAGGAGTGTGGAACAAATGGAAAAGAAAAAGAAAATGAGTCGGTCAAAGTTATCTAAGAAAATGCTGATGAATAAAAAATAATAATTAAAAACGGGACACGTGTCAATATTTGAGGTGGGAGGACCAGTGGGGATCCCCCACCATAGACTTCACCCATTTTGGGAACCAAAAACAAGTTCAATCCAAAAACGCATATATATATATATATATATATATATATATGTAAGTAATATCTTTACTAATATATATAAACATACATCTTATATAATATTTGCAAATTTATATAAAGTCAAATATAAGTTTACATAATCTAATTTTTTGCATCTATTTATCTAGTTTTGTTATAAAATTTTAAAACTATAACTTAAATGTGTTACTTTAGAGTTACTTTTTAGTATCAAATATAGTTATGTTTTTAGTATACTGATTATTTTTGAATTCGAATAAACTAACCAATAAATATATTTTTATTGAAAAATTTCTTCACATGATTTCCTCCGGCATAGATCATATTCGTGACTCCGTCCCTGCCATTATCTCTACTTCATTATGTTTTGCTTCATGATAAACCACAAATAATGGTTGGTTTTCGTTAATTAGGTAGTTTCAAAACGGTTTCTCGATATTTATTCTGTTAAATTCAATTTTATCCAATTACTTGGGAAACAAAATAACTACAAAGTTTCTCATAGAATGTTAAGTAGGTTGTTTGAGATATAACTTTGTTATTTTCATAAAAGAGCAAGTTTATAATGTGACACAGTTTTTTTTATATGCGTAATTTGCTAAATTTTACAATGTGAAAATTTGAAATGGATTTTTTTGGTTGAAAAGGGTTTGTTGTTTTCTCTTAGTTTTCTAAGTGAAAAAATTCAGTTTAGCACAACCATCACCGAACTGCCTAGTTAGAATTGAAAAACCAATGAGAGGGATGCGCCTTTTGTGACAATGAGGCGATGTTTTTTGCTTGTCATACATCTAGCAACTCTTGATGCTTTGTGACGAATGGTTTGAGTTACAAACCGTTTTGTCGCATTTGTCTAGTTAGCCATTTTCGTGCAAATATAGAATGCCTTCCAGTTGCAAATAACAAAGCTATTTGGAAAGGGATGTGGTGCCTTGTTGCATGGTCTGGCAATTGAAGAATAGGTCGATGTTGCATGGTCTGGCAATTGAAGAATAGATCGATAATTCATGGAGAAGAAATCAACACACAAAAGATCATGGGGTTCATCAATATGAAGACGTGGATTTAGGTTAAAGCTAAACTTGCATAATTTATTACTCTCTTTTTAAATAGTCTAATCAATGAAGGATGTATTTTTGAAATAACGTGAAAAAAGGTCGAGCGTCCTGTATAACCCTTTAAGCATCCCTAGTGCTTTCTCTTTCTTAATGATGATAAATCTGATAAAAACAAAAATCGAACCACAATGGTTCCATTCTCCATTTTGGAGAACGTCCAAAAACCGGTTCATTCCAAAACCAAACCAAAGCCTTTGTTATATATATATATATATATATATATATATATATATATATATATATATATATATATATATATATATATATATATATATATATATTTCAAATATTATTCAACTTAATCTAAAATTTTATTTTAATCTTTTATAAATTTTTGTTTCTTTTTAATTATTCAATTGGTTAGGTTTCATTAATATAAATAAATTTCAATCTCATCCCTCGCAACAAGTTTTGGTAGAAAAATTAACTGAAAAGTATATAGAAATATCGGCCCTGGTTCATTAATGGAAAAGAGCTCTAGGAAAAAAAATGAATTTCTTCTATCATTAATTTTTGCTATTTGTGTAGAAAGAAATCCCAATCATCATTAATATATGAAAAATTCTTTCTGGAGTACAAGATATTACGGAATTAACAGGAAGATGGATTCTTTTATTGATTTGAAAGGACAAGATATTAATCAACATAAATATTAGCTCCCTTAACTTTTTCTTAATAATGTTTGCAACCAAACGTGTATTGGAGACAAATTATGCATGGATTAAGTTAAAACAATTTCTTAAATGTTGTACCAACAGTATATACATTAGAAACAACAATATCTTTTTTTTACAACATATATATATGTATTTGAATATATTTATGTAATTTTTATTTTATTTATAAAGTTTTGTTATAATTGTGTTAATTCAGAGTTACGTAGTTTTATATTTGTTATATATCAGACATCAACTTTCTAAGATAATTATGATTTTACGCTTATTTTAATGAATTTGATATGAATCAAAGATAATTAATAATTGAATGTTCATATTTACAAGGGAGAATTACACAAATTACCCATGAAGTATGGGCAAATCACACAAAGTACACCTCATGTATGAGAATTACACAAACTACTTTTATTTTGTATTTGTGATAATAGTTACCCTTTTACAGTGTTAAATAACAGAAGATAACTATATCAGAGAAAAAGTTATTTGAAATTCCAAATATATCCTCGAGAGAAAATGTTTTGCATATATTTAGAAATTATTTATCCAATTTAAAATTTTTAAAAAAAGTTTAAAAAGTAAATCTTATTATGTTTCACGTATTATTAATTTACTTTAAATTATTTTGACCATAGTAATTTCTCAAATATATTTTTTTAAACTTAAAAAGGTTTTCATATTTTAATATATTTAACAACAATTGAGTCCATAATAGCTTAAGCCATCCCTAATATATACTGAGGGTACAAGGGACAAGTCGCAACACGTACGGTTAAATTTGATTTTGTTTTCAAGGTCTATTTTGAACGATGAGTGACAACGATAAATCACAAAAGTGAGTCATGGGTGTTCTTTTCTATAAGAGACTTTTTTGAGTTTTACGTGCATAAGTTTTTTTCAAGATATCTATAAGTCACAATCTGCCAATTCAATATGTATAAGTATATATTATAATCGAGAATAGTATAAACACATGCATATAACAAATGCTCTTTTTAGACTTTTCAAAATAAAGTACGTACACAGGGACTTGACGAATTGTTTCTTTCTAAAGGTATGCATGCTTTTAAATATTGAAAACGCATTTACTGGTCATCCATCTTGAAATATAACAAAAGTAACCCCAACCATTTAATTTCATTCAGAAAGAAAATTTTAGATGAAGAAATTTATCAATAGACGACGGGACAACCATCAACAGCCACGCCTTTGGCGGTAGGGCAAGTCGCCAAGTCGCAATGCTCCCCATTCGAACCCCACCAATTAATCTCAACATTCTCGAGTCCCAAACACAAGTACAAAAGCACTCCCATGAACGCCAGCCCCGCATCCAAAGCCGCCGATAGAATGTAATTATACCTCTGCCACCACTTCTTTCTGTACCTAAAAACAAACAAGTTGAATACAGTTCCTATCACAATCCAGCTGTTGAAATTCACTGACGTAGCAGGCGGCATTGCCGCGGTTGATGCGAGAAGCACGGGGATATTGATCAGCTTTATCCATTTCTTGCTTGGAAAAGCTTTGTGCAAAAGCCACACCAAGACTGGGGCTATGGCTCCTCCCAGGAAGAACCAGTTGAGGGCGCTGTAGTTTCCCAGAGTTCCAAACATTCTTTGTGGTCCGACCAGGCCCCAAATGACTGATGCGTCAAAGAAAACGCGGTCGCCTGGACATGTCCATGGACTGCTCGGAGGAAGCAAGTCAGGTTGACATATGTTTTTTATGCTTGTTAGGAGATACCATGCCACGCCAATGTTGATTGTTCCAGCGATGATTGTGCCAATAAACTGAAACAATTTCATGAGACTAGCTAGTTATATTATCCATGAAAGGACCTTTTATTTTTTTTCGTTTTTTTTTTGCAATTCAAAAATATGGAGTATACATATATATAGTGGAGTTCTGTAAAATAGCAGTTTGGCATTATACTTTATATATATGAGAGATACAAGACAAAATGTCCCCCCTCAATACTAATATACTTGTTGCAAAAAAAAATTGTAAGTGACATGAAACTCTTTCAGGGACGACACTTGTAGCTAGGGATGCAATTTAGGTACAGATTCCGTTCTCTGTACCTAAAACTCCTTAGCGACGAGATCCGTATTTTTGTATCCAAAACTCTTTAGGTAACTAGTTACAAAAAAATGAAATTCACACCTAATTTCCTTTATTTTGTGGTGTGTATATGATAGATTAATGTAATATTACGTACCTGAACGATGAACATTGATCTTGGGGGGATTTTCATGTAGTGACCCAACTTAAAATCATTGAGAAAGGAAATAGCTTGGGACATGCTTATATATCCATAGGTTTTGAAGCAGACGTTTGCTATCGGCCTCCCAGGATATATATATCCAATTATGTACTCCGTGATCACATTAAGCCCAGGTGTCTATAGATAGTGTAATAAGAAATGAAAATGGCCTTAATTTGGTTTGCAAATGAAGCATATGTTATAAACAAAAAAAGAGTAGGAGCGTTTATTTATATAGATAGATATACCTGATTAGTAGTGGCTGTTATTACGCTTATTGGGAGGGTAAATATTAACGCAAGACCTGATGCAAATATGAGACCCCACCATGGCAACTGAACTTGGTCTTGCATGAATACACAAAGCACAAGTGAGAGAGCCAACGAAAGCCCAAGCAATATAAGAAACCACGAATGAGGAATGTCTTTGTACTTCTTCATAAGCCTTGTGTGAATATCTTGTTTCCCTTTGTGTGAAGCTCGATACCGTTCATATATTTCCCTAGATTATGATATTGATCAAAGTAGATAGTTAAAAAAACTTATGTTACATGCATTCGCGTATTTGTAAATATCAATATAAGAGGAATTGTAGAGATTATGAAAACACAGGAGAATTTGGCGAAAAAAGAAAACAACACAAGGGAGTATGTTTCGGAATTCTAAAACACGAGGAAGGCCTTATACTTTTTCCCTTATGTCCAATAGTGAAGAAAGAATAGTAGTAATTTGTAGAATTATTGATCGAATTAGATGTGCAAATAGTTGATGAGTACTTACCTGCCATTAAACAAAGCCACATGACTAAGAATAGCCACCACCCCTGCAAAATTAAGCGCGTAAGCCAGACAGAAGAAGATGCTAAGGTGTATACGCCCCTGCTTCTCGTACATTGGCATGTCGATTTCAAACTTGCTGTTCACGATAGCCGTCACATTATACGTCTGGCCCTGAGCATCAAACAAATCGGACGAAAATATTGGAAAAGTTTTAGCATGGTAGATGTCCAGTCCCCAGTAGGCAATTGGGATCATGACATATACGGCAGCAATATATCCAACAATAATGTTCAAGATGGCGAAGAATGGTGTGACAAGTGGACTTCCAAGGTAGGATGCCACGACAGACCAGTCGAACGTGAAAGCACCAATGCCAAGGCCGTCCATGCCTGACCCGATTTGTTGCGCTTTTACTGATTTTGGAAAGGCCAAACAGAGTATAGCTACGTTTGATAGTGTTTTGAAGAGGTAGCCCGGAAAAATGTACCAAGCGAAGCTGCACACTAATGCAATTAGAAAGAATTTTGCTCTGGAGTTTCTACCTTGGTCTTTCTCATGAAGGGCCCTGCAAATTGTTTGGAAAACAATACTCTTAATTGGTTAGCTTTGAAATTCTAATTTTTCACCTTTATTCTGTTTAGGCCAAAAATATCTACACATTGTGTGAAATAGATAAATTACTACGTTATGATAGTACAACTTTTCCGGGATTTAGTAAAGTAGCTTAGTACTCTCCTCCTCCACATTTTTGTTCATGCATCTTTAATAGACAAGATTAAAATGTCATCGCGCAAATGTTATTCATCTATTAACTGAACAACTGAGCTGATATTTTGATGTTTGCTATATCTTTATAATTTATCTTCTGAGTTTAGTTCTTTTTCCAACTTCCATATTTAAAGGTTTAAAATCATAAGTTTTGTTGTTTCATAAATTCTGCACAAAACTCCCGTGGGGTTTGACATACTCTATACAAAGTTATCTCTTTCAAGAAACCACAAGGGAGTTTGGAGCAGAGTTTATGAATCAACACAAATATCATATGCATACGGATCTCACAAATATTTTGGATGGTCATAAATAAAAACAGATTCATGACAAGATAAATAAACAAAAACTGCGTTTAACATTCACAACATCTAAAAACAGTATAATGCGCAAACACCTTTTTTAGGTCGTTAAAGTTGAAGAAAAATACCAAGTTACTATAGAAGTATATATCTTCACATAATTTAAAAGCCATACGCGCGTAAATATTTTTGTAACCTGTATGATTTCAGTTTTATTTGAAAAGTAAATGCAGTATGTAGGGCATACATGTTACAAAAATTTAGATATATCAAATAACCACAAATTAAAGCTAGTTTACGGTTTAATTTATATAGGGTTCAAAATTTATTCCATTTCAAATAAAGCCAGTAACATAAATATATTGCTGTAACATCATATTAATAGGGAATCAACAATACAAATAAATGAATGAACTATAGTAGTTCTGTTCAAAATTCAAAAGACTTGGTAGAGATAACTTATTAGTCTCCACTTAGTATTGTGTAGAGAGAGAGAGAGAGAGTAGTGATAACAGAAATGTAATGCTTTCTTAGTCAAATGGAAAGATGGAGTAGGTACGAAATGACTTAAGTTAGTGTGTTTCTATTTTTTGTACTAGGAAAGTAATTGGTAACCGAGCACCTGATGATGGACAGAGCTATAATTTGATAAAATCATAGGATTCTTGCCTACGCTATGTCCATAAAAGTTTCACAGGCACAACTTAATGTGATATCTATTAATTTTAAAAATCTCAAATGACATGATAGAATTTCCATGAACTTTATAAAAGTTTTATATGATACATTACCTGAATAGAGAAACTTGAACGAGACTGCTTGGCCACCACATTTCTGCAGGTTCGACCACATACTTCCTCAGAATCCCAGCCCATCCATATCCCAATACCTGCTCCAAAACTAATGATATATCAACACATCAATCCTTTATTACCCAAATTAAAATTACTTAGCAAGAGCACTTCCTGCTGGTTCCAAAAGTTTTAACATTTACTTGTTAATTTCTTAACTTAAGATTACTATAATAGATTGAATTTTTGTGTACGTCTTCATTGTTTGAGGACAGAAACCACTTCCCATTCAGATGCTGAAAGATAGAGATAAGGTTTTCTAAATGACATTAAGTTCCACGAATATGCAGGCTAGAAATATCTAGTATACATGGACGGTAGTATGGATCTAGTATGCAATAGGTTATAATGGGAGCTTAATTTCATCCCCAAACGGATGTATGTCGGTACAATTCTTCTTCAGAGAAGGAATGGAACCCTAGACTAGAAGATCCATAATGCTCGAAGAATAAACTCATGGGGAGGGGGCGGCCATAACATATTGATGCATACTTAGATGGTCTTTTCTTTGTGAGATTCTAGACTAGAATCAGTGACTAGTATCTTTCTCTCCTATGAGATTGGAGGTTGATGATTGAAATTAAAGAATAATAACTAGAATAATAGCACTAATATCTTAAAGATATTTTTGCAAATATTTGAGAAATGGCAAAGTTTCCCATATTTATTATGAATTTGAAATGCAAAACAAAAAATGAAATTTAATTTATTTTAATCGATTATTATATATGTGGATGCATATATTAATGATGCACAAAAGTAATTACATGAAAGTGTGAAACGAATAAATAATAGCTAGTGATATATAAACCTGAGTGGTGATAACAAGAATCCAACTAGCCGTGAATGATATTTTCCTGAGATAAATAGCCTTTATAATATCCACAATCCCAACTGCATATGCCGCCCCACTACCAAAAGCCGAGCCGGCGTTAGCAAAAATGGATATCAAAACGTGCTCCTTCATGTTAAACGGCCCTGGATTTAGTGAAAACTCCCTGGCTCCAAATCCGGGCAGCCTAAACTTGGTGGTAGGCAGCACATTTGCCATGAAACGCCCCACGGGCAGCGTCGCCACTTGTACCGATATCATGGTTATCGTCAGAGGCTCCCTTCTGTAACTGAAGAAAGTGTTGAAAAATGATAAAAGCACGCACGAAATAATCCCGAGAAACCACATTCGGAACGTCCAAACGGGCTGCGTTGGATCGTCGTTGTTTGGCACTGTGAGACGAACTTCTTCGATCGGAGAGAGTTCTTCTTCTTCCATAATTTCGTCGGCCGTGTTTGGATGGTTTCTCGACATGGCGGAGAGGTTTTTTTCTGTGTCGATTTCCATTTTACGTATTGATGGAGGAGGGTTTTGGAGATCAGAGAGTAATTAATAGTAATTATATTGGTGAAGGAAGATTTAATGTCATGAGTTTTGTCAAAAAAAGAAGAAGATTTAACTTTTTGACGATACTTTGGAAAAAGTATTTTATAAGGAAACTGATGATAGAGATTTTAGGGTTTTGCCGTTTTGTTTTAGTACATAGAATCTTTCCTTATTCAGTTACATTAGATTTCCAAAAGAATAGGAAGAAGATTCGTGCATCTGTACGACTCAGAACTCGGAAGGAGCGACAGAATATAATTAAATCATTAGTGAAATGAAAGAGATAAAAAACAAAAAAAATTGGTGAAAGATCAGTAGATTAATCATAAGCATAAAGAGTTTTTACAAGAGACACAAAAGGAAGCATAATTTAAAAGTTAAAACTAAACATTTGTGATTAAATAAATGTCTACTTTTATCCCGTGTTTTCAAAACCGGACTGGACCGGCCGGTTAAACCGCTGACCGGCGATGCGTCCGGTCCATAGGTGCACCATGAACCGGTTTTGGCAGAAACGAGCTAACCCTCTACATTTATAGGTTGAACCAGTCAACGGACCGCTCAATGAACTAGTCATCCATTTTTTTTAAATATCTTTTTGCAATTCGTATTTGAATCCATTAATTTTGCTGCAACATCTTCATCCTTATTGTCGAAAAAGGCGAAAAGAATGAAGCGAAAGAAATCTTGAAGAAGTGAAGAAGAACAATGACAATGAAAAATGAAAAAAGAATGAAAGAAACTCAAACCTTAAAGAACTAAAGAAGAAAAGTGACAAGAGAGAAATGAGAGAAATAGGTTTGTTGGTGAAAGATATCTTGAAGAACTTAAAGAAAGTAATTTGGTCATTAGGGGAGGTGGAGTATTTATTGTATGCATTAATTCGGAGAACTTGAAGAATTAATGCATATAATATTCTCCCTTTTCCAAATTTGGTCTTCATCTTTGGAAAAGGGAGAATATTGTATGCATTAATTGGCTTCATTTGGGAAATCAAATTATATGCATTGATTGCCTTTATATATATGGAAAAGCAAAGAAACCGGTGGTATCTTGAGAAAGAGAAATTATTTCGTGCAACCTTTACACAGTGAGGTGGCACAACAAGTCGGTTATTTTTGTTGATGCACGGTTGGGATGAGATTATGGAGAAGTTATTTTCTATAATTTAGGAAAATATTTTAATCACAATCGTTGGTTGCACCACGTCATCAATGCAACGGTTGCATAAAATAATTTTTCCTTGAGAAGATAAAATTGTATAATCACAATAAATGAATAGAAGGACAATAAAAGAACCAAAGTCAAGAGATTCAAATATTATAAAATGAAAAACTTCACAGTTAAACTAAATTTGATAGCGAAAACTAAAGAAAGACATTAAATTACTCTTAAAAGCATAATTTTTCACCAAACATACAAATATATTAAGTTTTATTATGTTTGACTAAATTATGTTAGTGCATATGTTGATGCACATGTTGATGCACATTGCAAAGTGTATATTTACTTAGTAAGATATATGTTTTATATGTTTTGGAGTTATATTGTTTTATTATTTAAGGGTAGAGAATATTTATATAATTTCATCTTTATTTTATGAATTTTGAAGATTATTTATTTTGAATCTGTATTTTATGTATGTCCAAGATAAATATTTCAAGATTTGGAGTACATTGCACATTGGTTCGAACCAGTGGCTAAACCGATTAAACCGATTGAACTTGTAACTAGTAACCTCACTGGTTCAGTGTCCGGTCCGATTTTCAAAACACTGCTTTTATCAACAAAAAAAAAAAGGAAAGCCGCATTTCGTTTTAACGCTTTTATAATGTTGTATAATTCCTTAAAAAAAATACATAAGACTAGCTACATTTTCTACAGGTCTTTAATATCTTAATTAGGTTCATACAAAAATGGCCTATAAAAAATTGAATAAATTCTAAAGCAAAAGAAATGCATATATCTTACTTTCTTTACACGTATATATATCTAGCTATATTCTACACTAATATATAAAAGAAGCGATATTGGACACTTTGTGACACCAAACTTTTGATTTCCAAGTTTATTCTTTTAATCTATGTTCCCCTTATGCCATCTTATTATTAATTTTCCAATCTAACCTACCATTTAAATTCGATAAAATTAATTATATCATTTACCAAGAAGGATGATTTAGTTTCTCTATAATTCATATTCTTTGATTAATGATTACTTTTTTTTCCATTGACCTTCAAATGATGACTCACTCTCCCATGTTCTATTAATTCAATTTTTTTTCATCTAGGCAAATCTTTTTTCTAGCCTTTGTCTCTAGGTTTTTTTTTTCTCACACTTGAATATAAGCATATATACTCTACACTATATATAAAAAAAAATATGCGTGGGGCTCCACGTGCCTCAGTTTCTAGTAAAAATATATTGGAAAAGCGATACGAACGAAATAATTAATGAGCAATCATTATTTTTAACATGAAGTATTTTTCGTCCGGCTACGTGTCCATCTGGTCAAACATCCACGTTAGAATACTTTAGTCCCTGTTGGATCCTTAAGCAACTTTTGAGTTCAGAACCTACACTCAACACCACACATAAACTAAGTCGAGGCCCTCCCGGGGAAGGCACTCCGATGTTTAAGTCAGATAAGTAGGAATGTGAGACTGTGTCGTGCAAGGAAAACAGGTCAAATTGAATTGAACAGGTCGAATAAGCTTGAAAACAAATCAAACTAGGCACTCAGAAAAATCTAACTGAGTTGTAGAACAAGTCAAACTGGACACTCAGCACATATCGAATTCGGCTCACAAACAGACCAAAATAGAGCTGTTATGAAAGATCAAAATCCACCGCCCAAAACAGGCTGAAATTTGATATGAATAGCTCGAATAATATGCAATAAATAATGATTACGTACCTTATAATTAAGATTAGAGTCTGTATTTATGGCATTAATTTCCTTAATCATCGGGATAATTTTTTTTGGGTGGCTAACTACAATATTTCCCGCTTCCATTCACATGAAGCAATGGAGACGTTTAATTAGATGAGAGCGAAAAAGTTGATCCAAGAACAAGGAATTAGTATTTTCAAGCACGATGTTGTGCAAATGGGACGGGGAGATTTTTCCACCACATCTCTGCACATCAACGACACGATAGTTCACGAATTTTATGCAAACATGAGGATCGAGGCAAACAACATGGTTTAGGTGAGAGGCAAGTTAGTGATGATTCATGAAGAACTCATCAACAAAATCTTTGGCATGAACGAGAATGCAGTGGCAGCATGTGCGATGACCTGCCCAAACTCTATTGGAAAATTAATACCCCAAGTACATCGGTGCAAGTAATATAGGGAAGTAAGTTACAAAACACAAAATATCAAGCCCAAAGAAGAATTACGTTGAATCTTAACTATTAAGTAATCCATTTATGTAAATCAAGACTAACAATTATGAAGATGTCACCTTTCACGGTTACTATTAGTCAGAAAATGTAAGTGACTATATTTTGTATTTTTGGAATAAGTAACAACTAAAACACTTAATAAATTAAAGACTTAAATTAATGATAAAAATATGGTATCGTAAAGACTAGGTTTCTTTGAATAGATACTGATCAGAGACTCATAGACAAACCATTGTTGAGATGAATTATGATTTACTCGTGTGTGAGATGGATTAAACTATGAAGTAAGACCTATGATTATGGGTTTCCGTAATGGAAAACACCACTCTGTGATTTGGAATGTTACTATGTATGTTCCTCCAAACGCATTTACCTCAATGAATTACCCACGTCTTCTTGCTCTAGACGCTATCATCACACGACATGTGGAACTTTATAACCTATGAGATCTATCCTATGAGTTTGGCTTTAGCATTTATCATAAGAACCTAATCTATTATGTGTTCATGATGCACATAAAGCATATAACTCAAGTTATAAGTTCAATTTAATTGTTTCTCACGCACTCATCTAAACACAATCATCTCGACATGATCTCAACCCAAATACTCCCATCGTCTCACAACACACGATGGGTTTAACTATGCATAATTAAAGTAAACATGAAAACATCAATAAAATAAACCATGGTCTTGAGTAAAACAAACTAAAGCAAAGATCTTGTCCAAAAAAACGTACAAAAATAAAAGCAATATTCAAATCAACAAAACTCAAATCAAATGTACGAATAACTAAGAACATCAACTCAATCACAACTTTGATCTTCGTTTTTCTCTATTTTCTCTGATCTTCACAAAAGTTCCACTCCAAGACTCTTCTGCTAAAGTATTCACCAGTTTTTCTACTAATTTCTTCTAATGGCTGCTTTGGTCTCTCTTTTCTGAGTGTTTTGGTCTTCCCTTTTTATATCCTCTCTAGCTTGGAACGTCTCACTCTTTAGTTCTCCTCAAAACCTAATGTTCCGAGTTAAAGTGGTTTCCGAGGGGTCGCTTTCAGTGTGCATGCGACGGCTGCTAAATTAGGGTTGCATCATTCTTCAGTCAGGAGCGATCGCCTTTGGTTCCTCTTCAATGTTAATCGGTTGTTCCTCTTCGCATTCCCTTGCTTTTCTTCTAGCATGAACTGCCCAAAATTCCACTTTTTATCTCATTTTCATCCTTTTTCACCAAAACGACTCATACACAATAAAATAAAGAAAAACAAGTAAAAATACTCCAAATAATCATGGAACATATGACAAAACGGTCTATTTGACATATGATAATGAGTACAAAATGGAGTCATCCAACACCCCCAAACTTACCCTTTTACTCCTCCTCGAGTAAACAACACAAGACTCAAAAACGAAAATGAAATACAAGACTCAAATATTTTGATAGATGGTAATGGCGGAATCCTTCTTCAGAGTATCATGACAATTAAATAACCATGTGACAACACAAATCAATACAAGAGCATCATTCCATACATATATATATTTGATACAGAGTCCACAAATATATCCATGTATGAAGAATGTGGAACTTAGTTTCTCATGCATATGTAGAATTGACTTCTTGACTAGTTTATAAAGATGAATTTCACTAAGATTGACTACTTCATATTATCACCTAGCTTTACACTTTCTCTCCACTAATGTAGAGGAGTTCCATTGAAGATCACTTAGGACTTTTTAAGCTTGTAATGTTAGAATAAGGCATTGGCTAAAATTGGATGTAGGATAAGAGTATAAAATTCTAGAAAGCTTTTGTTCATGCACAAACTCAAACTACCTTTATTTTATTTTATTTTTTTGCATTTCTCTCCCGAAATCAACCTCTCACTTCACATTACACATTTTTTTCTCAAGTGTTTGAGAATATTTTTCTCTCGCTTTTGTATACATATATATATGAGCGGATTTTCTAACACTTTGCTCATTTTATCCTTTTCTTTTCAAGCTTAAACCCTCTTACTTTTGTCAAGTTGCACCCCCAAACTAAGATTTTCCTATGGGCTTTGTGCAACTACAATCTTTCCACTCTTCTTCTCGTGGCTTTTTTTCTAATTGATTTTCTTCGAGAATAAACATAGCCTTTTTCACTCATCAACCCCTCTACTCTCCCGTGATTCTCCTCTTTCTTCTTGATGTGGGGTATTTTCGTCTGGATACGTGTCCGCTCTCCAACACTCCACGTCAGACTACTTTAGTTCCTGCTGGATGCTTAAGCAGCTTTTGAGTTCAGAACCTGCACTCAACACTACAAGTAAACTAAGCCGGTGCCTCCTCCGGCGTAGGCACTCCGACACTCAAGTCAGATAGGTCGGAATGTGAGGTATTGTCGTCAGAGACAATAGCTCGAACAAATAGGTCGAATTTAGCTCAAATAGGTCGAATTTGAGCCGTATAGGTCGAATAAGCACACCTCAAAATGGTATTGAGAACCGAGATGAAGGCACCCGAATAGGTCGAATTACCCTCAAATAGCTCGAAATACACTCTATATAGGTCGAACAAGAGCTATTGCAAATAGCTCGAATTATTGCTCTATAGCTCAAATTCGATGTATATAGCTCGAAATTAAATGCTTGGAAAATAAAACGTACCTTAGAATGAGGCATGGGACCCCCTTATATAGTAATAAGAGTCCTTATTCAACTAGAAATACTATACAAGTCGAACTATAACTCTAAATAGGTCGAACTAGACCTATTTTGAAATAGCTCGAATTGGGCCTTCAAATAGGTCAAACTGGGCCTCAAATAGATCGAATTTGGGCCCAGATAGCTCGAACTGGGCCTCTGGGCCTCAAATAGGTCAAATTTGGCCTCATATAGCTCGAACTGGGCTTGATATAGCTCGAATTAGGCCTTTTCGGGCCCAAATAGATCTCGCTTGAGCTCAATTTGGGCCTACTTGGGCCGATTTCCGAGTTTTGCCTTGAATTGTAATTTTGCATTAAAAAATAATGGTTCTGACGTGGCATAATATGTCCCGAAATACGTTTGTGTATTGTATCGGATATTATGACGTGGCGGTACCGAAATATGGTACATCATGGAGTCCCCCAGTTCGTAAGAGTAATGTGTACAAACATTGGTCATACGAACTAAAAAGAGTCACATAACCGAGTATCGTGCAACGAAATCGGCCTCGGCGTAAAAAACCAAGAATTTGACCAAAAATATCAAAATTCGAAAATCACGTCGAATTTACTATTTTTGGTAACTCTAGTTAGTATAGGTCGAAATTACCTTCCAAAAAGATAACTCGAATTTCAGAAAAATTTTCGTGAAAATAGCTCAAATTTGCATATTGGTCGAAATTACCTTCCAAAAAGATAACTCGAATTTCAGGGAAAATTTCCCGGAAAATAGCTCGAATTTGAGGGCATTTTGGTAATTACCGCATCATTTCGTCTATAAATACTCCACTCCCAGCTTCATTTCCTCATTTTGCGCCTAAGCATTCCTCCCGAGCTCTCGAGAAATAGCTCGAGTTTATAGCTCGAAATTACTAAATATAGTAAGTTCGCTGAAATAGATCGAAATTTCTCCCAATTTAGTAAGTTTAGTAAAATAGCTCGAAAATAATCCCAAATAGCTCAAAATTTGCCCTTCCAATTGTGACCTTTGGTAAGTGATAAATAACTCGAAAATATAGCTCAAATTACCTATGTAAATTCGAGTTATAACACTTAGAAAAAATTTTCAATGAATTTTTTTTTAAAATGCTAATAATTTTGACTTTTCTGCAGATTTGTTCACGACGGCGCGACTTCGGTGTAACCGGTCTCCACGACGTCCATCACCACCTCGATCTCACCAACGTGCCTACTACAACTCGCGCAATCAACCTCGAGATTCTTCATATCGGAATCCTCGTAATCCAAACACAAGGCGTCCATCATCCCCGATTCGTCCTCGGCAACCAGAACCTGCCCGAATCCGTGTACCTGGCGCACCGAAGCTGTTTGTACCTGCGCAGAGGTCATACGAGCAAATCGACCTAAACGAAGAAGTTTCCGTAGATCTAGACCCTCGTGCCGGTAATCTTTTAACCTGAACCTCTTTATGACACGAGTTATTGATCTTGAGACTTCCAGTAGTAGTAGGGAAAATAGTAGTGAGTCTTCCAAGTCTTCGAAGGCTAAGGAAAATGAGTCGACTAGCGGCAGTAGTAATGACTCGAGTGACGAGACCTCCTCTAGCAATGACAGAAAGTCAAGTAATGATAGAGCATCTGATATGGAAGTAGACATCCTAGGAGATGACGAGGTTGAGTCTAACCCTCTTCCCATCGTGCCTTATTTGCCTCTACCCAACGATGCTCCCATACCTGCCGCAAACTCTCTTGAACAACTCCTTGCGCAAAACTTGATTAACTTTGATCAGTTTCCTTCTTCCCTTACTTACGACATAGCTTATTATCCTGATACTTCTGAGATCATCGTTCCTGGGCCAGATGATAGGATAAACAACCCGCCAGAAGGGTGTCTCACTGTTTTTAGTAGTTATCTCCATTGTGGCTTGCGGTTTCCCATATCCCCTGTTGTGTCAAAGATCATGGCCTCCCTTAATTCTTGTCCTTCACATTTTACTCCCAACGCATACACGCAGATGTATGCTTATGTGATGCTCACCCGCGTCTTTGACCTCCCGTGATCCATAGACGGTTTTTGGCAATTGTTCTTAGTGAAATTCCGTAATAGAGGTGTAGATGCCGGGTTTTACTATTTGAGTTCGCGAAAGAAGCAATGCTTCCTGTCTGATCTACAAACGAGCTTCGGGGCGCACTGGAAGAAACAATGGTTCTTTATCAAGGAATCCAAGCCCCAGGAATTCCGATTCAAGTGGCTTTGGACCGACGCCCGTCCATCGCCTAGACGCCCCGATCCTCCTCTCTATAGCCAGACAGTGGTTAAGAACTTGAAAGAGCATCAGTTTGATGCTTTTGAGTTGACCACCACCTCAGTGTTGCGGGCCGGCGGTTATACTCATCGTGCAGGCGTTGAGTCTTCTGTTTTTGGTATAACATTATGCATGTTTGTCCTTTTTACCTGTTGAATTTCTGTCCTCCTTTATTGTCTTCTAACCTTTGCATTATTTGTTATTTTCAGAGCGCATCGTTATGGACAAGACGAAGAAGAGGCTGGCAGCTATGAAGTGCGGCGCGAATGCTCCTCAGGCCTCAACGCCCATTCCTGAGAAGACCAGTCACCGTGGTGCGAAGACGACTGGTACTAGTTCGAAAGGCGGCAGTGCTCCTACTCCTCCTTCCACCGCTATTGTCTCGACTCGAGGGTCGGGACGAGGTAGGGGTTCTGGTCCTGCGCCTTCTCATACTCCATCGCAGTCGACTGCTGAGGCTGCTCCTGGATCACCACCTATCGGTTCTGAGCCGATTTTTCCGGAGCTCTCTTCTCCACCAGCACCTTCGACTGGAAGAGTGCATCTTTCTTCTGTTGCTGAAGCGGCGCGTCGTTTCAATGAGGCTAATCCAGAGCCAGCGACCAGGAAGAGGTCTTCGACTGCCGAGGAGATTCGACGTGGCAAACTTCATGCGCATGATAAGTCAAATACCTATGAGGATGATGAGCTCAATATCGATGTGGAGGAGATAGTGCGAGCTACGGTCGAGTCAGGACAGTTCACCATGAAGGATACTAGTAGCCCTTTGACTCATGAAGAGATTTTTGCCTGACTTCGATCGTCAGCTTTACTACCAGACGATGGGGCACAAAAAGTTGGTCAGCCGTGCTGCCTTGTCTATGTGCGAGGTTGGTATAGTTGTACACTTTCTTTGAATACCGTGGTATACTTGTTTTTGTATGTTACTGACTTCTTCCGTTTTTTTTTAAAATGCTAATATTCAGACCATGTCGGAGAATTTCGACATGGTCATGACTTCTCAGGGTCAACAGAATGAGCTGATGGACAGACACCTCTCTTCAGCCTTGCAAGCTCAACGACTGGAAAAACAGGCCAAGGAGGCTAAGGCTGAGGTTGAGAAGCATCTAATAGTGGCCGTCGACGAGCTGAAAGCGGTGCAGGCCGAGCTGGAGGCCCTGAAAGCAGCTAAGGCTACTATTGACAAGGAGCTCGTTGAGGAGAACGACTGTCTAGTCAGCTCACCACCGATTGCCAGCATGCCACTTCTCTTGTTGACGACCACGTTGACACCATCAGAACGATGCAGGATTCCGCTGCTGCTGCTGAGGCGGAACGTGCGAGACTCGAGGCTGAGCTAGCAGATGTTAAAGCTTGCCTTGCGACTGCTGAGGAGGATGGCTATAACAGGGCCATGAACGAGGTAGTCCTCTCATACTTGACTTTATTTCCCGTATCTTGATGTCTTGTATTTGTTACTTACATTTTCCTTCTCTTGGTTCGTAGGAGCTCCCTGATGAGGATAAGGTGATGGTCGCTATCGAGTTCTTTCGCTCGGCTACATGGGAGCAGATCGCCATGGAGAGGGGCGGCTTTGACACAACCAAGGGTTACAACATGGCCCTTGATGACATCGTCGCCCGAGGTGCCCTCGCTCCTGGGTTCAAGAAGGAGGATTTCAATGTCCTCAACTGCCTGAACGAGGATGATGCGGAGGTCGGTGAATCCTCAGGTGTAGCTGCTGCCGATCCTTCTCTTGCTGATCCATCTTCTGCTGAGCCTGCTCCTGCTGTGGAAGTTGGCGAACCCAAGCATGATCCATTCACATCCTTCTATCCCCTCCGTCAGGTATGGCTCTCTGATTTCGCTGATGAGCAGCCATCCACATCTGCTGCTGCTGCCGCTGCTCCGGATGAACCCCTGGAGGAGGGTGAGATGGGTTTCGACCCTCATGTCATGGATCATCCTGCAGAGAGCGATAAGGCTATGCCCGATGTCCCTGTTCCTACTCCTTCTCCTCGTCAGATTTCTCCCGTAGACGACACCGGGCCCCTGAACGAGTCATTTGCTGATATTCAGGGTTAGAGCGAGGGTGCTGTGAAGTCGCTAGGACTAAATCTGCTGCCATGATTAGTTTGAGTGGCCTGCGTGCCCATCTTCCTGGCGTCTGTGCCTTAGATAATATTTTGAACATTCTCACTTTCCGTACAGTATATTCGTAGTAGTTCATTCTTTTCGTACAGTTTATCTTGTTGACTTGTGCGCGATTTTAGCGCTTATCCATCGTTAGTACAGTTTGACTTTAGAAATTTCCGAATGTCGTTACTTTGTCTTGTTAAATCTTTACTCATATGTGTCTACTTTTTAAGTTTATATTTGTCACTTGCTAAAACACTTAAGTTTTATAAACAAGTATATGTGAGAGTGCGAGAACTTGTGATCGACTCTACGAGGCTTGTGCTTGTTGTGCGAAGCTAATGTTCGCGCTTGCGAAGCTATGTTCGCGGGAGTGCGAAGATTTGTGTTCGACTCCACGAGGCTTGTGCTCGTTGTGCAAAGCTATGTTTGCGCTTGCGAAGCTATGTTCGCGGGAGTACGAGGACTTGTGCTCGACTCCACGAGGCTTGTGCTCGTTGTGCAAAGCTATGTTTGCGCTTGCGAAGCTATGTTCGCGGGAGTACGAGGACTTGTGCTCGTTGTGCAAAGCTAATGTTTGCGCTTGCAAAGCTATGTTCGCGGGAGTGCAAGGAATTGTGCTTGACTCCACGAGGCTAGTGCTCGTTATACGAAGCTAACGTTCGTTAAGTTTTTAAACTTATATTTCGTAGACAGTATGAGTTTAACTTTTATGTATCTTGATAGATTGTAATCCTGCGGGTAATGAGTAGGCAACTGCTAAACTTGAATAAAATAAGAGATTTTATTAGTTTTGGGACTGAGCTCGAGTAACTTCCGAGTTGCCTACGTATCCCGCCGTATATAGGTTTGCTAGGAATCAAGTCCCCGTAGTTCGCTGCTAACTATTACAATGAGAATCCGCGTAAAGGGACTCGTAATTCGTAAAAGAATAAGCGAATGAAGTATTGAAACTACGGTCCTGTCATGCCGCAAGGCCATTAGAAAACTAGTGTTCTAACTATAAAACCTTCGTAAGTTCTTGACGTTCCAGGGGCGTGACAAAGTCCTTCCACCCAACTCTTGTAAGTAGTAATATCCTTTTGAGCTTGCTTTCTCCACTCTGTACGGTCCTTCCCAGTTTGGCTTCAACTTCCCAACATGCTTGGTAGCTTCAACTTTTCTAAGTACCAAGTCCCCGACTTGAAAGTTCCTGAAACGAACTTTGTTGTCATATGCTTTCGCCATCATAGATTTATACGCTTGAATACGTTGGTATGCTGCTTCCCTTGTTGCTCCGATCAACTCCAAATCCATTTGTCTTGCCCGTATGCCTGCTCCTCATCATATGTAACAATACGATAAGTTGGCATTCCAATCTCAGCCGGTATCACTGCTTCAGATCCATATGTCAATAAGTATGGAGTTTCTCCTGTAGAAGTACGAGGAGTTGTGCGATATGCCCATAATATTCCTGGCAGCTCGTCTGCCCAGTTTCCTCCTTCTCCTTCCAGCCTTTTCTCCAAACTCTTCACTAATATGTTGTTTGTGGCCTCCACTTGCCCATTTGCTTCCGGATGCGTTACGGATGTAAAACGTTGCTCTATTTTCATGTCTTTGCACCAGTCTTGAAGCTTAAAACCTTGGAACTGCCTTCCATTGTCCGAAATTAAGACCCTTGGGATTCCGAATCGACAAACAATGTTCTTCCAGATGAATTGTTTCACATTAGCCTTGGTAATGTTTACAAGTGCTTCAGCTTCAACCCACTTAGTGTAATACTCGACTGCCACCAATAACCATTTTCTACCTCCAGTAGCCTTTTGCATTGGTCCAACGATATCTATTCCCCATTGGTCGAATGGGCATCCATAACTCACTGTTGTCATAGGTTGTGCAGGTGTATGAATGATCTTCGCATGCAATTGACAGCTTCTGCACTTCCTAGAGTAATCCATAACATCTCTCATAATAGTTGGCCAGAAATATCCTTGTCGGAGTATTTTCTGGGCCAAAGATCGTCCTCCTGAGTGATTTCCGCAACTTCCTTCATGAATTTCTCGTAAAACTTGTTTTGCCTGTGACGGAGATAGGCATCTCAAGAGTGGTCCCTCGAAAGACCGTTTGTACAGTTCGCCATTGAACATAGTAAATCTTGCAGATTTGTACTTGAGCCTTCTGACCGCTTGAGGATCATTAGGTAAGTTCCCGTTCTGAAGATAATCAATGATCTCATCTTTCCAACATGCCTCGATCTCTACTGGCAGAGCATAGTCCAATGCTTGTGTCGGTTTTGACTCAACTCCTTTGCCAATAGAAGGCTGCTCTGAAGCCAATAGAGTTACTCGCCTTTCAACAAACACTTCGGCGGTACTTGCAAATCGTGACAAAGAGTCAGCGCGTTCATTCTCCGTTCGAGGGATCTGCGAAATAGAGAAAGTATCGAAGTTTGATGTTGCCTCCTTCAATTTTTCGAGATACTTTACTATTGCAGCCTCTTTCGCCTCATATTTTCCTTCGAATTGATTAACAATCAATTTTGAGTCCGTGAATGCAACTAGCTTTGTTATTCCCAACGATTTTGCCATTTGGATGCAGCTAGCATAGCCTCATATTCCGCTTGATTATTCGTCACTTGGAAATTTAACCTTATTGCATAGTCGAATTCTCTACCGTTCGCCGATGTTAGGTAAATTCCTGCGCCACCAGCGTCGTTTGTAGACGATCCATCTACATGTAAAGTCCAGGTTCCCCTCGCAACTACAGGTTTGTCCCTTTTGACATCTTCCGTCACCATTGCTACATTAGGCGCTTGCTCCGCCTCTGAGACAGTTTCAGCCACAAAGTCCGCCAGCCTTTGTGCTTTGATCGCCGTTTTTGGCATATACTCCAAGCCATATTCTCCTAACTCGATTGCCCACTTCACCAGTCTCCCAGATGTTTTCGGTTTTGCCATAACTTGTTTCAGTGGTTGATTAGTTAAGACAGTAACTGGATGTGATTGAAAGTATGGTCTTAACTTTCTTGTAGTTATCACGAGTGCGTAGGCTAGCTTTTCGATCTCCAGATAATTCACCTCAGCCCCATTCAACACTTTGCTAACATAATAGATAGGCAAATGTTTCTTGTCTTCTTCGCGCACGAGTACTGTGCTTAATGAAATCTTCGTTATGGCCAAGTCAAGATATAACATCTCATTGTCCTTGGGCTTAGATAGTAATAGTGGTGTCGTAAGATACACCTTCAACTGACGAAAGGCCTCTTCACAATCTTCAGTCCAGACAAACTTAGGTATCTTACGTAACTTCTTGAAAAAGGTAAAGTTTTTTCTGCAGAATGCGAAATGAATCGACTAAGTGTCGTGATCCTCCCCACCAAACGTTGCACCTCTCGAACAGACTTGGGGGACGGTAGATCCATTATAGCTTTAATCTTGTCTGGGTTAGCTTCGATTCCTCGCTCGTTGACCATGTACCCCATAAACTTTCCGGCCTTAACACCAAAAGTGCACTTCTTGGGATTTAGCTTCATCCCGTATTGTTTCATGATACCAAAAGCCTCTTCCAGATGTTTTACGTGATCCTCCGCCTTTAGACTTTTGATAAGCATGTCATCAATGTAAACCTCCATAGTCTTGCCAATTTGATGGTAAAACATCTTGGCAACCAACCTTTGTGAAGAAAGACGTGTTGTATTCTATTATCTTAGGTTGTATCTTGAGGATATATATTCAGATCCTCTCTTATAGGAATCTTCCTAGTTTAGGATATCTCAAATCTCCTTTTTTTTAGGAAATATTTGATTTTCTTTCTTGTATATATGTACTTAGTGTATTTTACGCATAATTCAATGAATTCAATTCATACTTCAGAATTCGACATGGTACCAGAGCAACCCTAGCTCTGCCGCTTCTTTTTGCCACTCTTTCAAATTTTAAACTCTGATTCATCACCATCATCATGTCCGAGGGAACTCCAAAAACCTCATCTGAAATCTCCGGCTTTGACTCCTCAAGCCAATCATGGAAGTTCAGACAATAGTCTGTTTCCAATCATCGGGCATAAACTGAATGGCCACAATTTTCTTCAGTGGTCACAATCAGTCATGCTCTTTATCCGCGGGAAAGGAAAGGATGACTACCTTACAGGTGTCATCTCTGCCCCAAAAGAGAATGATCCACACTACAAAACCTGGAGATTGGAGAATAGCATGATCATGGCTTGGTTGATAAACTCCATGATCTATGAAATTGGTGAGAATTTTCTTCTCTACTCCACAGCAAAGGAGATATTGGATGCTGCTAGAGATACTTACTCAAGCAACGACAACACATCAGAATTATTTGCAGTTGGAAGTATACTTCATGATCTTCGACAAGGTGAATCATCTGTCACAATGTATTACAACACTCTCACTCGATACTGGCAACAAATTGATTTATTTGAAATACACAATTGGCACTGCTCAGAGGATAAAAGTCGTTATGAGAAGATTGTGGAGACAAAAAGAGTCTTCAAGTTCTTAATGGGTTTGAACAAGGATCTCGATGAAGTACGGGGGAGAATCCTTGGCTTTAAACCACTTCCCTCTATCCGAGAAGTTTTTTCTGAGGTTCGAAGAGAAGAAAGCCGCAAAAAGATCATGATGGGATCTGCAAATCCCATCCCAAGTCGTGGTAGCTCCGCACTTGCTGTACATGGTCCAGCAATGCATGAAAATTGACAGAAAAAAGGGAGGCCATGGTGTGATCACTGCCAAAAACATGGTCACATTAAAGAAACTTGCTGGAAGATTCATGGCAAACCTCAAGATTGGAAGCCAAGCAAAGCTTTCCGTGATCAAGACACTAGCAGGAGTCATCATGTCACCATGACCGAGAAGATGGGACCACCTGAAGTGAGTCCTTTCAGCAAGGAACAACTGGATATACTTCAAAAGATGTTCAACTGCAATCTGTCATATAATGTAGGAGGCATAACTCAAAAAGGTACTGTATCTTCAGCATTTCTTGTCACACATGAAGGTGTACAACCCTGGATTGTTGATTCAGGTACGTCACACCATATGACTGGAAACACAAAATTGTTTCAACATCTTGAACCATGTCCATTGCCATTTACAGTTCGTATTGCAGATGGAAGTAGCTCCAAAGTTGCAGGAACAGGGAGTATTCGTGTTTCATCAAATTTTATCCTTAACTCTGTTCTTCTAGTTCCTAATCTGAATTGCAACTTGATTTCATCAGTAAACTCACACGTGATCTTCACTGTACAGCTAACTTCTCTCAATATTCATGTACATTTCAGGATCTGGATTCGGGGAAGGTGATTGGCAATGCTGAAGTTTGAACTGGTCTTTACCTCCTCAAAGCTTCGGATTCTTCTTTAGGTGCTCGTTTAGAGAGTCAATCATTTCTTTGTAATTCGAATAATGATAGTGAAATAATGGTACTACACTATCGGTTAGGTCATCCTAACTTCATGTACTTGTCTCGCATGTTTCCTTCCTTATTCATAAATAAAAATCCGAAGTTATTTCAGTGTGATGTTTGTCAATTCTCTAAACATGTTCGTAGTACCTATCCTGCTCAACCTTACAATAAATCTCACCCTTTTTCTCTTATACACAGTGATATATGGGGGCCATCTAAAATTAACAATATAACTGGTGCTAGATGGTTCCTTCTATTTGTTGATGATCACACCCGTCTTTCATGGGTTTATCTGATGAAAGAAAAACTAAACACATTTTCCAAAATTTCTGTGCTATGATTCAAAATCAGTTCAACACCAAAATTCAGGTGCTCGAAACTTATAATGCACCAGATTATTTCAATAGTATCCTTGGTGATTTCCTGTCCTCAAAAGGAATTATTCATCAAAGCTCATGTGTGGAGACCCCTCAACAAAACGGAGTGGCTGATAGAAAGAACCGGCATCTCCTTGAAAAACTGCCCGTTCACTCTTATTCACGTCAAATGTTTCAACAAGATTCTGGGGCGAGGCAGTACTTACCGCTGCATATCTTATCAATAGAATGCCTTCTCGTGCGCTAAAATTCAAAACACCATGTCAAGTTCTCCTTGAATCCTGCCCTACTGCACGTCTCATTTCTTCAATCCCTCCTAAAGTCTTTGGCTGCACTACCTTTGTTCACATTCATTCCCACAACAGAAGTAAACTTGATCCTAAGGCAACAAAATGCATTTTCTTATGATATGCCTCTAATCAAAAAGGATATAAGTGTTATTCTTCTGTCACCCGTAAGTTCTACACATCCATGGATGTCACCTTCTTCGAAAATCAGCCTTACTTTACCCACTCAGATATTCAGGGGGAGAAGGATGGCACTAAATATCCTACGTGGGACAACTTAATCGATATATCATCTTTCTTTGAATCATCTCCACCTGAGCTTCATGTCTATTCCCGAAGAAAACGAATCCACGAGGAGGTACAACCAGCTCAACATCAGCAAGATCATGAACCTGACTCAAGTCCAGTAACTGAACATGAACATGAACATGAACACAATGAAGGTATATCTTCTCCTGATTTTAGTGATTTGAACTTGCCTATAGCTCTCAGAAAAGGTGTTAGATCATGCACTTCACACCCTATTCAAAACTTTCTATCATATAAGGCTCTATCACCAAATTACCAAGCATTCCTCTCAAAGCTTGATCAAACTCACATCCTGAAGTCAGTACAGGAGGCACTTAATATACCTGAATGGAAAGTTGCAACTCTTGAAGAAATGAAAGCACTGGAGAAGAATCAGACATGGGAAATAACCACTCTACCTCCAGGAAAACGAACAGTGTGGTGCAAGTGGATATTCTCAGTAAAGCATAGGGCTGATGGAAGTGTAGAAAGGTTCAAAGCTCGCTTAGTTGCGAAGGGATATACTTAATCGTATGGGATAGATTTTCAGGAGACATTTGCTCCTGTTGCGAAGCTTAACACAATCAGGGTCTTACTTTCACTTGCAACCAATTTGGATTGGCCTCTATTCCAGTTGGATATAAAGAATGCGTTTTTAAATAGTGATCTCCAAGAAGAAGTATATATGGATATTCCTCCAGGTTTCAATTCTAAAGCTACTGTAAATCAAGTGTGCAAGCTTCGAAAATCCCTATATGGGCTCAAACAGTCTCCACGGGCTTGGTTTGACAGATTCTCTAAGGTGCTCAAAGGCAATGGATACTCGCAATGCCAAGCTGATCACACCATGTTTGTTAAACACGTGTCAAGGCTAATAACTATTATCATTGTCTATGTAGATGACATAGTCCTGACTGGAGACAATCATGATAAAGCTGCTGCCCTCAAACAGATCTTATCCAAAGAGTTTGAAGTCAAGGATCTGGGGAACTTGAAGTACTTCCTCGGCATGGAAGTAGCTCGATCAGACAAAGGCATATCTATCTCTCAAAGAAAGTATGTCCTTGACCTTCTTAAGGAAACTGGAATGATGGGTTGCAAACCCACTGACACACCTATGGACCCATACAATAAGGTTGGTTCCAAGCTTGACAGCGCTCCAGTTGAAAAAGGAGGATATCAGAAACTTGTGGGAAAGCTTATCTACCTCTCACTCACACGTCCTGATATTGGTTTTTCGGTTAGTGTACTCAGCCAATTCATGAATAATCCAACTGAGGAACACATGGAAGCTGCTCACAGAGTGTTAAGGTATCTCAAAAGCACTCCTGGAAAAGGACTGATCTTTCAGAAAAGTCAAGATCGAAGTATCAAGGTTTTCACTGATGCTGATTGGGCTGGATCACTCACTGATAGAAGATCTACTTCAGGTTATTGTACATTTGTTTGGGGAAATCTTGTTACCTGGAGAAGCAAGAAACAATTAGTGGTAGCTAGAAGGAGTGCTGAAGCTGAATTTCGATCCATGACACATGGAATGTGTGAAGGTGTGTGGCTGAAAAGGGTACTCTCTGAGCTACAAGTTGAGAATTCTGCACTTAACTTGTTTTGTGATAACCAAGCAGCCATAAGCATAGCAAGGAATCCAGTCCATCATGACCGAACGAAACACATTGAAGTTGATCGCCATTTCATTAGTGAGAAGATTGAAAGCAAAGTTGTAAATCTTCAGTACATGCCATCTCAACAACAACTTGCAGATATCCTCACTAAGGCACTTCACAGGCCATCATTCGAAGACCTATGTTCCAAGCTAGGAATGTATAACATTTATAGCCCAGCTTGAGGGGGAGTGAAGAAAGACGTGTTGTATTCTATTATCTTAGGCTGTATCTTGAGGATATATATTGAGATCCTCTCTTATAGGAATCTTCCTAGTTTAGGATATCTCAAATCTCCTTTCTTTAGGAAAGATTTGATTTTCTTTCTTGTATATATGTACTTAGTGTATTTTACGCATAATTCAATGAATTCAATTCATACTTTAGAATTCTACACTTTGAAAGGTTGCTCCTGCGTTCTTCAAACCAAACGGCATCACCTTGTAACAGTATATTCCTCTATTAGTGATAAAAGCCGTTTTGTGTTGATCCTTTACTGCCATTAGTATTTGGTGAAAACCGCTCTGCGCATTGCAAAGACTTAGCAATGCACACCCTGCTGTAGAGTCAACCACGAGATCAATCCTGGGCAAGGGGAAAGGATCTCGTGGGCAATGTTTGTTCAAGTCAATGTAATCCACGCACATCCTCCATACGGTCGGCTTCTTTGGAACAAGTACAACGTTGCTTAGCCATTCAGAGTATCGTACTTCAAATATGTGGCCTGCAGCAAGCTTTGTTTGTACTTCCAACTCTGCAGCCTTGTTCTTTTCATCACTAAAGTGTCTCTTCTTCTGTCGGACAGGCTTAGCATTTGGGTTAACATTCAGGTGATGTACCGCAACTCGAGGATCTATTCCCTTCAAGTCCGAGTCCGTCCATGCGAATACATCAAAGTTTCTTCGCAGGCATTCCAATAACGCCTTCTCAATCTCCGAGGTCAACTCGCTTCCAATTTTAATGACCTTGTAAGGCTCATTATTCAGCAGAACCACCTCCTTAAACTCTCCAGAGGGTTTCAAACGCTCAATCTCCATCTTCTTTTTATAGCGCAAAGTTGTTTTGTCTTCCTTTTCTTCCTCCGCCTTCTTCGAGGCGTCTCAACATTGGGAGGAGTAGGATCCTCCAGCATCGCCTTTTGGTCCACTTGCGTAGCAGGTATCATCTCCGTATCAACTTGGTTTCCTATTTCAGGCGTCTCCAATGGGTATATGTCAATCATCGCAACATTTGGATCCGTTTTTGCCTTGATAGGTTTAGTCGATGTAACATAGCAACTCCAAGAATCACGATAGTTCGTAGTCAGTTCAGCAACTCCGCCAGGCATTGGAAATTTGACCTTTTGATGCACCGTAGAGATGATCATAGCAAACGCCGTTATCCCAGGCCTTCCAATCAGCATGTTGTATGCAAAAGGTATGTCGACAATGAGATATTCCACATTCAGTGTTCTTCTCTTTGGATTCACGCCAAAGGATGTTGGCAACATGATCCTTCCTACAGGTTTAACTTCACTTCCACCAAATCCCACTAGTGGCGAGTTAACATCAGTGATCTCGTATTGTCCAAGCTTCATTTGTTGTAAAGCATCCATGAAGATGATGTTGGACGAACATCCATTATCAATCATTATCCTCTTTACCCCGTGATTCGCAATCACCGCAGAAACCACCATAGGGCAATTCAAGTATTGTGCTTCCTTAGCTTGTGAAGACAAGCTGTCAAAATCGCTATCGTCGAATGTGATTCTTGTATCCAATTTGTCTACTGCAAAGACAAGATCTATTTCAGGGTGTTTCAGCCGTTCATTGTATATAGGGATAATTACAGCTACACCCCCTGAGGTTTGGTGTAATTACACATACCTCCCCTGTGGTTTGAGAAATTACACATACCTCCCCTGAGGTTTGAAACCTTACACATACCTCCCCTCTTAAATTTAAGGGTTGTTTGGGTGTAAGTTATGATAAAATTATGCTTATTATACTTACACCCCTAAAGTTTGGTATATTTATAAAAGTAATCCTTGATGTTAGAAAAATTAAAATTAAATACTCCAAAAGGTTTTATAAACTATTATATTATTACCTACAAATATAAAAAGTATTTAAATTTAAATTTAAAAATAAGTTAATCTAATCCAAAATATATTTTTGAATCAAAACACGTAACTTTTAGTTTTTTTCTTTAAAACAATTCCCGTAAATCTCAATCAAAACTGAACTAACTACTCATCTTTGTGTCTTTGTTCTCGTTATAATTTTAAACTAACAACTATTTTAGTAATAGAAGAAGACAAAACACCAAAATTAAATATAGTGCATTTAGGTTGTTTATCTTGTCAAAAAGTTCAACAAACCTTGCTACCTAAAACCAGTGACCATGTCTGATCCAAGAATGATAATTCTATTGTCACTGTTGCTGGTAATTTTGTCATCATTCTTCATTTTTTAAAATGGGTTATGAAAATCTTGATTATTTCTGTTATATTTGTTAATTTTCATTGAAAATGAGAGTTTTTACAATAGAATTTTCTATTTCTTGTCTTTTTTTTTTTTCGGAGATTGCACAGATATTTATTATTTGGTAAAATGCTTCTTTTTTGTTGTGATAAACTGAAATTTCCGTGGGCACGCGTAATAGTATTTAATATGGAACTATAATGAAATTTATGAGATTATTAAAAGTAAAACAAAAATGAAGAAATAAAAAAACAAACAAAAACAAGAAATTAAATATTTTTACAAAATAATAAAAATATTAAGATTAGATTAAATTTTAAAAATAATTTAAATACTTTTTATATTTTTGGTTAGTCATATAGTAGTTTCTAAAATTATTTGGAGTATTTAATTTTAATTTTTCTAACATCAAGGATTACTTTTACAAATATACCAAACTTTAGGGGTGTAAGCATAATAAGCATAATTTTATCATAACTTAAACCCAAACAACCCTTAAGTTGTAGAGGGGTGGTATGTGTAAGGTTTCAAACCTCAGGGGAGGTATGTGTAATTTCTCAAACCACAGGGGAGGTATGTGTAATTACACCAAACCTTAGGGGGTGCAGCTGTAATTATCCCTTGTATATATCACGTGAGATGAGTTTTCTACTTTTAGCTGAGTCTGCGCCAGTTGGTCCATTCTCAATATTATCATTCCCATTACCCCTTTTACGCTTTGGTTCATCCTTCTTCTCATGCGGAGATCTATCCCGCTTGCGTCCAGATGACGCCTTCTCTTGACGTGACTCTCTATTCTCAAGGACGTACTCAACGAGTTTCCCCTCTTGAATGAGTCGTTCAATCTCGTTCTATAGGGCCTTGCATTCATTAGTAAAATGCCCATTCTGCCTGTGGAATTTACAATATTTTTTCGACACCTTGGTCTCCTCCGTCTCTCGGAATGGTTTTGGGGTTCTCAGCAACCCGCTATCTTTCTCAATGGCGTAGATCTCGCCAATTTGTTTCCTCAATGGAGTATAATTGTCAAATTTCTTAAAGGGTTGTCGATTGCGATCACGATCTTTGCCCCTTTCCTCCAATCTCTATCTTTATTCTCCTTGCCTCCATGAATTCCAGGTGAATCCATCAACCCTTGATTCATGGTCGCCTCCTCCACTTCAATGACCTTACTAGCGAGGTCCATCACTTGCTCAATGGAATCAGGTGTATTCCATGTTATCACTTCTATCAGCTTTTTGCTCCGACAACGATGCTCCAACACAGAAATGACCAAGTCCACATTGGGAGCATTCACTCTACCAATCTCCAGATTCAGACGCTCTATATACCTTCCCAAAGGTTCATCAGGTCCTCTATAGATATTAAACAGCGTGCTTGGAGATTTCTTCTTTATCCGATAAGTAGCAAACTTCTTTACGAACATAGTCCTGAACTGCTCCGATGATTCAATTGAACGCGAACGCAAGTTCTTGAACCATTCCTTTGCAGGACCTCTCAGACTGAGCGAAATAAGTTTCGCCCTCATGTTCTCAGCATACCCCAAGACCTGCAAATCTCCATCTAACTCATCATAATGTGCTACTGGATCGGTATTTCCATCATACTTCTTCAGGATAGGAAGATTAGTTCCTTCCTTCAATGTTAAATTACTGATCGCCTCACAGAAGGGGTTTGGCCTCTCCCTTAGCGGAATATGTTCTGCAACAACAGGCTCCAGTCTTGGGACAACTCTCTTAGGCAAATCCCTGTCCCTTCCGGCAGTTCGACTTGCTGCGGGTCGATGATCAGGAACTCTCTGCCTAGAATTCACCTCTCCGTCTCTCACTTCTCTATCTTGACCAGTTGCTCGACTGGGAGCTCTGTTAGCATTAGTCCTCATTGAACGAGGATTCCTCCTTTCAGGCGAGGGAGATAGATCCCTTGGCCTTGTTATCCTAGTCTGTGTATAATGCCTTGAATCATCACGACGCTGGGTCTGATGAGTCCTTCCTTGCTGCAGTGCTGCAGGCTGTGCTGCTGGTTGTTGTGCTATTGGAGCCTGAACATTCTATTGAGCAGAAGTGTTAGCCAATTGCTGCACAATCATTGGAACCATAGTCCTTTGGAATGCTGCCATAATTTGAACCAATTGAGCGGAATTCAATAGATGTTGTTCCATGGGAGGAACTTCAGGTTGATTCGATGTGTGAGTTGGAGGATCAAGGGGAGTGCTGGGCGCTGCCACTGATGTTCGCTAAGAAGCATCAGGTGCCCGATTCTCATCCTCCCTTTGTGATCTAGTCCTTCCTGCCATTCCATTCTTCTCCGTTGCTCTCCGTTGAGCCATTGAGTGTCAGTGTTTGTTACTAAGTGCGTATAAAGGTTCCCACATAAGGTCGTCTGGATACGTGTCCGCTCTCCAACACTCCACGTCAGACTACTTTAGTTCCTGCTGGATGCTTAAGCAGCTTTTGAGTTCAGAACCTGCACTCAACACTACACGTAAACTAAGCCGGTGCCTCCTCCGGCGTAGGCACTCCGACGCTCAAGTCAGATAGGTCGAAATTTGAGGTATTGTCGTCAGAGACAATAGCTCGAACAAATATGTCGAATTTAGCTCAAATAGGTCGAATTTGAGCCGTATAGGTCGAATAAGCACACCTCGAAATGGTATTGAGAACCGAGATGAAGGCACCCGAATAGGTCGAATTACCCTCAAATAGCTCGAAATACACTCTATATAGATCGAACAAGAGCTATTGCAAATAGCTCGAATTATTGCTCTATAGCTCGAATTCGATGTATATAGCTCGAAATTAAATGCTTGGAAAATAAAACGTACCGTAGAATGAGGCATGGGACCCCTTTATATAGTAATAAGAGTCCTTATTCAGCTAGAAGTAATATCCAAGTCGAACTATAACTCTAAATAGGTCGAATTAGACCTATTTTGAAATAGCTCAAATTGGGCCTTCAAATAGGTCAAACTGGGCCTCAAATAGATCGAATTTGGGCCCAGATAGCTCGAACTGGGCCTCTGGGCCTCAAATAGGTCAAATTTGGCCTCATATAGCTCAAACTGGGCTTGATATAGCTCGAATTAGGCCTTTTCGGGCCCAAATAGATCTTGCTTGGGCTCAATTTGGGCCTACTTGGGCCGATTTCCGAGTTTTACCTTGAATTGTAATTTTACATTAAAATATAATGGTGCTGACGTGGCATAATATGTCCTGAAATACATTTGTGTATTGTATCGGATATTATGACGTGGCGGGTACCGAAATATGGTACATCACTTCTCATTAGTTCTTGTTTGTGCACAAACAAAATCCTCTAGAAAATGTCAAATTCGGCTAATACGGACGTGTAGGTAGATAGGCTAATTCATAAAAAGCTTATACACAAAAGGCTTTAGAGGGGTGTAGCAAATTATTTTGTTCGTGAAAGGTTTTGGACTTGAAACGCTCAAACGTAATTCAAAAAGATGGCCTAGATCACATCCTCAGTAGTCCTCTATCTTGGATTTTGCCTCGATAGGTGCTCAACTATGTTCAAAAATCCAGCAATCACCAGATCAGTTCATCTAAATAAACGGTTGTCACTAGTATACTTACTTCTACATGCAATCATAGACAAAATGGTACAGACATAACATGTTTACTATTGCATCAACTATCATGTATTTCATGTACATTCTTTTCATACTTCAAGTCATCACATATATGTATTTTCATGCAGATACACTAATCAAGTTCCAACCAATTCCCACAAGAATTTTCTACTAGTTTTTTTTTAAAAAATAAATAAATAAAAGACACAACAAAGAAAAAAGACTAAAATAACTAAGGTCTAAGTAATCATCAGAGTTAAATTAAAGATCATTAAAGAACAAAAAATAAACACAGAACATAAGAGTAATGAGAATCAAATGCATGAAAATACTCCCGAAACTAAAAACAAGCAGTGTCCTCGTCACTACGTAAGATAAAGATAAGAACATGAGGACTCCCATTGCGAGCCGCAGCTCACTCTGATGATGGTGAGTTTACATTTGATGCTGAGCTCTCTCCTCAGCCTGCCAGGCTGTCTCTCTAAACCACCATCACTCTTCACCCCCACGCCACCGGCCTACCACCCAGGTAAGAGATTTCGATTATTCAATGTAGATTTGAAATAGGGTTCTATGATTTTTGAATTAAGGTTCTAGGATTTTCGAATTAGGGTTCCATACAAAACCTAAGTCACATTCATGATGTAATTTCCTTCACTTTTAATTGTTCGAATTAGGGTTCTAGGTTTAACTTCACTGTTGATTTTATACAAGATATAAATGCTATGAAATATGAGATATGAATTAAGGTTCTATGGAATATGAATGTGATGAAATATATATAGAAGATATTCTTCATTGTTGAATTTACGTGTTCAAAATATATTCCAATTGCATAATCTGTATAGGAATTAGGGTTCTCGTGTATAGAAGATATTCTTCATCATTGAATTTACATGTTCAAACTTTGTATAGAAGATATTTTTTATTGCATAATATGTTCAACTAGTGACTATGGCGTTTGATTATGGCATTTATTTTTCAGTTTTTTGTAACAATGACATCTAGTGATACTGATTATGATTCTAATACTGGTTATGGTTCTGATGTTAATATGTCACCTCCTACTTCTCAGAATTCTCGTAAACCAATGGATCCTCCACCTACCGGAGAACCTTCAAGAAAAGCCCCAAAAAAAGCAACAATGAGGAAGTGGGAGGTGTTCTAACTTAGTTAAAGAAAGAAAAGAAAAGTTCGGTGGAAAATATGGGTAGACTTCACAAGATACAAGGATAAAGACCGTAAACTGAGGGCGTATTGTCATCATTGTTTTGCAAACTATGCGGCACATCCAACAAAGAATGGTACATCAACATTGAAAAAACATTTGCTCAAATGCCTGAATTCCCACCTAATGTTAAAAAGGCATTGTGTCAAATACTTGATTCTTTTGTTCATAGAGTACAATTGAGACATTAGGAGATGGTGAAGATTCCAAAGTATTAAGAAATCAATGGAAATTTGATCTATATGTTGTACGAAAGTCATTGGTTGAAATGATCATAATGGATGAATTGCCCTTTATATTTGTGGAAAATGAAGGGTTTAGGAAATTCATGGAAGTTCTGTGCCCACAGTTTGTAGTTCAATCGATGAGCACTATTACGAGGGAGTATTTGGACCTATTTCATGATCACCAAGAGAAGTTGGGTGCTCATTTTCATACCAGTAAGCAAATGGTGTGTTTGACGATTGACATGTGGACTTCCAACCAACGACTATCATACATGTGTTTGACCGCACACTTCACTGGTGATGACTCGAAGTTGTGTAAAAGGACTCTGAACTTTATTCCATGCCCTAGTCACAAAGGAGATGAGGTCGTTATACTTATGGAGAAGTGTTTGGCTGAACGGTCGATCAAGAGGTTATTCACTTGCGTCGTTGATAATACAAGCTCAAATGACAATACCATGAAGTTCTTGGCTGATAGATACAGGGAAAGGGGGATGATTCCTTTAGGTGGTAGAATTTTTCACATGGGGTGTGTTGTTAACATCATCAACTGGTGGTGCGAGACGGCCTAGCTAAAATAGGGGCGTCTGTAGACCGCATACGGATGGTGGTGAAGTATGTTAGACAATTACTAGCGCGTCTTGAGATATTCCGAGTCTATGCAGTGGAAGAGGGAATTGAAATCACAAAGGTATTGTGTTTAGACGTTTCGACTCTATGGAGCTCGACCTTTTATATGCTTCAGACAACCTTGTTGTATCAGAAAGCTTTAGATAGGTATGATGTGGGGTATTTTTGTCTGGATATGTGTCCACTTGCTAACACTCCACGTCAGACTACTTCAGTCCCTGGTGGATCCTTAAGCAGCTTTTGAGTTCGGAACCTGCACTCAATACTACACGAAAACTAAGTCGGTGCCTTCCCTGCGAAGGCACTCCCACGCTCAAGTTAGATGGGTCGTAATATGAGATCTTGTTGTGCATGGCAACAAGTCGAATGAAACAAGTCGAAATTAGAGAATAAGTTGAATTAAGTAATAAATCAAATTAAACATGAGAATAAGTCGCAAGAATAAGTCGAACGAACTGGCCAAAACAAGTCGAATTGGATAGCTAAAACAACTCGAACTGCTTACAGATTAGGTTGAACTCGATCTATTTGGAACAAGTCGAATGAACTTATGAATAGGTCGGAGTCGACTTATATAACTCGAGCTTAGGGCTTGGAAATTATGAAAATGTACCTTGGAATTAGGAATGGGACCCCTTTATACTGTAGTAAGAGTCCTTATTCAGCTACAATTGCACTCCAAGTAGGACTATAAGTTGAAATAAGTCGAATTAGAGCTATTTGAAATAACTCGAATGACTTATTGAAATAGCTCAAATGACTTATTGAAATAACTCAAATGGTCCTGAAAATAGCTCGAATTGGCCTGAAATTACTGGAATTGGGCTAGTACAACTCGAATTGAAGCCAAACAGGTCGAATTTGGGCCAAACAGGTAGAATTGGAGCCAAACAGGTCGAATTTCGACTTGTTCTACAGCTTTGCGCAGTCTCATTGTTTTTGTTATATCTCCTTCTCTAGACGTCGGAATCTCAATCCAGTTTTGGATTTAGAAACTAGAATTCAGAGGCTTTCCAAGAAAATAAAATTCATAAGATTTGGAGTTGAATTAATAGGTCGAAATAACAACTTGGGATTCACTCTTCAGAACCTCTCCTCCTCTTTTTATGTTGTGTCTGGGGGTATTTATAGACATCTTGCTGGGCTTGGGCCCATAGGTTGAAATATAAGTTGGATTGGATCCTGAAACAACTCAAAGATGGGCCTGCATGGGCCTAATTTGAGTTTTGCCTTGAATTGTAATTTGCATTAAAAAATAATGGTGCTGACGTGGCATAATATATTTTGAAATACGCTCGTGGTATTGTATCGACTATTATGACATGGCGGTACCAAAATATGGTACATCTTGGAGACCCCAGTTTGTAAGAGTAATGTCAAGAAACATTGGTCATGCAAACTAAAATAGTTCAAGAAACCCTGGTAATCGTCCAACGAGTCCGTAATCCAGGAAAGAGTCCAGAAAAAAGAACACTTGAAGTCAAAAATTTCAACCAAAATTTTTTTGAAAGGCTTTACCAACTGAGCTTCATGGTCGGCTAAACTCCTTAGCTTAAGATCTTGTTTTTTTAATCGGCTAAGCTCCTTAGCTTAGCGTGTTGATCTTTATTGTCTAAGATGATTGGCTTAAAGAGTTGATCTTTATCATCTAAGATGCTTGGCTTAGGGTTTTGTATGCCTTATGAGTTGAGACTAGTGATCATATCTCATTTCTTTGACGCCCAAGCTGCTTGTGGCTTTGGACTTATTGCTTACCGACTAAGCTGCTTGTGGCTTAGGGTTTTATATGCTTTGTGAGTTGAGGCTAGTGCTCATATCTCATTCCTCTAAAGCCCAAGATGCTTGTGGCTTTGGGCTTCGTGCTCTTCATGAGTTGAGACTAGCGCTCATATCTCATTTCTGTAACGCCCAAGCTGCTTGTGGCTTTGGACTTTATGTTTACCGACTAAGCTGCTTGTGGCTTAGGGTTTTATATGCTTTGTGAGTTGAGGCTAGTGCTCATATCTCGTTTCTCTAACGCCCAAGCTTCTTGTGGCTTTGGGCTTAGTGCTCTTTGTGAGTTGAGACTAGCGCTCATATCTCAATTCTGTAACTCCCAAGCTTCTTGTGGCTTTGGGCCTCGTGCTCTTCGTGAGTTGAGACTAGCGCTCATATCTCATTTTTGTAACGCCCATGCTGCTTGTGGCTTTGGGCTTTGTGTGTTTACCAACTAAGCAGCTTTTGGCTTTGGGTGTTAAAAGCTTCATGAGTTGAGACTAGTGCTCATAACTCGTTTATTTAATGTACAAGCTTCTTGGCTTTGGACTTTATATATTTACCAACTAAGTTGCTTGTGGCTTAAGGTCTGTTGAGGGTTGTGCTCATCATATGCTCCGTAGTCGCTCTTTGTTGAGGCGATGATTACGGATGTTTGTGACTAACTTGATGCTTGTGACCAAGTTTATGAGTTGCATAGCGCAACATACGCAAGTATCGTACTTGCCTATTGTATTGGCAGAGGGAAAAATAAAATATGAAATTTTATTAGTTTTGGGACTGAGCTCGTGTAAAATATGAGTTGCCTACGTATCCTCCCATGGTTAGATGGTCAAGAATCAAGTCCACATAGTTCAGTGGTAACAAATACAATCGAGGTCTACATGCAAATATTCATAATCCGTGAAAGAAAAAGTAATGATAACATCCAAACTACAGCCCTACTGTGACACGACAGTTAGAATACTAGTATCTTACCTGTAAGATTTTCTCCATGAATTCAGATTTGGCTTCGACTGTATGGTCCACAGATTGATTAGTTCAAGTAGCTGATACCAACTTCCTCATCTCAGATTGGTCTGCCTACTATCATATTGACCGCGATTCATCAGAGTCGTTTGGATACAACCTTTTTGCAACTTCCCCTATCTTTTTTATCCCGTGGAGAACGACTTCTCTTTTTGTCTCGAGATGATTTCTCCTCTTGTGCCTCACAATTTTCCAGGACGAATTCAATCAGCTCTCCATCGTGTATGAGTCGTTCGATCTCATTCTTCAATGCTTTGCAAATAATTAGTGTAATGTCCGTTCTGCCTATGGTATTTGCAATACTTTCGCGATTCTTTCATTTGTTCAATTTCCTTGAAAGGTCTGGGTGTGTTGAATATCCCATGATCTTTTGTCACGGCAAAGATCTTTGCAATATCCTTTCTTAGCGGAGTATAGTTATCGAACCTCTTAAAAGGTGATCATCGTCGTTCTTTGCCTCTGTCATCCTTCCTCCAATTTATGTTCTCCTTACCTCTGTCAGGTTCCGGTAAATCCATTAAACCCTGGTTCAGGGCGGCCTCTTCCATATCAGTAACCCATCGAGAAAGGTTCATAATGTTCTCAATGGTTGTAGGCGCTTCCCAGGTTAGTACTTCTACCAACGTTTTGCTCTTGCTACGGTTCTACAGCACAAAGCACACCAAATATGCGATTGGAGACTGCACCCGACCAATCTCCACTTTCAGTCGCTCTATGTATTTTGCCAAGCTTTCATCAGGTTTTCTACGGATATTAAACAGACGACTTGGCGCTCTCTTCTTCAGGGGATAAGTCGCAAAGTTGTTGACGAACATCTCTCTGAATTGTTCAAATGATTCAATTGTGCACGCTGGCACGTTCTTAAACCATTCTTTGGCCGTCCCCGTCAAGATGATTGCAATCAATTTCGCCCTCAGGCCCTTGGAGCATCCCAGAATTTGCAGTTTCGCGTCAAGGTCATCGAAATGCATCCCAGGATCACTCGTTCTATCATATTTCTTCATCATCAGGGAGATTAACTCATTCCTTCAGTGTTAGTCTGCTAATTACATCACAGAATGGAGTCGGCTTCCCCACTGGTGGAATATGTTCAGCGACGATTGGTTCCACCCTTAGTGCAACTCGTTCTGGCAGGTCCCTATTCCTCCCAGTCGTGTGGCTTGCGGCTTGCCGGACCTCTAGAACCCTCTGCCTTGAGTTGACCTCTCCATCTCTCGCACTTGCCTGACTCGAGGCTCCATGTCTTCCAGTCCTCACTGAATGTGGGTTTCTGCACTTAGGCGATGTAGATAACCCTTCTGCTGGGCCTATTTGTCCTCGAATGTGTTTGTTGTCTCGATTCACTATGACGTTGTGTCTGATGAGACCTTGTTCGTAATGTTGACGTCTGTTGTGCAGTTGGTGTTGGGATGTTTTGCTGTATAGCAATGTTCGCCAGTTGTTGCACAATCATTGGCACCATGGTCTGTTGAAAAGTTGTCATGATCTGAGCTAACTGAGCCGAATTCAACAGTGGATGTTCCGGGGGTGGCATTGCAGTCTGATCCACTGCAACGCGTGGTTGGTCCAAAGGAGCATTCGAAGTATACTGAGAAGGCTCTACAGTCCTGATATCTTGTTCCCTTTGAGACCTAGCCCTTGTGGCTACTCCGCTCTTCTCCGTGACTCTACGTTGAGCCATTGAATCAATGATAGTATTTGTTCCTAAGTGCACTTAGTGGTTCCCACAGCTTATGTGGGGTATTTCCGTCTGGGTACGTGTCCATTTGCTAACACTCCACGTCAGACTGCTTCAGTCCCTGGTGAATCCTTAAGCAGCTTTTGAGTTCGAAACCTGCACTCAACATTACACGTAAACTAAGCCGATGCCTTCCCGGCGAAGGCACTCCGACGCTCAAGTCAGATGGGTCAAAATATGAGATCTTGTTGTGCATGGCAACAAGTCGAACGAAACAAGTCGAAATAAGAGAATAAGTCGAATTAAGCAATAAGTTGAATTAAACACGAAAACAAGTAGAATGAACTGGCCAACACAAGTCGAGTTGGACAGCCAAAACAACTCAAACTGCGTGCAAAATAGGTCGAACTCGATCTATTTGGAACAAGTCGAATGAGACTTATGAATAGGTCGGGGGCGACTTATGTAACTCGAGCTTAGGGCCTGGAAATTATGAAAACGTACCTTGGAATTAGGAATGAGACCCCTTTGTATAGTAGTAAGAGTCCTATTCAACTACAATTGCAGTCAAAGTAGGACTATGAGTTGAAATAAGTTGAATTAGAGCTATTTGAAATAACTAGAATGACTTATTGAAATAGCTCAAATGACTTATTGAAATAACTCAAATGGGCCTGAAATAACTCGAATTTGGCTGTGCAACTCGAATTGAAGCCAAAGAGGTTGAATTCGGGCCAAACAGGTCGAAGTTGGGCCAAACAGGTCGAATTTTAGCCAAACAGGTCGAATTTTGACTTGTTCTTCTGCTTTGTGCAGTCTCACCGTTTTTGTTATATCTCCCTCTCTAGACGTCGGAATCTCAATCCGCTTTTTGATTTGGAAATTAGACTTCAGAGGCTTTCCAAAAACATAAAATTCATAAGATTAGGAGTTTAATTAATAGGTCGAAATAACAACTCGAAATAATAGCTCAGGATTCACTCTTCAGAACCACTCCTCCTCTTTTGCTGTTGTGTCTTGATGTATTTATAGACATCTTGCTGGGCTTCGGCCCATAGGTTGAAATATAAGTTGGATTGGACCCTGAAACAACTCAAAGATGGGCCTGCATGGGCCTAATTTGAGTTTTGCCTTGAATTGTAATTTTGCATTAAAAAATAATGGTGTTGACGTGGCATAATATATTCCAAAATACGCTCTTGGTATTGTATCGAATATTATCACGTGGCGGTACCGAAATATGGTACATCAGGTATGTTGTTCTTTTCTTAAATACTTAACTTATACTTAGATTACTTAATACATCATATAATAAGATGTTTACTATTGATTTTGCTAGGTATGCCATTTGGATCCACACTTGAAGGCCACGTTTTAAGCATGAGGAATTCATGAAAGTTTAGGTCTTCCTAAGCTCAAGGATTGGACTGCATCTATTAAATTGTTGAGAGTTTTGAAGCATTTTGAATCTGTAACCATACACGTCTCGTGTACAGGGTATGTGACTTCAAATAGGTTCTTAGATGAAATCAATGATGTGTATGGAACTATAAGGGACTTGACACTCAATAGTGACAAGGAGTTGAGCTTGATGGCGCACAGTAGAAAGCAAATTTTGATAAGTACTGGGAAAAGTAGAAAAAATGAACGTACTCTTGTTTATTCCAACGATTCTTGATCCTCAAAAGAAGCTGGGATACATAGATTATATTCAGATTTATTTGTACGGTGCGTCTATGGGGTTTATTGTGTTTGGAAAAACCAGTCAATGCCTTGAAGACTTATATAGAGAATATAAGAACCATTATGCTCCTCTACCACGTGAAATGCCAGGTGGGGGTATATTTGACCAGGGTGGCCCTATGGATAGTAGCATATTAACAGAGGATGAACAAGAAGTACTAGAGCGGCGACATGCCTTAGTCCAGTCTATGCGTATGAGAGAGCGTATGGGTGTTGGTGAGAAAAGTGAACTTCAGAAATATATTGAAGAGAGCAAGGAAGACTTAGTTGAATCAGCATATGATATGTTTGATATCTTAGGATGGTGGAAGATGAATGCCCCAAGATTTTCGATATTGTCTAGATTGGCTCGTGACATTTTTGCCATTTCAATATCTACAGTTACTTCTAATTTGTGCTTCATTACTGGTGGAAGAATTATATAAGATTTCAAATCTTCATTGACTTCGTATTCTACTCAGGCATTGATTTGTACCCAATATTGACTTCGAGAAACTCTGATATACTCGATTGGGGAGAATTTATAGACTCTTACGCTTATTGAGAGGGTATGTAGTTTAGTTTCAAGATGTTTAGCCTTTACAATTATATTTTTATTTATTGGTAATATAATTCTAACTTAGTTATTCTTCTGTAAATTTGATTAGAATCTCCTAAAGTGCGAGGTCAATGTGCAAATAGACCACACCATACGTCTTAGTCGAGTATTGTTCATGTAAGTGATTTAATTATTTTATACTTTTCACAAATTATTACTTTCACTACATTAATAATGTATTTACAATTTGGTTATAGGTGAAGGAGTCAAGGAGCATGGTTTTAGTTTAAACATTCGAATATGAATCTTTGTCTTTGAAAGGGAATTATGCATTTATATAGCTTTGAATATTGTGATTTGGAGATGTAATGAAACTATTCCTTTTGTTTGTTGATGATTATGCTTTGAGTTGTGTATGAATATTATGAAAATATGCATTTATATTGCTTTAAATATAGTGATTTGGAGATGTAATGAAACTATTCTCTTTGTTTGTTGATGATTATACTGTGTATGAACATTATGGAATTATACATTTATATTGCTTTAAATATTGTGATTTGGAGATGTAATGAAACTATTCCCTTTGTTTGTTGATGATTATGCTTTGAGTTGTGTATGAATATTATGGAATTATGCATTTATATTGCTTTGGATATTGTGTTTTGGAGATGTAATGGAACTATTACTTTTGTTTGTTGATGATTATGCTTTGAGTTGTGTATACATATTACGGAATTATGCATTTATATTGCTTTGAATATCGTGATTTGTAGAAGTAATGAAACTATTCCTTTCATTTGTTGATGATTATGCTTTGAGTTGTGTATGAATATTATGGAATATTTGATGGTGCATACAATTTTTTTATTTAGATTTATTGGATAGTTTACATTCTTGTTTATTCAATAGGAAAAAAGTTAGCGGGTTTTGGCCACAACCCTTTAACCGGACCATTAACTAACGATTTGGATTTTTACCCTTAACGGTTTGGTTTTTTAAACATCGGACCGTGAACAACTCTATTTGTAACAGGTCGAATTAGACCTGTTTTGACAGCGTTTGGACAGCTTGAATTGGGCTTGTCCAAACAGGTTGAATTGCGTGAATAGCTAGAATAGGGCCTATGTGGGCCGAGTTCGAGCTATTTTCCTTTGATGCTGAATTTCGCCTTGAATAGTCATTTTATATTAAAAAATAATGGTGTCCACGTGGCATGACGTGACATTGGAATCCACTCGTGGCATCGTATAAGTGGTGCTAACGTGGCATGACGTGGCCTTATTCAAATATGGTACATCGAGTTTACCCACTTATAATAGCTTAAATTTCATTTAATTAATGATTATTAATATTTTATGCTCCAAGCGGGTACTTATGGACCTTTATTACCTTTGGAAATAGTAATGCCGTAAAATTATATGGTATACATGCAATCCTTTTTTGCCAACAAACTAATAGTTTTTCTTCTTTTTTTGTATAATTACGGATTATTAATATGTTTCATTTGTGATACGAACTTACTAATAGATAATTATTATCCACACTTCTTGTCCTTTTCACTTTTTTATCCATGTTTCACACGCAATTAATTAGTGTAGAAATCTAGCTAGTCTAAAATCAATTACTCCTTAAATCAAAAGTAACTCAATGTGTAATACGCCATTACATATTCCCCGCACAGTAGATTCTATAGGAAAAGAAAAGCTTTTCACTAGCAATAATACTAAGATACTAATAATTTTTTTGAATAGAACGCAAAATTATCTTTGTTTTTGAAGATCATCAACAAACTACACTGCCAATGCATAAACTACATTCATTAGTGCGTGTGTATTTCTACGAAAACATAGGCTCCGATTATAATATCCTATATATTGTTAAAAACATAAATTATAATAAATTGTTATCGGCTCACAAAAGGAAGTGTCAAATTCAAGTTAAAATTTTAATTTTTCAAATATTTCTAAACTCGATTATTTTCAAACTATCTTGAAATAATGTCAAAATCTCAAATTCTTCAATTCTTAAGCTAATTATATGTAACTAAATTAATTCGTTTTTATCTTAAAATTCTTTTGAAAATAATCCATTTTCAAGTTCTTTGAAAAGTAATAATTTACAAAGAAAAAATATGACGCCCCCTCCCCTCCTTTTTTCTTTTTTTTTTTTTTTTTGATATTGAAGGGTTTTTTTTTTCTTTGTTTGTTCATTTCGTTTTTTTATCAATAAAATGAAATTACTAGAGAATAAGGGGTCTTCTAATGCCACATACAATATTTTCAAACCATTAAACATACTCGCATACATTACACAAAATCTACACATGGAAAATATTGATTTATTTTTTAGGGATAATTACAACTTCACCCCCCTAAAATTTAGTGTAATTACAGATACCTCCCCTGAGGTTTAAAAAAATATAGAGACCTCCCTTGTAAATAACTTATGCCTCATAAAAGATAATAATTCGCTTCGTTGTTTTTGTTAGAAAATCTAAAAGAATAAGTCTATTACAAGAGACATGTTGATTTTTCTTTTTTCTGTTTGGTTTGATGAGCCCTCCCTTTTCATATTTTTTTCCTTTTATGTGTGATAAATTTTTATTATCAAATATTATTCATTTTGCAATTTATAAAAACTATGTTGTTTCAATTTTTGTGTATTTTATGTCGAGATGAATGAGGAAGTTCTAAGCTTATTGTATTTTTTTTCTATTGCAATAAACCAGAATTTATAAACATAAAAAGCAATATTATGATTTTTTTAAATATTTACTGTTGAATTTAAATAAACGGATTAATTAAGTAGATGTGCCTTTCTTTTAATTTTACTACTTTCAGTTTTTTCAACAATATTCTTATTAAAAAGGTATTGAACTATTGATAACTTTAAAAAATGATATTTATTTTATATAAAGAAAACCATTCAAACTGTGCATAATATTAATTTAAATTGACAAGAGAATAAAATTGGAAGTCTCAATCCATAAATTCAAGAGGGACTTTGTTGTAAGGTTTAAGCAAACCTAGGGATGGTGTCTGTAATTACACCAAACATCAGGGTTTTCAAAATCTTTAAAACATGGTACTATTCTTGTACATAGATTAATACTTAATTTAATTCAATAAATCCATAAAAGTGAATGCATGTGAGGGTAAGATTTGTCCATATTATATATGGCACCACGAAGATGCTTGTCATACATTTACGTTGCACATATATATAATTAAAAAACGAAAAACAAATTAATACAAATAAAAAGTTGAAGAATAATTGTCCAAGGCAAATATCGGGTGATAAATGATAATCTAATCTTTTACATAACGTAAAGGGATAATTGCGAAAAATCCCCCAATCTATGGGTTCTTTTGCATTGTGTTACTTAACCTATTGATTTGTGCGAGATGCCCCCTAACCTATCCAATTTTGTGCGATTTGCCCCTAGAGCGTTGATCAACCGTTGATTTTGGACACGTGTCTGAGTTTTTGTACGTTAAATTTGGCACCTGGGGGCAAATCGCACAAAAACCAATAGGTCATGGGGCATCTTGCACAAATCAATAGGTTAGGGGACACAATACAAAAGTACCCATATATTGGGGGGTTTGCCGCAATTATCCCTAACGTAAAGTATAGATCTTTTAGACTTTTACCCCCGACTACACCACTTGAGGGTCTGTCCACCACTTCATGTCAAACCTATCGGGTGTCTCATTTGGCCAAAGTTACCACATTAAAGCCCAAATAACCAACATTTTGTTTTTCAATTTTAAAGCTCTTTTCAGATTTTTAAGACGAAAACCAAGTTGTTCACCATTGATGCAAAAAATCTCTAGGCTGTGACTTTTTTTTTTGACTTATTTTCTCTACGTATTTTTTTTTTTTTTTTGGTGAAAAAAGAACACAAAGTCATCAGACAACATCATAACTTAAAAGCGCTAAAAGGGATCTAGGGGAATTCAGCATAAAACTAAATCTTTGATTCGCGTCAACAGAAAGCTTGGCAACCGCATCGGCAAGTCGATTCTTTGATCTATCAATCCATCGAAACTTATACTCCCACGGCTTATGTAGCAAAGCACGACACTCTTCAATTTTTGCCTTGAGTAGATGGTTGTCCATACTCTCCTCCATAATAAGCGAAAACGCCTCAAGAGAATCAGTTTCAATTTCGATTTTTTGCACACGCCTCTCCCAAGCTAGCTCTAGTCCTTGTCGAATAGCTTCAACCTCGGTTTCCAGAATCGTAGGATGAGGTATCTTAAAGACAAATCCCCACTTCCACTTGCCATGATGATCGCGGAGCACACCTCCCGCTGAACCTTCGTTCCTCTCTTTTCGGACACTCCCATCAACATTAAGTTTCAACCATCCTTCAACCGGTTTCATCCATGTATTCATCTTCCTTCCACCCCTTTTTTCCTGCACCAACAACAAGTCTTGCACCATGGTTTTAATCTGCAATATGGTTTCTTTAACATTCGTCACTTTTCCACGAAAAATTCTAGCATTACGGTTTTTCCAGATAAACCAGAGGCATACGATGAAAATCATATTCCACGGCGTGAGATACATGCTAGAACAGATTGGCTTGCTGTTATTCAAATTAATCCGCAACCAAGTAACTTCGTTTTCGCTTCTGAAAGTCTCCCAAAGTGTCGGAGTCAGGAGCTTTCTCCAGATATTCCCCGCATGTTTGCAGTCCCGCAAGATGTGAATTACAGATTCTTCACAATCTGGACAGACTTCGCACATCGCGTCTTCGGACATTTTACGTTCCTTCCTCAATTTATTCGTTGCGAGCTTATTTTGTGCAGCGAGCCAAACGAAGAATTTTAGTTTATGACTTCCCGGTATGTTCCAAACCCAATCAAGACGTGGTCCGATGTTCGGTGGCAAAGTATAGGTACGGTGGAGTGCTTTATAAGCACTTTGACACGAAAATATCCCATTCGCCGTTTCACTCCAGATTAGGGAATCCGACTCATCCCGTAGAGTAATCCGACGCTCCAGAATTTTCCTCCTCCATTCAATGGGAATTTGTGTGTTAATATCCTCCAGACGCCAATTGCCACCCTCATCTAGCATCTCACATAATTTCATGCCCCGTTCTGCAGCCAAAATATCAGGCACAACTTCGCAAAGCCGCACACTACCAAGCCAATTATCAAACCAAAACGAAACCTCATTTCCATTACCCACTTTCCATCGAATAAAAGGTGCGATTAAAGCCATACAACGGACAATGCCCTTCCATGTTGGACTGTCACCTGGTCGCACAATATACTCACTGAGACGCTTATTTTTGAGATATTTTGCTTGCACTAATTCCCACCAAACACTCTTCTGTTGTTGTAAAATCTTCCAACAAAATTTTGAGAGGAGAGCTTCATTATTCAAACGTGCCGTCCTTAATCCCAACCCATTTTCTTTTTTATTTCGCGTCACCTTCTTCCATCCCACAAGATGTATCTTGCGAATATCCGGGTTCCCCGACCACAGAAAGTCACGGTTCATCTTGTCAAGCCTATTACAAATCTTTTCGGGAAGCCAACTCGACTGCATAAGGTGAATAGGGATGGCAGTTGACACCGACTGGATCAAAGTAGTGTGACCAGCGAGAGATAAATTAAAACCTTTCCAACCTGTAAACCGAGCGAGTAATTTATCAAACATGTCGTTAAATTGTTCCTCCGTTACTCGTCCATGAGTCAGTCGCACTCCCAAGTACTTCCCAAGATTGCCGGTTTGAGAGAAACCCAAAATTGAGCAAATCCTTCGCTTCTCACTTGCACCTCCTTGATTCGAGAAGAAAACTTTCGACTTTGCCTCACTAAGTTTAAGTCCAGACGAACCACAGAATGTCCTAAGGCAATGCTTCATAGTCCGTGCCGTCTTTTGTGTGGCCTTCCCCATTAAAATGAGGTCGTCCGCAAAGAACAAGTGCGAGAATTTAGGTCCCCCGCGACATGGAATGAGCGGCTCCCAACTTCCACCTTCTACCTCCTCATGAATAATATAAGATAAACGCTCAACACAAAGCACAAAGAGGTAAGGGGATAAGGGGTCACCTTGACGAAGTCCGCACCCGTGCTTGAATTCTTCCAAAGGTTCACCATTCCAAAGTATTTTTGTGGAAGCATGACGAACACAAAACATAACAAGGTGAATCACATTAATTGGGAAATTAAAGGCGATAAGAGTTTCCTCCAAGAATTTCCAACTAATTTTGTCGTAAGCCTTCTCAAGATCCAGCTTAAGAACCATACACCCAACCTTATTCTTTTTCTTAGGTCGCAAAGAGTGAAGAAGCTCCTGCATTACGAAAATATTATCTTGTGTACTTCGACCCTTTATGAAACTAGATTGGGTTGGCGCGATAAGCTGAGGCATAATATCACGGAGTCTCAATGTAATACATTTAGTAATTATCTTGTAAGCCACGTTACAAAGAGAAATCGGTCGAAATTGAGATATACTCACAGGATTTGGAACCTTCGGGATTAGGCACAGATGTGCGCCACACACTTTCGGATCAAAAGATCCATTGCACAGCGCGTCATGAACAAAATTAAAAAGCGATTCACCTGTCCACCGCCAAAAATTTTGATAGAACATAGCCTGCAAACCATCTGGACCGGGGGCTTTATTTGGGTGCAAACTCCACACGGTTTTCTTCAACTCATCCATAGTCAACTCCCTACCAATGAAGCTAACCGAGTCCATGTCAAGGGTCTGTTGAAATCTGGAAATATCAAGAGGCCGCGTCTCACTATTTTCTCCAGCAAACAAACTATGAAAGTACCATCTCGCATGCTCACGAAGCACTACCTGATCCTCCACCCAAAAATCATCAATTTTCAGCGTCAAAATCCGGTTTCTTTTCCTTCTAATAATAGTCGTTCTGTGAAAAAACGCCGTGTTGCGATCACCTGCGTCAAGCCACTTAACCCGAGATTTCTGATGCCAAAAAATTTCCTCCTTTCTGAGGATGGAATTGTATTCCGCAATAAGTTGTTTCTCCAATTGTTCAAGGAAATCATTCGGTTTAATCGAATGTGCACGCTGAATACCTTCAAGTCTCTTCAAAACAGTTCTTTTTTGCTGAAAAATATTTCCGAAGCGTGATTTGTTCCACGGAATCAAGACTTTCGGAATTTCCTCAATCGCCTTAACGAGTTCCTTCTTCTCATTCCAAACCCCTTGAAGAATATATTCACACTCCGAGTTCTTCATCCACATAGCCTCAAAGCGAAAAGGTCGGGAATTTCGTGGAGTAAAGCTACTCTCCGTACAAGTGAGAATCGGATGGTGATCACCATGAGTGCGTGGGAGATGAAACACCGCGTTCTCTGGGAAATTTTCCAACCATTCTGCATTCGCCAACGCTCTATCTATTCTCTCCTTGATCCTAGCTCGACCCTCCCTTTTGTTCGTCCATGTGAATTTCGGTCCATTAAAGCCAAGATCATAAAGATTCCAAGCCCGCATTTGTTGCTGAAACGCAATACATCTTCTATAAACATTACCCTGACCTCCTTGTTTTTCATGCGCAAACCCAATCTCGTTGAAATCTCCCTGTACAAGCCATGGTAAGGAAATATTGTGCGACATACATTCGAGACTCTTAAAAACTCTCAACTTGTCCACCTTATTGGGTTTAGCATAAACCCCAGAAAGCATCCACTTTGTTTGACGTTTAGGACCGACTAAAGCATGGATCCCTTGATCCTCAATGTTAATAATCTCGACGTCAATGTTCTCTGAATTCCATAACATCCACACTCCACCATCCATACCATCCGTAGGCGCTATACAAAAGTCCGAGAACCCCAAACGAGGAGCAATTTCATAAGCATTCACTGGAGATACGCGAGTCTCCAGAAGATAAACTACATCAGGGCTATGCACCCGAACTAAATCACGAAAATTTGTATTAAAATCTGCATCCCCAGCTCCTTGACAATTCCAAGATACAATCTTCATTGATTGATTAACAAGGTGAGTTGGATGGATAGCATAATCAGGATTCCGTCCCATCCATAACCACATCAATTGTCGAAGAGTTTCTTGCATTAGAAACTGATGTCTTAGATTCTCCCACTCGCTCATTCTCATTCTTTGCCAACAGATTGGGATGTTCTCCACTCGCTCTATCATCTGAGTATGGATTTCCAATTCCCAAATCCATGGAGCAACTTGTATCACCGTAACATCTCTCGGATTTATTTGTAATATCCTCAAAGGTCCGCCGAACGTGAGATGATTTGTTCGAAAGTCCCAGAATTGTTGATTGACTATCACGTGTAACTCCCCGTTCTCCATCTCCACCCACATATTTTCCGCTTGATCCATTGCTCCGTTCCAAGCTCTCACCCACAAGTTTAATTAACTTCGAAGTCTCTGTAATTGTCTCCGCTTCGTCCACTGCCAGCACTGAAAATGTATTTTTATTATTTGCCGAGGAAGAAGCCACTGGACTCTTACGAACGCTGCTCGTATTGCCTTTCTTGATGCTAAAACCCGACTTCTTCTGTAAAGTAATAGAAGCTGGTAGGATTCGCTTTCCCACAGATTGATTAGGAATCTCTCCTTCTTTACCGGGATGGAACACACTCACAGAAGGTTTAGGAGTTGTTGCCATAGAGACTTCTTTAAGTTTTTGATTAGGAAAAGAATTCCCTTTCACATAGGACTCTTTTCCTTTTCCTCTTAGGATATTCTTTCCTTCATTACTCTTGGAAAGATATTTACGCCGCGGGACTTCCATCCAATCCCCATACTCGTGTTTTTGAACTTTATCTAATAACCATTGAGCCGGAACATCAGCTTTATAAACCTCAGGGCCTGTTTTCATCGTATCAGTCTCGGCTTCATTAATATTTTCACCCGAAAGGGATTTTGAGCAAGAATCAGCAAAGTGACCTACTCTCCCACATGTATAACAGAGTGATGGCAAATTTTCATACATTACTTGATAGATTCGCCCTCGAATTTGAATACCTCGTTCTAAAGGTTCACTTTGTAGAAACTTGAACGCAAAAGCGAGCAAATTTACATCGAGACGCCGTGAATGTATTGCCGTCTATCTTTATAGGGTCCCCGATGCAACTAGCAATAGTTTGAATCACCGACTCACGGAACATCTCCACCGGGAGGTTCATCACCCTCACCCAAGTAATAGCATGCTCTATCTTGTCATTATCAGCACGAAAATTAGGGGCCCATTTACGTATAGATAAGAAGTTACCCGCGATTTGCCATGGTCCTTGCGTTAAAATCAACTCACGTTGCATGGGCGTAATCCCCTTGAGACAATAGCTGCCAAATCCTAGATCAACAAGGTCACTGCCATCCGTCAATTTCCATAACGAACGTAGTTTAGTCACCAAGTTCGGGTAATACCAAGGTTTGCCCAGGATCTTGATGAGGATTGTATCTTCCCACTGCTTATTCATGATTTCTTCCATTTCCTCCGTAAATTCGATGGATATGAGTGGATTATTTTCCGATGGTTGATGAACCCTAATTTTCTCTCTTTCGTCCGATATCAGATTTCCATTGATTCTAACATCTTTGGGTTTAACCTTGTTTGCATAAGTGATCGTAGCATGACCATTGTCGTTCGATCCCGATTGAATGGAATTCTCCATCGCATTAACTGCTCTGAATTCGTATGAGAGCCGGGATCTTTTCTGAGCGCCAATTTCTGAAATTACATCTTCGTGAGATGCTTGATGAGGTTCGCGTGGGAGGTGGTCCTCCGTTACCCTAAATAGTTGATCGCCTGAGTTCGCCACAGTTGATGCAGCGTATGTACGCTAGTAGTGCTGCGTATATACGCAGAGAATTCTGTTTTGATCAATTTCACCTTCGCCAAAGGTAAACTTTGTTGATTATCTTTTAGTATCTATACTTTATACTTTTTAGTATCTATACTTTATACTTTCTCTACGTATTGTTGTGTCCTATAAAAGTATAAAGTATAGATACTAAAAATTCTATACTTTATACTTTCTCTATTCGGGAGTGTGAATTGTTGCAAGAATTTTTAGTATCTATACTTTATACTTTCTCTACGTATTGTTGTGTCCTATAAAAGTATAAAGTATAGATACTAAAAATTCTTGCAACAATTCACACTCCCGAATAGTGAGTGCCTTTGAGCTGCCGCAGCCCCCGCTGGCGGCCTTACCATAAATTGCTAGAAAATATTGAAAATTATCTGATAAATTGTGCAAACGTAACCTATTTACTTTACACCACATCAAAAAAATAAATTAAAATCCATAAAATAATTTAGTAGACCGTGAAAATATAACGACCCAATTCATACCATAAAACATATGAAGTATTCACATTTATTCATCACATTTTGATACCACTCATAGGAAAGTGATTTTGAATAATTACTCCCAAGTGTAATATCTTCCCAACAAATATCACATGTTAAAATCTTTAAATCTTGTGAAAACATGGTTAGCCAGAAACATTACATTTCCAAATCATCTCTTCGATCAGTTTAAGAACCAACAAATATAACCATTATATAAATTGTTAGAGAAACATGTGATCACGATCCTCTCACGATAATCGTACAACTATACTAAAACCATTTAACTCAAAAAAATCATGTGTATTCTAATGAATAGAAATTTATGTTTACTTTTTTAGATTCACCGTGGGTGAAGATTCTAACAAGACGTCAACACCAATGTACCTTGCTATCATGTCATCAACAAACTTGAAAATGTGAGCTCCAAGTCTTCACGCAAATCCAATTACACTAACATCCTTTAAGTAAACTCTTTTGCTTGATAATTCAGTTGATTAAAGAGAATGCATTTTGCTTATTCCAATTCTATATTTTTGCTACAAATAACAAGCAAGAATATGACGACATAATTTGGAATTCAAAGACTCTAGAGAGATAGAGGAGGCATTTGGGCCCTCTCCTTATATTAGGTATGCAGACACATTGATTTTATGCCTAAATGTTTTTAATTGGAAGAAAATTAATAATTTCATCAAAAGTTTTATATTTAAAAGATGAAAATATTTATTTGAAAAGAATGAAATAAAATTTCATTACATCTCAAGAGAATGAAATAATTCCCCATCAAGTCTCAATATTCTATAAAAGGAAATTAGTATTTCCTCAAAATATGTCATCCAATTTGAAGATATTCAAGAGCCGGTCTCAACCCTTCATCTCATGATGAAATCTGACTGAAATCTTTTCTGCAACTATAAATATAGATTTTCATTAAAATGAGAAATCACAATTAAAAATCAACCATTCTTGGGGTTGAAAAGCTCTGCAAATTCTCTCCCTCAAGTTCATCAAACTTCAAAGCCTTCAAGCAAAGATTCAATTTCTTGTTGCAAAGATCGAATAAGTTCTCCATTTGATTTGACATCAAGGTGCAAGGTCGTCGAAACCTATTTTTGAAGATCAAGATTCCTCTAAAGAAGATCGAGATCACAAATTCAAGAGTCAAGACGAAGCTTAAATTGTTCGTTGCAAATATCAAGTCAAGTCAATTGTTGATCTAAAACCAAGCCTAAACGCCCTTAAACCAACGTTTAAATAAAAGTCACGTGGCAGAGATCTGTTGGTACCGGTGTTTAAATTATAACAAATTAACAACATAGTCAAAAAGATTTTCCAGATTTGTATAAATCATAATAAGAACTACTACACAATCATAAACATAACAGATTATAATAACATGAACATAATAGATTTAAAACTAAAACCAGAAAATTGAAATGAGCAAAGAACCTGAAGCGATTTAGACTTAATCGCTATAGGATGAGACAAGGCTTAACCCCTTCCCCTTAAGCTCGTTATGCCCGGCCTACGCTTCAAGCCCTCGTGGACACCGAACTCCCAAGGTACAACGTCATTTCGTCGAAGCAGCCTGTGAAGCTCAGAACTACCCCCTCATTCGAACCCCGTGATACTTGCAGAACTCTCATTTTTATAAACCCTTTTATGCAATGAAAACATGATTTTTGGATGAATGAAAATGACTGAGAAGACGTCCTATTTATAGGGTAGGGGGAGCCTCTTAGTCTTCAAAGTCATTCATGGGGATTTAATTCACGGAATTAATTCTGCCATGAATGGCTGAATTATTATTTCTGTTAAGATGTTTTAAAACTTCTACAATTAGTGTGTGATTAACACTTATTTAAATATTCAGAATTCATATTTAAATATTTAATTATGAACTTTATTTAATCAAATAAAATTCCACATTGCTTCTCATTAAGCAATTTAAATTCACACTATCTCAATTGAATTTTCCTCTAAAAATTCAATTTATTTGGACTCAATTCCAAATATATCCAACAATCCCCCACATGAATGTAATTGACTTAATGCACGTGAGCCTAACAATTCTATATGCGACTCAAGAGTTCTGTGAGAACTTGTTGAATCGGGAGAGGAGGTTATCAGCCTTGAACCTTCCCTAGTGAAAATACCATCGGATATACTTGCCAATCAGTGGACGTGATGCCTTGAATTGTTCGGCGTTTTTTGTATACCAAGACAATGGTGCTCACACAACTCATTCTAATATCACTTTAGTCCTTTTGTTGTTGTTCATTTCGGCCGTGGACTGCCTTGGAATTTTTCATCGAACGCTCTAGAGATTTAGCCCTTTAACTCATCTCATAGAAGTGGCCTCCTTCACATTCGATATAGGTGATCTCTCATAAGAGGTATCCTGTCATACCCCACTTGTACTCACAAGTCATAAGGATCATTAAAAATTAAAGTTTTCCTCACCATGTACAAGTCTATCACTCTTTCATCATAGGAATAGGGTAGGAACTCAATTTCCCGAGTGCATTGTTTGACCTCAATCACACAATTCGGTTGTCCCTTTGAACTTGCAAATTGAGGTTTCCAATTCAAGTTGGGTTGCCATCATGGATGATAGTCTTTCGTGGGCTTCAATCCCATTCCCTTTGCTGAACTCATTACTCGGTCTCATAAAAGACCTTTCGTCAATGGTTCTGCTAGATTCTCTTTAGATCTCACAAAATCTAAAGCTATCACTCTAGTAAGCTTTTGTGTCTTTGACGTATATGTCGAGACTTCCCCGTTCTACATATTGTTTTGTGCACTTCCTAAAGCTTCTTGACTATCACACTGCACACTAATAGGAGAAACTCGTTTTGGCCACCTCGGAATATCGTGAAGAAAACTCCGAAGCCAATCCGCCTCATCTGCTACAAGATCCAACACTATGAACTCAGATTCGATAGTTGATCTTGCTATGCAGGTCCGCTTACACGATTTCCAAGAAATCAAAGAACCTCCAATCGTAAATATATATTCACTCGTAGAATGTATATTATTGGAGTCTGCTATCCAGTTTGCATCTGAATATCCTTCTAGGATAGATGAATCTCTGGTATAATGCAATCCATAGTTAGCAGTGTATCTCAGATATCTATGAACTCTAACTATAGCTCTCCAGTGCTCTTCACAGGAATCGATTGTATACCTACTCAGTCTACTCATTGAGTTTGCGATATCAGGTCTGGTGCAGTTCATGAGATACATCAGACTGCCTATGATCCTTGAATATTGCATTGCCGCACACCTTCTCTAAAGCTCTTGTGCGTATTGCACACCACTTCAATTGGTGTTCTCGCAAAGGTGTTACTTCTCTTGTCAAACTTATCGAGAATTTCTCGATGTAATGATCCGAGAGAGAACATACCCATCAGAAGCCTTGGTGAATTTCATCCCAAGTATTACATCAGCAAGACCTAAGTCTTTCATGTCAAAATTCTTTGACAACATCTTCTTGGTAATATTAATATTATTATTATTACCTATGATTATCATGTCAACTACGTAGAGACAGACTATTACATAATCTTTCTCATCTCCTTTCATCTAGACGCATCTATCACATTGATTTATACGAAAGCCATTTGAAAGCATTACGCTATCAGATCTCTCGTGCAATTATTTAGGTGCTTGTTTTAATCCATATAAGGATTTTACAAGTTTACACACCTGGTGCTCTTTACCTGGAACCTCAAACCCTTAAGGTTGTTCCATGTAAATCTCCACTTCTACGTCTCCAATCAGAAATGCCGTTTTCACATCAATTTGATGGATCTCAAGATCAAACAGTGCCGCAAAAGCAATGATCAACCTTATTGACGTCTTGCTGAAGACAAGAGCATAGGTATCAAAATAATTGACACTTTTGATTTTTCTATACCCCTTGACTACAAGCCTCGCTTTGTATTTGTCAATGGTACCATCAGCTTTCATCTTCCTCTTGAAGATCCACTTAGACCTAATGGTTTACTTCCCTCAAGAAGATCCACTAGTTCTCAAGTATGATTTTGTAAGAGAATATATCTTACTGTTCACCGCGTCTTTTCAAAGAGCTGAGTCCGGAGAGGACATTGCTTCTTTGAAAGTAGTCGGTTCCTTTTCTAACATGTATGTCAGAAAGTCAAAAGATTTCTGTTTTCTAGCTCTTTTACTTTTTCTCGGATTTTCTTCTTCGAGATTCGCTCTCCCCCACATTCTTTTCATATTCCTTCACGGATCGAGTCTTGTGGGGAAATATCTCTTCAAAGAAAAAAGCATCTCGAGCCTCAATGATAGTATTCACACTCATTTCAGAGTTATGTGACTTGTGTACCAAAAACCGATAGACGCTACTATCCTGTGCATATCCGATGAATACATAATAAATTGTCTTAGTTCCTATCCTATTCCTTTTTAGGGGAAGGAATGGGAACCTTTCGAAGACAACCCCAAACCCTTTAGAACTTGTAGCTAGGCGCGTGACCTTTCCACAATTTATAAGGCGTTTTATCCAACTTTTTGTGCAGTAGTCTATGTAGCACATAGTTAGAGGAGAGAATAGCTTCCCCTATGTTCTGTGGTAAACCAGAACTAATGAGCATATCATTCATCATTTCCTTAAGCATTCTATTCTTCCTTTCTGGAATACCATTTTGCTCGGGAGAATATGGCGTCGTAGTTTGATGAATGATTCTATTCTCAGCACAAAGATGTGCAAATGGTGACTCATATTCACCTCCTCGGTCACTTCGAAGATTTTTGATCTTCTTACCAAGTTGGTTTTCAACTTCATTCTTATAATGAATGAACATGTCTATTTCTTTGTCTTTACTTCTCATTAAGTAGACATAACAATATCCATTACAACCACCGATAAATGCCATAAAATAACTTTTATCCCTTTTAGATTGCCCAAATTCAAAATCACATACATCAGTATTGTTAGAATAGCAAGTGTGTAATTGTCCCATATTGTAAAGATGTGAGCAAAGTGAGTGGCTTATTAGTGGGAAGGACCCATAGACATAATGCCTTAAGGTTTTGGGTCAAGATGTGGTATCAAGCCTACTAATGTGTGTTCTCACTTTGGCCCGTTGGATTAAATCTCCCTAATTGTGGGCTCTCCCGGTCCTAACAATTGGTATCAGAGCCAAGGTTGGCTGGGGGCGGTGATGAAGGTGCAGACTCCGAATAAGAGTGGAACACGTGGTGTAGCGTGGCTCTTGGAGTGCACTCTAAGAAATTCTGCTCCAGGGGAAGAGCCGGTTAAATGTGGAGGGATTCACACTTGATGGGGAGATTGTTAGAATAGCAAGTGTGCAATTGTCCCACATTGTAAAGATATGAGGAAAGTGAGAGGTTTATTAAGTGGGAACGACCCATGGACCTAATGCCTTAAGGTTTTGGGTCAAGATGTGGTGTCAAGCCCACTAATATGTGTTCTCACTTTGGCCCATTGGATTAAGTCTCCCTAATTGTGGGCTCTCCCGGTCCTAACAATTGGTATGAGAGCCAAGGTTGGCTGGGGGCTGTGATGGAGGTGCGGACTCCGGATAAGAGTGGAAGACGTGGTGTAGCATGGCTCTTGGAGTGCACTTCGGGAAATTCCGCTATAGGGGGAGAGCCGGTTAAATGTGGAGGGATTCACACTTGAGGGGGAGATTGTTAGAATAACAAGTGTGTAATTGTCCCACATTGTAAAGATGTGAGCAAAGTGAGTGGTTTATTAGTGGGAAGGACCCATAGACCTAATGCCTTAAGGTTTTGGGTCAAGATGTGGTGTCAAGCCCACTAATGTGTTGTTCTCACTTTGGCCCATTGGATTAAATCTCCCTTAATGAGTGTAATGACTCTTATTTCTTTGAAGCCTATAAATAGAACTCTATAGGCTTAATTCGAAATCATCCAAAAAGCAAATCATTTTCTGCATAATACACTCATACATTGAGAATTTCTGCAATATCACTAGTGTTCGAATGAGGGACGAGCTTGTGCTTCAAAAGCTGGTTCATGCGACAGACATTGTATCTTGGGAGGTCGGTGTCCACGGGAGGGCTTGAAGCTAAAGGTCGGACATATTGATCTTGAGGAAAGAGGGTGCAACCCTTGCCTCGTCTATGCTTCAAACGAATTTGCAAACCTGTTATTGAGGTTCATCTTATTTAATTTTCTGCACATTTGTTTTTGGTTATGTTTTAATCTTTTATGTTTACATGTTGCACTCTGGAAATACCAAGTATTGAGACTTTTGAATTATTGTGAAGTTTTGCGAAAATATCCCAAGTACTGAGACTTGTGAATTATTTTTGAAGTTTTGCAAAGAAAATTCCAAGTATCGAGACTTGTGATTTTTTATGAAAAAAAGAAAAATAAATAAATAAATAATTCCAAGTACTGAGACTTGAGAGTTATAGTGAAGACAAATTTCAAGTATTGAGGCTTGTGAATTATTGTGAATATTCACTGTGAAGATATTTATACGGACTCTATCTAGAAAGGTGGAAACCCCACAATAAAAAGCTGACGGTGATGAGGCCGTTACGTTGGTCATGAGGACCACCTGCCGTATTCTCTAATAGAGAAACTAAGGGTTCCAACTTCAAACGTTGGCAACAGAAGATGATGTTCTTTCTGAATACCCCTTAAACTTTACTCAGTTTCTTAGTGAGGAGAAACCAGAGGAAGATCAAGAGGATCCTCAATCTGCTGCAATCATAGAGACATGGCTCAATGATGTCTAACTATGTCGAAACTATGTTCTCAACTCTCTGAACGATGCACTTTTCATGTGTATTTCCCAAAAGAAACCGCAAGGAATCTTTGGGCATCGTATAAGGAGTAGAAAGCAATGAAGAATAAGAATAGCAAGCTTGCACATGAAATGTTGCATAAGCGAGCCATTGAATATGATCATAACGTGCATTTAAAGTGCAGTTGTGTCAGAAGTGAATATCGTTGGAGGAACTCCAACTCACGGTAGTAGTGGAGACCTAGAATAGGAGATTTACATGGAACAACCTGAAGGGTTTGTGGTTCCAGGTAAAGAGCACCGGGTGTGTAAACTTGTAAAATCTTTATACGGTTTGAAACAAGCACCCAAACAGTGGCACGAAAGATTTGATAGTGTAATGCTTTCAAATGGCTTTCGTATAAATCAATGTGATAAATGGGTCTACATGAAAGGAGATAAGAAAGACTATGTAATAGTTTGTCTTTACGAAGATTACATGATTATCGAAAGGATGTTGTCAAAGAATTTTGACATGAAAGACTTAGGTCTTGCTCATGTAATACTTGAGATGAAAATTACCAAGGCTTCAGATAGGTATGTACTCTCTCAGGGTCATTACATCGAGAAAATTCTCGATAAGTTTGACAAGAGAAGTAACGCCTTTGAAGGAATTCCAATTGAAGTGGTGTCCAATACGCGCAAAAACCTTGGGGAAGGTGTGCGACAATTGGAACTATCAAGGATCATAGCAGTCTATGTATCTCATGAACTGCACTAGACCTGATATCGCAAACTCAGTGAGTAGACTGAGTAGGTATACAATCAATTCCAGTGAAGAGCACTGGAAAGTGATGGGTAGAGTTCTTAGATATCTAAGAAACACTCCTAACTATGGATTTCATTATACCAGAGATCCAGTTGTCAAAGGATGATATTCTGACGCAAACTGGATAGTGAATTCCAAGAATATACAATCTAGAGTTGATATATTCACTATTGGAGTTGTACCAATTTCTTGGAAAACGTATAAGCAAACCTGCTTAGCAAGATCAGCTATGGAATTTGAGTTCATAGCGTTGGATCTCACAGCAGACGAGGTTGATTGGCTTTGGAATTTTCTTCAAGATATTCCTATGTGGCCAAAAGTAGTGTCTCCTATTAGCGTGCATTGTGATAGTCAAGCAGCTATAGGAAGTGCACAAAATAATGTGTGTAATGGAAAGTCTCGATATATACGTCGAAGACACAAAAACATACGTTAGTTATGGAAAATTGAAGTGATATCTTCAAATTTTGTGAGATCTAAAGAGAATCTAACATATCCATTGACGAAAGGTCTTCAAAGACCAAGTAGTGAATTCATCGAGGGGAATGGGATTGAAGCCCACGAAAGATTTTCATACATGATGGCAACCCAACTTGAATTGGAAACCCCAATTTGCAAGTTCAAGAGGACAACCCAATTGTGAGATTGAGGTCGAACAAAGCACTCGGGAAATAGAGTTCCTACCCTTTTCCTACGATGAAAGAGTTATAGACCTGTACACGGTGAGGAAAACTTTTAAGTTTTAATGATCCTTATGACTTGTGAGTACAAGTGGGGTATGACAGGATACCTCTTATGAGAGATCACCTATATCGAATGTGAAGGGTACCACTTCTATGAGATGAGCAAAGGGCCAAATCTCTAGAGCGTTCGATCAAAACTTTCCAAGGCAGTCCTTGGCCAAAACGGACAACAACAAAAGGACCAAAGTGATATTGGGATGAGTTGTGTGAGTATCATTGTCTTGGCATACACAAAACGCCGAACAGTTCAAGGCATCGCGTCCACTGGTTGGCAAGTATATCCGATGGTATTTCACTAAGAAAGGTTCAAGGCTGATAACCACGTGTCCTGATGCAACAAGTTCCTGCAGAACTCTTGAGTTGCATATAACATTGTTAGGCTTTCACGTGCATTAAACCAATTACATTCATGTGGGGGATTGTTGGAGATATTTAGAATTGAGTCCAAATACTAATATTGAATTTTTAGAGAAAAATTCAATTGAGATTGTGTGTGAATTTTAATTGCTTAATGAGAACCAATGTGGAATTTTATTTCAATAAGATTCGTAATTAAATATTTAAAATAATATTTTAATATTTAAATAGAAAATAAACACACACACTTCCCTATTAATGTGATGTGGTTGTTGGGTTTTATTTGCACCTATATATAGAGACCTTCTGCAGAAGGTAAACATATCCAAAAAACAAAAAACTTTTCTGCATAAAAATTCACACGCATAAACATAGAGAATTTCTGCAAATATCACTAGTGTTCGAACGAGGGGCGAGCTTTTGCTTCAGAAGCTGGTTCAAGCAACAGACGTTGTATCTTGGGAGGTCAGTGTCCACGGGAGGGCTTGAAGCTAAAGGCCGGACATATTGATCTTAAGGAAAGAGGTTGAAACCCTTGCCTCGTCTAATTTTCTTTAAGGAAATCTACATAAGTTTTTGAGGTTATTCTTGTTTAATTTTCTGCATTCTTGTTTAATTTTCAGCAGTTGTTATTCATGTCTATTTTGAATCTGTTATGTGTATTTGTTCAATCTGGAAATTACATGAAATGCGTAATTCCAGATTTAACATTTAAAGAAGAAGTACCTTAACATCAATTTTGCGAAATTTGGATTGAAGAAATAGATGAGGCAAGGGTTTCACCCTCTTTCCTTAAGATCAATATGTCGGGCATTTAGCTTCAAGCCCCCATGGACACTGACCTCCCAAGATACAACATATGTCGCCTGAACCAGCTTCTGAAGCAAAAGCTAGCCCCTCGTTCGAAAACTTGTGATATTTGCAGAAACTCTTTATGTGTATGCTATGATTTTTTATGCATAAAAGTTTGTGTTTTTGGATCATCTTTCTCTTCAGCTTATGGAGCTCTTTTTATAGGCTTCAAAGATTAAAAATTACCATTACACTCATTTTAAGTGGAGAATTATATCTTCATTACAAGAAAATAAATTATTATTTTTTTAGTCTTGAAACGGTTTTCTCTTTATGGGGCTTTAATCCCCACTAAATTGGTCTCAATACCAATTTACTCAAATACACTAAATTGGTATAGTTACCAATTTTTTTTAAATATTTCTCCAACAATCCCCCATAATGAGTGTAATTGGATAAGATGCACATGAGCCTAACAATGCCATATGCAACTTCAAGAGTTCTGCGGGAACTTGTTGCATCAGGACAGGTGGTTGTGAGCCTTGAACCTTCCTTAGTGAAATACCATCGGATATACTTGCCAATCAGTGGACGCGATGCCTTGAACTGCTCTGCATTTTCTGTATACCAAGACAATAATACTCACACAACTCATTCCAATATCACTTTGGTCCTTTCGTTGTTGTCCGTTTTGGCTGTGGACTATCTTGGAATGTTTCATCGAACGCTCTAGAGATTTAGCCCTTTGCTCATCTCATAGAAGTGGCCCCCTTCACATTCGATATAGGTGATCTCTCATAAGAGGTATCCTGTCATACCCCACTTGTACTCACAAGTCATAAGGATCATTAAAACATAAAAGTTTTCCTCACCATGTACAGGTCTATCACTCTTTCATCATAGGAATAGGGTAGGAACTCAATTTCCCCGAGTGCTTTGTTCGACCCCAATCTCACAATTCGGTTGTCCCTTTGAACTTGCGAATTGGGGTTTCCAGTTCAAGTTGGGTTGCCATCATGGATTAAAGTCTTTCGTGGGCTTCAACCCCATTCCCCTCGATGAATTCACTACTCGGTCTCTCGGAAGACCTTTCGTCAATGGATATGTTACATTCTCTTTGGATCTCCCAAAATCTAAAGATATCACCCCAGTTTTCATCAACTGACGTACGCCTTGTGTCTTCGACGAATATGTCGAGACTTCCCAATGTATACATTATTTTGTGCTCTTCCTATAGCTGTCGTACTATCACTAATAGGAGGCATTGGTTTTGGCCACATCGGAATATCTTGAAGAAAATTCTGAAGCCAATCCGCCTCATCTGTTGCAAGATCCAACGCTATGAACTCAGATTCCATAGTTGATCTTTCTATGCAGGTTTGCTTACACAATTTCCAAGAAATCAAAGCCCCTCCAATAGTGAATATGTATCCATTCGTAAATATTATATTCTTGGAGCCAGCAATTCAGTTTGCATCAGAATATCCTTCTATGACAGTTGGATCTCAGGTATAGTGCAATCCATAGTTAGCAGTATGTCTTAGATATCTAAGTACTCTAACTATCGCTTTTCAGTGCTCTTCACTAGGATTGATTGTATACCTACTCAGTCTATTCACTGAGTTTGCAATATCAGGTCTAGTACAATTCATAAGGTACATGAGACTGCATATGATCCTTGAATTTTCCAATTGTCGCACACCTTCTCCAAGGTTCTTGTGCGTATTGGACACCACTTCAATTGGTGTTTTTACTATGGCGCCACTTTCTTTGTCAAATTTATCGAGAATTTTCTCAACATAATGGCTTTGGGAGAGTGCATACCCATCTGAAGTCTTGGTGATTTTCATCCCAAGTATTACATCAGTAAGACCTAGTCTTTCATGTCAAAATTCTTTGACAAAATTCACTTGGTAATAGTAATATTATTTTTACTACCCACGATGATCATTCATCTACGTAGAGACAAACTATTACATAGTCTTTTTCGTCTCCTTTCATGTAGATACATTTATCGCACTGATTTATTCGAAATCCATTTGACATCATTATATTGTCGAATCTTTCGTGCCACTATTTAGGTGCTTCTTTCATCCGTATAAAGATTTTACAAGTTTACACACCTTATTCTCTTTACTTGGAACCACAAACCCTTCGGGTTGTTCCATGTAAATCTCCTCTTCTAAGTCTCCATTTAGAAACATAGTTTTCACATCCATTTGATGGATCTCAAGATCAAACAGGACCGCAAACATGAGCATAGGTATCAAAATAGTCGGCACCCTCTGTTTGTCTATACCCCTTGACTACAAGCCTTGTCTTGTCTTTGTCAATGGTACCATCAACTTTTATCTTCCTCCTGAAGATCCACTTATTACCTAATGGTTTACTTCTCTTAAAAAGATCCACTAGTTCCCAAGTGTGGTTTTGTAAGGTAGAATCTATCTCACTGTTTACCGCTTCTTTCCAAAGAGTTGAGTTCGGAGAGGCCATTGCTTCTTTGAAAGTAGTCGGATCCTTTTCTAACATGTCAGAAAGTTTGAGCCAAAAGATTTCTCTTTTCCTAGCTCTTTTACTTCTTCTCGGATTTTCTTCTTCTTTCTCTTGAGATTCACTCTCCCCCACATTCCTTTCATATTCCTTCATGGATTGAGTTTTGTGGGGAAATATCTCCTCGAAGAAAGAAGCATCTTGAGCCTCAATGATAGTATTTACGCTCATTTTAGAGTTATCTGACTTGTGTACCAAAAATCGATAGGCGCAACTATTCTGTGCATAACCGATTAATACACAGTCTACTGTCTTAGGTCCTATCCTTATCCTTTTAGGGGAAGGAATGGAAACCATGGCAAGACAGCCCCAAACCCTTAAGAACTTGTAGCTAGGCGCGTGACCTTTCCACAATTCAAAAGGAGTTTTATCCAAACTTTTGTGCGGTAGTCTATTTAGCATATAGTTGGCGGAGAGAATAGCTTTCCCCCACATGTTCTGCATTAAGCCAGAACGAATGAGCATAGCATTCATCATTTGATGAATGATTCCATTCTCAGCACCAAGTTGTGCAAATGGTGACTCATATTCACCTCCTCGGTTACTTCGAAGATTTTTGATCTTCTTACCAAGTTGGTTCTCAACTTCATTCTTATAATGAATGAAAATGTCTATTGCTTCGTTTTTACTTCTCATTAAGTAGACATAGCAATTAATGAAATAGCTTTATCGCATCTAGATTGCACATATATAAGATCACATACTCCAGTATGGATCAAATTCACCGTTTCTGTGCTTCTCTCTATTGTGTGAAGACTTGACCAACTGTCTCTAACCGTTATACATCAACAAAAGTACTAGCCTCATCACTAGACTTATCTTTAGGCGCTATAGTCGTAGGCATCTTAAAGTATTACTAAACAAATAGCCCTTGCCCACGAGCATCCCACCCCTAGATAGGATGACTTTATACGACTCAGACACAAGTCTGAATCCCTTTTATTTAGCACTGCCCCAGAACGAGATTCTCCTAGATCTCTGGGACATGAAACACCACTTCTAGAGTTAACTCTTTTTTCGAGGTCATCTTCAACACTTGCCTCATCTATTTCTTCAATCCAAATTCCGCAAAATTGATGTTAAGGTTCTTCTTATTAAAATTTCTGCATCTTATTTAATTTTATGCAAATGTTGTTCTTGATCTGTTATGTGTAAATGTTAAATCTGGAAATTACGTATTTCATATTATGATTTAAGCACTACTCTTATCTAATAGTCTTAAGATCAATACACTCCTTCGTGTTTAAATCTGCACGTTAGTACGTTTCCAGAATATTTTAAATACTGTTGTTTTAGATATCAAAGTTTGTGTTGATGTACAAGGTGATGGTATTTGTTAGTTTATTATTTCCTGTTTAGCGGTCCAGTACATCTTTTAAAGTTTCTTTGCACATGTGTTAAAAGATTTCAGTAAATTTGAAGCATCTGGATCGTTTTTAAGCCGTCCAAAATTGATTGTGATACTGCTATTCTGTAATAGAGTTTTAAAGGTTTTAATCTGGTGTATATTTGTTTTTCATTTTTTTTTTGTGTATCTTCAATATTTCTGGGTTCTATTTAACTGTTGGGGTTTTGATGACTTAAAGGTGTTCTGACTTCCATGTTCTCCTTTATTTAGAAGTAAAACCTCGACGTTTCATATCTTTAAAATTTTCCAATAAATTTGTTGTTACTCGTTCTTTTTATTCAAAAGTTGTTGTTTTATTTCTTCAAATCTGCACCGGAGTACGTTACTGGTTTTAAAGAGTCTTTTTGGAGATCAAATTATTTTAAAGCTAAACGTTTGTTGAGTTGCCCTATTCATTCTGCTTGTTGCTTAATTTGATTGGTAATTAGCTTGTTTAATTTTGATAGTTGCCTGCAGTACGTGTAACTGTCGTCGGTTTTTTTTTTTGTTGAAAAGTTTTAGCCTCTGTGAATGTCTTCTAAGAACTGGACGTTTCTTGTAGTAAAGAAAATAATTAGTGCTGACTCATTCTCATTAAAGTAATAACTGTTCAAGACACAACTGCATTAAGGCAGATCCGAACTTTAGACATCCCTTCATCCAATCCTTCATGCTACCATTTGGTCAGTGTAATTCTTGGTTTTATTGTGAAAGGATGCGGAATAATAATGTTAGCACTTAGCAGCAGCTTAATTGGTCTTTAAATGCATGAATAAAGACTTTATGTCTTTTTAGTTCTTGGCATACTTAAGACAGTAACTGAGTCATGTATGCTAGCATTCAATTGTGGCATTACTTTGACATAAGTTCACGCTTTATTTATTCCATACATGAATCCATGTGATTTTTTGTGATTTATGCAACTTTTACTAGTCTAATTGAAATAATTAGATTTGCTGCTGTCATGCTTTAAATAATTGCTAGTGAGCCCCTACAATATTGTGTATTCACATGTGTACTATTTTGAAGAATAAAATCAATTATGTGGAATTCCAATTGAGAAAATTCCAAGTATTGAGACTTGTGAATTATTCAAGGAGAAAGAAAATATTCCAAGTATTGCGAGTTGTGAAAAAAAAAATTCCAAGTGTTGAGACTTGTGAATTATTGCAAAAAAAAAATAATATATTTATTGATCTTTAGACTGTTAGATGAGAGTAGTGCTTAAATCATAACATGAAATATGTAATTTCCAGATTTAACATTTACACATAACAGATCAAGAACAACATTTGCATAAAATTAAATAAGATGCAGAAATTTAAACAAGAAGAACCTTAACATCAATTTTGCGGAATTTGGATTGAAGAAATAGATGAGGCAAGGGTTTCACCCTCTTTCCTTAAGATCAATATGTCCGGCCTTTAGTTTCAAGCCCTCCCATGGACACTGACCTCCCAAGATACAACATCTGTCGCCTGAACCAGCTTCTGAAGCAAAAGCTAGCCCCTCGTTCGAACACTTGTGATATTTGCAGAAACTCTCTATGTGTATGCTATGATTTTTTTATGCATAAAAGTTTGTGTTTTTGGACCATCTTTCTCTTCAGTCTAAGGAGCTCCTTTTATAGGAAATATTATTAGGTGCAGCCGCTGCATGATGACGTGGTACAGCATGTGGTGGAGATTAAAGATAATTCCTATATTGTAGGGTATTAACTTCTCCACACCTCATCCCAACCATGCATTTACACTAATAACCGACTTGTTGTACCACGTTATCGTACAGCCGTTGCACCTAATAATCTCTCCTTTTATAGGCTTCAAACATTAAAAAATACCATTACACTCATTTTAAGTGGAGAATTATATCATCATTACAAGACAATAAATATTTTTGTTTTAGTCATGAAACGGTTTTCTCTTTATGGGATTTTAATCCCCACTAAATTGGTCTCGATACTAATTTACTCAAATACACTAAATTGGTATAGTTACCCATGGACCTAATGCCTTAAGGTTTTGGGTCAAGATGTGGTGTCAAGCCCACTAATATGTGTTCTCACTTTGGCCCATTGGATTAAGTCTCCCTAATTGTGGGCTCTCCCGGTCCTAACAATTGTAATGAGAGCTAAGGTTGGCTGGGGGCGGTGATGGAGGCGTGGACTCCGGATAAGAGTGGAACACGTGGTGTAGCATGGCTCTTGGAGTGCACTCTGGGAAATTCCACTATAGGGGGAGAGCCGGTTAAATGTGGAGGGATTCACACTTGAGGGGGAGATTGTTAGAATAGCAAGTGTGTAATTGTCCCACATTGTAAAAATGTGAGCAAAGTGAGTGGTTTATTAGTGGGAAGGACCCATAGACCTAATGCCTTAAGGTTTTGGGTCAAGATGTGGTGTCAAGCCCACTAATGTGTTGTTCTCACTTTGGCCCGTTGGATTAAATCTCCCTTAATGAGTGTAATGACTCTTATTTCTTTGAAGCCTATAAATAGAGCTCTATAGGCTTAATTGGAAATCATCCAAAAAGCAAATCATTTTCTGGATAATACATTCATACATTGAGAGTTTCTGCAATATCACTAGTGTTCCTTTCATTATTGTCCGTTTTGACCGTGGACTATCTTGGAATGTTTTATCTAACACTCTAGAGATTTAGCACTTTAACTGATCTCATAGAAGTGGCCCCCTTCACATTCGATATAGTGATCTCTCATAAGAGGTATCCTGTCATACCCCACTTGTACTCCCAATTCATAAGGATCATTAAAACTTAAAGTTATCCTCACCATGTACAGGTCTATCACTCTTTCATCATAGAAATAGGGTAGGAACTCAATTTCCCGAGTGCTTTGTTCGACCTCAATCTCACAATTCGGTTATCCCTTTGAACTTGCAAATTGGGGTTTCCAATTCAAGTTGGGTTGCCATCATGGATGATAGTCTTTCGTGGGCTTCAATCCCATTCCCCTCGATGAACTCACTACTCGGTCTCTCAAAAGACCTTTCATCCATAGTTCTGCTAGATTCTCTTTAGATCTCACAAAATATAAACATATCACTCGAGTAAGCTTTTGTGTCTTGGACGTATATGTCGAGACTTCCCCGTTCTACATATTGTTTTGTGCACTTCCTAAAGCTGCTTGACTATCACAATGCATGCTAATAGGAGACACTGGTTTTGGCCACCTCGAAATTTCCTAAAGAAAATCCGAAGCCAATCCGCCTCATCTGCTGCAAGATCCAACGCTATGAACTCATATTCGATAGTTGATCTTGCTATGTAGGTTTGCTTACACGATTTTCAAGAAATCAAAGAACCTCCAATCGTAAATATATATCCACTCGTAGAATGTATATTATTGGAGTCTGCTATCCAGTTTGCATTAGAACATTCTTCTAGGATAGGTGAATCTCTGATATAATGCAATCTATATTTAGTAGTGTATCTCAGATATCTAAGGACTCTAACTATCACTTTCTAGTGCTCTTCACTGGAATCGATTGTATACCTACTCAGTCTACTCACTGAGTTTGCGATATCAGGTCTAGTGCAGTTCATGAGATACATTAGACTGTCTATGATCCTTGAATATTCCCATTGTCGCACACCTCTAAAGCTCTTGTGCGTATTGCACACCACTTCAATTGGTGTTCTCGCAAAGGCGTTACTTCTCTTGTCAAACTTATCGAGAATTTCTCGATGTAATGACCCCGAGAAAGAGCATACATATCTGAAGCCTTGGTGAATTTTGTCCCAAGTATTACATCAACAAAACATAAGTCTTTCATGTCAAAATTATTTGACAACATCTTCTTGGTAATATTAATATTATTATTATTACCTACGATTATCATGTCAACTACGTAGAGACAGACTATTACATAATCTTTCTCATCTCCTTTCATGCAGACGCATCTATCGCATTGATTTATAAGAAAGCCATTTGAAAGCATTACGCTATCAAATCTCTCGTGCAACTGTTTAGGTGCTTGTTTTAATCCATATAAGGATTTTACAATTTTACACACCTGGTGCTCTTTACCTGTAACCTCAAACCCTTAAGGTTGTTCCATGTAAATCTCCTCTTCTACGTCTCCAATCAAAAAATGTCGTTTTCACATCCATTTGATGGATCTCAAGTTCAAACAGTGCCGCAAAAGCAATGATCAACCTTATTGACGTCTTGTTGAAGACAGGAGCATAGGTATCAAAATAATCGACACTTTCGATTTGTCTATACCCCTTGACTACAAGCCTCGCTTTGTATTTGTCAATGGTACCATCAGCTTTCATCTTCCTCTTGAAGATCGACTTAGACCTAATGGTTTACTTCCGTCAAGAAGATCCACTAGTTCTCAAGTATGATTTTGTAAGATAGAATATATCTTACTGTTCACCGCGTCTTTTCAAAGAGCTGAGTCCGGAGAGCACATTGCTTCTTTGAAAGTAGTCGGTTTCTTTTCTAACATGTATGTCAGAAAGTCAAAAGATTTCTCTTTTCTACATCTTTTACTTTTTCTCGGATTTTCTTCTTCGAGATTCGCTCTCCCCCACATTCCTTTCATATTCCTTGACGGATCGAGTCTTGTGGGGAAATATCTCTTCAAAGAAAGAAGCATCTCGAGCCTCAATGATAGTATTCACACTCATTTTTAGAGTTATCTTAATTGTGTACCAGAAATCGATAGGCGCTACTATCTTGCGCATATCCGATGAATACACAATCAATTGTCTTAATTCCTATCCTAGTCCTTTTTAGGGGAAGGAATGGGAACCTTTGCAAGACAGCCTCAAACCCTTTAGAACTTGTATCTAGGCGCGTGACCTTTCCACAATTCATAAGGTGTTTTATCCAACTTTTTGTGTAGTAGTCTATTTAGCACATAGTTAGAGGAGAGAATTGCTTCCTCCATGTTCTGTGGTAAGCCAGAACTAATGAGCATAGCATTCATCATTTCTTTGTAGTTTAAGCACTTTGCCCCTGAGTCATTTTTTCACTGTTGGATTTGGACACTTGTCAACATTTTTATCGTTAGATTTGAACTCATGGAGCAAAATGCTTATTTATCCATAGTACATGGGGCAAGTCGTCAAGAATAAAAGGATAGGGGGTAAAGTGCAATCAGAGCATACTATAGGGGGTTTAACGCTATTATCCCTATTATTTTTAAGTACCCGTACATGAGAAGATGGAAAGACACGATTGGGTACATGTACCAGAAATCGATAGCCGCTACTATCCTCCGCATATCCGACACAATCAATTGTCTTAGTTCTTATCCTAGTCCTTTTTAGGGAAGGAATGGAAATCTTTGCAAGACAGCCTTGTTATGCCCGGCCTACGCTTCAAGCCCTCGTGGACACCGAACTCCCAAGGTACAACGTCCTTTCTTTGAAGCAGCCTGTGAAGCTCAGAACTACCCCTTCATTCGGACCCCGTGATACTTGCAGAACTCTCATTTTTATAAACTCTTTTATGCAATGAAAACATGATTTTTGGATGAATGAAAATGACTAAGAAGGCGTTCTCTTTATAGGGTAGGGGGAGCCTCTTAGTCTTCAAAGTCATTCATGGGGATTTAATTCACGGAATTAACCTGCCATGAATGGCTAAATTATTATTTCCGTTACAGACATTTTAAAACTTCTGCAATTAGTGTGTGATAAACTCTTATTTAAATATTCAGAATTCATATTTAAATATATAATTATGAACTTTATTTAATCAAATAAAATTCCACATTACTTCTCATAAAGCAATTTAAAGTCACACTATCTCAATTGAGTTTTCCTCTAAAAATTCAATTTATTTGGACTCAATTCCAAATATCTCCAACAAGATCGACGCAGCTCCATCTTCAAGTTTATCAAGTTCATGTTTTCTGGAAAATTATTAGAGGATTTCTAGAGATTGTAACTATAATTTATTAAAATTTATATAAATTTTACTTGTACTAATTTGTTTTTTCTTTTATTTTCCAGGACTTGAAATTATGTTGCTACAATGTGAGAGAAGAGGCATTCACAACTCACATATTTCAATTTTGCTTCCAACATGGCAAAACGTAGATTTGCATTGTGGTGCAAGTACTCCGGCTACACACACCCTGATAGGTCATGCATCTGTCAAAGTTTCACCATGATTAGGTCGTGCCTGGCCTGATCACGACTCAAGAATAAGTTGAAGAGGATGGAATGTGGGTGGTGCACTCATTTCCTCTGGTGATGAAGTTGTACCCTCTTTATTATGTCAATTGTGGGTTAACCATGTTCACATCCTCGACTTTCAGCCCCCGAGACTTTTGTTCTTTGTTTTTTTTTTTACTTTTTAAAAATATTTTTTTTTTTTACAAATTTAATGACAAGGGTAAGATAAAATTTCACAAACTCTATCAGTATTTTTAAATATAAATTAACTATATGGGTAGTTTGTAGGAGTGTGCAAACATCATTGAATATTTAAATGGATTGAATCATTTGGAAATCAATCAAATGATTCGATTTAAAATCAAGTAGACTTCTTGACTGATTTTTGGTTGTCACAATATAACTAAAACCAACTGCAGTTTGATTTTTGACTTTAGGCCTCGATCCCCAAACCAAATCGAAATCAAATATTTTTTGTTAATATATAAGTGATTACGTCGCAAATTTCCCGGGGGGGGTCTGATGCGCGTCACCATTTTGTTCGAACGTCAATCCCGACCTCGGATCGGCGTTGAGTCGGGCGGAGTCGTTGGCAAGGCTTCGTCCCTGCGGCAAACATGGGTGTGTGTGTGATTTATGGCTGGACCCGGATATATTCCGAAGCTGCACTACATATCCCCGAGGGGAATCAAACCAACGTAGTTCTTGTATGTGTGTGCTACTATAGCTAATAATGTACCCCCTTAGTGTAGAAGAGGGGGGAGGAGGGGAGAAGAGGGTATATGTAACAGCCCCAAAATTCAGGCCTAAACAAAAACAACACAAAACAACTAAACTATTAAACAAGCAATAATTGACATAATAACCGAGAGCCAAACAACTTAAATACAAAAGAATCTCACATGCAATACTCTAATCTATAACCCGATCAGGTTAACTCGAAACAGCTAAGTCTTTGAAGTCTTGCCCTCAAGGTTCCCCGAGTCTGAAAGGAAGGAAAAAACACAAAACGAATGAGATAAAAATGTCAGTGAGTGTTCGGTGTGTGTGAAAGTGCAATACAATTTCTTTCAAAACATACTAAACTATACATGCAAAATTATGATTTTTGTGACTCAAGAATATTATTATTAGGTACTAACAATTTATTTGAAATTCAGAATTTCGAAACAATACAGAACGAGACAAGATCATCATTTTACAAAACAAAGAAATGAACGTTGGTACTAAATAATAATAACTTAAGACAAGCATACCCATTGTTTTAATTAATTATGATGATCAAGGAAATAGCTGATGCCGTCAACCTTAACGCCCCACACGAACACTCCTTATCGCCCCGTCCAAGGAGCTACCCTGGAAACTAATCACATGCCATGGTACATGCGTAACGAATGATCTCCAGAGACACAACGAACCTCCCGCCGTGTCTAAGGAGAAGAGGCAAGGGGACATGAAGCACCACCGACAGCTCTCTGCTGCCCAGCAATACTCCATGCCTAACCAAGCCAAGTTGGATCCAACTAACTAATAATTGAACTGAACATAACTGAAAATGTGATCATCATAACCAACTTACTTTCTTTTACCATTTAAAATTAAACATTTTGCTTACTTTACAAAAGCAGTGTACGGGTACTCTTATAAGTGAAATACATACATATATAAGCATTCCTTCCAGTTTTGCAAATAAATAGAGTTTTGGGAACACTCGCCTGAAAACGCTTACAGAGATGACTGGGAATTTCGAGGGCCAATCAATCACCTAAGACCAAATGAAAAATCGACTTCAAAAGTATTAGTTACATCCTAATCTAAGCGAATCAAAATTCGGGTAATAACTACTAATCCTAACTTAAAATATTCACGTACATACAAGAACTATAACATGCCCACTATTCACGCACATACCAACTCCACAAATCCAGCAAAATAGCATACTATATATAATAATACATGCTTACTGTTCCAATTCCATATAGGTTCTAGCACATCAACTTACAAATTTTAAGCACGTTTCCTAATACAGAAACATAGGGAATGAGGTCATGGTGATTTATCATCACAGGAAAGTTGGAGTTCTATTCCACAATCAAAATTTAGAAATTATTAAATGCACATGCCCACTGATTTGATATTCATATATAATAAGTGTTTATATTAAAAAATTACTAATATTATCTATATGTCTATATTTTACTTATGAGCACATAAAACAAGTAATGATGATGCTCTATAGTAAGTCTAAAATGCACGGTTCTCAAGGTGGATCAAAATAAAGTAAAAAGATCAAAAATATGAAAATCAATTAACACCCGTTTCCTATCTTATATTGCCTATTAAAGAATAAATAATTATGGCTAATTGTGCAATTGACCACATCAGGAACAAAACAAGCCAAAGAAGAACAAATAAAAACAAAAAGAAAAATAAAAGAAGATGAAAGGTTACCTGGTGAGAAGAAGAAAACAAAACGAATTGGTGCGTTTTTATTTGGTGGACAAGAAGACCTAATTTATATAACTCTAATAATTTAAAAGCTAATGATAATTAGGGTGATGGTTATTTATGGGCTATGCCTATACCTTGCATGTACTATAATTAGGCCCCAATTCAATCACGGAGATAATTTATTTATTAAAAAGCCCAATTTAACCCATAAATCATAATAACTCTTAATAATTCAATCAATTAAGATTTTCACCGGAAGTAATTACGTAGATAGAATTTAAAATTTACAAAAAAAATAGGGCATTACAGTATAAGACTTAAGCTATCTTACTTAAGAGGGGAGAAGCTAGCTTTAGCGGAGGGGGTAGGACTAGAGGGGAGACTAACTTAGCATTGGGGGGGGGGGGGGGTTAGTGTATTTGGCTTGGCTTGATTTCAAGAGGGGTAGAGGCCTCCTTATATAGGAGCTCTTCCATGGTGCATGAGGGACAAGTGGTAGAGGGGTAGGGACAAGTGTTAAGAGGGGTGATGGGTGGAGGCTTGTGGTGAAGACACATGGGGGGTAGGGTGTAACATTATGGTAGAGACATGTGTTGAAGGTTTAGAATGACAAGTGAGGGGGTAAGGTGGAAGGCCATAGTGTAGACAAGTGGTGAATTGTGGTGTAGATACATGATGAAGACTTAGCATAATTAATTTAAGTAGTGTAATTAAGCATAGTTTAGACGATAAAAATACGTACCGAGGGGCGGTCTATTGAACTATAGTGCGAGCGTATTTCTCGTGGAAAATATGCAAAATACGACCCCCCCCTCCCCCTCCCCCCCCCCCCCCCCGTTGATATAACGAGGGGCGGAGAATTCTAGAGAGGGGGTCGTGAGACAGAGCGAGATCGGGGGATTAGGCCACGTGGACGGGCACGATCCCAGGAGGGAGAGTATGCGTCATCATAAGCCCCCAGTCTCTGTCACAGTTCGCAGAACGTGGCAGAGAGTAAAAAATTTAGGGGCCTAATCATCTGATCGCGCGTCTGGCTCACTCCCCGATTTCTTGGGATTCCTGAAAACTTTCTTCTCGCGCTGAGAGGTACGTAGCAGGCATCTGTCTTTTCTTCTGATCATTGTAACTTGATTGGATCTGTTCTCCTTTATGTGGTTGACTAAATGAGAGTTTCTGGTTGTCTACAAATAATCTGGCCCTCGTACGCGTCTGATTTACTGGTCTTGGCAGAATTTCTAGAGTGTGATATCGTGGTCAACACGGAATATTTCACCTCTCATCAGCAATCCTGCGGGGTAGTTGTTTCATCCGGGGGATGATATTTGTGTGGCTCAAGGTTCGTTGGGGAAACCCTTGTAGAGCAGTTGACCCAATTCTGCTCGTTTGTGCGATCTCGAGGGAACGGCGTCGTGGTTGGTGTGTATCGACAAGGATCATTGGTCGATGCCTTGGATGTACACCTATGGTCATTGCTTAGAGAGACATTGTCTTCCGTGAGCGGTTGATATCCCCTCTTGAAACGATGCCATGACCAGTTGTGCACGTTCTTGGAGGATTAAATTTGTTGGTGCAGATTTCTTCATAGAGTTGTATTTTTAAGCCTTTTCGAATAGGCTTCACAAAAGTACCTGTATATAACCGGTAACAGAAACTGACAAGGGTCGCCTCTTGCTCGGAGTTTTTCCGGCGGCGTCGTAAGTACGGAAAACATATTTAAGAATTTAAAGCAAGTAACTTGAATTTTTTCTTACTTTGGTGATGTACGAGTAGCAAATGTTCCAAAAACTGTGTTGGCTCGCAAGGTCTCCTCGTGTGGCTTCTTCGAAAAGTTGTGTTGACTCGGGGAGCCTCTTTGTATAGCTTCTTCTGGCTCGTGGAGCCTCTTCGTGTATCTTCCGGCTCGTGGAGCCTCTTCGTTTATCTTCTGACTCGTGGAGCCTCTTCGGGTATCTTCTGGCTCGTGGAGCCTCTTCGTTTATCTTCTGGCTCGTGGAGCTTCTTCGTGTATCTTCTGACTCGTGGAGCCTCTTCGTTTAGTTTCTGGCTCGTGGAGCCTCTTCGTGTGTCTTCTTGTGTGTTTGCCTGTTTTTCTGTTAAATTACCAGTCTGGGTAGAGTTTCGAGGATGAAACAATCACGGGAGCACATCTGCTCCACATGCTGTGGTTCGACAAGGATTGTTGTTTTTCTCCTTGGAAGTACGAGCGAGGCTCCTCGGGTTCCCGTTAAGGCACCCAGGAGTTGTGTGGCTATGACCCTGGAGGTGTATTATGGGGAGCAAGTCGACACGTGATACCCCTAAAGGAATCCGTCGCCTAGTTGCGTTGTTCGCGTGGGGCTCTGAGGTTCACAATAGGACACATCGTTCAAAGCAGTTGGCTAGGGCCCTCGAGCCGTATCACGAGGAGCAAGTCGACTCATGATAGTTCTGAAGGGACTGTCGCCGGTCATCAGGGTATCCTTCACCCCTCATTGCGTGTTTCGACAAGGGTTGTTGTTTTTCCCCTCGGAAGGACGCGTGTTTGGCTCGGAGGTTCAACGGGACACCTCTAGAGAGCATTTGGCTAAAACCCTCGAGCCGTATAATGAGGAGCAAGTCAACTCATGATACTTCTAAAGGGCTTTCCGCCGGTCAATAGGGCGTACCCTTAGCCCCTCGTTGCGTGTTTCGACAAGGGTTGTTGTTTTTCCCCTCGAAAGGACACGTGGTGCTCAAAGGCTCAGCGGGACACCTCGTAGAGCGGTGTTTGATGTAACCCCTCGAAACACTACCCGAACCAGTCAATCTTTTTCCTAAGGTCTTCAAAGGCAATTTCTTTAATGGTTGTAACGGCTCGGGGACCCTCTTCGTATAATTTCTTCAATGGTTGTAGTAGCTCGAGGAGCCTCTTCGTTGGTTGCAACGGCTCGAGGAGCCTCTTCGTATAGACGTGTTTTCTCAAGGGTCGTAAAAATCCCTTCGATGGTGGTGCTACTAGGGTTCGGTTGGGACACCCTACGAGCGTTGAAGTTCGTACTTCCCGGGGTTCGTGGATGGCACCCTTTAAGAAATGTGGACTTATTTGGGGTTTCATAACCCTCATCAGATTATGATGTAATAGTCCCTGCATACGAGTAACTGTAGAAATAGTTGCCCTTGCTCGGAGTTTTCTCCGAAGGAGTGAGTATATAAATGGTTCATAAGTTACGAATTTCGTAAAATTAATCTTGAGTTGCTAAAGATAGTTCTTCAAAGTTTTGCAATTATCCAAGAAGGTTATTAATCGATAATGGAGATACAAGGAGATGTATCATGTTAACTCATAGATGATTCATATAAGACATCGTGCAAGATAAGTGCAGTAATTTCACATTAAGCAACGAAGCAATAATTCGAACAAGAGCTACGACAGTTAGCAAATTATGCGTAAAATAATTTCATTAATTAAATTGCAAATGTCTAATGATCATGTAAAGATGATATGTCTCGGGTGAGTAATTGTGGTGAACAATGTGAAAATTGCAATTACATGGAGCATATAATGCGAAATGAGAGGTTCTAAAAAAACATATATCAATAAAAATCATGTATTCAGCAAGTGTAAAGAAAGAGCAATTGGCTTAGTGGAGAAAAGTAGTTGGGCTTCGTTGTGGCAACGAGGTTTCGAGTCCTTCTTAAAGCAGTGCCTCGGCTTTTATTATTTTTGGCTGTAAAACGAGGTTTGAGCAGCGCCTCGGCTTTTATTATTTTTTTTACCCTCGGGTAACTTTATAAAAAACAAAGCGAGATTTTCCTCGGGTGAGGTTCGAACCCGGGTTGGACTGAAAACGAGGATTGGTCTACTGCTGACCAGTGTTCTTGAAACCGGACCGGACCGGCCGGTCAAACCGGTTCGACCGGTGACCGGCTGCTGTCCCGGTCTGGTTTGGTGTTTTGGGCCGGGTGTAAACCGGACCGGACAAAACCGCTCAAAACCGGACCAAAACCGGGAACCGTTGGCTGGTTTTGGCGATTTGAACCGTTGGCTCACTTTAAAAAAAAATCGAAATTACAAAACCACCCCCAAATAATTAACGTAATCTTCAGCTAATTAATTAACGTAAAAAACTAAGTAATTAACCCCCAAATTCACAAATCGACAGCTCATCCGTCGCGCATCCGCGCGCCTCTCCTCCTCCAGCGGCGAGCAGGTACTCCTCCCAGAGGCGGAGCCCGGGGGGGCATATAGGGGCGGTCGCCCCCCCCCCCCCCCCCCCCCCACACCTCAAGCTCCACCGGTGTATTTGTTGATAGAAGAAAAAAAAAGAGTGTAAAAACTGTAATTGGTAAAAGATAAATCATCTGGGTGAATTTGCTTCTTTGTTATTGAGGAAGAAGATAAATCATCTGGGTGATTTTGGATCTGGATTTTGTTCTTCTTCTTCTGTTGTTGAGGGAGAAGTAGCAAATTTTAACGGTTTGCTCTTTTGTCTTTGAAGAAAACAATGACAAATTGGTAAATTGAGTTAATTAAGGCACTAAATAATGCCACACATATATACACATTCTAATTATACTTTATATTCAACAATAAATACATTTTTCCTATTCTGCCTTTATTTTCATTTTATATTTTCATGTAAATGGTAAAAGAAACGAAATATGGTAAATATAATAACATTTACATGCCAACTTCTTCAATACTCTACAATATTTGAACATGTATTTTTGTAGATGATTAAGGAATTTGTCATTGTTGTTAAGTGTTAAATTCTTCTGTGTTTCAGAATTAAGTTAGTTTGTATTATCAATTCAGAATATTGTGTACTAGTGTGATGTTTAATGTTAAAGTTGTTGTGAACTTTGATGACGTGTGTATTTTTTTTAGTATATAATTGTGAATATTTGAGAAATATAGTATATGATATATTTGTTGACTATATTTTAGATTTTTAGGGTGTTGATTTTGTATACCGGTTCGACTAGTGATCGAACCGGTTCGACCTGTAAAATCAGTAACCAGTAAGGCCACCGGTTCGACGACCGGTCCGGTTTTGAGATGACGAGCCAAAGGTTGGTTTTGCAAATTTTCCGAGGCAGTTTTATTTAAAATCACGTTCGTAAAATGTTTTAAAAATGTAAGCAGGGAGGTTCGAGCCCCAGTCGTTTAGAGAAATACACAACCCCTCGTTGCCAACGAGGGTGGATGCTGTTCGAGCGAAATGGCTTCGTGAGTTTTGTAAATTTGAAAATATTTTAAAACGAGGCTAGGTTTGAGACTTTGCAAATTTGCGAGAAAATAAACGAGAGGGGTTTTAAAAACGGGTCATTTTCCGTGAAGGTAGTTCTCGTGGCGATTCGCCGAGGGTTCCCCTGGTTATAAGTTCCGAGGCCATAGTTTTATTTTTATTTTGCAAAATAAAGAAAGCAATAGCCTGCTGAAGTTTTGAAATTTGGCTTTCGAGGAACAAATATTTAAAGAAATAATCTCATGCTCTAAGATATGTGCACTCATGTATTTCAATAATTAAATGTCACATCACTTGATATTTCAAACAGTATGCGAGCAAGTCAAAATCACGAATGAGACAAGTAATACAAGTGAAAATTGTTTCTGGTGTGTGGTGGAGCTATACTCATTCAGCCTAGTGGATGATAATTAATTAAAATAGGCACAATGAAGCTAAATTGAGAGAAGTAGTTTAATTGCTAAATTAAGAAAATAACAGCTAGATGATGCTTGACATGGTGTCACGGGGCAACCTTTGATTTTAACTGAAAAGGGGCACCGTGCGGCTAGTAGCGCAGGTAGTCGCTACTTTTGCCTTGCTCGTGTGCTGTGTGTCGCACTCACGTCTCAACAACGTTTTAGAGGCACAGCGAGATAAGTAATATTCATGTCCATTTCACAACAATGTAAATATTACAACCGGATAGGAGGATATGAGCTAACAAAGCTTGATTACAATATTAGATTTCTCAACTACCTGTTCCCCCCTATAGTATACTTAAAAAAGAAAAGGGTTGTGCCAGCAATGCACCCCTGAAAGCTCTAGCTAAACAACAAACTAACTCTATCCTAGGAAAGCAATAAAAGCCTACACTATGTTGCCTCTTTCAATCTTCAATAAACTCTTGGCACCATCTTGTACGCAAAATACACACTCGGCGGGGCGGCCCGACGAGCGGCCTTCAATCCTTGTCAACGGCTCGGCGCTTGGGGCGCGATGGGTAGCCTTTGACATTCTCCCACACTTGTTATAGCGACGTCCCCGGCGCTCTGGACATATTGTATGAATCAATGAGATGTTTGAACGCCTTAAGGTTCGTCACCCGCTCCCAAGTATTCTCCTCACTGCTGCAGCCATTCCACTTCACCAAGTATTCATCGTGGTCTCCTTTGTTGGTCTGTGCGACTCGCTGATTGAGTATGGCTTCAACCGTCTTCTTCTTCGTGTTCTTCAGCTTGAACTCGGGGCGGCCCGGTATGTTCCGTGAGGGGTCCTCCATATCTGCAGAATAAGGCTTCAGCAAACCTACATGAAGGACATTATGGTACTTGCACCAGGAAGGTAACTCAACCCGATAGGCCACCTTCCCGACACGCTTGGTAATGGAACAAGGTCCGATATATTTCTGCATCAACCGAGAATCTTTCCCCCGTGATGCCTTTGATAATCGCGGGTCCGGGACCTTCACCATCACTAGATCCCCCACATTGTACTCGACAAAGAAGCGGTTTTCATAAGCATGCTTTTTCATCCGCTTCTGTGCTTTCTCCAAATGTCCTCGAGCAATGTCCACATTACGCTTCCATTCCGTCGAGAATTCCCGTGCGAGAGGAGATCTTACACCCTGGTCGGTATCAATCGTGTGAGGGAGGAGCGGTTGCTGCCCATTTACAATCTCAAAAGGGCTCCTGTTGGTAGAAGAACTCTTCCGAGCGTTGAAGCATAACTGAGCAACATCCAAAAGCTTCACCCATTCCGTCTGAGAGCCAAGCACAAAGGGTCGAAGGTACTCCTCCAACATAGAATTGAAGCGCTCTGTTTGGCCGTCAGATTGTGGATGATAGCTTGAGCTCATGTTCAATTTGGAGCCGAGCAGTCTGAATAACTCGGTCCAAAACACTCCAGTGAACCTGGAATCACGGTCACTGATAATGTCTTTCGGCAATCCCCAGTATTTTACAATGTACTTGAAGAAGAGATGAGCCGTCCCTTCCGCCGAAACATACTTGGGTGCTGCGATGAATGTAGCGTATTTGGAAAAGCGGTCAATCACTACGAAGATTGTGCCCAAGTCTCCTACTTGCGGCAGCCAGTGATGAAGTCCATCGACACACTCTCCCAAGGTCTTCTAGGTATCAAAAGCGGCTGTAGCAAGTCCGCTTTCTTCTTCCGGTCTGGCTTATCCTGCTGACAGACCAAACAAGTGCGAACATAGGTATCGACATCGTCGCTCATCTTGGGCCAATAATACGCCCTCTGCACCAGAGCCAACATGCGTTCCTCGCCTGGATGTCCCGCCCACATAGTGTCGTGACACTCGGCCAACAAAAACTTCCTCAGGTCCCCGCCTTTCGGAACATAGAGACGGTTTCCCTTGGTCTTCAGTAATCCATCCTCGACCCAAAACTGCCGAGCCTTGCCTTGCTCGACCAGGTTGATCAAAATCTGAGCGGCTGGGTCGCTAGGAAGGAACTCCAAAATCCTTTCTCTCACAGTGGTAGTAACATCGCTCGCTGCCAGAGCGGCTACCTTTCCTCCACTATTCAGTTCAGCCTTCCGGTTTAGTGCATCTGCCACCTGATTGTTAGAGCCTGCACGGTACTATAACGTGAAGTTGAATTTCGATAGCAATTCCTACCACCTGGCTTGCTTTCCCGTTAAGTTCAGTTGCGTCAGAAAGTGCCTTACGGCCGTGTTGTCCGTCTTCACCACAAAAGGGCAACCCAGTAGATAATGCCTCCATACCCTGAGGCAGTGGACTACTGCAAGTAATTCCTTCTCGTGCACTGAGTATCTCGTCTCTGCATCATTAAACTTCCGGCTCTCAAATGCTACGGATGACCTCCCTGAACCAACACTCCCCCCAGTGCAAAGTCAGATGCGTCTGTCTGCACTTCGAAAGGCTTGTTCATGTCGGGCAGGGCCAAAATGGGGTCGGAAGTGATAGCCCGCTTCAGACCCTCAAATGCTGTCTGGCAGAGAGTAGACCACTCCCACGCCTCCGCTTGCCTTAGCAAGTTCGTGAGAGGTCTAGCGATCTCCGAATACCTCTCCACGAATCTTCTATAGTACTTGGCCAACCCAAGAAACAATCGCAAACCGAGCACATCGTTTGGTGGCTGCCACTCTTCAATAGCCTGTATCTTCTTCGGATCCATCCTGATCCGACAATGCTCAATAATGTGTCCCAGAAAGCTAATCTTCGGTTGCGCGAATGAGCACTTCGACAACTTCACATAAAGCTCATTCTCGCGCAACCTCGAAAACACCTTCCGCAAGTGTTCCACATGCTGACCCAATGTTTCGCTGTAGATCACAATGTCGTCAAGGTAGACGACCACAAACTCGTCCAGGAATCCACGCAATACCTGATTCATAAGTGTGTTGAAGGTAGCGGGGGCGTTAGTCAGCCCAAATGGCATAACCAGAAATTCGAATGCCCCATACCTCGTGACCACCGTCGTCTTTCCTTCGTCTCCCTCCTTGATCTGCACCTGCCAATACCCCGATCGCAGATCTATTTTGGTGAAGTACGTTGCTCGACTCAATCGATCAAAGCAATCACCAACCAATCAGAGGAATGGGATATCGATTCTTTACTGTGATTTTGTTCCAGAGCCCGATAGTCGGAGCACATCCGCAGGGAGCCATCCGCCTTCTTCTGAAAAAGGACCGGAGCTCCATAAGGCGACTTAGCAGGTTGAACTATCACACTCCCCAACATTTCTTTCAGCTGTCTCCTCAGTTCCACAAGCTCGGGCTGCGACATTCGATAAGGGGCCCAGGCCAGCGGCTTCGTACCCGGCACCAACTCTATCTCATGGTCGATCGCCCGCTTGGGCGGCAGTCTCTTCGGTAGCTCATCTGGCATCACGTCTTCAAATTCCTCTAACAGTCCCTTTACTGCTTTCGGAATCGGGCCCGTGGTTTCTTCAATTTCCTCCAAGTGAAGGGTGCACAAGAATGACACATCGTTGTGCTTACACCCTTTGCTAAACTGCATTGCAGAGAGGCTCTTCCCTCCCTCTATCGGGCTCATCGTCGGGATGACACATGGCTTGTCTCCCAACATCAGTAAAGCGTCCGCATACGGCAGAACTGCGGTCTTCGTGTCCCTCAGGAAGTCAAGCCCAAGGATAAGCCTGAAATCGTCTATTATCATCACGGACAGTGTGGTCCGTCCTTCAAACGGCCCCACATTCACCAACACTGATTTGGCCACGCCTGTTACAGGTTGGGCGGGTGAATTGATTGCTTTCACCCTTCCGACTCCTTTCTCTATAACAAGCCCAAGTCTCGCAACTTCGGCGCTTGATATGTAGTTGTGGGAACCACCACTGTCGATCATGGCACGCACTGGCTTCCCATTAATTTTCATGTCCACAAACATGAGTCCCCTATGCCTTCGAGGCCCAACACTCTTTCCTGTGTTGTCCTCGACCAGCGCTAATACATTCCGTTTCCTCGGCTTCTCCCCACCTTGATGCAAAATCGTATTGCACCAATGGGAGATCGCCCCAAGGTTGTCCAGATCCTGCGAGCCCTCGTCGCCCGGTTCTGATTCGATCTCTTTGTTCTCCAAGGTCAGTTGGCTCCCCTTCGTCGAGGTCGCCTCGCTCTGTTGCCAGTTAGACAACGCATTCAGCAGTTGTTTCCTCGGACAGTCTTTGATCATGTGCGGCCCATCGCACAAGAAACATCCCTTCTTGAGCAAAGACACACCCGCCTTTCCATCAGTCGGGGGTTTACTCCTGTTCGAGCTCCCTTGACTGTAGGCCGGGCGTTCTCCCCCACTTCTTCCCGTATACGACGGCCCGGTCTTCCCATTCCACTCCGTGGCGGTATGTTTGTCGGGGCTGGACGAGACTCCCTTGGCTCCAAACCCTGATAGTCGGTCAAACACTCCGCGGCGCCCATCGCTGAGCTCAGATCGTTTGGCGTTGTAGTTCCAGTCTCGCCCACGGCTTCAGTCCTTCCACGAAGGCGAGCATCTTGTCCTTCTCAGACATGTCTCGGATGTTCAGCATGTGTGCCGACACGGCCTTGACATAATCCGGTATCGATCCGGTATGTTTCAACTCCCGCAATGCTCGCCTAGCATTGTACTCAACATTCTCGGGGAAAAATTGTTGCCGAATGGCCTCGCGCAATTCAACCCATATGTCAAGGCGGACTCGTCCCGCCTGGATATCCGCATACTTCATTCGCCACCAAAGCTTGGCATCCCCCGCCAAGTACGTTGTGGCTGTGGCTACCATCCTGGCATCATCCACCAGGTTAGCCGCTAGAAAGTACTGCTCCATGTCGAAGAGGAAGTTCTCTACTTCCTTCGCATCCCGAGCTCCCTCGTAGGCTCGGGGTTCCGGCACCCGCACTCTTGGGGCCGGATCGTAGGCCACGGTAGCGCCATTGCTCACTGCACGCTGAAGCAGTCCAATCTGAATGGACATAGCTTCCATCTCGCCTTGGAGGTCAGTAGTGCTGTTTGCCCCCAATGCGTCGACGAATGCCTTGCATACCTCCCGACTCTCCTCCAACTGGAACTTGAGATCTCGTATCTCGTGTTCCATGCCATCAACCTTGTCTTCCAAGATTCCGATGGTGTTGTTCACTCTGAGGTTCGCGTCCTCTAGAGTCTCGATCCTCAATTTGTTCGACGAGTTCTGCCAACCCGCCTCGTGGGGCATATCTGTAACCGACAAGTTGTGTTCTTCTGACATTGCCTCAACCCGATAGATCACGAGCCGAGGCTCTGATACCACCTGTCACGGGGCAACCTTTGATTTTAACTGAAAAGGGGCACCGTGCGGCTAGTAGCGCAGGTAGTTGCTACTTCTGCCTTGCTCGTGTGCTGTGTGTCGCACTCACGTCTCAAACGTTTTAGAGGCACAGCGAGATAAGTAATATTCATGTCCATTTCACAACAATGTAAATATTACAACCGGATGGGAGGATATGAGCTAACAAAACTTGATTACAATATTAGATTTCTCAACTACCTGTTCCCCCCTATAGTATACTTAAAAAAGAAAAGGGTTGTGCCAGCAATGCACCCCTGAAAGCTCTAGCTAAACAGCAAACTAACTCTATCCTAGCAAAGCAATAAAAGCCTACACTATGTTGCCTCTTTCAATCTTCAATAAACTCTTGGCACCATCTTGTACGCAAAATACACACTTGGCGGGGCGGCCCGACGAGCGGCCTTCAATCCTTGTCAACGGCTCGGCGCTTGGGGCGCGACGGGTAGCCTTTGACACATGGGTAGTGTACAGGCGACAAAACTTGTTCAATGTTCAGGTAAATAAAAGCAAGCAAAATAAATCTATCTAGCCAAATTTCTGCACGCGCGTATTTAAGGCTGCCCTATTTTGACAAAGGTATTCCAGTGTTAGAACTTATAATTTGATTTTTTCGTTTCAAGAGTGAAGGCAGACAACAATTACCAAACTATATGCATCATAAAAGCGACAACAAGCAGATAAATAACAACCCTAAGAATTCTAGCTATCACAAGAGGGCATAAATTATTGTATCGAAGGTGTTAGATTTTCTCTTCAAACATCAAGCGAAAATCAAATTACCACTACACCTATGTCGAGAGAACTTATTGCAAGATTTTACCAGATTAACTAATACAAGTGCTATAAACATGGGTCTCCCTATGACAAGAGTTGGTGCATTGGTCCGTCAAGCCATGAAGTGGACCAATGTGCGAGCCATTGTGCCTAGGACGTGCACAATGGGCAGTTGGGCGGTGAATACAGAAGGAGAGCCTCTGGCGAGCCTCCGTGCATCAGAATGTGCGGGACAGACATGAGTGTAGGCAGCTAGGGCGTCCCTCAAGCCATAAGATGGGCAAATGTGCGAGCCATTGTGCCTAGGACGTGCACAATGGGCAGCTGGGCGGTGAATACAGAAGGAGAGCCTCTGGCGAGCCTCCGTGCATCAGAATGTGCGGGACGGACATGAGTGTAGGCAGCTAGGGCGCCAGGATGGGCGCACGGTGCTATCAGCATGTGCAAGCACCGGTGCGCCAGCCTTGGCGCGCGGGCTGGCAGATGGGCAGGCCATGGACGTGCCAGCGTGCAGGCCTTGGTGCAACTGGGCATGCCATGGGCGGCCAACAGGCAAGCCAGAGTGCGGCGGAGGGAGCAGTCCATGGGCGAGCCGTTGGGCGAGCCATGGATCGGCGTTGGTGCGGCAGGTGTGCGGCATGTGTGCGGACCGGATGGGCAGCCGGTGTGCGGCAGGTGTGCGGCACTTGTGCGTACCGGTAGGCAACCGGTGTGCGGCAGATGAGTGTAACGGTGGGCAACCGGTGTTCGACGCTGGGTATGCCATCGTTCGGCAGTATGAGGAGCAGTAGCGTGGGTTGATGACAAGTCGGGCCGCATGTTGGGGCACGGGCTAGAAATGCGGGTAGCTTGGGGTGCAACAGCGTCCATTGGTGTCAGCAACCTAAACCTTTTTAAGCATACTATAGGTGGGACAGTGATGGTGAGCAACAACCAGTCTCCCTCGTGCTTAGTAGCCACGCTGAGTACTAAATGTGCATATTCCTTGGAGACATGGGAGGTCTCCAAGGGCCAGCTTCGGGTATCGTAGAGATGAGCCGAAGTTCCGCTTCCGACAGGGTGTCGGGACGGCAATGTGGGGCCTGTGGGGTCCACATTGGGCACTTGTGTGCCCACAGTGGCTCGGGTATGAAATGACACCCGCTCGCGGGTTTCGTCTATCTTTCGAAGGCTACTGTTGGGTTGATTAAGTTCTCGAGGCATCCATAAGGCCTCGTTAACTACTCATAGTATCGGCTAAGGGTTCAAGCCTTGCTATGGGGGTTCGAAAGGTGAGACATGCGGTGTTTGGGGCAACACCGTACACGTGGATTATGATAGTGTCAAGAGCGAGACACTTATGCAACGATGGCACGTATTGTGGGCTTAGGATCATCAAGCGGTCCTTCTCGGGCGAGACTATTAGTGAACGATACGAAGGACTACGGGTGACGCCGAGTATCGGGAACGAACGTTGAGCATGGGGATTACGTTCTGGGACGGGCGACGTTCCTTAACGTTTGGGCGAAGCTAAGAGAGCTTCAAGGCCATCGAGAGTGAGATTGAATGAGACTCGAGAGTGAAGGGTCATGAGGTATTCTCGAGATGGTAAGGCGTAGCACATGTTTTATGGGAAATATGTGTAGCCGCACATGTCAAGTTTCATTCCGCTGCGTTACAAGAGAGTCGGCCTGTGACACATGGGTAGTGTACAGGCGACAAAACTTGTTCAATGTTCAGGTAAATAAAAGCAAGCAAAATAAATCTATCTAGCCAAATTTCTGCACGCGCGTATTTAAGGCTGCCCTATTTTGACAAAGGTATTCCAGTGTTAGAACTTATAATTTGATTTCTTCGTTTCAAGAGTGAAGGCAGACAACAATTACCAAACTATATGCATCATAAAAGCGACAACAAGCAGATAAATAACAACCCTAAGAATTCTAGCTATCACAAGAGGGCATAAATTATTGTATCGAAGGTGTTAGATTTTCTCTTCAAACATCAAGCGAAAATCAAATTACCACTACGCCTATGTCGAGAGAACTTATTGCAAGATTTTACCAGATTAACTAATACAAGTGCTATAAATAACTTTCGGCATAATCTATTACGCAGATTTTGACAAAACATAGCTCGCAAAATTAAAACGATAGAACCTGGTCTGAGGCTAAGTCGGTCGCTTTGTCAAGTTGTCAGAGCCGAGTAATAGTTGGACGATGCGCGTCATCGTTGAAAGTCTTGAGCGTTTTGTGTCTCCTGCCGTGGTTGACGATACCTTTTTGAGTGGGATTCTTCATGAGCTCCGTCGTAACCAACGCCTTTCCGACAGACGGCGCCACTGATGATGTCGCAAATTTCCCGGGGGGTCCGATGCGCGTCACTGTTTTGTTCGAACTTCAATCCCGACCTCGGATCGGCGTTGAGTCGGGCGGAGTCGTTGGCGAGGCTTCGTCCCTGCGGCAAACATGGGTGTGTGCGTGATTTATGGCTGGACCCGAATATATTCTGAAGCTGCACTATGTATCCCCGAGGGGAATCAAACCAACGTAGTTCTTGTGTGTGTGTGCTACTATAGCTAATAATGTACCCCCTTAGTGTAGAAGAGGGAGGAGGAGGGGAGAAGAGGGTATAAGACTTAAGCTATCTTACTTAAGAGGGGAGAAGCTAGCTTTAGCGGAGGGGGTAGGACTAGAGGGGAGACTAACTTAGCATTGGGGGGGGGGGGGGGAGGGGGGTTAGTGTATTTGGCTTGGCTTGATTTCAAGAGGGGGTAGAGGCCTCCTTATATAGGAGCTCTTCCATGGTGCATGAGGGACAAGTGGTAGAGGGGTAGGGACAAGTGTTAAGAGGGGTGATGGTGGAGGCTTGTGGTGAAGACACATGGGGGGTAGGGTGTAACATTATGGTAGAGACATGTGTTGAAGGTTTAGAATGACAAGTGAGGGGGTAAGGTGGAAGGCCATAGTGTAGACAAGTAGTGAATTGTGGTGTAGATACATAATGAAGACTTAGCATAATTAATTTAAGTAGTGTAATTAAGCATAGTTTAGGCGATAAAAATACGTACCGAGGGGCGATCTATTGAACTATAGTGCGAGCGTATTTCTCGTGGGAAATATGCGTCGTCAGAATACATGTACGTGCAAAATACGACCCCCCCCCCCCATTGATATAACGAGGGGCGGAGAATTCTAAAGAGGGGGTCGTGAGACAGAGTGAGATCGGGGGATTAGGCCACGTGGATGGGTACGATCCCACGAGGGAGAGTATGCGTCATCGATAAGTATTAGCACATAAAATAATTTCTTTTCATACAATCAATATTCTTCAGTTTGTTATATTCATTTTAAAGGAGAGAATGAAAATAACCAATTCAATTTTGCCTTCAACTAAGAGTCAATGTATTAAGTGTTTAAGCACACAAAAAAGAATATTTTAAACTATTATCTTAGCTTACTAAGAGTCAATGTATTAAGTGTTTAAGCACACAAAAAAAGAATATTTTAAACTATTATCTTAGCTTACTCATCAAACATCAAATAAGAAAAAAGAAAAAACTAATTCTTGAATGTTTATGAGTTTTGATGCGTTAGTTGACTTAACTTATCTTATGTTTAGTTATGTATGAATTTAATATTTGATTGCTTGTGAATTGGGTTGAATTGGGTATAAATATCACTTTTGAATTGTGAATTACCATGAGTGATGATTTGAGAGAAAAACATTATTGAACTCGAATCAAATCGAATCGAAATCGACTCAATGTAAATCGAGTCGGATTGTTTCAAACAACTCGATTTCAAGTTGTTGTTTTTTCACAACTAGAATCGAAACGCATAACGAACTAATTTGATCATTCGATTTAATCGAAACGCATAACCTCAATAGTTTGTGTAATTTTTCAAAATATGAGAGGTCATTAGTGAAACTTACCCATAGTTTAGATGTAGTTGATGTAATTCTCCAAAGGAAAATAAAAAAGAAGAAGAATATACATATATCATGTTATCTGTACATTTAATATAGACAGAGACAAGGGGAGAGAGAAAAAAGAATGCCCTTCTCCGACACCAAGCACCGGCGTAGCCAGCGATCGGCGCCGCTCCTCCCCAAGGACCACGTCACCGAATATGGAGGCGGCGCCTCGTTCTCCGGCGCGGTGTTTAACCTGTCGACCACCGTCGTCGGCGCCGGAATCATGGCCCTTCCGGCGACGCTGAAGCAGCTGGGCGTGATCCCTGGTTTAATCGCGATCGTGTTGGCCGGAATGCTGACGGAGAGATCGATAGAGATGATCCTCCGATTCAGTAAAGCCGCAAAGACCGGTTCGTATTCCGGTCTAGCCGGAGACGCCTTCTCCGGTGCCGGTGGTCGGACTCTTCTCCAGCTCTGCATCGTCGTAAATAACGTCGGGATGCTCGTCGTTTACATGATCATTATTGGTAAATCTACTATTAGCTTAGCTCTCTCTCTATATTGATGTGAATTTGGATCTGCTAAATTTAGAATATTTGTTGCCTAAATTTGGGTCATTTGCTTCAACAAACATCCTATAAAAAAATTTAGAATTTAAAAGAAACCATTATTTTCTATATTTAGCGTATACTTGTTGATTAATGGTAACAACATTTTGCTGTTTTTTTGTTATTTTTGACAGGTGATGTGCTATCAGAGACATGGTCACAAGGGGTGCACCACAGCGGCGTGGTGGAAGAATGGTTCGGTCTTCACTGGTGGACTACTCGTTCTTCCATATTGCTCCTCACCACTCTCTTTGTTTTTACGCCCCTCATTTCGTTCAAGCGTGTCGGTTAGCTTCCTTCATTCTTTTCATCACCCCTCTATCGTATATTCGTGTTGTATGTTTGGATTGCCTGAACCACAGATCCTCACTGGTGGATATATTATACTTTCTTGGATTGTCCAGAATGACTTAATGATACTGAAGGAAAACTGATTTTTGGAATCTGCATTTATCTCAGTATAACAATACGTTACTAATAATGTTACTGTTGCACTGCCGTTGGCTATCTCCATAGAGGAATATGAAGGGCCCAAAGAAAACGTTAACTTTTCTTACTTCCATTGGCTTGATATTATAATTATTTGTAAAATCCTCTGTTGCAAGTTTGGATCTACAATAGACTTAGCTAAAACAGTGTGGTGAACTGTCATGACTGGGAAGATAAGCCGTCATTCCTGACGGTGATTACAAATTTAAAATCATTTAATGTGACTTTGAACCTGATATTATAGCTGTCCTTCTAGTAAAACTGTAAGATTCTCCAAGAGAATGTTTCAAGAGACTACATTACTTCATTAAAATAAAAATAGCTAAAGTATTTGAGTCGTTAGAAGTTGCTACGACCTTATGATCTGCCACCATGTTTACATCTCATTATTTGCTCATAGTATTACAAAAGTTAGAAACATAAATACACGTAGGTTCTAACAGTAAGTGACCTCTAATAGACAAGTTTCTAGACCTAGGTATAGGTAGATTCGCTTTTGTTATTACGGTCATTTATTAATTTACTGAGCCTGAAACTTTATATTCCTAAGGACCATTCTATTCTTTCTTATGATATTTAACTTCCATTGAGATTGGTGATCTGAGATAGGGTAAAAATGCCTGTTTATTAACAATTTATCCCTCCCTGCATCTAGATATTCATCCTCTCTCTGGAGAAGTACAAGTGAACTTTATGCGTAGATAATTTTTCCCAGTATGCTATTGTGCAGTTCAATTCTAGGTAGCTATGAACCCTTGTTTCTTAAGTGAATGTCTATCACTTGATACTTTGAGAAAATATGTAATGAATTGTTTTCCTTCTTGTCATTGAAGATAAAACTGCAAAATAAAAATAAAAAAAGATTAAGACTTGCCATGTAAAATGAAAAGGATAACCTCTCAAGAGAAGTGTTTTAATGGTTGTGGTGCCAGATTCATTGAGATACACTTCAGCAGTGTCAGTGGCCTTGGCTATTGTCTTCGTAGTGATAATAGCAGGAATAGCTATCGTCAAAGTTTTAAATGGAAGCATTGGGATGCCTCGGTTGCTGCCTGACGTTATTGATCAAGCATCATTCTGGAAGCTTTTCACAGCTGTTCCTGTACTTGTCACTGCCTATATTTGTCACCACAACGGTAAGTCTGTGTTCGCAAATCCTGTGGACGTTATTTAAAAATACCAATGCTATCTATAGCCTGAATAGATAAATGCGGTTAGAGCAAGAACTTATGTATCTTCATATGTTTATAGAAAATAGTTTTTATTAGGTTAATTGCACTTACACCTCAGCAGGTCTTGTCAGATGCATATATTTTGCTCGAGTTATTACCGAAACAACCCTTGTTCGAAAAAATATCTCAAAGGTGTTTCCCTAAGGTTTGAATTATTACGTAAATGAAGTTTTCTGAACATTATTGACAGACTGCCTATGTCTTTCATATGCTTAATGTTTTGGGTGGGTCTCCGTAACTATTCAAAACCTTGGTAATTGGACCATACACAGGGGGGTGTAGATGTAACTATTCTTTTAATTATTTACTCAAAACACCGTAACAATTTTTTTTCTTTCTCTTGCTTATTTTCCCCCGAGCTGTTAATTCGAACTTGCTTAAGATAGAAATTTTTATGTCTGAATGGCACTCTGGAATAAGGAATTTATGTCAATGAATCATGGTTTGACGTATAACAAACATAACATTTGCTTCTTTAGGTGTCATTGTTAATGGTGTCTTTTATGTGGTGCTTTTGGAATTGATCATGGTGATGTCCATACAATTAATAAGAAAATGTGACTAAGTAAAGTGCGTATATATCCTCCAATGTTTTTTAAACCCAGAGAGATTTATATCTGCTGATGATCCCATAAAACTATCAAGTTGTGGTAGGCCATATTAACTTTGCCAGTTTGAAATCTAGTATTGGTCATTTTTAGTCAAAATCTTCTCTCATCATTCTTGACACATTTCACAGTTCATCCAATCGAAAATGAGCTAAAAGATCCCTCACAAATGAAGTCCATTGTCAGGACATCTATCACGTTGTGTACTTCTGTTTATGTGGCTACCAGCTTCTTCGGATTTCTCCTCTTTGGTAATCAGACAATGGATGATGTTCTTGCCAATTTTGATGGGGATCTTGGTATCCTGTTCAGCAATTTTCTGAACGACGTCGTGAGAATTAGTTATGCCATCCATTTGATGCTTGTGTTTCCAATTGTCTTCTTCTCTCTTCGCCTCAATGTCGATGGTATTCTTTTCCCATATTCCATCCCCATTGCTTATGATAGTAGGAGATTCTTCACAGTCACTGCAGCTCTCATGGGTTTTATCTTCTTGGGAGCAAATTGTGTACCAAGTATATGGGACGCTTTTCAGTTTACTGGCGCGACAGCTACAGTCTCCGTTGGTTACATTTTCCCTGCCGCCATTGCCCTCAGGTGAGTAGTGCTCGTTTACTCTTCTACATACCCAAAAGGATAGCAACTTTGCTACCCCAGCGATTCTAATATCCAAACCCGTAATATTTATGGTGTTACAGAACAATCTTTCGGTCATGTTTCTCTCCAGTATGAAGCCATCGGATAAAACAAAAAAAATCACATCATTCTATGCAACAGTTTGAAATGCTTAACTAAATAATCAAGATCTCATATTTATGTAAAATTGTGAGCTGGAATGAAAAGAAAAAAGGTTCTTCTAAATTGCTTTGACATTGTTGGGGCTATTTTTATTTAATCAAAATTGTTTAGTCCCAACTCAGTAAAATATTCGCATATAGTCCCAGGGTCATCATATCTTTTCTCTAATTATTTTATTTGGGGTACTTACATCTATGCCCCGGTTTTTTCCAATTACTAAAACATTTGTCTTAGGTTTGAATAACTAAGAACATGTTAAAGCTTTAAAAACAACAAAAAAAATGGGGGTCTTATTTGTTTCTGTAATTGCACCAAAGGTCAGGGGTCGTAAATGTAATTATCATGAAAGCCGTCCATGTCAACTCCCAGCAGTCTAGTTGTGTCAGTTTGCGGCAACACAGATTTTCATGTCTTTGATACCTGCAGGGATACTCATGGAATTGCTACAAAAAAAGACAGGATAGTCTCATGGATCATGATACTCCTGGCTGTGTCTTCGAGTACTGTAGCCATTTGTAGCGACATTTATGGCATTATCAATGGCAGTGAAGGAGCAAAAACATAGTCTGCTTCAAGAGAATTACATGGTAATCTTGTCATTGAGATCCCAAGCTACGCATCTGGACAAAACATTTATCCATTTTTATGAGATGCATGTACAATGCAGGTGGAGGTAAAGTTTCAATTTTTTTATGACTGATGTGCATTTTTGACTTTGCAAGTGCCGGCGACTCATTTAGAACTAAGAAGTGCATCTCAGGATGTTTAATGTTATGATGGTTCAACTCTATCTTGGAATTTTCAGTAATTCTTTATGGCTCTCAGGCAAAGCTGTTCCATAGTTCGTTGAACATTTGATAGTGACTTTGTAACATTTTTTTGTAAATCTTGTATGATCAATAGAAGCTCTTTCGATATTCTGTACCGAATTTCTTATCGATATGGTGTGGAAGAATGTAGCTTTGGATGCCATATACTGCTAAAAGGTAGTCATGGTCTTGAAGTCCCGGAAGTGCTTTCCTGTTCTTTAGTGAAATTGAAAACCCATCCAATTCTATGCTTCACTAGCTACACGCATTTATTTATGCGATTTTGGATCTGCTGAACCATATCATCTTTGATTAAATTTGCACATGATATATAAATTATCTGATAAATTTCATGCGGCGTTGTTGGTTAACTATGTTTGTTTTTTTAGCCATGAACTTGCCCGAAGATCGAATTGAAGTAGTACTGTAAATCTTAAAATATGAAGCAAAAATTTGAGAAAATATCGAGATCGAAGGCCACACAAGATAAGTTGAATTGAATATGAGTGGTCCTACTCCTGCCCATAATTTTAAAGAAGTTGGGTTAGATGTTTGAACGGGCACGTCATTCTGATTTGTGACTCGTTTAATTACTGCATACATTCGCCCATTCGTTACTCTTGTCTGCCTAATGGACACAAACTCGGTGACTCAACAATATTTATGCACAGAGAAATCAACCAAACTGTAGATCTTTTAGCAAAATGGGGAGCTTTATCAAATTCAGGGAATTACTCAAAAGACCAGACATACACAATACCTGTCCACTTTACCACATTTGGGATACATGCCCTACTTGGATGCAACCGTTATTGTTATTTGATGTTTCTACATTATTACTCCTACTTCTATTTCAAACATCCCTTGTACTAAAACAATTGTTCTTTCCTAATTTTTATTTTATGCATTGTTCAAAAAAAGAAAAAAAAAACAATATTTAGGCACATGTACAACACTCTTTGGTGCTATTTGATAGATATGGTATACTCAAAAATCTTATTTGAGCTCAGCTGATTATAGGGACACTGGGATAGTGCTCCGAGAGTTGGAGACATCGTCCATCGCCTGAGTTACCCAAATGTTATTCGCGGGCACCTGTAGGACATGTCAAGTATTATGAAAAATAATAAAATTTACAAAACTTTAAAAAGTACACAACACCTAAAATATAAAGTACAATCGAGATACTTAAAAAGCCCATTGCACTCAAAACCCAACTACACCTAAAACACATGAGAAACACAATGAAAATACAAACTACATTCGTAACACCTAAAAAAAGCACACTACACCTAAAAACGTACAACACTTAAATCACATAAAAAATACTTACTACACCTGAAACACCTAAAACAACATATAGTACACCTAAAACACCTAAAACAAAATACTTGGCTTACAAAATATTTACGCCACTAACTATACAAGACTTTATAGTCTTATAAATTAGGGATAATTACAGCTACACCCCCTGAGGTTTGGTGTAATTACACATACCTCCCCTGTGGTTTGAGAAATTACACATACCTCCCCTGAGGTTTGAAACCTTACACATACCTCCCCTCTACAACTTAAGGGTTGTTTGGGTGTAAGTTATGATAAAATTATGCTTATTATGCTTACACCCCTAAAGTTTGGTATATTTGTAAAAGTAATCCTTGATGTTAGAAAAATTAAAATTAAATACTCCAAATAATTTTAGAAACTACTATATGACTAACCAAAAATATAAAAAGTATTTAAATCATTTTTAAAATTTAATCTAATCTTAATATTTTTATTATTTTGTAAAAATATTTAATTTCTTATTTTTGTTTGTTTTTTTATTTCTTCATTTTTGTTTTACTTTTAATAATCTCATAAATTTCATTATAGTTCCATATTAAATACTATTACGCGTGCCCACGGAAATTTCAGTTTATCACAACAAAAAAGAAGCATTTGGTAAAATAATAAATATCTATGCAATCTCCGAAAAAAAAAAGACAAGAAATAGAAAATTCAATTTAAAAACTCTCATTTTCAATGAAAATTAACAAATATAATAGAAATAATCAAGATTTTTATAACCCATTTTAAAAAATGAAGAATGATGACGAAATTACCAGCAACAGTGAGAATATAATTATCATCCTTGGATCAGACATAGTGACTGGTTTTAGGTAGCAAGTTTTGTTGATCTTTTTGTCAAAATAAACAACCTAAATGCACTATATTTAGTGAAACCAATTTTTGGTGTTTTATCTTCTTCTATTACTAAAATAATTGTTAGTTTAAAATTGTAACGATAACAAAGGCACAAAGATGAGTAGTTAGTTAAGTTTTGACTGAGATTTACGGGAATTCTTTTAAAGAAAAAAACTAAAAGTTACGTGTTTTGATTCAAAAATATATTTTGGATTAGATTAACTTATTTTTAAATTTAAATTTAAATACATTTTATATTTGTAGGTAATAATATAATAGTTTATAAAACCTTTTGGAGTATTTAATTTTAATTTTTCTAACATCAAGGATTACTTTTATAAATATACCAAACTTTAGGGGTGTAAGTATAATAAGCATAATTTTATCATAACTTACACCCAAACAACCCTTAAATTGAAGAGGGGAGGTATGTGTAAGGTTTCAAACCTCAGGAGAGGTATGTGTAATTTCTCAAACCACAGGGGAGGTATGTGTAATTACACCAAACCTCAGGGGGTGTAGCTGTAATTATCCCTTAATTTTATTAAACTATCCGACACTAATTATTGTCAAGACTCAAGAGTCTATTCCAAGCTTACGGTGAATCCAACACTAGCTTCCAAAATAAAGGAAATAGTATGTGATTGAATATATAAATGCACGTACATTCCTGCAGATATATATATACCATCACATCTTTATAAAAAATATTCATTCATCATTAAGTGTAACTTGTCCTAGATGGGAACTCTGGAGATACAAACTCCCCTATCACAAGACACTATTTCTAACTTAGAGAAAAACGAGCTTCTCGTCGATGAAGACGAGGTATCGCCCATCGAACAAGTCCGGTTAACCGTACCCGTGACCGACGACCCGAACCTCCCCGTATGGACTTTCCGCATGTGGTTCTTAGGCATTCTGTCATGCGCCCTCCTCTCCTTTCTCAACCAGTTCTTCTCTTATCGTAGAAACCCACTCGTCGTGACTCAGATCACCGTACAGGTGGCCACTCTCCCCATCGGACGGTTCATGGCAGCCGTGCTGCCGACGACAACATGGACGGTTAGGATTCCCGGGTACGGGTCGAAGAAGTTGTCACTAAACCCAGGCCCGTTTAATATAAAGGAGCATGTGCTGATATCCATATTTGCAAATGCGGGGAGCGCGTTCGGGAACGGGTCGGCTTATGCTGTTATGATTATTGATATTATTATTGCCTTCTACGGAAGGAATATTTCGTTTCTGGCTGGTTGGCTGCTCATCACTACCACTCAGGTTGGTTTTATTTAATTTATATATGTTTCATAAATATCTTTAGATTAGATATTTAATTATTAATTTGATCAATTTGAGATAGCTAGTATTGATGCCATAATATATTGAATATTATGCTTGATATATTATTCTAAAATACAAATTTCACACCAATATTCTTATAAGAAAAGGAAGGATGACTATATATAATCTGCCACTTCTTTTCAATTAGTAGAATTTTTTCAATTAATGCGACTCTGCAATAACTCTAGCCAAAAAATAGCACTATTTCTCTGTCCTCATGTAATTCAACCAATGAAAATTGAAAATATATTCTTTCCGCTTACAAACTTAAATTATAGCAAATCAAAATCGTGGACCTATAAAACCCCTAAGGATTTAAATTTTAGAAAATTACAATAATTGGAGAATTTGACTATTAATTAAAAATGAAATGGTGAATGTTAACAAATACTTGAATATTTAAACCCTCTCATTTTTTTTTTCTGTTAAACATCAAACCCAACAGTTCTTCATGGACTCATATATCTTGAAAAAATTAATAACACGCGCGTGTTTGTGTGAGTATATTTGAAAAGATCCTTCGATTTTTCTTTTTCTTTTGTGTTGCTATAATTTGACTTTGCAATTTAACTGTAGTATTTAGTTTAATTTTAGTTTAATATTTCTTTTGACTAAAATATTGAGTATCCACCATTTCTATTTGCTATATTTTAAGTTTGTAATTAGAAAGAATATATTTCCTATTTTCATTGGTTATGATTTATGAATTACGTGAGAAGAGAGACACAGTGTAGTACCCCATGGGGTAGGGCAGAAGGCTAGCCCCAATCCTGTACGGAAATAGATGAAAAGCTATACCGAGTAAGTTGCAACAAGTACGCATTGTGTTATTAATTTTTAATTGATGAATATCAGTATAATTTATTAGCTTATAACTTGATTTTAACTTAAGCCACTATAATTTACCGACAGCTTTAGAATATTAGTCTATAAGCATTTAAACTATGACTTTTAAGACTCTTTTTATTTTTGTATCTATTCCATATATAAGGATAAATTATTGTTTTGGGTTAAGGTTTTCACAGTTTCATCCAGAAATTTTAAAATGTGTTCTTTTCTAAGCTTTATGAAATAACAAATGGTATATTGTTATTTTTATAATACTTTCAGTATATTTTCGAAGTTTCTCAATTTTTTGCATACTTTTCAATATAAAATAAGTCAAACGCTAATTGAAAATGAAACCTCAATTCACAAAAACTATCAACTATGTAAATATCAATATCAAACTGTTCAATTATTCTCTTTTAGAATTTTCAATGCATCAGATATCTATTTAGGGTTCCATGGTATGTTCGTTCTTCAATAAGTTTCCAAGAGAACAGAGGGATATTTGCAAAAACTTAAATAAAGAACCCTTTCTTACCCTTTTGTTAAAGTTACTTTAGGTTGCTTTAAAATTAAAGTACGATGTGTTGCAAAATGTCGCATGGAGCTACGTAAAGTAGAAAAAATTATTCTTAATTGATATTATTAAGATGGCAAATTAAGTTCTTATCTGAGAAGCATCACATGCGCAGTTTTTTTGAGTTTGCCATTTTCTATATTTTTCTTATATAAGTAAAAGTATAAGTCGGAAATTCAAATACTTAATTACAACGTATTTATGTGAATTGAAATGCCAAAATGTTATTTACCATGACCGGTTGGACCGGCCGGTCCGGTCTGGTTTTAACAACACTGCCTGCATTAGTGAATATTTAGAACACCCCAAAAGAGTGATTAACAATATCATTAGTTTTTATTAATATACTTGTATTAGATTGAGGTATAAGTAGTGAGTGTTGTTAGTAAGAAAGCTGTGTCGTTGGAGTGAGAGAAATATAGTGTATTTCCACTCTTGTCCGCGTGGTCCTTCTCCTGATTTGGGAGTTTTCACGTTAAATTCTTTTATTGTTACTATAATCAGTATATATTCATTTTACTTCACATTTTTGTAATGGACAAGTTTCGGACCAAATATTTATCGAGTCAATATCTAACATGGGATGGAATGGACAGCTCCCGTACTCTCTTAGTCAACTTTTAAGAATTTCGCAAGTCATTCTTACTAAGAGCAAGAAGAAGCCCCCTCCCCTCCCCCTCGCCCCCAAGGAAAACAAAAACAAAAAAGAGTATAGCCTCTGATACAATTAGTGAATAGATCCATATATGGAGGTCCTACATAATTGTACTATTGGTTTAGCATCTAATTAAAAATTCGTAAAAAAGGACAAAACAATAAGAATTGAAACATAGTTGCCCCACCAAAATTACGTGCAAAGGGTTGTAAAGTATATAAAAATTGAGTCATTGATGAGACGACAATTTAATATGATATTAGAGTTATATTGAAGAAATATATAATTATCGAATCCCTGTGTTACCCATGTATCAAAAACATGTAACCTGTTTAGAAGAATATCAAGGTGATTTGTGCAATTTCCAAACAGTTTATATATACATATCAATCATCTTTTATCAATCTGGCCGGCAGTTGACGTATCTCATTATGATAGCTGTAGAAATACTGGTTGAAGCTGATAATGATATATATATTATTGAATTAATTAAATTATGTGCATATTATAGGTATTGGGCTATGGTTGGGCGGGCTTACTAAGGAAATATGTAGTTGAGCCGGCACACATGTGGTGGCCCGGCACTCTTGTCCAAATTTCTCTCTTTAGGTATGCACTACACTTCTCTAATTTGTTTCATCCATCTGCATTAATTTGTCCTGCACGCTCTTTACATTTTTAGCATTCGTCAAAGCTTACCTGTCTATATGATAGTTTAATTTCTTGTTCCAATCCACCCTCATACTCCCTTTTGTCCATTTTCTTTGGTTTTAACGTTACGTTAGAATAGTGAACTTTAACTTTAACCCAAAAGCAGAAGAAGAGCAAAGTAAATTCAGACATCAAAATCGGATGATTGGGACTTTATATTCTAAAACCAAAGCCTTAACCCTTAAGTATCAATCAAATAGGGGAACACATTTTTACTAATCACATTTACTCTAGTGTCAGATTTCAAGAAAATGTCATAGTGAAAACTTGAATTAAACAGAAAATAAACAAAATAAAGGATAATAATGAATTTACAATCAATTACGTGAATATTTAGAGTTTCCTGTCTCTATATAATTGAACTCTATCACTTCTCAGCTAATTTTCTTGAATGTAATATTAAATGCATATTCTTTTAATCATACTCATGGATCAAAGTTTATGTTCTTTTCTTCGAAAAGTATCGAAACGTTTCTATTTTTGACTCTATGAAAACGAAATACATGTATTTTCTAATTTCTACGTCTATTGCAACACCAACATTTACGAAATTTTAGAAACATATCGAAAAAATTTCGAAACATTGCGAAATGTTTCTAATATTTAATGTAGCGAAACATACTCCAGAAACCAAACTTCAATCCATGATCATACTCGAGATCCTAAAGACTTACCTCATCATATATATTAAGGTGGTGTTTTCAAACTCTTCTAAAAAAGCAGAAGTTCATAATTTAAGTTAAAGCTCAAAAACTACTTCAAGTCATAAGCTGAAAGAGTTTAGAAAATAATCTAAAAGCTGATATTTTCGTGGTACAGTTTTTGCAAGAAAAAAGTGATTCTGCTGATTTTCTTATGATTAGATAGATTATAATGCCCATAGTTTACTCATTATCAAATCAAAATGTATTACCATAAAACACTATTACAACTTTTATATATTGAAGTAAGCACAAATAATAAAATAAAAATCATAGATATGGTAATAAGAACTATTTACACTTTATATCCATCTTGGTATTTTGTTTTAGTAGATTGTTATATTTAAATTTGCAGTGATATGACTTCGATAAGTTTACCACACTAGAAATTTAAATATTATTAAAATTTTGTACGAAAGAACTAATTTTCATATGTATCCATGTGCAAAATTGATTTGATGAATCATTAACTAAATTAAACTCGCCAACATGATAGGAAACAATTTGAATTATTAAGAAAAACTCATAAATCATTCCTAGAGTAATAAGATATTTTTTTTGTCATAGAAGGAATATTCAGTCACCCCTCGTCTTAACGTTTGAGTTTATTAAAAATTTAAAATATGTTGTGTTATTTGAGTATAAAAGATAAGGATATAAATGGATAAGTAAATATAAATTTATTTAAGAAAAAAGCTATTATAAGTTAGAAACACCTCTTTACCGGCTTCATGATTGTGAAGGTTTTTAGTTTAAAAAAATTTTTTAAACCAAGAAACTAAATTTGCAAATACCCAAGACTACTTAATTTAAGTCAAAAGCTATTTTAACTATGATATCTCTATGTGAGTACAAGAAATTCTGGTACATTAAAATCTAAAAACTCTATATATAAACCAATGCAATATAATCATGTTAATACACGTATTCTATATATACGGGCAAATGATATAGACAAAACAATTTTCCTGTTTAGAGAGCAAGATTTCACTTGTCTCTACTTTATCCTCTGCAAATTAATTACCCTATTCATCTTCCATTTCAATACATACCATAATTATTGAAATTTTGATAAACGTTTCCTATTCATAACATGAAAGATTATCAATCTTGTTAACATAACGTTTGGGTGGTTTTGACAATATTTTCTTGGAATTAATGTTTTCTTCTTTGTAACATTCCTCCTCGGCTACAAATTACAAATGTTTTCTTGATCCTGTTATTTCTTCCGAATTCATCCTTTGATCAACAATCTGCATTTGTAATAGTTGAAAAAACATTAACATAGTATATACAAAGTTGTAGCATATGTATTAACTATGTTCTTGTGTGGATAAATCATAAATTAATAAAACTTCAATAGCTACGACTATAGTGCTATACCACTAATTTTCTGGGAAACTCAAGTTTCAGATTCCAAAAAAGAGAAAAACAAAATTATGTTGTTCTCACTTGGCCATTACTATTAAAATTTTCTCGTCACTTAATTTAACTCCATTAAATACAGTATATTCTTGTATTAAATCAAAAGAATATTTTATACTTCCTTAAAGTCTTTGCTCGTGCAGCATATGTTCCAACAGTAGTAATTTAATTAAAATGGCTGTTTTTGCTACTAAGTTTTGTCAAAAGGCTTGGCAAGAAAGTATGCTGAAAAAGTCAGTCGGAGTAGTATCATGGAGAAACAATTGTTGTTTATGGTGTATGAGAGATTGAGGAATTAGTAAAAGAAGATGGTCAGTTGTTGATCGAAGAAGGATAATATATAAATTAATTAGTAAAATATTCTTATGTGATTATGGATTTTGTGAATAACTCTAATATGCACGTAACTAAGATCAATGGGATTGAACTTGAATTTTTTGTTTGCAGGACACTTCATGAAAAAGCCAGCGACAACGGTGATGAGAATAACGGAGAACCTGAGGGACGGATGTCACGTCCAAAGTTTTTTGTGATTGCGCTAGTTTCTAGCTTTTTGTGGTATTTATTCCCAGGTTACTTATTCCAAACTTTGCAGAGCATTTCATGGATATGTTGGGTGTTTCCTCACTCTGTAACTGCCCATCAGATTGGATCAGGTTTGAATGGCCTTGGAGTTGGAGCGTTCACGCTCGACTGGTCAGCAGTAGCTTCGTTCTTGTTCAGCCCTTTAGTCTCTCCCTTCTTTGCCATTGGCAATGTTCTTGTTGGATATGTTGTGTTCATGTATGTTGTCATCCCGGTATCTTACTGGGGGCTCAACGTGTACAATGCAAAAACATTTCCCATCTATTCTGCAGACTTGTTTACTGCAGATGGTCAGCTGTATAACGTGACAAAAATAGTTGATCATAGGTTTGAGCTTGACCATGGGGAGTATCTCAAGCAAGGGAGAGTTAACTTGAGCACATTCTTTAGTCTCTCGTATGGATTTGGTTTTGCTACCATTGCGGCTACTGTTACACATGTTGCCTTGTTCTATGGCAGAGAGATTTATGACCGTTATCAGGCTTCATCAAAGCCAAAGACTGATATTCACACTAGATTGATGAAAAACTACAAAGATATACCTTCATGGTGGTTTTACATTCTTCTCGCGGTGACTATGTTGGTATCGCTTGCCATGTGCATTTTCCTTAAAGACGAGGTTCAAATGCCAGTTTGGGGTCTTTTTCTTGGATCTGCCCTTGCTTTCTCATTTACTCTTCCCGTCAGCGTTATTACTGCAACCACAAACATGGTATGTTCTTGTACCTTATCTTTTATTTAAGCAAACAAATTCAATTGAGATGTTCATAATCTAATTATATATTCCCTTCACAGACTCCAGGTCTAAATATAATAACAGAGTATCTGATGGGAGTCATATATCCTGGAAGACCAATTGCTAATGTCTGCTTTAAAGTGTATGGCTACATGAGCATGAGTCAAGCAATAGCCTTTCTTAGTGATTTCAAGCTCGGACATTATATGAAGATTCCACCAAGATCAATGTTCATTGTCCAGGTATATATTGCTTCACTTCAGCCAATTATGAACATCCCGATTATGATTAATGTACGTAATTCTACCTATAATTCACAAACTTAAATGTTACAGTTCCTTGGGACAATGATTGCTGGTACAATAAATATGAGCGTGGCTTGGTGGATGTTGCACTCCATTGAAAACATATGCCATCCTGAAAAGTTTTCGGATAGTCCTTGGACATGCCCCAGCGATCATGTTTTCTTTGATGCATCAGTGATCTGGGGTCTGGTGAGTCCAAAGCGGATCTTTGGCAACGAAGGTAACTATTATCAATTAAACTGGTTCTTTGTTGCGGGATTATTGGGGCCAGTTGCTGTCTGGGGCTGCCACAAAGCATTCCCGAAACAGTCTTGGATTCCCCTTATTAACCTGCCGGTACTCCTCGGAGCAACGGCTAGTATGCCACCAGCAACTTCTCTAAACTACACCTCTTGGATTCTCTATGGAACCATTTTCAACTTTTTTGTGTTTAGATATCGAAAGAGTTGGTGGCAAAGGTATAACTATATCCTTTCAGCAGCGCTAGATGCAGGTGTTGCTTTTATGACCGTCTTGCTCTACTTCACGGTGGGCATTCAGGACAAAAAGATATTATGGTGGGGTAATACAGATCATGAGCATTGCGATCTGGCTACTTGTCCCACGGCAAAGGGCATTAGAGTCGACGACTGCCCTCTATTTTAGTCAATATAATATATCGTTTGTTTCTATTCGTCTCAACCGAATTCTCATGGGGATGTTGTTGTTGTTGTCGTTGTTGTTGTTTCATTTCATATATGAATACTTTCTCCAATGAGAAATATTGCTTATAACGAAATATTAATGCAAATAATAAGTGTTGTGTAATGATTGTTGTTATATATTATTTTGCAACATTCTTGAAAGTATAGAACTTTTAAACTTCAATTGGTTCAGTTTAAACAGGAACCCGAAATATAACCATGATTCATAAAACCTTTCGAGTTCAAATCTGTTGATTGATTGACTTTGTAAAAATAGTTTTGTTTATATACATTGAGCTTCTAAAAGGTATTCGTGAAATAAGGTAAGAAGAAGTAAATAAACAAAGACACCAGAATTTTACGTGGTTCGGACAACTCTCCTAATCCACAAGGCTTATCGCCTTATGCTTCAGACTTCTTTCAAAGTATCAAATGATTTACACTTACATAAGTTGACATTAACTCACAGAATTCCTTTTATAGTTAACACCTATAAGTTATGGCTTTGCTACTTCTACTCCATCTGACTTAAAGACATCCTGCCTCGTTCGAACTCCTGTCGACCTTGCTGGATTTTTCTGATTGTGTTTGAACTGGACTTTGGAACAATGACTTATTCTATCTAATAATGAAACTTAAACAAAAACTAAATTATGAAACTAAACAATGAAACAATGAACCTTTCTTATGACTTGTATTACAGTACGCTCAAAGGTTGAATCATACAGATGAAATGACAGTTCTATTTATACGCTCATCAAATGCCTGATCCGTCTTAGCTGTTGCAATGGCTTACCCGTTTTTACAACTTTTGAATCTTCTTGATTGAAATTGATCTTTATCTTCTTGATGAATGAATCCTGAAATAAGACCACATACGAAAACCTATTCCCCAAGTAAAAAGATCAGTTGAATATATCCAGGAATAAAAAGATAGCATTTCCATAAAATAGATAAGTTAAGAAAGATCTTTCCTTATCGTAATAGATATAAAATACTTATCATAAATAAACTCTATCTCTTAAGGATGAAAACTAAATAACACATTAATCTTCTTAATTCTAGTTAAACACGTAAACTGACTCCGAAACAAATATGGATTAATTAAATCGAAAACAAACATGTTTTGAGGGGATAATTAATAAATCATGAGATAAAAGAATGAACAGTAAATACACTCCTAAAAATGTAAAACACTTAATTAATTTACTCTTCATATAATTTCTATATTATATCATCCTTAATTAACTTAACTAAGAACACATGAGATAATTAATAAACTAAGAAATAGAAACCAGCTAAAAACAATATGAAAGTAACACAATGCGAACTGAAGTTGGAACAGATGCGACAAAATAAAAGAATTACTATTTTGAAAATATCAAAGGTAACAAACCTATATGACAATTACATGGTCCTAACAATCTCCCCCTTTGCCTGATATAGGCAAAATCTCATAACCAAGGGGAAAAAAACAGCTGATAGATGCAACAAAAACGGAAATAAACTATGACATGCAGACTGAATCAACTAAAGGAAAAACAATAGAATTGCCAAGAGAGAGGCTAGCTAAAGGAGAACAATGGATCAAACGAATTGGGGAAGTGCTTCTCCCCTTAATATGAACTCGCATCTTTGGTGGTGATTGTTATCTTCTCCTTTTTGTCATAATCAGGCAAAGTTGAGTCATCTCCAAGGTCAACGACAACAATTTACTGATGAAGAGTAGCATACTGAATGGTAGATTCAGTTTCAACATGGGGTGGAACGACACGAGGAGAAGTCGTAGGTTGAGTAACATAACACACATCACAGGTATAATCATTAGGGTGTGGAGAGTGAGAAGAATTATGAAAACGACAGGGAGGCAAAGTGCAGTAGTAGCCCTGTGTTGGTGAGGACATATCAAGAGGTGGGGAACGAGCGGCCCGACAGTCATCACAGAGAGCTTCGATGAGGTGTGGAATATTTGTGGCTTCATTGGAAGACCAAAAAATTCTATAAAGGCGTGTGCCACCATTGGATTGAGGAACGGACTTATATTTTCGAGATGCACGCTTACAACAAGAATTGCGACCCATGATGGAATGGAGCAAGAGAGAGAGAGAGAGAGAGAGAGAGAGAGAGAGAGAGAGAGTTGATAGTGAGGAGAACGAGTTACTGTGAGTGAAAAGAAGCAGGGATAGAGGTTCTTTAAGTACAGGAGAGAAAGCGAGAAAGAAGGAATGAGATACATCACACAAACTCAAGTTCTTCTAGGATTCTACGTGATTAATATTTCCTAAAATCATGTAGCACAAAGAGATATGCAAAGATACATGGAATCATATCATAGTGAGCCAAAGGAAATTCTCATTAAAATGACTTTAAGAAAGAGACGAATATTTCAACACAAGAACGCGAAAAATAGCATAGAAATCTTTGAAATTTTGCAAGAAAATTTTACCATGTTATGTCGTTTTATAAATCAACACGCCAAGTTGTACGCAATGACATGAATCAAGCTACTCTCGGAATCGAAATACAGAAGTTCAGAGAATTTCAAAAGTAAAGTAGAGTGACTTGTTCAAACCTTTTGATCATCTGATCAAACATTGGAAAGAAAAACAAAGCGAGGTAGCTTTCACGCAACACTTTATATGTAGAATGGTAGCTCTTTTCAATAGATTAGGCACGTGAGATACATAATTGATAGCTTTCATACATTCTGTTTTGTGCATTTTTGTGAATCTTGTGAATTGATGTTTGATCTATGTCAGGACAAAGTTTCAACAGTCAAAGTATTTCTTGTGACCATGGATTCAATCCACTAATTCAATATTTTCTTTGTCCAAAAACATCCATATGCAGACGCATGAGTATATCAAAAATAGCAACATGCAAAAGCATAAGCATTATTTGGTTTTTGTTTCGTTAAAAGATTTTTCTCTAAGGAAAATGCTACTTTCACGTAAAAATAGAATGTGTGAAAGCTATAAATTCTGTATCTCACGCGCCTAGGCTATTGAGTGAAGGTAGCTTTTTCCTTAGAGACAAATCTTTTAATGAAACGAAAAACAAATCATGCTTCTGCTGTTGCATGTGGCAATTTTTGATATACTCATGTGTGTGCATGTGGCTGTTTTTGAGCAAAGAAAAGATTGAATCAGTGGATTGAGTCCATAGTCACAAGAAAACACTTTGGCTGTTGAAACTTTGTACTGACATAGATCAAACATCGATTCACAAAAATGCACAAAAAAAAGATTAATGATGATGAACTATAAGCATAAAATAAAAAATTCACAAGAAAAACTGCAAAGATAATAAATGCCACAAACCAACAAGAAAATTTAAGCAAGACAAATCCCGAGGGATTTTCTTAGGATTTCATACTTGATGGAATCAATGGATTTTGTGAAAATATCGGCAAGCCGTTTTTCAGTTGCAACATGTTTCAAAACAATGGTTCCATTTTCCAGAAGCTCACGTATGAAATGATGCCTAATATCAATATGCTTTGTTCTAGAGTGTTGCACAGGATTTTTAGCAATATTGATAGCACTTGTATTATCACAGAATAAGATAAGTTCCTTTTGGTTAATACCGTTATCCTTAAGCATATGTTGCATCCATACAAGCCTACAACAATGTATTCGGCTTCAACTGTTGAAAGTGATGTGGAGTTCTGTTTCTTGCTAAACTGAAACAAGATTGTTTCCTATATAGAAGAATCCACCTGTTGTGCTTTTTTTATCACCAGAACATTTTTCCCAATTGGTATTGCTATATTCAGCTAGATTATAGTTATTATCAAAGTTGTAACTTTGCCCTAAGTCGACAGTGCCGTGAACATAGCGAATGATACATTTAACGACCTTGATGTGAGATTCTTTGGGGCAAGACTGATATCTAGCACACACACCAGCACTAAAACAAATACCTGGCCTGCTAGCGGTAAGATATAGTATGCTACCTATCGTGCTTCTATAGAGACTCGGATCAACAGGAACACCTTTTTCATTAATACTTAATTTTTCTTTAGTACCCATGGGTGTTTGAATAGTTTTAGATTTCTCTAACCCAAATTTTTAAACGAGAGTTTCGACATACTTAGATTGATTCAAGAAGATGCCATGTTCACCCCGTTTCACGTGTAAACCTAAGAAGAAGGTTAGTTCTCCAACCATGCTCATTTCAAATTCATTTTTCATGATATTTATAAATTGTTGCAACTGTGTTGCACTGGTAGAGCCAAACACTATATCATCACATATATTTGAGCAATGATTAAGTGATCACAACTTTGCTTACCAAAGAGAGTTTTGTCAACTCCACCTCTAGTGTAACCTTTTTCAAGCAGATGTTGTGTTAACCTGTCATACCAAGCTCTAGAAGCCTGTTTCAACCTATATAAGGCTTTTCGAAGTTTAAACACATGTGAAGAAAAATGAGGATCTTCGGAACCTTTTGGTTGAGCAACAAAAACTTCTTCATTCAGAAAACCATTTAACAAAAAACTCTTGACATCCATTTGAAACAACTTAAATCTTAGCACACAAGCAATGGACAACAAAAGCCTAATGGGTTGTAGAATAACAACAGGGGAAAAAGTCTCATCAAAACCAATTCCTTCGATTTGGATGTAACCTTGTGCAACTAGTCTAACTTTGTTTCGAACTATGGTCCCAAATTCATCAGAATTATTTTTGAAAATTCATTTGGTTCCTATGACATTAGTGTTGCTAGGTCGGGGAACAAGTTCCCATACTTCATTTCTCTTGTCTCTCAAGTGGATTGTCAATTTCATCCTCAGCCAAGGGATTGGAGAAATTCCTAGAATTGTCAAAATTAACATTAGAAGATTCAATAACAGTTTGAGTCCTCAAGTTGTACACTCTATAAGCACGACTATTAAGAGCATACCCCACGAATATCCCAAGGTCACTTTTTGACTGAAACTTACTCCTATTTTCTCTATCATTTAGAATGGATCATCTGCAACAGAAAACATGGAAATGAGTCACACTCGGTTCCTTACCTTTCCACCATTTATAAGAAGAATTGGCCTTCTTCATTCACCACTACACAACTGTCCTTTGTGAAATGCACGAAGATATCATGATCACAAAGTTGGCTAATACTGATCACGTTTGCTTTTAGTCCTTCCACATGATAGACATTTTTGAGTTGTGGGAATCCTTTGACATTGAGCATTCCTCTCTCTATAATTTGTCCTTTCTTTCCATCTCCAAATGTTACAGATCTCTTAGATTGCAGATGTACTTTGAGAGGATTTCTTTCGTACCAGTCATATGCCTTGAGCACCCACTGTCAAGATACCAAGATTGATGTAAGCCATTATGAACCAATACATATGCAGTTAAACAAAAGAGATCGGAGCATTTCACTGAATCAATGTCTACTGGTGAAGTTTCAACTTCAATCGGTGTAGAAGATGCAAAAGCATGATGATGCAGGTCCGACATTGTATTGTTAGAGTGGGGCACAGATGCACATTCTGCTCTGTGGCATTTCACATTTTGAGTATCTTTCCTTGAGTCTTTGGCAGCGAAAACAAGATCAAAGTTTTCAGGAAAGAGATTCTATTGATTGGCTTTGGAGATTTTCTTCTTTTCAAGAAATTTCATGTTGAGAGCAACTTTCTTCTCAAACTCTTCATAGTTGTGAGTTCCCATAGCTGCAAAATAAAATAATTTTTTCAGAATCGTTCACCAGTGTATTAGTGACGTGGCTCTTGATGCCAATTGTTAGATATTATTTTGCAACACGCTTGAAAATATAGGACTTTTAAACTTCAAATGTTTCATTTTAAACAGAAACCCGAAATAAAACTAGAATCAATAAAACCGTGCGAGTTCAAATCTTTTACTTGATTGACCTTGTAAAAATAGTTTTGTTTATTTACTTGGAGAATATCTTCTTAAAGGTATTTGTGAAATAAGGTAAGAAGAAGTAAAGACACAAAGACACCAGAATTTTACAAGGTTCAGACAATTATCCTAATCCACGAGGCTTCTTGCCTAATGCTTGAGACTTCTTTCAAAGTATCAAAGGATTTACACTTAAAGGACTTGACATTAACTCATCGAATCATTTCTATAGTTAACACCTATAAGCTACGGATTTGCTACTTCTACTCCATCTGCTTGAAGACATCTTGCCTCATTTGAACTCCCCTCGACCTTGCTGGATTCTTCTGATTGTGTTTGAACTGGACTTTTGAACAATGAGTTATTCTATCCAATAATGAAACTAAAACAGAATAAGGATTAATCCTTTTCCTCAATGAAACTTAATTATGAAACTAAACAATGAAACAATGAACCTTTCCTATGATTTGTATAACAATACGCTCAAAGATTGAATCATAAAAATGAAAGGACACTTATATAAGTTCTTTAAATGACTGATCCGTCTTAGATGTTGCAACTGCTTACGCATTTTTACAGCTTTTGAATTTTCTTGATTGAAATCGATCTTTATCTTCTTGATCCTGAAATAAGACAACATACGAAAACCTATTCCCCAAGTAAAAGATCAGCTGAATATATCTAGGAATAAAAAGACAACCTTTCCATAAAATAGATAAGTTAAGAAAGGTCTTTTCTTATCTTAATAGATATATAGAACACTTATCATAAATTAGCTCTATCTCTTAAGGGTGGAAACATAATTACACAAACAATCTTTTTAATTCTAGTTAAACACGTAAATTGACTTCGAAAGAAATATCGATTAATTAAATTGAAGACAAACATATTTTTATGGGATAATTAATAAATAATGAGATAAAAATATGGACAGTAAATACACTCCTAAAAATGTAAAACGCTTAATTGATTTACTCTTCAGATAACTTCTTTACTATATCATCCTTAACTAACTTAACTTAGAACACATGAGATAACTAACAAACTAAGAAATAGAAATGAGCTAAAAACAATATGAAAGTAACACAATGCGAACTGAAGTTGGAACAGATAGTTGCGACAAAATAAAACAATTACTATTTTGACAATATCAAAGGTAACAAACTAATAGCACAATGACATGGTCCTAACAATTGTGAACAAGAAACTAGCTAGCTCAAGACTAGCTATAAATTAAACTTGTCACACATACACATATAATATATGGTGAAAAGTTATGTTACTTTTATACAATAGGACAAGCTATAAATTAAACTAGTCACCTTGAATAAATTATAAATACAAAATAAAAAAGTGGGCTTCCACCTGGTAATGTTGATTCTACACTCATTCTCGAATTACCGATTTATATGAAACAAACAAAATGTCAATCCAAAAGTGGCATGTCCTTGCTATTCTAATCATGATTGAGCATTAAACATTATTCCCCTCTTAAGTCTTAACATATCATCGGAAAAAGATTTTGAATGTGTTGTAAACTATAAGTTGTAGAACAATAACATAACTAAAAGTTACTGAATTGATGATCTTCTCACTAACTGTGTAAAAGTTCATCTTTGAAAAGCGAGTCCCAGCTAAATATTAAAAAGATTTAGTTACAAATTCGAATAATTTATAAAGTCTTTAATTTATTCTATTACAACCTCGCAATCGAAGCGGGAGAGGGACTAACATTGGGACTGTCCTAAAAGTTGACTAAAACAATATGTGGAAGTCCCTTCGTGAAGATGTCGACAATCTTCTACCGAGTATATGAAAACCCTAAACATGACCCTAGGCCACTATTTTAAGGACAAAGTGAATATCCAACTCAATGTGCTTGGTGCGCTAATTGCCCGAGAGATAGACGACACTGATACTAACACAAAACACAAGATTAGCCTTGTAAATTAGGTAATGGAGCTCCAAGAGTATGTTTCAAAGCCAAGAGGCCTCAAAAACAATACTCGCGACACCTATGTACTCGACCTTTGCGCTAAAATGTTAAATAGTCAACTACGCTTGGCTAACCAAAAAATTAGTTGTCACCAAGAAAGACGCAATAACCGAAGGTAGAACAGCAAGTATCAGGACAACCACACAAGTCAGCCTTAGTATAAGATATAAGCCCTGAGATAGAAGATTTGTATAAGTGCAACCCAAGATCCAAAGGACCCTGAAGATAGCGCACAATACGTTTGATCGCTTGCATGTGCACATTCCAAGGAATGTATATAAAGATAAACCTTATTGCTCCGATCACTGAGGCTGAAATTTGGGCGGCTTTGAAGGGTTCGGGGACTGCAAAGCATCACGCATTGATGGATATACCGCGTGGTTCTTCAAAGCTAGTTGGCCGATTATTAAAAAGGAAGTCATGGCTGCAATTCATGAAATTTTCAGCAATAACCGTCTCCACAAAGAGGTAAATTGTACGCTGGTCACACTTATCCCAAAATCTAAGGATGCTAAATTGATGAAAGACATGAGACCTATTTCTTGTTGTACCACGCTATATAAAATCATCTCTAAGATACTTACATTGTGTCTTAGTAAAGTGATTAATGTGGTTATGGATGACTCACAATCTGCGTTCATACTAGGTAAGGTAATTCATGACAATATCTTACTTGCGCATGAGTTGATTAAAGGATATTCGCGCATGGGGCATGATACCATAAATTGGGGTGCCTTGAAGGAGATTTTGCGGGAACCGAATTTCCCGAACCAATTCATTCGATGGGTGATGACTTGTGGGACGACAGTCTCGTATCGATACTCTATCAATAGTAAACCAAGTTGCATTCTCCAAGCCAAACGAGGACTCAGACAAGGTGATCCAATTTTACCGCTACTCTTTGTCCTGATTATGGAGTATTTGCATCGAAAACTGAAACAATTGAAGGAGATGCATGATTTTAACTTTCATCGAAAATGTGAACGGGTCGAGCTGATTAACTTCTGGTTTGCGAATAATTTGCTGTAGAGGGGATACCGGATCTACAGAGCTTCTTATGAAGCAACTCAATGAGTTTTCTACTACTACATGACTTTTTGATAATCCGAATAAATGTAACATTTACTTTGGAGGAGTCACGAATGCTACACGGGATAATTTGTGTGACCTTACGGGATTTCGACAGGGGGCTATGCCTTCTAAATATTTAGGTGTACCTCTTACTTCTCGGGAACTTCTCTCAATTCTTGCCAGCCTCTTATTGAGAAAATAACGGCCCGAATGAAACACTGGTCAACTAAACTTCTTAGCTATGCGGGTAGAGAGCAATTGATACAAAGCGGCATTTTCTCTATTGCCAATTATTGGATGCGGGTTTTCCCATTGCCTAAATTAGTCCTTCACCATTGGATCACTTTGTAGGATTTTTTATGGAGTGGGACTGAAGAGATCAGTATGAAAGCACCTATTGCTTGGCACAAAGTTTGTGATCCGAAGAATGCAGGGGGTTTAACATTATCTCTGTAGCGGCTTGGAATGATGCTACCATCATTAAGTTGCTTTGGAACATTTGTACAAAAACTGACAAACTTTGGGTGCGGTGGGTTCATGCCTACTATATGCAAGACACTACCGTTGATGTCTTCGACCTTCCTACTACCTCCTCATGGAATGTGAGAAGCATCTTCCAATATAATGAGAAAGTCTGGCGGAGTCAAGTCTGGCAGGATAGTCAAGAGGCGGAAAGATTCTCGACGCGTGATATGTATTATGAATTAATGGGGGTCAAGCCGGAGGTAGCATGGCGCAAGCTACTGTTCAGAAACACAGCTAGACCACGGGTTACTTTTGTGTTGTGGATGAGCTTGCACGTACGATTAAGTACTAAAGATAGATTGGTGGGAATGGGGATTGAGAGTGATGGTTACCGTGGCTTTTGCTTTGCACAAGAATCACATCAACACCTATTTTTGGAATGAGTGTTCACTTCCACAATGTGGCGGGTAATACTTTGTTGGCTGGATATGGACCGAATGCCCATGGTTTGGGACCGGGAAATACAATGGCTTTGTCGCCATGCTAGGGGAAAGGGGTATCGTGGAGCTCTCCTAAAAGTGGTTCTTTCATAAACAATCTATACAATCTGGACGTTGCGAAATGGGATTCTTTTCAAGCAAGAGAAGGCTCGTATGTACATTATTGCAAAAATCCAACAAGTTGTGATATAGCGGTGTTCTTCCACAAAGGTTTTGATGCAGCACGAGGTGCGACTATAACAAAGATTGACAATTTTGGGGAGTAGTTGATTAGTGATTTAACTTGGTTATGGTTGTTTGAATGCTCTTGTTTTTATGATGTTTGGCTAGAACTCCTGGATCTTAGGATTGGATTTTGTACCTTGACTGTTTTTAATTATATTCAAGTGCTCGTTATTTAAAAAAAAAAAAAAAAAAGGAGAGCCGACTCTAATATATTTTTCAAAGACATAATACTTAGAGAGGAAGAAAGAAAGAGCGAACTTCTAGTAGTTTTAAGCATTTCTACCAATTTAGTCAATATTATTTTCAACAAAAGGTGTTTATTGTAGTTTTGGTAAGTACATGATTATTTCATTTTGACTAAATGCAAAGGGGAATTTGTCGTATTACACACACATATATATATACATGCATTTTGGTCCGTCTGACTGTCAATATATAAATTTTAACGGATAGAATTACACCTATTCCTAAGAGGATTGATTTTGTTAAAAAAATTATCGAGAATTCCAATAATTAAAGAAGTATCTCTAGAAACTCAAAATTATGGAAAAATTCAAGGTTTTCAATGACTTTTTCATATTCGAGGCTATGCCATTAAGACCTAGGAGGAAGTCGTTTATAATGTTTTTGATATTTTATTTTTTATTTTAAGGAATAATATTATTATAACTACTAAAACAACACGAGAAGTTTGTATAATTAAATACCAAATTTTAGATGTGTAAGTATAATTATCCAACTTGATAAGTTATCATATGTATTGAAATATGTTCCATGTTCTTCGATCAATATGCTAATTTTAGCAAAGGGTAGTAGGTCTATAAGAACTTTTCAACACAATACATCAAGGTAACTTGGTAGCGCAAGTTTTATGGGCAGATTGCTTGATACTAAATGTAGACATATGAGATGAACACGTGTAAAATAACAGATGTTTGTCAACCCTATAAAATATGAAAATGTCTATGCGTGTTTATTAGATTGACAAACAGTTATAACCAAAAAGAAAAATAAAACCAATACATTATTATGACAAGCCAAACTTGCGCTACTTTTTGTACTACCATTAAATTTAAAACACGTGTGCATAACTTCTGATCTTAATGCACGTGGTGATAAATACTTAAAAAGATAACAAATCAAATATTTACTTAATTAATACTATTAGACTGACACATAGATTGGCACACCACTTTGGCACGTAAATATTTTTTGCTATCTTATGTACTTTTCCCATTTCCCATGACTGATGATAGGTTCATTGCAACGTACCAACTCATTATACATGGATGAGCCATATCTACAACAATTATATGTATGCATGTACAATATATCAAGTTGTTGATCATATATATTATATCTTCCCTCCCATATATGTGCAACAACATGCGTGTTGTACGTAGAAGAAGAACCATTAGGCATGCCAATGATGTGGCAGAACCGCAGACGGCGCCCCGTCAATTTGCACCAACGGTCCAACGAGATATGATCAACGATGAAGATGAACTTATATGGACATCTCGTGTCGTGTTTCTAGGTTCCATGTCGTCAATATTCTTATTAGTTCTTAACAAATATATCTTTACCCAGACCGCTGAATGCATCATAGCTATGGTGTCAGCACTTATGGTATTGTATGTCGTGGGTTACATGATGGGCAAACTACTCCCGCAAAGGATGGTTTATTTTCCTACGCTCAGTTTGGAGTTTTCATTAAATCCTGGCCCCTTTAGCATGAAGGAATATGCATTGATTTCTATACTTGCTAATGTTGGTGCTACCTATGGTGGAATCACATCTTATTCTAAAGATTGGTCATAGGTTATATGGTTTTTGATTTGTATGTCTTGCTTCCTCCCACAAATCGTTCATTAATTGATAAGTTATTCCAGGTTGTTATATTTGGCAAATTTCATCTTTACAGTTGAATATATACTAGTGGGAGCATACTATAATTACTGGTTTTGGGTGTTAAAGTAAACGTGCTTTGATATTTCTTTAGTAAATTTAAATATCAATTCAGTCACACTTTTACTTTGTTTGTTTGGCTATTTTGGGATATCTAGTTAATGTTGGTGAAAAAACGAATATGAACTAAAACAATATTTGAAGTAAAGGACCTTTACGTAAATGAATCATGGTATATCTTTCCGATTTCTTTTCTTGAACTAACTAATTATCTTTCAAATCGGTAGCATTTCAATTTTATTTTTTTTTATATGTAAGCTTTTTTGATTTGTTTTACAATGAGCCAAGCCCAGTTAATTAAAGTGAGTTTACTCGAGCTTCTTTAAATTTCATCATTAAGCATTGGTGAAATAGATTTAGATAATATTAAAAGTGGAGCGCTGTGAGTATCCAAATTTAGTTTCTCTTTCTTTTGAAAAATATAGCGACTTTTTTGGTCAGTAGAATGAGACAAGCTAATTACAAGCAGCGCAATTTTTCTGTTCCAGAGCCATGTTCCAGCCTCTGTTCCACCAATCATTTACTGACACGTGGCATATGTTCCACAAAAGAATTCAGTTAATTCTTTCCCTCATCTAATTGATTTTGTGTTTATTTCTTGGGATAATTACAGCTACACCCCCTGAGGTTTGGTGTAATTACACATACCTCCCCTGTGGTTTGAGAAATTACACATACCTCCCCTGAGGTTTGAAACCTTACACATACCTCCCCTCTACAACTTAAGGGTTGTTTGGGTGTAAGTTATGATAAAATTATGCTTATTATGCTTACACCCCTAAAGTTTGGTATATTTGTAAAAGTAATCCTTGATGTTAGAAAAATTAAAATTAAATACTCCAAATAATTTTAGAAACTACTATATGACTAACCAAAAATATAAAAAGTATTTAAATTATTTTTAAAATTTAATCTAATCTTAATATTTTTATTCTTTTGTAAAAATATTTAATTTCTTGTTTTTGTTTTTTTTTTATTTCTTCATTTTTGTTTTACTTTTAATAATCTCATAAGTTTTATTATAGTTCCATATTAATGCCCACGGAGATTTCAGTTTATCACAACAAAAAAGAAGCATTTGGTAATATAATAAATATCTATGCAATCTCCGAAAAAAAAAAGACAAGAAATAGAAAATTCAATTGTAAAAACTCTCATTTTCAATGAAAACTAACAAATATAACAGAAATAATCAAGATTTTCATAACCCATTTAAAAAATGAAGAATGATGACGAAATTACCAGCAACAGTGACAATAGAATTATCATCCTTGGATCAGACATGGTCACTGGTTTTAGGTAGCAAGGTTTGTTAAACTTTTGACAAAATAAACAACCTAAATGCACTATATTTAGTGAAATCAATTTTCGGTGTTTTATCTTCTTCTATTACTAAAATAGTTGTTAGTTTAAAATTATAACGAGAACAAAGGCACAAAGATGAATAGTTAGTTAAGTTTTGACTGAGATTTACGGGAATTGTTTTAAAGAAAAAAACTAAAAGTTACGTGTTTTGATTCAAAAATATATTTTGGATTAGATTAACTTATTTTTATATTTAAATTTAAATACTTTTAATATTTGTAGGTAATAATATAATAGTTTATAAAACTTTTTGGAGTATTTAATTTTAATTTTTCTAACATCAAGGATTACTTTTATAAATATACCAAACTTTAGGGGTGTAAGTATAATAAGCATAATTTTATCATAACTTACATCCAAACAACCCTTAAATTTAAGAGGGGAGGTATGTGTAAGGTTTCAAACCTCAGGGGAGGTATGTGTAATTTCTCAAACCACAGGGGAGGTATGTGTAATTACACCAAACCTCAGGGGGTGTAGCTGTAATTATCCCTTATTTCTTTGTTGTTGCCCAGAAGATGAAAAGTAAGAAAAGTTAAACTAATTTAAACCCATAAATCTCACGGTGTTATCTGACGAATCCCCATTTTCATTCTTTCACTAATTGCAACACGATTACCTCGAATTTCACTTTTTCTAGAATAAATCACAGCGACTGAATATATTTAAGGAAAAAACGAAATAAAAAGTCCTCAACAAGAAAAAATGCAGCAAAATTGAAATTCAACCTCGTTTCTAACCTTTGAATTTGAAAATGATTATGTAAATGACATAAATCTGAAAATATTATGGTGAACTTTAAACACTCTTTATGCAACTTATTATTTTTAATCTTATCCAAGAAAAGAAATAAGAATTGACGATGAGGAGCTATGGAGGAGAGAGAAAATGGAGTTGATTTTGTCCTCTCCTTCTTCTTTTCCAATATTGAAGAACAGTGCAATTTTCTACTTTCTATCATTCACCGAGAACTAGAAGATTGAAGAGAGAGCAAAAGGGTTTAAGTTTGTTGAATTTTCTCAATTTTCCTTCTCTTCCGTTACAAAGATAGATGAGGAAAAGAATTGACTGAATTCTCTTGTGGAACCATATGCCACGTGTCAGAAAATGATTGGTGGAACAGAGGCTGGAACATGGCTCTGGAACAGAAAAATTGCGATGAGGGCCACCTAGTCAAGCTAACACCCCTTACGGCTTACGATCAGGAGGGTTGTTAGACGCATTTTCCTACATCCAGATTCGGGTGTGACAGTCGTATACTTGGTCAGATCCTCCTTATTTTCTTTTTTTGGAGGGTCTTAATGCTTAACTTAAAATAAAAATAACCTTTAATTACTAGATCGGATCAGTGGGTTTCCTGAATTGCGTCAAAAACAATTGACATAGAATATTTTCTCGAAAAGTGGTTGACATAAACTCATGAATGGTTCAAATATCCTATGCACTATTACATTGTTATGATTCCACGAACATGTACAGGTTAAAGATAAAAACTTTCTATCAAGTGGATTATCTGGAACTCAATTCCTTTTGGTTATGTGATGCAGAACAAGAGACCATGAAATTTGAATAAAAACTTGGTAGAAGTCGATCCCACACAAAAGTAGTCGTAAATTTAGGCCTGGTGCTCCTGTTTGGAACCCCGAAGTTGCATTTTTTAGGTCAAAAATTGGTCACCTGGCAACCGCGCTACAAAATAGATTTATATCACTTTATTTAGTATTTTCAGATTATATAAGATTCTGTTTAAATTTTATTTTCTTTTTAGAATTAGATATTTTTAAGTACTATATAGTACTTCATTTATCATTGGTATTCATGTATTTTGACTATTTATTAATAAAATCAAAATTTTAATTTGAACTTTGGTAGATTTCTGTTTTCTTTCACTGATTACACATTTGTTTGTTGATTTCACGATTTCGTTCTGCATGATTATGCCTTGAACCTTTTTGGACTTCCTGTACGAGCACTGAGAAACTTCCTCTCTAGTGCAACGTCATTAAGAAGTAGAAGATCCACCTGGCAAAAAAAAAAAGGTTCAGATCATTTTATTGGAGAATAATTATACTGCACATGCTCAAAAGACGTTAATTTGTGTGCACTGCAGATGTAATTTCATTTTGCAAAATATGATCAACAAAATGATCATGAAAAGGATATTTACTTGAAATCTCAATGCTTTGTGGGACTTGTTAAGAGTTACCAACATTAGAGTTGTTGGATGCACTTTTTTCACTTTCACCTATGAAACCAAATATGTCTATTTGTTATTTGATCTCAACTACTTTTACCACCATTTTTGCTACTAACACTAGGACGATCTCCCATCTTTCAAAAGTAGATATTTTTGTAACAAGCATAAACAAAAATAAAGTAAAACTGAAAGAGTGAAAATTATAGAATATCAACAACAATTTGAAAGAAAAATTTGGTCCCCAAAACTTGGAAATCAAGTTGGAGACTGCAAATGGAGTCTCCGAAGACTCCATTGATTGTAGATTGGTGACTAAAATATGTAGTCACGAGAATTATGGTAGTCTGTCATTTGTGGTATTCGAAGGTTTTGAGAACCGCTTAAGCGATCTCTATAAGTATTGTTAAACACTCTCGTATAGAAGGTTGTTGCACATTACGAGCAGTCTATATCTCCTATTTCAAAGTGTGAAGCAACGCCATATTGATGTTAAGCAATGTTGTTCAGTGTACAAGACCAATTTCTTCAAGTATCTACAATTTTGTCCATACAATGTTTGCTACTACCACTCGCCACTACTATTAAAACCATCTCCCATCTTTCAAAATTAAATATTTTTCTACAAACATAAACAATAACAAAATGAGCTTGAAGATTAAAATTATATATTTCCAACACCAACTTATAGGACAAGAATTGGTATCGAAAACTTAAGTCCAAGTTGAAGAATGCAATCTGCATTCTCCAAGGCCTCAAAGAATGTTAATTGGAGCCCGCATTAGCGATCTCCAAAACCTCTTCCTATTCGCAGTCTCTAAAAGTTTAGAAACAAATTATGTTGTCTCCAAAAAATTCTCTTACCTACATGTTATTTACCTCTATTATTTACCACTATCACTATTATCATTACTACTAGCACGATATCTTATCTTTAAAAAATAAATATTTTTGTAACAAGGATAAACTACAAAAACAAATTTGAAGATGTAAAAATTATGGAATCACAATATCAAGAAAAGAATCAGTTTGGAGATCTTAAATTTCAAGTTGAAACTGCAAATTGAAGTCTCCAATGACTGTAGATTGTAGACCGCTATTTGTGGTCTTGACGAAGAAAAAGCCTATAGGAAAGATTGAGAACAACACAAAAAGAATCGAATCTCGTTGATTCACGAAAGAATACCAAGAATTCGACACAAAACATAGAAAACTCTGAGAAACTTTATTCAAAACTCAACTAAACTATCTTTTAGGGTTTACAAGGATATATATACCCTAAAATACAGAAATAAATAAATAAACTAATAAAAAAACTATTTTTTTCAAAAACAAAGAAAAACCAAATAATGTCCATAATTAAACATTAAATGCGTGCAACACACTCCAACAAATAGAATTGTATTTCTAGTCTTATGGAAAGAGAAGTAACTAAATCAAAAATTACCAATAATGGCAAAACGACCGTTTCAGGGCTTAAATGAATAATTTTGCCCAAAAATACGATACAACTAATGGCAAAGAAATTACTAATGTTCCTTGACCCATCTCCAATGAAATTAGACTACTAATTTTCTCCAAACAGATCGGTCCATATTTAGCCTATAATCCTACGTGCATCAAATTTATGCGAAAACAACTTATAGAAGGCAAAGGTTTTGAAAACAGCTTACACGGTCTCCAAAAATATTGTGCAGCAACCTTATAAAAGGTTGTTGAAAAATAGGAGAAGCCTACCTCTGTTGCTTGTGAAGCAACAATAGGCAGATGTACAATGTCGTTCAATGTACAACAACAAATTTTTTACTCTAGTTGCTCTTTTGTCTCTATAACTTTTGCTACGAGAACTTTTTCCACTACCGCTAGGATGATTTGCCCAAATACTTTTGTGACAATCGTAAGAAAGTAGACTTGAAGGTATGGAAATCATAGGATTCCGGCATGAATTTACAGAAGAAGAAAAAAATCGGTTTCCAATTCTTAAAATTCAGGTCGAAGACTACAAATTTTAGTCTCCAAGACTTCAAACTGTAAAAAGTTCCATGACATTTATGCAAATTAATTTTAGTATAAACATATATAGAATCTTAGAACTTCATGATTTTTATAAACATTAAATAAGATGTACCTTGATTCATGTTCTCCATAGAAGTGATTTGATGAAGAAGTTGATTTTTCCCTCTTGACCCTTATTCTATAGTAAGTGATGGTGAAATACTAACTATCATGGGTGACAGAAGACCAACTCCAAAGCGCACGCGATCGCACACACACACACACACATATATATATATACATCTTCCATCAAGATGCGCATTTGAGACGCTCTTTACTTCTTACCTTACTAACCAATACTAATTACCAATGTTCTTACCTATTTATTGTACCACTATGTCATGATCTCAAGTTAATGACCTCTCTTCAAAACACCACTAACTCATGATCATGACTCTTAAACAACATCTCTTATGACACTACTAAGCCACGTTTAAGACACTTAAATGGCAAGACTTTATTTCCAATTATATGGGTCGCATTATGGAGATTAATAAGAATTAGATTCTTACATTCTCCTACTTGACCCATGTAATTATAAGATGGTTTCATTTAGTACTGCTATAACCTTTAATTATATTGATCTCAATAACTTCTCAAAATTAAGAAAGACACTAATAAGGATCATGGCGGTTTTATATCATTTCTTCGACATTACTCATTTTATGTATCACAGTATTAGTTCTTTTCTCAATAAGGCTCATGATAAGAAGTAAATCAACAATGGTCCAACTATAATATCTTGTCAATAACAAACAAGATTTATTCACATTAATTTTCAGAATCAAATGTAAAGAGCTCGAAATAGTCAACTATATGAACATAATCATAATGTCAACGACAAGGATTAGTAATTCCCATTCTTTCAACATGTTAAGCAAATAACTTAGGCGATATCCCTTTGTTAATGGATAAACAGTCATAACTTTGGTGCTAATATGTTCAATTGACATTGTTTGTTTCTGAACTTCTTCTTTAATGGCATAGTACTTCAATTCCATGTGTTTAGCACCTTTTGAGCACCTGTCGTTTTTGGAGAAGAATACCGATGAGGAGTTATCACAATAAATTTTCAACAGTCTACCAATATTGTCGAAAATTCTAAACCTTGAAATAAAATTCCTCAACCATAATGCTTCAATTGTAGCCAGGAAGCATGCTAAAAATTCAGCTTCCATAGTTGATGTAGCAATAACAGATTATTTTACACTTTTCCAAGAAATGGCTCCCTCAGCTAACAGGGACATATATCCAAATGTCGACTTTTCGAGCATACCCTGTGACTGAATATCCAACCACCTCAAGGTGATTAGATCTTCTATAAGTAAGCATGTAATCTTTTGTTCCTTGTAAGTATCTTAATACTTTCTTTGCAGCCTTTCCAACGATCTAAACATGGGTTGCTTTGGTACCTTCTAAACATGCCAACATCAAGGCTGCTGTCTGGCCTAGCACAAGTTTGAGCATACATCAAACTTCCAATAATTGATGCATAAAGAATCCTCTCCATTTCTTTATGTTCCCATTCATTTTTTGGACATTGACTGAGACTAAATCTATCTCCCGTTTTGGTTCGAACAACACTTGACGAGCATTTTTCATGTTAAATCTCTCAAGAAATTTACTAATATATTATTTCTTAGGCAATCCCAATAGTCCTTGTGATCTATCACGTAATATTTCTATTCCAATCACATAGGATGTCTCACCCATATCTTTCATTTCAAAGTTCTTAGAGAGAAATTGTTTGGCTTCATAAAGTAAACCAAGATTATTAGTTGCAAGCAAGATATCTTAACATATAGAATTGAAATAACAAACTTACTCCCAATGACCTTTAGGTATATACACCTATCAATTGTTTTCCTTAAAACCAAAGGCTGTTATGGTATCGTTTAACTTTAAGTACCGTTTACGAGAAGCTTGCTTAAGACCATTTATTGATGTCTTAAGTTTACACACCATATGTTCTTTTCCTTTAATTGGAAAGCCATCAGTTTGTTCCATATAAACTTCTTCATCTAAATTTTCATTTAGAAAGGCGGTTTTCACATCCATTTGATGTAACTCTAAATCATAATGAGCTACAAAAGCCATAATAATCTTAAGAAGTCTTTTCTTGAAACGAGAGAGAAAGTCTTCTTATAGTCAATACCATCCTTTTGAGTGTATCCTTTAGCAACAAGTCTGGCTTTATGACATTTGATATTGCCATTAGAGTCCGGTTTGGTCTTAAAGACCCATTTGCTCCCGACTATTTTACATCCTTTAGACAATTTGACAAAATCCCAAACTTTGTTTTGCTCTATGGAATTCAACTCATCTTTCATAGCATCTAACCGTTTAGTAGAATCTTTATTATCAATAGCTTGTGAAAATGCATCTGGATCTTCATTAATTCCTAAGTCAAATGTGACTCATGTAAACAAACCATATAATGATCAGAAATAGCAGGTTTCTTTTGTCGTTCAGATCTTCTTAATGCAATTTCATTTGGTTCATTTAATTGTTCATTGTGAATTTCTTCACTATGGAGTGTTTCACCATTAGTTTGTTGTTCTTGCATATTAGATGGTCTAGCCACGATCGGAACAACAACTTGAGAAAAAGTATTAGGTAAAGGTACATTTATCCTAACTTCTTGAATTACCACTTCATGTGGTTCTACGCTCCCACTCATTTCACCATTCTCAATGAACTTAGCATTTCCAGATTTAGCGGTAGGGTTAGGACACTAAAATCTATACCCCTTTGTCTTTATTGGATAACCAATGAAATAACCACTGGTTGTTCTTCAATACAGTTCTTTTCATGTGGATTATAACTATAATCTCCACCGGACGACCCCCAACATGCAGGTGCCGTAAACTGGGTTTCCTTCTAGTCCATAACTCAAAAGGAGTTTTTGGAACTGACTTACGAGGAGCCTTATTCAATATGTACATGGCGGTTTTTAAAGGATACATCCACAAAGATAAAGGTAAAGATTAATTATTCATCATACTCCTGACCATATCCATTAAAGTACGATTACGCCTTTCGGCAACACCATTTTGTTGTGGTGCCTGGCATTGTGTATTGAGTAGAAATTCCATGCCTTTCAAGAAATTTAGAAAATGGACCTGGACATTGTCCACTTTTATTGTACCTTTCATAATATTCACTACCTCTATCTGATCTTATAATTTTTACCTTTTTGTCTAATTATCTTTCTGCATCTAGTAATAAACACCTATAAGTATCAATAAACTGAGACTTTTCATGCAATAAATAGACATAACTAACATGAAAAATCATCAATAAAAGTGATAAAAATATTTTTCTCCACCAAAAGATGGAGCATCAAAAGGTCCACATATATCAGGGTGTATAATTTCAAGAAGTTGTAAGCTTCTTGTGACTTCTTTCTTTGTGTGTTTTGTAAAAATTCCTTTAATACGACTCACACAAGTTCCAAGATTGCTAAAATCCAAATCATGGAGGATTTCATTCTTTATCAATCTCATTAATCTTTCTTTGGATATATGAGCTAGTCTTTTATGCCACAAGTAAGCATAACATTCATTTACCAATTCATGTTTATTAGCAATATGATGCAAGTTTAAAACAGTTTCAGCACAAAATCTATCAAGATTTAATTTGTATAATCTATCACAAAGAACGCCGTAGCAACCAAAGAGATCAATTTTTAAGAAGACTGGCACATCCATTCTTAACATTAAAAGAGTACCGAGAATAGTCGAGTTTCGACAAGGAAATCAAATTTCTACAAATAGAAGGAACATAAAAAGTTTGAAATAAATATCAATGATGACCAGTATCAAGATCAAACGGTCGGTTCCAATGGCTTCAACTGGGGCTTTGACTCAATTGCCCATAAAGACGAACTTTTGGTTTTAGCTTATGGTTTGGGTCGTAATGAATCCCTGCATCGTATTAAAAACATGAGTGGTACAACCTGAATCAATCCACTAAGTATTATAAGGAACTTTAGTTAAATTAGATTAGAAACATACATAAGCATTATGCTTACCCTTCTTCTTGAACTATGCCTTGTGTTTCGCGCAATCCTTTTGATAGTGTCCAACTTTCTTACTAAAGCGACATCTATCTTTAAGTTCCTTCATTTGGCTTTAGGCGTTTTCTTTATTAACCTTTAATGGTTTTCCTTGCCCTTTCCTTTCTTCTTTCTGGCTTTTTCAACTCCTTGATGCTTCATGAAATGAATGGAATGAGAGCCTTGATTCTAAAGTCTCACCTTCTCTTGCACAAGCATATTGTGCAATTCATTCACATTACACTTATCTTTCATGGTGTTATAGTTCATTTGGAATGGACTATATTGATGAGGTAAAGAGTTGATCATAAATTGTACAAGGAAACTCTCATCGACATTCATTCCCAAAGACTTTAGTCTTGCTGCAATATTTGTCATTTCAATAACATGCTCATGCATAATACGAGAACCATCAAGCTTCATGGCGGTTAAGGTACCCATTAATGTTCCGGCCATTGACTTGTTAGTCGTCTGCGAACGTTCTTTCATAAGTTTTATGAATTCCTTAGCACTTGCAATTGTAGGAAGTGCTGACTTAATGTTGCTTGACACTGTCATTCATATAAACACTATGTTAAGTTAGTTTGATCTTTCCCAAGCTTTATGGAGAGATCTATCTTCATCACTGCTTGTATCTGTAATAGCAGAGGCTTTTATATATGGAGAACCAAATTAAGATCCAAAACACCTAAGTGAAATTGGATTTTCTCACACCATTCAGAATAATTGAGCCCATTAAACATTGATAGAGACGCATCTCGGGAGTGTAATGAAACGGGTATAGTTGCTGCAAAAATAACAACATGCTCATATTTAATACTTCATGATAATCATAAAAGATTCAGACACATAAATCAAATGACACGTATATACATTAAAATTTTCCTTTGGGAAATATTCTAACATACAACATAATCAATGCTAATTTTTAATTTTTTTGATAAGTAATTTTATATGCCAAACTAAACATGCTTCCAATCTTTGGATATACTAAACATATCAGGCTAAGCAAGAACAATCATAAATTAGTTGATCAACCTTTGGGCTATCATTATACCTTTTTTAGGATTAAGAAACTTCATATTATATACATAAACTCAAACGAAAAATTTCAACCATCTCATGATTATGAATAAAACTATATAGCTAAAGAAAAATTCAATCCTCGTAATTGTTTAGCCGCTTTGGTGGCTAGCGTATTTTAATAGAATCATTTTTAGTTTAGCTTTTCTTGAAGGAAGAGATAAGTTCCACAATAATCTCTGTCATGGATTTTGATGTATAAAAAATAATAATTCTCCAAATAAAAGTTTTGGCAGCGGAATCTATAAACATAATTTCATGCATACAACTTTTCATCATGAATCATAAACTATAAAGAGTGACATAGTCGGAGAATACGAAATCTATGAGTATCATATCCGTGCAATCTTATATAAACTAACACATTGAAAAACATAATTCAAGTATACAAAATAATTGGAAAATCATGAGTTCATAAACAGTGAGCTCTGATACCACACGTAAAGAAATTCCATAAAATTTATACAAATTAATTTCGTGTAGACATATATAGATCTTAGAACTTCATGATTTTCACAAACATAAGATAAGGCGTACCTTGTTTCATGTTCTCGATAGAAGTGATTGATGAAGAAGTGGATTTCTCCCTCTTGACCCGTATTCTAAAGTATTTTAAGGGATGGTGAAGTACTAACTATCATGGGATGAGAGAGGACCAACTCCAAAGCGCGCACACACACACACATATCTTGAATTGAGCAGCTTGAAAGGCCCTAACACCTCGAATAACCCTCAGCTCAAAATCGTCACCGTATTTTGACATTTGCACACAACAGGTCAAACTACACCTCAATCACGCCGTAAACGCGATCAGGACCATCCATCCAACTCACCTTATCCATCTGGAAACCAAAATTCCTCCTTTCAAACTTCGTTATATCCTCAAAATTTTCTCAATCATGCTCCTTTCAAAACCAGCATAGTAATCCTCATCAAAATATCCCTCGTCGTTCGTCACCTCCCAGAGAATCTCGTAGGGTTGAGCCTTCTGCCAAGATCTGAGTTCCTGGAGTTCAAAGATTATTCGTTTATGTAGATCATTCATACAAGAAGAACGAGGATTTCTAAGAGCGCTTTGTTGAAGTAAACCCGCATTCTGGTAACATTCTATCTCTGACGCTTGAATATAGTCCTCTTCCATAGCAACATATGTTCGAGTAGCTCAGATTCTTACTCTTCTAGAACAAGTTTAGATAGTAATAGATCATCTAGACAGAATTCAAACAATAGTGTTATTTCTAAGCGTGGTTTCGATATAGAAGTAGACATTGTAGGTTTCGTTAGTGAGGATTTGGCCCATAATACTAAGAACCTGAAATTGTTGCGCCTACAGACCCATCCCTTCACAATATTTGAGCCTATTCTTAACCCTGAACCTGATAAAGCTATGTTGAAAACCATATTCAGGAGTTTGTTGGTGAGGGAATTATAGAGGTAGAACCCCTATTAATGTGCCTCGTTGTACTAATTTGGCAAATTTCAACTTGTTCCCCTCCGTATTAGTTCATGACGTTGAGTATTATCTAGAGGCATTTGATATTCAAGAGGCATACGAAAAATTTGTGTTCTTGCTAATCCCTATTGATAAGTCTCATGCCATTATTGCGGAAATTTTGAGCTATTGCTAATCCCTATTTTTTTCAAAAAATACCATTGTTAAAGAGATAGAAAATTCTAGAGACGTTGAACAATTTTGAAAACTTTTTTTGTATGGCCGATTATAATACGTGCCGCTTTCATTTACATGAAGCAATGGAGTCGTTTGATCAGATGAGTGCAAAAAATTCTAAACCATGAGCAAGGAATTAGTACCTTCAAACATGATGTTGCGCGAATGGGATGGGGAGACTTACCCACCATATCTCCTTACATCACCGAGACAATAGTTTGTGAGTATTATGCGAGCATGAGGATTTAGGCAAACAACGTTGTTTGGGTGAGAGGAAAACTGGTGATGATTCATGAAGAATTCATCAACAACATCTTTGGCATGAATGAGGATGTAGTATCAGCATGTGCAACCCCGAGGGTTTCAAGACAAATCCATTGACGTCTTGGGGTTTAGTCACTGATGTATGTACAAAGGGAGCAAATTCATCGGATCAGATCATGAAACCTTTTATCTTTTTCTTGATCTGAACCCGAAATACAAGACTTGGTACAACTACATCTGCTCTCTCCTTGTCCCAAACACAAATAATATTAGAGTGACCATAGAATAAACCAATATTCTCTACAAGATTGTTAGTGGGGAGTTGATCAACGCAGGAAAAATCATAAGGCAAAGAATTTGTGCTATAGAGAAATCATGGAAACTGATGATATCCCTCTTGGAGGGCTCATCGTAAAACTATGTGAGATAGTTGGGGTTGGTGCAGTCACTTCTGATTCAAAAAAAAAAAAAATATTGCGGAAGTTGTGGGGACTTGATCAGTTTATCTGAATGAAAATATGTACATGTGGCAATGCGAAGTATAAAAAGTATGCATGTTACTTACATGGTTGTTGATGCATTGTAAACATGTTATTATCCATAACATCTTTGTCTATGATTGCATTTAGAAATAAGTATATTGTTGATGACTGATTACAAAGACAACCCGATCTTTGTGAGATTACCAAATATTTGAGCCTAGTTGAACACCTATCGAGGCAAAGTCATAGATAGAGAACCACCAAGGAAGTGTTATAGGTCATCTTTTGATCTGCGTTTGAGCCTTTCAAGCCCAAAACCCTATAAAAATAAAATAATCTGCTGCACCCCATTGAAGCGTAATTGGGTTGATGGTCGCCGATTGATGAGTCCATTTTGTATTCATTATTCACATGTCAAATAGACCGTTTTATTGCAAGTTTCTTGATTTTTTTTTTTAGTATTTTTACTTGTTTTCTTTTATTTTATTGTTTATGAGTCGTTTTGGTGAAAAATGATGAAAAAAGCTAAAAAGAGGAATATTGGGCAAATCATGCGAGCAGGAAAGCAAAGGAATGTGAAGAAGAGCAATCGCTTACTAAAAGCGATCCAATTGCACTGAACAAGAACCGGAAGCGATCGCTTATGACTGAATATGACGCAACCCTAATTCTAGCAGTCGTCGCATGCGATTGAAAGCAATCACTCAGAAATTTCTTTGACTCGGAAAATTAGATTTTTTCGAGAATTAAAGAGTGAGACTTTCCAAGCCCTAGAAGATATAAAAGGGAAGACCTAGACACTTGAAAAGAGAGCATCCAGTGGAGAAAAAAATAATTTAGAGAATAGAGAGACTGGTGCACACCTTTGGAGAATAGTCGTGGAGTCGAACTTTTGGAAGAGAAGTAGAGATCAGAGAATACGGAGACGAACGAAGATCAAAGCTGGGTTTGAGTTGATATTCTTTAAATATTCGTACATTTGAATTATATTTTGTTGATTTGGATATTACTTTATATTTCTGTACGTTATTTTGGACGAGATCTTTGCTTTAGTTTATTTTATTCAAGATATGGTTTATTCCATTGGTGTTTTTATGTTTACTTCAATCATGCGTGGTTAAATCCATGGCATGTCGTGAGGCGATGGGAGTATTTGGGTTGAGATCATGTTGAGATGATTGTGTTGAGATGAGTGGGTGAGGAATAATTGAATTGAACTTATAACTTGAGTAAAATGCTTTATGTGAGTCATGAACACATAATAGATTATATTCTTATGACAGATACGCAAGTCGAACTCATATGATAGATCTCATAGGTTATAAAGTTCCACATTTCGTGTGATGATAGCATTTAGAACTAGAGACGTGGGTAATTCACTGAGGTAAATGGAGGTAAATGCGTTCGGAGGAACAACATATACATAGTAACATTACGAATTACAAAGTGGTCTTTTCCACTATGGGAACCATAATCATAGGTTTTACATCATCGTTTACTATATCCCACCATATTTCATCTCAACAATGACTAGTCCTTACGATACAGTTTGTTCTATTATTGATTTAATTCTTTGTTTATTAAGAGTTTTAGTTGTTAACCACTCAAATCAAAAATATATTATTTACATTTATTGTTTATATAGTGATTGTGAAAGGTGACAGCATCATAGTTATTAGTTTTGTTCATGCATGAATAGATTAATTAGTAGTTAAGATACAACGCAATTCTCCCTTTGGTTTGATATTTTTGGGTTGTTATTTACTTCACTACACTACTTGCACCTGTATGCTTGCAGTAAGAAATTGCCATATAGAGTTTGGGCAGGTCACCGATCTCCTCTTGTTCTCCTCATGTGGTATCTGAACACACCATTGAGATTTTAAAGGCCAATAAATTTGACGCCTTTGCCTTAAACAATTCGCACATGCTCACTGCTGGTTGTATTTCAAAGAGTGCGCTATGATGGTGATGAGAGACTTGGTATAAATGAATGTATTTTGAATTTTTATGTCCATGCATCTTTTTTCAACTTGTTTAACTTGTCTCTTTTCTTGTGCAGACACAATGGTAATGGGCAAGTCTAAGAAGAAGTTGTCCTCCTTGCGTGATGACTACAAGGCAACCAGTTCTAAGAAGGCCGACCGGCATGTAGTGAAGGGTACTTCTGGTGTTTCTACTACTCGTCTACCTCATGCTTCTCCACATGTGCCTCCTCATATGGCTGTTGATGAGTCCATTTGTACTCATAATTCATATACCAAATATACTAATTTTATGCTTAATTCTTGATTATTTTGAGTCTTTTTACGTGTTTTCCTTTATTTTGTTGTGTAGGAGTCCTTTTGGAGAAAAGGGACAAAAGAGGTCAAAATGTGAAATTTTGGGCAAATCATGTGAGCAAGGAAGCGAGGGGAAGCAAAGAGAGGAAATCGCTTGGTTCAAGCGAAGTGTAGAAGAAGATGTAAGCGATCGCTTATGTCTAAAGATGACGGAATCCTAAAATCATCAGACGCTGCATGAGATTGCTTGCACCGACGGTTCACCCTTCGTTAGACTCGCAAATTAGGTTTTTGATGCAAAATTAAAGATTGAGACTTTCCATGACCAAAGGGAATATAAATAGAAGACAAACCCTCGTGGAAAAGTGTGACGAAGATATAGAACAAAGGCCAATATAGATTCAGAAGAGCTTTTGGAGACATTTGGTGTTTTGAAGTTCAATATATTTCTAGAGATCTTTGGAAGACAACGAAGAACAAGAATGAAAGTTGCGATTGAGTTTATGTTTTATTAGTGTTTTTACTTTTGAATTCTAGATTATTGATTTGGATATTGTTAGTTATATTTGTATGTTTGTTTGGACAAGATATTTGTGTTAGTTATTTCATTGAAGACCATGTTTTGTTTTAGTTGTGTTTATGTGTTTATTTCAAATATGAGTAGCTCATTCCATCGTTTATCATGAGGCAATGCGAGTATTTAGATAGGGATTATGTTGTGCTGATTATGTTGAGATGATAGTGAGAGGAATGATTAAATTGAATTGATAACTTGAGTATAATGCTTTATATGCGTCATGAAAACATAGATGTTTAGATTCTTGTGACATATGCAACAACCAAACTCATAGGATAGATCTCGTAAATTTTACACTTCCACATGTCGTGTGATGGTTTGCGTGTAGAAACTAAGGCATAGGTAGTCCACTAAGATGAATACGTTTCAGGAATAGAGTGCAAATAGTAACATTTTGGATTACTGTGTGGGGAATCTACAATTATAGAAATACCTCATAGTTCTATATATCCACACATGAATCAATCATAATTCATCTCAACAATGATTTGTCTATGACCTTTGATCATTGTTATCCAAAGAAACCTAGTTCCTCACGATACCACTAGTTAATTATTGATTTAAGTCTTCAAATAAGTATTTTAGTTATTATCCATCAAATCAAAAACCCCCGTTTATTCCCTTTAGTTTTTGAGTTGTGAGTGTGAAATACGACAACTTCACATTTATTTAATTTTATTTTGCAAGAATAGATAAATTAATAGTTAAAGTCAAGCGCAATCCTCCATTGGGTACAATATTTGTGGGTCATAACTTACTTCCCCTGTATTACTTGCACCCTTACACTTGCGGTGTTAATTTGCCAATAGAGTTTGGGCAGGTCAGCTGCACCACCTGCATCTGCAGGTCTCTATTCTAGTTCAACAGTTGTTAGCCCATCTCCTGCATCTCCACGGCCAATTTCTGCTTCAGGGTCTTGTCTTGTCCCTTCTCATGCTCCTCCTACTAGCACCCTACCCAAACGTCCAAGTGTCATGGCTGCTGCTGTTGCTACTGCTGCCTCACTTTCAATAGATTTTGGTGGTCATAAGCGGGCAACCATCTGTTGTAGAGGATCGTCACCAGAGAAAACATCCTGCTCATGATCAATCGTACGACTAGGAGCCAGTCGATGTGGATCCAGAAATTAGCAACGCTATTGAGGAATTCTTGGACATTGGAAGCTTTTACCTTGGCGATAATACTACAGTGCGTCTAATGAAAAACTTTTGGCCTGGTTCGGAAAGGAAAACGTATTTTCAGGATCTTGGCCGAACTAAACTCTGTCTTCAGACAGTGCTCTCTACATTGGACGTATGTATTTAACACATGTCTGGAGTCACTATTTTGTTGATCATTGTATTTTTTTATGCTTTGGATTTGCTTGTTCTTTTGTAGCTCATGGGTAATTTTTGAACGATGATAGTGAATTTTGAAATTGCGATGAATTGTCAATGGCACTATAATGCTACCATTGAGAATCATACATGTGCCGTTGCTCAGGCGAAAAGGCGAAAAGCACAGAGGAAGAAGCTAAGGAGAAATCTGGCAAGCTTAGCAAGGATTTGGAGGCCGTCTCTGCCGAGCTTCAGCGGTATAAGAAAGTGGCTGAGATATACAAGCTTTAGTCAATAGAAGCTTGCCAGGAACTCATTAGTGTTATTGCCGAGAACAAGAAGTTGAAGAAGTAGGTAGATGACCTGAGTCATTCTCTACTAAAAGAGCAAGAATGAGACATCTACGCTGAAGAAGAGTAACGAGTCTCCATAGAGTGAGCTTGAGGTGGCCAAGGCGTCTGCAAAGGATGGTGAGCAGCGTGGATTTGATAAAGCTAAGTCAGATGTATATTTTGTTATATCATGCGTTGTCTGATACTTTTTGTTGTGTCTTTTTACAACTTCGTCTCTTTCCTTATTTTCATAGGATTCAACCGATGACAGAAAGATGGTTGTGGTGATCAAGGTTTTCTGCTCGGCCACTTTTGAGCATATAGCTACCATTTATGGTGGTTATGACATGCGCAATGGCTATGAGATGCCTCATTATGATGTCAAGAAGAAAAAGGCGTTTGGTGCATGCTTTTCACCTGAAGACTTTGACATACTAAAGAGTCTGGAGGATGAAGATGAAGAGGATTCCTCGGCTTCTAGCCCTACTCCTGCTCCCAAGCATGATCCATTCCCTTGCTTGAAGCCTCTAAGGAAGTTTGGTTGAACGACCATCTTGCTAAGGAAGGTACTTTTGGTGCCAAAGATACTCAAGGTGAGCTGGAGGAATGAGAGCAATGCTTCGATGTTGCTGTTCTTGATCAACCTTTGGATGATGCCCCTTCTAACGATGTTGTCTCCATTATGGATCCTTCTGCTGCCATATCTTTGATTACCAACTATCTAGCCTTCAGTGTGTCCTGCTGATGGTACAACTCCACTCGATGAGTCTTTTGACAGCCTAAATGAGCAGAGTCGTAGTGCGGTCAAAGCTCTTGGCATGAGGCTGATAAATGCCTTATTGATCCTTGTCTCTTGGTGGCCTGCGTGCCTTCTATCTGCCTATGTGCCACTTGATATCTCGCTACTATGAATATTTTTCAACATTTCTTTAATTTTGTACATACTTAACTACTAGTTAGCCTGGCCTTGGTGCTCAGCACATTTGTCCTCTGCTTTACCTTGGCCTCGGTGTCAAGTGCTTTCATTGTGTTTACTTTGATGGCCTTTGATCCTTTATCCATTTTTTCAATTACCTTATACTGTTCATTCTGCGATATTTTAGTATATTACTATTGTGATTGAGGCTAGTGCTAAATATAGTTTGTCATATTCGGGCCTTGTTCTTCATTGCTTAGGGTAAGAGGTGTTGCACCTGTTCGATGTGTTTGTTGAGGGATAAGCTTTAGATGAAAAATAAGTAAAAATTGGGAATTTTATTAATATTGAGACTCAGCCCAGATTTTTTTCGGGTTGCCTACATATCCCACCACTTATAGAACGAGAAACAAGGCCTCGTAGTTCAATGCTAAAGATTATAATCAAGCACTACATGTAGATGCTCATTATTCATTAAAATAAGAAATAATAACAACTAAACTACTACTGTGCTTTAAAATTCAGTGTTCTCATAATCGGACAGGTCACCGAACCGGTGGCGTTACTGGTTACAGATTTTACATGTTGAACCGGTCTAACCACTAGTCGAACCGGTATACAAAGTCAACAACCTACACATATAGTCAACAAATAATATCTTGTACTATATTTCTTAACATTCTCAAACTATTCACAATTATATACTAAAACAATACACATGTCATCACAATTCGCAACAACTTAACATTAAACATCACACTGGTACACATTATTCATAATACAAACCAACTTAATTCTGAAACACAGAACATCTCAATTCTCATATTTGTGAAATTACCAAAATAAAAATAAATAAATGAAAAAAAAAAAAAAAAAAAACTACAACAATGTCACATGTAATGTAAGTTATAACATCTCACATAAACATCTCATGAAAGTTAAAACACAAAATTGTCAATTCCCTCCTAAACCATCAACCTCATCATCGGCATAAATGCCAAAAGCGCTTATCCCCATTCTGTATTTTGTCAAGTTCATTTCGGCATTTATCACATCCGCACTTGGGTCACCTAAACATTAAACAAAGTGGTACCAAAGTTAAAAAAAAAAAAAAAAAGAATACTCCATTAGAGATAATAAGTGAAGATCTACGAGGATAAACGTTAATATTTGACATATAATTAATTAGCAATTGGTGGTTGTGAAGTTGTAGCATTTTGTGTCTCCACATTGAGCATTTCTTCCAGATCATCATATTTAAGGTCTTCACCTGGATTTTCCTCACTCTCCCACCTTATCAATGTGTTCGTAGTCAATTGGATCATACGACTTATTTTTCTCTTCACCTCTACAAGACAACATAAACTAATAAGTTAATACTATAATAAATTAAAGACTTGTATAAAAGAACAACATAGATAAAAATTGTACATTCTCTTCAAGCGTACGTTGTAATGCATGAATACAAGATAATTTAGTCTTTGATGCTCCTTCATATTCCACTTTTTTGTATGAATCTGCTCAAACACACTCTAGTTGTGCTCACATCCAGATGATGATGATGTCTGACCTAGAAATTTTATAGCAATCTTTTGCAAATTTGGTGCATCGCCACCAAATAGTTCCCACCATAAATCTAAGAAAATGAAAAAACTTAGTACAAGTCTATAATCAAATCAAAATTCAAAACAATAACCAAATACAAATAAATATACATACATGGAGACGCGTTCAACATTCTGAACTACTAATGGTAGTCCAGAACTTCCTTGACGATCTCAAAACATCATCATTTCAGTCACCGCCTTGAGAACACCTGGGAGAAGCTTCTCGAAAGTCATGTATACACATTTCGGAATTTCAGGTTTTTGATATGGGTTACCATTAGCATACTTGGAAAACTGGGTTAAGATAATAAACTACCGAATGAAGACTTTTTTGTAGCATTTTATCCCACCTTCCATTGATCATGTCAACATATTGTTTGTAAAGTTTCTCTTTACCTTTGAATAATTCTTTTATCCCATTGATTTCCCTATACATACCATTATACACAAAGTCTAATGAAGGCGTCTCATCCGCATCACAGATACACAACAATCTCATGACTCCTAACTTTCACAACAATCTTGCTATCCTTCCAAAAAATTTGATCCAAAACAATGTCTTTAACTTCTTGAGCCTTTGCATCTTTCTCAAACTTTTTAAATTCTGCTTCGATCATCATTGCTTCCAAAAATATACGCGTTCACACAAACTATTTAAAGCTAGAAATGTTTTGCCAAATCGTGTGGTACCAGGAATAATTATTTCAGTCCGTCTAGGCCTTTGCTTAAGCCATGCATGAGCCACTTGCAATTATAACAAAACAAGTAATTCATGAACCATGATGTGCTAATTTTTTAACAAGTGGTAGCTCATAAACATCTTTCAAGATCAAATTAATGCAGTGGGCAGAGTAAGAAGACCAAAAAATTGTTGGATACTTTTATGTGAGCAATTTTCCAGCTTTCTTATAGTAACTTGCATATCAATTACCATATGCACGGCATTTTTGACTGCAACATATTCAACAATTTTTGAAAAAGATTCCACAAATTCTCAGCACTAGACCCTATAGTATATACATCAACAGACTTGATCAAGGATATCCCCTTTGAACAATAAACCATAAAATTGATCAACGACTTGTGGCTTCTATCTAGCTAACCATCGCCTGTAATAGTGCAACCACTAGTAGCCCAAGTACTTCTATGTGTATCCATAGTCAACTGCACTTCAGTCTTAACTTCTTTAAGCAAAGGAATTCTTAAAGTATGAAAGTTAAGACCCGTATACCCATGACCCATTGCTGGTATTCTTGTAATTGATGGTTCAAAATATGAAGATTCACAGCATTCATAGGTATACACGCATCATACATTCACATAGTAAATGCCATATCTGTATCATGATAAATTTGCTTACTTTGCATTCAAACCTTAATGTTGGGCTGAGAGGAGTCTACCTTGCTTTCCTTTCATATCACCGACAATTTCATTTGTCTTTATTTTCTTAGAACTACCATCTGTTTCTATCAAATTTTGAGCTTCTTCACTTTCATTTTCTTCATGTGAAGAAATAAATGGTCTTTTATCTTTATTAGCCTTTTCTTGCTCATTAAGTGCTGAAAGAAACGCATGCCTAACTAGATCGGTCACACGTTTACATATCTTTACATTACCCGTTTTTCCTGCTAGTTGTTGCTTCATGCAGGTTAATCCCACCATCACTGATTATTTGGTGAGAATGAATAGATTTGAGACTCTTTGACTTCCATTGAGTTATTGGCATCTCAATTTAATGATCCCATGTTGGAGCAACTTTACCCCGAGGATTTTTATTCCTCGTTGTAGCCAATTCATTTGCTAAATTTTGTGCACTTGATGTATTTTCTTCCATTACCTATTTCAATTTTCAACAATAAATGTTAATAAGAATATCTTAGGAATGAAATCATGACAAACATGAGGTTAACAATGACAAGTTCCTTTAACATAATGCTACAATAACACAAACAATACTTGAAAATTCAAAATGCCACTCAACGACAAATTTGGGAGCTAATCAACCTATCAATTCTCAGTTGAAACTAATAGTTACATTTTATAATTCTTAAGTCAATTTTTGGAACAAAAATGTTAGAGTTATTTCATTACATAATTCATAATTGTGACACAATATGCATATTGTTTAACTAGAGAAAACTAGAGTATGGCATCATATATTACTTATTCAGAAATTCCTCAATCTGAAATTCTCCTGTTTTCTTCAAGTGCCAAAATTGAAAAATTCATCTCAAGATTCACATTCGACTTCCTTAATCATCTAAAATTAACCACATGAAATCACTTTAAAACATGGATCAATAAAGTAATTACTTCACAGCATGACCATAAAATAAACAGCAGGACTCAAGCTTTTACCTGGATGAGGAGCGGCGCCGCTGGAGGAAGAGAGGCCATCGCTGGAAAAGGAGAGGCGCCACAGGAGGAGGAGAGGCACGCGTGGAGGAGGAGAGGGGCGATGGAAATTTTTAGGGTTCTAAAGTGAGGGGCGTGGAATTTTGATTTCCGGATTACATGAATTCTAGTGTTATTGTTGGGGGGTTAGAATTGTAATTTCACTTTGTTTCTTTTTGTTTTGAGGGAAGTAGCGATTTGAACCGCAAAAGTCGGCCACATGTTCCCAATTTTGGTTCGGTTTTGGGCGGTCCATACCTAGACGGGTTTTAAGAACACTGTTAAAAAAACAGCTAGGATGCTAGTGTCCTAACAATAATATCCTCTAAGGTTCTTGATGTTCCATGGCTGCGAGAGGCTTATTCCTCCGTGTTATGGAAGATAGTAATATCCCTTTGAGCTTGCTATGTCCACCTTGTAAGGTCCTTACCACTTTGCCTGTAGTTTCCCCGCATACTTGTGGGTTTCAAGTTCCTTAGAACCAAGTACCCCACTTGAAAATTCCCGAATCACACTCGCTGATCATAAACCCTAGCAATAATAGACTTATAAGCTTGGGTCCTCTGGTAAGCATCTTGCGGTGTAGAACCTATCATTTTTAGGTCCAGATTCCATTGGTGCTTCAATTTTATATGTTGGCATACCAAATTCCGTTGTAATCACTGCCTTAGAATCGTACATCAGTAGATATGGAGTTTCCCCTGTGGAAGTCTTGAAGTTCTTTTGTATGCCCATAATATCCCTAGTAACTTTGTCCAGCTTGTGCAATGCCTTCCAACCTTTTAAAATTTTGACCAAGGTGTTGTCAGTGGCTTCTACTTGTCCAATCACCTTTGGGTGCGTTACCGCGGTGAAACTCTAGTCAATTTTCAATTCCTTCCATCATTGGTGCATTTTTCTTCAGTGAAATTACCTGTCGTTGTCAGATATCAACACTCGAGGTATTCCAAAATGACAAATGATGTTCTTCCACACGAATTCCATCATGTTGTCTCCAGTTATGACGGCTAAAGCTTAAGCCTCCTCCCACATTGTGAAATATTCTACTGCCACCAATAACCATTTCTTGTTCCTTCTTGCAATGGGCACAGGTCCCCTAGTGTCTATCATCCATTGATCAAATGGGAAACCATAACTAATCGTCGTCATTGGTTGTGATGGAGTATGAATTATCATTTCGAGCAACTGACAAATCCTGCATGTTTGTGTGAATTCCATAGCATCTTTCAATATAGTAGGCCAAAAATACCCTGCCTAAGAATATTTTGTGCAAATGAACGACCCCTGCATGGTTTCCATGACATTCCTCGTGTAGATCTTTCAAAACATTCTCTTTATGTGCTTGTGATAGGTATCTTATAATTGGCCCTTCGAATGAGCATTTGTAAAGATCATCGTTGAACATGGTTAACCTGGAATATTTATACTTTTGGACCACTTGTGGATCAATTGGTAGCTTATCGCTCTCTAGATAATCGATGATCTCATCTTTTTGACTTGCCTCAGGCTCCATTGGGAAGACAAAATCCACCATGTCTATAGCTTTTTCATACCGTTTTGCATATATTACAAGCCTATTTGCTGCCAGCAACGTTACTCTCCTTTCCAGAAAGACCTTTGTGGTGCTTGCAAATCATGACGATGAGTCAACTCACTCATTTTCAGACCTAGGTATCTGAGATATGGTGAAAATATTCAAACTCAGCTATAGCCCACTTGAGTTTGTCTAGGTATAGACGTATAGTATTATGGCACCTTTCTTAGCCTTGTATTTTCCACTTAATTGATTCACGATAAGTTGTGAATCGATGAATGCTACAAATTTTGTGATCCCAATTGACTTTTCAATTTGCATCCCTGCTAGCATAGCTTCATATTCGGTTTGATAATTTGTGACGGGAAAATTTAAGTTGATATCATACTTAAATTCTCTATCTTCAGAAGATCGTAGACAACTGCCCGTTCTGCTTCCATTCAACATGGAAGATCCATCAACATTGAGTACCCATAACTCTTTCAGGGTCTTTGAGGTGGTCCCCTCCGTAGTAAGCAATATTTGTTGTTGGACTAATGGTTCGCCATCACAAGAAATTGTTTCAGCCACAAAATTTGCCAATCGCTACTCCTTGATGGCTTTCTTGGTTTGGTACTCCAGACCATATTCGCCTAATTCTATTGCTCAATTAATCAATCATCCTCGGGTCTCTGGCCTCACCAAGACTTGTTGTAACAGCTGATTGGTCAGTACTGTAACAAGATGAGATTGAAAATAAGGCCAAGTTTTCTATCTCTAGATAATTCAAATCTGCTTCTGATAACACCTTGCTCACATAGTACACTGGCAAGTGTTTACTCTCCTTTTATCGTACCAACACAGTGCTCAACAAGCTCTTTGTTACTCCCAAGTAGAGACACAACATCTCTTTCTCCTTGGGCTTAAAAAGTATGGTGGTGAAGTCAAATACTCCTTCAACTGGAAAAAAGCCTCCTCGCAATCCTTAATAAACTTTAGAGACTTCCTTAAGTTCTTAAAAAATGGTAAGCTCTTCTCAGCTTATTGAGATATATAGTGGCTTAGCGCTGTAATCCATCCACCTAGGCAATGTACCTCCCTGACCGACTTGGGAGTTAGGAGGTCCATAATGCCTTTGATTCTGTCAGGATTGGCTTTGATGCCTCTTGCGTTTACCATGAAGCCTAAGAACTTCCCTACCTTGACTCCAGAGGTGCATTTATTTGGGTCCAGTTTCATCCTATATTGTCTCATATTACTAAATGCTATATTAAGGTGATCCACATGACCCCCGACTTTCAAGCTCTTGATCAACGTCTCATCTATGTAAACGTTCATGGTTTTGCCAATTTGGTGATAGAACATTTTCACAACCAACCTCTAGAAAGTTGCACTTGCATTTTTCAGCCCAAACGGTATCACCTTATAGCGAAAGATGCCTATGTTTGTGATAAAGGTGGTCTTGTGTTGATCCATCAAAATTTGATGGAATCTACTTTGCGCATAGCAAAGTGTTGAGAGTGCGCATCACGTGGTTGAGTCCATCATAAAATCGATCATTGGCAGTGGAAATGATCTCTTGGGCAGTGCTTGTTGAGGTCTGTGTAATTCACACAAATCCTCCATATAGTGGGTACTTGGGAACCAAAACATCATTGCTAAGCCACTCGACGTACTGTACTTCAAATATATAGCATATAGCTAGTTTTGTTTGCACTTTTAACTCTGCTACTCAATTTTTCTCCTCATTCAAATATTGTTTCTTCTATCGTATTCTTTTGTATCTACATTTAGGTGATGGACGACCACTTGTGGATCTATGCCATGTAGATCTAAGTTCGTCCATGCAAAAACGTCGTAGTTCTTCCGTAGTCATTCAATCAACCTTGTCTCTAGCTCCTTTGTTGATTCTCCCCATATTTAGAGCACCTTACTCGGATCCTTCTAAGAACGTTGAATCTTTTTGAATTTCCCTAATGGTTCTATTCTCTTATCCTTCAATTGCTTCTCGTAATGCATTGTAGTCTTGTCCTCTTTCTCCTTCTTTTTTGGATTTCTTTCTTTGTCGATGTGCATTGGCTTAGTGCTAGTTTGAACTACATGGTTCAAACTCGTATCGTTCTCTACAACAGTAATTGATTGTTTATCTAAGTTCTTCTTCCTCGGAGCTGCCATTATATGCATTCCAATCACAGCAACACTAGGATCTAATTGCATCTTGCTTGGTTTGGTCGAGGTCATGTAATAGCTCCATGCTTCTTCATACTTTTTAGTAATTTTAGCCATTGTTGAAAACTTGATCTTTTGGTGACTAGTTGAGATTACGTTAGTAAAGGCTATGATAGCCTGGTGCCCAGTGAGCATAAGCAGAGGAAACATCCAAAGGAGGTGGGTAGTATCACTTTTCCAATCACTCGTACCTCACCTCCGCCAAAACCAAGCAAGTGTGAGCTTACTTTGGTTATCTCTTCATTTTCCAGCTTCATGTGCCGCAATGCTTCCATGAAGATAATTTCACAGAGCTCCAGTATGATTTGCTATCACATCAAAAACCAACATTGTGAAATTTAGGACCTTAGCTTCTAGTGCATGTGATGTGAAGTCATTCCAATCCTCAAAGATGATCTGAGTCCACCTTATCTATTGTAAAGATTGCACAGATCTCTAGGCATTTTAGCCTTTCTTTGTATATGTCCTGAGATATACGCTTCCTGCTATTACTAATATCAACTCTTGTTGGTCCTCCACAAATCCTTGTTGTCGCGACTTCAGTAGGGTCATTCAGGTGAGTCTGATTTTGGGTCGATTCATGTCACTACCCTCTCGGGGAGCCTGTCCATTTTATATCATGAGTTAACTTATCCTCTCGTTTGTCTTGACTTTTCAACACAAATTCTACCAAATTCCCATCCTATATGAGACATTTCAGTCTCATTCATTAGGGCATTGCAATCGCTTGTGTAGTGCCTATTCTGCTTATGGTATTTGCAATACTTGCAAGAGTCTTTCATCTCCTTGGTTTCCCTAAAACGTCAAGGAGTCTTGAGTATCCCCTGATTTTTGACAATTGCAAAGACTTCAGCAACACCATCCCTCAAATGAGTGTAATAATCAAAATATCTAAAGGGCGATTGGCGACGGTTCCTTCTCTTGTCATCCTTCTCCAATTCTTGTTGTCCCTTCTTCTACTGCTTTCGATGTTATCTTTCGCTCCTATATTGCGATGCACTTCTTCTAAATCCATTACTTATCGAGCTATTAGCATGATGCTCTCGATCGTCTTAGGTTGTTCCCAACTAATACATCCAGCAAATTTTGGCTCCATGTGCAGTTTAGCAATACAGTTGCCACCAGATCTGGAGTGGGAAACTCGACTCTGGTTATCTCTATGTTCAGCCTTTCAATGTATTTTCCCAAGGTCTCATCAAGCTTCTGCCTTATAGTGAACCAATGGCTTGGCACCTTCTTTTTTAGCCACTGAGTGGTAAACTACTGGAAGAACATCTCCTTAAACTGTTCATGTGAATTGATGTTTCACAATGTTATGTTCTTCAACCATTCTCGCACAGCTCTCGTAAACTCATCACGATCAATTTAGTCCTCAGGTTCTTGCTATATTTTGTTATGTGCGGTTGTTGATCCTAATCTTCACAGTGTTTTCTTGGATCAGTAGTTCCACCATAATTTTCATCTTTTGAAAGTTGACGCCCGCCTCCAACGTCAAGCGACTTATGGCATGACAAAATGGGGTCAAGTTCTCCTCTGCTAAATTATGCTCGGCGCGCACTGGCTCAATTGACTTCCCTCTATAGCTCAAACATTTTTTTGACCTTTCTATCCTCCCTAAATCACTCCACGCGGGCGTACATTCTAGACCCTCTGCCTTGAAATAACTTCCACATCTCCACAGTTAGCCTACTGGAAGCCTTTCTGCTCCTTTGTCATTTGCCATGCGAGACGAGCGGGGGTTTCTCCTCTCCAGAGACTCAGAATAATCTTCTCAGTTGGGCCTAGTTATCGTGGAACGCATGTCCACCCTAGAGTCTACTCTCTACTGGATTTGACGGGACCTAGGTGGTGGCACCGTTGATGGTTAAACTGCTCTTGTTGCTGGAATCGGTGGTATCACAGTCTATGCCAACTATTGCATAATCATTGGCAGAACCAATTGCTAGAAAGCCGATATGATTTGAGCAATATGTGCCGAGTGCAATGACAGTGACATTGGCTATAGAGATGCTTGAAATTCAATCTCAGCACACGGCTGAGTTGTTGGAGTTTTTGAAGTGTGCTCAAAAGTCTCAGCAACTCGCACTTCTTCTTCTCTTTGGGACCTTGTTCTTTGGGCCAGTCCACTTTTGTCTCCAATCTTTCTCTGAACCATTATGTCTTGTGTTTAAGTGGTGTTTTAGGACTCGAGTGCTTATGTGGTTCCCACAGATAGCACCACTGATGTAGAGTATTTTTTGACTGGTTATGTGTCCACTCGGTCAACGATCCACGTCAGACTGCTTTGGTCCCTACTGAATTCTTAAGCTGCTTTTGAGTTCGGAACATGCACTTAACACCATAAGTGAACTAAGCTGATGCCCTCTAGGCAAAGGCACTCCGATGCTTAAGTCATTTAACTTGAAATGTGAGACTGTTTTGTGCAAGTACAACAGGTTGAAATGAACAAATCAAAATAGCTAAACAGATCAAATAGAGCTCCAAAACATGTCGAACTAGATCTGTTCATACATGTCAAAAGAGCACTGTCTAGAACAGGTCAAACAAAGCTTTAAAATAGGCCAATTTAGAGATGTTGAGACAACTTGAAGTTCATTGTCTGGAACATATCAAATTTTGATCTAAACAGCTCAAAAATACTAGAATAAATAAGAATTACGTACCTCCTGATAACGATTAGGGTCTCTATTTATAAGCATTTATTTCCTTAATTTTTGGGATCTTTTGGGCCAGGCCTATTAAAGTTTCCAAACAGTTCTAAATGCACCTGTTCGGACATCTCGAATTATGCTTCTCCAAACAGGTCGAATTGCACCAAACAACTCAAAATATGCCTGACTGGGCCAATTTCGAACTATTTTCTTCTTGAGTGTCATTTTGCCTTGAATAGTCATTTTGCATTAAAAACTTAATGGTGCCTGCATCTCATAATATGAGCTCAAGGTATCGTATGATTTTGACATCTGACGGTACCGAAATATGGTATATCATAAAGAAAGGCTATAGTTAAATTTGAAACTAGAAAAATAGAAAATATTAGAAATAGTAAGGGTGTTTTGGTCATTAAATATAACAAATACAGTAAAAAACCAAAAAGAAAAAAAAACAAAGGGAGGTTGTATGCAACTCTTTGAAGTCGTAGCGGGGTAATTTGCCTATTTATTTTTGTAAGGGTGCAATTTCCTAGTTTATCATAACATAGGGGGTAAATTGTCAAAAATCCATCTTTAAATTCAAGTTGAAGACCGCAAATTGCAGCTTTTAGAGACTCCAAAGACTATAGATTGCAAACTTGTTATTCACAATCTCTAAAAGATACGAAAAGCGTAGTTTGCGGTCTTCAAAGGTTTGAGGAATAATTTATCCGGCCAACAGAAATATTGTTCAACAGATTTATAAAAGCCAATTGTACATTGATTGTTTAATTTACATAAGCAAATTTATGTAAGGTGTTTTTGAATAGTCGGCTCAAGTGTATTGATCGCACACGTAAATTTCTATTTATATTATAATAAGTTAGTGTTGGGAATTACTAACCTTAAGTCTATCGAAAATGGATTTTAAATACTTCGTGGATTTTCTTTAACCCAGCTCGGTTCCATGACATTTTTCACCATCTACATGCCCCTCTTTGATTCGAATTCAACCACAATACAGAGAGAATCCATGTCCACAGTCCAAGAACCCTTTTGCATGGTGAAGTGTTCCGTAAAAATGAGTTTTTGACTCTGCCAAAATGTGCTTCATTATATGCACAAAAATGGCATTAAATTTCTTGATATTCTCTTGTTTATTTTGAGATTAGTGACGGAAGACTTCATTATATCTCAAATTCTATTTGGCCAACCGTATTCAAAATTTTCAGATGTTATCAACACCATATGAGCATCATACAGTAAATTTTGGAAGGCCTAAATCGAAGGATATGGAAATTCACCATGGATGACCAAGTAGCAATTGGTTACATGCATTTCATAACATCATTAACATGTAAAGCATGATTAAACACATCATGCCAAAAACATCAAAAAACGAGCCATAAGGCTCTGATACCAATGTTGGAATTATTAACCTTGAATCCATTGAAAATGGATTCCAAATACTCCATAGATTTGATCTTTGACCCGACTCAATTCCATGACATTTTGCACAATCTACATGCCCCTCTTTGGTCTGAATTCAATCACAATAGGGAGATGATCAATCTCCACATTCTAAGAACCCGTTTGCATGGTGAAATGTTCCATAAAAATGAGTTTTTGACCCTACCAAAATGTGCTTCATTATATGCACAAAAATTGCATTAATTTTCTGCATATTCTCTTGTTCATTTTCAGATTAGTGAGAGTGTGAAGGTTTGGATAGTTTTATCCATAAAAACTACTCCCTCCAATTTGATAATTTTATTCTAATTTGAATTAAGTTGGGTTGGATCCAACCCACATGGGCGACCCACCCGTATAATACAACAGTTAGCATTACATTTCTTAAATGTATATGATAATTTTTTCTCCAAGAAGTTGCAGATATTTTCTTTATATAAAAAGGGAAAACCTTAAATATAAAACTATTAATTAATTTCATAAAAAAACTATTAATATGGTTTTACCATATACTTTAGTTTTAACGTGTCAAAACACTTTTTACAATGTCGAAATGATAATAAGTATGCAAACTAAGTATAATGTTTTTCCAGAAAATTAAAGTATTGCCAATCGAATGGAACAGTGAGAAAAAGATTATTTTTCGTGAAAGTTTTTCAGGAAATTCTGTTCTTTTCTTTTTCCCATTTTTTGTGGAACTAATTGGAGTCTAAACTACTTGCTATCTACTTCTTTTTCTGTGACCACTTTTTACCACCTCTGATCTTTCACCTTTCAAAATTAAATATTTAATTAACAATACTAACAATAAAGAAATAACCTTAAAGGATTGAAAATTATAGGATTCTAACATCATTTTATACGGAAAAAGTCGGTGTCAAAATCTTAATATTCAAATTGAAGCCTGCAAGTTGTTCTCTTCAAAGACTTAAAGATTGTAGATTGGAGACTGTTACAATGCGGTCTCCAATAACCGCTTATGCGGTCAAAAGATATTTTACAACAATCTTATAAGAGGCTACTCCGCAATGATTCTCAATGTACATCAACAAATTCTTTAAATTACTTTTTACGTTGACTATAGTACTTATGCTACAACCACTTTTTCCACTACGGGTAGGACGATCTGTCATCTTTCAAACTTAAATTATTTATGTAGCAAGCATAAACAATAAGAAAATTAAACTTCATATATGGAAATTAAAGCTTTCAAAAATCAGTTCACAGGAAAAAATGGTTTTTAAATCTTATAACTCAAGTTGGAGACCGTTATTTGCAATCTTATAAAATTTACCATGGAGATCGCAAATTGCATTCTTTAGAAACTCCAAAGATACTAGGTGGGAGACCATTATTTGCAATCTACAAAAGTTCAGAAAACTGCTTATCCAATCTCCAGATATGTTTTGCACTAGTCTTATAAAAGGTTGTACAATATCAGCAATCTAAATCTAACTCTGAAGCAGCTATAGGATGTTGTCCAATTCCGTTCATTGTACACGAATGAGTCCCTTTTGTACTAATCTTTTATGTGCCAAAAAGATCAATTTTGAGCTTCATTCTTGATTGTATCAAATCTTTTTACTAGTTTTACTTTATTTTACTTTTTTGGAGTCATAATGGTAAAAAGGGACAAATCGAGGTCAAAAAATAGAATTCTAGGCAAAACATGCGAGCAGGGATGCGAAGGGATGCCAAGAGAAGAAATCGCATAGAAGAATGTGATCGCATTAAAGACAACATACACCTGCACAGAATTCCTTTTTTAAAAACCACGATGGAGCTTTATGCGGAGTTAAAGGATTCTATACAGTGTATATGAAACCACGCTAGACAATTATCAAAGTACAAGATTTCGTTCAAATTTTTGAAAACACGGGAGGTATATGCACTGCACCCTCTTAGAGGGAAAATGGCAAAAGTGGACTTTAACAAGGCCTACTTGCAAAAGTGGTCCTCTAAAGTAGCAATCTCCAATTTAAGTCCTTGAAAGTGGAATCCGATGCAATTTTAGTCCTCTGATGCCAGAGTCAACGATTTTGACTCTAAAATTGGCCGGATTGTTCGATTTTGACCCTTAATTTTGAGATATTTTTCATTTGTACCCCAGATCTTTTCCAAAAATCACATCTACATCCTAAAGTATTTATTATTTAAAAATTAATTTAAATATATTTCAATCAACAATGTTCCTTTCAGACCGCAGTCTAAAGTAGTGATTCCTCTATCAATGAGAAGTTTCATTTTCACTGTATGTTTTGATGTGCTAAATATTAAAAAAAAAAAATCGCAGTGTTTTGAGATCTTCTTGATATGTTTCGAAAAAATTATAAAAACTGTTATTGCAATAGACATAGAAAATATTGTGTGTTTCTTTGCTATATAGTCAAAAATAAAAAAGCCTCTATCTTTTTCGTGGAAAAGAAAAGAAACTTTGATCCATGTTCCTTTTGGAATTCGATCTGTCGGTGCAAGAATTCCAAACAAGAAGTCAAAAATGAAAAAACCATAATCCTCAATTTCCCTCCTAACCTTAATCCGAAACTGTGTTGCCGTTGATGAAAAACGGTTATATGTAGAAATTGAATAAGTTCTTTTGTTTGACGGAGAGAATCGGGTTCTTGCCCGAAATTTAATTGAATTGTCTGTAACTGATTTTCTTTCCTTATGTGCTTGTTTGTGTTGTTCGGGAGAAGTTGCCTTTTTTTTCTTTTTACCGTTTTTGAACTTGTGGTCTACAAATAATATTAATTAGTCATAGATTATTGGGATAATTACAGCTACACCCCGTGAGGTTTGATGCAATTACAGATATCTCCTCTATGGTTTTAGAAATTACAATGACCTCCCCTGAGGTTTGAAACCTTACACATACCTCCCCTCCACAACTTATGGCATGTTTGGATATCATTTATGATATTCTTATGCGTACTATACTTACACCCTTGAAGTTTGGTACAATTATAAAAATAATCTTTGATGTTTAGAAAAAAATACTCTAAATATTTTGTGAAGCTACTATATTACTATATAAAAATACAAAAATATTTAAATTAAAATTTTAAATTTAATCCAAATATTTTGTTTGGATATGTGTAATTCTTATTGATAGCTTCAAGACTAGAGAAGTAGATGGTCAAGTTAATTAAATGATAAAAAAAAAACTCTAATAAAGATAAATGTTGACCATACCTTTCAGCCTTGTCCATTGACAATAGAAGAAACGTAAAATCTTAATTAACGTTGAATATGATGCATTACTATGTGTCTTCATTTTCTCTAGATTTATTTAATACTAGTGGGGGAAATTGAACTATAACCTATAGTTATTTTTAGAGTACGACTTTAGACATTTATTTAAATCCATAATTTATAATAATTATTTACTTTGATGGTTGTATTAATTATACATTTAAATACTCTTTTTGAACATGGGATTTGTTTGTTAGAATACATTTAGTATTTTTGATTCTTAAATATTAAAGTTATTGTGGTGAATAACTTGAAAATATAATGAATACAAGATTATTTTTAAAACATGTACAACTTTGGTATATTTGACCTGAATTCTTTGAGAATGATTCATTCAGTGGTTGAGCCGATCAAGCAAACTTGAATGCACGGTCCGTTTTTATGAACATTGGTTATCAAAAAGAAAAAAAAAAACACTTGGTAAAAGATCACATCTCCCTGCGAGAAATAAGACAAGAATAGAAAACTCAATTGGAAAAGTTCTACTTCTAAATGAAAATTAACAAAAACAACAGAAATTTAATTTCAAATTTAAACATTTTTTTAAATACTTTTTATATTTTTAGTCAATAATATAGTAGTTTCTAAAATTATTTGGAATATATTTTTTTTTCCAAGCATCAAAGATTATTTTTATAATTATACCAAACTTCAAAGGTGTAAGTATAATAAGCATAAGAATATCATAAATGATATCCAAATATGCTATAAATTGTGGAGGGGATGTATGTGTAAGGTTTCAAACCTTAGGGGAGGTCATTGTAATTTCTCAAACCACAGATGAGGTATGTGTAATTACACTAAACCTCAGGGGGTGTAGCTGTAATTATTCCTAGATTATTTGGATAGGAATAGTTACCACTTACCAAAAAGGAGGGATTAGGGAATATAATCTTCAGAGACATGTTTGCGAGATTCAAGGAATTTTGACAATAGTTTAACCTTAGCTAATGCATATTACGTTTTGTTACATACTTACATACCTGTTTTTTTAGGAAAAATCTTTCCTCACAGGACTGTACAGTTATGGGGATTTCTCAACTTTGATCCCTTAATGAGTACTGATTCCATCTTTGGTCCCCTATTGAATTTTTTTGTAACTTTAGTCCCCTAATAGAAAAAGTGTTGCCTTAAAACAACAAAAGAGGGGTGCGATCTCAGAATCGCGACTTCTTTCCTACATGAAAACAACCATCATGTGACCACGTGCACAACACGTTATTTTTTTTGCCAAAAATGACGATTTCGGTGGAAAAAGGGATCAAGTATGAATTGTGAGACACATTAGAGGACCAAAGTTGCAGAAACATTCAATAGGGGACCAAAGATGGAATCAGTACTCATTAAGGGACCAAAGTTAAAAAAAACCCGTACTATTATAGTCCTCTTTAATTCTTAAGAAAACAAGCTACAAAATTGGGTACCTGCCATTCAGGTTGGGAAAAACTTATGGTAATTATGCACTAAACTTTAATTCGAAATTGGACAATTGCACATTTTCTCGAACTTCTTTGTAAACTATTCTAAATGGTGGACTGACCATCATATTAAATACAAATTAATTTTCCAACTCTATGAAGGATTGATTTGTATTTCAAACTATGATTTTTAGAAGAAAAAAAAATCTTACAAATAGCTACCTTTTTATGAGAATTAAAATTTGGTTAAAGTGTTACAAAACCATTATGACACTATTATCACACATATATTTAATATGTTCAACATACCTGAATAATTTTATTTGAACTACAAAACACATCCTACATATATTAAAGAATTGGGAGAAAACATGTAAACAAACTTCTCGTAGAATTTATTGGTATTTCTTTTTCCAAAAAAAAAAAAAAAAGACAGGACTTTTGATCTGTTCAACATATAATCGACAGGTACCTTATAGTCCGAAACTTAAATTTTCACCTTTTACCAATAAAAAGATTTTTGTGTTTTGTAATTTAAAATACAAGATCAAATATAAAAAAGTCAAGAGATGATGCTCTCAAAACTATAGTTGCATTATCTGCTATATTTTTTTTTTCATGATTAAAATATATATAAGATACACATATATAGCACACAAACTATACCGTGTTGTTAATTGTTTTTTGTGAAAATATACGCAAATGAACTTGGATCTAAATTTAATATTCAGTCATTTAATAGCATTTTATCAGGAAAATCAATGATTACAAGGCATCTTATATATTTATTTTATCTTTCTAATAGCCAGTTAATTAGGATGCATATAAAACCGGCTGTAAGTGAATATATCTTACAGCCGGACTGTGAGGCTAGCAAAGCTGTTTTTTCCCTTGCATCAAATTCGGTCTCTCAGGAAATATAATACTTTTACACATTATGCTGATACTGACTGATACAGAGGCAATAATATATACAAGTTCTTATAGACACTTTTAGCAAAAGAAATTAATTCCAACCCTTGATACACCTTAATTTCATGTTAAAATATAATACAACATACATGTTGATTTCTGTTACATGATTCTAAAAGCTTTTGTAGAAGATAATCAATCTGCCAGTGTTCCTCTAAATCCATCTTTTGCAGACGGTCTCAAACTATGCCCAACTATTAAAGTCTGTTCGTCTGGCCGAACAGGCTGCCATTGTAAAATGAATGGGCAGATATGCTGACACAACATAAGAAGAAACCTATCTATTTCGCAGGCGGTCCATCAATTTCTGAATGGGTGCGTCTCACCCACGATCCAGGTAGTCGGATGAATCCCTTTCCTGAAACAGCAGTAAACAGTTGATGGCAAATTGAAGGGTATGCACATTTACTAGTGGGAAAAAGAAGTAGGATAAACCTGCAGGTTTAACGTCCTCAGGATCTTCTGATGTGCCACGATTTGGGTTCGCAGTGCTACCAAAATCTGAATAAGAGTCGCTATGTTCCATAGTTGCATGCAAACTGAGGGGCTTCGTTGTGAACTGACAATAAGCAGATTCCAATTTCTGATGAATCTCTTCCATTCTTCCACTATGCTCATCCTGTCTATCCATCTCGATGATGATCTGAGTGCAAGTAAGATAAAAGGCGGAAAACCATATCAGTATAGACCACCATGAGTTCAATTATCTTTTTGGATGATTACATCTACACCCTCAAGATTGTGACTGATTACAGAAACTTCCTTCAAGCTTCAAGGATATGGAAAATAGAAAACTTATTATAAAGTTTACTCAAACTTTATAGGAAATTTCTCTAATCACCCAAAACCTCGAGAGGTGAATATGTAGTTATCTATTTATTATTTAGCCGAAATGAAACTGATTTGTTTCAATCACAAGGAAGCATCTCCTCCAAAAGTTCGGCGGCAAGTAGTTGTTACCTTTGAAGGTATCTTCTCGAAAACTGGCTGAAACCTTTGCTTGCAGTATTGATTGAATAGAAGTGTACCAATAATCAGCGGAACAGTGAATCCAGATGCCACTGGTGAGCTCTTGATGCCAAAAACTCCCAAGGCTATTATTTGCATCAACACCAATGAAAATATTGTTGTATTGTGCACAATAGGCCAATAAAGTCCCCCACTTTCGTATTCTGTGACATATACATTGAGTATCTGAAGCACATATACACATAAGAAATGATTAGAAAGTGAAATCAGTAAATTCCTCTTTTTTTTTTCCTTTTTTTTTTTTGTCACTATCGATAAGTTCCTTTCATTCCAAGAGAAACATAAATTAGGGGGACCAAAACAACATATATTGTTGGATATGAAACAAGCATCACGCTCAGACAAAGAGATCACAAATCTGGGCTATAAACTATAAGAAACAATCCTAAAAACACATATAAACAAGAGAGCTATAGCCAATAAAGAAGAAGGCAACCAAGTATGTGGCTGAGTATTTAAGGTTATAGCCATCATCAAATACGATTGATAAACCTCCAAAAAAATAAAAGAAAAAATTTATATCCCAGCATATCTATCAATACATAAATCGGTAGTCAGAAGAGCAGTAGATACTTATCAACATGGTGCTTTTCGACAAAAGTAAATTCAAGTGAGCAAATAAAAGTTTGCACGAGATACTAATTAGAAGTTTAAGGAGGTCTTCGCGCTGCATTAACTTTCCTCAATTCAAACTTAAACAAAGTTGGAACCAAGAAAATGGGCATACAATCCAAGAACATAGTAGTAAGAATCCTAACCTGATTGCGATACACCAGAAACGCCAGGACAAAGTAAACCAGCAAAAAGGGCAGTATTAGAGGAGCCAATATGGCACAAGTGAAGCCCAGGAGCCCAAACAAGAGGACTCTTGGAAATTCAGTGTGGTAAGGGAATGTATATGTGCCATAAGTTGAATCATCCTTGTTTCTAAGAATAAATCGATAAAACAAGTTGCAGATGAGAGGAAATGGTTGAATGAGTTCACAAGACAAGCTTGCCCAGCCGGATGTGAGGACATAAGTCATAAAGAAGGTGGCCTGCAAAATAATATCTTAACGAGATAAATATGAAGCTACACTTGAACTTAAAATGTAGAAGTAACACATTATCATCAATAAGCATCTTATTAAGTATGAAAAAAGGGAAGAAGACAACATGAAGGCCCCATATACCATTCCACAAAGTTTACGAAACATGTGTGTGTTTGTGTGTACAATTCCTAACATTTTGATATCATACAGATGATGATACTCTTAGCTGCAGGTCAACTTCGCAATATTTCTTGATTAAAAGTTATCAGCCAGCATGTTGTTGTTATGACAAACACGGAAATTTCAGAAGAAGAAAAGATCACCGTTGTTGGTACAGCTCTGGCAAGTAAGTATGGTATGTTTTGCGGATCTCCCAATTTCTTAATTGACACTTGATAATGATCAATTGCAGTTTCCGTTAGAATAATAGCAAAGAATAGATTCCATATGAGAAAGTATGTAACTTTAACACATGTACTTCTTTTCCTGCCACTACGAGAGATAGCACCCTCCAAAGTTGAGAACATCGTCATTATTGGTGGGACAATATACAGGAAAATCATGAATATCACACTAGGCAGATATCCCGTGATCAGCTGTTCCACAATCTCCCTGCCACAAGAAACAGAATAGAAAGTTGTAATGCCATATAATTCATAGACAAAATAAGAATAACCAGTGAGAAAAATTTGGACAGGCATCTGCAATGAATTTTTTTATTTAAAATCTCCCCAAGAATTTTCAGGTGTTAATTATTTCAAACTGCACATGATATCTTGTTCCTGGTTTTGCATCAAAAAGTGAATTGCATCCTACAAAAAAGGCAGTATGCTGGCTGCTACTGCATTTGGAACTTGTTTTTTTAGGGTTCAAAGACCGCCAGACTTGATAATCTACCTGAGACTTTATAATCTACTCTACTAATCCCAAATTCATATGTACTCTGCTGCTTCAAAATCTGTTAACAATAACATCCAAACCCGACTTTCAGATACTCACACAATAGAATAATGGGGTTGCCTAGAAAATATTTATTACCTCTGTACGATATGCTTGAGAAAAGGAAATATCTTCTTTAGCTTATCAAGATGCACAAGACTTTGTGTAAACACCACTGGGATAAGGAAGGAAATCACAAAAAAAACAGAGGCCACTATAACAGCTATTCTGCGGATCCAGAAGAGTCGATATGGTACACATAAATTTGACCAAAATACGTCACGTGGTTCTGGAGCCAAATCTGTCACCCATGACATGGGATTTGGTGATTGAAGGGCCTCAGAAGCAACCAAAGCAGCATATCGTGTCCTGAAGAAAACCAAAGCAGCCCCACACTCCTGCAGTAAAGATCAGGGTCCCTGACTTGTGAGATACTCAAACAGTTACTTAAAAATTAAAATCAAGCTGTTTAGTAAAAAACTATCAGGATGAGGCTATAATTTCCATTCATACAAGAAAAAACACATTTGCAGAGTATCACTATGAATCCTTCCTGTTTATATGCATTACAGTTTTGGAATCCAGCTATGGAAAAAATTCCCTAACATAATCAACTTTCTCTCATATTACAAGAACTTGATAATTCATTTTTGAGATAGAACTGAAAATTACGGTGACGTTACACCTTTGAATGGTTTCTTTTCTCAAATCGATTTGGTGATTTCTAAGCAATATTAATTCAAGCACGAGAACTTTTATTCCATTGTTCAATTATATAGAACAAAGTGGAAAAGAGAAAAGATACAAACAGGAGGATCTTCTAAAGATTTATAAATGAGAGGCACGAAAATGATTATGAAAGGGAGAGACTAAATTCCATGTACAAGTAGAAAACATAATTTGTATCAGTTGTGATAACCTTTTTCCTTAGATCAGAACCATCAAAGCAGGTTCTCTCCCTAGAATTTTCAGGCCCCTCGGTTAGAATTTTAAAAGATTCTGCAGTTCCTCCACAAAACCCACATCTCATTAATCTTGATGCAGAGTGTTGCTCCAAGCGGGTGGACTTGAGCATCTTGTACATCTTCTCAGCATCAGTCTGCACGTAATAGAAATCAAAATAAAATTACCTTTGCAAAGGATACATTGTGAATATGATAATACAACTAGCAGAATGCTAAGAACAAAGGTCGATTAAACACGAAACTTAATTTGGAGGGTGGTTACACTGATATACGGGAATCCACCTAAAAACCCCATGTGGTTTACGGAACCTATACGAAACCCCCTTGTGGTTTCATGCATAAATCCCCTTTTCATGAAACCACAAGGGAGTTTTGTGTAGAGTTTATGAAACCACAAAGGGGTTTCAGACAGTTAACAAACCACAAGAGCGTTTTGTGCAAGTTTTCGAAACCACAGGGTTTTTTTAAGCATTTTCCCCCACAGATACAAATTACTTAAGTACCAGCAGTCACGTTTTAGATACCTCTAACCTCAAAAATCAGCTTATTTTTCCCACAAGACAATTATAGGATGTTAAATTAGTATCTGTTGCTGATAAGTGATAAGCATTGGTCCATTATTGCTTTGCCAGAAACCTACAAGCTCATACTTGACCAAGAACATCTATCATTGCAACTTCACCTTACTTGAATTCCAGAAACCGTACGTGGTAAAGTTTAACTATCAGATACCCCGTCTCCCACTTCTTCATGCATAGTCCAATAACTCTTTCTATATGAAGAGAGAAAGAGATACTGCAAACACTTCAAAGCACTGCACAGCGGAGATTCAGCATTCGTATATTCTTAATCACTACATTCAATGATGGTAAGACACATACATCGAGATTCAGGTATCATGCACTATTACCCAAGCATACGAGTGACAAGTATATTCTAAGAATCCAAAGTCAAGTCTGTTACGATTAATGCTAAGATGTACTTTATTGAGAATAATAGAATTCTGATCAAGGACAACAATCTTACAAGGTCTGATGTGTCCAAATATCTATAGAAGTAAGCATAGTAAAAGAAATATGGTGATATCAGATGATAAAAAATGGGAAATCTTGCAACAAGCTCTCATGACAAGATCCAAGTACACTTAAAAGATAAATCAATATATTAGCATGCAAAAAATATTTTTATCTAGAATCTCACCATCAATTTCTGAACTGTTCCAGAACGATAAACCATTTGGTGAGATAAATAGCTTGATGCATAGAAATTTGTGAAGAATTTGGTCACTGTGTCACTGTATGCTTCATCCCCTTCCCATGGTATTCCACGAACAACTACTGTGAAGTAACTTGGGTAGGAAAGTGATGCAGCTATATGAGCGACTCTCATTTTTGCGATGTTCTTATATTCCTAAAATCAAGCAACAAAAATATCACCAAAACCAAAGGCTCATGTTAAATACTGTTAACACAATAGATAAGGAAGACACAATAAAAATAAAATTGGGTCGAACACGCATAATCCTTACGAAGTAAAGAAGAAGACAAGCGCAGCCGGTTATAATGTACAATGCAAGACCATGGGCCCAAAGCCTACAAAGATAAAGATTAAAACATAAAACTTGGACTACAAAAGTCAGGTTCAAAAAAGTGGAGAAAGAATCTGGTAGGGAACGTTTTTGTAAAATTGATATTAATTTCAGCATTAGAGCCTATGTCTAAAGTTCCCCCTCCAAGCGCATATACTATAACTTTTTGAAAGACTTTAACCGTCAAAGCCTCGCCAATTCCTAGAACCCAAAGCTCATTAAAACTTTAAGGCACTTGTTTTTGGCATGTAATGACAGGATACACAATTCCTAAGCTAAATATATATGCATCGAGTGTAAATTAGCTAGATACCTGGATATGTTTCAAATTAAATTGCACAATAACACTTTAACAAATAAATTTATCTGATTGAGAGAGACAAGTAAGACAATAGAGAATAAACTTCATCGACATATACACACACACATCGAGCATATACACGGGAGCCTACCATCTGGATCCCTCCTTGACATTCCCAATTGTGAACACGTCCAATGGCTCGTCTGGAATTTGTTTGTGCTTCATTTCTTTCCCAAAATAATTAAGTGGAAGGACAAGAAACAAGCATATGATAGAAGCGACCATTAATATCCTGATACTGTACAATGAACAGCGATATTAGAAGCTAGCTACTTGCACATCAATAGACTAATATCTTCAACTATCCGAATGGTGAAGATCCAAAAAGAAAAAGACATTTTGACAGTATATATTAAGGATTAATGGATAAATCTATCATGTGAAAACCAAGCGAAAGTAAATAGATATAAAGAATCATTAGTGGAAAAACAAGAAATGTAATTATGTAAATGCCAATGCACAAATGATATCTAATTTGATGATAATAGATATAAAGAATCATTAGTTGAAAAACAAGAAATGTAATTATTTAAATGCCAATGCAAATATGATATCTAATTTTGACGAGCATTCTCTATGGACAACTACACTTGTTTTCACAGCCTATTTTTCATCAGGAGGTAAAAGTGTAGGCTCTGCATCACTGGAAGTTGGAAAAGTCAAGGTCAAAGTAGTCCTGTAAAGATACAGCACAAATTACACTTATGCTGCTAATCAAGTTCACTCTTCACATGTAATTGGAAGCAGATGTTCCCTTCACATGTGAATTCCCTCTGTACTACAACATATCATTAGCTATGTATTTGGTCTGAGACATATATGTAGAGCCCAGAAGGTGATCATTTCCTTCATGTTCTTGAATTTGAATTGCATAACCAAGAGAGATTTGTTTGACCAAATCCAATTTTCTTTCCATCTTATGTCTAATCAGTGAAATGAAAGGGCCCCTATGACCAATTGCTAGGTGCTAAAGGTGTACTAGTAACTTCTTAATAAAATAATTCAGAAGGATAATAACGAACAAATTGTTAAGGGATTGAGATCCGAATCCCCAAGAGAACCCAACATTCACATATGAGAAACTATTCTTCCATTCCTGATGATTCAAATTGCTTCCCGCACCATACTAGGCCGAAGAACTCATCAGATTTCTCCATCATTGCTTGCTGTTTACATGTCCATTAAATAGCCTCCTTTCTGTCATTATTCAGCCTTAATTTTTGTTCTCATCATTCAGTCTTGATCCTTCATTCCTTGTTTACCATTTCCATAATCACTTCATAAATTCTGCACAAAATTTATACACCCTTAAGAAAGCAGTTTGAGTGCCTTACTAGATTAACTGCCGCAATGATGCGAAGATTTGCTTCGTTCTAGGTCCTAACGATATATTATCGAACCATGGTTAACATTTAAAGTTTCATTTTGCATTTTTTAGCTCAAATTAAAGAAATTTACAGGTTACCACATAGAGGTGTGATCTTATATATGTCTAAAGTATTATTTGGGATTTTGATATAACTAAACGACAGATAGATTTCAACAATGTTGCTTCCAATAAAATTTTATACAATATATTAGTAATTTTGAAATTAATGTACTTTTATATTTTGTATTTGAAACTATCCCTCCCAGAATAAATATATACATGATTAAATAGTCAAATTCTAAGTACATTTTGCAAATTACTTTACTCTGCCCCTAGTTTGATCGGATTGACTTAGCTAACTCATAATTGTAGCATACACATCCTAAACTTATCACTAAATATCCATTGAAGTACAGAAAACTGGTTTCAAATACTGTCCTCAAAACTCGGGAAAACACACTGCAGTATCATTTGTGCACACTTAATATTTTCAACTTTCCCTCCTAGCTCCATTCAGCACTCAAATGATAATGAAGCTAATCGCAGCAAATACATATTGATGAAGTATCATTGATTTGGGCACAGGAACTTGTTCTTATGAGTTTTATGCTTCAGAGTTGGCATATTGCAGAACCTCCAACCTTAAGCAGGATAATTGGCCAGAACCAAATGTGTCCAAGTGTGAGTAAAAGTTTTAAATCAGATTTTTTCCCTGGATTTTGAAATTTCCTTTTCAGGGAACTCACTTAAAGATCTGCAAATCCCATGAATTCAAACTCTAAATAAAAACAAAAATATGTTCCACTGCAAGATTTGATACCTCTTTCTTCATGAAGGCATACCTCACAAAAACACGGATTTGTACAGAGTTACAAGCATTAGATTTGAGTTGTGACAAACAGAAATCTATAACAGAGGCTAAACCAACTTTTTATCCACGGTGTCGTCCTCCATGGACCTTCTCAATAATAAATTCTAGGTGATGAGTTCAATGTGGATATGTTCATATAGAGAAACCGATCTTAAGAGAAAGAATATGCATATCCAAATGAATAGAACACCTATGGAAGGTAACGAGGTCTGGACAATACCAGACAAGACAATGCATTACGAAGATTAACAATAACAAGCAAAAGGTGAACCATCATAGGTATGCAAAAGATACTGAATATATAACATCAGCAAAGTTAGCAATTCACGTATGACATTATCACCTGAAGATAACTGCGCGGATAAAGACTACTGCATCGACACCACCAGCGGCGAAGATTTCGTCCTCAGATGTTTCCCATGCCTTGACTATCCAGCTGGCAGAAGGAACAAGTCTCTCGAAGCCAAAGGGATCATTGCGTTTAGAGCGCACTTGAGCGAGCTTGTGGCCGAAGTACACACTCACAAGACTAGGCTGTTTCCTTAAGATGGAGTAGAGAGAAAAAAACACCACGCATATAATTGTGTTCATGCCCGCAGAAACTAAAAGAGCAGCAATGTCCATCTGATCTACAACGCCACTCTACTGACAAATCTACGACATGTCATTATGCATTACCGAGAAAATGACCTCGAGATAAGGATATCGAAAATACATATAGTATCGCAGGAATCCAAACACTTGTCAACCAATGGGCTGAAGCTGCATAAGCAAAAGAAGATTTTTCTCATTCTTTTTATTCATTGGCATAGATAGATTTAATAAACTACAACATAGAAACATGAATAAAACCCACATAATGGAATTTTAGTCCACACATTGTCTGAGCCAACCACAAGTCAAGGCTAGAATATTTTTTCAAGACTGAAAATCTTTTGAACACAATCGAAAACAAAATAAAAACAGACACATAAACACATACACATATACATAAATACAAATGCAAACGCCAAAATAAAATCCAATGAAAGATATTCATAAACACAATTCAAAATTTATTGATATATATATAAATATACCTGTGTCTGAAATTCCCGAAATACCAGAAACAAAAATGAATTTGAAGCAAAGCCCACTAAATTATTTGAACTTCCTTCGCTTTGACTACACACACGACCACCAAAAGTGCACGTAAAGTTTTTTGATTATTATTATTAAGTCAAAAATGGAAACCCTAAATTTTGTGAGATTTAAGATCACCTACAAAGAAAAGAAAACAGGGGCGTGATAATGCGGTTGTTTTTATTTCTTAAATTAAAATTTTCACGCGGGAGCGTAGGGTACGCCACGTGTGCAATAGTCATCCATGGAACGGAAAAACGATTCAAAAATTGATAACCGTCCTAACTGTCACTTGTCTGTCTGTCTGCCTCTTAAAGCCTTGTTTGTTTCGTTATACTTGGGATCAAAATTTCTGAATGTTTTCTCGAAAACTATCGAAACGATTATGTTTTTAACTTTTGTCGAAACGAAACCTAAACAAAACTTATAAGTGGTTTTCAATTCTATTACAACTATAAGTTTAACGAAATTTCTGTAACATTTCGAAAGCTTTCGAATAATTACGAAATATACATGGAAACAAAAATTTTGATCAATGATACTGTATTACATCACATGAAGTAATTATCTATTTATCTGCTTTATTACATTCACAGAGTCACTAATACAATTACAACAAATATGTTCTTCTCCTCTAACCTCTATAAATAAAAAGTTCAACTTTAAAATCCAATTTCTTGCAGGTTTGGTCACATGTACTATTATATTAGGTTTTAAGTTTTATTTAAAAAGAAAAGATGCAAGTATTATTATATTTTTTTTTTTGCTTTCGAACATTAAATCCTAAAACATGATGGATTAAAATATTTTACAAACATTAAATTAAATTCTAAAACAAATAAGACGAATAAAGACGACTAAAATAATAATTCTTTCAACTTTAAAAATATCGTTATTTTAAACGTTGTTCGAGAATCAGTTTAGTATCAACTTCTCAAGTTGAATTATTTTATGATTTACTTTTAAGACAAAACGAAAAACAAATGCTCACATTTCAAACAAACACCCCATAGTTTGTGGGCACATTTAGATATTTGGCAATATTATGCGATAAGCATCCTTGCAGAAAATGCGGGCCAGTGCAATTAAAAGCTATACAATTAGCTCTTTGCTTATTCGAATCGTAATAATTAGCTCAAAATGTATAGCTTCGCTGGCAGACATTAATGGACAATAGATGATTAACTGTTTTGATCTGGATCTTTTGAAGATCCTAGCTTAACGAGTAAGGTACAAATATATATAGAATTATAAGTGTAGTGATTCATAAAAAGATGTTTTTAATTATTTTCGTTTGGAATTTATCGTGGGGTTATAATTATGGGTAGGCCTGACTCCTAATGACACTACACAAATCTTTCCAAGTATATTTCTAAATCATTGAATTTTGTGGTTGTTCCGTGTTCGAGCCGACATCAAATAGTTTTGAAAATTCTTTCATTTTAGAGGTGGAGAAAATAGGGACATGTTGGGGCCCCCCAAGCTTAGGGCCCAGTTCAAGTGCTTTTATATGCCGACTTGCAAAGTTTCACTTTCTGCATGCACAACCTTGAAAATTGAATCTTTTCTTTTTATACCGAATGAAAAAAGGAGGTCCATACAAGTTCTTGAGATTTCAATTGCCTAAAAAAGACGTACGGGAGAGGAGAACAAAAAGCCAAAACCCATCTCAGATTTAATTTTAGGGATAAAAGCGTTAAACCTCCTATACTATAAGGGATGTAGCAATTTGCCCATGAACTTTTTTTTTTGGCAACAAGCTCCCCGTACTATGGATATATAAGCACTTTGCCCCCTCAACTATTGACTACAAAAAGTACTTTGCCCCCTGATCGAATTTCCGACCAATTTTCGTCGGAATTTGAAACATGATCATGATGGTTCATCATTATTTAACCTCAGATTCAATAAAATGCCAATTTTTCACTTCGGTGTTTGTTATATTTTTCTGAATTTCCAAGGGTTAAATTTTGATAATTTAAACTATGGTTTGAAAATTAAGGAAATATAACAAAAATCGAAGAGAAAAAAGGGCATTTTATTGAATTTGAGGTTAAATAATAATGAATCCTCATGTTCACATTTCAAATTCCGGCAAAAATCGGCCGGAAATTCGGTCAGGGGGCAAAAAGTCTTGTTTAACCATAGTACAGGGGACTTGTTGCCAAAAAAAAAAAATTCAGGAGGCAAATCGCTACACCCCCTATAGTATAGGGGGTTTAACGCTTTTATTTCTTAATTTTATCAAGTTAACATGATACATAATTTTGAGATTATGTACTTTTCAACTTTTTTACTTATCTCACTCACTAATTTCAAAATAAGTTATTTAGGGAATGTAGATTACCTCTCTAGTTCTCATTCAATTTTGAACCGGATTGTTGTCATCGGGTGATGTGTCAAACAGATAACCACTCCATGTCAGGCTAATTCAATCTATGTTGGATCCTAAAACAGCTTTGAGTCTGGACCCTGAGACATCAAACGTAAACTAAGCCAGAGCCTACTGATAGAAATGATAGGATTTATTTTATTTAGTATTTAATTATAGAGTTCTAATTAGATTAGGATTCTAGTTGTTTTATTTCCTAGTTTATTTATTTCCTAGTTATATTATTACTTTGTTTATGAGTCTTAGTTTTGGTAGGATTTGGTCTCTTTAGCCTATAAATATGAGGCTAGACCTATTTGTCAGGATACGTTTATTATTATTGATTATTGAATTCTTCTCTACTTCTCTACTTTCTTCTTCTTTCTCCTCTCTAAATTCGTGATCTCTTCTTTATGGTTGTCGATCTCTATCAATTGGCACCAGAGCAATTCGATCTTTTCCCCGATTTCCGCTGCAATCATCGTTTCTAGATTTAAGATTCGATTTTGTGTTCCCGTAATTTTTCGCAGTTCCAGTTCTGAAATTTTCCTGCCGGTACAGAGTTTTTGAAAAAACAAACTAAACGAAAATCCTTACGAAAAAAAACAGAAAAGAAAAATCCGAGCGTGCACATCACGCGCTCAAGAAAATTTTGCATCGCTGCGTCGTCTTCAACGTTCGTCCGCCACCGCCGCCGCTTTCAACACCGCCACTTTCTCATCACCTGGCGTGCAACCCAGCGCCTCCACCAACAGCAACACCGTTCGACTTCATCGCCGATTCACCTTCGGAAATTCGCGAAACCCTAGAACGCGAATCGTCGTATTCGCATTCTTCCGTCGTTCCTTCACTATTCGTCGTCCCGTCAGATTCGCCGCTTCTCACCGGTGAACAACCCGTGTCGCGCCTCTACTCTGCCACTTGATTAGCACTGACGAACGCCGAGTCTCCGATCAGCGAAGAAAATTTCGACCGAGTTCATCTAATTTTGGAATTTTTCTTTTTCTTAATTAATTTTCTTATTATTTTGGTTGGATTAAATTGATTTCTTGATTTTCAGTGGTGTTCGGTGTGCTCAAGTACTCAATCAGAAAAGGAGTGGACCATTACAGTGACATCGGAAATTCGGCTGCTCCTAATTGTTTCGGTAACAGTATTTCTTTTTTATTGAATTTAAGACTTTTGGGTTCGCGGCAAGTTTAGCAATATTAATATTAAAAAAATTTATTTTTTTCGAATTATTACGTGTTTGCTTTTCTGCACTTTGATTACAACGAGAAAATCGGCCCTGATTTATAATTAATTTACTTTTATATTGTAACGTCAAATATTAGCAAAAAAAAATATATAAATAAAAAAAATTAATAAAAAAATTTATTGCATGCCCGTAACAAGATCAATGGCATTAGATCAAAAGATCGAGGAACTAGCCAACTTGATGACATCAATAAGAGAAGAATTTCATAACACTTTTACTTCCCTTGACAGAAAGTTAGACGATCACATATCCCAGTGTCAACGAACCACAGCCAGTCATGCCCCATCCCCTCGTGACCGTGATAAGGGAATCCTACCGGCACCAGACACTAATCCCGATGTTCATCCTTCTATAAGGAATTTGAGTCTTGCAGGTCGTAGGCAACAACATGTGGAAAATAACTGGCCTAGAAGATATTCACCCAACCCTGATGAGTATGGTGAGAATGATAGTGGTTTTGAGGACCTTCACAATAGGTATCGTGGTAGACGTAATGACCACCATAGGTACCAACATCATGATGATGACATCACTAGGAGAGTCAAGGTAGATATTTCCGAGTTTGAGGGTACCCATGATCCTAATGTCTTTATAGATTGGCTAGATCGTCTAAAAGACTATTTTGTGTTTTATCGCATGAACAACAACCAAAAGGTTCTTTTCGCACGGTTGAAGTTAATAGGATCTGCCAAAACGTATTGACAAAGTGTCGAAATTGAACGTGAGTATGAGAATGCACCTCCCATCACATGTGAACTGGCAAGAATCCCGTGAATCAAATATTATAGTGATTCACGGGATTCTTGCCAGTTCAAATGCATGTTGTTACTTAACGTAGGAGAAGAAGAAAAAGCCTTCTTTTTTTCATTCTACAACAAATATTTTTGTAAATGATAAGATTTTTTTCTTTTTTTTTTATTCATCAAAACTATCTATAAAAAAAATTAGATAGAATAACTTCAACCTTTTCAGCTGATAGTGAAAGAACAAAATCGGTGTGAGTATGAGAATGCACCTCCCATCACATTATGGGAAGACATGAGAGGTATCTTAAGAGACAAATATTTGCCTTATTTTCATGAAAAATAGATGATGAATGAGTGGTTGAATCTTAAACAATGGACCTTGAGTGTGCGTGAGTATTTCAATAAGTTTGAAGATCTTAAAATTAGATGCACAATTAGGGAGGCACAATGGATCACTGTAGCTAAGTTCATTAATGGGTTAAGGGATAATATCAAAAGATATGTTAATTTGCATGCTCCTCGAACCTCGCATGATGTTTTTCACAAAGCCTTAGAGATAGAGGAGTACCACATGTCTTCATATTCCCGTAGGATGACTTCCCAAGCTGGGGAGTCCAAGCAAACCAAGTATGTCACCTTCCAGAGGCCTAATAATTCTTTCAACCAATCCTCTAAGGGTAGTGGTCAACCAAGTCAGCTTGTTAACTCCAACGTAGGCAACTCAATCTCCTTTCCATCACCCTCTCCTCCAGTGTGTCATAAGTGTTACGAAAGCGGTCATATAGCATCTCGTTGTCCACATCGTGCCCTTTATTTAGGTATAGATCATCAGGAAGCTGAGTCGTCTGAAGAAGTGACAGTTGCATCAGAGGAGTGTGAGGCAACCTTTGATGGTGACATGAATGAATTTGAGGGAGATGGCAATGTTAATATCATGAGGTGTACCCTTTCTTCTACAGATGGCCATGACTCATAGAAGCGCACAGCTATCTTTGAGACTAGGGTTAAGTATGGAGAGAAAATCCTTAGGATAGTTATTGATAATGGTAGTTCTATGAATGTGGTGTCTAAGTCAGCCGTACGTCTCATTGACCTAAAGCCCGAACCTTACCCTTCATCTATCAAAGTAGCTTGGGTTAATAAGACTTCATTGTCTATTTCTGATAGATGTCAGGTACCCCTTCAATTAGGACCCTACAGTGAAGACATTTGGTGTGATGTTTTATCCATGGATGTTGCCCATATCTTGTTAGGACGTCCGTGGATTTATGATAAAAATGTTGTCAATTATGGTAAGGACAATATCTATGTGTTTTCTTATAATGGGAAGCGGGTTAGGTTAACTCCAGGTAGACCATTAGACTCTAGATCTAAGAAAGATGGCACTCCTACTGAAAAAATGCACCTACTGCCTGGCATCGACTGTGAGAAAGAGGGAGTCGAGTTAAATTTGCTACTTGCCGTAGTTGCTAAGGCCCAGTTCGAGTTTCCCAGTGACACATCCCATGAGAGTCCACCTGAGCTTAGAGATCTTCTAGAGGAGTTTAGGGATATTACCCCAGATGAGTTACCAAACCAACTTCCTCCAATGAGAGACATCCAGCATGCCATTGATGTAGTCCCAGGATCCCCTTTGCCAAATTTACCCCATTATAGGATGAATCCTACTGAGCGTGATGAGTTGATTAGACAAATAGAGGGTATGTTAGATAAAGGGTTCATACGACATAGCCTTAGCCCTCGTGTTGTTCCTGCTCTTTTAACCCCTAAGAAAGATGGGTCTTGGAGAATGTGCATTGACAGTATAGCCATTAATAAGATCACTGTTAGATATAGGTTTCCTATACCTAGACTAGACCATATGCTAGATCACATGGCCGATTCTAAGTGGTTCTCTAAGATTGATTTGAGAGCGGGGTATCATCAGTTGCGGGTTAGGCCGGAGATGAGTGGAAAACTTCTTTTACAACTCCTGATGGATTGTTTGAATGGTTAGTCATGCCGTTTGGGTTAACCAATGCCCCTAGCACGTTCATGAGAGCCATGACTCACATTCTACGTCCTTTCACTGGGAAATCTTTGGTGGTTTACTTTGATGACATATTGATATATAGTGCCACTAAGGAAGAACACCTACCACAACTTCAATTAGTTTTTTACGTTCTTAGGGTTCAGAAACTTTTTGTTAATTTGAGTAAGTGCTCTTTCTTGCAGTAACAAGTGATATTCTTGGGTTTTGTTGTCTCTAATCAAGGTATCTATGCCGACTCCGACAAGATAAAAGCCATAGTGAATTGGCCGGTCCCTAAGACTGTGTCTGAGGTTACAAGTTTTCATGGGTTAGCCACTTTCTATATGCGTTTCATTAGGAATTTCATCACCATTATGGCTCCTATTACAAATTGTCTTCGTAAGGGTGAGTTTAGGTGGAGCAAGTCTGAGATGGAAGCCTTTGAGTTGGTTAAGAAAAAGATGACTGAAGCTCTCGTGTTAAGTCATCCTGATTTTAGCAAAGTTTTTGAGGTTGCTTGTGATGCATCAGGAGTAGGATAGGAGGTGTTTTAAGCCAAGAAGGCCATCCTATAGCGTTCTTTAGCAAAAAACTCAATGAGTCTAGACGAGTCAAATATAGCACTTATGACAAAGAGTTTTATGCCTTAATACGTTGCCTAGAACATTGGCGATACTACCTCCTACCGAAAGAGTTTGTACTTTGGAGTGACCATGATGCCCTTAAGTTTATAAATGACCAGAAGAAACTTAAAGAGAAACATGCTAAGTGGGTCGAGACACTCCAAGATTACTCTTTTATTCTCAAACATCACTCGGGTGTTGAGAATGTTGTGGCTGATGCGTTAAGTCGAGTAAGCCTTTTGTTGCATAAGTGGACTACTACGGTTGTAGGCTTTGACAAAATGAAGGATTCCTATATCTCTTGTAATGATTTCTCTGAAATTTATAATGAGGTTTTAGAGGGCAATCGTAATGAGTTGATTGACTACCATATAGTGGAGGGTTTTGTTTCGTGGAACTAAGTTGTGCATTTCTAGTACTTCTCTTCGTGACTTTCTTATTTGGGAACTTCATGATGGCGGTTTAGCTGGGCATTTAGGACGAGATAAGACCACCATCCTTGTTGCTGATCGTTTCTTTTGGCCATCTTTGCGCAAGGTGTGGCACGTGTTGTTTCCTATTGTCGTGTTTGTCAACTTAGTAAAGCGAAGAAGCAAAACATTGGCCTCTACACCCCTTTGCCTATTCCTCACTCCCCTAGGAAAGACCTTAGTATGGACTTTGTGTTAGGTATTCCTCGCACTGCTAGATGTCACGATTCTATCTTGGTTGTTGTGGATAGGTTCTCTAAGATGGCACATTTCCTTCCTTGCACTAAAACTGCCGATGCATCTCGTGTAGTTAGGATCTTGTTCAAGGAATTGGTGCGCTTACATGGATTACCTTCTTCCATAGTGTCTGATAGGAATGTAAAGTTTGTGAGTCACTTTCGGAGAACGCTTTGGAAATTATTTGATACTCACTTGATGTTCTCTAGTGCTTTTCATCCACAAACTGATGGTCAAACAGAAGTGGTTAATCGGTCTCTAGGTAATCTCCTGAGATGTCTTGTAGGAGAGAAGCCTAGCACTTGGGATTTGATCTTACCTACTGCCGAGTTAGCTTATAATAATTCCACTAATAAGTCTACTGGTAAGAGTCCTTATGAAATTGTTCATGGTGTAGCGCCTCGACTTCCTATTGATTTAGTGCCATTGCCTATTACTCATAAATCTGCTGAATTTTCTGAAACTTTTGCACAACATATTCATGATTTACATTCTGATATTCGACTGAAAATTGCTAAAAGTAATGCAAATTATAAATTGGTTGTTGATTTACATCGTATGAAGTTAGAGTTTAAGGAAGGCGATTATGTGATGGTTCGAATTCGTCCTGAAAGATTTCCAAAACATTCTTTTAAAAAGCTTTTTGCTCGTGCTTCAGGACCTTTTCGTATTATACGACGTTTGGGCTCTAATGCTTATTTGTTGGACTTGCCTCCTGAACTTACTATGAGTCTTGTCTTCAATATTGAGGATTTGACTCCTTATCGAGGTACTTTTGAGCCTCCTACATTCTCTGCTAGTGTCATAGGGGGTCTGCAACTGCTTCGGTTTCAGTGCCCAAGTTACCCCCTACACCACCGTTGATCTTGGATAAAGTTGAAGCAATACTTGTTGATGAGATTATTAGTTCAACCGAGGGAGGATTCCAGCGCTACCTTGTTCAATGGAAAGGTCGTCCCAGACAATTCATGGATTCATGAAGAGGAACTTTGTCTTTAGTGTCCTGATTTGCTTGAGGAGTACATCAATGCTAACTCTCCGGGGGCGAGTTTTCTCAAGCCGGGGAGAAATGATAGGATTTATTTTATTTAGTATTAAATTATAGAGTTCTAATTAGATTATGATTCAAGTTGTTTTATTTCCTAGTTTATTTATTTCCTAGTTATATTATTACTTTGTTTACGAATCTTAGTTTTGGTAGGATTTGGTTTCTTTAGCTTATAAATATGATGCTAGACCTATTTGTCAAGACACGTTTATGATTATTGATTATTGATTATTGAATTCTTCTCTACTTTCTTTTTCTTTCTCCTCTCTAAAATCTCGATCTCTTCTTTATGGTTGTCGATCTCTATCACCTACTCGACGTAGGCACTTCGATGAGGACCTAGTGTAGTAATGCACTCTAGGTTGAATAATTAGAGATCGAATTATTGCTTTGTGGTCGAATAATTCAGATCGAATAGTAAGCTCTATGGTCGAAAGTACGTACCTCATAATGATGACTACTGGTCCGTATATAGACGAATTTGTCCATAATTATCGAATTTAGAGTTTAACTAGAACTAAGAATCCTTGTTTACTTGGAATTAAACTCATGCCGTCACATCGAATTATTGCCTCTCAAGACAATAATTCGATGTCCCTTTGAGATCAAATTATTGTCTGAGGCTCAATAGTTCGATCTTCTCCGCTTTATTGTCCCGTTCACGTGTATTTTACCATTTTGTCCTTGCGTACCAAGTGGATTTCCATGCCTCGGGAGCGTTAGTTGACGTGCTACGTGTCATTACAAAATTATGTCACAACAAGTTTTATTTCTTTGATCTTTCATTTTAAAAGTTCGGAATATTAGATAAAAAGTTATCTCTATATGATATATTTCTTTAGTAGAAATAAAAAGTTATCTCTTATGATATATTTCTTTTAATAGGATAAATTTTATGTTTAGATCTTTAAGTACCAAACGAAAAGCAGCATTTTGACATTAAATTTTGATGTTGAATTAGTAAAAGGTTATGAAGTAAAATCCTCATCTATACTAATATATAAAGGAAGATGTATTTGTGTGGTGACATAGGGGCGAAAAAATGAAAGAGTGACACCAAACTTTTGATTTCCAAGTTTAACCTTATAATTATGTTCCCTATAGCATCTTATTATTAATTTTTCAATTTTAACCCTACAATTTAAGTTAGATGAAATTAATTATACCATTTACTATGAAGGATGATTTCGTTCCCTATAATTCATATTCTTTCAATGGAAATTACTTTTCTTTCCATTCTACTCTAATTATGCTGATTAACTCTTCCATTAATTCAAAGTCTTTCCATCTACGCAAATATTTTTTCTTGCTTTTTCTCTTCTTCTAGACTTTATTTTTTTCTTCACACTTGAATATAAAATATAGTACTTTACAATATAAAAAATTAATGTTCGCAGGGCTCTGCGTGCCCAAGTTTTGAGTAGTAATATAATGAAAAGTATATATGTTTGAATTTTATAAAACTCGTTTTATCATAATAAGTTTTGTTAGGACCGCAAAGTCCGACAGGTTTCGAACTCGGTTGAACAGTCAGGACTGCCAGGTCCAACTAGATTTTATTTCCTTGTTTGCAAAATTATTTTAAAGAAAAATTTCAGTTTTATTTACTTTGATTTATTTACTTACTTATTCACACGATTTTATAGTATTATTCTGTTATTTAGACGCGTGAATATTTAAGTGGGTTTGGAAAGATTTAACTTGATCTTATATTATCTTATCTTATGGAAAGTTAATCTTTATCAAACTCTTTCCTATATCCTTTAGTAATCTATTCCTTGTGGAGTTCTTCTTTGTCTTTGATGTGCAGGATATATGAAGATCACGAAGATCTTATCAATTGGAAACAAAGACGTTGCAAAAGGAAGAATCGCCTTATCATGGAAAGATTCGGATATACTTTGGAAAGATCCTGTCTCGACTGGATATGGAGACTGGCCGAGAATCAAGGATATCTTTCAGGAGAGCTATCCTATAAATAGTAGAAATCCTAGGAATCAATGTAGAACACACGTGTAACAAAATATACATCATTAGGTGTTCTCTTTTATTTTGATTTCTTAGTTTTCGCCCTCTTGAGTTACATCAAGAACGTGAGAAGCCGACAAGAGTTGAAGGGAGTTCAACGGGAAATGATTGCGCCAGTTAGAGGGATCTATACGTACGTGCAGTTCGCTTGGAAGCATTCTCATAAGAAGATCATTACGGGAGTCTTGGTCTTACGGGTCAAACGGAGTAGACGCGAAAAAGGTTCCGGTGGTATCAACATTAGAGGGATTCGGTGTTAGAGTAAAACCAGTTGGTGTAATAACTTTTGTCCGTTGAAAGAAGTTTGATTCAGGCGAAAGCCTCGTGGATGTAGGACATAGTCCGAACCACGTTAAAATCTGCTGTCTTACTTTACTGTCTTACTTACCTGTCTTACTTATCTGTCGAGACTAGGTACCGCGACTATTGCTAAAACGTAAAGTATAAGACTATAAGATCTATCAATTGGCATCAAGAGCCTATCACCTACTTACATTGGTGAGATTCTGGTTTTATTTAGATCTTGCAGATTTGATGGCACAAAACGTTGAGGGATCATCATCATCAAAGCCGCCGCTCTTAAATGAATTTAACTATTCATACTGGAAGGTCCGCATGACAGCTTTCATCAAAAGAGAAAATCAGAAAGCGTGGAAAAGCATTCTCAAAGGATGGTCTCCACCACTAGACAAAGATGGAAAGCCGAAGCTAGAGCTCGACTGGTCGGACTCAGAAGATCTCGACGCGAGCCACAACTCCATTGCAATCAATGCAATTTTAAATGGAGTCAACCTAAATCAGTTCAAACTGATATCCAAGTGTGAATCGGCCAAAGATGCATGGAACGCCCTCCGCGTTGCCCATGAAGGTACCCCATCCGTGAAAAGATCCAAAAGACAAATCCTTAGTACACGGTTTGAGGAACTTAAAATGGAGGATCATGAAACAATAGCTCAATACAATGCTAAACTTAGAGACATTGCTAATGAAGCCTTCCTCCTCGGTGATGAGTACAGTGAGTCCAAACTTGTTCAGAAAACTCTTCGAACTTTACCCTCAAGATTCGATATGAAAATTGAGGCGATTGAAGAAGCAAGAGACGTGGAAAACTTGTCACTTGAAGAGCTCATGGGTGCCCTCTCAACTTTCGAGTTGAAAAAGAATTTGAATGGAGTCACTTCGAAAGGTATTGCACTTAAAGCTGAAATCAAAGACAAACCTCAAAGTGACGACAAGGACGAGTTCGAGAAATCGGTCGCGTTTCTCTCTAAAGGACTCCGAAAGTTTTCCAAGTGGAAAAACAAAGGTACGAACACTTTCCCTTCTAACTCTGATAATTCATATAAATCTTCCGCTGCTAATGATCTTAGCTACAAAAGAAGAGGAAAAGGTGTTCAATGCAGGGAATGCCAAGGCTATGGTCACATACAAACTGATTGTGCAAATCTTCTCCCGAAGAATAAAGACAAAGCCATGGTGTGCACCTGGAGTGATGAAGAGTCATCTGAAAGTGAAGATGAGACTGGAGAAAAGGCCAATATTGCACTCTCCTCTGTCATCAGACCTGACTCATCACCTGTCGCGACTGACCAGGACAACTCTGAAACTGCTTATAATATTAAATCGATTACATCTATATGCAGTGATGACGAGTTAGACTGTTGTATTGATGAATCTGAAGAAAGAACATTTTTTGCATTTTCTTCTATCTTTAATCATGACTCACCACCTGTCTTGACTACTCAGGAAAACAGCGAAGATTCTGAGGACGATAATTCTCCTGACCCATTTCGGGAAATCAGAATCCTTAGAAATATTTTGTTTTCAGAGATACGCAAGAACGTTGATCTAAATAGACAAGTCATGGCCCTCAGAAATAATGTACAAAACATAAAAGAATCTATCACTATTTTTGAGGATTTGGAATCACACTTCCAAGATGTTCTTAAGGTTCTCAATAAGACTGTCACAGACAATCAGAACAAAGTTTCTGATCAAAGTCCTAGTCCCATTTTTAATCATGCTGGTCTTGGTTACCACCCACCGATCGGTCTAAGCAAGGCTATTCCTAGTATATCTGATATGGATAATGATAGCTTAGCACGTGATCCTAATTTCACACAGCCTCATGTTTTTTGCAGGTCCAGTCAACCGAACAGGCCCAGTCCCGTTTGGTGGTCACGACGGATGCACAAGACAAGCAGAGCCTGTTATCATTGTGGTGGTCAAGGACATATTCGTTCACGCTGTCCTGACTTACAACAGAACTCATCAAGGAACGCAGCAAAGAAACCTGTTGGACAATGAGTCCCGACATCTCGGAAGACTCCACGAAAAACAGTGTCTAAAGATTCCGATGAAGATTCTGAACCAACGAATCACATAAGGGTGAAATGTTCTAATCATAAAAACCTTCATTTTGCATTTTCTTCTGTTGAAAACGCCTCACCTGATTGTTGGTATCTTGACAGTGCTTGCTCACATCACATGACAGGGAACAAAAGCCTTTTGACTAACTATGTTACTGGTCCAAGTGGAACAGTTCAGTTCAGCAATGGTAAAAAGGGTCAAGTGGTTGCAAAAGGAACACTCATTCTTAGCGGGTGTCCTATACTTAATGATGTGTTCCATGTTGATGGACTTGAGCATAATTTGATTAGCATAAGCCAGCTATGCGATCAAAAGTTGGTTGTCACGTTTACACAAGATAAATGTCACATATTTGATAACCAAAGGTTTTGTATTTTTTCAGGAAATCGGACTGCTGAAAATTGCTATATCATAACGCAGTCACGACTTCCTTTAGAACAGTTCACAAACTCTGTCTCAAACAGATCTATCTCTCCATTTGTTAGTGAACTATTTTGTTTTTATGGTTCGCAGATCAGTCAAGGAGTCAACAGATTGGTCATAGATCAATCCAAGTGCGTTCAATATCCTATCAATGACCTTGATCTTGAAACTGCAGAACAGTCGATGATTCCTGTCGCAACTCCTACATGGGTTGTTAATGAAACAAGAGGCAACTTCATAGACCTTAGTTTCTCCACCTTTGGAACAGGAAGTCATCTCTACCTAACTATGCATAATCGTGTCATATCACTAGATATTGGTTGGGTTGATCACATGCTTAAGTTTTTTATTTTTGTGCAAAGTGATGTGTTGGTCTTTAGTAACCAAAATTGTGCTATTATCATTGCTCATAATCATGTTAAGCACTTATGCACACAGCACACGGATATATGGCACCATCTCTTATGTGATTTAGGTGATAATGAATGTGCTGTCATTAAGCATGTCGCGACTGGAAGACAAACTGCTGTTATTTTTATGAAGAAAATTGTTTCACAAAGCTTTGAGACCCTCAGAAAGTCTCTCAGCATTTGTCTCCACTAAGCGCTTGTCGCGTGCCCGATTTAACTGAGATGTTTTTATTTGTTGAACTAACTGTCATGACTTACTTGCAGACCTGTTGGACAGCCGGTTCTGGAGCGTACTTAGAACTGCATTGATACACAGTGCACATCATTCCCTCAGTTAAATCAGTGAAATCGAAGGATTTTGCAACGGGCAATTTTTGTTTTGTTTTGTTTTTATTTTGTTTTTATTATCTCTTTGACATGGACATTGTCCACTTTTGCTACCTCATCACTTTAAAAACAGAAGAATTGAGCTGAAAAGAAAAGTATGAGTGATCAAAAGAGTTGTGAAAAGAAAAGAACAAAGAGAGCATGAGCCAAAAGAAAAGTGCTTCAAAAGAAAAAAAATATATGGAGGAAAAAGCTGCCTAAACTCAATGAATATGAGTGAAAGCATTCAATTCATATTTCACGGTCATCACAAAATTGAAAAGAGCTACCATATTCTATATAAAGTTATGTGCGAAAGCTACCTCTATGCAAAAGGCTCAAAGTGTGTGTACAAGGTGCAATTGTATTGTTTGAAAAGAGATATCTTGCAAAACGATTCTTGCCCCTTTCAAATTCTCTTCCCTTTCATCTGTTTATCATATGAGAATACACACACACACATTTTAATGTATTCATCTGGTTCTTGAGTATGCTTCAGTCTCGACCTGTTTTATACTCAGTCTTATAGTCTGTCACGACAGGGTGTCTCGACATCCACTTACACCAGTTGAATCGGTCCTCGGTAAGTTATGTGAGTAATTTGCTGAGTTACTTTCTGTTTGTTTCTTTTAATTTGTGTTTTAATTTGTTTTATTAAACAGGTGCTTTTTATTTTATTTTAAAACGCGATATGTTTAATTTTGGCACGAATTGTTTCCCGCCTATGCTTTGCCGCGTTTTAAATATTCGTAGAGATTGAGTTGCATATCTTGTTGAAATCTTTCCTAGATAAGTCTTGGTAAGAGTCCTATTTCTTATGGGAAGTTGTGGATAATGATTATAAAAGATATGACATTGATTTGATTACATCTATTTATATATCTTTCCTTTAGATCATATCTCACGCCATCCCTATCTCTCTCTCTCGTGTGATTTTTTTTTTTTTGGTGTGTGGATTTGTGTTTTATGTCTTCTTTCTCACCTAAATTTATCAAGAAATTATTTAACATGGTGAAAACTAAGTCATCAGGAGAATCATCTCAGTCGACCCCATCAGCCCCATCAGTCGACCCTGACAGTGCATCCACAACGGGCAACGAGTTGTCCCCAGTCTTGCAGCCAAAGCCGCTCCAAATTCGAATTCCGGCGGACTTTGTTCCACCGCAGTCTTTCACGGCACCACCGCAAGACACCACACCACCACCACCGGCAACAGAGTCATCACCCCGTGCCACTGCTCCTCAGGCACGCGAGTTCTCTCCTCCTTTGGACGACTCGCACTCTGTTCCCATGCCGGACGACGCTTCGCCGTCACCTGCACCTGTTCCTGCATCCTCTCGCCGCCACACCGCCGCGGCTAAAGGGAAGCAGAAGGCTCAACCTCCTAAGCGCACTCCATCTGCTCGCCAAAAGTCAAAACCTGTTGCAGAGGGTGTCGCGAGCCGAGTCGGGACACGCAAGAAAGTTCCTGTATCCAAACGTCCCCGATCAGCTCCTGCTGCCTCGGACTCTGCTCCAATCGAGGTCTCTGACTCAGATTCCAGCCCTGTCCGCAAACAGCAGAAACGCTCAGCTCAGTCCTTGTCTGATAAGGACAACCAGTCAGGCGACCAGTTGGCCTCTGAGGCAGGCAGTCACGACCAGGCTGAAGAAGAAGCTGAAGGAGATTTTGCAGTTCCTCCCCGTGTTCCACCGTCTGATGAGCCTTTCAGGGTGAAAAAGGCACTTTCCGACAGGTTCTACACATCTAATGCCAAACTCAGGTATACTCGTCTCACTGATCGCATTCCTGTTCGTGAAGTTCAACTTCATGATGATTCCTATGAGGGTACGGGGATTATTGAGTTTTTGGAGGTGAGAGGTTTTCTTGAATCCACTCGCAGGGTCCAACCGTTTGTAACCCAGATTGTGCATGAGTTTTACGCCAATCTGGATACTCAACTAGGCATTCCAGGCTCAACCAAGGAACATTCAGTCTTTGTCCGGAAGTTCATCTTCAAGATCAGTCCGCAAATTCTGAACATGCAGTTGGGTTCTCCTGACGTACAAACCGGTCGCGACTCCGAGCTGGAACTGGAGGCAGATATGGATGCAGTCGCGTCAACCATAACCGGCCAACCCACGAAGTGGCCAAAGAATGGAAATCTACAGCGAGGTTCCCTTCTTCCATGGTATGGTCTGATCTACAGTATAATGGTAAGGAATTGGTACCCTATGTCCCACACTTCTACTGTTAGTCCGTTAACTGCTTCTATCTTATTCCGTATTGGTTCGAATGCTCCCATTAATCTTGGGAAACTGGTCTTTGAGCGTTTACAACTTGAAGCATTCGACCACAAGGTAAAGATGACTTTAGGCTATCCATCATTGGTCTACCGCTTGCTTATATCTCAAATGGATATCCGGGTCTCTAAGGACAAGATGACGAGCCGCCCTAGGCCTTATCATGCCCCGAGTCACCTTGTTCAAGCTCTACTTGGTTCTCCGATCCGGCGCTCTGTCCCAACTGCCAGGGATAACGAAGCTGGACCGTCTGTTCCCCAGGGCAGTCTCGACAACCTTCAGTCGCAACTTGCCCAGGTCATTACATTGCTGCAGTCCATGAACGAGTCACTTGCCCAATTAGCGGCAAAGCCTTGACTAGTTCTGGCAAAATGGGGGAGAAAACAGAATATGTAGAATGGGGGAGTCTTGAAGAATGGGGGAGATTTCTACACCGGCTGCTGCTGTTTAATCTTGTTATTTATTTTACTTTGTTTTGTTTTTATTCCGCTTAAGAACAATGTTTTAACTGCTTATTTATTAAGTTGTTTTGCGGAGTGTTGCACCGCTGTTGCAACACATTTTTATTGCTGTCGAGACTCGTTAGTTGATTTATGTGCCTATCTCTTACTAACTTGTCTTATTTCAGCATGTCTACATTTTCCTTGGGATTTAAAAGTGTTTTTGCCAAACAAGTCAATTGGGGGAGATTGTTAGGACCGCAAAGTCCGACAGGTTTCGAACTCGGTTGAACAGTCAGGACTGCCAGGTCCAACTAGATTTTATTTCCTTGTTTGCAAAATTATTTTAAAGGAAAATTTCAGTTTTATTTACTTTGATTTATTTACTTACTTATTCACACGATTTTATAGTATTATTCTGTTATTTAGACGCGTGAATATTTAAGTGGGTTTGGAAAGATTTAACTTGATCTTATAGTATCTTATCTTATGGAAAGTTAATCTTTATCAAACTCTTTCCTATATCCTTAAGTAATCTATTCCTTGTGGAGTTCTTCTTTGTCTTTGATGTGCAGGATATATGAAGATCACGAAGATCTTATCAATTGGAAACAAAGACGTTGCAAAAGGAAGAATCGCCTTATCATGGAAAGATTCGGATATACTTTGGAAAGATCCTGTCTCGACTGGATATGGAGACTGGCCGAGAATCAAGGATATCTTTCAGGAGAGCTATCCTATAAATAGTAGAAATCCTAGGAATCAATGTAGAACACACGTGTAACAAAATATACATCATTAGGTGTTCTCTTTTATTTTGATTTCTTAGTTTTCGCCCTCTTGAGTTACATCAAGAACGTGAGAAGCCGACAAGAGTTGAAGGGAGTTCAACGGGAAAGGATTGCGCCAGTTAGAGGGATCTATACGTACGTGCAGTTCGCTTGGAAGCATTCTCATAAGAAGATCATTACGGGAGTCTTGGTCTTACGGGTCAAACGGAGTAGACGCGAAAAAGGTTCCGGTGGTATCAACATTAGAGGGATTCGGTGTTAGAGTAAAACCAGTTGGTGTAATAACTTTTGTCCGTTGAAAGAAGTTTGATTCAGGCGAAAGCCTCGTGGATGTAGGACATAGTCCGAACCACGTTAAAATCTGCTGTCTTACTTTACTGTCTTACTTACCTGTCTTACTTATCTGTCGAGACTAGGTACCGCGACTATTGCTAAAACGTAAAGTATAAGACTATAAGATCTATCAAGTTTAATACCATTATAAACAACTTCACAAACCACCATAGATAATAAGTATATAGGCGCATAGGTGCAACATCCGATGTTATTATGTGTTATTCTCATATCATAGCCAAATAATATTCTTTTTATTTATTTATACACATTATCTTATCCTGATTTTTGTGATATTTATAAAATAAAGTTGTTTTTGTTGGAATTTGTAATTTTGAAGCAAATGACGATAAGTTTTGGGCTCATGTAACATTTTATTGAAACATAAGGCTCAAATGAAAAATAGTTTTATTTTTGATCATCTGGAATAATTTATTTTGATTTATGGAAAATAATTACATTTCAATTGTTGATAGTTATTTTCGTTTAAAATAACAAAAGTTATGATGATCGAATTATATTTTGAAAACTCTTATAACTAAATCTGGAAACTCGACATGGAGATGTAAATTGTTATGTGCAAAAAAAAAAAAAAAAAAGAAGCAAAAACTGAGTACAGTGGATCATAACAAATAGTAAGTGACGTTCATTTATATAGTTTGTGAACATATGAATTTTAAGTCGTGAAGCAGTACATCTCCATATTGGATAGGTAGATCTTTGTGGATGGACTGATGTGGTGACATGAGATGTTTGCATTCTTATACAAATAGTTTATATGAAAAACTGAGGCTTGAAAATCCACTTTCAAAGACAAGTCAAAATACACACCTCAAAATTACACAGTGACTCAAATAAAAAAAAAATCTCCGTTGATTCTAACAATAAGATCAGACAGCTCAAAATTTAGCTCAACATTGAATTTCTGACTTATTGAATCTTGAGTTGTTTGTCGTAGCTATATTTTGATTAATTTTGTAGTACTTCACTTCTTCATATTGGCAGTTCATTCACAACTACTCGTTCATGTGATATTTGGGATCAATGCCAATCTTGCCTTCACACTTCACTTGTTGTTGCTTCGAAATATATAAATGTTGACTAATCTGGCTAACATTGAACTTGGTAAAAATGAAATAGTGCACTTCTTCCATTCACGACACTAGGCCCGGTCTTCTAGGCCTGAAATGTTATTCTCCCTACCAAGTGTTGTACCTGTCTCACTGTTTTTGTTGGCTCCAGTTTCATAATTGCTTTATTTTTATCATTATTTGCCTTGGTACCTCTGTCATTCACCATGTATCCTAAGACTTTTCCAGCTTTTACCCCAAAGGTGCATTTCTTCGAGTTTAAATGAATGTGAGATTCTTGAAGGGGAAGAAAGGTCTCATGAGAACAAGAGTGAAGTTGATAACTTGGTAGACTTTATGAAGAGAAACGTGAGAACTAGTTCAAGTTCTAAATCTTTAGCTTTTGAAAAATTTCAATCATGAAAATAGTAGGTTCTTCTGACTTATCGTGTAAGTTGTGAGTTTTATGAAGAGGTTGAGAAACTCCATTGGAAGGGGATGAGAAAGGGGTGGATCTCAAGACTACAAATGTAATTATTTTAATTTATTTAAGCCAATCAAAAATAGCCGCCAAATTCCACTTATGGACCAGTTGTTCAAATCCTCAGACGCGGCGATCTGGAACAAGTCCCTTTCTTCGTACGAAACCCTAATTAAGACCATCGACAATCTCATCCCGCTCGACCATTTCTACCGCAAACAGCTCCCGATTCTCCTCCGCGAACGGAACCCTAGCCCTTACATCACCGCCGATGAGCTCTCGAAGCTCGTACAGTGGAAGCTCGCCAGAGGAAAATGGCGTCCACGCTTATTATCATTCGTCTCCTCCCTCAAAGACGACGCCGTTCGAGCCGCCTCCCAAAAGGCTTTTCTCTCCTTGCCCGACGACGTCGCTAAAGCCGTTCAGGAACTGACGGTTTTGAAAGGCGTCGGACCTGCCACCGCATCTGCTGTTCTCGCCGCTTACGCCCCCGATGTTGCCCCCTTCATGTCGGATGAGGTAATCTAAACTAATTGTATTCGCGTGATTTTACTTATCTGATTGAAGTGAGTTTGGGTTCTATTTATGTATGTGTTGAATGCTAGGCTATGGAGGCTGCGATAGGGGACTCAAAAGATTATACATTGAAGCGGTACTTGGTGTTTGTTGACAAGATTCAAGCAAAAGCAAAGGTTGGTTGCATCATTGCCCTCCTTTTTAAATTTATATACTTAATGGCAAGTGTCTGATTGTTTTAACTTCTTTGTCACTGAACCAGTGTTATTAAATGTGAAAGATCTCTTCATTTCGCTGTCCAAATGTGCATTACTGTTTCTAAACTAATGCCTTCTGGACATACATACTGTATATTAATGTTCTTGGTGCTTTACATGCTATAGTTTCAATTGACAGATGACTAGTTTTTGATGGTTCTTTTGATACTCGTCTAGTAGCATCATGGAATATATAGTATCTGTAGGTGTCATTGTTTTTCTTTTACCAAAGTCAGATTGTACACACTTGTATAAAAATGTTTTAGAATCTTGACATGATATTAATGATGCTTTAGCCATACTGCTATTTATTGGTTGGCTTTTCGAAATGTTATTATGAAGTATATGTACGCTTTCTGAGCAGCCTGCTTTGGTAGGGTGAACTTCTATGCTCACCCTATAAGATGCTGCTTTATGTTCTCTGTGCGATGCCCATGCTTTCAAGTCTTCTGCAATGTAGTCGTTAAGAAATGTAATCTTGAATTTCCCCAAATTCCTGAAAATGAAGTTGAATTTTTGGACACCAGGAAGTTTTTAGTTTGATACTTGTAGCCTCCGATATTCATTATGGTTGTACCTGGAAGTATCTACGTTAGTATATGTTAGTAGTGTGTTGAATCTACTTTAATTGACCGCCAAAGTTGCTAATTAAGCGAATAAAAATAAAAGGTAGAATATGCAAGAACACTTCTTCTCAAGAGGATTTTCAATGTCTCGTAACCTGTAACACGTTGAACATTATGTTTGTGATCCCTTTTTCTATACATGTTTCAGCACTCTAAAATATGGAACAATCTTGACCATCCTCCCTTCACCAATATTACCTGCAGGAAGTGTCCACTCAAGAGGAAATTTTTACACCATCAGATATTGAAAGGGCATTGTGGAGTTCTGCAGTAGATGCTAAATTGAGAAGTTTTTCAACAAAGCCAGATGAGGGTACTTCGGACAAGGAGCCTAAAAGAAAGAGAAAACGATGATGAACATGTGTGCTCTGTGTGTGTGTCTGAGACATAGAGAGGTCTGTAACTGTGCTGGATTTGTATCTTGTTATTGTTAAATTAGCCATGTTATCCTTAAATATTTGGTAATACATTGTTTCTAATTATTGTACAAATTTTGCCCTCTCTTTGAATATGAACATATGATAGTTTCTATCTGAAACATATCATGCTCAGCTATCTTAGAAGTGCTTGAAGTTATAAATTGCTGTGTTTACATACATTTTCATTATAATAGGCATGTTAGTACTTAGTATCAGAGAAACTTACATATGTTATAACATTGCATGTGTACATTCAAACACACTCTGACATACTAGCAACTAGACTGAAGTGAGTTATTGATTGAAGTCTATTTGAATCAATTTGCTATCAAAGTGTACTTTTTTTTTTCTTTTTCATTCTACATCAGGTGTGATTGAATACATCATCTAATCTTAAGCGACCCGGTCAGTAGAACCAAAAACTTAAGTTCACGTTCTTTGTTTTACTGAAAGTATGGCTTTAGATTGATGCATAATATATATGAAAATATGATCGATGGTTAAGACAGTTAAGACCCCAAATGCCAAGCAATATATTGTCTTGTGTTAAAAAAAGAACCAGCTAAATAAATGCGATGCAACAAATCATTGAGTCTAACACCTTGAATGGTATTTGTTGATTCATTTGATTTTAAGGTTAAGACACAAGATTTTTTATGGTTGTCAAATTATATTTAAGATCAAGAAAATATGTCGACACAAAATATTATAACTCAAAGAAAACTCATTTCGCTGATGTTACTTCTAGTTGGATTTGCCTTTTCTTTTCTTTTCCTTTTTTTCTTCTTTTTTTGAAGAATCGTTAGATTTGCCTTTTACTTACTATAAACTGTACTCTGGTGATGATTAATGTTTTGGACGGAACGGAACCACACATTTGTAGGCACTGTTTGCATTTGCAATTAGGTTGGATTTTGAATATTAAAAACGGAAGAAATTAGAAAGGGTTAAATGCAAAAACTACCCATGTGTTATCTCTAATTGGCAAAAAAAGCCCTGTATAATTTAATTGGTCCTTTAACCGAAATTATAAGCTGGTCGAGATGAAATAGTTAATTTATCCTTGAAAGATGAGACTCATGCTACAGCTTCTACGATAAAATATTCTCTTATTTATTTTACCGTAAATTGATTTCAAGTAAGTTGAATTCATTTTTCCTCATAGAGTAAGACCCATTCTGAAAGGTTTGTGGGTAACATTAACTATAAAAACAGACGGAACTCAGATTGTCTAAAGTTTTATACCTTCTTTAAATAATAATGATGTATTCGAAAAACTGAAGCAGTCATTACGCCATGAGAAATAATTGGGTAAATAACCTACTGGAAATTTGTCTTGCATGATTACCAACCATTTTTTTATTTTCTTAATTTGATTTCAGTAGTCACTATCACTGTTGATCAGCCACGTATTATTTTCTTATATGCTCTAGTGTCTTAATCATCTTCTTAAATTTAATTAGTTGTTATTAAGTACAGTTTGTTTAGTCTTCGTTTTCCGTAATCTATATCATCAACAAAGACATTGCATGGACTTTAATTACGGGAGGTAAAGCAATCAACTCTCGAGTCTCAATTGATTGAGTGACAGTTGTCTCATTGTCTTGCCATATCTCTATTAATGTTATCTCTTGCACCCATTGATCAATTATCAAGTATGTATCAATCATCAGTTGCATAATTTACTTCTTTATTTTTTCCAAAATGAAATTGTACAAATGTTCTCTATTTAAAATCCAGCTATGGAGATATAAGCAATTATCACGTAAAGCATGAACCATAATGGATCCACCACAACATACTAATTGCTTTAGAAACATAAATAGAGTTTAGACAAACCTGCATTTATGGGAATTTGTAATCAGTGGCGGAATCACTGGTTTCTGCATCTCCACATATTTCGATATATGAACGATAATTTTGTGTGTTATGAGGGAACACACAGACACCTGAGAGTGTGTGGAGGGAGGACATGTTTCCTTTCTATTTATAGGTGAAGAGTCATAATCCTCATTAATTAAGACTTTTCGTATTCAAGTCCTTTCATCTTCGAGACTTTTCGTCTTTCCGACTTTTCATTTCATGGGACATTTCTTACGGGAGAACCAGAAAAGTGATGAAAAGATATTGTTATTAGCAATTAATTTATTAAATATTAATTTAGAGAAAGAACCACTTTTTTTTTTTTTTTTTTTTTTTTTGTTTTAATAACATTTTAGATAGGGAGCATTAGATGTCCATAACTCAAGCTAGGATAAACCGTCATAATCAAGTGATTTGATTTTATCACTCTAGAACGTTTGAAATTGATCTTCTTCCTTTTTTTTTCTTTTTTTTTTCCCTATTTTGAAATAGGCTGAAGCAAATTATTAAAGTAATTCATGATGCCGGATATCTCCCTGCATGGGACGATATGCGTCACAGTTGTCGGTTCTAGCGTCAATTTCGACCTAGAAGAGTTGTGTTCGGGTGGAGCTGCTTGCATACAACAAACCGGGGTGGTCGCATTTATGTGATTCTTGCAATGGATCCTCGATCGAGGCCAAGTTCTTCAAGAAGAACGTTTTGCGAGTGGAGTGCTTATGCTATTTACTTATGTAGTGTATTTGACTTGTCCTTGTCCCTTTTTGATCCTGATTTAGAAGCGAGGTTCACCCCTTTTTTATAGGGAGTTTCGAGGGCAAACACGTCTTTGCGGATGAGCCACGTGGTGACTACCTGCAAGGTCGAAGCATTTTTAGTGCGTTAATCTCACTTGAGTGTTTTTTAGCAGGCTACGTGGCTCTGTATGTAGGGTCGAGTTCACATAGTGCGCCGAATGCACTTGAGTACCCCTAGATCCATGCTCAGTATTGGACAAAAGGGGCAGTGATAAGACTACTCATGTGACAGATCACTTGTTTAGTGGGTCATAACGTAAGGGTCCAAACACTTCTTGGCACAGATTGGTCAGGGGTGCCGCGGCGATTCCTTGACAAGTAAGGTTAGTCGTGTAGGTCGCTTATGCACATGTTCAAATATAAATTGCTTTGTTAGCAGAGCGAAGGTGCGATATCAGCACTTGGTCGAATATTTTGTAATAAGTTTGGGGAATCGCTGAGGAGTTGTCGTGTTTCCCTCGTTAGCAGCTTCGTGAGGGTTAATGGTGGTTCGTAGTGAGAAGCTAAGATCGTTTGATCATGCCACTTGAACGTGTAGGACCCGTGGGGAAGTATAAGCCATCAGTAAATTTTTAATATTACTTAGTACAGAAAAGATCAAGTGCAAGAAGTGTCAATCGCGTATATATATATATATATATATTATTGGTTTTTGTTGGACGTTTTCAGTCTCACGTTATTACGCCATCACATATAATTATATTTGATAGAGTTGTTGGCATTGAACGAAAATGTGAAATCCACACACAAATATGTAATCGATTAAATAAAACTAGAATCCCTAAAAGTCTGGAATAAAATTCTGATTTTACTAATGAATAATGAAAAGATAAAACATAGCTAAAAGTAAAAGAGAAGAACTATAAATAACCCCACAAATAACCTAACTTCAATATCTTGAAAAATCTAATGATGTTAATTGAAGTAGGAATCAACTATTTTGTCGCTCAACTGACTTAAACGTTCGTCTTTGGACTTGAAAAAAAGCGAGTTGGGCTCTTCCCATACTTAATTATAGAAAATATTGAGGCGTTTGATTTAATATATGATGTGTGCAGAATAGAATACGACGCCCAGGGTTACGGTTGTTTCCGTGTTGGCCGGATTTTAATCAAATTCTGGGACTCTTCTTCTAGATTAGTTGTAAAATACCTAATAGTATTATACATGAAGAATTGTGGTTTGTCATTTCGATTCAAATATCTCAAGCTACCATTAACAAAATGTCTAGTAAGCTCGATTCTTTCTTGAATTTCCAATACTTACGTTACGGATATGGAGACACAATTTTTTATAAAATATAAGGATATGGTACAACATGGATACATCAATATATAACTATAATATTTATGAGGTACAAAAATAATAAAATTAAATGCATCATATAATTAAAATAGACAAAGTTATAATGTTAGTAACATAATGAAATTAAATATTACACATGGCTTCTAAATAATATAAAAGAATAAAAATGCGAGAACAAATTTATTTAAACGTAAAAAAAAACGTCTCTGTCTAAATTAAGAGAGTTATATCTAATATAGAAGAATCGCAAGTTCCCTCTTTTCTCTAGCTATTCAGATTTTATATTCCTAAACCCTAAAAACTATAATAGGCGTTGACGTTAAGTTAGAAATGGTTGGATACGTCATAAATAGACATCCAACACGGATATTCATAATTTTCTTTTATTTTAATTATATGACAAGCCACGACGGATATATATAATTCTTGTTTGAGGTAATGATAAAAATCATATTGTTGATATGAAGATACATATATAATGAATTGATATAAGCCCAAATATTGAATAAAGTGTTAATGTTTGTAATCTTAGTTAAGTTTAGCGTTGAGGGGTGGGTGGAGGGCATTAATTAGTCGAGGAAGCTTTTGACAGATGATGGAATTGAGTGGACAAAACACGTTGACTCTCTCTCTCTCTCTCTCTCTCCCTAACAGACACACACACATAGGCAAAAGAACAGAATCCCACTTCCATTCCATTCATACAGGCAGCAATACTTTGTTTAATCTAATTAACAACAAGAACAACAATTTTGAGAGTTTATTTAAGCATACATACACACACTAGTAGTAGTAAATGGAGTCGTCGAACAATTCATTGAGATTCATAACCCATCAATCATTCTTCTCCGCCGTTAGATCTGACGATCTTCACTCCTTAAAGAAGCTCCTGATCAACAACCATGATTTGCTCACCCTTCAAAATGATAACAAGGAGACTGCCCTGTACATCGCCGCAGAGAATAATTTCCTGGATATTTTTCTCTACTTGCTCAGTTTGTTGTCTAATGATGATAATAATTTGCAGTGTGTTAGGGCTAAATCAGATATGAATGCTCTACATGTTGCTGCTGCTAGGGGACACCTCGGTCGGTAGCTTCAACTCCTCTCTCTTTCTCTTTCTCTTTCTTTTTACTTTTAGCACCAATCCATCTTGTTTATTTGTTCATATTGGTCAACTTATTTATTCATCCTTTGTGCTCATCATCAATAACATCAGAGGTATTGGTAATGACTTATGTGAGGAACATGTTATAGTGTATATATGACTGACATGACCTGACCTGACCTGGTCATCATAAGGATCTCAATGCTTTTGCTTGATATGAATTCTGGAGATAGCATATAGCTATTGTCTCCTCTACCAACAGAGTTTGGATCACAGATATAGAGTGAGTCGTGAGGCTCATAACTAACTTTTATTAGTTAAAGTTATGAGTTAGGAGGAGTAGTGGTGGCATCGTGAATGGATGAAGAAGGATCTTTTTGACGGCTTTATGGATTGAAAAGGTCAAACATCACAAAGAACTTAATTGCTATCATGAATCAATATGCCGTAACTTCAGTCCATAAGTTATGTAGCCACAGACTAAATACGTACATTTCTTTGTCTTTGTAACAACTGATAATTCTCTTAAATTTCATCTGAGAGTTAAAGCCTCCAGCATTATATGATATAGCTATCTGGTAGCTTGTGCCGCTCTGTGGTACTGCATTTATGTGCTTTATTAAGGCAACCTTATATGCATGAAGTGGGAACTCTTTTATCTAGTAGGTTTTTGACTAGAAAGTGGTTTTCTGAATCTTCCCACTGATTGTTGTCTTTGCTTTCTTTCCTCAGAAATTGTACAGAGCCTACTTGTAAAGTGGCCCGAGCTTTGTAAAGTATGCAACTCCTCAAACACAAGCCCTCTTTATTCAGCTGCAGTCCAGGGTCATCTAGATGTCGTGAATGCAATATTAGATGCAGATGTGAGCTCTGTAAGGATTGTGAGGAAAAATGGGAAGACGGCGTTGCATGCAACTGCAAGATATGGCCTGTTGGACATTGTGAAAGCACTTATCTTAAGAGACTCGGGAATTGTATCCATCAAAGATAAGAAGGGCCAAACTGCACTGCACATGGCTGTTAAAGGTCAAGATATTTCTGTTGTAGAGGAATTGCTTGAAGCTGATCATTCGATATTGAATGAGCGTGACAAGAAGGGTAATACTGCTATGCATATAGCCACACGGAAAAGCCGTTCACAGGTACGCGTTCGTCGATTTTTTCTTGATAGATGAAACTTTGCTCTTGACTCTATATATTATTATTAGTGGATTCTCAGTGTTAAACATATCATATCCCTGTAACTAGTGTTAGGATCCTCACAATATTGGCCTGTTACGCTTATTTATATGGAACTTCTTATTATTTGAAATCTAGGAAGGCTATAGCTGATATGATTTATGGTGTATATGCTCTTTTAATGATTCTTCGTGGTGTGTGGGTTATGTAGTAATGATTATTACAGACCATTTACTCGAGCAAATGGATATATTATGATGGCAAGCAATTTTTAGAAGTTACAGTATATGATTTTAAGCTTGTGTTTCACTTGCCTCAAGGTATAGCATTTGTAGTTTGAGTTCATTATCATGTCATATTTTTCACCAGCAAACCATTTCATTTATGTACTATAGAGTTGCTCACAAACTTCATTGAAGAGTGAGTCTAAAATGGAACCATATTGTGGACCTAAACCTGTTAAAGATTATCTCGATATGCCAACTATTAAGATGTTGAGTGTAATCTGATATAAGTTGCATATATGAAGTTATAATCAAATACACTTTCACAACTAAGTCTGGTTAAAGTTCACACGTTGTTACTCATGTGCTTGTTAGTGAAAAATCAGTCCATGTTTCACTTCAATAGACAAATCAGAAAGGACTCTGGAAGAACCAATACTGGAATTGTTACTAATATAATTAGATATAGGGAACGATGCGGCATTAATCAGATGCCCAAGAATTTAGTGGCTTTTTTTCTAGATTAAATATGACCACCAGTCTCCAATGTAGGTAGGGATGATTGCATTTAGGTCGTGAGATTTGGTCAAATTATAGAAACTTCCCCAAGAGGTTTGAATAATTACAGAGGCACTTGCGAACTGTAATTATTCAGATCTTAGGAGAGTTAGGGTAGTTTTATGTAATTAGAACAAACCTTAGGGGATGTAAATGTATTATGCCTATTACATATCTACAGTTGTGTATATCCTATTTGTTATATCTTGCGGTCTCAATTCTCAAAATAATAATGATTTGAACAAATTTCCCTCCATTTCAGATAGTTAGCCTTTTGCTGACATATAGATCCACCGACATCAACGCCATTAACAATCAACGTGAAACCGCCATGGACATAGCTGACAAACTCCAATATGGGGAATCCACCCTTGAAATTAAGGAAGTTCTTACTGAAGCTGGTGCCAAGCATGCAAGACACATTGGCCAAGTTGACGAAGCTATGGAACTAAAAAGAACAGTGAGCGACATTAAGCACGAAGTGCATTCCCAACTCATACAAAACGAGAAAACACAAAGACGTGTTTCTGGGATTGCCAAAGAACTTAAAAAGATTCACAGGGAAGCCGTGCAAAACACCATTAATTCTGTAACGGTGGTTGCTGTTCTTGTTGCCTCCATCGCTTTTATTGCTTTATTCAACTTGCCGGGCCTTTATTTGAGCGACGGCCCAGAAGCAGGGAAAGCACGTATTTCTGATACCGTTGCATTCCGTGTATTCTGCCTTTTGAATTCCACAGCCCTTTTCATATCTCTATCAGTTGTTGTCGTTCAAATTACTCTTGTTGCTTGGGATACAAGCGCTCAGAAACAAGTAGTCTCGGTAGTTAACAAGATGATGTGGGCTGCTTGTATCAGCACTTGTGGGGCATTCCTGTCAATATCTTTTGTGGTTGTAGGGAAGAAAAGCTCATGGATGGCTACTACCATTACTGTTGTTGGTGTTCCCATTCTTGTTGGTACGCTAATTAGCTTGTGCTACTTTGTTTTTAGACAGCATTTTGGGATGTTTGGTAGTGATTCACAGAGACGCATTAGACGCGCAAGTGGAAGCAAATCTTTCTCGTGGTCGTATTCTGCCCACATTTCAGATTTGGATGACTATAACTCTGATGATGAGAAGAAAATTTATGCGCTTTGATATCATTGCATGACCTTGTGCTGCAATGCAGAGCTTGACAGGAATTAGCTTGCCACAGTCCAGTCCTTGAACCTGTATAGATCAGTCATTGACTGTGTTTGAAGTATGAGGTTCTTGTTAACTCATCTTGTAATTTAGCCGTGTTTGTTGTTGTGATACATATGTATGCAAATACCTTATATATATATATATATATACATGTGTGTGTGGGATCTACTCATAGCCTGCAAAGTTTGAGTTTCCTATGTCATTTTGATGAGCATAAAAAGGTTTATATACATGAATATATAGTTCATGTTCTGGCTTCTGACTGCTTCTCAAACGAGGTGGGGTTTTCGAATCATGCTTTTGGAATTGTGGATAAAATTTAGTTCAGTATGAATAATAAAATCTTATGGCGCATTCCTAAAAATCTTGTTGTAGCCGAATAACTAATCATGGATTAAATCATGTCGCCCAAAGTTCTATTCTCCTTCGAGCAAAACCATTATGTTGACTTGGTGCTAGATTTTGTCAGCTCAAAAACAATCCCACGCTCTAAAAAGTGAACTTGGAATTCATTATCAATGTGTTCTTCCTCTTTATTTGATTATGGTGGTTGATAGTCTATATAGATTGTTTGTTAAATCCGTATTTGGATATTTTTAGACTTCTCGAAAGTTTCAAATGCTTTTGCGATGCTATTAGGTAGGTGTAACAATATGGCAAACAGTCTTGTCGCACAAAGTGGGTGGATCATCACCTACGTGGGCAAAACCTGACCCGTATTGAATTTAAATTTGATATAGGGAGGAAAAGGATTTTTTTTCCCAAGTAAAAGAACTCCCCCACACTCGCATTAATTATCTATTATTCTAATGGCAAAAAATGGAGAAAGAAAAGATACAAAAAGAAGTTGAAATTCGTACACGAGAAAAACGAGCATGACATTTTATTTTTTATCAGAAAATTGAATTAAAAAAAAGGAAGCACGGGGGTGCTTCAATCCCTTACAAAAAGCAAAACAATATTCTCAATTCCCACATGCCAATGTGTTTGAAAAACAGAGCCTTGGATTACAACACCATTCATAAACGGAAAAGCAAAAGTTCTTAACATTAGCCTTAATCCAAATCCAAGACTTAGCTTTGATAAGCTCTAAAACTTTGTACACAATGAATTCCACCCCATCGAAGATAGCTCTATTCCTTGAGGACCAAATAGACCAGCAGATAAAATACCACAGTTCTTTCCAAACTGCTTTATTTGAGAAGTCTGTTGGATCGAGAGATTATTTCCAGATTATAGCAAGCATAAACATATAATAATAATTTCTAGAATATATCATAAATTGCTCAATACATAAACTAATTATGAAACTAAGCAGATCATAAATAGAAATTAAGAACAACAACAAAACAACAAATTTGCAGAAAATTAAATGGACCTCAAGGATGATTTCGCGGAACTTGTAACAAATCTGGACGAGGCAGAAGTTTGACCTCTTTCCCTCAAACCCAATTTGCCCGGCTACCGCTTCAACCCCGCATGGACAATGGATTCCCAAGGTACAACGTCCATCACTGGTGCAGCCTGGAAGGTCAGAAGTGCACCCCATTCGAACCTTGTGATATTTGCAAAACTCTAAGTGTTTGTGCCATGATGAGTATGCAAAAGTTTTTAAGACTTTTTGGATGATTTTCACAAATGCCTGCAGGCCTTAATTTAAAGGAGAGGAAAAAATGAAGAGCCACACCACAATCAAGAGGGGGTTTAATTTTCAGCTTTTAAGTTGAAAATAAGTGTGCAATTATTCTCTCAAATTTTATTTAATTAAATAAATAAAATCCACATTGCTTCTCATTAAGCAATTTAAATTCACACACCATCTCAATTGGATTTTCTCTCAAAACATCCAATATTTATTATTTGAACTCAATTTCAAATATCTCCTACAATCCCCCACATGAATGTAATTGGCTTAATGCACGTGAGCCTAACAATGCTATATGCAACTTAAGAGTTCTGCGAGAACTTGTTGCATCAGGAGAGGTGGTTATCAGCCTTGAACCTTCCTTAGCAAAATATCATCGGATATACTTGCCAATCAGTGGACGCGATGCCTTGAACTGTTCGGCGTTTTTGTGTATACCTAGACAATGATACTCACACAACTCATTCCAATATCACTTTAGTCCATTCGTTGTTGTCCATTTTGGCCGTGGACTTACTTGGCATGTTTTCATCGAATGCTCTAGAGATTTAGCCCTTTAAACTCATCTCATAGAAGCGGCCCCCATCACATTCGATATAGGTGATCTCTCATAAGAGGTATCCTGTCATACCCCACTTGTACTCACAAGTCATAAGGATCATTAAAACCTAAAGTTTTTCTCACCATGTACAGGTCTATCACTCTTTCATCATAGGAATAGGGCAGGGACTCAATTCCCCGAGTGCTTTGTTCGACCTCAATCTCACAATTCGGTTGTCCTTTTGAACTTGCAAATTGGGGTTTCCAATTCAAGTAGGGTTGCCATCATGGATTTAAGTCTTTCGTGGGCTTCAATCCCGTTCCCCTCGATGAACTCACTACTCGGTCTCTCAGAAGACCTTTCGTCAATGGGTCTGCTAGATTTTCTTTAGATCTCACAAAGTCTAAAGATATCGCCCTGGTTTTCATCAGCCGACGTACGCTTTTGTGTCTTCAACGAATATGTCGAGACTTCCCATTGTATACATTATTTTGTGCTCTTCCTATAGCTGACGTACTATCACTATGTACGCTAATAGAAGGCACTAGTTTTGGCCACATCGGAATATCTTGAAGAAAATTCCGAAGCCAATCTGCCTCATCCGACAAGATCCAACGCTATGAACTCAAATTCCATAGTTGATCTTACTTACTATGCAGGTTTGCTTACACGATTTCCAAAAAATCGAAGCCCATCCAATAGTGAATATATGCATCCACTGGATCTAATATTCTTGGAGTCGATAATCCAGTTTGCATCATAATATCTTCTGGGACAGCTGGATTTCTGCTCAGTCTACTTACTGAGTTCGCGATATCAGGTCTAGAGCAGTTCCTGTGGTATATCAGACTGTCTATGATCCTTGAATATTCTAAATGTCGCACACCTTCTTCATGATTCTTGTGCATATTGGACACCACTTCAATTGGTGTTCTGGCAAAGACGTTACTTCTCTTGTCAAACTTATCGAGAATTTTCTTGATGTAATGACCCTAAGAGAGTACATAACCATCTGAAGCCTTGGTGATTTTCATCCCAAGTATTACCTCAGCAAGTTTTTTCACGTCAGCATCCTCTCAATAATCATGTCATCTACGTAGAGATAAACTATCTCCTTTCACGTAGAGGCATTTATCGCATTGATTCATACGAAACCCATTTGAATGTATTACACTATCAAATTTTCCGTGCCACGGTTTATGTGCTTGTTTTAATCCATATAAGGATTTTACAAGTTTACACACCTTATGCTCTTTACCTGGAACCACAAACCCTTCAGGTTGTTCCATGTAAATCTGCTCTTCTAAATCTCCATTTAGAAACGCCGCTTTCACATCCGTTTGATGGATCTCAAGATCAAACAGTGCTACAAAAGCAATGATCAACCTGATTGGCAGGTATCGAATAATCGACACTTCTATTTGTTTATACCCCTTGACTACAAGCCTCGCTTTGTATTTGTCAATGGTACCGACAACTTTTATCTTCCTCTTGAAGATCCATTTATGACCTAATGGTTTACTTCCCTCAGGAAGATCCACTAATTCCCAAGTAAGGTTTTGTAAGATCGAATCTGTCTCACTGTTAACCGCTTCTTTCCAAAGAGCCGAGTCCGGTTATAAGACATTATAAGACATTGCTTTTTTGAAAGTAGCCGGATCTTTTTCTAACATGTATGTCAGAAAATTTGAGCCAAAAGATTTCTCTTTTCTAGCTCTTACTCCTTCTCGGATTTTCTTCTTCTTTCTCATGAGATTCTCCTTCCCCCACATTCCTTTCATATTCCTTCATGGGTCGAGTTTTGTGGGAAAATATCTCCTCAAAGAAAGAAGCATCTCGAGCTTCAATGATAGTATTTGCACTCATTTCAGAGTTATCTGACTTGTGTACCAGAAACCGATAAGCGCTACTATCTTGCGCATATCCGATGAATACACAGTCAACTATCTTCGGGTCCTATCCTTGTCTTTTTAGGGGGAGGAATGGGAACCTTTGCAAGACAGCCCCAAACCCTTAAGAATTTTTAGCAAGGCGCGTGACCTTTCCACAATTCAAAAGGCGTTTTATCCAACTTTTTGTGCGGTAATCTGTTTAGCACATAGTTGGCGGAGAGAATAGCTTTTCCCCACATGTTCTGCGTTAAGCCAGAACTAATGAGCATAGCATTCATCATTTCTTTAAACGTTCTATTCTTCCTTTCTGCAATACCATTTTGCTCGGGAGAATAAGGCGTCGTGGTTTGATGAATGATTCCATTCTCAACACAAAGTTGTGCAAATGGTTACTCATATTCACCTTCTCGGTCACTTCGAAGATTTTGGATCTTCTTACCAAGTTGGTTCTCAACTTCATTCTTATCTTGAATGAACATGTCAAACTGCTTCGTCTTTACTTCTCATTAAGTAGACATAGCAATATATAGTACAACCATGATAAATGTTATCAAATAACTTTTATCGCCTCCAGATTGCACATATATAAAATCACATACATCAGTATGGATCAAATCCACCGTTTCTGTGCTTCTCTCTATTGAGTAAAGACTTGACTAACTGTCTCTAACAGTTACACATTAACAAAAGTACTAGCCTCATCACTAGACTTATCTTTAGGCACTATGGTCGTAGACATCTTAAAAGATTACTAGACGAATAGCACTTGCCCAAAAGCATCCCATCCCTAGATTAGATGAATTTATACGACTTGGACACAAGTCTGAATCCCGAGATTCTTTCAGATCTCTGGGACATGAAGCACCTCTTCTAGAGTTTAACCCTTTTGTCGAGGTCAACTTCAACACCATTGTTCTCTTGCCATCAACTTTAGAGACTGCAGAGTTTCCCATGTAACGCTGCTCCTTCTCCACTAGTTGATAGGTCTTAAATGTCTATTGAGTAGCCCATAGTCTACCCGCCGTGAGTTGGAGTTTTCTCCAACCAGATTCACTTCTGACACAACTGCACTTCAATTGCACGTCATTATCAGAGTTATTGGCTCGCTTATGCAACATTTTCATGTGCAAGCTTCCCCTTCTTATTCTCCACTGCTTTCTACTTCTCAAACGATACCCAAAGGCCCCTTGCGGTTTCTTTTGGGGAATACACATTAAAAGGTGCATCATTCAGAGAATTGAAATATAGATTCGACAGAGGTAGACTCCATTGAGCCAAATCTCTATTATTGCAGCAGATTGAGGATCCTCTTGATCCTCCTCTGGTTTCTCCTCACTAAAAAACCTAGTTAAGTTTAAGGTAGTCAGAAAGAACATAGTCTTCTGTTTCCAACGTTTGAAGTTGAAACCCTTTAACTTTTACGATTTCTCTGTTTGTGAATACGACATAGCGGTCATCATGACCAGCATAACGACCTCAATACCGTTAGCTTTCTTTTGTGGGGTTTCCACGTTCACAGTGTTCATCATGTTTGAACCTACTGCAGTTATTCAAGCTGAAAAGTTCTCAACTAAATACTTATACAGATATTTCTAGGTTAAGGTTAGACTGGTAGGACGAGTCCTCTAAGAGACCACCTTTCTAGACAAAGTCCGTATAAGTATCTTCATTGTGAATTATATTCACAATAAGTCACAAGCCTCAATACTTGATTTTTTTTTTCCTCACTATAACTCTCAAGTCAGAATACTTGGAATTATTTATTTTTTCCGGCATTTAACAATAATTCACAAGTCTCAATACTTGGAATATTATATATTTTTTTTCCACAAAAAATCACAAGTCTCAATACTTGGAATTTTCTTCGCAAAACATAACAATAATTCACAAGTCTCAATACTTGGAATATTTATTGAAAACTTCACAATAATTCACAAGCCTCAATACTTGGAATATTTTTGAAAACTTCACAATAATTCACAAGTCTTAATACTTGGAATATTTTTCTTTTTTCTTGAATAATCACAAGTCTCAATACGTGGATAGTTTTTCTTTTCCTTGAACAATCACAAGTCTCAATACTTGGATAGTTTTTCTTTTCCTTGAACAATCACAAGTCTCAATACTTGGAATTTTCTCAAATTATAATTCCACGGAGTTGATTTTATTCTTCACATGGATTCACTTGCAAATAATTAAATTTGCAGGGGTTCACAAGCAAATATCAATTTTGCAACAACAACAATTCTAATTCTAAAATTAGACTACATAGTTGCACGAATTTCCTCAAAATTAACTTGTATTTAATTCAAATGTGCACATCAGCACACGTATGGAAAAAATTAACGATTGAACTTAAGAAATAGCATAACTAATTAAACATGTAAGATGCTAGGCATTAACATGCATATATGTAACATAAAATTCAAGAGCCCAAATAAATAAAAATTCAGCTACACAACAATAGCAATACTAGCCGTTGGTATAAGTGGTAAATGCAAGGAATGAGCAAATTGAAGGTCTCGGTTCAATACCTTAATGAAGTAGTAATGCTCCTTTAAAATTTTAACAGTTACAACAAAATAAAGCAGATATTAAAAACTTTAAAAACTTCTTAAAGACCAGTAACGTACACTTAACTCTGAAATCAAAGGCTGGAAAGAAGTTAAATGTTGATCAGCAAAAGCTAGGAGTTAAATTTCTGGAGTTTTCAGCATGAACAATAAGCTCTAAAATATCTGGAAAATAGCACGTAGAACAAGCTAAAACCCTGGACTATAGGAACATGCAACAAGACTAACTAGAATCTGGAAATATTAGGACTTTGAACACGAACAAGAAATATAGAAAACCACGTTCAACAACTTTAAAGCACAAAAAGTTATCCAGCATGCTAAGACCTTATGAAGAAATAGAACAACAGTTCCACAATAAATTCTGGACAGCTTTTGAGAACGTATACAGCAACTTTATGAAATTCTGAAAATTAGAACATGTACAACAATATTCGTAACAGAGACTCAAGAACTACGAATCTAAAACAAGATAGAACAGTACGTTCTAATCAAACTTAATTTCTGGCAATTATCTGAACACGCACAACATAGCAGATAATATGAAGATACGTAGCAACTTTTAAAAGGTTCTGGAAGATCTATATAAACAGGTAATTCATGAAAATTGGGTTTGAGATTGTTGGATCGAGAGATTATTTCCAGATTATAGCAAGCATAAACATATAATAATAATTTCTAGAATATATCATAAATTGCTCAATACATAAACTAATTATGAAACTAAGCAGATCATAAACAGAAATTAAGAACAACAACAAAACAACAAATTTGCAGAAAATTAAATGGACCTCAAGGATGATTTCGCGGAAATTGTAACAAATCTGGACGAGGCAGAAGTTTGACCTCTTTCCCTCAAACCCAATTTGCCCGGCTACCGCTTCAGCCCCGCATGGACAATGGATTCCCAAGGTACAACGTCCATCACTGGTGCAGCCTGGAAGGTCAGAAGTGCACCCCATTCGAACCTTGTGATATTTGCAAAACTCTAAGTGTTTGTGCCATGATGAGTATGCAAAAGTTTTTAAGACTTTTTGGATGATTTTCACAAATGCCTGCAGGCCTTAATTTAAAGGAGAGGAAAAAATGAAGAGCCACACCACAATCAAGAGGGGGTTTAATTTTCAGCTTTTAAGTTGAAAATAAGTGTGCAATTATTCTCTCAAATTTTATTTAATTAAATAAATAAAATCCACATTGCTTCTCATTAAGCAATTTAAATTCACACACCATCTCAATTGGATTTTCTCTCAAAAAATCCAATATTTATTATTTGAACTCAATTTCAAATATCTCCTACAAAGTCTTGTAAAAGTTCAGCATTAGCTAAGAAGTGACTCACCTGGTTATTGTTGAGAGTAGTCAAAGTTCCAAACCATTCATAGAAAAGCATCCAAATACGATAAGAGATCGAGCATTCAAGGAAGAGATGCTTAGTTGTCTCCATCGCATCTCCACAAACGAGCATGACATTTTTGACCGCAAAAACTCATCTTTCATTGCCTTTTGGATGTAGCTATGATTCATTTCTATTTGTGATTGTGATTGGACTATTTTGGAGCTAGAAAAATGCAGAAATGTCGTGGATTTAAGCCGGTTGAAGATCACCTTGTATGGAGCACTCATGCTATCCATCTTGTATGAATCCAAAGTTAGTATTTTCAAGCATTAGCACTAGAGCCAAAGGCTTATTTTTTACAGTTTTCAGCATGAACATAACATGGTTATTATGATTAAAACCCAAGATTGCATGCTTGGTGGTCAGTGATCACTAATGGTGATTGTTTTTTCTCAATTACCATTAATGATGTCCTAAATATACATGTAAGCATCATATCTGCAAAGTTTGGTATCATTTAACTAAATAGAATTTGAGTTACAATGAAGTCGTTTCATTTTTCTCAAAACTTTGACTGAGTATTGTGATTTCATCTTTATGAACTTTCACATGGATCTAATATAGCTAGAAAGTACTCGTTAAGCATGAGTTGTAGTCATTTGAAATATAAGTCAAAAATTTGGGGTTTTTTGTGAAAACTTGAAAAAGTTGATTAGGATTACAACCCTCAACAAGCGAGTCAGCAAAGCTGATGATGTGGCACACTCGTTGAGCGACAAATGTCACATACTTGACCATTTTGACAATAATATTTTACTAAATATATGTCTCATGTTGCACATGTGATGACGACGTGACCGACTAGAAGGTCGACCCATGGGACCCTTTATCAAGTCATGTTGATTAGTCAATTGGGGTTATGTAATTGCTTTAGAAAGCATCACATCACAAAATTTGCAACTTGTGTTTTGAGGCACATGTGCACCATTTGGTTGTTCAATTTTGATTATTTGGTAAATCATGCATGATTATCTCCTTATGTTTGATTTATCTAAGGTGTACTTTCTTGATACATGTTAAATACATATTTTAACCAAAACTAATTAGGAGTTCTATTGTTAGTAGAGTTTGAGAAAATACCTAGAACTTATAGCTTGTGATTTCGAAATTAAGTTCTTAATAACGAACGTGAGGATATCGATGAATGTTTATTTTCTAAAACCAAAATCAAACTTTAATAATTGATGGGCATATAGAAGATGTCTCGAAATTGACAAAAAAATGTCATATTTATTTATAAATTAGTGATTTGTTTACACTTATTGTGAATTGAACTGGCACTAGGTGCTTAAACTTGAAGTAAAAGATAGTACTAGCAAGAAGCCTTTGACAACATCAACCGTGTCACTTAACACTTTTGGATAGGTCACTGTAATATTTTGGAAATAGTCAAAGGGCGTACAGGCTTATTAGCTTATGGTGGTTTATGTCGCTCTTTAAAATTGTGTGTTTACTGATTTACAGATGGTATACATTTATATGCAAAGTATAATATGTAGAACCAACACGTGTTCAAGATAGTTGGTGATGAGTATATTCTATACTCATAACTTGAACACTTTTAAGTTGATATTATTGTGAACTCTTGACTACTATGAGTTACTTACATTTGTTTCTGTTATCTTTGTGTTTTGTCGAATATGAGCTATTTCGAGGTTAAAAGCAGGATTTGGAGTGAATGATCTGGAGGAAAGACCGACACCATTTGAAAGAGGGCTGAAAAACAATATGTGTCCGACAATTTTAGAGCAACATGATGTCATCATTTTGTCTCAAGGATATAGATGAAATTCAACCAACAAGAACTACCATATCATGTCTTGGAAATGTTGCTCAAATAAGTGGGATGTAACAAGTTTTTGAATCTATAGGTCTAACCAATTACATGTAATAAAATTGACTTAAAATTAAGGTACAAGACATTCAGAGAAAATTTTTTCTCAAAATTATAATTAAGATTATAGACATCTTTTAGAAGTATAAGTTTTTCATCTAATGGGACAATTTTGTATTGGGACATAAAAACTTATTCTCCTTATGGAGTTGAAGCTCTATTCATTCACCATTCGTGAATAGATATGAGTTTTTGAATTATTTTGTATGACATTGAGATTGCATTCCTAGATGGAGATGTGACTACAACATGTATATATATTTCATACTAAAAGCATAAAAAACTAGAGTTTAAGGACTATGTTGGTCTATAGCCTTTGACAACCTCTAAAACGATAGTTTATGATGTACATCAAATAGTAATATCAAATGAGCTTTGCTAGGAACTATTCTTGCATTAATATCATCAAGAGGTAATCCTATGTGAAATTAACTAGAGGCAATCTCTGCCTTTACCACAACATTTAGACCAATTTTTGATTAGATTACGGTTGATGAGAATAATTTTAGATATGATCTTAGTCTCTTTTTTTTTTTTTTGATTGATTGTGATCAACTTTTTAGATCCAAAACATAGTTGAAGTAGTTGCTTTTTGCAAAATCCTTTTGCTTAGTTAAAGTATTGGTCTTAACTTGGAGAAAAATAACATAAATGTTGGTAATAGAAGTAGTGTTTATGTAATCAGTGATCATTGTTTTAACTTATAGTTGTGTGACTATTTTCTTGAGTTATCTAGTTAATTGTCGTGTCTTAATCATATTATTCAACTATCTGCATGTTAAATTTATTATTTAATTATATCTATCTATATAATAGAACTAAGGATTTAATCATTTATTCGTGTTATAGAACTTAATTTAACTTCTTTTTTTGGCAATTTGCCCCCATTACTATGGATAAATAATCATTTTGCCCCATCATCTATTGACCAAAATTTTATTTTTTTTGCCCCCGGGTTGAGTTTCCGACCGATTAGTGCCCGAATTTAAACGTCAACATGGGGATGCATTAACATTTTAACCTCAAATTCAATAAAATGTCTTTTTTTCACTTGAGTTTTTGTTATAGAGGATTTGACAATTTACCTTCCTGTGTTATGCTAATTTGGCAAACTAACTCCCTGTGAAAAATTAATGGGGTATTAGCAAAAACTACCCCTGTGTAATCTCTAATTGGCGTAAAACCCCATGTGTAATTTTAATTGGCAAAAACCTCCCTTGTGTTATTTAGAAATTAGCACACTGCACCCAACTCAAAATTAGTTGATGAATGTGATGAAAATTCCTCTTCTCCCCTTTTAGTAAATGCTTCAAAAACCCTAATTTACATTTCATCTTTTTATTTACCAATATTATATACCCATATTATATGAAAACCTCCAACCTCAATAAAATTCAATTGATTCATTATTCAGTTTAAAGAGTATTTTAAAGTTTGATGTAGAAACTTATAGTTGAAATCTTTCTTCTTAACACTAGTGATTTCAATAGTTTAATTTTATTTTGAGTTATATAATTTAGTTGGAATTATTGAAAAGAAAAAAAACAATTGTCATCTACTTGCTCTCCACCCCCCCCCCCCCCCGCGTCCCCCTCCACCATACCCCAACCTTCAGGTGGCCATGAAACCGCTGCATCGCTGGCGACGTCAAGTTTACTTTTGTTAATCTCTCGCCCGTGGAACTCAGGAACCCAAAATATTTGCTGCTTCTTTTTCGTTCCAGCATTTTCTTGTTCGGACCATGCTTGCGGGGTGGGTTTGGGTGCGGTTGCGGTTGCGGTCGCGCCGATGCCGGTTGCGCCTTTAATTTAATACCCCGTTCTTTGTTTCTTATCCTTTCTCTTCTTCTTTTCCAGTTTATTTGGTTTAGCAATTTTCTATATTTGTTTTTTTCATATAAGTTGAGGGCAAAAATGTAATCTCAACACTAAAATAACACTCCCAGTTGCATTTGACGCGTGTGAGTTACAATCTATTGTTGAAGGGGACTTTTTGCTAATTTCTAAATAACACAAGGGGGGTTTTTGCCAATTACAATTACACAGGGGGTTTTATGCCAATTAGAGACTACACGGGGATAGTTTTTGCTGATACCTTAAAAATAAATAAGCAAATTACCCCCCCTGTGATTTCAAGATTTGGCAAATTACCTCCTTATATAGGGAGGTGTAATTCACTTGCTCAAATTTGAGAGTAGGAATGTGAGATCTTGTTGTGCAAGGCAACAAGTCGAAAATATAGGTCGAAATGTGTCAAACAGGTCGAAAGCAAACAAGTCAAAATAGAACAAAATAGGTCAAAATGAGAGTCTTGAATAGATCGAAATGAAGACTTCAAGACAACTCGAAATGCTCTCAATATAACTCGAAGAAGAGCTATTCTGGAAAACTAGAAATGAATGTAAAACAGCTCGAACCCGACTTGTATTGCTCAAAATAAATGCTTGAAATATGAAAAACGTACCTGAAAATGAGGTATGGGGACCCTTATATACTATTAAGAGTCCTTCTCCGGCTGGAAGTCCACTTCAAGTAGAACTATGCTTCAAAATAACTCGAAATAGAGTTATTTTTGGAATAGCTCAAAATGGTTGCCCAAAAAAGTTGAAATGGGCCTCAAATAGCTCAAAAATGGGCCTCAAACAACTCGAATTGGGCCTGAAATAACTCGAAATGGGCCTGCCTGGGCCTGAAATGGGCTTGCATGGGCCTGCTTTTGAGTTTTACCTGAAATTGTAATTTTGCATTAAGAAATAATGGTGCTGACGTGGCATGATATGTCCCGAAATACGCTCGTGGTACTGTATCGGATATTATAACGTGGCGGTACCGAAATATGGTACATGAGTACTGTAGTTAGTAAGAGAAGTTAGTCAAATGGTTTCCTTGACCACTAATACGTGGACATCAAACTAGAGACCTTCTTATTACCAACTCATTTCATTGATGATGATTTCAAATTGTGTAAGATACTCTTAAACTTTATTTAATACCCTAGCCGTAAAGGAGATGATATGTGTATATTGCTAGAAAAATGTTGATGGAGAATCAAGAGTGTTTTTATATTCGTTTATTTCATCTTTGATGACATGATTGTGCAGTTTTTTGCGGATTAATTGGGGTAGCTCATATGTTTAATCTTATGTGAAAGAGAGCTGGAAGAAGCTAATTTGTCAGTTGATCATGTGCAAATAATGGTGAAGTATGTTGTAGTCACCATTGATGGAATTCAAAGACGATGTATATTTTAAATGATCCGGAGAGCTCTGATTTTTCATAATGCATTTTGAGAGGTATAGCATTTAGTGAATTCAATATCTATGCAGCCTTCCCATAGTGGAGCCCATGTTGGCATTAACTTCCCGACAAGCGATGATTATAGCGTTGTTGGGAATTTGATGGCTATTTTGTATCAATTTGAAACCCTAGCAACAAAGATTTTGGGACCTCCTTTCATTTCAGTCGTGAGACGAAGAATGTTGCCTAAAGACCGACGCTCGAATTTAGCAAATAAAAAGGCATTCCTTTCAATTTGTACCGTAATACATTGAACACTTATAACATGGATGTCTTATATTGTATCAACACCCCCCCTCCCCCCGGCACATGGTACCAATCTACCTAAAGATTCTGATTCCAATGAGGATATCTATGATCATGGTAATTTCCCTATTTGTTGAATTAATGGGGGGCATCAAAGGCAGTTCAAACTTCTCGTTTTTAAAAGGGTAAATAGTAGTTTACGCCGTTTGAAAGTTGCTTCAAGGATCCATTTATTAATGGATGGCACCAAGGATTGAACATACAAAATGAGCACCTAGAAAAAAAAAAGGCCATATGCATCCACATCTACTAGTAAGTTTCTTTCCATAGTGAAATCAGTCCCTCTCTCTATGTTCCGAGAACAAGAAGAGTTGGATTTTTAAGCGTATTCTCAATCACTTCTTAAGAAAGCATTTTATTGCTAACAAGCCATACTTGCACAACAGCTCATTCTGCCATTTTTCTTAGTTCACATTGTGAGCGATAAGTGGTATATTTATTCCATACCGTACTGGAGGGACCGAAGATTTGAATTCCAACTTGTTTTTACATGAATTCAGTCATTTGTATGAATTTGTTAAAACTGTTATTGATGGTGAAGAAAAGAGAAGCGAGGTTTCTTAAAGCATGAAAATCAAATTCGATAAGTACTGGGAAAACAGAAAAGATGACAATGTTATTATCCATTATAGTCATTGTGAAGAGTTGGTTCAACACTCTTAAGAGTCGGTTTTTGAACAAACAAAAGGGCAGAATTGGCGGCAACTTTGAGCTTGGGATTTTAGGCGGGAAAGTTAGTTTTTTGTCAGGTTTGTTAGGCCGTTTTAACTGCTTTTTGTACGCAAGTGTGCTGAGTTTTGGACGTATATTAGCAGCTTTTGATGTAGATTAGCAGCTAGCAGTTCTAATTCATTCATCTTGTAAACACTAAAATCTTAATAGAAATTCTCCGTGTTTTCGCCCTTGGATGTAGATTAAAGATCACATTGATCTTCTAATCGAACCAAGTAAAACTCTTGCGTTGATCTTATCAGTTGATTCATTTTGTTCTTAGTGAGGTTCAGAGCATGTCATCTGATCAATTTGAGTACATTTGACGAGTAGAATTCAACCTAATTTGGTTTGAGATTGGTTAATTCACAACAAATTGGTGCGGTGAACCTGGAGACAAACCATGGCGTATGCAAAATTTGATGTCGAGAAGTTTAGAGGTCAAAACAATTTTGGATTGTGGCGTGTGAAGATGAGAGAAATTTTGGTTCAACAAAGTCTTCTTGATGCGTTAGATGAATCATCCACTGACAAAGAAATGGATGACAAGGCGAAGAAGATGATGCTTGAAAAGGCTCACAGTGCGATTGTTCTGTGCCTTGGAGATAAAGTGCTTCGACAATTATCAAAAGAGAAATCTACTGCTGCAATTTGGCTCAGATTGGAGAGTCTCTACATGACAAAATCCTTGGTAAATCGCTTATACCTTAAACAAGATCTTTACTCTTTCAAGAGACAAGATGATAAGCCTGTTGAAGAACAATGGATGTGTTTAATAAGTTGATCTTAGATCTGGAGAATACTGAAGTTACTATGGATGATGAAGATGAAGCTCTATTATTGTTAAGTTCTTTACCTAAATCACATAGTCATTTTAGAGAAACTCTGATCTATGAGAGAGAATCTCTGTCTTTGATTGAAGTGCAAGCTCCACTTAAATTTAAGGAGTTGATTGGAAGTGATCCAGAAAGGGAGTGGGTGATAGATTCAGAGTGCTCATTCCACATGACACCTAACAGGATGTGGTTTGAGGAGTATACAGAGAATGAGGGAGGTTTGGTGTTGTTAGGAAACAACAAGCCATGCAAGATTGTTGGCATTGGTTCAGTAAGGTTTAAAATGCATGATGGACAATCAAGACTACTCACTGAAATGAGATATGTACCATACATAAAGAGAAATCTAATATCCCTTGGTGAACTTGACAAGAAAGGATTTCAGTTTAAGGGAAATGATGGAATTCTTAGAGTGGTAAATGGTCTATACTGGTAATGAAGGGTCTGAGAAATATTGGATTGTATACACTTCAAGGAGAAGTGATTTTAGGCTCTGCATCAGTTGGATCAATTGCTACTCAGTCTAAGGTGGAGCTTTGGCACTGAAGTTTAGCTCATGTGAGTGAAAGGGGCTTGGTTGAACTAAGTAAGCAAGGTCTCTTAGGTACCAAGAAGCTTGAGAAGCCCAGCTTCTGTTAGAATTGTGTCTTTGGTAAAGCTTGCGAGGTGAAATACTCTACTGGACAACAAAGAACCAAGGAAACTTTCTCTATATAGTAGATGACTATTCCAGGAAAATATGGTTATACACTCTGAAAACAAAGGATGAAGTCTTTGACACATTTAAGACTTGGATAATTTTGGTGCAAAACCAGACATCAAACAAGGTAATAAGACTTAGAACTGACAACGGTTTGGAGTTTTGTTCTGAAATGTTCAACAATTTCTGAAAAGAACATGGCATATCAAGGCATAGAACGATAGCAAGAACTCCACAACAGAATAGGTTAGGTGAGAGGTTCAATAGAACCATCCTTGAAAGAGTGAGGTGCATGCTTCACAGTGCAACACTACCGAATGTGTTTTGGGCTGAAGGTGTTGTTACAACTGGTTATTTGATAAATAGATGTCCATTTACTGCACTATTTATGAAGACACATGAAGAAATATGGTCAAGACATCCTCCTGATCTGAGTAAACTAAAGGTATTTGGATGCTTGGCTTATGCACACATCAAACAAGACAAGTCAGAGCCAAGAGCTCTAAAATGCATGTTCATTGGGTATCCTGAAGGAGTTAAATGATACAAGTTGTGGTGTCTTGATGATGGACATAAGAGGTGCATAATCAGCAGAGATGTAGTATTCAATGAATCAGAGATGGCCTTCAAGAAACAGGATTCAAAGAATGATACAAGAAGCAACAAAACTCAAAGCTCACCAGAGAAACACCAGATTGAGGTGGAGTCACGTTCTGTAGAAACACCAACTCAACCAGGAGCTTGGATTTTAGATGATGATGAGCATTCTGACTCATCTATTGATACACCAGAGATTCAACAAGTTGATCAACAAGCTGATGAAACTTATATGCTCACTAGAGATAGAATCAGAAGGCAAACAAGATATGGATATGCAGATTTGCTGGCATATTCATTAGTTGCAGCCAGCAATGTCCTAGAAGAAGAGCCAAAAGACTATAAATTAGTTCTTGGGGGTAAAGATAGACACAAATGGGTTGTTGTAATGGAGGAAGATATGAAATGTCTAAACAATAATGGCACATAGGAACTTGTGAAGAAGCCTGCTGGATCTAAAATAGTGAGTTGCAAATACATTTTCAAAAGAAAACAAGGAATTCTTGGTGTAGAGGAAGAAAGTTATAAAGCACGGTTGGTTGCAAAAGGATTCGGTTACAGAGAAGGCATTGACTACAATGATGTCTTCTCTCCAGTGGTGATGCATAGATCAATCAGGACTATATTATCTATGGTAGCTAAGTTTGATCTAGAACTTGAACAAACGGATGTATAAATTGCTTTTCTGTATAGAGAACTTGAAGAAATTATTCTGATGAAACAACCTGAAGGTTTTGAGGTGAAAGGGGACAAGAGGTTTGATGAATTCATGTGTAGAATAAGGTTTTCCATGAGCCAGTTTAACAGTTGTGTTTACTATAAATTCAACTCAAATGAAGACTTTGCAATCTTATTGCTTTATGTGGATGATATTTTGATAGTTAGCAACAGTACAAGAGAGATATCAGACATATAAAGAAGTCTGAAAGAAGAATTTGAGATGAAAACTTAGGATCAGCAAAGAATATCCTTGGAATGGAGATCAAGAGAAATAGACACAAGGGTGTGCTATTCTTATCACAAAATGAGTAATTGAGAAAGGAACTGGAGAAGTTTGGCATATCAGAAGCCAAGTCAGTGAGTCTCCTCTCTCACAGCAGTTCAGATTAACATGAGCAGTCTCCAAAGACTGCATAAGAAGAGGAGGAGATGAGTAGTATACCTTATGCAAATATTGTGGGATCTTTAGTGTATGCTATGGTCTCTACCACACCTGAGTGGTAGCTTATGCAGTGAGTTTGTTCAGCAGGTTTATGGCAAGCCCAGGAAATTCACATTAGCAAGCTCTCAAGTGGATTTTGAGATACATTAAAGGCACTCTGGATAAGGTGCTAACATATGGTAGAATTGAGGGTCAGAGTGATGAGATGACAGGGTTTCTTGACTCTGATTATGCTGGATGTTTGGACACTTGAAAGTCTTTAACTGGTTACATCTTTACAACATTTGGAACATCAATTAGCTGAAAAACTAACTTGCAAAAAGGTGGTAGCTTTGTCAACCATAGAAGATGAATATATTGCTCTTATAGAAGCATTCAAAGAAGCTTTGTGGCTTGAGGGAATAGCTAAGGAGCTGAAGATTCAAAAGCAGGTTATTGATGTGCATTGTGATAACCAAAGTGCTATACATCTGTCCAAATCGAATGTTTCATGAGTGAACAAAAGATATAGACATCAAGCTACACTTTGTGAGAGAAATTGTGGCAAGAGGTGATGTTTTGATCAAGAATATTGCAACGAAACGTAACCCCTCTGATATGATCACCAAGGTGCTTCCAAGCAGTAAGTTTTTCTACTGTTTGGAGCTGGTAAACTTGAGGAATCGGTACCTGAAAAGCTAGGTAGAGTGCAGAGGCTTAAAGTTAAGAGAAGTGAACCAAGGTGGAGAATTTTTAAGAGTTGGTTCAACACTCTTCAGAGTAGCGTTTTTAAACGAACAAAACGGCAGAATTGGACAACAACTTTGAACTTTGGATTTTAGGCAGGAAAGTTAGTTTTTTGTCAAGTTTGTTAGGCCGTTTTAACTGTTTTTGATGTACACAAATGTCCGGAGGTTTGGGCATATATTAGCAGCTTTTGTGTAGATTAGCAGCGAACAATTCACTCTAATTCATTCATGTTGTAAACACTAAAATCTTAATAGAAAATTCTCTGTGTTTTTGCCCTTGGATATGGATTAAAGATCACATTGATCTTCTAATCGAACCAAGTTAAACACTTGTGTTGATCTTGTGAGTGTTGATTCATTTTGTTCTTAGTGAGGTCGAGACATATCATCTGATCAAATTAAGTATATTTGATCGAGTAGAATTAGACCTAATTTGCTTTGAGATTGGTTAATTCACAACTGTCATACTAGACTTTCATGACATGTAAAAAGTTTCCTTAGGGATGCAAATGACTAAGATGGAAGTTTACTGTATTCCGCTCTTGTTTAAAGAGTATAATCAGCTTTTTACTCCTCTAGCTTCCCATATGCCGGCTACAAATTAGATGGTTCATGAGGGTGTTACTAGAGTGGAAAAATGAAACTATATCACACCGCACAAAACCTTAGAAGGTAGCATATGAATTTGGTGGAAAGATCGAGTTCCAAAAATATCTTGTTGAGGGTACTAAAGAAGTATATCCGAGAAGTGGCAATACGTTTGACATTTTAGACTGGGGAAAAATAGCATTTTTCTAAGATATCCGTTATTGTGAAAATTAGCTCTTTTGATATGCCTATATCTTGACTGGCCTATGAATCAACTTAGAATGCTGGAGAAGGGCCATATCAGATTTCTTATACTCGTTGACTCCGTGTACAACACACGCATTGATAATTTTATGCTAAGATATTTTATGATATGTTATATATTAATGAATTATGTTGATAGGATATTGTGTTGAGCTTAAATATTAATAACATAGATGGTTCTCAAATGTTGAGTCCTTGGCTCTTGTTTGAATCTTGATGATACTCTTCGCTCCCAAGTTGTGGTCTAGCAGAATCAGTTCTTAAGAACATTCGAGGTAATTTTGTCTCATATTATTTCAAATGATTATGAATGTTCTTGAACTTTTGACATGGTATCCAACTAATATGTGCCTTCAATTTATTTCTTCTCAAATTATATGGTTGAAATTTGGCAATAGAAGGGAGCAAAATCTCAGATATGTGTAATGTCTTTTAGCTTTATACACGCTTAGTTTGAAATATGATGTAATGTTGCTGATTTTTTCTGCTAGTCTAATATTGTGTGATGTACCATATTTCGGTATCGCCACGTCATAATATTCGATATTATATCATGAGAGTATTTCGGAATATTATGCCACGACAACACCATTATTTTTTAATGCAAAATTACAATTGAAGGCAAAACTCAAAATTAGGCCCACATCACTGGCCCAATTTAGAGTTATTCAGGGCCCAAGTCAACTTATAATTCTACATGGAATGGACTTCTAGCTAAGGGATGACTCTAAGTAGTATATAAAGGAGTCACATTCATCATTCTAAGGGGAGGAGAAGTTTTGGAGAGTCAATCCCGAGCTGAATGTCGACTAGCAAATTCGAGTTATCTATTCAACTCCGAATTCGATGAATCTTATATGCCTGGAAATCCTCTGAAGTCTAGTTTCCAAATCAAAAAGCGGATTGACATTCCGAGGTCTAGTGAAGAAGATATAGCAAAAACGGTGAGGCTGCGCAAAGTTGGACAATAAATCGAAAGTCAAGATCCTGGAGCTGTATTTCGACAAGTTGTTTCGACCTATGAATTCAACTCCGAATTTAACGAGTCTTATATTCATGGAAAGCCTCTGAAGTCTAGTTTCTAAATTAAAAAACGGATCTACATTCCGATGTCTACACAAGGAGATATAACAAAACCCGTGAGACTGCGCAAAGCTGAAGAATAGGTCGGAATTCGACCTATTTGGTCCAATTCGACCTATTTGGCCCTCATTCAAGCTATTTGGCCCAGTTCGAGCTATTTCAAAGTCATTCTAGCTATTGGACCCAATTCGAGCTGTTTCAAGGCCATTCGAGCTATTTCCTTGCAGGTCATTCGAGTTATTTGACAAAGGTCATTCGAGCTATTCCAGAAGAGTCCTAGTTTGACTTATTCAACTTATAGTCCTACTTGGAGTGCACTTCTAGATGAATAAGGACTCTTATGCCTATATAAAGTGATCCCATTCCTCATTCTAAGGTACGTTTTATATTATTCTAAGCTATAAGTTCGAATTATATAAGTCGACCTTGACCTATTCTTCAAGCTCATTCGAGTTGTTCATCAATAGCTTGAGTTCGACCTATTTTGGCTCTCATTCGAGTTGTTTTGTTCTGTTTCATTCGACTTGTTTGATTCAGTTTATTCGACTTGTTTGGTCATTCTCATTCGACTTATTGCTTTCTGCTCATTCGACTTATTTCTTACTGCATATTCGACATATTCTAGCCAGTTCATTCGACTTGTTGCTTTGCTCAACAAGATCTCATATTCTGACCCGTCTGACTTGAGCGTCGGAGTGCCTTCGCTGGAGAAGGCACCGGCTTAGTTCACGTTTGGTGTTGAGTGCAGGTTACGAACTCAAAAGCTGCTTGAGCATCCAGGAGGAACTGAAGCAGTCTGACGTGGAGTGTTGGAGAGTGGACACGTATCCAGACGAAAATACCCCACATCATTGTGTTTGTAACTTGAAACTCAGGAAGGTGCAAAAATATCTAAAGTTGTTGCGACTCTATTCACTCCTTGTAATAGGATTTGGATTTTGGACAAACTCTTTCTTTCTCCTATGTTGTAAGGCATCTTCAGTCATTTTGATTTGCTTTGTTTGTTGAGATGAGAAGAATATGTTGAGTATACGTTAGGGGCTGCTTGAAGAAGGGCTTAGGATATTGATTGATTGGTCCCACTCACCATACATCATTCTATTGTAGGCTATGATGCACCGACACTTTGAAAAATTTCTTTATGCAGTGTCCGACACATCGACACGACACCGACACCCCGACACTCCTCCGAATCATGTCGAACATGCCACGCGGCATGTCTCAATGAAAATAAAAGAAAAAGAAAATGACACCGTGTCAGACACGTTTTAAGGACGTGTTCGACACGTCTGGACACTTTTGAGCTGATTTTGTAGCTTTTAATTTTTATTTAGTGGTTAAAATTTAAATTTCTTAAAATATATGGATAAAGATAGTAGAAACCAAACATTAATCTTTAAAAGATAAATAATTAAGTAGCAAAAATGCATAAATGATAAATTTTCCCAATCAAACCTCACGAATAAGCAAACAACAAAAACAGACAAAAGAAATCGTTCTTTCTTCGAGTCGTGGAACTAATATCCTATTTAAAGATTTTATTTGAATATTGTATAACTCTTTGTTTTGTCATTTGATTTGTGTATATGCCTTTGTATTTAATGCTTAAAATTTATGATTTAAACTTTATGGACTATTTTATTTGAACTTATAGTAGTTGGTTATTTGGGTTTGAGTGTAAATATTTTTGGTTTGATTCTATATTTGAACGTAATAATGTTATTTGTGTAGATTGTGATGATGTCTTCTATATTGTAATATAAAGAATGCAGTCGTGCCGCGGCCGTGTCGTGTTCCGTAATTTTAAAAAATCTGTGTCGTCGTGTTCCTATCGTGTCGCTTCCGTGTTGACATGTACGCGTCCATGCATCATAGGTTGCAGGTTATGAGTTGGAAATATGTTTTTTCATTTTCTTGCTTCCTGAAATGCCGAGCCCACTATTTTTTACAGTGTTTTGAAAATCGGGCCGGACCGACCGGTCTGGCCGTTTTGACCGCTGATCGGCCCTTGTCCCAGTTCGGAAGATGGGCAATAACCGGTTTTTCTTGAAGCGGTTCAGACCGGTACAATTACCGATTTAATCGGTTCAATCGGTGGGGCGGTTGGACCGGTTTGGATTTAGTTTTAAAATTTACAATATTATTTGTTGGGAATTGAATCATGACCTCTAAGTAAAATTAGAATGCTCCAATCAATTGATCTAGAGAACTTTTGATATTATGTATACATACTATTGGTCCACCAAGAACTATTGTCACTTCTCCACGGTTTAGAACGTTTTACTCCTCCAATGCTTGAGTTGGCCTAGATCCACACTTCTCTCTTGAAGATCTAGTTTGTTTCCCTTCGCGAGGTGATCAGTCATCTTAAGCACTGTGAAGCTTTAACATGTATACTACCAATTTTCGTCTTGGATGAGTCGTTCGATTTCGTTCCTCAGTGCCTTACAGTCATTGGTGTAATGACCGTTTTACTTGTGATATTTGCAATATTTTCTTGACTCTTTCATCTCATCCGTTTCCTCGAAAGGTCTGGGTGTTTTGAATATCTCACGATCCTTCGTCACGACAAAGATTTCGGCAATATCCTTTCTTAGAGGAGTATAGTTATCGAAACTCTTAAAAGGTGACAGGCATCGATCTCGATCTTGGCCTCTGTCCTTCTTTCTCCAGTTTCTGTTCTCCTTAGCTTTGTGAGGTTCTGGTAAATCCATTGGACCCTTAGCGCGGCCTCTTCTATGTCAGTAACTCGACGAGTAAGATCCATGATTTGCTCAATGGTTGTAGGCGCCTCCCAGGTCAGTACTTCTAGCAAGTTTTTGCTCTTGCTACAGTTTTCTAGTACAGAGTTGACCAAATCAGCGGTTGGAGACTGCACTCGACCAATCTCCACATTCAGTCGCTCTATGTATTTCCCCAAGCTTTCATCAAGTTTTCTACGAACATCAAACAGATGGCTTGGTGCTCTCTTCTTCAAGCGATAAGTTGCAAGTTGACAAACATGTCCCTGAATTGTTCAATTGATTCAATTGTGCGTGGAAGCACGTTCTTGAACCACTCTTTAGTTGTCCCCGTTAAGCTGATTGCAATCAGTTTTGCCCTTAAGCCCTTGCGATATCCCAGAATTTGTACTTCCGCGTCTAGGTCATCAAAATGAATCTCAGGATCACTCGTTCCATCGTATTTCTTCATCTCAGGAAGATTAGCTCCTTCTTTCAATGTCAGTCTGTTGATTGCATCACAGAATGGAGTTGGTTTCTCCACTAGTGGGATATGTTCAGCAACGATTGGTTTGGGCCTTGGTGCAACTCGTTCTGGCAAATCCTTGTTCCTTCCTGTTGTATGACTTGCGGCTTGTTGGAATTTTGGACCCCTCTGCCTTGAGTTAACTTCTCCGTCTCTAATAGTTGCTCGACTTGGAGCTCTGTACCCTGCAGTCCTCACTGAACGAGGATTCCTGCGCTCCGGGGAGGGCGATGGTTCCCTCTGAGTAGGTCTTGTCATCCTTGATTGAATGTGTTGTCTCGAATCAGCACGGCGTTGCGTCTGATGAGACCTTGCTTGCTGCGCCAATGTTGGTTGTGGAGTTGGTGCTTGAACATTCTGCTGCCCGACAGTGTTAGCCAATTATTGCACAATCATCGGTACAATAGTCCTTTGAAAAGCTGTCATGATTTGATCCAATTGAGCAGGATTCAACAATTGTTGTTCTGGGGGAGGCACTGCAGGTTGATCTGTTGCAGCGTGTGGTGGATCTAAGGGAGTAGTGGGTGCTGCCACTAATGTGTGTTCAGATGCATCAGTAACCCGATTCTTATCCTCTCTTTGTGATCTAGTCCTTGCAGCTACTCCATTCTTCTCTGTGCTCCGGTGAGCCATTGAATCAGTGATAGTGTTTGTTCCTAAGTGCTTTTAGTGGTTCCCACAGACGGCGTCACTGATGCAGGGTATTTTCGTCTAGATACGTGTCCACTTGTCAACAATCCACGTCAAACTGCTGCAGTTCCTTCTGGATGCTTAAGCAGCTTTTGAGTTCGGAACCTGCACTCAACACCACACGTAAACTAAGCCGGTGTCTTCTCGGTGAAGGCACTCCGACGCTCAAGTCAGATAGGTCGGAATGTGAGATTTCGTTGTGCGAGGCAACAGATCAAAATAATAGGTCGAAATGTACAAAACAGGTCGAGAACAAACACCTCAAAATGGCACTAATAAGTCGAAATGAAGGTCTTCAAATTGATCGAAATGAAGACTTCAAACAACTCGAAGTGCACTCAATATAGATCGAAGAAGAGCTATTTCTGACAACTCGAAATGAATGCAAAACAGCTCAAATTTGACTTATATTGCTCGAAATGAATGCTTGAAATATGAAAAACGTACCTAAAAATGAGGTATGGGACCCCCTTATATAGTATTAAGAGTCCTTATTTGGCTAGAAGTGCACTCCAAGTAGAACTATGCTTCAAAATAGCTCGAAATAGAGCTATTTTAGAATAGCTCAAAATGGGTTCCCAAATAGGTTGAATTGGCTTCTGATAGCTCGAAGTGGGCTTGAATAGCTCGAATTAGGCGTGAATAACTCGAATTGAGGCCAAACGAGTCGAATTGAGACCAAACAAGTCGAATTCGACTTGTTTTTCAGCTTTGCGCAGTCTCACTGTTTTTGTTATATATCCTTCTCTAGACCTCGGAATCTCAATCCGCTTTTTGATTTGGAAACCAAACTTCAGAGGCTTTTCATATAAAATTCATAAAATTTGGAGTTGAATTGATAGCTCGAAATAACTAGTCAAAATACAACTCGGGATTCACTCTCCAAAACTTCTCCTCCCATTTGGAATGAGGAATGTGACTCATTTATATATACTACTTAGAGTCCTTCCTTAGCTAGAAGTTCATTCTAAGTAGGATTATAAGTTCTCCTCCCTTTGGAATGAAGAATGTGACCCCTTTATATACTAGTAAGAGTCCTTCTTTAGCTAGAAGTCCATTCCAAGTAGGATTATAAGTTGAATTAAGTCCAGCTAGGGTTCTTTGGAATAACAAATTGACTTATGAACAACTCGAATTGTAATTTTGCATTAAGAAATAAAGATGCTGACATGGCATAATAATCCCAAAATATGCTCGTGATATCGTATCGATGCTAATGTGGCATAATAATCCCAATATGCTCGTGATATTGTATCGAATATTATGACGTGGCAGTACCGAAATATGGTACATCATATACTATAAATTAAAATTTAATAACTAAATTTGAATGAATTAGTTCATTACTTTTTTATGTTGTTGTCAGAATGTAGACTTATGCAAGATGAGTTGTTTAATGTTTTTTGAAATACACCTTCACCGGTTCACCGAGCTATTAAGCCGGTTAAACCGATTGAACCTATAACCAGTAACGTTGTTGGTTCGGTATCCGGTCCGATTTTCAAAACAATTATTAATTGTTGTCACCTTAGGATGTCTTCATCAAGTCTTTCTTTTTTTAGCTTAATAAAAGTGCAAAAGGTTGCAGGAGCTTTATATCTTTTCAGGGTGCACGGTGAAATTGAAAAAGTATTTGCTCGAATTGAAAATTAGCCATAAACTATTGCAAGGGAAAAAGCATGAATTATACCTTGTGGCCAAGGCAATATTAATCCACCCCAGCCCATCCTTTAGTTGAAGTTAGAATGGTTTCACAATCCAAAAGTGCACCAATATGTAGTATGAATTAATTTAAATAATGAATATTTAGGCTGTTTCCAATTTATGTTAGATTTTTGCAATTTTTTATGTTGATTGTTTGTTATGCAGTACACAAGCACAATAACATATGAGCGTGTTAAAATGAGTAGATTGATGGAGGACTGAGGCCATATCAATGTTTGGTCCGACTTCGTTAATCTCTCATAAAAAAATAGCGAATCCCTGGGGAATCTCCTCGTGTTAACAGTATCAAAAGAATTAGGAATATAGTTGACGAAATCATCGAAATGAGAACTCTTTAATACGATATACAATATTCCGCCCCTTTGAACTAGATTTAAATTATAAGGAGCTATATAATCCTAAAAGTAAATAAATTAATTTAATAACAGAATTATTTTCAGGTAAGACTGATGATTAATTACAGCAAATGAAAGGTCGCACAAAAGAGGAGAGATTATTTCATCCAACCGTTATACGATGAGGTGGTACAACAAGTTGGTTATTAGTATAAGTGCACAATTGGAATGAGATTATGGAGTGGTGGTTCCTATATTTTAAAAAATTATTATTATCTTGACTATTTGCACCCGCCAGCAATACAACGGTTGCATAAAATATTTTTCGCAAAATAGATGCCCCAATAACACTCGAGGTATGGGCCCAGCCAATGTATCATTACAGACAGATTCTTACTGTTAGAATCGTTCTTGATAGAAACCAACCCGTAAACCGCACGGGATCCGCTCGACCTCCGCTGTGTTACTTTCGGTTTTTGGTTTTTAGAATCAAGACGGTTGGTGGTCGGTGAACAGTCTCGGCAAGGGTGGTTGCAGTTGCCTAGGATTGAGGCCACGAAGATGTCATGCGTATCAATTCATCTTTGAAACAAAAAATAAACCTTGTAATAGTACACTATTGCCAAGATTTTTTTCGGAGTAAGATACCACTAAATAGGGCAACCCACGTGCCATTGATTCCTCCCACAAAGACTCAGCAGTTAGTTAATGCAAAGAAACAAGAAACACGACAGTGTACAAATTAAACTTTTATTACACTATTATAGCACGTCGGTGACTGACTACTAAATAAATAATGAGAACAATACATCACAAATGTTCATGCCGGCCCATATGGTTTTCAATAAAAATAACAGAACCACATGGCTAATACATATTATGCCCGTTCATAAGAAGGAAAAAGAAAAAAGAATAGCTTGGCAACATCCAAGCAATGATAAGGAATCCCAACTGCTCACCATCCCAACCCTTTTAAGGTTTAATAAAAGAAGCTTAGGCATTAGAATATACAATTTACAATTTTACCAGATTTTGGGATGTCTCCATAATTAACCTCGACAACACAGAGAAATGATTAAAGTTGAAATTGCCCAGGACCTCTGCGAGAAGACCTTGACGGAGGCCTGCTGATGTCTGGCACTGGCGAAGGCCGTTGTGGTTCTTCGGGTCTTTGTACCTCCTGCAAATATATTGCAATCCAACACAAGATCCAATGTCAGCAAGGGGTAAATATAAACTTATGGAAGAGTAGAAATCAAAAGATTCCTTTACGCAAAAAAAAAGATCTAGCATTATAGCTGAAAAGCGACTAATAGTATTCGACATTGAACAATATTGGCCAGCAGAGGATCCAAAATAATTTCTTTACCTACTTCAGATAACCAAGCAAAAGACTTTCCCATTAAAGGCTCTACCATAGGTCTATTTTACAAAAAATAAACTTAAAACCTCTTTCGAGATCTCTACTTTAAAGAAGAAGAAATCTTTCAGTACCCAAAATGCAAATAAATAAATTCTTGCAGAATGGATCTCATGATGAGTTGCTGAAGTATAGCTTCACAAACCTTTGCAGAAGAAGAACCAAGACGTGATAGTGCCTGTGACTTGGAATGAATTCGATGTTGCTGCTGAACTTGCTCAAACTGTTGCAGCCTCAAAGCAAAGTTTATTCCACTATGCATGTTCTGCTGAACTTCCCCCATATCACCATCCGCTGAAACTTGTGATCCACCAAAAAAATTAACTTCTGAAAAAGCATTTCCTGATGACATTCGCTTGAATTGTTCACCACTGAAGGAGTAAGAAGGCACAGTTTTTAGTCGGGTCCGAAGAATCTTGAATGCTATACTTTGCTGCATGAGTGAAACAAAAGTATAACTGATCAAAAGACAGTAATTAGCATGTGAAGAGAGTCTAGATGAGTATTAATCTCAAAACAATCTTCAATCAACATGAAATCAAGGGAGAAAACTAATATGCAGCAACATTCACAGCATCCAGCATTGATTCTTGATATGCATGTTGTATTAGAATTGACCACAACGGTGCAGCAAGAACTGTGTAACGTCATGTGTCAGATTAAGGATAGTTCCCAAGTCTGTACAAAAACAGGGGGCTGAGGATGGCAGGTAGCAACCAAAGTGTGCGATTAATAGCAAATTTCTATCAGTTCACACATGACCTACATAATTCTCATGCAGAAACAATATCTAAAACAAGCAATTTACTTCATGACAGAAGTCCTTTAAAGAAATTGATCTGCTCAGTTAGTAAGTGGTAGCTATCTATAATTTCAGTTTTCCCATTTTCCAAAGATTCATGTACTCTCTTCTAGTTACAGATCGCCTAAAGAATATGTTTCTTTTTTCTGGAAGTACAATAAGAGTGGCATTTCCTATATATCACAAATTACAACAACATTTTCTCGTGATTACAAAAGTAATAGCACTACAAATAGCTACTGCCCAGTGAAGAAATTGATGCCAAAGAGGAAAAACTAAAATGATCTAAAATAAATAACTAGAAATAAACCTTTCATAACACTTTTACATTTTTTGAATTTAATTCAGTTCACGAAACTCTTTAAAAACCAGTTTAAGAAACTAAGTTAGATGTCACTGTCTTCATCAAATTTTAGACAAAACCACCCATGGGAGGGGGTAATCTCTCATCGATAAAACGTGGACCAATAATTTTAATTTAACCATGTGTTACGGGGCATCATCATAATTAACCAAATAAAAGAGCTCGACACAAAATCGATGACATCTTTTTCTTTCAAATACTACAAACTAAGATGCATTACATAATTTACATTTTAATATTGAGAAAATTATATAAACTACCACTAACGTATGGACAGTTTACAGAAACCCCCTCTAGACCGTGTTTGGCATCATTTTCACCTCATACAGTCAACATCTTAAAGAAAATGTGACATCAGCAAAAAGTTCATCTGGATTTCCAAAGATATCCTGTATATTATTAGCATAATCTACTGCACCTCTGACCCAAGGAGTTAGAACTACCATACATAAAACTTAATATCAATTACATCCTTAAGTTACATAATTTATAACATTGTTATTTTAATCCAAGAAAACTAATCAAAATCCTAAATTGGTTCCCCACCCATCTCAGACACAAAATCCTTATAATTTCATCAAACAAGATACAGTGCTTTATATAATTTATGACTTAACCTACTTTTGTATTAATTTTATGTGCGTAACTATCTCTGATTCTTTAAATATTCTAGGGGGGACATTCATAATTTATTTTGATTTGGGGGGACATTGCAACTGGGGGCATAGGTTAGGGGGTTAACGCAAGTGACCCCTTCAAAAAATTAGCATACAAAAAATAGTAACAACTTTCTGAATATAGTGATTTAAAAATCGAAAGATATTGTCTATTATAGAATACAGATTTAATATCAAAAAAAATTAGAGGTGGCAAACTAGTCACTCGGATCCGATCCAATTGGATCCAATCCAAGAGAATTCGGATCCAAATTTGACTCATGATGTTGGTTCTCAAATGGATCCAATCGGATCCGGATCCGAATCTATATGGAACCATGGATCTACTTGCTTCTTTTCAGGAACCATTTAGTGGATCCACATCTCGATTTAGTCATGGATCCACCATTTCACCCATTTCCACACTTTACCCACCCCACACCCTTACCCCTACCCATATCCCACCCTACCCCCACCCCCACCCCCTACCCTACCCCCACCCCACCCCACACCCTACCCCCACCCTAGCCCCATTTTAGTTTTGCATTTTTATGTTTTGACTTTTAACTTTTTAAGTTTTTGTTTCTAGTTTTAGAATATGTATGGATTCATTTTTGGCGGTAATCAAAAGTTTATTAATAATGGTATAGAAAATTAAAAATCCTTGACTTAATTGCTTTTGCTCAAAAAAACAAAAAAAAAATTTATTTTTTTGTGGATCTCAAATGGATCCGGACGGATCCGCGAGTGGATCCGCGTGGATCCGTAACCCACTCGATCCGGTGGTTCGGATCCTGTTCCGGATCCGCGTGGCTCCTTCATGGATCGGATCGGATCGGATTCGTTCCGGATCCGGGTAGATCCGTGGATCGGGATCCATTTTACCACCCCTAACCAACCCCCTATCACCATCGATCGCAGACGACAATGCAACCAGCATATCGTGCAGTGCGGGAGACTAGGCTTTGTCTCCAAACAGTGCGACCAGGCAGTCCCACTGTTTGGGTTCATGCGACGTCACGACATCACCCGCTTCTGCTGTTGCAATACCATCAATGTGGGCCCTTGCAAGCGACCAACAACTATTGCAACTAGTCTTGACAGCACCACTGGCAAGACGAGGGGCTGGGCAGCTGATTTACTTAGAATTTCTTTTATAATTTTAGAAATAAATTTGGGTTTATTATACATTTTGGATGAACCCATTAATAAGGATGAATAGATATTTTTACTTTGACATTAAATGCAGGGAAGGAATAAGTGCTACTGTTTAGTGCTGTAGCTGTTTGTTGGTTCTTAAAGTTGAACTGGAGATTCATTTCCAATTACAAGAGTTCCTCATTCACTGACTTAATTCTACCTTTTCCCCCTACATTCATCTCAACAACTAGTCCTTTCCACTGAATCATATGCTCACGACATCATTGCAGAATATCTTCCACATGGCAAATGCCAATTTCATTATCTAATAATCTGCAGAAGAAGACATCATCACCAAATCCATCAACTTCATACCTTTCGACAAGTTCGATGAGGGAAACAATTTTTGGGGTTATGAAGTGATAGTTTTGTTATAAAATGAGAAACAGATTAGGAAGCTAAGTGATGGTTCCTGACATGTCTTCTTTTCTTGTTTCTCCATTCCAATTTCAGTTTTTTTATCATCCAGTTAGCTCTCTACTCCGAGAAGATCCACATGGGTTCAGAAACAAGTCAAGAATCTGAAGGAAATCACTGAATAAGATGATACCACCATGACTTGGTTGAAGCAATGGATGATCACAAAAACATAATTGAAAATTTCTTAACATAGAGGTATAAAAGAGTGTGGACAAAGCATAGTTTATTCCCATTGTGAAATGTGAGAGAACTTAATCTCCGGAAGAGTTTTTTCCTACCAAAGGCCGTGCAGTGGTGATAAACTAAAGATATTGCTAATTCACAAACCGATTTTTTAAAGCGAAAGGGAGCCTAACTAGCAAACAACCATATACTAATGTTTCACAGACCTGCTCAAACATTGTACCAAAGACATGGAGACAATTATGAGACATTATCAACTGAAGTGGAAACCAGGGACCACATACCTGTGGAAGCAACATCAGGAGACCATACAAGGCTTTCAACAACCATATGTACCTTCCTGGTTCGAGAAGCTGCAAAGGAAAATATGACCTTCATGTGGTGCCATATGCAATATAACATCTAATCATAACTAATATTCAAGGCCAAGATACACATACAACTTTACTCGCTTCCAAAGAGAATTATTCATAGATCGCTCTTCACAACAAAGAAGCAGTACAAATTTAAAATTTCAACAACCATCATTCAAATCCTAGACCTCTGGGCTCTTATCCCACAGAAGATACCTCAATACATTAGAAACTTAATAGACCTTAGTTCTGGAATGCACCAGTCCACTTCTAACAAATACAGCAAGTACAAAAAGAGCATAAGCATTAGTATGTATTCAAAACAAATCAGTATATGCAAAAAATGTATATGCACTACAGACACCACATCCAACAAAAAACTCAAAATATGGAGCATGTGTTTCAAGACCAATATATGACAAAGCATAATATATATTCCCACTGCATGTGAACATCTTTTCCCAGCTTTAATAGATACTTTCCTTGAAACAAATTAATGTTGTATATAAAACATCTTCAAGCATGCTAATACAATTCACTTCAATAAGGAAGCACATCCTCAAGTCCACTTCAAGACTCTTTCGACTGCATCAGACTGCAGCCCAAGAATAAAAAATTAACATCCCAAAACTATAACTACCCATGCCCAACTTCTTGCTGAGTTCATTACAACAGTGATTAGACAGACATATGATCACACATTAATCACTCTTGAATGGAAACCTCTATAGAACAAACCTTCTTCTTAACTAACGGAAAAAAGTAACACATTGAAGTGTTTCCTAAACAAAAAGAAATTATATGCACAGCTTTCAGTTTCTAGACTATTAGCACTGATTCTATTCTAGCATATGCTCCTTCGCCATACGGAGATCTGAATACAAAGGCAATCATTGAGCGAATTTTATCTCCATCCAACTGGACAATGCTACTTCTCCTCTAAAAGATGGACCTGATTTGATCTTCCACCCAGGAAATTATAGCAACAAAACTCCACTTTAATGATGTAAAATGGACGTTGACATATTTGTAAAAATTCTCACATATAAAGGAAGAGCATCTTGCCGGTCTCTACAGGCACTTTGTCTATTATAACATATAGACGAAGAGCATCTCAGGGGTTTTGATTGGCTTGTCATTTATGATGGACAGGTAGAAGAGGAGATATAATACGACATAATACAGAACATCGACGAAAAGTTCTACAATTTACAAAACCATGAAATGAACCAAAAACAAAAGCAGAAGATTAAACATATATACAGTATGCACTGCTAAATTCAAAATACAAGCAGTAGAATAGAACAAATACACCAAAATTAAAAGAGAAATGCAACATTAAACATATTTCAAGTCTATTAAAAACATATCAAATTGGTTGGTCAGAATATTGTATATGGCAAATTTAACACCATATAATTAGTTAAATCATATCATCCACTCAATACTATTGTGGACGGTCAATCTTCTAAATCAGAAAAAAAATACTCGTAACAATGAAGCCAATTGAATTTGGGAGGGATTCTACTCACGCAGATTGAAGAGAAGGTGAGGAAGCATGAATGAGGGAATCAGTATATTTACTTCTTTTTCTTTTTGTTTGATTTCTATTTCCTAACATCCAAATCTAAGAAAAGAACCCACCTTGCCGGACACATCCTCTAACCGTGTTTAACATGATATCCTTAATTTATTCTCTTTATTTTTTTAGTGTCAAATATGCAGCCATGGACCTCAAGGAGAGTAGAGGTCCTGGAATATGCAACGTGTCACTATCTTATCCACTGTTATGTCCAGGAGTATATGTTCACAATAACATGTCATGTCAGAGTAGAAGACAGTATATTTCATTTTACCACTAGAAAAATAGAAAATCTGACCACTAACCAAAAACTCACAGCAAATATCGCAAACTTATAGAGTTCATTGTGAAATTAGTTTTCAATTCTCATTTATCTTTCTTCAATCATGCAATTAATTAGTTCTGATTTATCTGTCTTCAATCATATTATTAATTTCATTAATTTACAATAATATAATTCAATGAATGCGATACCAAGACTTGGTTATTCACAAAAGACAATACAAAATACTAAACAGAATTCAGATAGATGGATGGGATACAAGAGTGCAAAAGGGGTCCTATGTGATTGTAACTTTAAAGTAAAACTCGGAAGTTTATAGTTGCTATTAGGTTTGCTTTATTTTATGGTTTTCAATATTGGACTCTCAAGCAATATGACGAAAAAGATCAGAATAGTTGAATATAGGTACTATGAGATGTAAGGAAAAACGGAACAAATAACTGAAAAATGAAGCTATACACACCAAGAACGGCGAGGCGCTTTAAAAGAGATGGAAAAAATAGTTTCCAATAGTTTTGATCATGTGAAACATAATTCTATAGAAGCACCAAAAAAAACGTGTTGAAGCTCATGACTCGGGCATATGCTTCGAAAGCATGGGCGACCAAATAAAGCTTGGATGGAGGTAATACGGAGTTACATCGTCATCAACAGACTAACTAAAGACACGTTAACCAACCAAAATAAGTGGAGAAAGAAAATTAATGTTTGCGACTTAATATAATAGTTATTTGGTTTATATGACCTACCCCCATTAATTGGTCTTGTTAGAAATAATTAATTTCTCAGTGCACAATACATACCACGCTGCATAAAGTTTGCTCACCAGCTAGTCAAGTTATGACCAGTTAAGTTTTGAGCTCTATATCAAACTACTCTACGCCATGATGCAGGTTCACCATTCGTTTCCAGCATATCGGTTAGTAACTATGAGGCTCCAATTTCACATGTGTCCACATGCATGTGGTGGTGAATAGAAATGATACTCCCATAACCCAACTGTGTTGAAAAACTTTGAAAGGAAGTTTAGGTTTTCTTGACAACCTCCCTTCAAGCTTTTTGCGAGAACATAAGGACCAATATGAGGTGAATTGTGTCATGGTTGTATATCGTAAAGGGCACAAGAAAAAAATGCAAAACTCAATGTAACAACAAAAGCATTACAAGCTTGCTACAAAATCATTGCTCTAATAAAATAAAAGCTGATTGTCAATACACTCATATATAGGCATAAAAGGTGCATTTTCATAATTATATTTATTGGAAGTCTAATACATAATAAACACACCATTGAACAGATAATTTGACAGCACCTATAACATACATTGCAATATTAGTAGAAGGAATGGATTGAACCCAGATTACTAAAAAGAAAATGTTTATGTTGAGGAAGCTATTGTAGGACATAAATAATGGTAAGTTTTTCAGTAATTGACAAACATATCCAATGTGAATATACCTGTAGCCTAAGGTACGCAAAAGTAGGAGTCTCCAGCAGGTAGATCAATTTATCCAATTGGACTAAAAACTTCACATTAATATCTTCCTCAACCAAAGATTGAATGACAGAACTTGCATGCTGGTAAGTCTGCATAATAACAAGAGAACAGAAACTCATATCACAATATTAAACAAAAGAGGGAGAGGTGGATAGGGCAAGCCATGACAGTGAAATGGCAATCCAGTTAGTAAGAAGCTCTTACCTGAGCTAATAAGCAAAGGCTTATAATAGCCATTGGTGAATGGCACCACGAGGCATATAACGATAGGAATAAATTTTTCCCCGCATCGTTCACCAGTGATTGTTTGAGAATGTCGCGAAGGTTAGCCAACTCAGAGGAAGTGAGCAAAATCAAGTTCAAGGCCTGAAATAGAAAAACTGAATAAAAATAGGTTTGTAGCACTCACATTAACACCCTTGACCTACCCGCGAGCACATGAACCGTAGTTCCCCCACCCAAGCCAACAAGTAAGGAGACAAGAAGAGAAGGAGAGCTCAATTAATTGAAATAAAAGATAGAAAGTGGAACCAGATATATAATACATGACGAAATTATTGTGCTTATGCACGACGACATTATTGTAAAGCACAATATTATTCCATGATGAAACAATAGAACACCTGAACCATAATGGACGCAAATTCCAAGTCAGATTCCCCTTGAAGTATGGTGGAAAGTTTCCGATAAACTGTTTCAGCATCTAAAAGTACACATAATCTACGGATAATCAAAGCACCTCTTCTGCAAGGATATAAGAATAATTAATCCAAACAATAAACTACACAGAATTATATTTCATCATAGAAAACTAAAGACAGCTAAAGGACTCACTTCTCCAAGAGAGAGTTGTCCACCTGAAAATTGTGGACTAAGTAAACTATGAGCTGGTGAAAATGGGTGTCGTCTTGCGCTATGCAGGCATGGACCTCAAGTACCAGAAGTACTACCTAAGACGGAAAAAAAAAGAAAAAAGTTACAGACACTCGAGAGTAGTTCGTATTACAAGGAGAGAACTATATAAAGAAAAAAGTTTAACTCCACCAGGTCAAATTATTGAAAGAATTTATAAGTAGACAAAATAATATCCGTAATAAGCGAGTAGAATTCGTACTCCAGCAGAAAGCTAAAATATCACAGTACAAAAGTAATTAAGTTTTTAAAAATATCAAAGAAGTCCAGAAATCAAAATTCACATGTGTAAAACAATAGTGAAGTATCAGAAACAATCCATTAACTAAAAAATTAGACTTTGAACAATTCGAAATGATACAGTACTTCCACATTACAAAGGCAACGCACATACACACCCGTTATATGTTTGACATGGTAAAAGGAGAATAATATGATATACAAAGAAGAATAGGATAGAAAAAAATGGATGACAAAAGAAAAGACACCATCAACCAACTTCATATATGCATTCTCTTCGGCTTTCCATCATCCCAACAGTGCAGATATCTATCTATCTATCTATATATATATATATATATATATATATGTATATATATATGTGTGTGTGTGTGTGAATGTGTAGTATATATGCAATGTGTATATTTACTCAAATATATGAAAAGATTTGTCTGCGATCCCCTTTACCTTTGTGCAACTTTCGAAACAGTGCAATAATATTAGTTACAGAAATCAGAGAATCTGTAGTTAGACAAGAACTAGTACAATTGTACAACAATTCAGCTTGGATTTGAATTGACCAAGTATTTAGTACCAACAAAACAAACCAATACATGATTCCCACCCCTATTCTGAAGATCCGAAATTACAATAGACCCACATTGACATCAGACTACTATATCCACAAGCAATATCACACCATTACAAGTGATTTTTTCTTGACTCGTATCTTCCATGTAACAAAAATATGATAATTTCTCACTTTATCTCTCGTAGTATTACCCCGAGTTCTGTAAACTGTGGGCATCTAAAGTATGTTTATTTCAGGTGCATCTAAACGCAATCCCCCAAAACCCTTTTCCTATAACATTACTAGAAAATCAGTACCACGCAAAACTTCCATCACGCTTTTTAATCTCATGCAACCATCCATCACTATCGATTCTGACACGCTTTCACATGATACAGTATAGGTATCTGAATTATGTGCTACTGATGACTCTTGCCTATTAAGTTACAATACTAGCTTAATTAATCTCAGATCATCATTCACATGCAGTGTGTAAATCTATTTCGAACTTATTCAAACCCTCAAGTCTGTTACTACACCATTCACCACATTGCAATTACCATGCTTCTCTTATGACTAGGACAATAAACAAAAGATCAACATCAATGGGGAGGGAGAGAGATGCGTCTAGGTAAAAGGAAAGAAAGCAGGTTGGTTTCTGTCAGACCCTGGCCATTCCACGACGAAAGGAGAGCATCCGGGACACAGAGCTCTGCAGCGCTAGTGGCTATAATCCAGGAGAACAATTTTCCTAACCGAGTCTCTTTGACTCACAATTGATTACTTGTTTCCTCTCTAGACTTTAGCGAGAACGAGTATGGGTAGAGTGGCATCTGATGGTTAGTACAGGTCTTGGCCTTTTTCCAGTATCTGGAATTCCACCTAAATCTTGTACCTCACAGGTGCACTTACGTTACAGTGCAGGGTACTGAAATGATACAATGGTTTCTATCTTGGTATGAACTGAGATTTTTAAGAATGTTTCAAAGTTGATAATGATGTATGTGAGTATGTGTATGTGTGTCTGCGTGTGTCCGTGTGTGTGTGTGTGTATATATATATATATTACTTTAATTAAGCTCCATCAGCAGGTTATTATCTGGTTGGGCAAGTTTATCCTAGATAGGAAACGAATTATTCAAGCACGCTATGGTGATGAGGTAACAATGCTATTTCCACACCAACGTACTATGTCTTTGGCAAAGCATGTTGCTTGTCTTATTGGTTTTTGCTGAAGCATGTTGGAATGAAATAACTGAAACGAACACAACTAAGTGTCGGATAGACAAAGGCAAGATTTGGAGCTACATTGTTTCATGAGAAATATAAAGGGTTGCAAAATACTGTATTCACAATTTTCTAAGTTAAAGTGGTTCTACTCATTTCACGTTGACATTTTACAAGACAGAAAAAGTGACAATGTGGAAGCAGTAAATTTAACAAGGAGATCTTCTTTCCAACTACTTAGCACGGCCGTTACAGCCTTAATGCCATGCTATCCAAAGCGTGGATAATTTCTTTTCCAAACAAAACTGCTTGTGAAGAAGGAATGAATAAATTTTTTGAACACTCAAAACTCATTGATTTAACTAGAAATATAATGTTATATAAGTCTCTAAACAATTCCTAACATTACACTTCCGTTTCTCCTTGGTCTCCAGCTTATTTCAACCTATTCAGAGTTTGCCTCGAAGGGAAAAACAGAGCCTATATTCCATTGCTCCAGATGAGAATTTGTCACAGAAACCACATAAAGCCAATCAACAAAAACTTGTAAGAAACTAAATTCATATAGAGGCAATACATTAATGTAGCACCAACATCAAACATCATACATGTGAACTCTTCCGAAACATTAATCCCAAGAGTTAGGACGCTTAGCTCTCGAGTTCTCTCATCCAACTCAGAGAAAGGATTAGATTAGCTAGGAGAGACTAGGTCAATTTTTACTGCAGATGTTAGATGAGAAGGGGTGTTGCCAGAATATTTCTTTTTTCCCGAGCTATACCAAAAACTAAGTAAACTAAATAGAAAGAATCCTAAAAAAGCTAACTATAAAATGTCTAAAGAAGAATGACCAACATCCAATGTTCCAAAAGTAATAAAAACTATACACTATCAAAGCAGATGAAAATGCTACTGAAGTAAAGCCCTGCTGTTTTTCGGAGGATAAAAATTCATCAATTATCGGATCGAGATCTATAGTTTCTGCTAACTCTCTCTCAATATAGATAACTATATTTTCTACTAAAACCACTCGTTTCAACCCTACTGCACACATCCCCACCCCAGAACACTAAAATATCAGTTTCCAACTTATCTACAATAATGCTCTTGGAACGAAAGCTACTGCACTAATGGAATAAATATTTTCATTTACTTTTTGCTAATATTTTCATTTATTTTTTGCTAATAAAAAATTAAAGTTTTTAGATTTCCAATTTAGTATTTCATATGGTGCTAGCGCTAGAAGATTCGCTCTTACCTGTGGGAAATTGTGTATTTTAAGGTGTAAATAAGTTGTGGTCTTTGGATTGGGTTGAATTTGGTTTGTCAATCAATGGTGAGATAGGTTGAGATAAAAAAGTAGTAATAAATTGGTCTGGGATATACAAATGTGTATAAAGTTAAAAGTTTAACCCCAGGTGGTACCCCACCCAAGCCCTGTGGGTGGCTAAACTTTTGGATGATAAAATTAGTAAGTTCAACACCAATATCAAGCATGCGCAAACAAAAAAGTCTGGCTTGAACATGCCTATTTTAAGAAGTCCACGTTCTTACAGGGCCAGAAGGAAAAATAACTACAATTACCACTTGCAGGAAGTAGGAAAAAAAAGGTTAAGAAAAGGGGTTCACCATCCAAAATCTTTCCGACGATAAACAATCTAATCAATCAAGAATGCATCGTGAACATGGAAATTGGAATCAATTTCAATCAAGTGGAAAGAAATGCAAAATTTTAAACAGAACATATTAAGCAGAAAACTCAATATTTAGACTCACACTTTGACCAACTAATCCCATTTTAAGATATGATCATAAACAAAAATAATGAACAAAAGGAATTCAAATCGATGAAATATCAACATTCAATTAAAATGTGATGGTATACAAGAAGATACCTCATCAGAAGGATCTGAAAGTGCCTTCAACAGAGTTTCAAAAATATCGCTCAGAAATGACAGGACCTGTTTCAAAAAGAAATTGAATAAATTAATCAAAACATAAAGCAATACAAAAAGTTGAGATGCTTCTACTGGCATGTAGTTGCAAAAAGCCAGTTGTATTGATTAAAATCAGCGAAGATAAAGGAAATGGAGATGCATCTTCTTCTGGAATCAAGTTGAATTCTTAATAGTTTATTTAAAGAGAAATTTACCAGACAGTCAATGAATTAATGCAATGTAGTTCTGAGAAACATGTTTACCCAGTCTATCATTTCAAACAAGACATGGTACTGCATGCTCAAACCTCCAAACCCCTATATCTAGAGCCAATGATCTTTAAATTTTAACTGACAAATGAGAAAGAGCGCTTAATCCTCAGATCATCCTTTGCTGAGTACAGTTAATCAAAGTGGATACCAACAACTGTATACCAACTACCAACTTCACAGCGAGGCAGCTAGCTGAATATTTTACCCCACAATCTTTCAAACAGAAGCCCCCCGAAGCAAATGAAGAGACAAAAATGGCTTTACTCTCATTTATGCTCAAAATGATATATTTTTATCACTTACGGCCAAGCGTCAATTTGAATTCAATAACTTGTCTCCAACTTTTGACTATAAACCTAACCTACAGTCAACTAAAGAAGCACATAGTGACAGATCTAGAGAACTGGCAGTGGGCGGAAATTATAATAAACACAATAACGTAGCATCTTATATGAGGATGGAACAGAAGCTTGGTTGTTCATTTGTTCGTTTAGATAAGTCTGCATAAGTTCTCTTAAACATGTTCTTAGAGTCATAAGACTCATCTATGCAAAAGGTTTGACCTTGTCTTGCTAGTTTCATGTAACGGGACACTTCTTTTTCACCATTTACAGTGGGCCCGCTGCTGCCCTGCACCCACTGCCTCTCGATTTCTGCACCGTGATAATATCACTTCTGGGTGAAGGTCTTTCGACATTATATGCTTTTGCTTAAACAATGTTCTGTACATTATTTATTTACCATACGCAACAAAAATATCAAGGTAAACTTGAAGTTACTGACTATTTCAAGCATATTTGATGATCCTCACCAAAACAACTACTCTTTGCAATTTTATTGTTTGCCAAGTATTTAGACTGTGCTACAACTTGCATCCAAAAAAGAATCATGCAACTCAGGTAATAGCTCATATTCGATGAATACAGCAAAGTTCAACATGTCGGAAAAATATAAGGTCCATTAAACAAAACATGTAAACAAGGTGAAACCGTAGCATCAAAGAGCACTGAGCTAAGGATACAAAATGGCGAGTGAGAGGTCGCATAATTGGAAGATACTTTTGCACTTGTCAAAAGGTGGATATGGATCTTCTATACTTATTGGAACTTTACATGAATATCTTCTTCACCCTTGCCATGTTGAGTGAAAAATGTGACAAAGTGCAAGTATTACACTAAAGCACAAAATTACCTATCTTTCATACACACATCCCCCAATTTGTTGAAAAATATTGAAGGATTCATTTCAGGAACAGAAGTAATAAAGCAAATGGGTGATTCGCGTTTTGCACTCTCAAAATTGCCGTTTGTTTGCACCCTGAAAATACTAACTTCTTGGCAGAGTGCAGCCTAAAAAGATATTGGCAGTCGATAATTACTTATATGGTTAAGGATGTTTTCGTCATATTCATTTATAACTTATAGTTTATTATTTATTAAATTTTAGAAGTAAAATTAATAATTATTTATTATTAAACATATAAACTGAAATAACTAATATATAAAATTTTATTTCCAACGACTATAACTGAACTAAAAAATATATTTTACAAAAAACAAACAAGGAAAAAAATGAAAACGTGATATCGCTGCCCAGGCCCCAACGCCGTGACCATGACGTTAGGTTGCTGCCCACCGCAACATTTGGATGGCAAAGTGGCAAAACTGGGCAGATATTTTGCTGCCCAGGTTTGCGGCGTGCAGTCATGACCTTGAGCTGACATCCAAGGTCATGAACAACCTTAGGTTACCCAAGTTCGCGACCGTGGACGCGATTTGCCGCCCATGGTCGCGTAGAAAGGGGGCAAAGAGCCAAAAATATATTTACACAATGCAAAGTGCCAAGAATATATTTAAAGAATGCAAAGTGCCAATCACCCCTAAAGGAAATCTTGAAATTCCAGCTCTCTTCAGAATTCAAGGTGATTGGAGGAGAAATTTACCAACTTGGTGAGATCAAATTAACACATAAAACGGGGCTTTAAAGTTAACCATCACAAGTAATCACCAAAAAATATGAACAGTATGCATATTAACTAAAATCGCAATGAAAACTGCAACTATTATGCATCTTCGCATATTTATGGTATAAAACATGTTAATAACTTCCTATAACAATGAAGTCTCAGTGATAGCATATGAATCATGTAAACAAAACTTAAAAAAATCAAGGATTACCTCTGTCCTATGGCGATTTAAAAGGACTGATATCCAGTGCAATGCTTCAATACGTGTGGCTTCCCACTCACTAGATAGATGCCTAGTACATATAAAGAAACTCTAACTCATTCCACTATTCCGCATGTACAACGCATTGCAGAAAGCAGGCAGCCCAAGGGAAAACCAAAACAGAACAAGTTTGCTGATCATCTTCTATAAGGATCATCATGAATAAAACAAAGTCCAATGCAAACATAAGCTTAACAGTCCAGGATAGAACATACCTCCTTGCTACATAGAGAATGGCTCCTACATCGAATCCTTCAGTTGGATCAGCTTGAATTCCACGAAGTTCTTCATTTGTTTCACGCGCAACCTGAAGCAAACAGAAAGAATTCCATAAGCATTCCACAACACACAAACCACAGAAGAATACCAGCAAAGGAACAGGTCCAAACAATAGAAGTTCAAAGGTTATTAGATTTCACTTTCAGATAAAGGTTATTAATTGAGATAGAGCATGAAACATGCTGAATGGGTTTCCGTAGAGGTGCATATGCTCAAGAAACTACATATAACAGTTAAAAAAAGATTAAAAAGAAAAATTGAACCCATAGAAAGACATAAATAAAATACTGGCAGTACTCAAAACTAAAACTTACAACTCTTATTTTCTCTTCCTTGTCTGATATGCAAGGTAGAATTGCTCCAAGAATATCCGCATAATACGGAACAAGTTGGTCCCCACCAAGTTTTACAAACTCATTGATCTGCAAGTCAGAATATTATTTAAGACTCGTTTAGATGAATTGATGAACTTGCAATCTACAGTTTGCAGCAATTAGAAATGTATTCTACAGATTGGATCATGTGTCTAAAAGTACTAACCCATGTAATAGCAGTCAGTCGAGTAAATTCATCAGGTGAAGCTGCCCTTTGTACCAGTATCTCAGCCATGCGACCATAATCTACAGACTTCAAGAGTAGCATTGCTTAAGTAGAAAACAAAAGGTTAAGCTGCTTGTATATCAGAACTTTACAGATGGACAAGAAAAGACCTCATAAAAAGCACGTGCAAACACGTGATTTGTAAAAATCATTTTGAATCAAAGATGAGATCTTGGCAATTTCTTCTAGCTTTGTCTCAATTTATAGTCTCTATTTCAGATTCTAGATTTCTTCATTGCGGTTTCAGAGTAATTGGTTTTGTTACAAATGTCAAATAATTATTTTAATAACATCTGTGTACACAATTGGGGTTAAGCTGCCATCATGTCCTTGATGCAAACAAAATTTATTGCCAGTAATCCTAGACCCAATATAGGTAACAGAGACAAGTCACGCACCACATGTTCTAGTTCAGACACACAGATTTGCAAAATGTGGCAAATGACGGTTGCTGGAAAAATGTCACATGCTGGTTTCATAGGTGAAAAATGCAGACCTCGGAATCTTGAGTTCCACGAATGTTTTCTAGGATCATGCAAAACGTACTACAAGGAAATGCATATAATATGCAAAACCTACGGGAAGAGGTCGGTAAGGAGAGTCAACTTCGCGTGTTGAAATAAAGTAACTTTGAAGAACCAAATTATAGGTTGCAGGAGAAATGCAAATTGGGATTCTAATGATATTTTTGAACTAAATCTGAATGAAGATGAAGCAGAAGATAAGAAAGAATAAAAAAATAGCTCACAACTATTTTATTTAAACCTCTGATTCAAATAATATCACTACCTCCTTTGGTTTCCTGATTCTTGTAAAATATATGCAATCTGACAACTTTACTTCTCCGTAACTCACAGAAGGAGATGACACAGCATAAACATTTCAAGAATCTTGCCGGCCATGGGCTTCACAGTTACTCGAATAACATGCCATTGGGCTTTCTCAACTCAAACATGAACATCGTATGGCATAGTGAAAACATATTACTTTCAACGAACAAAATATTAAACCTCAACAACATGGAATCTTTTGGATTCCGTAGATGTTTTCAGATTATCATATCTCCCAGTTTGGTCTTCGGTGGATATTTATTTTAAACACTCCTTGTGCAGCACTCAAGTCCTTGTTTAGTTTTAATTTTTAACATGAATAATTAACTAAACAAATTGCTCAAAAATGTAACTTTGATACTATATTGGTTCCAATGAACTGCATACTTCTATATCCACAAACACAATGTCGTATCTCCAGATTCAAGCTAACTATATTCCATTGGTTTGCATCCTTCCACGATGAGACAGTGATTGATATCTTGCTTCTAAGGCGTGTTATGAGATTCTCAATAATAGAACTTTCCACAATCTTATTGCAAAATTTCAAAATCACAATGAAAAATTATCTTTTGAAAAATGCAAAAATTCTTTCAAACCAACTTAAGCATATTCATGTCAGATATGTTAATATCATGCTTATTATATTTCCTTAGATGATCGTAATAGCAGGCCATGTATGTAAGATGAGTTACTTCTAACAGTTGACCAATAACTTAGGATTAAAATTAGTTATACATGGGGATCACTCACTGAAAGACTTTTAGAAATTTCATACATTATTCAATAATTTTGACAATTATTATCTAACAGACAGCATATAAAGTATAAGAGACAAAACATACATACAATATGTTACAATATAATTTTTTATTTAAAAAAAAAAAAAAAACTCAAGAATTATAAAGGTTTTGTCAAAAAAAAGAGTTGCGCGAGAAAAGGACAATTTAGAAATACTCTTTAACATTATGTATCCACAGAATTAGAGCTGATGACTCCACATATTCGATGGAAACAAATAACAATGTAAAAAAATCCTATTATGCATGAAAAGTGAAGTTCTGTGGAGGCTTTAGTAAGCCAGAAATTTCTTTGCACCTATAAAGATTTTAGGGCTGCTATTGTTGCAAGACGCCATCGAATTCACTTAATTAGAGCTTTCTTCTCAAGTACCCATGCGCTATTTCCAGAACAAAAGATAATAGACGAAAGTCATCAACTAAAACAGATTTAAGGTTTCGTATCTGACTACATAGACATGCGCAAGACCTACTCACACGATACACCAAAGGACCCGATAAGGAAGCACAAGGAGAAAACTTTCTCCATATCCTAACCCCATGGCCTCACAGAGACAGTATTAATGAATACTCTTACTGGAAAGATAGAATTCCTTAAGATCCGCATCAATAATAAAAAGGAAAAGACACCAAGTCACCAACTATGCAGCATCACTTATTTATTTATTATTAGCAATTGGCAAGCCCAACACTTGCATAATTCTTACTGGAGAGTTCTTGATTTCTTGAAGAAATTCAGAAAGCGCTGAATCAGCTTGTTGCCTTATTTCATGACTATTATCGCTTAGCATGTTAAATAAGCCTGCAATTTCATCATAACGTTAAAATACGTATCAGCAAGAACAAAACTACAGGCAAACAAACCTCAAATTAGGACCACTAACCATCAAGAAAATCAGGAAGAAAGCCCAGCATATCTATATCTGGAACACTATCAAGAACTGTAATCCATCCTACCAAAAACTGGCGGACGTAAGGGTTTAGGACATTCATTCGTTCTCTCAACAACGGGATAAATTCTTCAATGCTGAGTCAGGTCCAAGGACAGCAATACAAATTAAAACAAATTGCTGGATTAACGAACCCAATTTCCAAACTAATTTTGAAGCACAGATGCCGAGACTCAAATAAGAGATGACATACCTGAATTGATCACTTTCTGTGACAATATCCTGCATCCAAATGGCCAGAAAACAATTAACTTGAGCTGTCTAAGATAACATATATACCAATCCAATACATATGTACTGTTAAGAAACTATTGAAAAGAAAAAAGCACGATTGCACCTTTACTAGTCTATCTAAAAGATGAGCGGCACTTTGTACATTGGCATCTGAATCTGCTGAGAGCTTGCATAGTGCATCAAAAATCTGGTTGAAGAACACTATAAAATCGCCTCTCACCACCTGCAAGTTAGCAATAATGAAAAACCAATTGCATAAACAAAGGAATTCCTTGTAATTACTTCGTTCACGCACCTTTGCAATGTTATAAAGCGCCTCACAGGCATAATAACGAACTCTGCTATCTTGATCAGAAAAGGAATTCAACACTGGTGGTACAATTTGCTGAAACACCAATTAAAGAAAGACTCATAAGCGGAAAAAAAAAACAAGCTTTTACGGAAACTCGCAGGAAATTACACCAAAGATAAGTTGAAAAAGATGCATGCCATAAATGCTAAACAGAAAGCAACAGCAAATATAGAACATATTTTTCCTTTCTATGAACACGTAACACCATTTATTGAAATAAGAAATAATTCCCAACCAAAGAATTGATGGAGAATTTCTCATTTGCACTGTTTAAGGACGCCACGTCATATACTATTATTGAAACAAGTGTCTCACAGACACATTGCGATGTTATTTTCCAAATTTTAAAATGCCCTTTCCATATCAGTAAACATTTGACAGGCAAAGATGGTGACAAGGCATTCCAATGTCTCGAGCCATTAGCCTGGAGGAGATGAAGTACATTCCGAACACAATTTAATCTTGGATTCTTAAAGTAGGAGACAGAAATATGAGGATTTATTGTGTACAAAGAAAGAGATGAAGATACGATATGCTCTTGTTTTTAAATTTCTATAAGTCAATATGGAAATAGTTCCATTGCTTTTGCCATTTCTGCATCAATTCGTATATATAACAAATTGGTTGAATGGTCTTGAAGATGAACAATGGCTTCAGATCCAATAGATTTTTGGTTGAGACGTGAAACAGCTCTCAACCTGAATTTCAATAAAATGCACCCAACCCAACCCGAGCAGTTTGGAGAAACGTTACAGCTGTTGCGGTTAGTCTTCTCCAGAATCAACGTGTGTCAGGTAGGTTATAAAGTTAGCAAACACCACCCTACCCTACCATAAACACATATCTAAGAGCCACAACAACCAACAATTATAATCATAGATAGTTTTATTACAGATCTTTGAGTCAAAATAACAATTCCAGGTAAACCACCACCACCATTGTTTTTATAATTCATACCACTAAGCTGATCAACTATATGAACCAGCCAATATATTTTGTTCAGCCCACCACACTATAATGAAATAAGCATGTGCACAAACTTTTATATCTGCCAATTAATAACTACTGATGCAACAAATATTCTCGAAAGAGAATGAAGACACGTGTCCACACATACGAACGGCATGGGTGAGGGACAGATAATGTAAAAGTTACTTCAAGGACACTTTAGTATTCTTACATCAAGATGTTGTGCTGCTTCTGAAGTCAAACCCACAGTGGCAGCTGCCAGTCCTATCAACCCTCCCTGAACCCAACAAAAAAACAAAATCGGCGCAACATCAGATTCTATTCCCGACAAAAGTAATCAACCGTAGTATCAACTTAGAAACTAGAGCATTAAAGAGTCCTCTGAATAACTAACTAAAACGAAACGTACTTTACGGTGATTGGCCTGTGGAGAATAAGTATATTCATTGGTCAACAAATTGATGACTGCAGTGATTTTATCGTGATCACCAGCAACTGCCAATTGCTTCACTATCCCTTCCACCTAAAACCCAATCAATCCATCAAATTAACACTTTACAACAACATATTCGTACGAAGAAATAGCCAAATTTACCCAAGGAAAAAGCAACAAAAAAAAAAAAGACAGAGTGTACGTACATCGAGAGCAGCATTTTTGCGCTTTTCGTAGAGCTTATCGGAGAGATTACGGAGAACCGCTGCTGGAATAACCGATAGCGCATCCGCCATAGAAGAAGCCCACAAAACACGACGCTCTCTATCTGATTCTCATGTACATTTAGATGTACAATTTTTATTATATTTGCTACTTCAAATCTCAATTAGATGAAGAGTGAGAGCAGATCTAGCACAAGAGATGATGGAATCAAAATCAGTTTTGTTTTTGGTGACACCAATTAATTTTTAGGGTTTTTTGGTTGCGATTTGGGAATTGGGGATTTTTCTTTCTGGTTTGCTCTTTGCTATATTGGTGAGCTGGCCCTGGGCTGTGAGGGAGGACGGTGGTGTGGTAGCCAACCTTATTGTCAAATTTTTACTACTTGCCGGTCAAACCTCCTTCACTAGGCTACTATTCCACACTATGTTGATTACATTTTCACTTAAGACATATATATATTAATTCAAATATTAATTTTTTTCTTAAACTCTAAATTAACTACTTTCAAGGATAAACTTATTTATGAAACTTTTTTTTTACTTTTAAGGAGTGTTTGTGCAAGTAGTCAGAGATTTTTTGCATTTAGGTTGAATCTAGAAATGTAAATATTAATATTCATGACTTGTATAATTACATCTCGATGAGATGCATTTTGCTCCCTCCAAATTTGAGTAATTTATTGGTTTGAACATGATAAAATAATGAGATTTTTTATAATGACTGGAGTTTTATTGACGTTTTTTATTCTAATGCCTCCAAATTGTAAAAATTTAGACAAAAACGCCATGAAAGAAAAAAGTATTTTACCCTTTGCACCTTAGAGTTAATCATAATTCACACCTTAATTCTAGATTCCAACTATAGTAGGATTCATAGTATGCCTTTGCAATTATGGTAGTTCCCTATGGTACTGGGATTCTTTAATTCTTTTGCTAGTATATATCACGCTATTAAGAACAGGATATAGAGGAAGGCAATCTTTGATTCAATTATTATCTTTATATGGTACATAGCCACCCTTTAAACCCTAAATTTTTCTCTTTACTCATAGTTTTGCATTAGTGCAGCTTTTGTCTTGTTCTGTGGTTTTCTTTTGATTCTTGATTGTTTTTGGTAACCCAATCGGACACCTTTATTGTCAGTCAACCCAAACAGTCTTAGAGTTTGGTTGACTCTGATTTTGGGACAAATTTCTTATAATCTCGCTGCTAAAAGAGCTCTCTCACACCCACAATACCTGCGACGTGATTCTTGTTTAGATAGACTTTTTACTCCCTATATTGCTACTTTTGATTGTCTCAATTTTGGCTCCGTTTTTCTTTTTTTTTTAAATAATTTTCTTATTGTTCCTTGATGATTATTCTTACTATGGATAGTATTTACAACTTTTTTATGAGCTTCATGGAGGGCTACATTGATGGGGGTCATCACATTTGAGACTATCCTTAAATAAAAGCATATGTTGGAGACATGTAGATGCATCAAAGGAAAAATCTACGCTAGCTGCTAGTCGTGTGGTTGGGGTTAAAGATTTGCATAAGGAGTGAGGGATGGTCAAATACATATGTGGACTTTCAGGAATGTTGACTCTCAAATAATTACTAATTTATGTCCTCATTACACGACTCAAAATATGTGAAATTACATGGGTCGAGTTTATCTTCATGATCATTCGGCTCGTCAATTTTTGTTGCAGTTGGGCATCTCTAATTTTCTATAAGATTTGGCAGTTAAAGACTATTAGTTGGCCTTCCTCACCATGTGTATGAATATATGGATCTTATAGTTGCTAATTTTATTTAGTAACTTTAAATGCACTTTACATAGTTAACGATAATCACGAGTAGAGCGAATGTTTTATGTGACTTCGACTGGAGTTTGAAATTATCAAGTCCTCACTACTTAATAAGAACTGTTGTTCCTTTACCCAACATATCACAAAATAAAATATAGAAACATGTAATAATAAATTACGTCAACTCTGAACTTTGAATAATGTTACATTGATGCCGATAATTTTTCATTTACAGACAATGATAAAGTTTAATTGTTTGAGTGAGACGCGGATCAGGTCTCCCTCTCTTTTAGATAATGTCACGCCCCTAGTTCACAATGAATATATGCAGTAGGGTTTACCACTTGTGCATACAGCAACCCAACTCAATGTTGTTTTTTTTTTCTAACTCCGCCTTAGAAAGAAACGAAGCTTTGGTTGACACTGTGCTCTTGCTCAAATATAGATAAAATATTATATGAAATTATAATCTCATTTTTTTTCTTTGTACACCCTTGCATACTTTTCGTGTGAAGACACACACACACACACACACACACACACACACACACACACACACACATATATATATATATATATATATAAAGCATAGAATAAGGATACTTTTGGGAACTTCAATTTAAAAACTGAGAGTCTCAAAGCAGTTATTGCCGAACTTGATAGCAAATGTGAATCGGGCATTCTGACTGAATCGGAATCGAGACTAGGAGAAGAAACATAGGAGATCTTTGGGAAGCTTACAACAGGCGAGAAACGTGTCTTGTCCAACGTGCTAAAGTCAAGCGGCTAAAACAAGGAGATTTAAACTCCAAGTTTTTCCATTTGTGCATTAATAGACGAAGAGCTTTAACGCAATCCAAGGGTTACAATTCGGTGATAGATTGATTGATGACAACACAGAGCAGAAACAAAGAATCATGAATCATTTTGCTAGTTTATTCACGGAAAATCAAGAAAATAGAACAATTTTGTGTAATCTTAACTTTGGCAAAATTACCGAAGATGATAATTTTATGATTACAAGTCCAATTTCTGAATCCGTAATCAAAACGGCAGTGTGGAGTTGTGATGGATCCAAGTGCCCAGACCAGATGGATACAATTTTAGGTTTTTGAAGAAATTCTAGAATTCATTAAAAGATGATTTTTGTAAATTTCTTGATGAATTCCACAAGCATGGGAAACTCGTGAGAGGTATAAATCCTTCTTTCATTGCTTTGATTCCAAAGAAGAGTAATCCGCTTGCCATTAAAGATTTCAGACCTATCTCCCTTTATTGGGTGTGCCTGTAAAATTCTTGCAAAAAATCTCACAAATAGGCTTGGTAAGACACTTGATGGCGTGATTTCAGCTGAGCAATCTGCCTTCTTGAAAGGCAGACAAATTATGGATAGCATACTAGCCATGAACGAGGTGGTTGATGATTTAAAAAGAAGGAAAAAAACAATCTCTCATTTTCAAAGCTAATTTTGAAAAGGCCTTCGACTTTGTAAGTTGGAGCTATTTAGATCACATGATGAGTGAATTAGGCTTATGTTCGAAAGGGCGAAACTGGATGAAAGCCTATTTGAATCCAGTTACAACTTCAGTCTTGATTAGCGGTTCCCCGTCAAATAAATTTAGCATCACCCGAGGGCGTAGGCAAGGCGATCCCTTGTCTCCGCTTCTATTCCTCATTGTTGCCGAAGGATTCAGTGGTCTAGTAAAAAAAGCAAATCAGCTTCAACTTCTTAGAGGGGTTCAGATTGGTCATGACAATGTGGAGATTAGACACTTCCAGTATTCGGATGATACGGTTCTCTTATGCGAGAATTCTATTGATAATGTTTGGGTGATTAAAGGAATTCTTCGTTGTTTTAAGCTGGCTTTGAATCTTAAAGTAAACTTCGTTAAGAGCAGCCTTCTCAGGTTGAATGTGAATGAGGACTCGTTAAATCAATATGCAGCTATTCTCAATTGCAAAAGTGACTCTCTGCCTTTTAAATATCTTGGTTTACCCATCGGAGCAAGCTCTCAAAAATCAGCAACATGGAAACCAATCGTTGAGTTGACAAGAAACAGATTAGCAGGATACAAAAATCAACACATCTCCTCCGGATGCCGTCTGACATTAGTTAACTCGATACTTACAGGGTTGTCAGTATATTTCTTCTCCGTGATCAGGGCTCCAAAAAAGATTATCCATAAATTAACAGCGCTACAAAGAAATCTTCTATGGGGCGGCAATGAGAAAACAAAGAAAATTTCATGGATAAAATGGGAGGAGATTTGCAAACAAAAGAGTTTGGCGGTCTAAGGGTTAAGAAGCTCAAAAAATTTAAAATTACTCTCTTAGCAAAATGGAAATGGAGATTCATTAATTGCGAAGACTCCTTGGAAGAGAATCCTTGTTTCAAAGTACAAACACTGGAGCTTAATTAATGAGGAACCAACACCATCTTCTTCTCAAGCCATTTCTACCTCAATCTGGTGGAGAACATCTCGCTTGATAAATCTTCGGGTATTGAAAATTGGTTCCAAGAAAGCATCAAAAGGGTGGTTGGAAAGGGAGACAATACGAAGTTCTGGAAGGATATTTGGCTTAACGAATCTCGTATCTCGGATTTATCTCCAAGGTTATACAGTATTGCTAGCGACAAAGACTCGTTGATTTCAGAAAAAGGACAGTGGCTAAATGGGCACTGGTACTGGTAGTGGAACTGGAGACAACGGCTTTTTTCATGAGAAGAACTACTTACTGAATACTTGATTGAAACCATTGGAGAGTTTGCTCTGAAAGTGAACCAACCTGACTCTTGGAAATGAGAAAGGGGTCCTTCAAATGTATATACAGTAAGTTCGGCTTATAAATCCCTTTGTAGTGATAATTGTGTTGTCATGAATGGTTCGCTAAAGGAAATTTAGAACGATGGTGTGCCACTTAAGATTGTAGCATTTGCTTGGAGGACACTAAACAACAGAATTGCGACAAAAGAAAATCTTAGAACCCGGGGTATTATTCAAGATGGTGACGATGAAAGCTGCCCTCTTTATAGTGTGGAAAACGAATCGGTTGTTCATCTTTTCTATAATTGCAGTATCTCGTAGAGTCTCTTGATGATGATAATTGATTGGTTTGGCTTAAAAGTTGTGCTTCCTAAGGACTTTAAATAGTCGTACACTCAATTCAAGTTTTTTCCTAGATCGAAAAGCAGAAAAGAATGGAATTACGTCTGGTTCTTCAGCGTTTGGTCGATTTGGTCAATGCGTAATAATATTTGTTTCAATAATGGACAGATTAGCCTTGATGAAAAAGTTGAAAAATCAAAGCAAAAGTTTGGAGCTGGATCAAGGCTAAGAACAATGATTTTCGTTATTCCTTTTCTAATTGGCATTGCCCCACCTGTAGAGTGTCTGTAATTTTTGTTGGTTTGGGTGGGCTTTTGTTTCTTTCTATCCTCATGCATTATTCTGGATTGTCATGTATACCAAGGGAGTACTCCCTATGCTCCCAACTTCTTCATTTTCTTACTCAATAAATTGCTTTTCCGATCAATATATATATATATGTGTGTGTGTGTGTGTGTGTAGGGGGGAGGGGGTGAGTGAGCTGCACCTAATACATTAAATTCATACCACCGATTATACATCTTAGAAACCGAAAATGGTGTGTAGCTCATCAATGGTCTCATTCATAGGACTTAATGTATCAGTTTGAAGAAGAACATGACCTTCTAGACCGTTAGCAGTTTATACACATATAAAAATTGTATTTGATGGTGCAACTATGATAAAAAGCAATGCAATGACGTTATTAATCATTTTATGAGATGAAATGACATTTCATATTTGAACCTCCAACTTTATTTTATTAAATAGTTCAACAAGAACCCTCATTCGCAGACTGATTTCTAGAACACAGAGTTCTCAGTTAGACTAGAAAGAAGGCCTATGCCACACAAGTTAATCCAAGGTCTTAAGTTGCCAGTTCAAAAAAATGTTGTAATTATTAGAATAAGAACGTATTCCTCAAATTTGTCACTCCACAACTTGTAACTATCCAAAAATTCTAGTCATATATTCATGGAAAGCGTACTTGGGCCACTCGACGCAAGTATTACACCTTTCAAGTCACAATCATTGCTTCATTCACTTTGATGTCTTCCTTAATTTTGGTTTCTCTTTCTCTCGAAATGATACCACATATCACTAAATCTGCCTTTCTTTGCGTTGAGCATACAAGATACTTTTTATCTTTCTCTCCTACTTGATTTTTGGACCCAATGGCATCTAATCACATGACAACTCAATTTATGGGCTACATAATATTTTTAGGTATGCCGGGCTATCCTCTATTGAAACTGCTAATTGCAATCAATCGTCAGTTACATCAATAGGTGATGTCTTTTGCAAGATCAACTATCCACATATATCGTTCCAGTTGACAAATTATTGATAATAAGTGTGATGTCTTGTGCAAGATCATGCGTCAGGATAGCCAATAGCTAAAGGGGTCTATGCTTTTACTTGTTTTTCCATTACACCTACCTAAATCTAGATTTCTTGGGTTTCTTTTTGACTCATTTTTATTGTACTTCATGTAACCATGAAAGTCAAGGTCCTTCCTTTTTCCATCACATTCTACTCATGCTTCCACCGTTTTAACTTAATTTATAGCAATGTTTTGAGAACTCGTGATAGTACTCATGGATACTATTAAGTACTTTTTTCGTATATAAGCTTGAAGTTTTCTCGTCTTTAACTCCTCTCCTATGTTGAACATCAAATTTATGCATGTATTAAAGTTATTCATAATGATTCAGGTTGAGAGTATTGTTGGAATTAGTGGCCTAGGTGCAAATACTAGTATATTCGGGACTTGTATAGTAATTTGCAAAAATGAATTGATTCAAATAACAAGCTTTAATTACATCAATTTGAAATGCAATTTCTTCTTGATTTATTGTAATTTTCCCATAGTTGGTAATTGTTCACGTTCGTAAAAGTTGAGTTGATATATATCATATAACATAATATTTTAAAATATTTGGTCACTACCATGAGATTCAATATATAAGTTGTTATATGTAAGAAAAATGAACATTGACTTCATGATATTACAACAAGGGTCTATGACATGTTCACCCTAGAAATACTACTCTTTCACATTGCTCCCTAGAATTATAATTTTGGCACATTGCACTCTAGAAATAGGCAATTGTGGTTCGGTGCACCATAAAATTACATATTTGTTTTGCATACATTTATCTAGGTCATGTTATGGAGGATAGTTTTGGTATTCTAATTTTTCTTATGTTTTAGAGCTTATTTAGGAAAGTTTTGGTGTCTTTATTATTTACTTTTAGCTTCACTTACAAGTTTGCTTAAAAAGTAGAATTAGAAATAAATAATAGCCCATAATCTTTTTTAAATATAATATAATAAATTAAAAAATGTCACTTTTCAATTTACATAATCAATTTTTTTTAAGACCAAGATTCTCTACTCTGAATAAGTGAATCAATGTACTACATATAAATTTTATTGGTTAAGTTACTTAGTTTCATACATGATGATGCACTTAGTTTATAATTGTATGTAACAATGTTGTTGAAATTTAAATTATACATGAATTTTAGTTAACAACCAACTCATAAGTATTTCAAAAAAGGATTAAATAAATTGAAGAAAAAGTTATTTTAAATTAAAGAATTTTGACAATAGAAAGCCTTCTATTCTCCACCAACATAAGAAACAAATGCCTACTCTTCGCCCCTATTTTTGCCTTCTCAAATATCTTCATTCAAAAGAACCAACATTTTGGTTAATAAAATTAAAAAAAGAATCGTTATCTGCAATTTGGGGAAAAGAGTCGAATATCTCTTTCTAAATCTTTTGTGAAACTAAAACTTGTGTATTGGTACTAAAATGGAGGAAGAGATCAAACAAAAAAGAAAAAAATTAACTAAAATCTATTAAATCAAATGAACAAGGGTTCACGATTTTGGGGGTGACAAATTCTTCCAATATCTTTGAATATTTTGAGTGAAGTTTGAGTTATGTTTTGTTGTTAGAACGAGACATTAAATGGATGGAACGAAGAAATCAAAGTGAAAAAGCGGGGACATTGTGGCTAAGAATAGCGATTTGACGGAGAGAATTGTTCAAGCAGATGAGTTTTTCATTCCAATTTCAAGAATTTATTTAAAATAAATATTTTGATATTCTATTACAATTTTGCCCTTCACAAACTTCAGGATGCACCCCATAAATATTTTCAGGATGCAATGTGCCAAAGTTACAATTTCATAGTACAATGTGTCAAAGAGCTCTATTTTTAGAGTGCAACAACACTCTTATAACTGAATGTAATACGTAGTTAAATGAGCAAGTCTTTCTGAATCAACTGGTGTAGTACATTTTTGGATGTTTACATTATTGTAAAAATAGTTTGTATAAAGGGCTGGAGCATGATGAACAAAAAGAATTAGTAAATGTCATTACAAATTATTTTCTTATAAATTTATCGAAATGATAGTAATTAGGATGTTGATCTCAATCTGCCATTTTCGTAAAGTACGTCATAATTGTCATGAACTCTTATTTGACTTGAATATTGTTATGTTGGCAGATCATGCAACATTTATCGTTATATTTTAGAGGGATTATAGGCAAGTAGCTAAGAAGTGATTGAATTGAATTGAATCAATTCTCTTGTTATAATTAGTAAGTAATAATCTTAATTTGAGTTGTCAATTCATAATTTGATTATGGTATGGTCAAAGGCATTTTATGCTAATAAAAGTCATTCCCATAATATAATAGGAGGGTTGCTACATAAGATTGAAGAGAAAAAAGTAGAACGTTAGAAGTTGAGAGATGTTAGACGTAAAATGGGAATTAGATGATAAAGTCAAGTTTGTGTTGGTTCATTTGGTCATATTATTTGTTAACAAGTTAGCTAGTTATGGAATACCATGTCAGTGATGGCCTGGATGATGTATTTGTTTGTTCTAAATTTTGTGTTTTGATTGATAGCACTTGTTTGTAACATTATTCTATGACGTCTTTATATTATTGTGCAATGACTGATACAAATCCCCCCATATATTGGTGTTTATTTATGCAAATTGTTACATAGAACAAGTGTATATTCTTGTTTCAAAATTAAAATTCTTGGAGAAATAAAAGAGTAAGTATAGTTTGTAATGGTTGGAAAAATCCTAAAAGAAGACCCCTTATTAATTTATGGCAATAAGTGAGGGGGACTAATATTTATCCGTCTAGTTAATTGTCAAGGAGATTACAAAGATAGATATTGTTTTTTATTTCTGCTTTGATCAAAGATGCGATCATGGAGCAAGGTTACTAATGTGGTCCAAGTTATGATAATGCTCCTATTTGTAAAGCAGCAGGAATGTGGATTGAACAAATGTTTTCTACTAATTTTTGGACTCCTTGTGTGGTGCATACTCTTAATCTTGCCTTAAAATGTTTGTGCTGCAAACATCAAATCGCACGTTCCAGGATACAGAAGGCAAATGAAATAACATATGAAGAATGCAACTGGAGCACTAAAGATATTACATCAACTATGATGATTCATAATTTTATTATGAACCATGCAATGAGACTTTCCATATTCAATGAGTTCTCATTAATGAAGTTGCTTGTATTGTGCAAAACGCTATCCTTCTCTCTAGAATCCACCATACACCCATTAAGATTCAAGGTAAGATTCTCTATTTTTTCACTGCCACAACCTCACGTCGTGGTTGTTAAACACCACCGGCCTCAAGCCATTATCAACCGTGCATTCCTACCGTGAGTTCTTGGGTATTTTCGTTTTAGGTGAACTTTGATCTCTTGTTTTCCTTCGTTTTTTCGATTTATTTTCAAGAAAGTGTTTAGGATTACTTGTTTGATCACTTCCCTCACCTTTTTCTTGAGTTTTATTCGAGTTTGGAGGGAGTTTGGAGATTCGGTCATTTTTTCATTTTTGAAGAAATGATTTTTTCACCATTTTGAGCTTGGTATCTTGTTCGTCTCGTCGTGCTCTTTCCGCCACACATTTTAGATCTCCATTTAGAGGAGTTTTGGGTCGTTTATCACTCCTTCAAGTTTTTCATTCTCTCTCCTCCATTGTTGAAGACTCATCTTCTTCAAGCAAGCATTCATCATTTTTCAGCTTTTGGGAGCCTTGTAGGGAGTTTCTAAATTCAAAAATTCAAATTTTGAATTTTTTGGGCCATTTTCGCGCCCAAACAGGCTGACCCGTCGCCATCAGCAGCCTGGCACGCAGCAGACGTGTCAGACGCACACCAGTGCGCCAGCGCGTGGGTCAGACATCACCTACGCGCGCCTGACAGGCCTTTTGGCCGCCAGACTGGCCCCTGACAACCCGTCAGCACCTGGTCGGCCGCTGACAACCATTATTGGCACATTTTTAGATTTTCTCATTTTCATGCCCCTTTGCCCGATTTGGCCTCACACGTGATCCAAGACACGCCGCCTTCCGACGACGACACATACGCCACTCCTTTATTTGGACCGTCGCGTCAACCACCGTCCACCATGGTGGTTCCCGCCACCGTCGCCATTTATTTTGGTCGGAAAGCTCCCGAGAGCTTCTTCTTCGTCGGATCTCCTATTTTCTCCGGCGGCCACGAGCGCCACCGCGTCATCTCTTCCAGTGCCAACCACTTTTGTTCCTCTTGCACCGCAACCATCTCCTAAGTCTCTTTTGGTGGCCCTGCACCACATTTCTCCGCTGGGCTCTTTATCGCCGATTTCTACCAACTCTGAGCGAGCCCCGCGCATTGTCGTTGCCCCCGTGACGCCCCTTCCCTCGGCCAAAAGTGGGAAAACCATGAGCATCTCTCATAAGGAAGCGGTTCTACCTTCTCTTTCATTGACTCGACCGCTAATTGATACGCACGTCGGGACCTCACGTGCAAATCAAGGTCGGGTTCCATCTAAAGGTACACCGTCCTATGCTCGAGCTTTAAATTCATTACCTTCGGCACCCCCACCCCGTATTTTGCATAATGTGAACAAATCCTTGTTGGCCAAAGAGGGGGAAATCCATGAGTTTGTTAAGTCGAAGAGCTTTTCGATGGTTCGTGGCATTCCCACGATGATATTTGAGGAGGATGATTGTGATAAACTCGATGCCCATCTTTCTAAGGCACTTGTATGCAAGTTCCCGATCAAGATACCACATTATTACTTTGTTAAACCCGGATTTGAGCGTTTGAAGCTCAAGGGGGATTATGTATTCGGGCCTTTGGGGCCACGACACTTGTTGGTTTATCTTGAGTCCGATGAGGACTATGATCGGTTGTGGAGTTTGGACATTCTTGATTTTCTTGGAGTGAGGAACGGGTCTATTTTCAAATGGACTCCTTCTTTCACTATTGATGAAGAGCCGTCGATCATACCCATTTGGATTGTACTTCCGGACCTACCCGTATGACTTTGTCAAAGGGAGGCGTTTATGGAATTGGGAAAATACTTTGGCACCCCACTACACATTGATGATGGGGCGGCATACCTTGGTACTCCGAATAGGCCCCAGATTTTGGTTGAGGTTAATCTCATTGACCCCAAAAAGGAGACCGTTCAAGTGGCCATGAAGAAAAATGGGAAGATGGAGATTGTTGACTCAAAATGTCAATAATGAAGATTGGTCGGGCTATTGCGGTAATTGCCGAATTGCAGGTCATATTGAATCCGAATGTAAGAGGGAGGGAAAAGAGAAGAAAGATATGGTGGAGACCAAATGCACTTAATTGTGGTTTTAAGCCGAAAGTGAGCAAGTCCTTTGCCCGTGCTTCGATGCTGAAAGAATGTGGAGGGTAATACCACTTCTAGGCCGGCTCCTATTGTTAATCCAAAAGCACAAGTTTGAAAAGTTGTTGGCAGTTCTAAAGCCAAATACAAAGGCAAGGATAAAGTGGGGAGCAAGTGAGATCGACGACCAAAAATGTAAACAAGGGCAATTCATTTCAAGCCCTTGAAACCGAGAATGTGGAGGATGATAACCCCGTTGATGATACGATTATAAACGAAGTCTTTGATGACTTGGCCCACCTCTCAGATTCACAAGTTGGTAAAATGAAGAGGTCTACATCTCTCTTTGGTCCGGTTGGAAGGAAAAGCAACAAAGGCAAAGGGGTGGCGGTTAGTTTTGAATGTGATGTCAATGCAACTCCTTCCAACTCACTTGGAAAACTTTGGAAGGGGAATAAGACCACCTTTAATGAGTTTGATGACATTGATGATTTAGAATCGGAAGAAGAAGAGGAGGATGAAGAGGATGAGGACTTTGAGGTGCCGGAATCCGTGGAGATCCCTACCACTAGCCCTCTTGTTGAGACAGTAAATGGTCGGGCTAAAAGTCAAGGCAAGAGTGCTCTTATGGCCGATGATAGTGAGGAGGAGCACAACCGTAAGCGCCAACACTCGGCCTCACCGGAAGAGGTGACACGTACTCTTCATAGTGGCAAAAAGACTTTGATTGGGGAGTCTTCTCTCTTTAGAGACCGTTATTTTCTTGGTGAGGATGAAAAGGAAAAGCAAGCGGCCATGAAGAAAAAAGCTAACAGTGCCAAGAAGAAAGAAAAGAAGAAGAGTAGAGAGGCGAAGAGGATTGATGAAGCCGACGATCGTGTCCAAGCCGCTTTAGAGGGGAAAGCACCCCAATGTACTGTGTCTTAATGACGGTTATCCTTGTTTGGAACGTGAGGGGCATCGGGAAAGAGAGTGCTTGTGAAAAGGTGCACAATATGAGGAAGGAACACAAGCCGAAAGTGATGGTTTTGTTGGAACCAATGGTGGAGCTCAATGAACGAAGATATCTCCGGAGGTTCAACTATGATAAAGTGATTACCAACTCTAGTGGTAAAATATGGATCTTCTCGGACTTTGGGATGCAAATGAGGTCTTACACGACCATGCTCAATTTCTCCATTGCCGTATCACATCTCCGGACCATCCCGTGCCTTCTCTTTGTACATTTGTCTATGCTTCGCACACGAGGCCTCTTCGACGGGATCTTTGGAATGGCTTGAGAGATATCTCTTCCACCATGCCTTGGATGGCAGTGGGGGATTTTAATGTGGTGATGAAACCCGAAGAGAAAAAGGGCGGCCAAGAGATTATTCAAGGGGCGGTTGATGAGTTTGTTGTGGTCGCGAATGATTGTGATATCCTTGATGTTGGCTTTAAAGGATCGAAGTTTACTTGGGCTAGTCAAGGTGTTTGCCAACGTATTGCCCGTGCTCTCATTAACCTCGGTTGATCTTCGGAATTCAATAAGACGAGGGTGATTCATAAGGCTCGCAAGCAATCCGATCACAACCCCCTCCTCATTTATTTTGAGAAGGAGGTTCGGCGTACTGCGGACTCATTTCGATTTCAAAATATGTGGGCTCAACACCATGAGTTCAAGGGGGCCGTCAAACATACTTGGGATTTCCATACACCCCTTAAGGGACTTTTGGCACTCAAAGAGAAACATCTCCGCACCCAGCAACATTTGAGATGGTGGAACAAAGCCGTATTTGGTGACATCCTCCAAAACATTAGGAAGAAAGAGGAGGCTTTGAGCAAGGCCGAATGTGTTTTTGATGAGAATCCCTCGGATGAGAATATTGCTAATATGCACAAATGCAATGCCGAGCACATTCTCACACTAAAAATGGAGGAAGCCTTTTGGAGGCAAAAATCAAGGTGTAAGTGGCTCATTGAAGGAGAACGCAACACCAAGGTGTTTCATGCCATGGCAAAGAAAAAACAAGTGAAGTCCAAGATATTCTCCATCAAAGAAAATGGGATTCTCATGGATAATCCGAATGAAACTGAGAGCTCGGCCGCCACATACTTTGAACATCTTCTTGTGGCCCCTCGTGACCCCTTGGCTTGTCACAGTCTCCATTTCATACCGAGCCTTATGACGAATGAGAATAATGAGTGGCTTCGTCGGCCGCCTACTCTTGAGGAGGTTAAAGGCGCGGTATTTGGCTTTTGCCCGGATAGTGTGGCCGGTCCCGATGGCTTCAACGCCTTCTTCTACCAAGTTTGTTGGGATATTGTCTAACATGATGTCTTTGATGCGGTTTTTGACTTCTTTAGTGGCACACCACTTCCTCTTTGCTTCAAAGCTACCAATGTGGTTCTTATTCCCAAAGTTGATTCTTCGGAAGAATGGAAGGACTATTGGCCTATTAGCTTGTGCAATGTGAGCTACAAGATACTCTCTAAAGTGTTGAATGATAGATTGGGTGAGCTTCTTCCAAAAATCATCTCCCCTTCTCAAAGTGGATTTGTCAAAGGCCGACTTATTGGGGACAATGTGCTTCTTGCTCAAGAGCTTGTCTCTAATCTTGGGGTTCGACGTGACAAACATAATGCCATTGTCAAGCTTGATATGGAGAAGGCTTATGACCGCATGCATTGGAGCTTCATTTATCAAATCTTTAGAAAATTCGGTTTCTCGGAAGATTGGATTAGGCTTATGAGTGCTTGTATGGAGGATTGCTACTTCTCCATCCTTGTCAATGGTGAACCCAATGGTTTCTTTACTTCTAGGCATGGTGTTCGGCAAGGCGATCCTATCTCTCTCCGCCATATTCATTATTGCCGTCGAATTCCTATCTAGAGGCCTTGATCATCCCTTTCGGTCTCACCCGGACATGCTCTTTCGCACGGGTGGTGGGTTGCCGGTGACGCATCTTGCTTATGCCGATGATTGCATTATTTTTGTCAATGGAACCGTGGGTAATATGTCTAAGCTCAAGGAGTTTCTTGATCTTTATGAGATGGTGTCGAGCCAAAAGGTGAATGTGAACCAGAGTTGCTTTCTCACGGGTGATGCTATTGAGGAGGTCATTGGCATCATGGGCTCTAGGGGTCATTTCCCTATCACTCATCTTGGAGCTCCCCTTCACCGTGGACCCGCCCTTGCTACCTATTTCGATGGTTGAATTTCTCAAGTGAAGGCGTTGATTTTTGGATGGGAATGCAAATTCCTCAACCTTGGTGGCCAGCTCACTCTCATTAAAAGTGTCTTATGCTCCATTCCGATATACCTTTGCCAAATCTTGAAGCCGCCGGCGTGTGTCATTCATCTTCTCCAAAAGCTATTTGCTAGATTCCTATGGGGCGCGACACTTAAACAAAGGAAGATTCATTGGAAGAAGTGGCGGACATGAGTATCCCCTATGAGGAAGGAGGCCTTGGTATTCGATCCATTAGTAGCATGGTGGAGGCCTTTGGCATGAAGCTTTGGTGGAGAATGCACGCCCAAGAATCTCTTTGGGCCAAGTACATGTTTCACCGATACGGTCGGCGCAAACACCCCTTCTTGGTGACTAGTTGGGATTCTACAGGTTGGAAACGCCTTGTTGAGATGGCTCCCATCACGCAACCTCATTTATTTTGGGGTATTCGTGGTGGGAATGCACTATTTTGGCTTGACCATTGGTTTGGAGAGGCATCTCTCTCTTCGTTAGGGATAAAAGGCCACACTTTGAAAGAGAAAGTATGCGATTATTAACGCGATGGGGAGTGGAACATTAGGAAGCTCAAGGCAAACCTCCCAGATGAGATTGTGGCGCAAATCACATGCATTCGAGCGGGCGGGGAATGAGCGGACCTTGTTGCTTGGAAGCCTTCACTCGATGGCCTTTTCTCCACCAAATCAGCCTGCTTTGTTCTTCGGCCTAAAGTGACTGGGAGGAATATTTTTGCCTTTATTTGACATAAGCACATCACTCCAAACATTTCTATCTTCCTTTGGAGAGCCTATTTATTCTATGCTTAGAGCTCATGCACAAGCCTTGTCTTCATTTATGTTATGAGATGTGGGATAACATAGTATTGCAAGTTAGAAAAAGAGCATATATAAACATGAGAAGAAAAGCGAGTTTAAAGAATCAACTTCCTGGGATGTTGTACGAAAGATTTTTGAAGATAGATGGAGTAAAAGTAATAATCCCTTACATTGCTTAGCATACTTTTTGAATCCAAGGTGAGTAACTCTTATGCATTTTCTATATAAAAAAATTTGAATTAGTTGTATGTTGATGTGATTTCTTCATAATTATTGTTTCAACGTTTCTAGGTTTACCACAAAAGAATGGAAAAATGAACATCCACACCTCACTCCACCTCAAAGGGATGCAGAAGTTTATAGGACGAGAAACATACGCTTGAAGCGTTTTTCCCTCAATGAGGATACACGGAGGGAAGTCAACATGGAACTAACAAATTATTTGGATGGCTTCGTGATTTTTGTGATGAAGATTCAGTTAGAGATAGATTGGAGATGGATCCAATGCAGTGGTGGTTTATTCATGGCTCATCAACCCTCATCTTCAATATGTTGCTACTAAGTTACTAGGTCAAGTTTCTTCATCTTCTTGATGTGAAAGATCTGGAGTACTTATGCTTTCATTTACCCAACAAAGAGGAATAAGATTACCCCACAAAGGGCTGAAGATTTTGGTATATGTACACAGTGATTTTCGTCTTTTGTCAAGAAACACTCCACATTATATGCAAGAAAGTACGAGGATGTGGAATGTGGCTGGGGATGCCTATGAGTCTTTATAAGGGGTTGGAACTCTAGAATCGCAAATTCATCTCTTGATGGACCAGAATTTGAATCTGTTTTGTTTGTTGATGAAGCTACTGAAGAACCAATGGTGAGTCATGATGATTAATTTGAATTTGGAAGCGATAGACTTGAAAACTATTTATTGTATTGAGTTTTAATCATTATGGTTATTTGTATTTAAGTTGTTTGTACTGGTTTTTGCTTTGAGATTTTGTTGACTGATTAGTGATTATATGAACTTTGCAATTTGTGTTTAATTTTGTGCATTATAGTATTCATGTTATAACTTTGTGTATTAAATGTTTTATTTTTATTGTAAAAAGAATTCATTTAAGACTCTCATTTTATCTTTTAAGGCTGCAATTCTTGTTATTGTAATTCATGTTAATGCATAATATAAAAATTAATATAAATTTATATTACCGCATTGTCCCGCATGTATTTCATATTTTTTTAAAAATTCGTGTCCCCACACCCATATCGCTGTATCTATATCCGTGCAATATAGCTCTTTGCAAAGGCGCAAACTCATGTATACAGCTGTTTGACTTTGAATAAAGTCTCCCAAAAAAAAAAAAAAAAAGAGAGCAAAGTTGAAAATTTCTCGATAGTTTTTTGGTTTATGGAATATACTCGATTACTAAGTTTTGAACTATTTAGGTTTCCCTCTTATTATTATTATTCTGGTGTGAGAAGTTGTCTGATTCCTTTTGAGAAATTAGGTTGTTCTTGTTCTTGTGTGCGGACAGGTAAATGAGCGGAGCAGGTGTCTACAATTATCTCAAGTCTTCTCTCATCTCCTGGAAATCTGTACATACTACATACTACTACTACTCTCTCTCTCTCTCTCTATATATATATATGTATGTATATGTTGTTGTTAATCTTGGTTCAATCTTGATTGCAGACTGGGAAGCTTCAGCAAACAGTTGCGGATTGCATAGAGAGAACCGGTCGCGGACTCCACTCCGGCAACCTCTCCACCGTCAAGATCTTCCCCGCCGCCGCCCGCCATGGCCGCTACTTCGTTGTGGGCTCCACTGTTGTTATTCCCGCCTCCATTCACAATGCATCAAAACCAACTCCCCTCTGCACTACGCTTTCTAAACACGGCTACACCGTTCGTACCGTAGAGCACTTGCTCTCAGCTCTCGAGGCTACTGGAGTCGACAACTGTCGCATCCAGATTGACACCTCCGACGACTCTCATCGTTCCCTCGAGGTGGAGGTGATTACTATGCAAATGGAAATTATTATTATTATTATTTGTATCGTTGTTTAGTGATGAAATGCACTCGTGCAGGTTCCTATCTTCGATGGTTCAGCAAGAGAATGGGTGGAGGCTATTGATCAAGTTGGACTCAAGGATGCTGTAGATTCTGGTGGTAAACATTGTGAAAAACTTGCGCCTCATCTCAACCATCCTGTTCATGTGCATAAAAATGATTCTTTTATAGCGGCATTTCCTTATCCAAATGTCAGCATCACCTATGGCATTGACTACCCACATGTATGTATTGACGTAAAAGTAGATCTTTTTTAATCGCAAGAGTAACTTGCATTTGCTCGTTTAGACGTTAATCTTGCTTGTAAATAGTGAGTAATGGTTCCTAATTGTTGTGGCTCTATGGTGATGTTTACAGTTTTTTTCATTGTAGAGACAATTACTAACTGAGAAAGCAAATATCGGAATTGGTCTGAGTTACATGCCCTTGTATTTTCAGCTCCATTTGATCCGTAACCATCAGCATTTTATGGCGTTTCTTTACCCACTGGTGTAAATATTAAAGAATGATTAAGACATACATAGTGAAGAAAAAAGAATGTGCAACGAGGAAAGAGTAAAGAAACTGCAATTCTTTTCTTATTATTCTGATGAGGAGGTGCATGCTGTTTATCAAAAATAATAAAAGGATCTCGCTTTCCATATTACTAAAATGAAACTAAATCAATTAGCTAACTAGATGCCTGAGAATCAGAAAAAAGATAAAACAAAAACTCTTTATCAAAGAACTAATTTAGAGATTTTGGCTTTCCTATAATGTGAATAATGGTTGATTAGAGATTAGAGATTTGATTGATTTCCTTTCCGTAGATTGTGATGCACTTTGTGTATATATTGGTGCTTCTTGATTGCAGAAATCGTTCTATGAATTTGACACTTACAGCTTGGGATAATAGAACTTACGAAAATTTGAAGGCGTAAATTTATAATAATTTGTAATTAGAAATGTTTTTTTTTACCGAATTTGAAGGGTTGCATATGTTTTTTCTGATAACCTGTTTGTTCCTTTTGCTTCATATTTGAAAATTGTGGTGCATGAATTCCACAATAGTTTATTTTTATTAGTGCGAATAATATTTGTATTTCTTTTTTCAGGCACCTGTTATAGGTCGCCAATGGTTCTCGTCCAATATTTTGAATGAATCTTTCTACTCTGAGCAAATAGCTTTATCCAGAACCTTTTGCGTTTATGAGGAGGTGATATTGTTTCTCATTTAATCTTTCTTGGTTATGTCACTTGTTTCAGTAAGATGTGCTCACTATATATGTTATTTTAGCATATATTTTATGCACAAATATAACCCTGGGGATATTGTATCTTTGGGCGTATATAAAAGCGGCCTCGTTTTGCAAGATCCAGTCTATAGCAGTATTTTTTTTCCCCAATTTTATGGTCACTGCAAGTAAAAATTGTCAATGCCTTTACCAAGTAGTTTATGTGATTCCTCCCTGACCATGTGATATGATATTTTTTATTTTTCTGAATTTGTTACCTTTTTGAAGCAAAGGCATATCTAATTTATCTTATAAGTGCAACTTCTGTATCCAGTCCCATCTACTGGAATTTAATAAAGGAATACTTTACAGATCGAAAAGATGCGAAGCTTGGGACTTATTAAAGGGGGTTCAGCAGAAACGGCAGTCGTATATAGGTGAGTACTAATTTATCGTTGTCCAAGTAGGCAACTGAGGTGAACAAAAACTATCATCTGTACATTAAGAGTTCTCTACATTGTGAAAATATATTGTTTGTTGTCATATTAGAACATAATCACTTTTAATTCACTTGTGATCGAGTTTATGTTAAATAGTTTTGACCTTTATAACTAACGCCTGTGAAGTTTTATTATAGCCAGCGTGAGTATCATGGAGAGTTTTGTATTGTTAGAAGTCTGTTGTCCAGAATCTAGTGGAAGGCATGTACTTCAAGGAAGTAATGTTCATTTTGTCTATGTTGCTCATTGTCTGGGCAAAGTAATGTGTGCATGACTTGAAAGTTGTCAAAAGGATGAAAAACCCTTCTGAAAAGAATTATTACCAGTCTTTGATCCCGACTCTCAAAAATATCTTGATCTGCATCAGTTTGTATCTCAATTTTTTCTCTATATATCTCTAGTACATCGTGAACTTTAGATATATGCCACTATGTTTCCAAAGTTCATTTAGGAACACAAATATGCAATGCACATTTGGAATATCTATGTTTTTCCTGTGTTTTCTGTAAAAAATGCAAGTTTAATTTGCTTCTAGAAGATATTCTCAGTAGTTTCTCAAGTTGAGTCTTGTTTTTGTGGCCTTTCTACTTCACCGCATGTGCAGTATGAGTAGAGGTTTGTTGAATCCACCACTGCGTTTCAATGATGAGCCTTGCAGACACAAGGTATTGGATCTTATTGGTGACATTTCACTTTTAGCTCAAGATGGCAATCAGGGGCTTCTGGTGGGGCATATTATTGCTTATAAGGTGTGTCCCTTTTTCCTTAAGATCTCTGTTTTTCTGTGACTCCTGAAAACAGTACTGGATAGCTATGTAAGTATGGATATTTGTTTAGCAAAGGATGTCTATTGTAAATTCAGTTTCAGATAATAATTTCGTCCTACTGTCTAATACATGACCTGCTCCTACTTCGTATCTGGAAATAGTTGAGAAAGCTCAAAATGTTTGTAAATTGTAATGGTACATACTGTAGATATAGCCTAAAGAGGAATTGAGGTGAGAAGAAATATGACTTTACTTCTCATTTGGAAAGAGTATAGAAAGATTAACGTATTTGTAAATTTCAATGGTGCAGACATAGCCAAACCTTCTAGTATGCAAAATGATGTTGGTCAACTAACCAACATCAATGGGAAGATTTGAGTCAGATCAAACTGTACCTTCATATTATATTAATTGTAGTACTTACGATTTTCTTTTCTCTTCTATCATTTTATAGATTTTATCCTTTTCTCCTCCTCCTTTGTATACAATGAGGATGGTATAACTTAGGAAAGACATATTGACATGCATTTCGTGTTCGTGGCAGTAATTTTTGAGCTTTTCCGTGGTATGCTAAGTTTACATCAAGCGTCTTAATTTCCGAGTTTATCCTTGATAGGCTATGTTTACACCAGCTACTCAGCATACATTTTGCTGTTTCTCGAGAATATTGGTACGGGGTTCTCTTTCTTGTTGGGCCTCCTATTTAGTACCACGCATATTAAAGCTAAATGGCTGATTCTAGTGATATTTGTCACTGGTTCTAGGAAATTTTTCTCTGAAAAATAATAAACAAGATTGTCAGCAAGTTTTGGAGAGTCTGAATCTGAGTATAAATGTTGCCAAAATTTTAATCAGATGAATTACTGGAAGATGTATTTTTTGTGTAATAATTTGCATTTTAATGGTTTGTTAAGCAAGTTGATACATGAGGGTTGGTTAGTTTTGTAGACTTCTCGTCATGCTCGTGAACGAGACTCCGCACTATATTGTTTTTTACTTGAAATAAATTCTGTTGGTATTCCAAGTTTCTGACTCATAAAGAGAAAGTGCTGTTAGGATTTGGTTCTTCAGACATATATCAGAGGAACATTCCACATTTGATACGATGATATCTTTGGACTGTTGCTTACTTGTTGATACTTGAGAGGGAGGGGAATAGATTCATCATGATGTAGTATTCCATCCTAGATATTGATTTTAAATATCAAGATCGATATGCAGGATTAGATCATGGTCAAATTGTTGAGACTGGTTCTGAATAATAGAATTAATCCACCACAAAAACAGAATTTGAAAGAAATCTGTAGCATTCTTAGGTCTAATTTAACAAAAGTTCGATCAACTGAACCTGCTGATGGCAACAGGGTGGACACTCACTGCATACAGAGTTTGTTCGTTGCCTAACTGGAACCCGTCAAAAGAGTAGATAACATTTGTGGCTCAAGAATTTTGGGGGTTAGAGGCGAATGATTTTGCAGAGATGAGGTATGCAAATGGGAAGTTTGTGATTTTTGTATGTTGAGAAACCAAAACTTGTTATAAATTCACATTCTTGTGATTTTGTTAACTTGTTTATTTGAGTCTCAATTCTACTTTAGATTTGTTGGGAAAAAACGTTGCCCATAATCCTACCTACACACACGGCTACACAAACATGTGTGTTTATGTATGATTATTACATTCCGTGGCAAACTATATTGTAACATTTATATGTCCTTCTGTTTGTATGTGCTTTTTTTTTTTTTTTTTTTTTTTTTTTTTTTTTTTTTTTGTGGGGTTGGTTACGATTAGGACATTATTTGACAAAGTAGTAACAATTTATACGAAAGCCGCAAAGCAACAAGAGGTTATTCTGATTTGCAGATCCTGGTGCCATTTAATAATTCGTATCTTAAATGTAAAAAGTATAGGCTTAGGAGCAAAGAAACATTTTAAATTTCTACTATACGTATGAGTGAAATCGAGGAATTTCCCCGCACTTGCACTTGGAAAAACAATAATGGACGTGGGATATGGTGAAAATTATGTTATACAAAAAAATAATAATTTGGAGATGAATTATACGAGAAAAATTTGTAAAATCATCTTTACACAGTCTACATAATAGTTGCCCGTTATTAAGGCTAACTGAAGCACATGGATCTATTTCAATTAGAAGAAAGAATGTGGATGCAAATGAAAGGCCATTCTATCATGGGTTTGAGCCTCCCTACCAAATGGTGAAATTAGGCAATCTAGTTTGACATTGTCGCTGAAGTTACATTTATTGTCCATATAAATTATTTTGTGCACACACGGTAGTACCTATCATGCAGGTATTCTGTAATGTCAGGCAAAAGAATTTTGAGCTTAATCAGCAATAAACAAACTTTACTCAAAATACGGTGATTGTGACTACGAGAGTGTCTGGTTGAAACATCCAACGGTCTGCTGGCTGTGGCTGTTTGCTTTGTGCTTTTTGTTGCGGTTGTGATTCTTGTGAATCCACATGCATTACCGAAACATGGCCTGTATTTAGGGAAAAATTTATTTCATGCAATCAGTGCACTATCTGAGCATAAAAAACGGTTTAACGAAAGAGAAATAATGTTAGGACTTTTCGCTAATATTTAATGTAATTGGATATTTTAATTTTGGATAAATGCATCAAATCCTTTACGGTAAAATGCATCAAACCCCTTAACTTATACTCCTTTTTACAAGTTGCCACCTGACCTCTATTTTGTTGCAATAGGACAAAAATGTTGAAACGGTTCAGGACAGGTCGCACATTTTCAATAGGTTAGGGGGTTAGTAGTAAAAAATAATAGGTTAGATGGCAACGTGTAAAAGAGAGTGTATGTTGGGGGGTTTAATGGGATTTACCCAATCCTCCAATTTATATTCCCTTTCACAAGTGGTCATTAGATTTTTTATTCTTTTTTTTACAACTACCACCCCTATCTGTGTAAAAATGTGTGAACTACCCTTCGATTGTTGATTAGCCGTTCAATTTGGTAATTTTTCACCTATCCGTTAGATTTGGCCTCAAATGACAGTTCTCACATTTTTTTCAATAGGTTAGGGTGTTAGTTGTAAAAATTAGATGTCAAGTTGTAAAAAGGGGTATAAATTAAATTTAGCCTTAATTTATCATGAAAACATAAGTGATTTAAAAAGAAAAATGAAACCCTCAAAAGCTTCAATAAAAGACGTTGAACTTCATCCGCATCCCCATCACCCTAATTTTCCCGAACAAAGGGTTTGTTTTTGCTGATCATTTTCTTTTCCATTGAATTTTGTTTCCTATTATAATTAATATACTATTTCTTCACATGGTTCTTTTTTATGTTGTGTATATCACACATGGTAGGTTTTTCGACATCTATTTATTTTTAATAAGTAATTTATAACTTGAGAATATTGAATTGATATGATTCTTGAGTAATTTCTATCTTCTGTTGCCAAAGTTGGAAGTTGGGACCCTTCAACTTTTCCTATTTCTCTAGTTGAGAATACTGCATAGTGGTCCTCATGACCAGCATAACGACCTCAGTACCGTTAGCTTTCTTCTGTGGGGTTTCCACGTTCACAGTGTTCATCTTGTTTGAACTTACTTTAACTATTTACGCTGAAAAATTCTCAACTTAAATATATATATATATATATATATACATATATTCTCAGTTTAGACTGGTGAGGTTTTTAAACCCGTGTTAGAACCAGAATCCTAGACAGAATATTAAATTCCCAGGCCAGTGGTGGGACGAACCCTCTTATATTACCACTTTTCTAGACGGAACAGTCCGTATAAATATTCTCACTTTGAATTTTATTCACAATAATTCACAAGTCTCAATACTTGGAATATTTTCTTCACAATAATTCACAAGTCTCAAAACTTGGAATATTATCGCAAAGAATCACAAGTCTCAATAATTGAGATTTTCTTCACAATAATTCACAAGTCTCAATACTTGGAATATTTTCGTAAAAATTTACAACAATTCACAATTTTCAAAACTTGGAATATTTTCGCAACAAATCACAAGTCTCAGTACTTGATATTTTCTTCGCAATTATTCACACGTCTCAATACTTTGAATTTTTATTTCTTCTCACAATTATAATACTTTAGAATTTATTATTCCACAGAATTAATTTTATTCTTCACAATGGTCCATGTATGAATACACAATATATACGAAGTTCACATGTAGTATCAAGAGAGCAACAAAAATTTACAACAATTCACAATTCTCAAAACTTGGAATATTTTCGCAACAAATCACAAGTCTCAGTACTTGATATTTTCTTCGCAATTATTCACACGTCTCAATACTTTGAATTTTTATTTCTTCTCACAATTATTCACACGTCTCAATACTTTGAATTTTTATTTCTTCTCACAATTATAATACTTTAGAATTTATTATTCCACAGAATTAATCTTATTCTTCACAATGGTCCATGTATGAATACACAATATATACGAAGTTCACATGTAGTATCAAGAGAGCAACAAAGATCTAATTATAACAATTAGACTAATAGTTGCAAAGTTATTCCCATAGCATAATTTAAAGTAGAGCTAATGGCAAAATCATACCATGAATTGTACAGCTTTTGCAGATTACACCACGAATTGTAAACACAAGCAAAATACACCATGAATTGTAATTGTTTTTGCAAGTTGCAACACAATGTGTCCTTATATATTTTTTAAGGGTATTCTTGACATTTCAGATTTAATCAATTTAAGTTTTACAATTTACACCACTAAATCAAAAACCGTCTTTTGCACTTTAAGGGTATTCATATTTTTCTTATGCAAACACGTCTATATCAATTTTTTTTTTAAAAAGAAACAAACAAAATCAAAGCAACAAATTAGACAAAAAAAAAAAGAAAAAGAAAAGGATTCAGCCACTTCAAACTTCATTGCTTTTGCCATCTCAAATCACAGGTGGGTTTTAAGCGTCTATTTTTCACACGCGATTTCTAGGTTACGGTTTCGATTTCCTCGCTAGTTTGCTGCTTTGATTTTGAAGGAGCAAGGATGGAGCTTGAAGTGAAGAGTGAAGTTTGCTTCATCGTTTTTTTTCCCTTCCTTTTACTGTGCTGCTTTAGTTTTATCCTTTTTCCTTCTCAATTTTTTTTTTTTTTTTTTTGGTAAATCTTATATAGAACAGGGTTTGGTAACAAAAATGAATGGTCTGTTGCTTTGATTTTATTTTTTACTTTTTTCTTTTTCAAATCTTATATTGAATATCATAACAAAAATGAATGGTAAAGACGTGCTCTTTTGATTTGGAGGTGTAATTGCAAAACTTAAATTGATAACATTCGAAATGTCAATAATACCCTCAGAAAACCCTACAAATACACATTGTGGTGTAACTTGCAAAAAAGTTGCAATTCATGATGCATTTTGCATGTGTTTACAATTCGTGGTGTAATCTGCAAAAGCTGTACAATTCATGGTATGATTTTGCCATTAGCTCTTTAAAGTATAGCAAGAAGAAGCATGACCATAACGTAATAAGCATGAATTTAAATTATTTAAACATGTGAATAAGCTTGAGAAATATTTCCACAGAGAAAGTAAGATGCATATAAGATAGAAATAACAAAGACTTTTGCCTTTTGAAATATCATATAAATACACGCTACTTTTAAAAACCTGGAGCATATATAACGTTTTTTCTATTAAATATGGAACAGTTACACCATAACTTAAATAAGAATAATAGCTTTAGTTAAAAAAATAAAAAACATGCTGGAAACATATCAAGTAGATACAGAACAATAACCTCGAAACCGGTTGGCCTAAAGAACAGAGAATAAATGATACGGCTCAAATTGCAAATATACTGAAAAAGACTTCTAACCAAAATATCAACAAAAGATACTCAACAACAACTTCAAGAATTATTCAACAGTTTTGCTATGAACATAAACGATGCAAAATCTAAACTACAACAACTAAAAGCAAACTTCTGTAACCAACATACAACACGTTCGAACTGTATTGAACAAGAATTATAAAATCAGAAAGTTAGACATAAATGTACATCAATCTTTAACAATATTGCTGGGAAAGGATTTAAAAAAAAAATTCACACAAATTTGGGCAGAATCAAAAACGAAAATTTTCCTTAAAACCTTTATACGAACAGCAAAATAGTTACGAGTAACTCAAAGCCTTAAATCACGTACATCCTTTTAATGACTAGTAAGATAAATCTAAAAACAGAATCTGGGAGATTATAAAACATGCAACAACCTACACAATCAGAAAGTTTAAAGATACGCACAACAATTTGAAAAACCTATAAACCTTTGGACAACAGATTTAAACAGATAACAGGTAAATATATTAATCTTAAGATTGTTGGTAATGAGTAGTGCTTAGATCATAACACAACATGTTATCTCAGATTGCAACATATAAACATAAAAGCTTACAACATAATCAAGAACAAGTGTGCAGAAAATTAAATAAGATGAACCTCAATAGCAATTTTGCAGAATTTTGATTGAAGTAAAGACAAAGCAAGGGTTGCACCCTCTTTCCTTAAGATCAATATGTCTGGCCTTTAGCTTAGAGCCCTCCCGTGGATACTGACCTCCAAGATACAACGTCTATCGCTTAGACCAGCTTTGAAGCAGAAGCTCGCCCCTCGTTCAAACACTAATGATATTTGCAGAAACTCTTGAAGAATGCTAATGCTTTTGAGATAATGTAGAAAACATTTTTGTTTGTTGGATGATTTTCCAAATAACATGGAGGTCTCCTTTTATAGTTGTCAAAAAAATATAACAACACAAAACATTCAAGAGGAGAATTGATGTTCAGCCATTAAGCTGAATTAGAAAATATTTGTAACGTTTTTCTCATCAACCATCAATTATGCTGTTTTAAAACCATAATTTAAGAGTGTGATGGACATATTTGAAGTTCAAACTCATATTTATTTGTCTCACTACAAATTACATTTCACACTCTAATAATCAATCGGTCTCAATACCAATTCTCATACAGATTAATACAAGTTCGTATCACTTTTGTTGCATACTCGAAAAGGCCGAGTGGTCATGTGGGGTAAAACTATGACAAACTTCAATCAGTCGGATATACAAATCGAATTGATAATTTTATAAATTATGTGTTAATCAAATGGAAAAAACATGAATTTGGTTTGTATCTAAATTGATATGAGTTTAGGAATCAAATTCGATAAAAAGAAGAAAAAAGAGAGGGATGGAACGAAGCCGTAATTTTGGAGAGAGAAGAGAGATAGAAGTTCAATTGTGTGTTTTTTGTATATGCTAAAAGGGACACGTGGCAATCATCCTGATTGTATAGGAGAAGATATAGGATATTATGTAGGAGATGATCCTAACCCTAGTTCGGTTATATCCTTTAAAGTTTAGTGTCACATATTCCTTATACAAGGAGTTTGTTCACTACTTTGGTTGAAGTCACTTTAAGTGACTTTTAACAAAAAGTCAAGAGTGTTGGCTAATATTTCTAAAAACTAGTTAAACAATTAATGAGATGTTCGCAATAATTAATGAGAAGTCGTTTTTCCTTTTAAAAACTTTTTTTAAATAGCATATTATTAAAAGTAGTTAGAGAAGTACCACCAACCATGTTTTAGCGGCATGTGCTTTTATCAACTTTTTTTAAGAGTGAGAGAAGCAAAAGTCAGTGTTGAAAACACTTAAAATATGCTTTTGCGGGTGCAAAAATCAATAAGTGCTCTTAATAAGCATTTGCAAACCCCACCTAAATGTAACTAGCTTATTTGTTTTATGAGGTTTATATTTAGTCTATTGTTTAAGTATGACATGTTCTTTTGAATCAAAGTATCATTTTGTTGCTTAATTATCACATTTGTTGTAGCTATATTAAACTTATAAAATAGAAAATATCTCATTTTCTATTTTTGGCAAGAATTTAAATTATAGTTATAGTCGTTGGCTGTTTACTTTCCGCTTAAGGAAAGTTTTAGTTATTTTTCTCACCTATATATATCTCACTCGCACACACTATCACACTAATTAGTTTTTTCAGATTAGATTAGACGAGAGCTATTCTCTCAACTCATGTTCAATCATTCAGTTCATCAAACACTTATAAGTAATCGTTGATCTTACGATTTATTCAATATTTTTCATTCGTTTTATTGTTGAGATTGATCATCGTGTTCTCTGATTCAATTGATGAATTGTGAATGTTAATATGGTATCATTCAAGTTTTAGGTTTTCGATTCACTTTTCCGCTGCGATTCTACGATTTTCTCTGATTGATCGGCGATATGCTCCGATCAGTTGATTCTACTCTGCAACCGATCACTTTTAATCGGTTGATTGTTCTTGTGGGTTGTGTACTTGTGGAGTTAACAAAAGTATGATGGATTTACAACAATATGATTGTGTTCTGAAATTCCTTATTGGCTTGACTGAATCTTATTCAGCTGTGAAGAGCCAAATCCTTCTGTTGTCACCTTTACCTGGTCTTTCTAAGGTGTATTCTATGTTGCTTCAAGAAGAGAACCAACGAGAAGTCTGTAATGTTGTTCCTACTGAGATATCTGCTATGTTTACATGGAACAAACCTAATCAGGATCAGTCTCAAAAGCCTGGTTTTAATGATCAAGGTGGTGGTTCTAAGTTTACTAAGCCATACTTGTCTAAACAAGAGAAGAAGAAACTTAGATGCACCCATTTTGGTTACAATGGTCATACCATTGACAAGTGTTTTTAGCTGATTGGGTATCCTCCTGGTTGGGATGGCCCAACAGGAAAGAGGTTTAATAATTCACATTCTGCTAACTCTGTTGTTGTGCCTGATTCTAATATGCATTCTCAGGAGGTTGTTCCTGAGTTGGCTCCAGTACCTGCACCAGCTCTCACTCAGCAGGAACTTTCCAGAAGTTTATGGCTTACTCGAAAGCACAAGGCTTTGTTCCTCCTTCAACTCCTGCAGAATCTTCTCACTTTGTTTCTATTGCAACAGCTTGTATTTCTAAATCCATGCTTTTTAATGTTCAATCTTATTCTTCTTCATCTCAAGTTGCTTGGATATTAGATACTGGAGCTACTGATCACATGATATGTTCTTTAGATTTGTTCATAGTCACTCCATCTTCTATTACTACTCTTATACATTTGCCTAATGACAGCAAAACTATAGCTACTCTCAAGGGTAGTGTTCAACTTTATCCTGATCTTGTCTGAACTAATGTGCTTTATGTTCCTTCTTTTACTCATGATTTACTCTCTATCTCTAAGTTGCTCTTATCTTCACCTCTGTCTCTTTATTTCTCTGCTTCTATGTGTGTTTTGCAGGACCAAATCACACAGAAGATGATTGGTTCTATTAGATTGAACAACAGTCTCTATATTTTGACTACTGCTAAGTCATTTGATTGTAATGTTCAATGTAATGCTGTTAACACTTCTGATTCTGTTTGGCATTTAAGATTAGGCCATCCATCTTATCCTAAACTTTCAGCTATTTCTGATTTACAAGTACTTAAATGTAATAAAGAACTTCAGTTTGATACTTGCCATTTCTCCAAACAGAAGAAGTTATCTTTTCCTACTAGTGTTTCTGTTACTACTTGTATGTTTGATCTTTTACATGCTGATGTATGGGGTCCTTTCTCTACCACTTCTTATGATGGTTTTAGGTTTTTCCTTACTTTGGTTGATGATTATCGTCGGTGTACTTGGGTCTTTATGTTGAAACATAAATCTGATGTTAAGTTCCATCTCCAGAGATTTTATAATCTTGTTTTAACTCAGTTTTTTGTTAAGATTAAAGTCATTAGATCTGACAATGGCACTGAATTCTTGTTAAAAGATTTCTATAATAGTCTTGGTATAATCCATCAAACAAGTTGTGTAGAAACCCCCCAGCAAAATGGCCTGGTTGAACGCAAACATCAACACTTACTGCAAGTGGCCCGCTCACTTCGATTTCAATCTAACTTACCTTTTGTTTTTTGGAGTCATTGCATCACTACTGCTGCATTCCTTATCAACAGGTTGCCATATTTAACTTTACAGAATAAGACACCATATGAGTTGTTGTTTCACAAGCCTCCTGATTACAACTCTTTGAAAGTATTTGGTTGTCTTGCCTTTGCTTCCACTCTTACTATTAACAAGACAAAATTTGATCCTAGAGCCACAAAGTGTATTTTTGTTGGTTATCCTCATGGCACAAAAGGATATCTCTTGCTTGATCTCACTACCAGAAAGGTTTTTATATCTAGAAATGTGGTTTTCTATGAAAATATATTTCCTTTTAAAACATCCACACAGGTTTCTAATGACCACATCAATGATGGTTTATTATCAAAGTTAATCTGCACAGATTCTTTCATCAGTTTACACAAACCTATTGTTCTTGCTGTTATACCTCCTGTGGCTATTGATGATCATGATAATCATTCTGAATTTGAATCTGGGAGTAATTACCAACATCCTTCAACTCCAAATATGCACAATAACACTTTACAAGATGATTCCTTTACCATAGAATCTGCTGTTCAGATTCCATCATCTCATTCACCTCCAGAGGAATCTGCTGTTTTATCTGATATAGTTCCTGTTCAAGAAGTTGTAGTTCCTCTTCGAAGATCCACTCGGTCTACAACTCCACCATCTTATCTGCAAGTTTATAACTATTCTTTACCTAATGCATAAGGCAAATCTTACCAACTTGCAAAATCTCTTACCTGGCAAGAAGTATTCTATTTCAGATTATTTGTCAACTGACAGGTTAGGGAATGTTCACTAAGTAGTCACTGCTAAAATCTCTCAGGTTACTGAACCAAGGTCTTTCACTCAAGCTAATAAGTTTCCTGAATGGAGAGCAGCTATGTTTAAAGAATTAGAGGCATTAGAAAAGACTCAAACCTGGGAACTAACTGACTTACCTCCTTCACAGCATTGCATTGGATGCAAGTGGGTATATAAAACTAAATACAAGTCAGATGGTATTGTGGAAAGATACAAAGCTAGACTTGTGGCAAAGGGATACACACAAGAAGAAGGGTTGGATTACTTTGATACCTTTTCCCAGTTGCAAAGCTCACTACAGTTAGAACTCTCATTGCTTTAGCAGCTTCTAAAGGATGGCACTTACATCAGTTAGATGTAAATAATACCTTTTTACATGGGGATCTTGATGAGAAAATTTATATGAAACCACCTCCAGGGTATTGTAAGACCAATGATAACAGAGTTTATCTTTTAAAGAAAAGCTTATATGGTTTGAAACAAGCATCAATGCAATGGTTTCATAAATTGACAGATGCCTTGATCTCTTCTGGTTACAAACAGACAACCTCTGACTCCTCTCTCTTTATCAAACAAATTGGTACTAAATTCACTGCACTATATGTGTATGTGGATGATATTATACTCACAGGGAATGACATGGAAGAAATTCAGAAGATCAAGGCTGAATTGGATAACAGATTCGCTATCAAAGACCTTGGTGTGTTGAAATATATTCTTGGAATTGAAATTGCTCGCAGTAGCAAGGGTATCTCTTGATGTCAACGCAAGTATGCTTTAGATGTCTTAACTGAGTATGGTTATTTGGATTGCAAGCCAAGCTCTTTACCTATGAATCCAAAGCTCAAGTTATTGAACTCAGACTCAGACTTACTTCCTGATGCAGCTGTTTACAGAAGGCTAGTTGGTAGATTGCTTTATCTAACCACAACTAGACCTGACCTCAACTATAGTATTCAATCTCTGGCTCAGTTCATGTCTAAGCCAACACAAACACATCTAGAAGCTGCTCACAAAGTGCTAAGATACATCAAAAGCACATCAGGTAATGGTCTATTTTATCCCACTTCTTCCTCTACTCACTTAAAATGTTTCTGTGACAGTGATTGGGCATCTTGTCCTGAGACAAGAAGGAGCACAACTGGTTATGCAATCTACCTAGGTGACTCCTTAATATCTTGGAAAGCCAAGAAATAGATCAGAGTAAGCAGATCATCCACATAAGCAAAGTACAGGGCTTTAGCTACAACTACCTATGAGATCATTTGGCTCCAACAACTTCTCACAGAGTTACATGTCATTCAAGAGAAAATTCCTCTCCTTTTCACTGACAACAAAGGAGCCTACTGTATTGCAAACAACCATGTGCACCCTAAACGCACTAAGCACATACAGATTTATTGTCATTTTGTGCGGGAAAAGGTGCAAAACAAGCATCTCAAGATCTTTCATATAAGCAAAGAGCACCAAGTGGCTGATATCTTCACCAAACCACTGCCACTTCCAGCTTTCAATGCCATGATTTTCAAGATGGGACTACTCAACATACACTCCCATCTTGAGGGGGGGTATTAAACTTATAAAATAGAAAATATCTCTTTTTCTATTTTTGGCAAGAATTTAAATTATAGTTATAGCCATTGGCTGTTTACTTTCCGCTTAAGGAAAGTTTTAGTTATTTTCCTCACCTATATATATCTCACTCGCACACACTATCACACTAATTAGTTTTTTTTCAGATTAGATTAGACGAGAGCTATTCTCTCAACTCATTTTCAATCATTCAGTTCATCAAACACTTATATGTAATCATTGATCTTACGATTTATTCAATATTTTTCATTCGTTTTATTGTTGAGATTGATCATCATGTTCTCTGATTCAATTGATGAATTGTGATGAATTGTGAATGTTAATAAGCTATGAGGGGCGTAAGAGTTGTATTAACTATCGGCATATAGTAGTTCCTAATGGTGGAAATAAATTATTTATATAAAAAAAGATTTGCGTTTTCATTTGTTATTCCTGACATAGTGTTCATGTGTGTTTCTCTGACTTTATTCATTCTTAATGGCACGCACTTTACTTTATAAGATAGGAGTTCTTTGAGTTGATAGTGAAAAACAAGGATATATTAGATGGAATAATCTGATAAGTTTTTAAACCCTTTCTCGGTTTTGCGATTCATTAATAATGGATAAATAATCAGTCACTCATGTTATGCTATTAAGATTCATTAAAAATTGGTAACTAAGTTGACTACTCTCTTTGAGTAAGTTTTGCTATTAATCAAAAATCATTAAAAAAACTTTGTTTTGCAATTATAATAATGTCTCTATGTGAAATTAACATCAACAAATCAAGACATAAAAATCGTTCAAGGGTGGCAATGCGCTAATTATGAGACATATTTTGTTTAGCTCCGTCTCAATTATCAAGGAAATATTTTGTAGCACATTTAGCCATATGTTTAAAATTTTACTTAAATTATCTAGATCAATGAAAAAGAAGTGATACTTTTGAGAGAAGAAACAATAATAATGATTATTTTTGTGATGACCACACCTCACTAGCCATGTTTTGACCCAAGTTAGTCCAGTATCGACCAAAAACTTTACCAAACTCAGACTTAAATACGATACCTAAGGAGGGGCCTCATTATCCCCGATCAAAATAGTATATATTAAAATAACATTTTACATCCAGAGACCATTTGGATTCCATTAGTAATGAGGATTCGGAATATCACACATTGATCAATCAAAGAGAGATTAATTACATCCGGTGCTTTGAAAATACAAATAGATAATACATCTTATAAAATGTATCCTTATTTACAAATAAACATGGTTTCACAAATTCTCTTGAATGTGTACCAGAGAATTACCACGTCTTAAATAAGAGTCTCCATCTTTATCAACCGATCTATTCTGAGGAATGAACATACAAAAATAAATAGATGAAAAAATTTCTTTTAACTTAGTGAGACTTAAGAATGATAAGTAATTTAAGAAATAAATAAAGCTACAATAACTTAGTGATTCATGAATTAATAATCTGTGGAAATACTGTGAACAAAATAATAATCTATAATATGTGGGAGTTGATATATCGAGCAAAACCCTTAATGCCAGATCAATAGTGTAACGCCCCTAAAATTTGGAAGAAAATAAAAGTATTTTCAAATTTTTATTTTAGTCCTTGAACTTTTTGAAAATATGATTTTGACCCCAAAAGATTTGAAAAGTTACAATTTAGTCCTTCCCCTTTTGAAAATTTATGATTGACCACCAAATATATTCTTTAAGACCAAATGAGTCATAAAACTTTCAAAGTGGTCCCTTGTAGTTTCAAAATATCCAAGCATTCATTTACAATGGTAAATCTTGACATAATTACATTTACATTTGTAAAAAGGTAATTTTTGCTTTGTCTTTTATGCTAGATATTTCTATTATTTTATTCTTATAAAATCCTATCAGATAATGTCTGGAAAATTCATCATAATTAGGGTGGCCTAGCTTGGATTAAAATAAAAATGGGTAGGGTATGGTAATTAATTCTTTGTCTCCCATTTTCACCTATAAAAGGGAGGCTCTCTTCAACATTTTTCACACACCTCTCTTCTCCGAATATTCTCTTCTTTCCTTCTGCAAAGTTCTTCCTCTTGATGTTTAGATTTCTAGATAAATTGTTTCAGTCCTTTAAGCCTTCTTTGTAGTCCTTAAAAATCCTTAAAACAGAGTTTGGTCAAAACTGCCAGTTTTGGTACACAAACTTTGGAAGTCCGAAAACCATATCCAAACTTAGATTCTTTCTCTGAAAATTTTACCACATACTGGTTATTGTGTAAGCTAACGTTTATGTTCAGAAACCTTCTTCAACCAAAGTCGTTTGAGGGGTCTAAAAATTAGAAATACGTACCACTGTCCAGAAAATCTGAAAACAACTCCTATCTTTCATGATTTATTTAAAATACCAAACCTTGTCCTATTGATCTGATTTTGAAACTACATACTCTCCAGGATGTTTAAGATTGAACTCCTCAACCAATTTCAGATTATCATATTGTTTGAAAGTCCGATTGAAGGTGAATCTAAGATTGCTACAGTTTTCTGCCTTATATTTGCATAAACATTTTGATTAACCAATATATGTTGCAAAAGCTACACAAATAATGAAATTGATCATTAATATGAACTCATTACATAATAATAATGATGTTGGACAGTTGATCATAATTTATAATCATGTTTAATAATGTTTCATGGATTTTGCAACATTTAGAAGACATGTAGTTTGTTTTACGGTTGATCTTTCAATTTCTTTAACTTTAATTGAAGTATTGTGTTTATCTTGTGATCTAATCATCTAATGTAGTTTATTAGCATGATAAGTATTCTGAAAACATTAATTTTAATTAGATCTAAATGTTTACAATTTATTTTAATTGTTATTAGTGATATATGCAATATTATGTAAATTTATACTAATAACTATAAGAAAATTAGCTTTTACCAAAGTTATATATGATTTTATTCAAGGGCTTACTGAAGTATTTGTTCAATGTTAAGAGCATGGTAAATTTTTTGGATTGAGATTATTATTTAATAAGTAATTTACAAGAATTTTGTTAAGAATAATTGTTTTAAAAAGGTTTAAATATGCATTGAAAATATATATGTTTGTTAATATGAAATATGTTATTAATAAATTAGAAATGGAGACTTTAATAATAATTTTGTAAATTGATTTAGTCTTCAACTTGTTACTTTGAAATGGTAAATCCCATTATTTATATTTTTACGTCATAGTTAATGTTAAAATAGGTAAATGTGGAATTTGTCCCAAATTAACAATAATTAGATATTTAACTAAACTTCTTTAAATATGATAAATATTGGAAATATATATTTATTGTTGTAAACTTGTGAGCAAACAATTGATTACACCTTTTTGATTTATTTAAGGTTCTACAAATATCGACGTTAATCAAGAATTTCCCATACGGTAAAAGGTGAGGTTTGATTTCTGATTTGTTCAAAACCCTGTTTGGCGTCCGGCCCTGAGAAACTTGGACATAACAATTGTGATTCTTTGTTTCGAATCACGAGCAACATTCTATCACCATTTTAATGCTTTTATATTGATAATCCTTGATTCTTTACATAATCAGTTTTCTTGCCTATTGTTAAATCAAATCTCATTTAATTCATAATCGGGAATTTTCTTCATAATCATAATTAACCTGATATCATGATCACCCAATCAATTGTTGAATTGTGCAACGAGCAACGAACTATGTTCGGCCTATGTAGCTCAAAAACGAGCAACGGATATTGTCCGGATGACTAGCTCATCTGATAATTCTGTTTCACCCTTTGGGACGCTTTTGGGAAGTTGGGCCCAGGGATTGAGATGATTTACTGCTGGGCAGCAAAGGGCTGTCGGTTTAAGTAATTCTGATTGATACCCATTCTGTCTAAGCGCCGCTTGCAGCCAGGAGTTGGTTGTAACTCGCGTGTTAGATCGACATGTACTCGAGCATGTCTTCAGTTCTGTTGCGAGGTCGCTCCTCGTAGGGAGGTATACGGTTGAATTTTGGGAGTTAAGGTTGGATCTGTTATATGTAATTGCACAAGTTCATTTTCTCGTTATTCTGAATATTCCAGTATTATCGTTAAACCGATAATTTCAGTTCAATGATGCAGATGTAATTATTCTGGTCATTCTTGTTCGTTTAGTTCTGATTTACTGTTTGATTACTGTCATGATCTAAGAATTTCACTAAGTCATTAAAGACTTACTCCTCTTTTGTTCTATATGTCCCTTTCTCAGAGTAAGATTGGTATAGCAGCACGGATGGAACGAATGATCGACAAGTCCGCTTTTTGGAAACTTTGCAAAAATTGTTAAGTGTTTTATTTTATATAAGTCATATTGAAATTGTAAAATGTATTTGTATTCCAAAGACTTCCGCTGTAATTAAAGTAAGATTATTTTATTATAATGCTATGGTTTAGATCCTGGTCAGTGAGACCCCTTCCTATGAGCTACAGTTCGGTCTAAGTTGAGTTTGTTAGGTGACCAACACCGGACCAACTCGGATCGGATTGTGACTCGTGGGGCGCGGTCCTCACAAATAGTCTTGATTGTCCATCTCTTGCCCTTTCTATTAATGCCCGAGGATTTATGCTTCTTTCCCTTCCTAAATTTGTGCTTATTCAAAATAAATTTCACACCTCAAACCAATTATCTCCTGTTTGTTTTTTTTTCTTTCCATCCTTATTGTTGTGAATCTTTGCAAATGACCTAGGTTTTGAGAAATCAAATCACTAAACCACTTTATCAACTAACAATATTACTAGAATAGAATAATTTTAATTAATCAAGAACATAACAATTATCATAATCAATTTATAGTTACTAGTGTCTATGTTGCAGTGAAGGGCCTGCAGAAACATATTTAAGCACCCATATACATGTAAAAACATACAAATGAAGAATTACTAACAAGTTAAAATGAGTTACTAGTTGTTTGTATTTGCGACTTCTTTGACATTTTATAAGAAGATATTTTAAATTTATTTGTCTAGTAGTTACAATTTTATTATGGATTTGAAACTTTAAAGCAATTTTTTTTGACGTAAATGGGTTTTATGAGAATAATAGAGTTTTTTTCGTGTTTGTCAATTTTAATGAGAAATAGTTTCAATAAGATTAAATGTACAATTCTGCAGTAACATTTAAACTTTTCTATTTAAATTTTAAAGAATTAAATAAATAATCAACCTCGTCAATTAGACTCAAGCAAAAAAAGAAAAGAAATATACTTGTGCCAATTAGAACTATAATTAGAAATATACTTGGGGGACGTTAGTAGAACTAGTAAACTGTTGCTCTGAATTTGCGATACACAATAACTTTCCTTAATTGGTGATATTATTTTAGGTACTAAGTATTCAACTTAAAATTCCTAAATTTATGATATTATTTGTGGAACTAATCCATCCATGGTTTTAATTTGTTAAAGTAAAAATAGGATTTTTGTAGGATTTTTTCTCTATTATTAATGAATCTGTTCTGTCTACATCATTTGACATAACATATAAAATATTTCAAGATAAAAGATTTAATGAACATGTGCATATAAAAAAGACCTTTACAAATCAACTTTATGACTCCAAAAGTTCTACATTGTGCCTCTCAAAGAGGATCAACCTCTCGACAAAACGAAAAAGAAAATGTTTGAGTACATGCTTATCAAGTACGCGTATTACAACCAACTTCTGACTTCCAGCAACTCTCCGAAAATATAGGTATTAAGTGACATCCCTTGCTGCTCGGCAGAAAATCAACGAAATCCTCAGGCGCAACTTTCAAAGGCGTCCCTAGTAGGTATAACAAGAATATCTGGTGAGCTATTACACCGAGCAAAATTGTTGCTTTACGAGTTATAAATACGAACATCGTCGTTGCTCATGGCACGGTTCAAGAACCAACGAGTGAGTTATCATATTAGAACAAATTTAATATGACTTCAGTTAATATGGTATTGCTAATAAAAAAAACTGTTCAATATACTAAAAAAAGGTTACCGAATACTAAAAATTAAAATAAGCAAATGGCGTTCAATTATGTAACAAGATAGCCGATGCGAAGTATTAATATGAGAAATTGATAAAATGAAGGTTTGTTCATGTCTTGAATGCAAAGAATCATGAAATAGTTTGTCTATATTCCTCAAGAAGGAGTGCCAAATGGGATTTGAACAGATAAGGGACCAAACTCGACCTTTTTTTCTTGACAAAATCTCTATTCACTTTTAGATTTTTTTGTGACCTAAGTATGTTGAAAAGATGTCAATTATTTAACTAATCATTAACTACAATAGTAAAACTTATTTTCTTTATTATAATACTTTTAAATTTGGATAATTTATAACAAGGAGCTAATTATCTTAGTTTCGATAAACATCCCAAAAATTTGTTTTAATAAAAATAAGTCTTAATAATTTAATAATCATAATAAAATATATATGTACTAAGTTACTAATATCATAGCAACCACTCTCAATATATATATATATATATATATATATATATATATATATATATATATATATATATATATATATATATATATATATATATATATATATATATATATATCATAGCAACCAACATATCAGGTTTAGATTTTAATATTAAGAAAATGTGTATTTTGAAATTTGGTGGCCTTTTTAAATATTATGATATTTATAAAATGTAAATTTAATAATTTTTTTTTGTATTATTCATCTTATCAATGTAGAAAAATATAGAATCCATAGCTAATTAATACTTGGTAACTAACCTATCATTCTAATGCTAACCTAAACTTTATGAAATACTATTACTAAAAATATTTTACTAAAGCTTTTAATATAACATAGACATCTTTTCTCTAAACATCATTCTTATATTGTAAAGTCTGGAAACGGTAATTACATGAATAAAGATCCTAGGAGTCATATAACCATAATCAATACAAATTTAATAATAAAGTTGTTTAAGAACGTGATGAAGTTATCTTACTACGTGTAATACCCAAACCAATTGAATAATCAAAGACTAATATCTTACAATTGCAAAAACATACATCAAAGTATTAAGAAGGTATTTCAAGTATTAGATCATACTCAAAAAATAAGTAAACATCCTCGAACAACTAAAACTACTCGGTAGAAAGTCTTCTTGTACACTACACCACCTAGTGATATTTCTTGGTCTTAAACTACTATAAAACGAAGGGGTGTTCCGAACCATCTACCTAGTTCAAATTATAGTTGTCTAGTTTCTAAATATGAAAGAACATTGCTATTTTAACCAGCTAATCAAGAAAAGTTAAAGAAATGATAGAAAGTGTAATATATGCAATTGAAATTGTGACAAATTGGTATTTTCACGTTCAATCTACATATATAAGGCTTCTATTGGAAACCATTTGTTTATGATTCTTGTTCTTAAATCATATGGCTATGTTGTGGCAAAAGACATGCTCCAAAAGTGAAGATTTATACTTTTTTTGTGATTTTTGGATACAATTCGTTATTTTTTATTGAATTGATAGAAATGAATTAAACTCAACCTCTTCAGTTGTTTGGACATAAGTTGTGTCTTGTAGTTTGATTTTAAACACTTTGGAGAGTGTGTGGTGAAAATATCAGACCTTATTAGCTTAATATGAACGTTTGACATTTCTTGGGATTTTTTAAAGTTTATGCTCCAGAGTGTCACTCGTGGAAAAACTCGATATTGAGGACACTGAAGGATGAGGAAGGAGATTTTAATAGGCTGAGTAATTTTTAAGTTGACTTTAGAGTTAGTAGGTGAATGTTAGGCATGTGAGTGTTAGATTGTTAGGTAAAAACTGTTAGGTGGAGTTGTCAGATAAGAGAGTGTTAGGTGAAAATATTAGAGGTTATTAACTTAATATGAATGTTTGACATTTCTTTCGATTTTTAAAGTTTTTGCTCTAGAAATGTCAGTTGTGATAAAGCTCGGTTGTGAGGACTTCGAAGGATAGAGAAGAATATTAGACGGATGAATAATTTTAAATTGATTTAGAGTAAGTAGATGAAGAAGAGGTTAGCCTTGTGAGTGTTAGATTGGAGAGTGTTGGGTGAGATAGAGTAGGTGACTTCCTAGGCATGGCATTTATGAGTATGCTTATCTAATGCAACAAAGACACCTTCTACTCTTTTCCCATATTTTGTACCGTTGACAAGTAGAAAATACCCATTTTGCCCCCATTGAAAAAGATGTAAGAAATCTTGGTCCTAAAGTGCTACTTTTAAGTGTCATTAGATTTTTTGATATAACTTGCAAATTATTTTGGCTTAATATAACATTTATTGTAAATTTATTAGCTAGGTTTAGCTTATCGTTCACAATGAGTAACTAATAAGAGATCAAACGTTTATTTCGTTATCTCCGAGAAACATTTAATTTTGGCATGTTTATTCTAAAAAAGCAAGACGTAATTGATTTGTTATGAAGATGCGTGTATCTATCATAAATAGAGATTTTGCTATTTCATGACATTTAAAAAAAAAACCCGACACTTCTTGCCACGAATTCAAATCATGCAGAGGTTATTACAAGTTACTGAGCAAGCTGCATTCAATTATTCACCATAGCATCACGACTATGTGATTTGCCAATTATAGAGGGCTCCACAGTATTATACAAAAGATAATCCTCGAGAGTATGAAATAGAACGCAAAGTGGGATAAATGATCCATTGGCGTGAATAGAGAGTGATAGCCAACGACAATGAGCAATAACTATGAGATGATAAATTTGATTAAATCCTCCATACTCAAACAAATAGAGTCCCACCCCAAAGCTCTCTCTAGATGTGCTTCATCCACTCGTGTAATTAAGAGTGTGCCTATATTACCCCTAACTCTCTATTAGTAACAACCCATGTGCTTTGGAGTAAGGTTTATTTGGTCTTTTAAACAAGTCAAGTCCTGTGCTGCTGCTTGCTTTCACTGTGAAATTTAGTGCAGCAAAAAACGCAGTTAAGTAGTAAGTTGCATTTTCTTTTCTTTTTCCAGGTAAACGTTTGTTTGTACCACATCATTTGAACTCAAACACACTCTCTCTCTCTCTCTACAAAAAGCAGCACTAGTTATTTTGTAAAAGTAGTAAAATTAGGTTTTGAATTATTTGATGTGCGCGTTGTAGATCGGCTATGGCGGAGTTCTCCGGCGAAGATTTTGTCGGCTCGACGGCGGACGGAGGAGACAATGCGCATTCTTCGTCGTCGTTCAAGGCTCCGCCGTCGCGGCGCAGGGCGTCCGTACGGCCGAGCCTCGACGCCGATGAGTTCATAAATCTGCTTCACGGTTCGGATCCGGTGAAGGTCGAGCTTAATCGACTTGAGAACGAAGTCAGAGGTCAGTCTTCTCACCTCGATCCGCACTAGATTCATTCATTCATTCATTCATTGATTTCGTTCTATTTTTATCAATCACTGTTATTTGAGATGAGATTTACAGTGCCATTTGCCGTCAGAGTTAGTAGTATTTGTTTTTAAAGTGAAATTTATCTATGTTACTAATATGAGAAACGCATTGTATTGATTTAATTGGATTTTCAGATAAGGACAGGGAATTGGGGGAAGCACAATCGCAGATCAAGGCCTTGAAGTTGTCTGAGAGGCTTCGTGAAAAAGCTGTTGAAGAGGTTATATTTCTTTCGTGTTTCGCTTTGTAATGATTTCATTTTGCCACTCTCTTGTGGAAGATGAGGTTGGGCTTATACTGTTTCCAAGAACTCAAGTGGTGACCGAGTCAAAGATATTTCTATGCTAGTAATTTGTAAGACAGCTTATTAGGTATGTATGTCGCAAATGTTTTTTAGGATTCCAATTGCCTGCATTTCCAAGTATATGTAATCAGATTATGAAGGCGGTACTTTTAGGTTCGGAAACATTATAACGTCTGAAACATGATTAATGTCCACGGCAGAATTAGAACTTGATTCATTGGATCTGGTTATCTAATTAATTTTGTATACGGTGTTTGAGAATTATGAAATTACCTAAGTTAAGTTTGGATATTAGTTGTGCCTTCCTGTATGAAGTAGTGGTCTGTGTTCTAACGATTGGATATTTGCTTTCCTTTTGAAAGCCGTTTAATGATTCTTTCCTCAATCGCACCTTATTTTTCGCTTTGGAAAAGCCACGTCTTAAATTAGTGATGGGTGAGAATGTTTATTTTGCTTTAGCTCAATGAAGAGTTGTCAAAGGTTGAGGAGAAGCTGAAATTAATGGAATCTCTTCTGGAAAGCAAGGTACTAGCTGGTTCTCTCTCTCCGCCCCTGTTTCTTCTATCTGGATTCATTTCATGATCACCGTTATTTGACTTTGAGCATTTATTCCTGACAGAATCTTGAGATTAAGAGAATTAATGATGAAAAGAAGGCCTCTATGGCAGCTCAATTTGCAGCAGAAGCTACTCTTCGGAGAGTTCATGCTGCTCAAAAGGATGATGATATGCCTCCAATTGAAGCAATACTGGCTCCTCTGGAAGCTGAGCTCAAGCTTGCTCGACAGGAGGTTCGTGCTTCATTTGGCTTTGTCTTTGGGCATGTGGATATTTGGTGAAACAGGTAATCTATTTTGAGGACCATTTCTTGAACACTTGCTGGCTTTCTCCTTCCAGATTGCAAAGCTACAGGATGACAACAAAGCATTGGACCGGCTTACAAAATCAAAAGAGGCTGCTTTACTTGAAGCCGAGAGAACTGTGCAGGTAGCATTAGCAAAGGCTTCTATGGTGGATGATCTGCAAAACAAAAACCAAGAATTGATGAAACAGATAGAAATTTGCCAGGTACGGCAATCTGGGTTCCAATTTCATTACAAGGGCTGCCACTGTATATTTCTCCTAAACTTCTTTGTTACACTTTTTCCTTTATGTTTATCAGGAGGAGAACAAGATATTGGATAAAATGCATCGGCAAAAGGTTGCGGAGGTTGAAAAGCTTACCCAAACTGTACGCGAGCTTGAAGAAGCAGTGCTTGCTGGTGGTGCTGCTGCCAATGCTGTCCGTGACTACCAGCGTAAAGTTCAAGAGATGAATGTAATGTCTTTTAAACATGTAGATCAACTTCCGTAGGCAAGCAAAGTATTGAACCGTATCCTGATTGGCTAATTGTTTATTTCTGCTTCTTTAGGAGGAAAGAAAAACTCTCGACAGAGAACTTGCTCGAGCCAAAGTAACGGCAAATAGGGTGGCGACCGTGGTAGCTAATGAATGGAAAGATGCTAATGACAAAGTGATGCCCGTGAAACAATGGCTAGAAGAAAGAAGGTTCTTACAGGTAAGCGGAGATTCCTTTTCCTTCACTTTTCGTTCCTTATTCTTTACCTGCAATTGAACTAATGGATTGTACTCAATTAAACAATTACTTGAAATGGTTGCTGAACTGTCATTGCAGGGTGAGATGCAGCAACTCAGGGACAAGCTTGCTATAACAGAACGAACTGCAAAATCTGAAGCCCAGTTGAAAGTAACTGGTTTATTTTAGTGATTATACTTCAAAAGATTCAGCAAGCATTTTTATTTCTTAAATTTAAGATGAGATTTCATTCAATCTCCAGGATAAATACCTACTAAGGCTAAAAGTTCTTGAAGAGACTCTAAGATCACCTAACACGACCTCTCGCAGTACACCGGATGGGAGAAGCTCAATCAATGGTCCTTCGCGTCGTCAATCTCTTGGTGGAGCTGAGAACCTTTCCAAATTTACTTCCAACGGCTTCTTACCCAAGAGGTCACCATCATTTCAGATACGATCTTCTGCTAGCAGTTCAGTATTAAAACATGCAAAGGGAACATCGAAGTCCTTTGATGGCGGCTCACGAACTTTGGACAGGAGTAAAGTACTCTTAAATGGATTGGGGCCAAATTTTAAACAAAGCCAGTCCTGTGACGGAACCAAGGAAAGTGAGACAGAGAATAAGTCCTGGAAAGGACGTCTAGAGGAAAAAACCAGTGATATTCAAGTAACAGAGAGAGAGGATACTGTGCCAGGGTTGTTGTATGATCTGTTACAAAAAGAGGTGATTTCCTTGAGGAAAGCTGGTCACGAAAAGGATCAGAGCCTTAAAGACAAGGATGATGCAATTGAGGTTGGTTTATGGGCATTCTAATGATTTTTTTGTGAAATTCTGTTTGAGACATTTTTCGATTATCTTTTAGCTAACAATGACACATCTTATTCTATGATCAGATGCTAGCAAAGAAGGTGGAAACTTTAACTAAGGCCATGGAAGTTGAGGCAAAAAAGATGAGACGGGAAGTGGCTGCTATGGAGAAGGAGGTGGCTGCCATGCGTGTAGAGAAAGAACATGAAAATAGGGCCAAAAGACTCGGAAATTCCAAGAGTTCCGTCAACAGTTCTCAGATGCTTCCCGGAAGGTATGCCTGTTCTACAAAATCTTTTTGCTTTTTATGCCGTTATCATTATTGGGCATCTTATATCACCGATCAAAATCTCGTTTACTTATATGCTGTGATCTCGTTAATGCCCTGAAGCTACAATAATTAAATTGAGCATTTTATAGTGTCAGCTCTCGGCAAACATTATACTGAAAGAACATCAATTTGTTTTACATATTTTGATCCGTATCATCACCCTAACTTGTTTTGGCATCAGTTTTGGTGCCTGGCGTTATGCATTATATATAATACAACAGAACACAAACTAATCCAATATATGCCCTGGGTACCTCTACACTGTTGGGATTCCCTTTCTTAACAAGATCAAAGCAGAAGAAATCCTGGATCAAGCTGATACCATAGCTTCTTTTAGATGTAGTGATACCTGAAAAAGACTGGGCATATTCGCCAACCCAAGTGTCCTGTTTCTCCCTTGTTGATCTTTAAGCTAGTCTATAAATTGTTGTGACAAGAAACTGAGCGTGTAAAAATCTTGTGTTGTTTAGTTTTTTAAGAAGATTTTTTCTCGCGAATGGATCAAGAAACTCACTTGGAAAGTTAGCTACGCAGTTCTTTTTCTCATTCAGCCACAGGGTAACTTAGATTACAAAGTAAAATAATCCCATAAGAGCAGTCTGTGCTACCATACTTACACTAGAGTCAGCTAACTAAAGTAGTTAAAGATTACCTTATTCTCTTACTTTTGTTTCATATATATGATCACATGCTACACATATTTTGCTTTTCCTTCACAAACTGGATCTTCAGTTATAAATGTCAAAGTTACTGGTGAAAATTTACCAGGTCATTATGTAGCATGCATGTATGCATAGTGGTTGCAAGTCTATATTCATGGTTCCACCATTTGTTTGTCTGTGTATTTGGTTTTGAGTCATAAGTATGTGGTGACAAGTGACAACTGATTATTTCTTTTTTCGAGCTTTTTTCGGCTAGCCTTTTGATATCGCTATGCTACCTTGTTAAACTGCTTCTTTGATTGTTTTTCTCTTTTGGAAAACAATGACCCATTTTCACCTGGGCAACTTATATAAACTATTATTCTCCTGTAGCCTTAAAGTGTAATTCCTTACATCCCAATATGAACCACTGGTGTAAATCTGAGATGTATGTTTCTGTGTCTCTATGCATCCATAAGCCATATATGTCCTGCCAAACGATTCTTAGGGACGCTGTGATGCTTATATTTGATACTATTGTTTAACACAAACATATATGAAAAAAAGTTCAATAATCGTGGTTCTCTCATTGCAATTTAGATGCAACTGCGTAAAATTAATGCTACAGCTTAATCTTTTGGTTTTTGAAACTATAAAATGGATCATCTATTGCAGGACTGTAACAAGAAGTGGGTCAATGCGCGGCACACAATAACAAATAGCCACTGGCCAGCGAGGAAGTGTTCTCCATAAACATTTATTGGGTTCTTTTTCTTTTCTTTCAATCTTCTGATTTTCTAAATTTAGCCTTCAGTGTTGTTTGTATAATTGTAACAAGCATGCCAATTGGCTTTTTGTTGTGTCGAGAAAGCAACACATGCGACAAAAGGTGAAATCTTTCTGGTGTGGAAGGCGTGCTTCTGACTTAAAAACTGTAATCTCTCTGCTTAGCGATAGCAAGAAAGACAAGGATATCAAAGTTGAGCTAACCTACCTTATGGGAGAAAATATTTGAGTGGTTGTATAGGTAGCTTTGTTGAGTCGAGTACCCTTGCCCCTCCCCCCCCACCTGCGCATTCACCGTTTTGCAGTCTATATTTGTAATCTGCATTTAGTGTGATTGTTATTTATTGAGGTTTGTCAATATTATTGTAATCAGATATTTTCCATATTTTCATGTTCTCATAAGTTTCTATGCAGCCATGTTTTATTTATTCATTTTGTCCATAATATGTTTGTTGGTCGGGGAGTTTGCAGTTCAAGATTTTATTTAAATTTGATCATGTGGAATTTTACTTGGAAAAGATGAGGAAATATTTTGGAGAATCGGGTTTCACTTCGGGAGATGAACCTGTTATCCATCCATTAAGGCATTGACAATGTTTCCATGTATCTTTCGTCCAAAAGATCCATGAAATCTCCAACTCAAATTACCCTTTAAATTCGACTTAGGACAACAAAAAATGTTTCTTCAAAAAGGCAGCCTATATTTACAAGAGAACAGTAAGTCCCCATTTTAAAACACGTATTTCATTTAATATAAAATAGCGTCTCCCAAGTTTAAAGGTGAAGTTACATTTTTCTTGAAAGATATGCATAAATTACGAACCACGAATGATAAGCCACCTTGAACATATAATATACGTACGTAGTGGGTGGTGAAATACTAATACATATGATGGTCATATACTCTATCTAACATAACAATGAATATAATTTGTTTATTTGTTTTTAATATGAGGAAAATGTGTCCATTTCACATTGTAAAATGCTATTAGCTCGCGAAAGGTACGACATGATCCATCAATTGCTGTGAGTACTAAATAATTATGAACAACTAACTATAATTCATGCTTTGTCAGTGGTGCTGCAGATCCAGTAGTCTATCTGTATAAAATGAATAACAGATATTCCATTAAAGAAAAAAAGGAAAGCAGATATTAAATTTATATTTATTGATTCAGGTTAGGCGTGGTGATGATGGGTGGGTCAGAGTGTGTGATCTGATGATGATATCGTTGGTCAAATTATTCTTTGTTTCTTTGGGTTTCCGTGTATGTCAGATGATCATAACTGCTTTCTTTGCACGTGGGCGCACGTGATGCTCTTGACACAATTAAACAAAGGTTGCTCTGTCATACCTTCACTCGCAAAAGGAGACGTGAAGCAACAACTTGAAGAGCCTTTTCAATTTTTGCAATTGGTTTTGCTTTGCGTTGCATTTCAGTTTCGTATGCACAATAAACTTTATACTTTTTAAAATTATTTTTTGATTGGATTTCATATTATAACTTAAAAGGATTTACGAGGGGATTGACATGAAGAAAATGAGCCAAAATAGGAACTTTTTTCCAACTAAATCTCTGTACAAAGAAACGGTAAGTTGGTTCTCTTTTTGGATAATAGACTAAGAAAGTTTAAAGGTGTTTGTCTTGATAACAAAAATAATATCTAGTGTGTGTAAGGAGTTAAAAATGACGAACTAAGTCGTCTTTCGGCCCACTATAGTTGTTGCAACACGTACTAATCTTGTGTGGAAAGGAATGGGCTCATAAGGGTCTAAGGGGTGTTCGTCTTGATAACAAAAACAATAAATAGTTTGTGTAAGAGGTTGAGAGTGCAGAAGTAAGCCATCTTTTGGGAGAATTCATGCAATCGACGTATCAGATGACATAACCAGTAGATTATTGGTGTAAATACATATTTATGAAAAAACTTTGGGCAAATGAGTGCCTTAGAAAAATAATATAAACTTGTCTATTGGTTGTACCATATCAGTAATGCAACGATTGCATAAACTGATTTTGAGCTAATGGCAAATTCATACTTTGAATTGTAAGATTTTTTCAGATTGCACCATAAATTGTATTAACAGGCAGAGTGCACCCTTTTACAATAAAAGGTTTTTCACCTTCATATTATTCTTTAAAAAAAAAAAAAACGTGCGCCAAAATCCAAAAAAGAAAAAATGTTTTTCAGATATCCATTTACAAGTGAGATTCACATCCACACCAGGCGATTTACAGGCGCTAACTTCTTCGATTTTCAAGCGCAATTTGGGTCCATTTTCAGGCGCAAGTTAGGGCTTGTATGAAAGAGCTTATATTTCGGTAGTGTACTATAACTCTCTTTGTGTAGTGAACTATTATATTGTCTCGATGCAAATATATTTAGAGCATATTCCCTGAAACGGATATAGAAGTTCTCGGGAGTTAATGTAGAACAAGAGGTACAGATGCATAAGTTGTTGGAACATTAGTCCAACGTTGTTGGATCCTTAATCCAACGTTGGACTTATATGTTAAATAATTACGCAATGTAGTCCGTCTTTAAGGATAAACTCAATGAAAGTGAACTGTTAGGGTTTCAGTTATACGAGCTTCGTGAATCTTAATAGGGTGTGAGCCTTTAATGGGTAGAGACTCGAGAATAATGATGGGCTGAAATAGAATTATTAAATGGATACTAGGGTTTTGGTGTCTTATATATAGGTGGTCATGGTCCCTGAATCACACATTACACTTTCTACACTATCTCCCATTGATAGTTTAGAGTTTGAGAGAATTCAAAAGGAACTCTCAAGAAATACGGGTTGCATGCTGATCTTTAGGACCAACCACGCGTCAATCCACAAATAATTGATCATTGGTGTAAGGTACGTATTCGTATTCCAACTTTTACGTTATGTTTGATTTTGATTATTCACATGAAAGCACTTGGGTTTTATTCTGATTCTAACAAGTGGTATCAGAGTCACTTCATGTGAATTATTGAGATCAAGTAATTGTTTTGGTTTCATTGGTCAATTGTTCTTGATTGATCTCAAATTTGAGAATTTACGTTAGTTTTTGAGATTAAATATAGATTGTGCACAGTTGAACTCTTGAATCAGTATTAATTCTTAGTTTCTTGCGAATCACCCTAGCCTATAATTGAGAAGGATTCTGCTTGTTTTGAGATTAAGTTTTTTCTCGATTGTGGTTCTTAATTTTATGAGATCGAAACTCTATTTACGTTTCAAGTGCAGATTAATATTTTAGGGATTTTTGGTGAAATTCTGATTCATTATTTCCCTTCTATTTTACAGAAATTGTAAATATAATAAAAAGGAAGGAAATCGAGAAGAACAAAACAAAAAAGGTAAAGAAAAAGGCATATGAAGGAGCGGCAACGACCATTGTCGCTGATGCACAAATGAAGAAGAGGGTCGTTTCTGGTGACAGTGTTGTAGCTGACGATTATGATACAATGTTACCTATTGGTTGAGGTCGATAGATAATGGCAAACAACTGAACGACGATGGTAAAGGCCACAGAAAGGTGGCGCTTGGCGTTGCTTGAATTTGTAAAAGTCGGCTCGCTGAAGGTGAACGGAGGCGGCTATCCAGGAAGTAGGCAACAAAATTGCAAATCAGTTCTTGGCTAAATGCAAACAAGTCCCTCCAAATTGCAATCAAGCTCTTGTATAATGCAAATTAGTCCTTGCTTATTGCAAACTAGTACTGGCTAATTAAGTCGAGTCCCAAAATTGCAATCCGCCCTCAAATTGCAAATCCGTCCTCATGCATATTTATATGGGTAAACAGGCCTAAACAGAAAAATATTTGGGCATGGGTAAGAGGCTGGAGCAACACCTGGGTCTGGTCTGACCCCATTCAGCCGTGACATACTATCGTTGACTTTAACCAGCCAACTGGTGACTTTGTTTTAAAAAAGAAACAGTTATTTTAAGGAGTCCAAACTTTAAGTGCAACTTCAAATATGAAGTGGGAAGGTGATATATATATTTACAGATTAGTTAATTGAAGCAACATGTCACCAAAGTGACTTTCTTGTGAAGATTAATTGACTTTAGAATATAAATTGTTATGTGGATGTAACTTATGTGAGTGTCCATCGGCCCAAAGGAAGATCGACACTTGACATAATTGTATATACATTAGTGGTATTAAACATGTGATGATTATCCAGTTTTACGCATGGACATAAAATCAACCCAAATGAAGGTTTGTGTTCGGCATGATTGTTATTATAAATGTTTAATTACTCCGACAAGGTACTACTTACAAGTTAATTTTTATTCAAAAATGAAATATTAATGAATTTTCGGGTATCTTGATATGAGGTTTACCAATATTTGAATTTAAATTTACTTTAAGGTTTATGTGAGCATGTATAAAGTTATCTACTGTAGCTTGTGCTACAATTACCACCAACATAAAGTTTACTCAAGGTTTAATCACTTCGATTTGTATCATGGATCTTGACATTGCGTTAAGGATTGATTCTCCGCCACATCTTAAAGATAAAATGTACCTTTTGCCAACAAAGGAATCATGAAAACGTGGGAGAATTAAAAATGCATGTTTTTGATGATCATGAATAGGAAAATTTCTATTTTTTTAAGGGCACAATATCCTAAAAAAAAGTAAGGTTAAAGAGTTCCTTAAAAACATTGAAAGTAAATTTGTCTATAATGATAAGGTTGATATTTGACAATTTTAATCTTTAATGATGTTTGAGAAAATCATGATATTATGAAGCACATAGGGAAATGTCTCGTATTACCTCATCATCCAAGGACAAAGTAAAAAAATAAAGTTAGAAAAGTTGCAAATACAACACCTCACAAAAAACGACACTACTTTGCAAAAGCCGTTACTTATGTGAGTCTTAAAGTAATAAGGAGAAGCAACACATATGTCATCACAGGTGGTGTGTTGGTATGCTTCTTAATTTAGTTAATTTAGAGGTTAATATAATTGAAGTATTTAAACACTCATGGTGAATAGATTATGGAGCAATGACTTACATCATTGTGTTTATGCTGGATTTTCTAAGTTTCCAAAAGTTAGATGATGCCGAAAGATGCATCTATGTGGGTAATGGCATTAAGTTCAAGTTGAGGCAATAAAGATACGCAGGTTATGAAGGATTATACTTTTCACAATTTTTTTTTGTAAAGTTTTGATTGTATCATGTTCAGGGCGAAATATGGTTCTCTAAATTAAATCATGTTTTTTCCAGTTTATTTAGAAAATAAAGAAAATCTAGTCTTTGTCTTAAAGCTCAGTTTGAAATTCAATTCTTTGTGGAAGATGAAAGATTATTTTCAAATGATATAATTACCTCATAAATTTGGCATTATGGTACAAAAGTAATATTAACCTCTTGGAATTCAGTTATTATTTGCTCATGAGTTCAAGTTATATCTCTAGAAAGAAAATAAGGTAACTCATGTTCAAGAAATTCTCGAATAAGTGGATATGTTCCAAACAATAAGGTTAAAGTTGAGAACCAACTCAAGAAAGTGATCAAGGCATTATATATAACTATGATATTGAATTTTCTGGTAGACTTAATGTTTCAAGTGAACAATATCCAATATAGTTTATGAAGCTCTTACTTAAATGCTCGTCTCTGATTACATCATAAAGGGTTAAATTCACTACAAATGGAGTTGCTGATAGATGAATTATGATTTTTCAGGCTATTCGAGCTTGTACAATTTGAGATTGCAGCTTGTAATTTATAGAATTCTTGCCAAAATACTTGCAAGTTTAAGAATGTCCAGTTGAAGTAAAGACTTATAGGCTTAATGAAAGGACCTGGCTTCAAGAACAGTAAGTTAATGTGATCGTATTATCAAAGGTTTCATGGTATAAATTTTGATCCCATATTCAAGTCAACTTTTGAGTTCAAGGATATTAGTTTTTTTATAGGATGCAGAGTTTGTAGCGGGAGATACAGTTAAAGACATTTTCATGAAGAAAAAATATGTATGTATTCTCTCTGGTGCTATTGAATAGGTTATGGACTAATTCATGACTTTACTGGATAGTGGATACACAACATATTAAGATAATGTCATAAAAACTCCTATTTAGAAATATAGTTTCAAAAGAATAAACTCTAGCACCTCAAGAACTTAAGACATCAAAGATATATTTGGATTCTATGAGATGGAGAATATTATTTCTTAGTGGAAACATTGATGAGATGATCTATACGGTGCAACCAAAAAACTTTTGTGTCCAAAGACATTGAGTTTATGGTTTGAAAGCTTAGTGCAACAAGAAAACTTTGTGTCCAAAGATGCAAGGATTATGATTTACAAGCTTGATAATATTCATCAAAGGACTCCAGAAGGTTTATTAGTGGTACTTCAAGTTCAGCAAGTGACTATCGCATTTAATTTTGAGATGATTTAATATATAATTGAAGATACCACAAGCTCTATGGGAATAACTATAGCATGCATGATGTCGTATCAGGTTATACTCCTTTGTCAAAAGGAAAACAAGTACAGTTCAATTAGTGCCTTAAAGTTCATCTTGAGCAAAAGGTAATGAAGAATATTCATATGCCTTAGCAATGAGATTCTCAAGTATGCTCAGATTTATACACGTTTTGTAATTGTATATATTACAATTAAGGTTGTGGCAAATATTAAAGTAATTCAAGAAAAGACTATTTGATAACTGCTAAATGGGTCTTACAACTATTAAAAAGGAAAATCTCAAAATACATGCTTACAAGTCGGAGTCAAATCAGCTTGAGAGCATAAGGTGTACTCACTCTGATTTTGGTGGATGCGTGGTAGTATAAATTTACACCAGGTTATGTTATCTGTTTGTCATTAAGGTTATTTTTGGAAAGAGTGCTTAACAATACAGTATGTTTTGACATGACAACAAATGTTATAACTATAAGCAATTCAAGGATAAAGACTGAAGTTTTTGTCAAAATGCTGCATATAATGGATAATATTTCAAAAAAGGTACCACTCAAGTTAACTTTGTGACAATAATCAGTAGTTGAATATTTCAACAATAGGATCTCAACAAAAGCGGCATTGCCCTTCTTCACTCACGCGTATAATGCATCAGCATAAACTCCGTATTGTGGATCCACTAATTAAAGAATTGTTACTCAAAAGTACTTCATGAGCTTAACGCTCATATGGGTGACATATCAGTTAAGGAAATTCATTTTTGATGAGAGTTTTTAGATGCTTCTATAATATAGACAACTTTTCAGTAAATATAGTTAAGGATTTTTAGATTATTTTCTGCAGAAATAAAGTTTTAAGTTCAGTTATACTCTGCTTTGGTTCAGTTTGATGTCACTAAGGGAGGACCAGTTGGAAACATGCCTGTTATGATCACTTTACAGAGAGTTTCCATGCTACTCATCCACATCATGATCTATGTCATTTAGTTATATTAGCATACGTAACTGTTGATAGGTCCAGTCACGATATATGTAACAAAACCACTTGATCCTATGTTGATATGATTGATGGGCAAGAGCGGTTGTAGATACATTAAGTTATTACAGTAAGGTTTAGCTCAGTTCAGTGTTTTTCGACAAAGCATAATTATAAGGTTACACATATAGCCCAAGTGGGAGATTGTTGGATCCTTAATCCAATGTTAGACTTATATGTTAAATAATTATGCAATGCAGTCTATCATTAAGGATAATCCCAATAAAAATGATCTGTTAAGGTGTGAGATGTACATGCTTAATGTATCTTAATAAGGTGTGGGCCTTTAATGGGTATAGACTTAGGAATAATGTTATTTTAATGATGAACTGACACAGAATTATTAAATGGATAAAAAGGTTTTGGTGTCTTATATATATGTGGTCATGGTCCCTGGATGACACATTACACTTTCTACACTATATCCCATTGGTGATTTAGAGTTTGAGAGAATTCAAAAGGAACTCTCAAGATATAAGGGTTTCGTGCTGGTCTGGAAGACCAACCACGCATCAACCCACAAACAATTGATCACTAGTGTAAGACACGCTTTCGTATTTTGGCTTTTATGTTATGTTTGATATAATGATTCACATGAAAGCTCTTGAGTTTTATTTAGGTTGTAACATAATTCTTCATTCTAACAACAATTTTATCAAGTTAGATCCGCCGTAAGAGGGTGAATTTGGGATATCCTTACTGACCAATCATAATCCCCTTTTAATTGAATCAATCTTTCAATACGTACTATGGCAATTTTATCTTGTAATTACGAATCAAAAGATTCAAATTTCAAGAAAAGAGTTAGAATACAATGGTTAACAACGTAAATACATTTGAGTTTTGGGAAAAGTTTAATGTGCTGCTCGAATCAAAACCGAATCCACAATTTCTTTAGATTTTGTGTTAAACGTGTATCTATAAGTTCTCTGAATTTAAGTTGTTGAATAGATGAACAATACAACTGCGCTGTTAAAACAAACGTTTTTTTGGTTGTAAACACATTTTTAGGTGCAGTTTCTATATTAAATTTGATATAACTTTAAATGACAAAGTACCCTTGAAAACACATACAATCACATATTATGGTGTAATTTGCAAGCGGATTGCAATTCAAGGGTGCATTCTGAATTTTAATACAAACTATGGTGCAATTCTCAAAAGCCTTACAATTGAAGGCATCAATCTGCCATTAACTCAATGATTCTTCATTTTTTCGACCCACTCTAGTTGTTGCATCAACACCTACTAATCCTGTGTTGAATGCAATGACCCATAACATAAGTATGGGTGTTCACGGTTTGGTTAAAGTCACTTAAAGTGACTACTGAAACGAACTAAAGGGAATGTTTGCAATTATTTCGTAAAGTTAGTTAAAATATTAATTAGGTGCTTGCATTCATTAATGAGAAGTAAAATTTTCCTTAAATACTATATATTCAAAAGCCGTTTGAAAAACACCCTAAACCCTGCTTCTCAGGCGTGTGTATTTCCCGACTTTTTTTGGACAAATGCAAGAAAAAGTTATTATTGCAAACGCTAAAAAGATGCTTACGTGAGCTCAAAAGTGGATAAGATCTTAATAAGAATCGACAAACACCTCTTAAGTCCACAAAGAATTTGTTGTTTTCTATCTTTTGGCTCTAAGACATATAGATCTACACTTAAGTTTCGTTGATGCTCGTTGTGTGATGTTAAATGAATACATTATTTTTGTGAAAAAAAAGATGACAAATCAACCACCTACATATTTTAGACGGTATGAAGTATTTTTTAATATACTAAAGTATAAGTCGTTTGCCAAAAATCAAAGTGCCACAAAATTTTTACTCACCAAACAACATTCTTACCCTTTTTGTTTGTTTATCACTTTAAGTTATCAAAAGTTGAAAAATAGTACTTAATCAAGGGACTGTTCATCTTATTTTATAAAGCTACAAGTCTTTCATAGGGGTACTGTTTCCTATAGTCACGTGGAGTAATTTACTCTTTTTTTATTTGTTTTTTAATACCCACAATGAATTAAAGTACTTATTTTATGTAACTCAAAGGAGGCAACTAGCCCTAAACTTAATATACTAATTCAAGATTCAGTAGGTTCATAAAAAAATTCAACATTCAGTATAATTTCCTTTGTTGTGAGACGACACTTATGTTATCTGTATATTACTCTAAGAAGATTTTACACTGTAAATAATTACATCACTTGCCTGAATCCCGTTCAATATGAAATATGATTTTAATCGTTGAAATAATTATTTACGGAGACTTTGAATGTATAGCTTCATGTTCTAGAAGATTCGGACTTTCAAGAAGAGCATTATCAAATTAAGAGAACGGACTTCTATAGGACCAGTGTTGTTAAAGTTGTTAGACTTAAGCTAGACATTTTTTAAGTCCTCAATGTATTTCAAATATTATGAAATTATAAAAAAAAAAATTAGATTAAACACAAAGCCACAAATTGAAGATAAGTTTGGCTACAAAAGATGAATTTCAAATATATCTAAAAAAATAAAATAAGAATATCCATATCATTCAATATATTTGTTAGTCACGTCCCAAAAAAGACATTCTTTGAAAAAATAAGGATAAAAATGTATAATAAGTAAATAAAACAAACCTTATTATAATTATCGTTTGAGGCATACGTCGAGTTTTGGCTGTAAAGGCGTGCCTTTTTATGCTTTAGGCATAAGCTCCGTGAATATTAAGTCTCGAATAGCTATTTCAGGGCATTTAAATTTGTAGTCAAAGTAACTTCGCACAATTTTAACAACATTGGATAGTTTTTCAAGTAAAAATCAATTCTAGCTTTTGTTCGTTGAAGTGTCTTTTGAAAAAAAAATTGGTTAATTAATTTATTTTCTGCACTTTGATAACAAACTTTATAAAAGTATAAGTTTTAAGGTTATGATTCAAAACTGTATATACTTTTCATTTATCCACTTCATTCTTTATTACAAAATCATCGTCAACTACTCAATTATGTAAAACCCCTCTTTTCATAGTTAAAAGCATTCCAAACTACAATGAGAAATATCAAAACCCTTGTACATTTGCTAATTGATGGAAAAAAATACTATATACATACAAATCATACAAGCCAGGAACTATATACATATATTCCATATGTTCAAAGTTGCAGGAAACCGGGGAAAGGCTGGCTTAAACTCAACACAAACGTATCCTTTGTCCCTAATTAATCAGTTTTGAGTATTCTTTGGATGAAAGGGGATCAATTGTGTTTGTTGCTTCAAATACTTTTAAATGCCTTGATCCAGAAATGGTCAAAGATCACACCATTCTTGAATCCACAACTTTCGCAAATGCGCACAAAAAGAAAAAAGTGATCTTTGACTCAGATTGTTTGGAAATCATTTCACTTATCAACACCAATTTGGATTAGATTACTTGGAGCTTGAAAAGCTTTATTTTGGGGATTAGAGGTTTTGAGCATATTGACCTAAATGGAAGTTTCGCTTCACAAGTTGTACAAACAACACTGCAGCTAATAATCTTTCATCATGGGCTCGTTCCTAACAATGGTTTGGAGCCATCCTTTTTGCTATTTTTTTGGGATATCTACATAAGACCCTCCTGTGGTTTTAAAAATCTGCATAAAACCCCCTTGTGGTTTGTTAATTGTCTAGAATCCCCTTATGATTTCATAAACTCTGCATAAAATTTATGTCGTTAAGTTTCATGTAACTCCATTAGTTTTTTTATTGAGTGACCATAATGCCCTTACTTCATTATTTATAAATATATATTATTAAAATTTCAAAAAAATATCTTATTTAAAGAAAAATTCAAACATATTTTTTCTTTTGGATTTATAAGAGAAAATAAAAATAATTAGATATATTTTTTAAAATAAATAATTTAAAACAGGGATTACTTGTAGAATTTTTCAAACCACATGGGGGCTTTGTGCAGATTTTCAAACCACAAGAGGGTTTTATGCTAAAGTTCTAAAGGCTAAAATTGAATTTTAAAAGAGAAAAAAGTACACAAAAATCAAGCCTACTCTCGCATAGAGCGAGTGTACACCACGCTCTCGCGGAGTTGGACGGAACGGGGATTCCGTGCGGGTTTCTGAAACCACAAGGAGTTTTCTACGGGGTTTTTGAAACCACAAGGGTTTCGTGCAGGTTTTCGAAACCACACGAGGGTTTTATGCATTTTCCCTTATTTTTCTAGTAAATAGTTTTTGTGATGGGAGTTATCCTATTTTGAGATCTTTGCAAACTCTTTCTTTCATATATGAAAGCCTAATTCAAAAAACGAAGAAGAAGGAACTATACATAGGTATAAGTATATAAATAGGTATTCAACAAGGTAATATGCTGACAATATACAAGATGATAATGTGAAGAAAAAGATTTGATCTACCGAATATTATTGTTGCAATTGATTAAATTTGTGGGAGAGACAGAATTTGTTCACCTTAATATGCTTGCACCCAGTTGAACTAAGGACTATAGCGTTTAGGCCCGTACTTATTAAGCAGAGGCTCTGCTTAATTGTTTCATCTCGAGTTTGTGCCATGATAATTAAGTTGGTGTTTAATTTTTGCCCTACAAGACCTTCCATATACTCAATAAATTTACTTTACTCATGAGGAACTTGATCCCGTTTGAATCCTGGAAATCCTCCCTAATTACTCTGATGTTTGTATATTCGAATGGTTCACACAATATCTGGGTCAACTCATGCATTTTTAATGATAAATTTGACAAATCAAAATCTAAATATTTCCATCTCAATAAAAAAATCTAAAAAAAATAAAAATTCAAAGAAACGGCGATATGATCTTTTGTTGGGGTATTAGCAAAAACTTTCCCGGTGTTATTCCTAATTGACAAATATATTTTAATTAATTGTACCAATAAATGACATTCTTTATGCATTAAAGGTTTATAATAAACATATGCTTTTGCAAATAAGTATTATAAGCTTTCCTATAATTTTTCTAGGTTTCTTGGAGTCATTTAAAAACATGACAAAAGTAGTGAATATTGTTTCTACAGATCTAGATAGTAATGTTCTTTATTTTTTTTTATTAAAAGCTTTTGTAAAATTCAAATTGAACAATAATACTAATTCTTTATACATCAAGTACATAAAATAAAAAACAAGTCCATAGGGAGTTTTTTGCTATTTTTAAATTTCACAGAGGGGTTTTTGCTAATAAAAATAACACAAGGTGTTGTTTGCCAATTACAAATATTACAAGGGTAGTTTTTGCAATTACCTCATTTTCTTTCTTCATACTAACGGTATTGTTGACGATGTTATCTACGAGGGTTGTCACTAGGATTAAAATTGCCGGATTACTTTACTCATAGAAGGAATTACATGGCTTGGTATATTCTGTTTGAATTAGCGAACATATAGTATTTGAGAAATAAAGTTAGGATTTCAATGTACATCTAACATATGCAATATACAAATAAAATAAGTATATATATATATATATATATATATATATATATATATATATATATATATATATATATATATATATATATATATATATATATGTGTGTGTGTGTGTGTGTGTGTGTGTGTGTGTGTAAATGTAAATGTAGATGTATGCATTGTAAACAGACATGAGAATTTCTATAACATTAACTAGATACATCGCAATTAATCAAAGTACATTGAAATAACTCTATATGAGGTCAAAAAGACCTTCAATAACAGAGATCTCACCAGCTAAGCTAATCATGAAAACAAAAAAGCTAAACAAATTTCAATGCGTTTGAGAAAGGAATATTTGCAAGTCCCAAACACCAGGACAGGTAAACATATTATAACGTACCTATAATTAAATAAATATGTATGTGTATATATGTGATGTACAGAATGTCCATGTATCATCAAAACTGAAGATATTCAGCTTGGGATGATAAGTTTATTATTTGTTTCCAGGAGATATTAATTAAGGATACAAGAAATTGGTTTTTGTGTGACTACTTAATTAATTAAAAGATATATTATTATTGAGACTAGTTTATTTTTTGGGAGCAGTAGTAGTGTTAGTAGTGGTGGTGGCGGCGGCGGCTTGTGAGGTGGCATTAGATTGGTTAAGCCTAGCGGCTGCGGCGACAGAAGCAGCGACACCTCCTGGACGGGTGCAAAGGTTTGGATCGTTCCTTAACTCAGCACCAATCACTCCCTCTGCATCTCGACGAGTCACTGGTTTGTCTGAAGGCAGCTTTGAACTTGCATCCTACAAATTAACACATGTATGTATGCAACTTTATATTCGTAAAATAAATAAATATTAATAATAATTATAAACTTTATTATATTGTTTTACACATACGATGACTGTTGCCCTAAGTACAACCTTATTCTCATGTATATGACGTTTTCTTGCGCAACTAGTATGAAGATTGTGAAAAGTTGTAAAGATGTGATCCTAATTAAGCCTTGAACAAAAGACACTACATTATATCTTTAAGTAAATACCAATTACATGGTTACGTTGTTGGAATAATTTCACATGGATGCTTTTGAGATTTTATCCGTTTCAAACATATGCATAATACCAAAAATATTGATCACAAAAATCACAAGAATATATTGTTTGCATCTTTATGTATTAAGGCACAACTATATATGTGAGACCAAATAAATTGTGTTGTTGCGGAATGTGTGTGTGTGTGTATTCGAAGATATATAAATAAGTGGATTCATGATACCGCAAGAATTTCGGCGAGCTTGGTCTTATCCTCGTCTCTAGTGAGGCGAGCATTGCGAGTAGCGGCAGATTGAGCAGCGGCAGCAACACCACCTGGCACAATGTTGGTGCGACCAGTGGCCCTAACCTCGGCCGCCTGTATAGCTGCGGCGTCGCTGTAGTCGACAGGCCTGTGTCCTGCGGTCAGAGCAGTGGCTTCCAATGCTTCCCCTATTGTGATGCTCCCAGCTCGCTGCTCTGATTGTGGCCCAAGACCTTCTCCCCCAACAACCACCTGCATGCATGCATGTACCTCATCAAATTAACTCCTATATATACATATACATATACATCACTAATTCTCTTTTCATTAATGAAACATACACGTGATATCATATTAAATTAATACCAACAATCCATAGTTTTATAATCATTAAGTTACCTGGGCAGCAATGGACTCAGAGACGATGCGGTTGTGGCTTGAGTCATCATCAACCTTCTTCTCAAACACTTCACTACTGTATTTGATAGGTTCAGCTTCGGCCTGGTTCCTGCTTGGTTGTTCTTGGCTCATTTTGATCTCACTACTTAATGCTTAATTAATAAGTACGTAGTTGGATTAGTCTTCTTACAATATTTATATACGAATATCTCTCTCTCTTTCTCAAAGTTATGTGAGAAAAGGCTCTTAATATATGTTAAAACTAGCTAGGAGCTACCTAACCTACAGTTCGATTAACAATTTGCGAAGATGTACCTACGTGTATTTATATGTATATGTTGTGGTACTAAAGGCTTGAACAGATTCATATTTGGAATATCGATATTAGGCCAACACGTGGTGGGTGCATGGACATGATGCCCAATCTTTTGTGAAGGATATGAATTTGTTTCGTTGAATATTAAAGGCAAGGCAATTAAATTGCCCGAAAAAACTCTCTAATAAAACATGCATATATGTGTGGACCTGGTCTCCGGATACGTACGTGGAACTAGGATCCGCGCCTCCTCTCCCCGACATTGGTCCTGCTAATATCACTTCCAAGCTACATCCTTTCTTCTTTTTCTCCAAAAATTCAGGGTTTTATTGTATATTTATATGTAAAGGACAGTGCACGTTGCAAAATTTATAAAGAGTCCCGAAACTTAAGTATGTGAAATGTATAAAGAAAAGATTGAGATAAATAAAATTAACAATATAGAATAGAGTATAACCAAGAATATATACAACAAATCATTTTTTAATCAAATTATTCATAATTAAATAAATTAACTTTTATAAATGATAATTTAGACTATCAATAATCATACCATGCATGCATAATCCCCAATCTAGATATGAATATTCTAGATTACAAATACTATATACGAGATTATTCATCATTTTAGAAAAAAGAATATATACACGTATATGTATTTCAGATTATGCAGAAGAGCAAAGTTAAAGTGTAGATCTATATCATTATAGGTTATAGTCTCATTATGTGTAGACTAATTAGATACAAGTCATTGACATTCAAAAGTTCTTGATTATTTACTATCTAGTTAAGAATTTAGAGAACCCCAAAATGAACATATTAGAAACTTTTGTAAGAGTTATCTCAATTATACGAAATAAAGTTGTTCTACGAATATTTCCACCACCTATAAATAGACATAATGGGTGAATATTATAACTAGGGTTGTTCAAGATCCGCCAGACCCGTCAGAACCCCATTCGCCGAATCGCACATAACATGGTTTACTCTATAACTCATCTGTTCAGGTTGATAAATTGGTAAACCCGCAAAACTTGAGTATCATCATAATTTTAAGGGATAATAGCGTTAAACCCCCTATACTATACCCCTTTTGTACTTTGTCCCCTGTCCTTTTATTTTTAGCGACTTGCCAATGTACTATGGATAAATAAGCACTTTGCCCCTGAGTGCAAATCCAACGGCAAAAAATATTGACACGTATTCAAATCCAATGGTAAAAAAGTGACTCAGGGGGCAAAGTGCTTATTTACCCATAGTACAAGGAGCAAGTCGCAAAAAATAAAAGGACAGGGGGCAAAGTGCAACATGGGGTATAGTATAGGGGGTTTAATGCTTATACCCCTGGTTTGTATATTTGTAGAGGAATGAGGAGAGCAATGAACGTTTTTGGAATTCATATAGTTGTATGTTCATTATATTGCTATAATATAATTTTTTTTGTTAACTTTATGTTGTTTGATAGTTGTATTTTGGATTGAGAATCGATTTAAATTGTTCTTTTATAATTTATGTGGATAAAATATTTGTTTACATCCTCATATTGTTATCTCAATTGAGTCATGTTTGTGGTTTAAGTGTTTTTATTAAGTTGTGATATTGTTTTTGTTGTGTTTTAGAACGCAAAGTATGATATGTTTTTATTTTTATACCTAACTATTACTATATTATCCTTCACAATTTAAACCCGCCACCCGCATGGTTTAGTTTTTAACTTAACTTGCTCGAGTTGATAAGTTGATAACCCACAAATTTTGGGTATGGTCATATTTTCAACGACAACCGGGACAAACCCGCCTACCAACACCCCTAGTTGTAACAAAATCTAGAATCTCAAATCATTTGGGAAATACTATCTAGTCAATCATAGATATATACTTCATTCTAAACATTCTACATTTACTGCATCTCGAGAGAAATGCTCCAATAAACACTATGGGCCTGTTTGGAGTCTTTTTTGAGTTATTTTTGCTATCCTCCAAAAAAAAAAAAAAAAAAACACGCTTTGGTTTTCTAAGTCTAGAAACATGCTTTGTTATAATGAATAGTATTTTACTTTTTTGTTTCTTGAGAAAGGGCTATGAAATATGAAAATCAACCTACTACCTAGCTTGTTAAAGCCTGAAAAAACTGACATGCCATTAATACATGCATCTCATCTTTCTCTCTTACACATCTACACAAAATAATTAGTGAGTTTTTTTGTTTTATTTTTTATATACTCTCAACAACTCTTGGAGCATGAAAAAGGATACATAATAGCTTCTTCATCTTCAACAATCGTCCTTTCTTCTCTCCATGTTCCCCCACCCAATTAGAGATGCATTGTACTTACGTCATTCTTTAGCGGTTATGAAGGCGAAGAGAAGAACCAAGTTTAGATATTCATATGGTGATTAGACCAATATTCTTTTACAGATCTCTCCAATCCCCAGTGCAAGTGTATTGGATTTACTTATTTACTGTGGTTATTGTCTATTGAGGAAGAAGCTTTTGCCATATCTTCTATTTCAAAACAAAAAGCTCCTTCTATTCGCAACAAAGAAGTTAAAAGTGTCTTTCCTTTACATAGTTTGCCTTTCAAACTTTTTATTACGTTAAAAAAAAAAACAAAGAAATGGACCTCTATTTGTTTATCATAGCAAACTGCTCGTAAATCTTAGTGTTGAATTTGACATAATATAATAGAGAAAAAGTGGAGATAATAAAGGATATGGCGAGAGGAAAGAGAACTAATGGATATAGAGAGAGGAAAGAGAAGTAATGAAGATTGTCGAAAGTAGTGGTTAAGGGACTTGAGGTGACTCCTCGATATGGGTTGCTCGTAACTGGGCCGTGATGTATACGTCCTGACACCTTCAGATTGAGTAGAGGCACGGTGGTGAAGCAAGCTAAGGTGACTTATCACAATAGCTTGCTTGTAAGTGGGTCGTGATGTACGTGTCTTAAGTTTTACATTCATTGATTTGTTACTTTCCTCTTTGGGTTTGTTGCACAAACTTTTGTGTTTTACAAAGTAACGTGATACCTTGTTCTTATATTGGGGGAGGGAAAAATGCGATCATTTGGGCAAGCCATGTGCACGTGTATGACTGATAGAAAAGTATACATCATCATTAATCCCCCGATCTTTGGTGTAACTCGAAGCATATGCCAGATATTTGAAGCATTGGGTGGCCAGCCTGACGGTTGAAGGTAGCGTGTTTTGAAAGCAGTGTGGACGCGAGATTCAGAGTCTCATGGATCGCAACGGAATTTCAAGAGGACTTTTAGTGTAATGAAGTTGTTGAAGTTTTCACAGTTATTCCAACCTTGTGGCCTTTAAAAAGGAGGTCCGTTAGTCTTTCCAATTTGTCTCTAGATGCGGAATTTTACAAGTGGCTTTCTTTCTTTTTTGTTGGTTGCTTCCTATGTTCTGGATATGCTGTTTTATGTTGGCATTGTTTAGGTATTTTGATGAAGGAGATCGAGGATACGGTCGGCGAAGGGATTTTCCTAATTGATTAGAAGGGTAGGCATCATGTTTGTCGTAATACTTGACCTATCTTGCCTATTGCTGCATCTTCTGAAGAGAGCAAGACTCTTATATCCGTAGACCAGATGATGGCAAATGAGGATGTCGTTCCCCACACTTCCATTTCTCTTGTTGTTGAGGTTCCGATTTTCACAGTTAAAGTGAATCATGTCGGGGTGGATGTTCCATCGACATGAGCCGAGGAGAATGTGGTTCCTCTGAAGTTTCCACGGCTATAAGAAGGGGACTTCCCCACTCTGTCTTTTCCTTCCCTTGGAGCATGGTCGTCTAAGAACATAGACTGGTTGAGGGATGCTTTTCCATCGAGATTTGAAATGAGGCTCTTGACACATCCTCGTCGTGTTTGGTGATGAGTCTCTAGTATACTCATCTTTTATGTACATAAAAGATTAATTTGGAGCTTGTTTCTTGAGTATTTTTTGTCTATATAGTTGTTTTCTATTTTTGTGTTTAAGAGTCATTTTGGTGAAAAGAGGCGAAAAGAGGTTAAAAAATGAAGTTCTAGGCAAAGAATGCATGCAAAGATGAGAATAAGCAAAATCTCGTAGCAAGTATTCGAAAACTATGCGATCACAGATATCGTATAGTCTGAATAGTGATAACCCTAATCAAACAGTGCCACCACATGCAGAAACTGTGCGATAGCATGAAAATTGGATAAACTCGGAATAAGGGTTTTTCTAAGACAAATGAAATTCCAAGACGTTCCAAGCCCAAGTGAATATAAATAAAAGATCTAAAACTTGTTTTGGGGCAACTGGTTTATGCTTTTCCTTAGTTTTTGCATGTTCAAGTTCATTTACAATTTTCAAGACTTTTGTTCGAGATTTTGTTGCGTAGTTATTTATTTTTCCGCACAGAGATTATTGTCATTCAACTTTCAAATTTATTTATTGCAAAGACCATGTTTATAACTTTTATTAATTCTTGTGTCTAAGGTTCGATTATGTCTGGCTAAGCAGTTTATGTATCACGAGGTATAGAAGTAACTAGAAACATGATTATGCTATGAGTATCGTATTGTGATTTATGTGTTTGGATAAATTGATCTTATTTTGTAATGTTGTTCTTAATGATTTATATGTCTAATCACCATATAATTGGCTAGATACTTTGTGACAAACTCAAGAGAGAAAATCACAAATCTAGGTCTCATACGATACGTAAATCCACAGTCTATGATGGTAAGCATCGACAATTAAGACAGGTGATCCATAGAGATAAATGCATTTGGAGGAACAACATACACCGAGTACTATTCCAAAGAAGATAGTGAAAGAAAAGTCACAAGTTTAGGAATACCTCATAGATCAATACACCCACACATAAATAATGCACATCACTCATAACAATGCTTAGTCTCTGAACCTTAGACCGTTAGTTTCATGTGACACCTAATTCTTGTGATACGTTCTTTTATTTTTTATAATATTTTTATTGTTTAAGCTAAATCATAAAAAAAAACCTTTGCACGTTTATATTTCTATTTTAATTGTGTCATTGTTTGCTGGAAGGTGAAAGCTCAACATTCAATTGTTATTTTAAAGTGTTAGTGAATTAGGATAAAATTACTGTTAAGGTCAATCTCCTGTGGTATTGATATTCTAGGTTCGTACCTCTACTTTTGTTCTTACTTGTGACTCATACATTTGTAGGGATAAATTGCCAAATAGTTTTGGGCGGTCAAGTTTTTGGTGCCTTGTTGGGGAGTAATTGAGTTATTGTTTCTTATTTACTTGCACTTTTGTTTTGTTTTTTATTCTTGTAAGTTTTTAGGGTTTTCAGGAGAATTGAGTTTGGTTTATGATCAGGAGCTCGGTTTGCGAATCAATACCAAAGATCTTGAAATTGAAAAGACATGTAGGAGATTGAGAGCTGAAAGAATGATGGCCAATAACGAGAAAGGAGGAAAGCTTCCGCCAGAAGAAGGAAATACGCCACCTAAATGTTACCACCAAATCAGCCGCCATGAGGCAATGAGCCTCCAAGGTACTATCCGAAGCTTGGAATTGAATTGAAACACTTGTAGGTAATTGTCCACAACATGAAATGTCTAAACTTTTCAACTATCCAAGTTCTACGTTGGGCTGCATAAGGAAGAAAAGAAGACATTAGTGCCACAACTGGAGGGAGTTTTATGGCATTACCAGATGACAAAGCTTTTGAACTTATGGATACTACGGTGAGGAATCAGAGGAGATGGATACCTGAAAGGGATCCGACTAGGTATGCTGTGAGTTTTCACCGAGTCTTAGTTTTCACCGAGTGTCCATGGTATTTCACTGACATTTTTCTCGAGTTATTCACTTTACATCATTGTGTTGCTATTTATCTTCACTCAAACTTTGTCATTTTAGTGACTTCGCAAATCTTTCTAAAAATTTCTTAATTCAGCTTTCATGTTAATCATTTCCCCAAAAAGCACCTAATGCACCTACACTAAATATTTTTTATCCGTGAATATCCTACCTTTACTGATCTTTCAACATTACTTATTGTGCTGGCATCCATGTTTAAATTTAACCATGATTTTATGTGCCTTTCGTAATACTATTTTGTTCAGCCATTTGCTTACCACCCCATAAGACTTTTTATTATGGTGCTACTTAGGTGGTGTTTGCAAATGATTATAAAAGGAGCTTATTGACTTTTTCAGCCGCAAAAGCACATTTTCAGTGTTTGTAACACTGACTTTTGCTTCTGCTTGTCTAAAAATAAGTCAGAAAAAGCACAAGCCGCAAAAGCAGGGTCAGGGGTGCTTCTACAACTGCTTTTAAAAATATGCTATTTTTAAAAAGTTTTTAAAAGGAAAAGTTACTTCTCATTAATTTTTGTAACACCTACTTATTGCATTAAGTAGCTTTTTAACAAAATTTGCGAACACTCCCGACTTTTTATCAAAAGCCACTTAAAGTGAATTTAAGAAAAAGTAGTAAAAAAGCTCATTTTATAAGCTCTTGTCATTCAGTATTATAATGCTCAACCGTAGGCGTTATATTCCTAATACACCCAAGCCAGGCCCAATCCAATCTTTGACAAGATCTATTTGTACAAGATAATTCGATACTTTCAGTTGTTCATCCGTTGTAGCTAAAACTTGCATAAAATGTTGTCGTAATCCTTTAACTACTTGTTCGGTGCATTGTATATCCTACGAGTTTGACACTTTAATCCAAGTCGATTACCTTTCCTTTCATGACTTGATCAACCGATTATCAATCCTTATGTGATCTACAACTTAAAATATATTTGGTCTACTTAATATCTTGTACCAAAATCACTTAAAATTGCATTGTCATTTTTGCTTTTGTCTTGATCAATCTGTATTGATTACTGAACAGTCCCCATAATCTTGTTTTTTGATCTAATATTCATCCATATTTGGTTGTGCTTCTTTTTTCACTTTCCATGCGCTAACTTTACCGTTCTTCTGTTTCTCATTGACGTTGTGTTTTTTTGTGTGTTGTTGTGTGAAAGAATGGGTGACTGATTTTTAGAGCTTGGTTTTAGGTTTTGCTTTTTTGTTGAAAGTTCCAAATGTACCCTAAACTTCAACATCGAAATGAGACTACTGCACCTTAAATTGAATAATTCTAACTTTTCGTGCCTCGTGGAAATTTGGCAAGACTTGAGAAATTGCTGATTAGGTCCACTACTAATTTTTGTTTAAAGCTTAGAGCTCATTGTTAGGTTACAGAAATGATTCAAATGGGCTGAGCACTAACAGATTCTCTGTACAACATCCAAACAAGAAAAGTATAATTCAACATCTAAAAGCGATATTAAAAGATTAGAAAAACTCTTATTTTGTGATCACCACAATTTTATACTCTTCACATGACTGAATTAGTTCTAGATGTATCGAAAAAACATGAAAAATGCCCCACTACTTGTCTGGCATATCAACCAAAACATAATCTTTTTTGCCATTTTAACCACAACGGGAGATAATGTTGTTGAGTGAAATGTAGTATGATACAACTAAATATAGCTATTGAGATGCTAAGTGTTTGTTTAAAATTGTTTACTCTAAGAAAATAAGAACTATTAACACATATGCATAAGTGTTAAATTTTAGTTAAAAAAGGAAGAAAAAAAACATTAATAATATTCAATGATATGGCATACTTTGGGTATGACGGTAAATATCCAATTAAGAGACAACATGGGTCTGGAGCCTACATGATAATTAAGTTGTCGAAACTCTACTGAAACAACGCAGTACTAGTTGACACTGACGCATCATGAATGACACTGACACATCATGATTGATGTTGATGCGTCATGATTGATCCAACAGTTATAAGTCACTAGTATGACACTGACGGTTCTTCATCATAAATATTGGGGATTTGGTAAAGATTTTATCAGAATATTTAGGCACAAATTAGAGAGGTATTTAAAGAACTAATCGCCTACGAATAGCCCTCAAAGAAAAGAACAAAGTGGCATTATTTGGATGGTTAAGAAGAGAACCACTGTCCAAATCGACATTCAAGAGGAGAAAATCACCATCAAAATTCATGATGACTTTGCAAAGAATCATAGTAAAAATTGACGATGTTGAGAAACAGTGAGAACAACACAACTTACACGGCTAAGGTAAATATATTTTTTTCTTCTTCAGCTTCTGTACCGCTTCAATGTTTTGGCTTTAACTCTTTTCTAAATTTCCAAACCACAAACTAGTTCTTACATTGTAAACTAGAATTATGTTTGTCTAATAGTGTTAACCACATATTCTAATTTCATCTGTGTTCTATGAGGTTTTGATCCAAATTTGTTCCTTTTTCCACATTTTACTCTAAAATTAGAAAACATGAGAATTAAAATAAAAGTAACACATAATAGACAAGAATTGCAATGTAATAAATATAAATCGTGCCAATGATGAGTGGTTTTCAGTTTTCACAATTTAAATCATTATCTGCCCCAGTTTTTTGACAAGAACGAGATATTTAAGTAATTGATTTGAGTCTGTCATAAGCAATCTAATCATCTATGTGATAATCAAACACATAAAGCATTAAAATCAAGTTTACAAAATTAAATCAATTATTCAAGACACAAGAATCAATGCATAGCAATCACATCATAATAAACTGTCCAGTTACTTCCAATCTTCCATCGCCTCATCATACAAATAATTTACTACTCATAACTAAAACAAGAAAGTAAGAAAAATATAAAATAAACATTGTGTTCAATAAAATAACTAAGAACAAAATCCTTGTTTATAACAAATAAATAACTAAGTACAAATAACTAACCAAATAGTCTCAAAAGCATAAAACTAATGACCCGAAGCCAAAATACTTAAACAAATCAACTTGATCTCCAAATCTTGGTCTTGGCTCTCTTCTGCTTCCAAAAGTACTCAAAAACCCCTAGTTGTATCAAAAAGGCACTAACACATGCTTTTCCACAAGTTTCTGGTCTTCCACCTATATTTCCCTGGGCTTGGAAAGTTTTAGAATTTAATTCCACCTATATTTTCACCTATATAAATCCAGTCGCATGCGGTGGATAAATAATTAGAGCTACATCATCTCAAAGTTATTCGATTTGTGTGAACTCATTGAGCTTCACTTCTTTTCCTATGCAATCATGTGCGATCTCATAGAATCTGCATACTCCTTATGAAATTTGGCTCATTCACATGGTTGTGCCCTGTTTTGGCCAGAACTCCCTTTTTTGACATGTTTTTGTCTCGTTTCACCAAATTGACTCCTAAACATGAAAATAAAGGGAAAAAAGTAAATAAATACTCAAGAAAAAAGCTTGAAATTAGTCTTTTTGGCACATAAAAGATGAATATTTGAGACTCATTGACTTCACATTAAGTCATTTGTGAACAATGTAGCTCTTGTCAACATAGCAGAAAAGTAACCAACTGATATCCTAAGAGCAACACGATTGTCAACGAACAAGCTCATTTGTATAATGCCATACTCAAAAAGCATTTATTTCATCCAAAGAAGTTGAGAACAACATGTACATGCAGCAATGTATGCTGCTATAGCAATGGGCAAAGATATGGAGTTGTATTACTTACATTCCCTAGAAATAAGATAATTTTCACATGCAAATATTGTCATGTGGTACTTTTGCGATGATAAGTGTTGCCAACCAAGTCTGCATCACTGTATCCTGCAAGATTATGTAATTGTCCTTAGAAAACCAAATACCAAAATTAGATGCCCCGTTAACATAGTAAATTGTATGGTTTATTGCCTGAAGGTGAGATTCCTTTGGATCACTTTGGTGATGGGTGCAAACTCCAACACCAAAAGATATATCATGACGATCGACAGATGTACAAAAGACTCCTATCATGCTATTGTAGATAATGGATTCAATTGGATTTCATCTTCATTTTTGCATAGCTTGTCATCGGTTCCCATTGAAGTTTGTATGTGTTTATCATTGTCTAAGGCAAAACAAATTGCCCAAGTTCTTAGCATACTTGGATTGTGATATGAAGATACTACCTTTTTCTTTCTAGACTTGAATTCCTAGAAAGAAGATAAATTTTCAACCATGCTCCTCTGAAACTCATGAGCCATAGTCGTGACCAAGTTATTGACTCACTTTTCGAAGGTGGAACTAAGGATAATGTCACCCGCATATATTTGATCAATAAACAAACATGAGTTAAAGTTCTTTATAAATAGAGTCTTGTCCACACTTATTCGTCTTTAACATTTGTTTGTGAAATATGCAGTAGTAAGACAATCAACACCATGCTTGAGGAGTCTGTTTCATTCCATATAGAGCTTTCTTAAAACGGTACACATTCTGGGTGATGAGAATCTTCAAAATCATTGGGTTGAGCAACATAGACTTCTTCATTTAACTAGTCATTCATGAAGGCGCTCTTTCTATCAATCTGATAGAGTTCAAACTTTGAGATGCAAGCTACGACAAGTGGAAGTTAAGTGGATTCAAGTCAGGAATCTCGAGCAAAGGTCTCATCATAATCAATTTCATCAACCTGTGCGTATTTTTTAGCAACCAATCCTGCTTTGTTGCATACAATTGTATCCCACTCTCCATATTTGCTCGGAATATCCATTTGGCGCCTATGATGTTTGTGTTAGCATGCGTAGAACAAGCTATCAAACTCCATTTATTTTAAATTATCCAAACTAATCTTGCACGACAGTTACTCATGACTTTTCTAGGGTGCCTCTTTGACATTCTTTGTGTATAGTTTGAGATACAAAGCACGCAAACTTGACCACATTCTCATATTATTTTCTTGATTTAGTTCTACTTCTAGCCCCTTCACTAAATTTTTAGTAACAATATTTGTAGGATTCCTGATAAGGGTCTCATTCTCACTAAGTTTGTGACTCCAGAATCCCGATCTTGATTAGATGAGTCCAATTCTGTCTTAAATTAGTTGCATTTGATCTAACACTTCTTACAACCGTCATTTCCTCTGATTTGACGTATAAACATTTTTGAGAAATGAGTTCCACAAAGTTTTCTACTTTATTTTGAGCCGAAGCCACATAATACTCTTTATCATCAACCTCAACATTGACAAATTTATGAATAGTCCACGTTCTCATGTTATACACTCTCTATCAGAAAATGTTAGTTGAATATCCTAAAAATATTATGAGAACACTTTAATCTTCCAACTAGTGTCTTTAGAACCGGACCGGTGACTTACTAGTTATTGATGTATTGGTTTAACTGGTTAAACCATTTGTCCAACCGGTATAATCTCAATATAGTCTGTATATGTATACATATATCAATACTTGGTGTTGTTCATATCTATTATAGGAAAATAAAACATGATGAATTAGTTTGTTCAACTCTAAATAAACATTTTTCAATCCATATTCATAATATATTTTATTTAGTTAATTTATAATTTTAATACAAAAATATTCAAGAGAGAGTATATGCTTATTTAGTATTTTTATATATAAATACAAGTGTGATATAAAAAATAAGAAAAATTTAAATTACACATTAAATGAGAGGTTTGTAAAATTACAATAGATTTTAACAATTGTCTTTTGACAAAGATAAGCATAGTCATGAGTATAAAAATTTTCGAAAAACTTAAACACTAATCTTAAAAACATAAATGTAAAGAAAAATAGAAAAAAGAAGTGCATATTTAAAAAATAATACTAATTAATATAACTTTTTTTTTTAGAATTATAAAAGTAATTGAACATATTAATTATAATATAGAAAGTATATCTTAGGTATCTATTGTATATATTCATATGTAGAAGTAACACTACAAAAAATGTAGCTTAATTTGTTAGAGCATTATAATTTCTTTAGAGGCCAATGGTTCAATACATGTTTCCCACAAATATCCAAAATTTAGAAACAAAATAAATGTAATTGGTTCAACAATTCCATCAATTAATTGGTTTAACCAGTTCTACGCAGTTTTGATCGGTTTATAGAGTGACTGGTTTAAAGGAGAATTCCGAACCAGACAAGGCACTTGTCACCCGCCGATCCAACTCAATCTTAAAAACAATGGTTCAAACTTATCAAGACACTGAAGATTAGGGTTGTGCCTGTCGATTAAATTGAATCGAGTCGATCAAATTAGCTTGGATCATTCAATTTTGGTTGTGGAGAAATAACAATAGAAATCGAATCGTTTGAATTGATCCGATTTGATTTGATTTAAATCGAGTTGATTTCGATTCGATTTCGATTATGAGCCTTTTATTTATTATATTTAAATTTCTAAAAAGAAAAACAAATAACGGTTCAAATCAATATTTCAACTAGAGAAATCATGTATGAATCACTACAACAATAATGTATACTCTATATATAATTCGTCAATCATAACAATTTTAAAATTCAAAAGTGATACTTCTACTTAACTCAACACTATCCCAACAATAAAATATTGAGTTCAAATATGACTAACATAAAAGATGACACACATTAAAATTCATAAACATTCAGTTAATCATAAAATTCATCCATTCTCTATTCTTTAAAAATGTATGTGAAAAATGAAAAATTATTTTATCGTATGAAAAGTAAATTATTTTAAGTGTTATATCTATATTTAAATGAGGATTAAAAAATAGTTTCGATTTTCGATTTGATTCAGAGATCGACCCCTAAAATAAAAAATCAAATGGAATAGGGTTTTGATTATTTTGTGACAACCAATAGTTGAATCAAAAATTCGATCAGATTTTTAAATCGGATCGATCGATCGATTTTGAAATGATTCAATCGATTCGATTATGTTTGCATAACCCTACTTTTGATCGTTAAGGATATGGCAAGCACATCCGATGACATAAAAGTATTTAACATTGGATCACTTACCTTTTCAGAGTTCATATGCAAGTTTGTGGTACCATGACAAATATATGTTTGACGATGATATATCATGCAGTATTAATTGCTTCAACTCATAATCTCAAAGAAAGCTTCTTGGAGTTCAACATAACTCTAGCCATTTCCTGGAGAGTTGTGTTCTAATGCTCAACGACACTATTTTCCTGGGGAGTTTTGGGAGCAGGGAACTAATGTTGAATTCCTGTTTGATTGCCGAATTTTGCAAATCAGATGCTTTCAAATTCCCGACCATGTCAACTTCAAATTCTTCCTATCTGAGTCTTCTTTTAGTTCATGAGCCTTAGACACAGTTTACTAAAGAAATTATATGCTTTCGTTTTTTTCTTAGGTAAACTATACCCAAGCGAATCCTGAAAAATCATCAACACAAACATAAAGACCCCTTTTTCCGCAGGTAAGTTCCGGTAGAATCCATATGAAACTAATAGGGGTATTTTAGGTATACATGAACAACTTTAACAATTGCCAACATACGACAAAAGAATAAAAATAACTCGTAAAAAATAAATTATACCATTTGTAAAATTATGAAATTTATATTTTCCTGAAAATTTATATTGATTTAGTGAAGTAAGTTTGTTTTTGTTAATTTCTAAAAGATATTTGTGTTATTGAACAAGAAAGTTTGAATAATGAATAATTCGTTAACATGGCGACTAATTTCCACGTCAAGACCGTTTCTTCCGTCTCTCTCTCTTTCTCTTTCTCTCACACACACAGACGCAGAGAGACATTTGGAATGAAATGAATAATAAATAAAATAGTACATTGATAGATAGAGAGTTAAGAGATCCAAATCATCATAAAAGAAAAGATGGCTCGATTGGAGAGTTTAATAGGTTTGGTGAACAAGATACAAAGAGCATGCACCGTCCTCGGCGATCATGGCGGCGAAGGCATGTCTCTCTGGGAAACCCTTCCTACCGTTGCTGTCGTAGGCGGACAGGTTAGGATCATTCTTACTTCCTTAAATTATTCTCATTAATAATAATGCTGTGTGTATTTACAATTGATTTGTATATATATATATATATATATATATATATATATATATATATATATATATATATATATTGTAGAGTTCTGGCAAATCATCAGTTCTCGAGAGCGTTGTTGGCAGAGATTTTCTGCCTCGAGGATCAGGTATCATTTGAATGCAATTTGCTTATCGTTCGAATATAATTGTTTTACATCTATCTATCTATATGTCTGTCTTTGAAGGAATTGTGACTAGGAGGCCATTGGTTCTGCAACTCCATCAAACTGAGGGACAATCAGAATATGCCGAGTTTCTACATGCACCAAAGAGGAAATTTGCTGACTTTGCTGCTGTACGTAAGGAAATAGCAGATGAGACCGATCGCATAACTGGGAAGTCCAAACAGATTTCTAATATTCCTATTCACCTCAGCATTTATTCTCCTAGTGGTTTGTTGCCAACTCCTCTTCTCTCCATTTATTTCTGAGGAACTTGACTCATTACTGGCAATGAAAGGCTTTTCCTTTGTTCTCTTTGGTTCCTGGATAACTTGTTTTTAGTCGCAGTTTGAGCATTTGATGTCAGGACTTGGCCCATATGTTATTTCCATTTTGTTTTATCATAGATGCAAGTTAAATATCCAAGATTTGTGACGTGCTCGTGAAGTAAACAACCATTGTTGTCCTCTTTTATGGTTGTGCCTTACTATAGACCTTATTCATGTGACAACGTGTTTTGCAGAAGATACTTAAGTTTAGTTGAATATTACTCATTCTCGCACCTCACCGGGTCTCTTATATTTAGTGTATGACTCCCAATTTTCCATGTTCTCTTTGCAGTTGTAAACTTAACACTCATTGACCTTCCCGGTTTGACAAAGGTGGTTGTAGGTGAGCTCCAAAAGTTTGTCTGAAGGTGAGATTCCTTTGGATCACTTTGGTGATGGGTGCAAACTCCAACACCAAAAGATATATCATGACGATCGACAGATGTACAAAGGACTCCTATCATGCTATTGTAGAGAGTGGATTCAATTGGATTTCATCTTCATTTTTGCATAGCTTGTCATCGGTTCCCATTGAAGTTTGTATGTGTTTAACATTGTCTAAGGCAAAACAAATTGCCCAAGTTCTTAGCATACTTGGATTGTGATATGAAGATACCACATTTTTCTTCCTTGACTTGAATTCCTGGAAAGAAGATAAATTTTCAACCATGCTCCTCTGAAACTCATGAGCCATAGTCGTGACCAAGTTATTGACTCACTTTTCGGAGGTGGAACTAAGGATAATGTCACCCGCATATATTTGATCAATAAACAAACATGAGTTAAAGTTCTTTATAAATAGAGTCTTGTCCACACTTATTCGTCTTTAACATTTGTTTGTGAAATATGCAGTAGTAAGACAATCAACACCATGCTTGAGGAGTCTGTTTCATTCCATATAGAGCTTTCTTAAAACGGTACACATTCTGGGTGATGAGAATCTTCAAATTCATTGGGTTGAGCAACATAGACTTCTTCATTTAACTAGTCATTCATGAAGGCGCTCTTTCTATCAATCTGATAGAGTTCAAACTTTGAGATGCAAGCTACGACAAGTGGAAGTTAAGTGGATTCAAGTCAGGAATCTCGAGCAAAGGTCTCATCATAATCAATTTCATCAACCTGTGCGTATTTTTTAGCAACCAATCCTGCTTTGTTGCATACAATTGTATCCCACTCTCCATATTTGCTCGGAATATCCATTTGGCGCCTATGATGTTTGTGTTAGCATGCGTAGAACAAGTTATCAAACTCCATTTATTTTAAATTATACAAACTCATCTTGCACGACAGTTACTCATGACTTTTCTAGGTTGCCTCTTTGACATTCTTTGTGTATAGTTTGAGATACAAAGCACGCAAACTTGACCACATTCTCATATTATTTTCTTGATTTCGTTCTACTTCTAGCCCCTTCACTAAATTTTTAGTAACAATATTTGTAGGATTCCTGATAAGGGTCTCATTCTCACTAAGTTTGTGACTCCAGAATCCCGATCTTGATTAGATGAGTCCAATTCTGTCTTAAATTAGTTGCATTTGATCTAAGACTTCTTACAACCGTCATTTCCTCTGATTTGACGTCATAAACATTTTTGAGAAATGAGTTCCACGAAGTTTTCTACTTTATTTTGAGCCGAAGCCATATAATACTCTTTATCATCAAACTCAACATTGACAAATTTATGAATAGTCCACGTTCTCATGTTATACACTCTCTATCAGAAAATGATAGTTGAATATCCTAAAAATATTATGAAAACAATTTAATCTTCCAACTAGTGTTTTTAGAACCGGACCGGTGACTTACTAGTTATTGATGTATTGGTTTAACTAGTTAAACCATTTGTCCAACCGGTATAATCTCAATATAGTCTGTATATGTATACATATATCAATACTTGGTGTTGTTCATATCTATTATAGGAAAAATAAAACATGATGAATTAGTTGGTTCAACTTTAAATAAACATTTTTCAATCCATATTCATAATATATTTTAGTTAATTTATAATTTTAATACAAAAATATTCAAGAGAGAGTATATGCTTATTTAGTATTCTTATATATAAATACAAGTGTGATATAAAAAATAAGAAAATTTTAAATTACACATTAAATGTGATGTTTGTAAAATTACAATAGATTTTAACAATTGTCTTTTGACAAAGATAAGCATAGTCATGAGTATAAAATTTTTCGAAAAACTTAAACACTAATCTTAAAAACATAAATGTAAAGAAAAATAGAAAAAAGAAGTGCATATTTAAAAAATAATACTAATTAATCTAACTTTTTTTTTAGAATTATAAAAGTAATTGAACATATTAATTATAATATAGAAAGTATATCTTAGTCATCTATTGTATATATTCATATGTAGAAGCAACACTACAAAAAATGTAGCTTAATTGTTAGAGCATTATAATATTTTTTTAGAGGGCAATGGTTCAATACATTTTTCCCACAAATATCCAAAATTTAGAAACAAAATAAATGTAACTGGTTCAACAATTCCATCAATTAATTGGTTTAACCAGTTCTACGCAGTTTTGATCGGTTTATAGAGTGACTGGTTTAAAGGAGAATTCCGAACCAGACAAGGCACTTGTCACCCGTCGATCCAACTCAATCTTAAAAACAATGGTTCAAACTTATCAAGACACTTTTGATTAGGGTTGCGCCTTTCGATTAAATTGAATCGAGTCGATCAAATTAGCTTGGATCATTCAATTTTGGTTGTGGAGAAATAACAATAGAAATCGAATCGTTTGAATTGATCCGATTTGATTTGATTTAAATCGAGTTGATTTCGATTCGATTTCGATTATGAGCCTTTTATTTATTATATTTAAATTTCTAACAAGAAAAACAATATAGCGGTTCAAATCAACATTTATGAATGATGTATGAAACACTACAACAATAATGTATAGTCTATAATTCATCAATCATAACAATTTTAAATTTCAAAAGTGATATTCTACTTGACTAAACACTATCTACCAATAATAAAATATTGAGTTCAAATATAACTAACATAAGAGATGTTAAGTCACACATTAAAATTCATAAACATTCAGTGGATCATAAAATTCATCCATTCTCTATTCCTTAAAAATGTATATGACGAATGAAAAATTATTTATGAAAAGTAAATTATTTTAAGTGTTATATCTATATTTAAATAACAATTAAAAAATAGTTTCGATTTTCGATTCGATTCGGAGATCGACCCCTAAAATCGAAAATCCAATCAAATAGGGTTTCGATTATTTGGTGACAACGAATAATCGAATCAAAAACTCGATCCAATTTTTAAATCGGATCGTTCGATCGATTTTGAAATCATTCGATCGATTCGATTATGTCTACACAACCCTACTTTTGATCATTAAGTATATGAAAAGCACATCCGAGGACATAAAAGTATCTAACATTGGATCTCTTACCTTTTCAGAGTTCATATGCAAGTTTCAAGATGATATATCATGCAGTATTCATTGCTTCAACTCACAATCTCAAAGAAAGCTTCTTGGAGTTCAACATAACTCTAGCCATTTCTTGGAGAGTTATGTTCTAATGCTCAGAGACACCATTTTCCTGAGGAGTTTTGGGAGCAGGGAACTAATGTTGAATTCTTGTTTGATTGCCAAAGTTTGCAAACCAGATGCTTTCAAATTCCCGAACATGTCAACTCCTATCTGAGTCTTCTTTTAGTTCATGAGCTTTAGACACAGTTTACTAAAGACTCTATATGCTTTAGTTTTTCTTAGGTAAACTATACCCAAGTGAACCCTGAAAAATCATCAACACCAACATAAACACCCCTTTTTTCGTCGGTAATTTCCGCTTGAATGGGGACCCATAGAATCCATATGAAACTAATAGGGGTATTTTTGGTATACATGAACAACCTTCACAATTGCCTACATACGACAATAGAGTAAAAATAGCTCTTAAAAAATAAATTATACCATTTGTAAGATTATGAAATTTATATTTTCCTAAAAATTATAAACTAGTTACATTAATTAAGTGAAGTAAGTTTGTTTTTGTTAATTTCTAAAAGATATTTGTGTTATTGAACAAAAAAGTTTGAATAATGAATTATATTCATTAACATGGTGACTAATTTCCACGTCCTGACCGTTTCTTCCGTCTCTCTCTCTTTCTCTTTCTCTCACACACACAGACGCAGAGAGACATTTGGAATGAAATGAATAATAAATAAAATAGTACATTGATAGATAGAGAGTTAAGAGATCCAAATCATCATAAAAGAAAAGATGGCTCGATTGGAGAGTTTAATAGGTTTGGTGAACAAGATACAAAGAGCATGCACCGTCCTCGGCGATCATGGCGGCGAAGGCATGTCTCTCTGGGAAGCCCTTCCTACCGTTGCTGTCGTAGGCGGACAGGTTAGGATCATTCTTACTTCCTTAAATTATTCTCATTAATAATAATGCTGTGTGTATTTACAATTGATTTGTATATATATATATATATTGTAGAGTTCTGGCAAATCATCAGTTCTCGAGAGCGTTGTTGGCAGAGATTTTCTGCCTCGAGGATCAGGTATCATTTGAATGCAATTTGCTTATCGTTCGAATATAATTGTTTTACATCTATCTATCTATCTGTCTGTCTTTGAAGGAATTGTGACTAGGAGGCCATTGGTTCTGCAACTCCATCAAACTGAGGGACAATCAGAATATGCCGAGTTTCTACATGCACCAAAGAGGAAATTTGCTGACTTTGCTGCTGTACGTAAGGAAATAGCAGATGAGACCGATCGCATAACTGGGAAGTCCAAACAGATTTCTAATATTCCTATTCACCTCAGCATTTATTCTCCTAGTGGTTTGTTGCCAACTCCTCTTCTCTCCATTTATTTCTGAGGAACTTGGCAATGAAAGACTTTTCCTTTGTTCTCTCTGGTTCCCGGATAACTTGTTTTTAGTCGCAGTTTGAGCATTTGATGTCAGGATTTGGCCCATCTGTTATTTCCATTGTGTTTTATCATAGATGCAAGTTAAATATTCGAGATCTGTGACGTGCTCGTGAAGTAGACAACCATTGTTGTCCTCTTTTATGGTTGTGCATTACTATCGACCTTATTCATGTGACAACGTGTTTTGCAGGAGATACTTAAGTTTGGGTCTCTTATATTTAGTGTATGATTCCCAATTTTCCATGTTCTCTTTGCAGTTGTAAACTTAACACTCATTGACCTTCCCGGTTTGACTAAGGTGGCTGTAGGTGAGCTCCAAAAGTTTGTCTTTTTCTTGGTAGAGTACATGAGAAAGCACACCTCTATTCTATCAAGTGTTACAATAGAAAGCGACAAGCTTACAAATGTTTGAAATTTCCCAGAGGGACAGTCGGAAACTATTGTTGAAGATATCGAAATGATGGTCCGATCTTACGTTGAAAAGGTATATAAAATTCTTTGTTTTTGGGTTGCATTCAGTGGTTCTTTTAGCTACTTAGGTTTCTTCAGTTTACTATAAATTGCAATAGCTACATAGGAAAGGGCCGTAGACTCTTAATTAATTATTGAACCGACGAGATGAAGATTTTTATATGGCAATTGGCTAAAACATTTTTCTCACACTGTGAGTATCATTTTGAACTTGAAGAAGCATCTTGAGTTATCTCTGGATGGGCAACCCTATGATAATCTAACAAAATTATTTCCAATTATAATGATCATATATAATGTTAAAATGTGATTTGATGTTATACTTAATTTCTTCTTGCTTTTGACCTTCACTTTCTACCAGGAGTTTGTTTATAAGTATAACCTTGCTTAATGGCATAATCATCTGTCTTTGTTTTCCAAAGCATCAAAATCACGGAATGGTCACTTGTTGACATATGACCCTCTTGTTATTTTCTCTTGTCAATGTTTTCTTTGCAGCCAAATTGTATTATCTTGGCTATATCTCCAGCTAATCAAGATATAGCCACTTCCGATGCTATAAAACTTGCAAGAGAAGTTGATCCAACAGGTAGCCTTCTCTCTCTCTCTCTCTCTCTCTCTGTGTGTGTGTGTGTATATGTATGGGTATGTGTGTGTGTGTTGGTGTGTGAGAGTTTGTGCATGCTTGCGTTTGTCCATAAAGATTCAATAAAGGGCAAACTAAACTTTGGTTTTTGATTTTTAGGTGAAAGGACATTTGGTGTGCTCACTAAACTTGATCTGATGGACAAAGGAACCAATGCCCTTGATGTATGTTTTTCTCTTACAGCTCCTGCTTGCTTAATAGTTGCTCTGGTGACTTTCAATGCTTTGACTCTTTAAGGTACTTGAGGGCAGAGCATACAGGCTCCAGCATCCATGGGTTGGAATTGTGAACCGTTCTCAAGCTGATATCAACAAGAATGTTGACATGCGTAATGCTCGTCAGAAGGAGCAGGAATATTTTGAATCAAGCCCAGAATACGGACACCTGGCTCATAAAATGGGTTCAGAGTATTTGGCAAAGCTTCTGTCAGAAGTATGCCAACCCCACTACTGAACTTTTGTGATTATCTTTCTGTAGAATTGTTTTCTGAATTATCATTTGGAAAAGTAGAACATAACTTGTCTTATCTTCGCTCGACATGTCTTAGCATTTGGAGTTGGTTATTAGGCAACGGATTCCCAGCATCATTGCCTTAATAAACAAGACAATTGATGAGCTCAATGCCGAGCTAGACCGCATAGGCAGACCCATTGGTGCAGATGGAGGGGTAATGTTGGGAGAGTCATTATGCTGATACTAACCAAATTCTGGTTTGGTTGTACAATTATCTTAAGTTGGAGTATTTTACCTTTATCCGCAGGCGCAGCTGTACACAATATTGGAAATGTGTCGTGCATTTGATCGTATATTCAAGGAACATCTTGACGGAGGGTAATGCTGGACATTTGCACAACGTTTCTGATGTGTTTACATATATTCAGTTCTAATAATAGTTTTTGTTGAAAAATCTTTTTACTCTCAACCTCCTCTCATACATAGAAAAAGTTGAAATCTGAGTAGATTAAGTTGCACCCGGAATTTCCCATATGATTATGCTGCAAAAACTGAGTGAGAAGAGACAGACGCCATGACTACTTGTATATTCTAAAAACTATGATGTGAGGTATTAATCTTCGGATAAGGTAGTTTAGATACTAAAAGTGTTGGTCATTATATTTTACGACGAGTTCCCTCACCATATAGGGATACCTTGGAAATAAATTGGGTCTTGGTTCAGGTAGCTGGTTGTTGCAATCAATGCAGATGATACTTCATTTACTAAGTTCATTGTTGTAGTATCTTATAAGCCCAATCTTAGCTTTCCAAGCTCCCAAACTTAAATTGTCTGGTCAAGCTACTATAGTATGTTTACTTATATACACCTTAATTAATACTTATGAGAGAAGCTTATAAAGTCCCTGACAGAATATTTTCTTTTTTGTGCTGAATTCACAAGATCTGTTGTTATTTGATATATCATGTATTTTCTTTATGTCTTACAAGTAATCATTACAGGAGGCCAGGTGGAGATCGGATATATGGTGTCTTTGATCATCAATTACCGGCCGCTTTGAAAAAGCTTCCTTTAGATCGCCATCTTTCTCAGAATAATGTCAAAAAAGTTATTTCAGAAGCAGATGGGTATCAGCCTCATTTGGTTGCTCCTGAACAAGGATACAGGAGACTAATTGATGGATCCCTTGGCTATTTCAAGGGCCCTGCCGAAGCTTCAGTTGATGCGGTAACTTTTTTTGTATTTGAACATTGGTCAGATTGCCTCTTGTTTACACTTAAGATTATATATACTGCCTTTTCTCCATTTTAAATAATTTATCCTGCTAACTCCGTGATGCCTCTTCTAATCCCATCGTATGCGTATGTTTCTATAATAAGTATTTCTCTTTCTGTTCTAGAATATGCATATGAGTGAAGTTTCTATTGATGACCCTAAATACAATCACTTGCTGCACTAATATGTGTGATGACTTCCTGTAATTCAATATTCTTTCTTTTTCTATTGTGGCTTCTTTTTTAAACTATGAATTTTTCATTGGTTCGTATACACTGACTATGCTTTACCTTTGTCTTTGGACATTATCACCACGGAAGATTTTACATGATGCAAAACGGACTGTCGGGGTTCTGTAGCAATGTAATTATATAACTCAATTGCAGGTTTAGCTCGTTGATGTTTTTCCAGATTCTGCATATTTTTGTTATAGCGGATTGAAAATTGAGTATTTCATTCTACTGCAGAATTAGATGAAATGCTGATTTTCAGATACACCCTCATTATCTGAAACTGGATAGGAGATACTGTATTCTATCCTCTTTAAAGCGTGTTTCATAATCTGGTCTAGGATCAATATGATAATGTTAACATCAATCAAGCCTTTCGTCCAATTAACTGGGGTATGTTGTATGAATAAAAAAAACTTACGTTTAGTAGAACATGGAATAATACCTTCAGTAGATATATATTTCGCTTCTACATGGAACAATTTTCACCACAGTTTCCAGAATATGAGTATGCAGTGAGGTTATAACCCTCTATGCACTTGTGGAAGTTCCATACAATAAGCAATCAAATGTAAAATATATTTATGATCTTCATAAAAATTTCCGTTTCTTTACTTGGAGAGATTTGTTCTTCTGTCATAAATTGAAACGTCTGGAAATTAGTATTAATTGTTGCTTGACACAACAATGAATACTTCAGAAAAATGGTTTTTTGCCAATTAACAGAAGATTAATGAAGGAAATTGTTTTCTTGAATTTCTAAGTTGAAGATTTAGCAGCTATTGGTCCTAGTATCATAGGCGACTGAAAGGCTGCCCCCTAATTACGGAGCATGCTCAGGTGCCTCATGATGCACCACCTCCTGCCCTCACATGCATGTGGGCTATAATAATTTCATAAACAAAGTGAAGATATGGCAAACAAATAAAGTAGCCCTATGTTTGGATCTGACAATACCATACCATAATCAAAAGGTAGAACGGCCAGAGCGGCTAGATTTAACATAAATGTAGGGCTGGAGCCATTTAAGAAGGGAGAAATTAGCAGTCTTGACATATTTAGGTAATTTAAGTAAGATGCTTACAAATTTCACAATGATTTGCGGTTGAAGAAACACCTAAGGTGATCACACTAGCTAGTTGTTCTAGTTGTAACAATGGCTCCTCTCTTATCCTTATAGAGGCTGCATATGTTGTATAGGAGTTATTTTGAACATTTGAATGTCATTCTCGTTTTGATTGTTTTTGTAGGTGCATTTTATTCTAAAAGAACTGGTGAGGAAGTCTATTGCAGCAACCGAGGTACAATAAATTACTAAAACAGTTAATTGCTAAATCTCAAAGTTTTTACGCATTATGTTGTGTGATAAATGCTTTGAAAATGATGCAAGTTCAAAATTTTGTGGAAGCAGGACTTTAATTAAAATATATGAGGGTCGAGCTGGTACTTTCATTTTTTCTTTTTAATTTATTATTTCCGGTGTTGTAAAAAACATATTTTCTATTTTTTTTTCTGTTTAAGGTGTGAGGTTGTTTGATCTTTTCTCACTTGGTACGCAAAATTAACATGGTCTGCATCAAGTAACATTAGCAAAACCTCTATTAAATCATTTGCCGAATTTTAGAAAAGAGAAAAGATTGGCTTCTGAGTAGGATAAGTGAATTAAAGTTTGATAAGTAATCACTATGATCATCATTAACTATTAGAAAGTGTACCTTTTTCTCTTTAAGTATAAAGCTAATCATCAGTCAATGGCTATGTCCTCTGAACCACTGTCGAGGCTCTAAGGGTAATAAGAATTTCCAATTCTGATGTAGATGAAGCAGAATGCGTAGATGTAGTGCCACCGCAAAGGGACTATGAAAAGGAATTGCCTGTGGTACTTTAGCTGAGAGCATTCACCTAGAAGTGTAAATGTGGAGTTTGTAATGAGGGATGAAAAAGAAATGGTGAGCGAAATTGGAAGATCAGCTTCAAGGCGGATAGAGTTTGAGAAAAATATGGATTAGATCAGAGAAGGTCATTCCAAAACTTTTATAGAACTTGGGAGATGGTGGATCATTAAACCTGTTACTTTCTGGTACATGAATAACCTAAAAATACACACTTAACAGCGAGAGCACAACTTATCAGTACCTGAATATGTGACGAGCCTGCAAATGGCTCGCTTGGTGAATACCTGAATAAGGTGATCACCTTCTTAGACAAATGAACTGATTCTACTAACTGACACACTCGAAATTCTCTAACACAACTGCACGGAACCAATTATGTGCATGTTCGCTATTTCCCTGAAGATTATTCAAACCAAAAGAAATTAGTTGTGAAATGATGCCTGCCCAAAATGGCAATGGATCCCAAGTGGGTCGAGGATACAGACAGGAAATCAGTAATGAGCTTATATAAAGAGACAGATTCCTTGTGACTTATGATAATCTGAAAAGTTGTTCTCTTCATCTCCATATCTTGAATAACAACAGGATACTCGAAAATTGTCAGAAATAATTACTGAGTATGACGTGTAAGAGGTAAAGGAAGCTGAGAATATACAGTACAGAGAAGAATTATGAAGAACTGGCCGACTATAACATGGTTGACATCCTCACCAGTAAAAAAAAAGGAAGCATAATAATATCTCTCTAATTATTCAAAATCTTATGAATGCCTAAGTAATAATTCAAAACCTCACGGGAGGTTCCTATAACTAAAATCAATCCTTAATAGATAAAGCAGTTTGATTAAAATCATTGAGCATCCATTACGCATCTAATATCTGAAAGAATCCAATCTGCCTGTCATAATGTTATGATATACTATTACCTGGAAACAATTTATGCTTTTAGTAAAAAAGTTCACATAAGAGTGTTGCATCCCTACGTTATTTTAAACTACCAAGGAAGTAGAGATTTAGCATCTGAATTTAGTAAATAGTGGATTCATTTTACCATGAATGTCTATGTAGGAACTGAAACGATTCCCAACGCTGCAATCTGATATAGCATTAGCTGCAAATGATGCATTGGAGAAATTTCGTGATGAAAGTCGTAAAACAGTTCTAAGACTGGTGGAAATGGAGTCTTCTTACCTCACTGTAGAGTTTTTCAGGAAACTTCAAGCAGAGCCAGAGAAACCTCCAAATCAACCAGACAAAAATGCAGCTCAAAATACAGATCGTTACACTGACAATCACCTAAGAAGAATTGGTAGGCGGTCTATCTTTACGTTTCTTTACCTTTTATTATTAAGTTTATTTGGTTATTCATCGAATATTTAGAAATATTTGTTCTTCATGTTTAAATTAACTTGTTGGAAAGAACTTGTAATGGTGGTTTACATATGTCATTCTGTCAATTATGCTTATTCCAAGAAACATGTTTCCGTTTTGAGTATTTGTATCATAATAGCACACTTTTCAATGGGGCATACACAGATAATTCAGTTATTGAATCAAGAGGAATATAGTGTCTAACATGTGTTGCTCGCAGGTTCAAATGTGAGTGCCTATATTAATATGGTTTGTGAAACCTTGAAGAAGACTATTCCCAAGGCTGTTGTTTACTGTCAAGTACGAGAAGCTAAAAGAGCACTGCTAAATAATTTCTATGCTCAAGTTGGAAGGAGGGAGGTATGTTTTTTGACATTATATTTAAAAGCTTATTGTCCACAATTAATGCTGTTCAATTCTACGAGTTTTCCATGAGAGAAACAAGGAGCATGTTGAAATGCCAATTTGGGTTTTTAATTTTGGTTAGTCCTCCTTAATCAGCATTTATATTGTCTAGCAGACTAATTGAGGGAAAATTCTCTTGTATAATTTTGAGCTTTACGCTAGGATACAACATACTCCAAGTGCTCTTCTGAAACATTTTGGCCTCTGTCATTGTACCTGGCTCAAAGATTGCTATTGCAACAGCCCTTAAGTGATTTTAGCAGTACAACAAATCTGATACATTATGATCCTTGTCTGTGATAATTTTGGGATTACATGAGTTTTCCGAGGGGAGGCACTGGCCATGTAGCGAGACAAAAATTCCATTCAAGTTTTAGCTTTACCTGATGTGTGTGAAAGGTTTCTTGGCAATGCAATAATCATGAGGAGTTCAAAATCTCCAGTAAAGTTGTGATGGACCTTTCAAATGAATGAATAAAGACTTCAATATTTACCCAGATGGAAACCCAGATTTATATTTCAATACCACCTTAACATCTGAATTAGATTATGCGTGTGGCTGTTTCAAATTGTTAGTTGGGAAATAGGAACTAATTTATGTGGAACAAACATCCTTATTCTGATAGTGAAAGACTGAAAGGTAGATGAGGAGAGGTTCAATATGAAATTAAAGTACTAATTCAAACTCTTTCTTTTATGAATGGAGCCTGTCCAGAAGTTGATGTTGCCGTCTACATTTTAGAACTTCAGTCCATGAATAGGCTTAAAGGTGTACTTATGGTATGTTACTGAAGGCCTGCCTCACTGTGCAGGTATAATAAATATGTCTAGTAAGATAAAGTTTTTCCGAGTTAAATGTGGAAGAATTAGGACAGTTGTCTCATATGAAAACGACACTTAGGATCTAACGAAAGGTGATTTATGAAACCGTAAATGGAGTTTCGCCCTTAACGGGATGAGAAATCAGAAAACTAACATGCAATCAGAAAAGCTCAGGGTATTTCTTAATTCTTTCTCCCCCATTTAGGCTTTGCTTCAGGGTGCACTTTGTGACTGTATTGATGTAATGAACATAAGTTCTTTTGTTATGAGCTTAAAGTTGCTCATTTAATATGGCATTTGAACAAGTGAATGTCCTGCAATTAACTGTTCTATCCACTTAATATCACAATTTTACAGTTTACATTTTCAGGATACCTGTTCAGTTTTGGACATTCTTTGGGCACCTTGAAATGTAATGGATATAAACCACCTTTCAAATTGATTAAAGCTTTTAGATGAGACAGCCTAAGGAGATTGGCAGTATAGTTGAAGGGAGATTGGTGTATTATTGAGAAGGAATTAAAATTCATATAAGAGGGTATAATAAGAATAGAATTAGAAGTATTAGAAGAATAAAAGGAGAACCCTGAGAAAGGAAAAAAGAAGAGAATTAAGACACAAACAAGAGAGGCTGGGCAATTCAATATCAATAATCGTTAAGAGGTTCCTTGCCTTAGCTTCTATATTAGAAACCTACCATACGAAAACTCTAACCATATAAGAAACAACAACAACAACAACAACAACAACAACAACAACAACAACAACAACAACAACAATTAAGCCTGTAAACCCAATTAATTGGGTTAGGCTTTATGAACGAAACAAGAACATTTAGGGACAAACCCATGAATACTACTTCTCTACTCGTTCCTGCTGAGTAAAACGTATTCACTTAGGCTTCTAAGCTCCATGTCATTTCATATGACTTCCATCCATGTTTTCTCCAGTCGTTATGCTCTGTTTGTAGCCCTAAGGTCGGGAGTCTCCACATGTTGTACCGGAGCTACCGTAGGTCTTCGTTGCACATAACCAAACCACTGAATTTCTTGGATCTTCTCGCTGATGGTTGCCACGCCTAATTTGTTTCGAATGTCTTCACTTCTTACATTATCTCTTCTCGTGTTAACCGCACATCCAACATAACATGTACATTTAAGCTACACTCATCTTATATGCATGAATTTGCTTGATGGGCCAAAATGCCTGAAAGAAGAGGAAGGCTACTTAACCGAATAGGAAGGGGTGCTCTACCCCCTGGGTAAAACTTTCCCTTACGTTTTAAAGAAAAGTTACGGTAACACATCCCTGTAGCACTCTTCCATTTCATCCAGCCAGCTTGAGTGTGATGGTTGACATGATAACTTATGAATAAACTAGGATCCCAACTTACTAAAAAATAAAATCCTAATCTACCAACAATCAACTAAAATAAATCTTAAATAGATAATAACTCTAATATCCTAATAAACTTGGAAATGATCCTTTTCAAAAGATTTCTTCATAATTATGCTTGATTCCTATGTGCTAGATATAATGAAGAAAAGATCTATCGCTGTGCGGGAATGGTTAAATTGGTCTTGAAAGACCACTCTACTCTTATATAAATATATATATATATATATATGACGTAGGTCTCGCTGTTACAATTCGTATTCCACCCTTAACACTATCATTCTTCTTGACTTGAGAAAACTCGCCTCCGGAGAGTTTGTATGAAGTTATTGGGCAGGAAGATTTCAGCAGGGAAACTTAATTTGAACTTCAGAACTATCCATATAAGGATGCTTTTTCATCAAACAAGATAAGTAAAATGCCTATCGTTTGTGTTGTTAGCAAACATCGACTTCCTTTGAGATCAACAGTTGCATAAGAAGTAGCATAAATTTCCTTGGGGGTGATCACTGTTATTTTGCTAGGTTTGTCTGGTAGAAGTTCAAAAATTTGTGTTATTTTTCTTGTTTTCTTCTCTGATATTTGACAGCTGGCAATAGTTCCAATGATTCTGGAGTCCCGCTGATAATCCGATTCTGCCTGTGTATGAGTTTCCTATTGCATGCCGCTATGGTGAATCATTATATAGTTTGCATGATTAACACTGTGTATGCCCAATTTCTCATCCATCATATCTTCACAGAAAGTGTAAGAAGGTCAATTATGGTGTGAGTTCGGCGGTTTATTAGTATTCCCAGACTATGGAAGTTCTACGGAAGTTTTATTTTCTTCAAAGAAGAAGAGATTTGACATAGTAAAATAATTTTTGTTACATGCAGAAGGAGCAACTTGGGAAAATGTTGGATGAAGATCCTTCACTGATGCACAAGAGGGAGGCCATAGCCCAGAGGCTTCAACTTTACAAGTCGGCCCGCGAAGCAATTGACTCAGTTGGATGGAAATGATGCGTATAATAACATGGTGGTTTCATTCATGTTGCAATTTAAGATTTGCAATCATCTATTCTTTTATTTATTTGTTCAGTTATTTTTCTGTTCATAACTAACACGTTGCTCTCGTATTTCTGAGAGTATGACAATAGTTAACTGTTTATCATTCTTTTTTTCTCTTTTGGAAGTGTGTTCCATTTTTGGAGAATTCTGTATGGAGCTAATCTGGGAGTTCTGTTATCCAAATCTTTCCATTTGATAATAATATATTTGTGCGGGTCAATTGCGTTTTTCCCCTCAACATTTGGGGTGTTTTGCGAAGTACCCCCTAATATTTCAAAAAGAGCACTTTGTCCCCTAACGTTTGTAAAAATGTGCTATTTGCCCCCGATGTCAAATCTAATGGACGAAAAGACAGCCACATGGCAGGAATGAACGGTAGATCAAGGACTCAGGGAGCAAATTACAAACGTTAGGGGGCAAAGTGCTCTTTTCGAAACGTTAGGGGGCAGTTCGCAAATCACCCCAAACGATAGGGGGTGATCGCTATTGACCATTCTTGTGCTGGTGTTGTGTTTGTAAATTTCTTTCCGGTTCAACTTTCTTGGATACTGCTTTCGGATCATATAGCTTTGAACTTATATACGTCTATAAGCCTTTTTCTACTAACTAATGTGAAAAATAATTACTTTCAAGAAATTCAGTAGTACCCCATCCGAGCTATAACTCGATGCGGATCATTGTTGCCATATAATCTGTATAAGAATTCTTCTGTTCCTTTTGAAATGTCGTTGCCACCTCACACAATGAAACGATGTGAAACTAACTTATCTAATGCGATTAGTATAATCGTGGGGTTTTTGACGTTCATGTGTTGTGAATGGCAATTTATCTCAATTAATTAACATTTCGCACCTCAAAATTATGCTTTGCCCCCCTAATTATTGCCATGGGCACAATTGCCTATTTTTCAAAAGTCAGGGAGCAAAAGTGCCAATTACTCTTTCATTACAAACATATTTTCCAAAAATTGGGGAGCCAAGTCCCAATTACTCTTTCATTCATTTTATGAAAAAGTATAACACTTCCCAAAATCGAAAGGAAAAACGATTTTTTGCCTATAAAATGACATTTTAACCATTATTTCTTAATAATTTTATTGCTTTTAACTTACGGTACCGAAATTTGAGAAAACTGTACTTTATTACGGATATCTTAACCCTTATGTTAGGAATACAAGCAAAAGTTAATAGGACGGCTAGTCAGCACCTTTTCATATGGCATAAGTTTGTCTGTTTTGTTTTAGGAATAATGTTATTATTTAATATAATACGGGGTACTATGCAATTAGGTGATAATTCATTATATGTAGTATGATTGAATCACAGTGATAACTAAAAAGTTAATTCCAAAAACTAGTGGACAAAATCACTTTAAATCCAAGAATTCGCATAATTTGAAGCCCAAAGATCTATCGCCCCAGTGATCTACCACCGTATTGTTATGTCCATGCCAATGCGACAAAACTAGGAACTGTCCTAGTCCTCGGTTTCCTAATGGGCTTTATTGTGCACCAAAATATCCGCTTCACGAATCTTGTATATTTTGTAAAAGCGGGTCGCTTGAAGTGACAGATAAAAAGTCATTTACACTTGAAAAAAGAGTTTAGAATCATTGGTTATGTGTACCCTGACTTTTTAGGGATATTATTATATCTACATCACTTAAATTGGATTTAATTATAAAATAATCTTCTAAAGTTTGAATAATAGTGTGAGTACAAGTCTGAAGCCTCGAAAAACCAAAAAAAATAAGAGACTGATCTGTATTGTTTTTCAAAATTCCAAAATTATCTCAGAACTACTAATTCTTCAGAAAAATCTTTCTATCATGATTCTGAGGTTTCAAAGTCGTTATGTTATCATTCAAAATGAAAGATTGATTTCTATAATTGTACCAAACCTCATGAGTGTCCATGTGTCTATCCCAAATTTTATTTGGAACTCACTTCATTGGGAACTTAAAAGAAACTTACTCAGATTCAACTGTAAGAATAATTCACATTAATCTTCATAATGTGATTCATATAACGAGCCATGGAAACTTTTGATTTAAGTAACAAAATGGCTTATTGGTATCACAAGAAGATGTTCTTCAAGTGTCAAGATCACTAGTTAGTGCCGATCTTGGCGCTAGCATTAGTTTTCTGTCTTTAACTCTTTTATAAAAGTTTGAGTTTGACTAAAATAACTCCCACCAATTTTCCTCCAACTTGCTGAGCAATCCATTATGAGACAGATTGAAACCGTGAAAAATGCTATCTTTAGATTACGAAATTTTGTTTTCTTAGCCAATTTCATTGTTATGCAATTGGAGAATTCACATTCTTATCCTGTAATTTTGGGAAGACCCTTTTAAGCCACTATTATGTCTTTGATTGATGTTGAAAAATGCTCTTTTACCTTGCATTTTAAAGAGCTAGAGAAATTTTTTGTTATTGATCCACGTAACAAAGAGAAACAATTAGCCAAGCTAGACATGCACTATGGAAATTATTTTGAAAAATTAAAGAGGAGAAGTCTAACTAATGAAAGCTATGGAAAATCAACATATGACGTGCTGCAGGAGAAAAGAAAACCACATATTAGGTTAGAGTGAAGAATGTGCTGAGCTGGTGAAGATTTGGAGCTACTATAAAGCTCAATTTGATGAAAGCAACTAGAGTCAGGACGAGTCTGAAGAGGAGTAGTACATTAACTCCACCATCCTGTCGAGCCAACGACGTTAAACAAAAGCACTATCTGGGAGGCAACGAATGAGTTTACTACTTCATTTCATTTTTAGTATTTGTTGTAGTTTATTTAATTCAATAGCATAGATATGAGAAGTATTTAGTTATTTTGCAGAAAATGATGCTTGGAGAAGAGAAATTGAGAGAAGGAAAATGTAAAGAAAAAGCAAGAAAACACTGAAAAGGTACTCTATCCCACCGCATTCCGCTAGATGAGGAAATCTAAGCGACCGCATACCGACGGAAGAAAAAGCGTCAAAGTTTCCGCTAGGGTTCCGCGATGAGCAAAGCGATTGCATTTGAAAGGACAAAAACTTATGTAATGAGTCCACGAGCAAGACATCGATCATCAGTGATCGCATAGCATGAGCACGACTTTTGTTACAAACTTCACGAGCACAATGCGATCGCATAGCATTGCATATCAACAAGGAGAAGTATCGATCAACAATTGACGAGGAGGAAGGGATAGCATGAGTATCGCTTATCGTAGGGTCAAATTTACTGCCGATGTTTCGCAATCAGACAAGCGGCCGCTTACATCTAAGCGATTGCTTACCTTTCGTCAAGCCATCACGTAGACCTAAAAGGAGGAAATTTCAACCAGGTGAAAGCAAGCGCATATCAACAAGGTGCGATTCACATAGTGCAATTGCATGAAACAGGATGCGATCACATGTATCATCAATTTTAAATACAAAATTTTCATGCCTTTCCTATTTTTGCACGAAAATTTCTTCTCAAATTCTCTATTTTTCATTATTTAACCATTGTATATGGGATGGCATGCCTTTACAAATCTAATGGGAGTAGGGAACTTACCTTTTCACAATCATAATTGAACTCTACCTTGTAATGCATGGAAATTCTTAGTACCATAAGACCTAGAACTCCTTAATATTATGTAGTATATGTTGATCTTCATTGTCATTACTGTGAAAACTTTGTGTTCGTGCTAATCTCTTCTTTTTGCAGAAAACGCTGTTGTTAAATTAAAAAAACAATTCTGGAGATGTCGAACGGCCAGAGTCCTCTAACTCGATGGCTTATCATGATACGTCCCTCTTTCATTCACATGAAGCAATGGGGTTGTTCGAGCAAAAGAGGCAAAAGAGCTCATCCAAGAGTAAGGAATTCGTATCTTCAAGAAGGACGTTGCGATTTTGGGATGAGGAGACTTTGCCACAAAACCTCCTTCCATCACCGAGACGATTGTTCGAGATTTTTACCAAATGCAAATAATGTTGTCTAGGTGAGGGGAAAATCGATGATGCAAGAAAAATCCTGCTAAAAACGTAAGTATGCAGAACAGCTTCCGCAACATGCAATCGAATTCAAATCCTCTTCTATTGTTATGCGATCGCAACTCCTCTCATCCCATCCTCGCATGTCTTCCAGCTTTGAGTCTCTGACCACGTTCAGTAATCACTATGCCGTCGCATACTATTTGTTCAATCCGCATACTCCAGATATGTGAAGGTATCGGGTCGCATATGACTTCGCACTATTCAACTCCTGAATTGTTTTATTCATACCGTTTGCTCTGAAACTCTGAATTCATTTTTGTTTCTTGTGTTGTATTATCTTCTCATTCCTCTTCATAGTAGTAACAGTCTTTCCTTCACATCATGCACTCCAAATCTCACTTTTTAGCCGTGAAATAGATTGTATTCACCAAAAAGACTCCTAAAGAAAGGAAATAACAGTAAATGACTCAAAACACTCAAGAAATCACAATAATGTCAACTTAAAAGTGTCAGAAATATGAGTATAAAATATACTAATCAATTATCCTATCTCCCTGAGGTGATTTAGATGATTGATCAAAGGAAACACTTTCAGAGCAATCATCATCCATTGTAGACATTATGCCGGTGACATTCATAAAATGAGGGATTTCTCAGCTTAAACATGTAAACAAGGCGATGGAGCCCCACCGGACGCTAGCTCCAAGAGGTTTGAACATGACATGAAACCATTTACTACTTAACTTTTTCTTTCCCTTTCTCCAAAAGTTAGATAACTTTAACAAACTGAAGGACCGAAAATCTAGTTTCTCTAGGCCAGCTGTCAAACATTGAGGAAAATTAATAATTAATGAAATTTAGGACATTATCAATTACAAGAAATGAGACTAAAACGAGGCGCAAGAAGTTTTAACTTAGAAGAGCAAATCAAGCAACAGAGTATAGGGAACATAGTAAGAAATATAATAATTTCAAATCACAAAACAGAAAGAAGTTATAGTCGATTAGTTTTGTAAAATATCAGAGAGATTGAGAATGTAAACTGTATTATTCAACTAAAACTGAACCGAGTACAAGAGATTAAATACAAGCTAAAGAGTTAACTGTCTAACAAACTAACTAATTGGATAATTAGTTGCTGAGCTGGAAGATTACAACTAACTAATTACTAACTAACTATATGCCAACATCCCCCCTCAAGTTGGAGCAAGGTGAGAATCTCGAATGCCCAACTTGGAAAGCCATTGTTAAAAGCTGGTGAAGCCAACAGTTTAGTGAAGAAATCAGCTAACTGTTGAGAAGAAGGATAATGATGTGGCAAGATGAGTCCATTCTTGAAACAATCACGCACCACATGGCAATCGATATCAAGATGTTTGGTGCGTTCATGAAAAATCGGGTTGTGTGTAATATGTACAGCTGCTTTATTATCACAATATAGAGGAATAGGCAAAGGAAGAGGCACATGAAGCTGCTTGAGAATGAAGCATATCCATTGAACCTCACAAACGGTAGAAGCCATACTTCTATGTTCTGCTTTAGTGGATGAACGAGAGACCGTCGTTTGTTTCTTGGTTTTCCAACCGATGAGAGAATTACTAAGGAAGGCACAAAAACCAGTCAATGAACGATGAGAATCAAGGTATGAGGCCCAATCAGCGTCACTATATGCACGAATATAAAGGTCTGAATCATTGCTATAGAAAAGGCCAAGTGATCGAGTGCCTTTGAGATATAAAAGAGTGGATATAGCAGCATCCCAATGTGCTTGACGTGGTTTCTTGCATAAACTGACTTAACTGGTTGACAATGTAGCAAACATCTGGACGTGTCATATTCAAATAGAGCAACCTGCCCACAAGTCTCCTATACTTCTCAGGCTCTCCAAATATAGCACAAGAATCAGTCAGTTTAAGGCCCTTTTGACAAGGAATAGGAAGTGATTTTGCTCATGTAAGACCTGAATCAACCAAGATGTCAAGAATGTATTTGCGCTGATTAAGGAATAGACCACTTGAGGATCTTAGAATCTCCAACCCAAGGAAATACTTAGCAGGACCTAAGTCCTTGATAGTGAAAGTTTTGTGCTGGTAATCTTTGACCTCTGTGATGAGAGAAGAAGATGGTCCAGTGATGAGAACATCATCTACATATACCAAAAGTGCAATGAATGTGGATCCAGAACCCTTGATGAACAAGCAGTTGTCAAAACAAGACTGAGCAAAACCATAAGCCAACAAACTCTTGGTAAAATCCAAATTCCATTGTCTTGATGCCTGTTTGAGGCCATATAAAGACTTTTAGAGCTTACAAACCTGTCCAGGAAGTGCCTTTGTGTACCCTTTAGGAGGAACCAAGTAGATATCCTCATCCAAAAAGCCATGAAGACATGCATTGTTGATGTCCAATTGAGAGAGATTCCAACCAAAGTGTGCAACAACAACCAACAAAATGCGCACTGTGACAAGATCAGTGTAGTCCAATCCAAACCCCTGAGTATAGCCCTTTGCTACAAGGCGTGCCTTGTATCTCTCAACTGATCCATCAGGGTTATACTTCAACTTAAAAACCCACTTGCACCCAACTGGATGCTTGCCAGGAGGAAGAGACTAACTTCCATGCGTTGTTAGATTCTAATGCAGAAAGCTCCTGTTGCATGGTCTGAATCCATTGAGGATCTTTGCAAGCTTGATTATAAGATTTTGGTTCAGAGGTAAATGACACATTAGCTAGAAAATTCATATAAGAAGGAGTAAGATGAGATGGAATATGATAAGGAAATGAAGGTGGACAGTGAAATGAAGAAGCAGTGGAAGGTATAGGTGAAGAAGAATAAGGAGTTGCAAGACAGTTTAGAGTATAATCTTGAAGCCAAGAGGGACGTTTATATTGTCTTGTGCTTTGACGAACAAGATCAGTAGGAGGCACTGAGGATGTAGAAGGAAGAATAAGAGCAGAATCAGAAGAAGAGCATGGAACATGAGATGGAGAAGGATTAGGTGGATCATGATCAGTAGAAGAATCAGGAGGAGGAGAAAGAGGTGGAGTAAAAGAAGGTGGATCATGATCATGAGAAGTATCAGCCAGAGAAGAAAGAGGGGAATCAAGTGAATCAGATGAAGAGAGAGGAACAAAAGGTAGAGAAAGAGGAGCAGGATCAGAGTCTATGTGAGTGAAAGGAAATGATGTCTCATGAAATATGACATCTTCGAAAATAACAATTTTATTTTGTGTGAAACAAAAAAGTTTGAAAGCTTTCTGACCAGGTGAGTATCCAAGAAAATAGGCCTTGAAATATCTAGGATCAAGTTTGTTCTAATGAGGTTTAGTATTGGCATAGTAACATAAACAACCAAACACTCTAAGGTTTGAAATATTAGGCTCTTTAGAGTGAAGAAAGAGCATATGGAGATTGCCAATCCAATTGTTTGGAAGGTGTTCTTTTAATGATATAAGTTTCCATGAGAATGGCATGGCCCCAAAATGAAAGAGGAAGATTTGCTTGAAAAAGTAATGCACGGGTGATTTGTAACAAATGGCGATGTTTGAGTTAAACAACTCCATTTTGTTGAGGAGTATAGGGAGTGGATTTTTGATGTATTATACCAAGAGATGAAAAGAGAGTAGTGCGAGTAGAGTTTGTGAATTCTGAGCCATTATCTGTGCGAATGTATTGAACTTTGGTATCAAAGTGAGTGGTAACATAAGCTAGAAAGTGACTGAGAGTGGTTGCAACCTGAGTTTTAGATTGTAAGAGAAAAGCTTTTCCAGGTGCACCTACTGAAGTCATCAACTATTGTGAGCATATAGTGGGCATTTGATACAGTAGGAATTTTATAAGAACCCCATAGATCAATATGTAGAAGAACAAAGGATTTAGATGAAGAAGAAGAGCTTAGAGGGAATGGAGCACGATGCTGTTTAGCTTTATGACAGACATCACAAGATGATAAATCAGTAGATGAAGATCATAAAGAAGTAGAATCAACACCGTGTTTAAGTGCAATGAGTGGTGCATGCCCAAAACGCAAGTGCCAAAGATGAAGCAAATCAGTAGAAGTTTTATTCAAACATGAAGAATTCATACAATTTGCAATAAGTCCAGAAGATACAGAGTTCAAACCAGACTTTCTACTAGTGCTATTACAAAGAGAAGAACATTTGGCAGGATCAAGAATGTAGAGACTTCCAACACAGTGTCCCATTGCAAGAACCTCATCAGTCTGTAATTCCTGCAAAAGACAGTGAGTTGGGAGAAATGTGAATTTGATATTTGCACTTTTGGTGACCTTCGATACAGAGAGTAAGTTGAATTTGAAGTTAGGTACATGAAGAGCAGAAATGAGAGTAAGATGAGGGGTCAGGTTCACATTGCCTATGTGTTTAACAAGCTTAATGGAACCATCAGGTAAGAAGACACGAGTAGGTGTAGTAGTAGGAGAAGCATGAGCAAATGAAGAAAAATTTATGACCATATGATTTGAGGCTCCTGTGTCAAGTATCCATGAACCAAAAGTAATAGAATTAAGAGTGAAAAGACTAAGATTCATACCAGCAAAATCACTAAAATGTGCAAAGTTAACACGACCAACATCTTGATTCATCATGTTATTGAAAGCATCCTTATTCATGAAGCTCTTCATCATTGTAAAAAATCAGTCCGAAAAGAATCTGAGGGTGAACTGTTAGGAGAAACAGCAGATGGGTTGTCCAAACCTATGGAGAATCCAATGAATTAGCTAAGACTCTAGATGCAGGGGCCTGTTTCTTCTCCTTGAGATCCTTGTACCAATCAGGTATACCAACAAGCTTGAAGCATGAATCCTTATTGTGACCAACCTTCTTGCAATGATCACAAAACGTGTCAGATTTCTTAGGCAAATCCTTAGAACCACCAAAGTTAGGCTTATAAGTGGAAGAAGCACCAGATCTTGTAAACATAACAGAGTGTTCCTGAACATCATTGATGGATAGATGAATCTCTTTCTGCTTCTCAACACGCAGAACCATGGCATAAGCCTTCTCAACCAAGGAAGTGGTTCAATACCCAAAATTTGGATCCTAACAGAGTCATATTCATCAGTTAGCCCCATGAGAAACTGCATAAGGCGAGTGAGGGATGTGAAATCCAGTGAATGACGTGCAATGTCACATGTGCACAATCTAGCAGCAGTACAATAACATGAATTAGCTGGAATTAAACAGCTTAATTCGTCCCACAACTTCTTCGACTTAGTGTAATATTGTGAAACTGTAGAATTCCCTTGAGAAATAGATGAAACTTCACGCTGTAATTGATATAGTAATGGTCCAATATTCAAACCATAATGTGATTCAAGTTGACTCCATAGATCAGATGCAGAAGAAGCAAACAAAAACGCATCAACGAGATCTTTTGAAATAGAGTTTAAGATCTAGGCTGTTACCATACAATCAACTCTAATCCAGTCTTCTTACTCAGGATCATCTGGAGCAGGTTTTGCAACTGCACCATTGATGAAACCTAGTTTTCTCTTTGCTCCAAGTGCGATCTTCACCGATCGACTCCAAGGCAAGTAGTTAGAGATACCGATAATCAGAATTGTGGTCAAATTCATGCCAGGGTGATCCAACCCTTGCGAATGAAGCGGTCTGTCAAGCGAACGATTCTGCAAATCTAGTGTATCAACAACAATAGACATGATCGATTTCAACAAATTCGATCAAAATCGAGAAAAATCAACCGATTAATCGGTGTAATATGCAGAGTATAACACTCGATTGCAGCAAATCGAGTGAAAAACAGAGAAAAATAGCTCAATTATGAGCAAAATATGCAGGATCGGTGATGGCGATTGATACCATGTAAAATATCAGAGAGAGATTGAAAATGTAAACTGTATTATTCAATTGTACAAGAGATTAAATACAAGCTGAAAAGCTAACTGTTTAACTAACTAACTAATCGGATAATTAGTTGCTGAGCTGGCAGATTACAACTAATTAATTACTAACTAACTATATGCTAACAAGTTTTTGTTCAGAATCAATACACTCGGGCCGTTTCTAAAGCCCAAAAGCCCATTTCTATTGATCAATAGAAACGGGCCTGCTATTTGTAACGGTCGTTTTCTACTAGAGACGGGAAAACGTCCCCGTCTCTACTATTACAAATGGCAGGACCGTTTGTAAAAACAAAACTATTACAAACGGGCCTCCCGTTTGTACAAATCGACAATTTTTAAAAACGGGCAGGCCCATTTGTAAAGATTGTCCATTTTTACAAACGGGAGGCCCGTTTGTACAAATTAAAATACCTAAACTACCCCTGAACTATTTTTTTAAAAAAAAGGGCCCAGCTCGTGAAAAAAAGAAAAAAAAAATTAAGGAGTATTAAAAACGGGAGGCCCGTTTCTAGTACTCTCGAAAAGTAATAGAAACGAGCGGCCCGTTTTTATTACTTTTCGAATTTTTTTTTTGCACTATTACAAACGGGGTTTCCGTTTGTAATACTATTTAAAAAAAAAATTATTGAGAGAAAATCTGCCAATAATAATTTATTATTAAATGTCAAATTTGGCAGTAAATTGTGTCCATGTTATAATAGTCAATTACTTAATTACCTACATCATTTGTTTAATAGCAATTATAATTAGTATAAGTTAGATATGAGTGTTAATTATGATATATTAGAATAATGTAAATATTTTTTTAACAAATTAAAAAACTTATTTAGAATAAAGGAAGAGGAGATAATTTGTAAATATTTAAAAAGAATGTAAAGGAAAAGAGAGAATTTGATAGAGAATTGTGTATATGAATGAGTTGAATGTTTCAGAAAATGAAGAGGGGAGGAGTATTTATAGGGGGGAGTGAAAGTATTTGAAACGGGAGAGCCGTTTGTAAAAGTTTTCGAAACTTTTAGAAACGGGCCTCCCATTTGTAAAAGTTTTTCAAATTTTTCAAAACCCCGCCTAAACTTTTAGAAACAGCAAGCCCATTTCTAAAAGTTTTTTAAAATTTTTAAAATCCCGCCGAAACCTTTAGAAATGGCTTTTCCGTTTCTAAAGGTTTTTTTAAAATTTTTTGAGAGCCTTTAGAAACTGGACAACTATTTCTAAAGGTTCCAGGACCTTTAGAAACGGCTTGCCCGTTTCTAAAGACTCCCAAAAAATTCAAAAATACCTTTAGAAACGGGGAATCCGTTTCTAAAGGTTTTAAAACCGGTTTACAAACGGGAGGCCCGTTTAGAAACGACTTGCTGTCTGAAATGACGAACATCGTCTCACTCTATTTCGGTTCTATAGTCGAAACTACACACACTCAGCTGAATAGAAACGAGACTGCACTGATCAGCGATTACACTGGACATCTTGGAATCTTCCATAAACAAGGCAAACCAATAGGGTCTGTCCAGCGAAAGCGGTACCTCACCGAATCGGAATACAATCTGATCTAGTTATACACGATCTTAAACTGTCCAGAAGTTGACGGATGGGTCCGGCTTAGTAGAAGGCCCAGTGGCGTGTGCAGAAGGCCCATTAGAAGGTCCCGGGGCGAAAGGGTTCGGCGTCTGTTGGGTCTGTGCCCGAATGGCTGCAATCTCCTGCGTTAGCTGATATATCTGCTGCCGCATCGAGATAAACTGAGACTGGACGGCGGTAGCCGAGACGCGAGCCCTCCTCGACTGCCGCGTGGTCCGGACCCCAACAGCTTCCAGATTCAAGGAGTTCCCTATGCCCTTGATCCTGCCCTTATAGGGCCCACCAACTGCTTTCGCACATGTCGGGTAGTCGAACGGTGGCCATGTGGTGCGGTCAGTACTGTAGATGTCGGTACAATCCTCAACGTACCTCTCCTATGTTAACGAAAGCTAGAGTTAGCATATACAATTACATTAGACTATCGAAGTTAAAAAGTACAAAAAAGAAACTCACAAATATAACCCTATTGTCGTCGTTGATGAACTGCCTAGTCCCATCAGGCAACGTCGTGGTCCTCGTGTCGAGCCACGTCTCGAGGTACGACATTTCCTTCATCGGGTCCACAGCTTTCGGGAAATTTAACACATGACAAAATATTTAACCAAATTGACTTAAAAAACACCAAATTGCTATTTGACAACTAAATTTCCGAACTAATTACCTTCCTGGCATGATGGTCCTGCGTGCTTATAGACCCCCCGCCCCGATAGTTGCATTTCTGCCCCTTCAGCTTGTTGGCCTTATTCCGGGCACACTTCCTCTTATGCTCCTCCTGATCCCAAAGGTGAATGTAGTGTCGAAGAAGTCGCTCGGAAATCCAACAGGGGTTATCCCTCCATTTCGGATCGTCCTTTCTTTTGATGTAACATGACTTCGCCCGTGAGATCTTGGCAGACATCCGGCGGTGTGCCCACCACTCAAACCCATCGTAGATCGTATCCGTCTGCACCGGATCCCACTGATAAATGGACTGCATAAAGAACAGTGATTACAGGAATTAGATATCCACAAAAATTTCTAAGACTTGTATTCGTATTACTATATGAAACACAAAAGATAACACTTACCTCAAAACGCCTCCAGAACTCCCATCTGATGTCCTCGGGAATATCCTCGTATGTGGGCCACGGGAACGTCAATCTCGTCTTCACCGTCCTACTGATAGTGCGTACGATCCGCTGCTGATCGCTCCAATTCCCCAGCTCATCCCTCCATATCCAAATCCGGTCCTCTGGCCGAGCGGCGGGCTGATCAGCAACGGCCATACCACGTACAACTCGACTAGGCCCAGCTACATCCTTGGAACGCACCTGAGCGGACGGGCCTGCGTGATCAGGGGCCGCTGCACCTCGCCCTGACAGAGCTGTCGGACCTGCATGGACCACGTCTGCCCCTGGTGCTACTGGTGGCGGTCCCTGCTGCCCGTGAGATATACGAGAACCTACAGGTGTCCCGATCGATCCGCCAAGCGAGCCAACAGGGGATGGGACACCTGAACTCCGCGGCCTGGAAGGGGGGCCTCCCAAACGGTGCCGTACTGGGAGGCCCCGCATTCAAATCGGGTATCGCAAGAGGTGGAGGGATAGACCCGGTCGGCGTCTGGTATCGAGAGGTAGCCCCTGATGAGGCCGAGCCGGTGCCCTGATCAGCAGGTGACACATGACTAAGTGGTGGTGGTGGCGGCGCTGCTTCTCGAGTACGCGGGCCACGCTGAACGCTCGACCTCGGGGCACTGGCAGCTGGGGGTGGCACGTGGGCAGGTGGTACTGGAGCTGATCGTTTGGTCCGCGGGCCACCCTAAACGGCCGATGCATCATCCTGGCTATCAGTGTCAGGCCGGGATCTATGGGTCACAGCTTTACGCTTCGTCGACCCAACACGAGAATCAACAGGTCTCTGTTCATCTGCCATCTGTAAATGTCATATACCAAACATCAATTACAAACACAAGTTCCAATAAATCGTATACGTAACTCATAACACAGAAATTTATATAAACAAACAAATGCCACTTCACAAACTCTAACCGAAAATCGCTCTATCGTCAAACCAATCGACTAATTACATTACAATATATATATATATATATATATATATATATATATATATATATCGAACATACAATAATTAATAATAGTCAATCTAAACGATAATTTAATTATAAATAATTAACGTTTTGACGAGCCTAATTAACCGATGAAATATCACAAAAACTCAATAAAGACATGCTAAAAGCCATAAAACCGTAATTAACGTAATGTAATCGGTGAAAAGAAACATATATACCCAACGTAAATCACAATCTAAACCACAAATTACATATAATTAACGTTAAGAACCCTAATTAAACGGTGAAATATCACAAAAACTCGATAATTACATGCTATACTTCATAAAAACGTAAATAACGTAATATAATCGGTAAAAACTAGCATACCCAACATAAATCACAATCTAAACCATAAATTACAAAAAAAAAAAACTAGGTAATTAACCCATGAAATAACACAAAAACACGATAAATACATGCTAAAAGCAATAAAAAACGTAAATAACGTAATTTAATCGGTAAAAAATACGTACCGTACGATTTCTACGGAAGAGGGCCGAGATTTCTAGAGAGAGAAAGGAGATTTTTAGAGAGAAGGAGCTCAAAATCGCCAAAAATTGTGACTACAAACGGGCAGACCCGTTTTTATATGCGGGTTATTAGAAATGGGGCAGGCCCGTTTCTAAAGCCCTGGGCGCCAAAATGTTTTCATTTTGGCGCCGATAATTAGCTAATCGGGCTTTAGAAACGGGCCGCCCGTTTCTGAAGCCCAATCTTCCAATTACTAGAAACGGGCGGCCCGTTTCTAGTAATAGGACATTAGTACAAACGGGTTGCCCGTTTGTAGTAATACTATTACAAACGGGCAACCCGTTTGTAATAATCTGCGGTTATTACAAACGGGTGCGCCGTTTGTAATAACCATTTTTACAAACGAGCTTTTGCCCGTTTGTAAAAAACCCGTCTCTAAATGGCTTTTTTCTTGTAGTGATAGTACCTCAGCTGCAGTTAGAAGAAAACAACAACATGAAGAGGTGCCGAAAGATAGCAAGAGACAAAAAGTTAAACGTTTGTTATCTTGCCCCTCGCATGTTTTGGACTTTGGAGCTATTGTCTCTTATTTTTACTAAAAAGTAAAGAAGCTGGCTGTTGTTGTTCCTTTTGGAAATGGATAAGTTAAAATAAACATCGTAACTAACTTACTTGTTCTATGCAACAGCTAAGCCTAATTAAGATTCACTCTCAAGTGTTTAAGTCAAAGAAGCAGAAATATATATCAAGAAAATGATACTCATCCAGTCCAGCCTTTCTTGGATTGGAGTTGCCTGCCAGTATCACTTAATGCTCGACCAATGATCTTTTCTATCCTGCTAATCATGACTAATACAATTGCTTAGATGGCCAAGTATTTGGGTCGTGGTTTTTGTTTTAGAAATGTAAATTAGGTGTCGAGTCATATGGATGAATAGAAACAGATTGATTACTTAAATATGGAGAGAATATTAACGATTTTAAAATTTAGAAAGTTATAGTCAAAATAAGGATAACAAATTCTAAAGATAATAATAAACTTTTCCATGGAACAAGAAACAAAAATAATAAAAATGGTATGACTACTCTATAAATTTTTTCTTTTTTGGAACACATACTTTTGTTTATAAAAGTCATAGTACAAAATACATGGTACAGGAGAATGTGAAGTGCGACTAAACCTTCTTGTTACATTCATAAATGATACAATTTGTAAAGTCAACAACCATTTATATACTGATTATTGTAATAACATTAATATTTGCTGAACTACAAACAAAAGTCAATGATTAGGAGTTATGACCTACTCAATTTCAGTTCTATTCAATTGATTTTTTAAAAGAAGTATTTCTCCATACGAGAAAATCCCTCATATCTCTCTCCTATGCCCAAACTGACCTGAAAAAAGAAAGGGCAAAACAAATGTTATTTCTTTAGAAAGTAGAAGAATTTTGGAGAACGTAATTTTTTAATCATTGGCAAACTTAGTATAAAAACAAAAATGGAACTTGGATTGCGGTAAATGATTCTTCACAAATTGCCATCATAGTAAGATATTGAGTGAATTGCCAAACTAACACTCTCACAAAACATAATTGCCAAACTAACATCTTTGAAAAAATAATTTCCAAAATATCTTGTTTAAATAAAGTATTACCATACTAACCTTTTCTTTCCTCAAATAAAACTAATAAAATCTTTGGTAGAGTTATTAATTAATTTTTATAAAAAACATTTCCTTTTTAATAACTTGTCTTCCTCACTCCTGCAAACCTTTTCCATGGTAATAAAGAAACAATTTGATTCTTACAATATCTATCGCTGAATGAGACTCATCTCGCCATTACAACAAAATGGACTTCGATGAACAAATTAGATTAGCAGTTAAATCTTCAAGGCATTAACTGATGAATCTCCACACCTTCTCTATTTTATTGTTTATTACAAAGAATTCAATCTTAAGAACAATTTATCCTTGTGTAATTCTAATTTGAAACCACACAAGGTTAGAGCATGAGGCAAAATGGAGAAAAGGAAATGCCCAACTAAATTCTCTATGCAACAAATGAATTAAGGAGAAAAAAATAAGAGCAAGGGCTTATGTCGAATTGAAATTAAGAATCCTTGGCGTGAATCAGTGGCATGATAGTGATTATAAGGATAACATTGAAATCATTGGTCCTTTACCTCTTAAGAAGTGTAGGAATCAAAGAATTATAAACCATGGCGTGGGTCTGGGCCCTGGTAAGCGGCGGGAGGAAGACGAGTTTGAATTTTTATTTTGTTGTTTGATCACAAATGAGTTAAATATATTATTTCTTAAAAATCTTTATTGTTTATTTGCAATAAATGTTCTTTTATGCATACACGAATTGGTATTCTTTTGGTAAAATCTTAACATAAGAGTAAGGTCAAAATAGTAATAATTTGCTCAAAAATGATATTTTGGGTAAAAAAATTTCAGGAGTGATAGTTTGGCAATTATTTTTTGTGAGAGTGATAGTTTGGCAATTCACTAGTAAAATATTAGAGTATAGAGGTGCATAAATGGGGGAATCAATCTAAAACCTCTTTGTTGTTTTGAAATTTGCACAAAATTCCATGTAGTTTTTAATTATCTAAATGGATAATATCAATGACACCCTCTGAGGTTTGGCTAAATATCAACAACACCCCCTCAAGTTTCAATAATATCAATGACACCTCTTGAGGTTTGCATTGACATATCAAACAAGTCCATTTACTATGTTTTTTTTTTAATGAAGTTTCTACTTAATCCTTGGTAAAAGTTGACCAAATATTAAAGACCAAACTATCCCTTTGTCCTTAAATTGTAATAGGTGGTCATTAATGTATTGTGCTACTACATATGGGGGTTTTAATATATATATATATATATATATATATAACATTGTAATTATCAACATAATATAATATCTTAATGGCAAACTAATTCTTTTATAAAACTTATTTAGAAACTTCTAATAAACCTCACGCATGTTACTTATCAAAAACAAATACCTCACCCATGACACACGAATAATTGGTAATTAATGCATTAATTTTCAGTTATATTACTTCAAGTTCTTTAATTACACATAATAATATGGTCTTGAGTCATTTTAAATAACAAAACTAATTTAAATCCAGATATTCTTAAAACTTATTAGAAAATCTGAAAAAATATTAAAAGATTTGAATAAACTAATATTAAAATGTTCTCTTCAAAACAAAACATAAGGTTGCTTAAGTTATGTTTTGAATAGGGCAAAAAATGCATTATGTAGCTTACGTTCTATTTTTTAACGAGGCAAAAAGTTCATTATGATCAATTGATCAGAAGGCAAATTTTGCCTTCTTGTCAACAAGAAAACTCAAGGCAAAAAAATAAGACTTTTAGTTTTGGGTTTGAAGTTGAACACTACTTATTTTTTTGTTTTTTTAGTTGCCTTCGTAAAATATAAGAAATGGATCTGTAATTGACTAATTGTTGATTATTGCACGTTGCTCGTGGATCTTCACTTTTCTATGGTGGTTGAGTTGTGATTAAGGCAAACTATGATGAAAAAGATTGTATATGATAATGGAGATGAAGAGAGGAAAGAGAAATAATGAAGATAGAGAGAGGAAAGAGAGGCAAAATTAAATTTTATTTCTCTCTCTTTACAAATCGACTTGTTATATTTTGGGCATGGATATCTAAACATAAGGGTAGAAGTGTAAAAGATAAGTTTCTTTTTTTTTTTTGTTTATTTTCCAGACTTATTAGAAGGGTAAAATAGTTATTTAAGAGTGGTAGGGAGTGTTACTGATATTACTGAAACCTCAGGGGGTGTTACTGCTATTTAGACAAACCTCAGGGGTATCACTGATATTATCCATTGTCTAAAACTCTTTTGTGATTTTATGTAGTCTACCACGCTTAAACCATTTCTGGGCTTCCATTTCACTATATAAAATTCTTTTTCAATTTCATCAAACCAAAACGAGGTTTTGTGCAAAGTTTTATATAATTAGAAGGGGTTTGTGCAATTTAGAAAATCTTATACAGGGATTATGAAACCACAAGGGGGTTTTAGAAATTATTGAACTATAAAGGGGATTTCGTGTAGGTCTTTTGAAAACAACAAGGAGGTTTTTATGCATTTTTGCTGCATAAATTGAAGGGATAATTACAGCTACACCCCCTGAGGTTTGGTGTAATTACAGACACCACCCCTGAGGTTTGAGAAATTACACTCACCTCCCCTGTAGCTAACTTATGCCATATAAAACACAATAATGCCCTTCATTAATTTTGTTAGAGAATCTAAATTAATTACAAAAGGCTAATTGGTTTTTCTTTTTTCTTTTTGGTTTGATGAGTTCTCATTTTTTTCTCCTTTCTTTTTTCTTTTAGTTTTGTAATAAATTTGATACTAAAATATTATTAAATTTGCAAATCAAGAAACCTATGTTTGTTTCATTCTTTTGTGCATTTTTTACTGAGAAGAATGAGGAGTTCTAAGCATATTGTATCCTTTTATTTTATATTATTAGAAGAAACTAAAATTAGTAAACATTAAAATAATATTATGATTTTTTAAACATTTATAATTAGATTTAAATAAATGAATTAATTAAATAGATGTGCGTTTCTTTTAAAAAAATATACTTTTTATTTTTAGTATTTCTTAACAATATTTATAAAGGTATTTGTAGAATTTTAAAAGATACTATTTACTTTATATAATAAAACCTACTCAAACTTTGTATAACATCAATTGAAGTGGAACAAGGGTAAAATTGGAAGTTTTCATCCAAATATTCAATAGAGGGACTATATGTAAGGTTGATGCAAACCTCAGGGGTGGTCTCTGTAATTTCTCAAACCTCAGGGGTGGTATCTGTAATTACTCCAAACCTCAGGAGATGTAGCCGTAATTATCCATAAATTAAATGACTTGAAAGTTGATCGACATTGATAATGTTCTTTGCTGGGGTGGAGTCAAAAATTAATCTTTGGGGGTGAAATAAAATCTAAGTTTAATTACTTTTTAATTTTAGGGGTGGCAAATGGATCAACCGGACCGGATCCAAGTCTAAATCCATGTGGATCCGATCCATTAGGATTTGTATCCAACCGGATCCATAGGGTGGATCTCAAATGGATTCAACTTGGACCGGATCCGGGTCCGGATCCATGTGGATCCGCGGATTTAAGTAGTACTATTTTTGGATCCAATCATGGATCCGACCAAATCCATTTGTGGATCTACCGCGGATCCATTGTCGGATCCATGTGGATCTATTGTCGGATCCAAGTGGATCCATCTTGGTAGATACATCTAATCCACCAAATCAACCTATACTCAACCCAATTTTCCCATCCACCAATCTATCCCACCACCTTAAATTTAATAATATATATCATATTCTTAGTTCTTAATTAACAAGATATTGGACGCTTAGAAAGAAAAAATATTGTAATTTAACACTCAACTACATTACGATATAAATGTGCAAGCTAGTGTTTCACATAAGTTAACTTTTTCTTTTAATTTTAAAAGATGTAATGCTCTTTTGAGATGTATTTACTAAAAATATATATCTATACACATAAAATTTTTTTTATATATATATATATATATATATATATATATATATATATATTAATGTTTTTAATGAAGTTGAGTTTTGAAATTTGGAAGACTTTCTCGAGCTTTTGATTAAGAATTAGAAATATTATCTAAATTATTTTTATATATGATTGAGAATAATTTTTGCCTCTTTAAAAATTGAGGTTAAAGATTACAAAATTATAAAACTTAATAATGAGAATAAAAATGCCAATCAACCATAGATTGTACATATCTTTAACTTTAATTGATAGTTACCAAATTAAAGCACGAGATCTTCTTCTCAAAATAAATAGTTATACGTTGTCAAATTATTTTGCGTGATTAAAAAATTGAATTCATAGTAAAATAAACTTATATTTTAAAAGTGTACAAATGCATAGACACAATGAGATAGTATAAAAAGCTAAAGGCCAAAAATTGCTTTAAATTGAGTTAGATCTAGATATGGACTTGGATGAATCCACACGGATCCATATGTGGATCCATCAGGATCCACTCACGCATCCACCCAGATCCATGATTGAATCCAGCCGAATCCACTCACGGATCCACCCAGATCCACCCGGATCCACGTTTGGATCTGCACGAATCCGCATTGGATCCAGGTCCACCTTGGATCCACCAGATCAACTTGGTTTTAGATCCATGGTGGATCATGGGTGGACTGGATCCGATGGATCCACAACGAATCCGGTTGGATCCATGGATCCAGATCCATTTTGCCACCCCTACTTTTTACTGATAAATATGAATAATTTTTATGAATTGTACCAAACAAGGCTACATTCGGAGAGATGAATAGACATGATGAATTTTTCTCACATGTTATCGAACATTCCTATTCTGAGCTTAAATTCTGCTCAAATTTTTAACTACAAAATATCTTTTGACATAACTTATGGGAAATAATTAATGGTGTTGGTAGCATCTTTTTCACATCTTTTATTTCTGAGCTTAAGGTTTGGTCAAATATTTAATTGCAAAATATCTTTCGACATCACTTATGGGCAATATACTAAGCATCTTCACATTTTTTATTATTAAACATCAATTCTTTAGCCTACATTATTCTGATTGGCCAGATTTGTTAGTGGTAATAGCTAATGCTTGAAAAGTCTCGATAGTGGATGTAAGAACTCGAGAAATTGCAACCATGTATAAGTGGATGAACGCAAGTATGAGCTCGAAAAGTTACCATTTTCGTGGCTAAACCGCACTATCCTACCAACCATGCTACCCATCGACCGAACATGACGGGATAGTCTTCCGTACCTCATGATGCAGCACCTCCTACCCTCACATGCATGTGGGCCCACATGCATGGGCCCCACATGCATGTGAGGGCATGAGGTGGTGCATCATGAGGCACCTGAGCATGCTCCCGAACATGACTATCATACCCTATTTTGTAATTTGCTACCTAAACCCAAAAAAAAAACTTTTAAACCCCTCAAGGCTCAAATTATGTGTGACTTATCCCGAGTCAACTTTTGTGTAGACAAAAGTTTCTTATTGCCGAAATATGAAGACTAAATATGGGGCTTATCTCCACCAATTTCAATAAAACGTCGTTTTTGTTTTGAACTTTTGTTATGTTTCCTAATTCTCAAATTTGAATCTTATATAATTAATGTTTAAATCATAATTTTGGGAATTGAGATGAAGTTAAAGGGGAAAGAGAGTTTTTTTTAGTGAAATTTGAGTCAAAATCGAGATGAAACCACATTGACTTTTCAAATTGCGTTGAAACAAACTTTTCGATGAAAATGACAAGTTGCAAAATGAGATACATGCTGGTGAGTTTAACGCTTTATACCTTTTGAATTTTCATAACAGATTTTCTTTTCATCCATGTTGAAATCTTTCTGGATTGGTTCTCTATAGGTGTTTAAATATTTTGAAATCGGTGAAAATATTTTGAATATGACACCAAACCACGGCCAAAGCGTCTGAATCTCGTAAGAATTTTCTAAAGTACTGCACCATTTTATCAACCAACCGAACAAGCTTATGAAAATAAATAACCACGGATCAAGCAATCATGAATATGAGTTTATGGGAAATTGAAATTTGAATGTGGCCCCAAATTATGAGACCACAAAAGAATTATGATTATAAAGGGAGTATTAGTATTAGTTTGGCTATTTTTCATCCACCTCCTAGAGGTTTTAACTTTGGCAAATACCCCCGAGATTTCACATTTTGGAAAATACCCCCCTTCCCCCCCCCCCCCCCCCGGGAATTTTGCGAAAAAGATCATCTAAATTGGCACACTGGCAATTTTGGTCCTACAACTTTTTTTATCTACAATTTTAGTTCTACAAGTTACTACATGTTACAATTTTTTGGTCCTCCGAGCTAAATTCCGTCAATTTTAGCAGGAATCTCCTTTTTTTTTTTTTTTTGTTTAATGAATTGAAATACGAATTAGTTTTTGAAGGTAAAAAAACATGGTTGAATTGAAAAAAAAAAACCTTAAAGGATCTACTCTAAAATTGACCCTCTCATCGAATATTTTTTTCTGGTTTGATAACTGGTTGGGAGACACACGGCTATGTGATGCGATTCTAAATATTGACTTACGGATTATGATCTTAGGCTGTCGGATTTAATTGACGAGGGAGGAAGTTGGATTTTGCAAGGATTAACACAGATATACCTATTGAATGGAGAAATAAAATTTTAGAGTGCAGATTCACGTTGAGAGATGCTGAAGACCAACGTCTATGGAGCGAGACGGCGAATGGAGTTTTCACATGTCAAAGCGCATATAAGGCATTGCACCGAACCTACACGAACATGCCTAACATGGGAGCACGAACTAACTGGATTTGGCGATGCCTTGTAGCCAAAAAATTAAGTTTTTTCTGTGGTTGGCGATGCAGAGCAGGTTGGCGACGAATCAGTTGGGAAAACAGAGAAAAATGACCGAGAGTTTGGCTTGTGAGATTTGCCAGAATAAAGAGGAGTCGGTTATCCATATTTTGCGCGACTGTAAACACGCAAGGTCAGTCTGGAAGATCCTTATTCCAACAGCAAAATGGTCAGGTTTTATGAATATGAATGAGGGAATGTGGTTTAAGAATAATCTAACTCTCACGGACCATATTTGTGAGAAGTTTCAATCTTTATCATGGAAGATTATTTTTGTGGCGAGTGTTTGGCTGATTTGGAAGGCGAGGAATTCCAGAATTTTTCGAGGAATAAGGGAGCAGGTTAATGTTACGGTTTCTCAACTTAAAATACTGGTGGAGGACCTGAAATTCATAAAGAAAGCAAAGAAAGGCGCGAACACCGACAAGTGGAAGAAGCCGAGTAAAGGTTGGATGAAGTTGAATGTTGATGGGAGCGTGTTTGCGAGAGACAACCGGGGAGCAGCGGGTGGATTACTTCGTGACGAAGATGGAGTGTGGTAATGGAGATTTGCGGCGAATATTCAGTGTCTAACTGTTCTTGAATCGGAAGTTGAGGCTATTAGGATTGGGCTATCTATTGCTTGGGAAAGAAGAGTTCAAAAAATTGAAGTGGAATCCGACTCTAAGGATGCTATCTCATTTGTTTTGGATTAATATATTTCGAATCATCCTCTCCAACAGAAGATTGAAGAATGTCGTGAACTTCTTCATAAGCCACGAGACACCAAAGTTAGATGGATTGCGAGATCAGGGAATAGGGCTGCGGATGCAATTGCAAAATTGCCACATTTACGAGATGGGGAAATTAGTTTTCTACTTATTTCCCCTACCTCCATTCTTAGTCATGTAATGTCGGATGTTGCCTAAGGGCCTTGATGCATGTTTTTCACCAAAAAAAAAAAAATTTGACCCTCTCATCACCTCTCTTCTCTCTCCTGTAAACTCTCTGTCACTTCTCCTTCTTCTCTTTCCCCAATTCCAAACCCTAACCCTAAATCACAACATTACACCACCAATTATCCTCAACTTAGGATCGATTTGAGTTAACGATCTACAAACAAAATTGAGCGATCAATTATTCGTCCCCAATTCGCAGACCCCAATTATCCAATCGATCCAATAAACCCTCTGCATCTTTCATCATTGGAACCGATGATGATCCACCAAATTTCACCGTTAAAAACTACGTTACTGAATTCAACTCCGACGAAGCTCCACCTCCGATCGGATCTCAGCTCTAGCCAATGAATTTGGTGGTGTAATGTTGTGATTTACGGGGAGCGAGAAGAGAGGGTGATGAGAGAGTCAATTTTAGAATAGATCCTTTAAGTTTTTTTTTTTTTCAATTCAACCATGTTTTTTTACCTTCAAAAACTAATTCGTATTTTAATTCATTAAACAAAAAAAATAAAGAAAAAAGGAGATTTCGGCTAAAATTGACAGAATTTAGCTCGAAGGACCAAAATTGAAACACGTAGTAACTTGTAGGACTAAAATTGTAGATAAAAAAATTGTAGGACCAAAATTGCCAATGTACCAACTTAGAGGATCTTTTTGCCAAACCCCCCTCCCCCTAGGTTTTAACGTTTGGCATATAACCCCCTCCATCCTTTGACCGTTAGTCAACGATTCAGTACAATGACATTTGTCTAAATTCTTAATACAACTAGTTTATATTTATTTTTTCCTTTAAACTGTTTGACTTTTTTTTTTCTATTTTTACCATAGTTGGGAGTCAAATATCTTTTCGTTTCTTATAAAATCAAGTTTTTTGTATTTAACTCATTTATAATTGTATAATAGTTTCTTGTTTTAATTTAAAGCAAGACAATAAGTATATAGCATGATAGTTATTAAGTGTTTAGGCATTATATATTTCTTTTGTCGTTTAAAATCTGAATATACAAAATATTGGTGCAATACATTTAAAATATTCTTCATTGTTATATTGTAAATATTTTCTATTTGTATATTAATAATGTGATTGATAATTAACATAATAATATCAACATTTTAGTGAAATGTTTAACGTAATGCCCAACAATTATTGTGCATAGTTAACGTAATACCTACAATCACTAGTAAACAATGCAAAAAATTTGTAAATATTAAAAATATCAGAAGTAAGAAAATAGATTCGTTATCTTAACTAATATCAAATGATACTTAAAAAAAGTATATAATGTATGTTGATAAATGATTGGACAAGCTTCTAATTTTCTTAATTAACTAAGAAAATAAATAACTTTTGAAAATTATAACTATAAAGTTGTTAAATTAATTAAATCAATAATTAGAAATATATAAAAGATCAAGCATAAGTTGAGTACTTCGATGGTGAAAATAAATGAATTAGTAATATATTTTTTCCGAATGAATGAAAATCTAAAAATAATATTTAATCATATTTTGAGAAAAATTACACAAATGCCATCATATTTAACCGTTGACTAACGGTCAAAGGATCGAGGGGATATTTCAAACCTCAGGGTGATACTTGCCAAAGTATGAGAAAGAATACCCTTATTAGTTTGGTTGTGTAGAAGTAGATATTGACTTTTTGTATGCTTCTAGAAAACTAAGTGCTCTATTTAGCAATTTTCTGTTTTCAACCACCTCACCCTGCAATTTGTACAAAGCATATTAGTTAGTAAATGAGCCTCTCCGTTTCGTTCAACCAATCCGCTCTTGAAGGATCGAAGTAGCATTTTGTGATGTATTAGTTTTAACCGATTAAATATAATTTTCTTCCTCATTTATAATGTCTTCTTTTTCATGAATTACTTCATTTATATTGTCAAAGAGACCTAATTTCTGAACAATTATATTCTTTTTAGGCCTCCGATTTCTTTTTTAATTAAAAGACCTTGTTTGTGTCCTTTTAACAGAATCGGTGCATAATAATCCAGTTCACAACCATACAAAATGCGGACTATTTAATTGCAGCATTTGGCCTAAAATTTATTGAAAAATTGTGCGTTGATGGAGTCTTCCTTCTGACTTTCCCCACAATGGTTTCATTGCCAAATCCTTTTGTTTAATATATAAATATATAATCAATCCTATGACGATATATTAAAGTATGCAAACAAATTGGGTTCGATTGCACTAATACGCAAGACTCGGTCAACATATTCAGCATTGCCTATTGGAAACTCACCGAAGACGAAAAAGCCCAGAAGGATATATTTATTCAAGAAGTAAAGAATATTTAAAATTCATAATTAAATCAAACCTTATAAAACTAACTATTTAGTTACTCTGTAATTACAATCTAAAGAGCAGTTGGTAGTGAAGTAAGAGAATTTTGGTGATTTTAACACGTAAAGAAAAGGCCACAAGGACTTAAACAAAGACAGACACACCAAAGCCAACTAACTTTGAAACTTTCAGCAACTAAACCAAAGTAAAGAGAGAGAAAACAGAGCAGAGCATATCAAGAAATGATCAAAACAACACACAACAAAACTGAACTCATCATACCATCATCATCAACAACATGGCTACAACTTCCAAAATCCTTTCTTTCTTCATTACTCTTGTTTTTATCATTTGTTCCAACATTCCAAAATCTTGTTCTCAATTTTCAAATGATCCTCAAAACATTCAGACTTTCTATCCATCTACAGTTCTTCCACCGCCATCTCCGGTATTCCGTCCCGGACAACCGCTGTCGAGATCAAGATCAAGATCGTCGTCAGTTGGCACAGCCATTGGTGTCACAGCTGCAACCACCCTTGTCATATCTGTTATTCTTTTCTTTTTTCTTGCGAGGCACTCACGGAGAAAGAAACGACAAGCTTCTGCTGCTGTTCTTACAAATGGAGGGAATCATGATCTTCAAAACGATAATTTTACGCGGGTTAACGGAAACGTCAAAGGTGTGATTGTCGATGAAAATGGATTGGATGTTCTGTATTGGAAGAAATTAGAACAAGGGGATAGTCATGATAATCGCAGTAGTTTCAAGAAACAGTATTACAACTTGAAAGATGGTGAAAGTGAGAAAAGAACGGTTAGTAGTGATCAAAAAGAGGCAGCAGTTGCAGTACAAGAAGTTCCTCTGCTGAGAGGAAAGTCATCATCTTCTCAAGATCCCATGTGGGGTGGAGACAAAGAGAAGAAACTAGAACTAGTAACAAAGAAAGAACCACCTGCAGTACTAATGAAACCATCTGTGGAGATGGTGTCTTTTAAGAAAAGTTCGTCAATTCAACTCATGAACAAGTCAACACCACCACTGCCTCCACCGCCAGGACGCCCATCATTGGCTGTTCCGAAAGGAAAAGTGTCTCCAACACCGCCACCGCCACCACCACCGATGTTGGTTGTTGGTGCTGTCCCGAAAGGGAAAACCACTGCACCGCCTCTGCCTCCACCTATTGCACCAACTAGTAAACGCTCACCTTCTGTTGGAGAAGAGACGTCGTCGTCTTCATCAAGCAAGGGAAATGGACAGGTGAAATTCAAGCCTTTGCATTGGGATAAAGTGAGCCCCAGTGTTGAGCATCCCATGGTTTGGGACAAACTTGATAAGGGCTCTTTCAAGTAAGTAGTAATCAACCTCGAGGTTTTGTCTATTTCACAGTCTTGTTGTTTGAAGAGGTGTCCATGATGTTTATGTAGTTAGACTAAATTCAAGAGATGTACATGTAATTATCCTGCCTTCTTTCTCACAAGCTCTCTAACACTTCCTCTACATGGACCATCTTTCGATGTAAATGCAGGTTTGATGGTGATCTGATGGAAGCACTCTTTGGATTTGTTGCGACAAACAAGAAATCTCCTGAAACGGATGGTAGATCAACAAGTCCAGGAGGCAATGATAAATCCCAGATTTTCATCCTCGACACACGAAAATCCCAAAATACAGCAATCGTTCTCAAGTCTATTGGCATAACTCGTGAAAGGATCATCAATGCCATTGTCGAGGGAAGAGGCCTAAACGAAGAAACAATAGAAAAGCTCACTAAAATAGCTCCAACAGATGAAGAAATGTCTGAAATCCTTGCGTTTGATGGAGATCCCACAAAACTAGCTGATGCAGAATCCTTTCTCTACCACCTCCTCAAAGCCGTCCCAACTGCCTTTACCCGTTTCAAGATGATGTTACTTAGAGCGAACTATGCTTCTGAAGTTTCAAACCTGAAGGACTCTTTCAAGACAATTGAATCGGCCTGCAATGAGCTTAGAACTAGAGGGTTGTTCTTGAAACTATTGGAAGCAGTGCTTAAAGCTGGGAATCGCTTGAATGCAGGGACATCAAGAGGAAATGCGCAGGCTTTTGATCTTACTGCGCTGAGAAAACTATCTGATGTGAAAAGCTCTGATGGGAAAACTACCTTGCTTCTATTTGTTGTTCAAGAAGTAGTTCGAGCAGAGGGGAAACGCTGCGTGCTTAATAAGAATCAGAGTTTGAGCAGGACAAGTAGTCGGAATGGCGATAATACTTCTGATAACATGACAATTTTAAAAGATGACAGGGAGAGAGAATACATGATGCTTGGGTTGCCAGTTATTGGAGGCTTAAGTGGTGATTTCTCGAATGTGAAAAAGGGAGCCATGTTAGACTATAATCTTCTTCTCAGGACAATCTCTGATTTATCCGAGCAGATGGCGGAAATACGAAAAACATTGGGAAAATGTGGAGTGGATGGAGGATTTGGCCGGGAAATGAAATGGTTTCTTGATGCAGCAGAACTTGAGATAAAAGTAGTGAAGGAAGAGCAAGCAAGAGTAATGGCCCTTGTGAAGAAAACATTAGATTACTATCAAGGGGGGACTTCGAAAGATAAAGGGGAGAATCCGCTTCAACTATTTGTCATAGTGAGAGATTTCCTGGGAATGGTGGATCAAGCTTGTATTGACATTGCTAGAAATGTGCAGAAACGGAAACCGCCATCGATATCGACTGTTGCTGGGTCGTTGTCGCCGGAATCACCAAGGGTCTTCCGGTTCCCAAAGTTGCCGGCTAATTTCATGTCGGACACTTCCAAGAGCAGTTCCTCAAGTGACTCAGATAACGAACAAGAAGATGTAAGATAATAGACAGACTGGACTTTTGAGTTTTGTACAGGCCAACATTGTGTTCTATGATTTTTCAAGTGTAAGATTCTTTTTCATTGTTATTCTGATTGCATACAAAAGAAGGAAGTTCATTTTTTTCTATCATGAGTCAATGCTTTCCTTAATTTTTTCCTGCAAAGACAATGTCATTTGAGGCAAGGAATTGCATAATTTTGCACTCTCGACCCCAGTAAAAACTGATCTATTACAGTGACAAGATTTGGATATTTCTGATTGTAGAACCCTACGCTTTGCCATGAATGAGTTATACGATCCCTAGTGGCCTAAAACAGAGAAAAAAGTGATCTGAAATGTACAAAAAGTCCTCCATAAGAAAAAGATAAAACTATAGTCTAACTATGCTCTTTTTTCTGTTATCTGCTGCAAAAATTGCTGAAGTTCATTAGCAAGTCTTGCTGATGCAATAAAAAAGCCATATTCTCTCTCGTGCTGGACTTACAATTCTTCACCAAAAAACTATGGACTATGCTGTCAAAGTTTTCTGGTAAAATTAGTCTCCTTAACGCTACTTCATATCCGGAAACAGCAAACGTACTTAGAGGCCTTGGCAGTCATCAAGATGGTTAGAACCGAATCAAACTACCTTGAATTTCTTGAGAATGTTAAGATTGATTCAATTGGCAAAGCAGATCCTGTTGCGAAGGTTGTTGTTCCGTGATTCTCAGGTTGACAAGCAAGAAAACTTGATAGGTGTTTGCTTATGTCAATATGTGGATATTACAAAAGAAGAGAGTTGAGGTCTGTCTCTTTGATGACAGTCACAATTTGTTTGTGAAGCCTATACGAGTGAGGTTTATGACTTCACACAACATATCGATATCTACATGTAGAAATTACATATCTGCAACAACATGAGATTGGGTTTATACAAGCAGTTGGTGTTGGCTTGAACGAGTTTTAGTATATTAATAAGAAGGCTAACTTCTCACAAGGACGCAGTCGCCATTCACTATATATATATTGATGGTGAATTGGTTGACCACAACTAACTGACCATTACAATAATATATATATATATATATATATAAGCATTATTAAACCTCATGTATTATACCCCTTGGTTGCACTTTGCCTCTATCCTCTTTTTTTGGCAACTTGCCCCCTGATAATGCTTTTAAATAAGCACTTTGCACTCTGACCTAGTGACTGGTAAAAAATATTTGCCCTCTGATTAGATCTCTCGCGAACTTTTGCCAGAATTTGAAACTTGAACATGTCGGTTCATAACGATTTAACCTCATATTCAATAAAATGCCCAATTTTCAATTCAATTTTTGTCATATTTTCTTTATTTTCAAACCTAAATCTTGATAATTAAAACTTGGGTTTGAAAATTAAGAAAATATACACAAAATTGAAGGAAAAAGAGGGCATTTTATTGAACTTGTGGTTAAATCGCGATGATCCCCATATTCACATTTCAAATTCCGACGATAATTCGCCGAAAATTCGATATTTCGTAATGAATGAATTGTCTATCTTTCCATATGAGCATTTGTACGGTTTAAGATTGTTTCAAGTTGCCTTATTGAACAGACAGATTCCAAAGCATGTCGCATTATTAATCATATCACATAATGGCATTTAGTGCTCATAAATGTATTAGAACCTCATCTAATCTTCGTTTGATGATAAATGGAGAAGAGAGAAAGAAATACACTACGCAATTGACATTCCTTGACCCATTTTTTGATGAAATTACACTCTAATTTGTAAAAAATGAACCGGTCCAGATTTAGCCTCTAATACTGCAAAAACGCCAACGCTTTCTCGATTACATCATAATGCCTTGGCTTAGACAAAAGGAACGATACTAGATGCTTGAAAATGTTTTTTAAAAAAAAAAGAAGAAGAATGGGATGTGTTAGGTCGTAGTTCCAACAATATTAAGACAGAGGATATATAAAAGCATGATTTACGTGGTTCGTAGAACTGTCCTAATCTACAAGGCTCTCGCCTATTAAAACAAACCTCTTTCAAAGTATCAAAGTGAATTACTGTTACAGAACTTGACTTTAACTTACGGAATCCCTTCTATAGTTAAAACCTATAAGACATACCTTTGCTACTTCTACTTCGTATGAGTGAAGATGTCCTGTCTCGTTCGAACTTCCTTCGACCTTGTTGGACTCTTCTTACAATGTTTCAAGTTGACATTAAATAGGAGTATTCTATGAAACTTAATATGAATAAGCCTTATGAAAGCGTAAAATGAAATAAACTCGACACTTGAAATCTAAAATATGACTCTTACTTATACTAATCTTCGTAGCTTTAGAATGAAATTGATCTTCAATAGATAGTGACAATCTTTTCCCTACAAAACAGAGATTATCTAGAAAGGAATGGTAAGAACAATTAATCAGAATAGATCCAATAGAAGTTAAATCAAATTAATATATAAAGTATAAATTCCAAACATAGATAACCTAATAAAACGCCTAAAGCACATCCAGAGTAATTAAATAACTTAGAAATAAAGATTTTTAAGAATTATAAACTCTTACCATAAAATAAAGATATACTCAATCAGAGGATCTTTGGATAAGGAAAGGAACTAGCCTGATCCTATATGGTCAAGATAATATTTATGCGATCTTCTAATAATCTTCTTTAACAAACACCAACATAAATAATATGCATTATATCTTTATTTCCTAAAAACGTTCAAGAGATAAATTTCATAATCATAAAAGATCATCACGTGCTTATCTAAATAAGGTCGAATAAATCACAACTTATCACAAAATCTCTTAAGCAAATCGTGAATGACTAACTAAATGATTCTAAACCATAACTAAGAATAGTTGTAGCAATAATCACATATTTTCAAATGGTTTTTTTAAATAGTATAAGAAAATAAAATATTTCAAACACCAAATGATAGAGATCGGGAACTTGTGAGAAGAGATATTGGAGAAATAGAGAGAAGAAATAGATTTCAGAGGGATTAGGGAAAGAATCAGAAGAATAAGATAGAAAAGAGACAAAAAGTAGGGAGAAAAGTGCAAACAACAATCATATAAATCAATTCATCATAACTTGTCCTACAAAAGAACCCTAACTCTCTATTATAGGCTAAGAAAATAAACCTACCATACTAAAACTCTTAAACAAGATAACTATGGAATAAATAAGACTCCTAATCTGAATAAACTCTAACTAAGGAATAATTCTATAACACAATTCTTGATTTCGACCATTCTCCCCGGCTTGAAAAAACTCTCCCCCATAGGGTTTGCAAAATGATACTCATCAAGAAGTGTGGAATCTCCCTTGCATGCGGCAACAAACATCAACAATCCAAATTAGGACGACCTTTCCATCGAATTAGATATAGAAAACGTCCATCTCTAGTGTTGTTCACCACATAAACCTCTTTCCAAATCAATAAGTGTGCAGATTGGAGCGTCGGTTTGCAATTAAAGTTGTATAATCTCCTGAAGCACTAGCAGAAAATTGAGGATGTCCAATAATAAGTTGGTAAGAAGTTAAATCTTTATTATTTAAATAAGGACTCTCAAATGGAGGCAAGTCCGACAAACTATCCTTAGACTCAAATAATGGTTCTTTCAATATTAAATACGGCTCAACTTCTATCTTACCATCATAACTAGAAGATAACAACTTCTCACAAGGGGTTTTATCAATATTAAGGACATCAGCCTCAATCTTTTTAGAAATACCATAAGTATCATTCTCAGATAAGTGTATAGTATTTTTATGGCCATGCTTGGGTAGGAAATTATTTTCAAAATTTCTTAATTCACATTCTTGTGATACGAGTTGTTTACGAATTTCTTCTTTTAGCTCTAATAAGATTTCATTTTATTGAGGAAGTTATCAATTGCTTGATCTATCTGAGCTATTTCTGGTGAAAACATAATGATGCAAGACTTGCCAACAAATAATTAAAAGTCCAAAATTCAATAAAAGAATAACTTTACCAAAATTTGAATAGCCCAAATGTTTGAATGTTGGCAGCCTGTTTCGTTGTCCAGTTTCAGCCCAAACTCAGCAGAATAAGGCCCAATACGTTTTCTTTTTCTCGGCCCAAACCTAGAGTGATTTTTCCAGCCCGTTTTTTTTTTAAATTTTGGCCCAATTTATCGGCCCAACCCAAAATTGAATTTTTTTGGCCCAACTGGTGACAACAAACATAATAATTCGCCTGACCCAGAACTTGACGCAGCGGCGGTGGCGAACAAGGACCGGAGCGCTGGCGGCGATCGATGACAGATGGTTGTCGTGGTGTTGATGACGGATTAGCGGCTGCTGAGTGGTGGTGATGGTGGTTGCAGATCTCGCGACTGGATTTCACGATTTTGGGTTTGGCAAAGACGGAGCAAATTGGACGTGCTGTAGCGACGGCCTGATTGAATTTTGATGTCAATGGCGGAGCTAAGTCGCGCGACCGGCGATGGGGATGGTGATGGTGTTGACGACGGTGCCGACCGCCTGATGGAAGACTCGATGTGTGTGAACTTTGTTTCGTGTGGGGCGCATGTTGCACACGCTCCTCTTTTTCAGATTTCTTTTCCTTTTTTTTTCTTTCTCGGCAGATTTTCTAAAAAATTTCTAACAAAGAACTCGAAATTTGAGAAATATAACTTGAACGAATTTTTATTTTATTTTATAAAAAACAAGATAGAATAATGCAGCCGAAAATAAAGGATAGGTATGGCTCTGGTGCCAAATTGATAGAGATCGGGAACTTGTGAAAAGAGATATTAGAGAAATAGAGAGAAGAAATAGATTTCAGAGGGACTAGGGAAAGAATCAGAAGAATAAGATAGAAAAGAGACAGAAAGTAGGGAGAAAATTGCAAACAACAATCATATAAATCAATTCACCATAACTTGTCCTACAAAAGAACCCTAACTCTCTATTTATAGGCTAAGAAAATAAACCTACCATACTAAAACTCTTAAACAAGATAACTATGAAATAAATAATAAGGAAATAAATAAGACTCCTAATCTAAAAAAACTCGAACCAAGGAATAATTCTATAATACAATTCTTGATTTCCATCACCAAATGACCGAATTTAGGTCCTAACAATCTCCTCCATTGGCTTCTATAGGCAAAACACTATTCTAAACCATTCTTGAAGTTGTGACAAGAGTTAGAACAATCCGAACCATAGTTGTAACATAAACAACATCTAAAAAGTTACAGAACCAAACATTACCAGAAAAGAAATTGCAACATTCGCAACAAAAAAAAGTCTCATTTTGTACCTCACAGTGAGCATTCCTCTCATAAGAGACTTTTGAGGCCAATCTTCTTGTTTACCTCCAGTAAGCTCGTTTGCAACTGCATTCATGTCAAGCTCAATTTGTAACCCAGTCCGCCTGTTCGTCCGCATAGCTGGTGTTCCCATTTCAGCGTTGATGATGTCAAGACCGAACTAGAAGATGTGACTCCTCACATAGACTTGAAACTTCTGGGCAGAATCTGGATGACCCATTTGGGTGGACAGGTTGGAGTAAAATTATGTACCACAACTGGTATATAGGGTTCCACCTTGCCCAAGGATTCTATAAATTGTCTATTCTCAAGAAAGTTGATTAGGTTAGTGCAATTATGGGACTCTTGAGGAACCGGACGTTCAATCCCCATGTACGGCTAACAAAACCATTCAATTTCTTTTCAAAATATTAAGTGAGAAATTTAGAAGAGTTAGCATTATTAACGTTGAGGAGCTCCAAAACTAGAATAACGTCTAGAAGTTAAAACATCATAGGTGCGTCAGAGAGATTACCACCTTCATCCTAACTGAATGATTTTTGAGAAGAAGAAAAAGATGATGATAATGATGATGATGATGATGAAAAGGATGATGAGGAAGCTTGCGGCTGCTTTGTTGGTGGAGCATCGTCAGAGTCAGACTCAAATCCAAACTCCTCTGTTTCAGATTCATGATGGAGGAGTTGGTGACTTCTTCTGTTTTGAGGAACAGGTTCCAACCGGACGAGAAGTAGTTGTAGGAGTTGAATTAGGATGTTCAGACGGTATCTTCGTTGCAGCAATTTGGACGAGGGGTTTCAGCAACCTCCTTGGTTTTTGTGGGTTCTTCAGATGAAGCAGGGTTTCACGAACCTGCCTTTCTTTCCTATTTTTGGAAATAGGGGATTTCATAGCAAATCTTGACGTTCCTTCAGGTGAAGCAATGTCCTTCTTCCTTTTGAAGGTGGTGGGACTAGTAACAGGGACCTCCAATTGAATGGGCTTATCAGATGGAATTTCTTCTTCATTGCCATAGACCTCCATCTCTTCATCAGGCGTGTGTTCAACTTTGTCAAGTGGGACTGGACCTGGGGTCGGTCGCACGAATTTTTGGGCTTGTCTTTTTGAACCATTGTTTAAGTGAAGAAAATGAGAGAGAGATGCGAAAGAGCGATGAGAGTAATCTGTAGAGAAATCTTTCGAAGAACAATTGAGGGTAACCAGAAGTAACAATACATATAAATAGTTATGCGCTAACGGTAATAAAACTTAATATATCTGGGGAGAGAGAGAGAGAGAGAGAGAGAGAGAGAGAGAGAGAGAGAGAGAGAGAGAGAGAGAGAGAGAGAGATAATAACATAAATTACCAAATCAAAGACCAATCAGACTAAGGACGGTATTTTAACCAAAGTGAAATACTAGGCCAAGAGTGATTCAAGGAAAGATAGGATTAATAAGATATTCTTCCAAAAAAAAATTGAAAATTGTATCTTACCAACTATGTGTAATACAAATTTGAACAGATTTGGGAGACGATCGATTTTAATGATTATCTTTACAAGATGCATAAAATTTGCAAAAGATTTGAAACAACTCAAAATTTTGCTAAACTTTGCATGGAGTGATGAAGTCATGAAATGATCACTTTGGACTTATAACTAAATTCAAAAGATATGTAAATGCATAGAAAAAAAAATTAATTCACACAACCAAGTAAACCTTGAAAATTTTCCCACATTGCATCATACACCAAATATCAGTGGCTTTCACTCATCACTTTATTTCATGAAGGGTAGCTCTTTTCAATTGAGTATACGCATAGGATAAGAAACTCATAGCTTTCACACATTCAATTTTTTTACTAATGGTAGCTTTTTCCAGTCAAAGAAAATTTTCTTAATTGGCTGATTCATGCTTTTGTTTTTGCATGTGGCTGTTTTTGATGTATACATGCTTCTATTTTTGCACGCTGTGCAACAAACTTTTCTTTTGAAATATGATACTTTCATCATACTGTAATTTCTCATCATGTTTGAACACGTCTTTGATCTGTTTGAATAGAAGACAAATAAATAAGACTACGAATATAACAATCAAGAGGAAACAAGATTGTGAAAAAAAATAAAAATTCTCTGCATCTTTTTCTAATGAAGAAGGATGATCCACTAAATATTCAAAACATGAGAAACCTCACTCATGCGTCAAATTACATTTTCAATGAATCGAAACAATCCCCAATGTAAGCAACATATCTAATCAAGATGATGGAATAATCATCCTCACATTATCTTTGGACAAATAGAATGAATCACCTTTTTGGAAGACATCAACATTTAAATTTCGAACCATCAGAGTCAACTCAGCCAAGTATTTCACTGCTATCAGCCCACAACTCATAAACATACTCTTTGTTGGGGTTGTCAGAACACAAGCTTGGTCTGACTTGGGGGCAAGTTGTAACGAGGTAGCGTTCTGTTGCAACTTACAAACTTTAAAACAATTATCAGCATATCTTGTGACTTGCATAACACAAATTCCCATTTTGTTTTTAACATAACAACTATTCTGATAAAAGCACACAGTCCCTATCACACAGTCCAGTCCGTATCACACAGTTAACTGACACTAATTAATTTTCTTTGGAATCTTTCAGCATAATAGACATCATGTAAAGTAGGACTACCTTTGATGTTAAGACTGCCTTTTCCAAAAAAAAACACAGAAATGTCCATCACCACAAACTACAGAACAGGGAATTTTTTTGAAAACATTGATAGTATATTTTTGTTTCAAGTGACATGCTTTGAGCTCTCACTATCTGTACCAAGCATCCGATACTCTTTTTGAACCTTATAGACAATAGAGAAAGCATTAAAATTGGAATTGCTTACCCAATCATTCTGCCATATGTTTCTCGGGTTTGTTGTAGCTGGTGTATCCATGTAATGGGGATGTCTTGCAACTGTTCATGTTCCTCCATTGTAATCCTCAAAATTTATTGGTGGCTTAACACCACGGTATCCCCAGAGTTGATAGCAGTTAGGTCGAATGTGACCTCTAACTCCACAACGATGGCATACTGGCATAAAATTAGACCTATTCCTGTTCTAAAAAAACCAAGTGTTATAAGCATCAAAATGAATTTGTTTGGAATGAACAATTTTACCTTCAATTTTTTTGAGTCACAGGATGATGGATATTATTCTTGACAAACTTACATTCTTTAAGAACTTTGTTATATATGTAACCAAGACCTGATTGATCACTCTTTGGTCTTTGCATATCAAGCACATGATAAGTTTAGTTCTTGAGTTCATCATTTTGACATTCTTCTGAACTTCTCCAAGGTTTGTTTGAACCTCACTTAGTTTATGTTCTAATAACAGAGCAGAAGCCTTTGAATCTTCCAAATTTTGCTGAAGTTGTTCCTTTTCTCACTCCAGTGCGACATTGATCATCTGAGGTTGCTCTTTATCTTTCTTCGACTAGTCTCTTTCAATTCTGAGTGCAACATTGGTTACAGTGAGAGCTCTCCACTTATCTGAAAGTTCAAGAAAATTTGACTTTACTTGATCTAAGTCGTTTTCTCCTTGTTCTTTGTTTGGCTTTACAGTGAGGGTGCGGGACTATTGCAATAGCGAAAATCCCCATGGATGTAGTAAGAGCAATGTTCCTTGTTCTTTAGTGTCTTCCTCACTTTGATCAGATTCACCTTCACTCTAGGAGGTGATCATTACCTTACTTTTGTTTTTTAAGTTTGCACACTCGGAACGAATATGTCCACCCCCAAAACATTCTATGCATTGAATACCTTTACTCTTCCTTTGGATCTCAAGATCATTAGCAGCAGAAGTATAATTAGAATCATAATTCGAAGAGTTTGTATTTGAAACTTCCATTTTCCGTGATTTTGAAAATCTACGGAAATTCTGTGACAGGAGCCCGACTACCTTATCATAGTCTTCTGAACTTTCATTCTTGCCTTTCCCTTGGGTAGCAACGGTAGGACTTGTAGTTTTCTCATTTTTTATCTTTAGTTCGAAAGTCGACAGAGACCCCATAAGTTCCTCCTATGTCATGTTCTCAATATCTTTGGCCTCTTCGATGACTTCAATTTTCATGGAAAATCTTTTTGGTAGAGATTGCAGAGCACTTAGTACCAACTTGGTTTCATTGAACACCTGAAATAAAGGCTTCATTAGCTATATGACGCAGTTTAGTATCGAATAGAGTAATGGTTTCATCTTTCTGCATTCTCATTGCTTCAAATTGAGTGTTGAGCATTTGACGCTTGGATCATTTAACTACTGTTGTCCCTTGATGTGAAATTTTGAGTGCATCCCAAGCATCTTTTGCTATTGTGTGTTTGGACACCAGCTTGGACTGATTCATGTCCACTCCATTTAGAATTAAGTTAAGGGGAATTGAATGGTAGTTGGCATGAATGTCTTCAGCGTCTGTCCGTCAACTATGTTTTTTTCTTTTCCATCTTAATCCTTTGGTGAAGTCCAGCCTTTTATGATGGCTTTCCACGGTTTTTGGTGACTTTTCTTTTAGGGATGCCTTGATGCCCACGCCAATATATGGGTAGTTAAGCTCATTAAGAAGAGGTGGCCGAGTTACTAATGAGTCCTCCATATTTTGTTTCTCCATTTATGCAAAATAAGATCTGGTTCCCAGAATCTTTCACCAGTATATCGGTGCAGTGGCTCGTGATGACAGTTGTTAGATATTAATTGCAGATTATCCCAATTAAATAACTTATAATTCAGGTGCTTAAACAGTGAATATTATAGTTCCAATTACAATATTAAGACATAAGACAAATAACACCAGAATTTTTACGTGGTTCACACATTTTCGTAATCCGTGAGGCTTTCGCCTACTAAAAGAAACCTCTTTCAAAGTATCGAAGTGAATTACTCTTAGATGCCTTGACTTTAACTCATCGAATCTCTTCTATAGTTAAAACCTGTATGACATGCCTTTGCTACTTCTACTTCATCTGAGTGAAGATGTCCTGCCTCGTTCAAACTCCCTTCGACCTTGTTGGACTCTTTTTACAATGTTTCAACTTGACTTTAAATAGGAGTATTCTATGAAACTTAATATGAACGATCCTTACGAAAACTTAAAATAAAAATAAACTCAACACTTGAATCCTTAACTATGACTCTTATTTATACTAATCTTCATAGATTTAGGATAAGAACGATCTTCAAATGACAATGACAATGTTTTTCCTACAAAGCAGAGATTATCTAGAAAGGAATGGTAAGATCAATTAATCAGAATATATCCAAAATAAGTTAAATCAGAGTAATATATAGAATATAAATTCCAGTAAAACGCGAAAAACACATTCAGATTTATTAAATAACTTAGAAATAAGGGTACCTAAGAATTATAAACTCTTACCAAGAAATAAAGATATACTCAATCAGAGAATCTTTGGATAAGGAATTACCCTAATCCTATATGGTCAAGATAATATTTAAGTGACCTTCTAATAATCTTCTTCAACAAACACCGGCATAAATAATATTCACCATATCTTTATTTCCTAAAGACGTTCAAGAGATAAACTTTTATAATCACAAAAGACTCACTCAATGACTTTAAACTATAACTAAGAAAAGTTCTAGCAATAATCACATATTCTCAAATGGTCGTTTAAACAATATAAGAAAATTTAATAGTTCAAACACCAAAGGACCGAATCTAGGTCCTAATAAGATGTACCTGAACCTAGGGGAGGCAAATGGATCAACCGGGCCCGGATCCGGGTCTGATCCATTAGGATTTGGATCCAACCGGATCCAAATGGTAGGATCCCAAATGGATGCAACCTGGATCGGATCCAGGTCTGGATCTACACAGTACTATTTTTGGGTCCAACCACGTATCCGGACGGACCCACCATGGGTTCGAGTGGATCCAATTGCGGATCCACATAAATCCCAGCGGATCCATGGACGGATCCGAGTGGATCCATTTTGGTGGATCCATCTAATCAACCAAATTCAACTCCATCCAATCTTTTCTGCCCATCCACCGACCCTAATTCAGGAGTTTGTATCATTATTACTCAATTCTCACCCAAAAAGAATGTAGTTTGTAATATTAGTTTCAATTATTTTATCATTATAAGTAATCTATGTCAAAATTTCCCGCTTCTTTTTGTTTTTTTCTTTTTTTTTTGTACTAATGTCTATATATTCACAGAGATAAATAATAATATAAATTAACTCCAATTTTATATACTAAATTTTCATTATTATGAAAATTAAGTAAAACGTATTGCAACTCTTACTGGTCAATGGCTCAGTGCTTAAGAGTTAAAATATCCTGAGTGTCAATTTAATGTAGTCATATTGCTATCAATTGGGATCTACCTCTAGACTAAAAATTCTCTTGGTAGTCCCTTAAATTTTCCAAGAAAACACTTCTAGACTCCATATTTGTCTTTGTTTTTTCTTACTTTTTTATTTTTACTATTAATAAAAATTGAGTGCATTTTTTATTATAACCAAAAAAACTAATATTTGTTCTCATGCAGGGCAGCTAGAGGGGCATTTAGCCCCCACTCCACCCCTCCCGCATCATATGTGTGTGTGTGTGTGTTTATATATATTATGTATTATATTATATGCATTTCACTATATGCCTTACTTCGCACAAAACTTAGAAATAATTATATATGTGTGTGTGTGTGTGTTAAATCATAACTTATACGTTACTGAGCAGAAAACTTTACAAATATTATCGCTATTTTTTCTAAACTTTTTTATGTAATAATTAAAAGCAAAGATGATAGTATAATACAATACATAATCATATATTTTATATTTTAAATAGGATAATTAAAATATCTCTAAATTACTTACATCATTCAATGTATATTATGGAGCCTTCCGGATCCGTGACTGGATCCTTCCAGATCCGTGACTGGATCCGCGCGGATCTATGACTGGATCTGCCAGGATCTGGACATGGATTCGTGCGATGTGCGGATCCACATTTGGATCCGGGTGGATCCGCAATGGATCCAAGTCCACCTAGGATCCGCCGGATCAGCCTGGTTCTGGATCCGTGCCAGATTTGCAGTAGATCGGATCCAATGGATCCTCAATGGATCCAGTTGGATCCATGGACCTGGATCCAGTTTGCCACCCCTACCTGAACCAAAGACATATGATCGGGGGAATAACTGCACTGCCAAATATAAAGAAGGGGTGGGAGTAGCAATGAAGACGGAGGAGGAGGATGAAGAAAGAGGCGAATGATAACATAAGATAATAAACTAATACAAAAGCAACAGATTACAAAAAATATAAATACAGAAGACCTTAAAACTTTTGGAATTTCGTTGAGTGATCAGACGAGGCAGCGGTTGGACCACCTTCCCTTAAGCTTGTTATGCCCGGCAATTGCTTCAAGGCCTCGTGGACACCAAGCTCCAAGATACAACGTCTCTCTCGGCGAACAAGTTTTTTGAAGCTGAAAAAATTGTTCCTCAGGCGAACTACTCGTGATATTTGCAGAACTCTTTTAATGCTATGAGTATGAAGATGATGTTTTTCGGCTGAAGAACAAAGGAGCCTGCAGGCCTCCTTTTATAGGTAAAAAAATCGTAACAGCCACAAATCACATTAAGGAGGGGAATCAATATTGTCATTAACGTCTCACACATTTTGGACAATAAAACCTGCTCCATTAAGCTGCTAAAGCGTTTGGAAACGCTCAGCAATTAACCGCAGTATTAAGTGTGAGTTTTGACTAATTTTAAAATTTGAAAATTTAAATCAGTTTATTTGTTTTAAAAAATAAATAAAATTTTACCAAAAAGATTAAGCTGCCTTCCTGACAGGGACACCCGAGACGCGACGCGGACGTACGACAACGACGGCGCAAGGAGCCAATCTTCTAAAGTTCACTACATCCTCTTGATGCATGTTTGTAGATAAACATTCTCAAACAAGGAACTTTTTCCAATGTGGGACTTTTCCCACTTACTCATGTGCCTGAAGGCAATTCTTTCACACTTACATTTTATTTGGGCTCACTCAAATGGGCCAAGTAATCTCACTTGCATTGTTTAGGCCTCAATGCCTAAAAAAAATTCCCAACAATTTCAATGAAATCGGACTACTGAATTCGTGAAAAACAAACTAGTCCAGATTGAGTCTTAAATCCTGCGTGCAACAAATTTCTGCAAAAACGCTAACTCTTTTTCGACTGCATCATAATGGATTAGCTTGGACAAAGGGAATAATACTAGATGCTTGAAAATGTTTTCTTTAGAAAATGAAGAAGAATGGGATGTACCTGAAACAGAGAAATCAGAGCTGAGGAAGAATTGCATTGCATATATAACAAAAAAGGGGTAGGAGTAACAATAAAGATAGACGCGGAGGAAGAGGTCGAAGAAAGAATGTGATGATAACCACGAGTTAAGGAGAAACTTAATGACAACAAACTCAGAAGTTAAAATAATTATTGCGTATCAAAGCAAGACAAAATGCGAAGAAACAGTTACGTGGTTAGGAAGGTTGGCCCGTCTTAATGAAATGAGCGCACTAAAAAGAATGAAAAGTTATTATGTTCACCGCATTAAAGATAGAAATCTATAGGCAGTATAGACAATATGGAGGAGATACTAGTAAAGCAAAATGCATTATATGGATTTTACACACTTAAAAGAAAATCTCTAAACCGTTGAAAACTTCCTAATTTTTGTTTTGTGCATCTTGTGATCTTATCTTAAATACCTCAAGCAACCTTCTAAATGTAGACAATTTATAGCCAGCAACAGTGCACATTAAGACGAGAAGTCAATGTACAATTAAGCAAAAAGATCTTTATTACTCAAGTTCTTGAAATCCTGCTACTGAAATAGAAGCTCCTGTGGTTGCACTATATGCAAATTCTTTTAGCAAAAATTTCAGCCCAGATTTTATATAAATCAGCATGGCATTTTAGCTATTCGTCTTTTTTTGTTTGCTTCAATCGGCTTAATATCACTGGCACGGCTAGAGCTGCATTCTTCCTCAAAGCATCCATTACGTCAACCACGTGGTCACCATATAAGCTTTCAATGCACCGAGGGTGAAAAACGAAAGCAGTAACGAGGAAATGTTATTTTACCTTAACAACCAGAACTATGCATGGAGGATTCCAAAAACCTTAGTGGCTAATACCTGTCAAATGATCTTTTGTAATGAATGACAAGTCTATCTTATCCGTAGGAGAATTTACACGGTCGAAGATTTCTTCAAGTTGAACTATTATTAAATTGACAGATTCCAAAAGCATGTCGCTTTGAAACCTATTATCATAATCATATCACATAATGACAGTTAGTGCTCATAAATGTATTAGAACCTCATCTTATCTTCATTTGATGAAAAATGGAGAAGAGGAAAGAAATACCATAAACGATTGACATTCCTCGACCTGTTTTCGATGAAATTAGACTACTAAATTTTTCAAAAACTAACGGGTCTAGATTAAGCCTTTAGTCCCGCGTGTATCAAATTTCTGCGAAAACACCAACGCGTTTTTGACAAAGTTTTTATGTTCACATCATTAATGATAGAAATCTATAGGTAGTAAAGAAAATATAGATGATATCCTAGTAAACCGAAATGCATTATATGGATTTTACACACTTAAAAGAAAATCTCTAAACCGCTAAAAACTTCCGAATTTTCGTTTTTTGCATCTTGTGATCGCATCTTACCAATATCTCAAGCAACCTTCTAAATGTAGAGAATTTATAGCCAGCAGCTGTGCAAATTGAGACTGGAAGTCAATGTACAATTAAGCAAAACGATCTTTAGTACTAAGTTCTTGAAATCATGCTACTAAAATAGAAGATGTTGTGGTTGCGCTAGCTGCGATATTTTTAAGAATAAATTTATTCCCAAATTTTATATAAATCAGCATGGCATCTTAGCCATTAATCTTTTTGTTTTTTTGCTTCAACCGGCTTAATATCACCGGCACGGCTAGAGTGGCATTGTTCCTCATTGCATGCATTACGTCAAGCCCATGGTCACCATATAAGCTTTCAATGCACCGAAGGTGAAGAACTAAAACATTTGATGAGTCAATTTTGTACTCATTATTCATATGTCAAATAGACTGTTTTATTATATGTTCGCTGATTATTTTTAGTATTTTTACTTGTTTTCCTTTATTTTATTGTTTATGAGTCATTTTTGTGAAAAGGGATGAAAATGAGCTAAAAAGATAATTTCTGTGCAATTTATGCGAGCAGGAGAGCAAAGGAATGCAAAGAGGAGAAATCGCTTGTGTAAGCAATTGGTTGACACTTAAGAGGAACCTAAAGCGATCTCTTTTGACTGAAGAATGACAGAATCCCAATTCAGCTGCCGCCGCATGAAAACTGTAATCGATCACTTAGAAATTGCTTTGACTTGAAAAATTAGGTTTTGAGAAGAATTAAAGAGTCTGACATTCCAAGCAAGAGAGATTATAAAAGGGAAGACATAAACATTCAGAAGAAGAGTGCCAGAGCAGCCAGTCGAAGAAAGTAGTAGAGAAACTGGTGAATACTTTTGGAGAAGAGTCTTTGAGTCAAACTTTTGTGAAGATCAGAGAAGATAGAGAAGAACGAAGACCAAAGCAGTGATTGAGTTGATGTTCTTTAGTTATTCGTTGACTTGAATTGAGTTTGTCGATTTGAATATTGCATTTATTTCTGTACGTTTGTTTGGAAGAGATCTTTGCTTTAGTTAGCTTTATTCAAGACCATGGTTTATTTTATAGATGTTTTCATGTTTACTCTAATTATGCATATATAGCTAGATCCATCCCGTGTTGTAAGACGATGGGAGTATTTGGGTAGAGATCATGTCGACATGATTGTGTTGAGATGAGTGTGTGAGGAACAATTAGATTGAACTTATAACTTGAGTTATATGCTTTATGTGCGTCATGAACACATAATAGATTAGATTCGTTTGTCAGATGCAACCACGGAACTCATGGGATATATCTCATGGGTTATAAAATTCCACATGTCGTGCGATGATAGCGTGTTGAACGAGAAGACGAGGGTAATTCATTGAAGTAAATGTGTTTGGAGGAACATCGTACACGTATTAACATTCTGAATTACATTCCAAAATCCAAAATATAGTTCATAAATGTCAGCGCACACTTTATTTAAATAAGCACGACGTTTTAGCCTTTCTTCTTTTTTCTATATCATCCTGTTTAACAATGAGCGAAGAGAAACTTAATGACAACAAATCTTAAGATTAAAGAAATATAGCGTGTAAAAGTAAGACAAAATGCGCAAAATCAGTTACGTTCTCGGGAAGGTTGGCCTGTCTTAATTAAATGACTGCACTAAAAGAACCACAACTTATTATGTTGACCGCATTAAAGATAAAAATCTATAGGCAGTATAGACAATATGGAAGAGATACTAGTAAAGCAAAATGCATTATATGGATTATACACACTTAAAAGAAAATCGCTAAACCGCTGAAAACTTCCTAATTTTTGTTTTGTACATCTTGTGATCTTATCTTACCAATAACTCCAGCAACCTTCAATAATGTAGAGATTTTGTATCCAGCAACAATGCAAATTAAGACGGGAAGTCAATGTACAATTAAGCAAAAAGATCTTTAGTACTCAAGTTCTTGAAATCCTGCTACCGAAAATAGAAGCTCATGTGGCTATATGCAATATTTTTTAGCATAAATTTCAGCCCAGATTTTATATAAATCAGCATGGCATTTTAGCTATTCGTCTTTTTTTTTTTCTTCAATTGGCTTAATATCACTGGCACGACTAGAGCTGCATTCTTCCTCAATGCATCCATTACGTCAACCCTATGGTCACCGTATAAACTTTCAATGCACCGAAGGTGAAGAACGAAAGCATTAACGAGGAAATGTTATTTTACCTTAACAACTAGAATTATCATGGAGGATTCCGAAAACCTTATTGCCTAATACCTGTGAAATGATCTTTTGTAATGAATGACTAGTCTTTCTTATCCGTATGAGCATTTATACGGTGGAATATTTCTTGAAGTTGCAATATGATTGAATTGACAGATTCCAAAAGCATGTTGCTCTAAAACATATTAACATAATCATATCATATAATGACAGTGCTCATAAATGTATTAGAACCTCATCTAATCTTCATTTGTTGAAAAATGGAGAAGAGGAAAGAAATGCCATAAAAAATTGGCATTCTTTGACCCGTTTTCGATTAAATGAGACTACTAAATTTGTGAAAAACAAACTAGTCCAGATTGAGTCTTAAATCCTGCGTGCAACAAATTTCTGCAAAAATGCCAACTCTTTTTCGGCTGCATCATAATGGATTAGCTTAGACAAAGGGAATAATACTAGATGCTTGAAAAAGTTTTCTTTAGAAAATGAAGAAGAGTGGGATGTACCTGAAACAGAGAAATCAGAGCTGAGGAAGAACTGCATTGCCATATATAACGAAAAAGGGGTAGGAATAACAAGAAAGATAGACACGAGGAAGAGGTCGAAGAAAGACTGTGATGATAACAACGAGTGAAGGAGAAACTTAATGACAACAAACTCTGAAGTTAAAATAATTATTGCGAATAAAAGCAAGACAAAATGCGAAGAAACAGTTACGTGCTTGGGAAGGTTGGCCCGTCTAAATGAAATGACCACACTAAAAAGAATAACAAGTTATCATGTTCACCGCATTAAAGATAGAAATCTATAGGCAGTATAGACGATATGGAGGAGATACTAGTAAATCAAAATGCATTTTATGGATTATACACACTTAAAAGAAAATCTCTAAACCATTGACAACTTCCTAATTTTTGTTTTATGCATCTTGTGATCTTATCTTACCAATACCTCAAGCAACCTTCTAAATGTATAGAATTTATAGCCAGCAGCAGTGCAAATTAAGACGGGAAGCAATGTACAATTAAGCAACAAGATCTTTATTACTCAAGTTCTTGAAATCCTGCTACTGAAATAGAAGCTCTTGTGGTTGCGCTATATGCAATTGTTTTTAGCATAAATTTCAGCGCAGATTTTATATAAATCAGCTTGGCATTTTAGCTATTTGTGTTTTTTTTTTTTTTTGCTTCAATCAGCTTAATATCACTGGCACGGCTAGAGCTGCACTCTTCCTCAAAGCATCCATTACGTCAACCCCATGGTCACCATATAAGCTTTCAATGCACCGAAGGTGAAGAACTAAAGCATTAACGAGGAAATGTTATTTAACCTTAACAACCAGAACTATGCATGGAGGATTCCGAAAACCTTAGTGGCTAATACCTGTCAAATGATCTTTTGTAATGATGACAAGTCTATCTTATCCGTATGAGCATTTACACGGTCGAAGATTTCTTCAAGTTGAACTATTATTGAATTGACAGATTCCAAAAACATGTCGCTTTGAAACCTATTATCATAATCATATCATATAATGACAGTTAGTGCTCATAAATGTATTAGAACCTCATCTACTCTTCATTTGATGAAAAATTGAGAAGAGGAAAGAAATACCAAAGCCAATTGACATTCCTTGACATATTTTCGATAAAATTAGACTACTAAATTTTTCAAAAACTACTTGGTCTAGGTTAAGCCTTTGATCATGCATGTATCAAATTTCTGCAAAAACACCAACGCGTTTTCGATTCCATCATAATGGCTTAGCTTAGACAAAGGGAATGATACAGGATACTTGAAAAGGTCTTTAAAAAAAAAAGAAAATAAAAGAGTGGGATGTAACTGAAACAGAGAAATCGGAGGTGAGGAAGAACAACATTGCTATATATAATGAAGGGGATTAAATCATTTTTGGTGCCTCAAATTGGCACGATTTCAATATTGGTGCCTTATTGAGGCAGCCATCAAAATTGGTGCCTTAACTCGGAATTTTTATCAATTTTGGTGCCATGTCGCCGGAAAACTTGAAATTTGGCAGGAATTGCTTACGTTGACGTGACATAGCAAAAAATTTAGGGATTTTGATCCAAGTCAACCCACCACATAAGCAATACTCCACATATACCGCCACATGTGAAATTTTAAAAAAAAAACTTAAATCCACATATTTATATAAATTCCAAAAAAAAAAATCCTTTCAAATTGTTGTAATTAAAAAATTTTTAAAAAAAAATTTATCAAATTTTTCTAATTTCATAAACAATTAATCACAAAAACAAAATAAAATTTTCTTAACTCCAGCCACGGCCGGTTTGGGCTTGGCTTGGGTTGTTAGGACCTCCGCCTCCTCTTCCACCACCTCCTCCAACACCGTACTCCTCATCGTCATCGTCGATAAAATCCGATCTGCCTCTTTTTCCCTTCGTTTTTCCACCGCCGCCGCCGTACTCCTTATCTTCCCTTTCGTCCACGTCCTCGTAAATCAAATCGTTATCACTTCAATTTCAATCCAAAAAAAAATAAAATAATATTACAAAACCTGCTTGTGATGAGATTGAACAGCCGGGGAAATCAGGCGAAAATTCTTGAGAGAATCATGGCCCCAACTGTTGGGTGACGACAATGATTTGGAGGGTTTAAATGCATAATAATTTTTTTGGGGTGAAGAGGTGAAGGAGATGAAGATTTTTTTATTTATTTTGTTTTGTTTTTTAATTATTTGTTTATGAAATTAGATAAATATGTTCAAATTTTATTTTTAAAATTTTTAATTACAATAATTTAAAATGAATTTTTTTTTTTTTGGAATTTATATTTTTTCATTATTTTTCTTTCTTTTTTATTTTAAAATACAAAAATGTTTATACTTTAAATTTATAAATACAATTTCTTATACAATTTTTTTATTCCTTTTAATTTTTTTATTTTAATTACTTACGTGGCGGTATATGTGGCGAATTTCTTCCACGTGTCTTTGACTATGGTCAAAATTCCCAAATATATTGCCATGTCACGTCCACGTAAGCAATTCCAGCCAAATTTCAAGTTTTCCGGCGACATGGCACCAAAATTGATAAAAATTCCGAGTTAAGGCACCAATTTTGATGGCTATCTCAGTAAGGCACCAATATTGAAATCGTGCCAATTTCGGGCACCAAAAATGATTTAATCCCTATAGTGAAGAAAAGGTAGCAGTAACAATAAAGATATACGCGGAGGTGGAGGTCCCAGAAAGAATGTGATGATAACTATGAGGGAAGGAGAAACTTAATGACAACAAACTTAGAAGTTAAAAATCTTATAGCGTGTAAACGCAAGACAAAATGTGAAGAATCAGTTATGTGTTTGGAAGGTTGGCCTGTCTTAATGAAATGACTGAACCAAAAAGCAGATAAACCTTGATCAACAATGAACACTAAAATACTAGCAAGCACTAGGAAATCAAGGTAAATAACATTAAAAACACCACGTTATTATGTTAAAGGAATTAAAGATAGAAAGTTTACGCAGTAAACCCAATATAGACGAGAATTTGCCAACTAAAAAAAGAAAATACATTATATGGATTATACACACTTAAAAGAAAATCTGTAACCCATTGTTAACTTCCAAATTTTGTTGTCGTGTATCCGTGATCATATCATGCCAATATCTCAAGCAACCTTGTAAATGTAGAGAGTTTATAGCCAGCAAGAAGTGCAAATTAAGACGGGAAGTCAATGTACATGTTAAGCAAAATGATCTTTAGTACTCAAGTTCTTGAAATCGTGCTGCTGAAAATAGAAGCCTCTATGGTCGAGCTATCTGCGATAGTTTTTAGAATAAATTTCAGCCCAAATTTTATATAAATCAGCATGGAATTTTACCCATTAGTCTTTTTTTTTGTTGCTTCAACCGGCTTAATATCACCGGAACGGCTAGAACTGCATTGTTCCTCATTGCATCCATTACGTCAAGCCCATGGTCACCATATAAGCTTTCAATGCACCGAAGGTGAAGAACTAAAATATTTGATGAGTCAATTTTGTACTCATTATTCATATGTCAAATAGACTGTTTTATTATATGTTCGCTGATTATTTTTAGTTTTTTTACTTGTTTTCCTTTATTTTATTGTTTAGGAGTCATTTTGGTGAAAAAAGGATGAAAATGAGCTAAAAGATGAATTATGTGCAATTTATGCTAGCAGGAAAGCAAAGTAATGCAAAGAAGAGCAATCTCTTGTGTAAGCAATCGGTTCTAACTGAAGAATGACGGAACTCCAATTCAGCTGCCGCCGCATGGAAACTGTAATCGATCACTTAGAAATCGGTTTGACTCAGAAAATTAAGTTTTGAGGATAATTAAAGAGTATGACTTTCCAAGCGAGAGAGAATATAAAAGGGAATACCTAAACACTCGGAAGAAGAGAGACAAAGAAAGTAGTAGAGAAACTGGTGAATACTTTTGCAGAAGAGTCTTTGAGTCAAACTTTTGTGAAGATCAGAGAAGATAGAGAAGAACGAAGACCAAAGAAGTGATTGAGTTGATGTTCTTTAGTTATTCGTAGACTTGAATTGAGTTTTGTTGATTTGAATATTTCTTTTATTTCCGTACGTTTGTTTGGACGAGATCTTTGCTTTATAGATGCGAGTAATTTCTCCTTAATGAAGTCGTGAGAGTAAGGCTGTATAGAGAGCTCTAACCTGTCACCTTCACATTTTAATAGTATCTTTTCATATTGATTTTTCTGCATGTGTTTCAATGAGTAATCCTCACTTCCTGAATTGACACATACCCAGCGATCATTCAGCACTTCAGAGCCAATTTCGCGTCTCTCCCTTGATGATGGAATTGGATACTGTCATATGGAAATGACAACAGAAAGAGTTAAAAAAACCTTGAACACCCAATAATTGAAAATTAAATAAGTAAATTTTGGAAGAAGTCAATAACTTGGGGTGCAGCTATCGCATTTAGAGAGATCAAGTTCATGAATGGCTTTCGACATAGATTTCTCTTTGTTGTTAATGGCGTCCTTTCTGGTTTTTCTGTTCCTGTTAGGATTATCCCCATCTCTAAACCCTAAACAAAAAGGTTGCCAAATAAAAAAAGCATTCAGGGGAAGTAAAAGTACAAACAGGAAGCAAAGATGACATGGAATTACCAATCTTCTCAATGTAAGGTATCAAATCATTGTTTAACAAAAAAAAAGGTATCAAATCATCACACTCCTTCATAAGGTCTGGATGGTTTCCAACTAAAGTAGCCATCTGAGATAGTTAAAATGTGCAAAGAGATTAGCCACCCTATCAAAGACATGATTTTAAAAGTTATTCAATGGGCAATTCTTTATAATCTCATCCCATTTAAAATGGTAAATGAATCGAGAAGGGGAGTGTTATTCACATAGAACAGAATACGATGTTTCTCAAGATAGCATAATATTACTGTTCATAATCTTCGAAACGTATTGAGACTATCATCAATATCAAACTTTAGTTGCATGCGGGAATGATCATCAAGCACTTTCATGGGGGTTACACTCTACCTTGTTATCTTACATGTAACTTATTAGTATATTTCTAGCACTTGTTCTTTTGGGCTCTTGAATTTGGTTCGACTCTTGCAAAATGCTGAGCTTTTCTAGATGCAGCTGCTTTACATGAACATAACATGTGTTGTACAACATAAAATCACAGATTTTTCATGGAAATGGTAGAAGTATCACTGATTGTATCCCTTGGCAACGACAAAGTTGTTAGTAATTATTTAAACCCAAACACCTCAACTTAACTTTATCAGATGGTTCTTGTAGCCAATCCACATAGAGATTCATATTCTGCAAAAGAGAATCTTAATGGGATCTTCATTCTTGATTTTCATAAGAATCTATCATGGTATATTCTCTAAGATTTTTAACAAGAGCTTGTCAGAATTAAGAAACATGTAACTAATTCTAAAGGAAAAAAAGAATACATAATGATTTTGATAACATTAACTTTAGTTAATAATAAATAGTGAAAATAAGAGTCTAAAGCAAGCGAGCAATGACTGTTGTTACACAGAACTTTTGTGCTTGAAATAAACCTATGGAGGAGTAAATAAATTATCACCAGTGGTGTTTTCGGTAATGATAATCGTTGTCAGCTTCTTTTCTACCTTGATGAAACCAATCTGTAGTGCAAGCAGATCTCCTTGTAATACTGAAGCTGCCATCATCGTCCCAATCGTTATTGTCTCTATCATTGTTTCCTTCTCCAGAAGCAGACCTCTGAACCAACTGTGCAGAAACAGTACATAATACCATTCAGATATATAACCACATAATCACTGAAGAGCTAGAAACTTACTTTACCAGCATCAGCAGGCCCAGCGAAGGCCGTGTGAGAGACACAATCGGACGTATTTGGGAGAAAACGAGTGAAATCGCGAAGTAGGTCGTTATGGTATATAAGGAGTGCGGTAACCTAACAAAAAATCTTGAATCACAAAAATGGTTGTTTGGAGAATATAAGACAACTTGATAGTTCAAACACTAATGGACCGAGTCCTGGTCCTAACAAAATGCATTATATGGATTATATACACTTAAAATAAAATCTCAAAATGAGTGCAAACCTCGAGACTTTTGTTTTGTACATCCTGTGATCATATCGTACCAATAACTCAAGCAACCTTCTAAATGTAGAGAATTTATAGCCAGCAAACCGTGCAAATTAAGATGTCAATGAACAATTAAGCAAAATGATGTTTAATATTCAAGTACTTGAAATCCTGCTACTGAAAATAGAAGCTCATGTGGTCGTGCTATCCGCGATAGTTTTAAGCATAAATTTCACCCAAGAATTTATTTAAATCAGCAAGGCATTTTAGCCATTCTTCTTTTTTCTGCTTCAACCGGCTTAATATAACTAGCACAACTAGAGCTGCATTCTTCCTCAATGCATCCATTACGTCAACCCCATGGTCACCATAAAAGCGTTCCATGCACCGCAGATGAAGAACTAAAACATTAACAAGGAAATGATATATATTATCTTAACATCAAGAAATATGCACTGAGGATTCAAAAAACCTTATTGGCGCTGATACCTTCCAAATGATCCTTTGTAATGAGTGAATTGTCTATCTTATCCGTGTGAGAATTATAAATGGTTTAAGATTTCTTCAAGTTGCATTGTTGTTGAATTAACAGATTCCAAAAGCATATCGCATTCAAACCTGTTATCATAATCATATCTCATAATGGCATTTAGTTCTCATCAATGTATCAGAACCTCATCTAGTCTTCATTTGCGGAAATTGGAGAAGAGGAAAAGAAATAGCATAACCAATTGACATTCATGGACCCGTTTCCAATGAAATTAGACTACTAATTTGGGAAACACGAACCGGTCTAAAGTAAGCATTTAATACTGCATGCATCAAATTTCTGAAAAAACGCCAACGGTTTTTCGACTGCATAATAATGTCTTAGCAGACAAAGAAATGATAGTTGATGCTTGCAAAAGGTTTTTTAATGGAACAAAGAAGAATGGGACATACTTGCACCAGAGAAATCAAAGCTGAGAAAAAATTGCATTGTTGTATATAATAAAGAAAGACGAGTAAACATAAAGATAGTCGCGGAGTAGGAGGTCAAAGAAACAAGTCAATGACAACTATGAGGGAAGAAGTAAGTTAATGAGAACAAACACTTAAGATTAAAAGAATTATAGCCTGTAAAGGTAAGACAAAATGTGCAAAATGAGTTTTGTGCTCTAGAAGGTTGGCTCGTCTTAATGAAACTTGTTAGAAAAGGGCCAACAGTCTGGTACTCTCTTGGTTATTAAACTCTGTTTCTAAAGAAATTCGATATAGTTTGTTGTATTTTACATCGGCTATTGATGTTTGGTTGGAGTTAAAAACACGTTATGATAGAACTGATGGATCGAGGGTTTATCAATTGCAAAAGTCCCTATCTACTATTTATCTACTATTTCTCAGGGTTCTGTATCCATCACTGCTTACTATAACTCATTTCGCACACTTTGGGATGAATTTGTGTCACAGAGACCTATTGTAGCCTGTAGTTGTGGGCATTGTGTTTGTGATGTCAACAAGAACATGGTGGAATTGCAGAGATCTGACTTTGTGATGATGCTTTTGATTGGTTTGAATGATTCCTTTAATGCCTTGAGGAGCCAGATCCTCTTGATATCCCCTTTGCCTTCTTTGAGTAAGGTTTACTCTATGCTCTTGCAAGAGGAAAATCAAAGAATCTTGCATTCTTCTGCTACTACTGAGGACTTTGCTATGTTTACTAGATCCTCAAATCAATCTAAACCTCCTGTCCCTCCTACTTTTGGGAATTTTCAGAACAAGTTTACCAAGAATCCTAAAGACAAGAAAAGACTTAAATGCACTCATTGTGGGTTCAATGGTCATACTATAGACAGGTGTTTCCAACTCATAGGTTATCCACCGGGTTGGGATGGTCCTACAGGGAAGCGTCAAGCTTCTCCTCATACTGCTAACATGGTTCAGTCTTTTGATGGTCAGCCTCAAACAGAAACTCATTCTGCCAAGGTGGAGATTCCACAGGATTTGTATGACAGACTCGTGTCTTTGACCAAGAACCAAGCTCCTCATGTTCCTGAAGCTCCATCTGTTGCTGAACCATCTTATCATCACACTGCAGCGACTGCTACTATGGGTATTTCTCACAGAGTTTGTTCTTCTATAACTCCCTCTACTTTGCATACTCCTAAGCTGTGGATTTTAGACTATGGGGCCACTGATCACATGATTTGTGAGCCTACTATGTTTCCTTCTAGTGCTAAAAATGTTAATGTACCTATTGCATTGCCAAATAATAGTTCTACTCATGCTACTTTGGTCAGTAATATCCGTTTAACCCCTAATTTAGTTCTTCACAATGCATTTTTTTGTGCCTGAGTTTTCTTTCAATTTGTTATCTGTTTCTAAGCTAACGAAATTCTCTAATCTTTGTTTGATTTTCTTAGCTGATCAGTGCTTCTTGCAGGATATTCAAACCAAGAAGATGATTGGTTTTGCTAGGATGAAGAATGGCTTATACTTGTTAGAGATTCCTTCACTTTTGAAGCATTTTTCTGTTCAAAACATTGTTACATACATCTACTCAGAAACTTTCTTGTATACCTCAGCTTTCATCTAGTATTGTTCATAATAAATCACATTGTGATACTTGTCACCTTGCAAAGCAAAAGAAGAATTCATTTCCTGTCGGTGTTTCTGTTACTTCTGTTGCATTTGATTTATTGCACTGTGATGTTTGGGGTCCCATCCATTTCTGTTGTTTCTCATGATGGTTATAAATACTTCCTTACAATAGTTGATGATTTCACTCCTTGTACTTGGACAATAATCTCAACACGAAGCACAATAATCCAATACATGGTGACAAAACTTGGGACTTCAAATTAGAGTACAAAATTAAATACGTGTAGCTCAAGCACGATACCGTTAAAATCAAAATATGCGAAAATGACATGATGATGCTTTACTTGAACTCCTTGGTAAGAACCAAAAAGAGAAACCTATTTAAGTTAGATACGACAAGAAAGAATAAATATATTTAAGGAACTATCTCACCAGCTTTTGAAATTAAGCTGTCGTGATAAAGTCCCTTTCGTAGGAACCAAAAGTGTTCAAAAAATTCTTGTAACTTTCGCGATCTTGTAATCTTTCCCGTAAACTTTTTCGCAGAAAGCTTTTACTGAGTCTTGTATCCCTGGGCAACGACAAAGTTTTTAGTAATTATTTAAACCCAACACCTCAAGTTGACTTTATTAGATGGTTCTTGTAGCCAATCCACATAAAGATTCATATTCTGCAAAAGAGAATCTTAAATGGGATCGTCATTCTTGATTTTCATAAGAATCTATCGTGGTATATTCTCTAAGATTTTTAACAAGAGCTTGTCAGAATTAAGAAACATGTAACTAGTTCTAAAGGAAAAAAAAAGAAACATAATGATTTTGACAACATTAACTTTAGTTAATAATAGATAGTGAAAATAAGAATGTAAAGCAAACAGAAGCAATGACTGTTGTTACACAGAACTTTTGTGCTTGAAATAAAACCTATGGAGGAATAAATAAATTATCACCAGCGGTGTTTTCGGTAATGATAATCGCTGTCAGTTTCTTTTCTACCTTCATGAAAACAATCTGTCGTGCGAGCAGATCTCCTTATAATACCAAAGCCGCCATCATGGTTCCAATCATTTTAGTCTCTATCATCGTTTCCTTCTCCAGAAGCAGGCCTTTGAACCAAGTGTGCAGAAACATTACATAATACCATTCAGATATATAACCACATAATCACAGAAGAGCTAGAAACTTACTTTTCCAGCATCAACAGGCCCAGTGAATGCCGTGTGAGAGACAGCATCGGACGTATTTGGGAAAAAACGTGTGACCTCGCGAAGTAGGTCTTTATGGTCTTAAAGGAGTGCGGTAACCTAACACAAAATTCTGGATCACAAAAATGGTTGTTTGGACAGTATAAGACAACTTGATAGTTCAAACGCTAATGGACGGGGTCCTGGTCCTAACAAAATGCATTATATGGATTATACACACTTAAAATAAAATCTCAAAACCAGTGCAAACCTCGAGACTTTTGTTTTGTACATCCTGTGATCATATCGTACCAGTAACTCAAGCAACCTTCTAGATGTAAAGAATTTATAGCCAGCATGCCATGCAAATTAAGAAGTCAATGTACAATTAAGCAAAATGATGTTTAGTATTCAAGTTCTTGAAATCCCGCTCCTGAAAATAGAAGCTCATGTGGTCGAGCTATCCGCGATAGTTTTTAGCATAAATTTCACCCAAGAATTTATTTAAATCAGCAAGGCATTTTAGCCATTCTCCTTTTTTCTGCTTCAACCGGCTTAATATCACTGGCACATCTAGATTTGCATTCTTCCTCAATGCATCCATTACGTCAACCCCATGGTCACCATAAAAGCGTTCCATGCACCGCAGATGAAGAACTAAAACATTAACAAAGAGATGTTTTATTATCTTAACATCATGAAATATGCACTGAGGATTCAAAAAACCTTATTGGCGCTGATACCTTCCAAATGATCCTTTGTAATGAGTGAATTGTCTATCTTATCCGTGTGAGTATTATAAATGGTTTAAGATTTCTTCAAGTTGCATTGTTGTTGAATTAACAGATTCCAAAAGCATATCACATTCAAACCTGTTATCATAATCATATCACATAATGCCATTTAGTTCTCATAAATGTATCAGAACCTCATCCAGTCTTCATTTGAGGAAAAGAATCTCACTTCATCCAAATGTGTAAAAGATTCTAGCCGCACCGATTGGCACATAGGGGAGTGGTTGCCCGGGTCATAACCAATTGACATTCATGGACCCATTTCCAATGAAATAAGACTACTAATTTGTGAAACACGAACCGGTCTAAAGTAAACCTTCAATACTGCATGCATCAAAATTATGAAAAAACGGCAACGCTTTTTCGACTGCATAATAATGGCTTAGTAGACAAAGGAATCGTAGTTGATGTTTGCAAAAGGATTTTTAATGGGACGAAGAAGAATGGGATGTACTTGCACCAGAGAAATCAAAGCTGAGGAAAAATTGCAATGTTGTATATAATAAAGAAAGACGAGTAAAAATAAAGATAGTCGCGGAGTAGGAGGTCAAAGAAACAAGTCAATGACAACTATGAGGGAAGAAGAAAGTTAATTACAACAAACACTGAAGATTAAAAGAATTATAGCCTGTAAAAGTAAGACAAAATGTGCAAAATGAGTTTCGTGCTCTATAAGGTTGACTCGTCTTAATGAAATGACCGCACGACAAGTTATTGTGTACACCGAATTAATTAAAGATAGAAATCTATAGGCAGTAAAGACAATATAGAAGAGATACTAGTAAAGAAAAATGCATTATATGGATTATACACACTTACAAGAAAATTTTTAAACCACTGAAAACTTCTGCATTTATTTTTTTGTGCATCTGGGGATCATATCTTACCAATAACTCAAGCAACCTTCTAAATGTAGAGAATTAATGGCCAGCAAGCTGTGAAAATTAAGACGGGAAGTCAATGTCCTTTATTAATTATCTTTCAACATGTAATCTGAATTGCAAAACCTAAAAGCATTGAAGAGTTTAGTTCAGAGAGCTGTGAAATCCTCCACTCGTTGTGGTTTAAGAGTAAAATTCCTGAAAACACACTTCACAACATCAAGGGTATTAACTTATATTTTATATAACTTTCCATTTAAAGAAACATTTCAAATTTCGGTTATGTTAGTTGTGTAACAGTTTCCTGTTATAGAAAGGATTGTTAGTTAAGTTAGTTTTCAGTTAGATCCGAGTTAGTATAAATAGAGGACACTTGTGTTAGCTTAATCCTCACTTCATTATTTCATTTTGTAATCACAAGAGATTATAAAACTCTCTCTCATGTATTCAATCATTTTGTTTATGTGTTCTTCTTTGTTCTTCATCATCGATTCATATTGCTGATATGCTATTGGTTGATCGATTCTTATCCGATCATCTCTTCCGATCGTCTCTTCCGCGCTTAGATCTCTGATTTCTAGGAATTTCGCCGAAAAAATTCGATTCGGTATCAATTTAGTTTGTGCTTTTCACAAGTTTTGTAAGTTTTTTTTTTCGAATTGAGATTCGATCTATATCTGTTAATTGTCTGTGATTGAGATCAAGATGAGTTCTGCTAGAAATCCAAGTGATGATTCATCGTCAGGGTATTTTTTGGATAATCGTGATGTTTCTAGTGTATCAATTGTTGGAGATGTGTTTACAGGTGACAATTATGTATCATGGACAAAAGGGATTGAAGTTGCCCTTAGCATCAAGAACAAGATATGTTTTATAGATGGTTCTTTGCCTAAACAGATGAGAGTGATACTGTGAACAAGACATGTTGGATTAGCGCAGATAAATTGGCGTTATCTTGACTTTTGAACTCTGTTTCTAAAGAGATTAGACATAGTCTCTTATATTTTAATACTGCCCTGGAAATCTGGCAAGAACTTAAAACCAGACATGATAGGTCAGATGGTTCCAGGATTTTTCATCTTTGAAAGACTATTTCAACAATCTCTCAATGATCTTTATTTGTCACATCCTTTTATAATGAGTTTAGAGGTGTTTGGGCTGAATTTGTGAGCCACAGGCCTGTTACAGCATGTTCTTGTGGGAGATGCATATGTAATGTGAATACAAATATTCTTGATGAGCAGCAGAATGACTGTGTTATGAGTGTTTTAGTTGGACTAAATGATTCTTATTCAGCACTTAGGAGTCAGATTCTCCTAATGTCTTCTTTGCCATCTTTGTCAAAAGTCTATTCATTTTTGCTTCAAGAAGAAAACCAGCGTTCTTTGCATCCTACCAATACAAATTCTGAGTCACTTGCAATGTTCACAAAAACTAATTATTCTCCAGATAACTATTCCAAACAACCCAATGCTCCTTCTCAGTTCAAGTATCAAAAAAACTTCCAGAACAAGGACAAGAAGAAGGTGAGGTGCACCCATTATGGATTCAATGGACATACAGTGGACAAGTGCTATCAACTGATTGGCTACCCTCCTAGATGGGATGGTCCAAAGGGAAAGAGGCAATTTTCTGCCAACTGTGCTCAAGCTGAAAGTGAAAATGATGAGCCTGTTGTTGATACTCACACAAATCCTGACTTTGCACTTTTTGAGAAGTTTATGGCTTTTAAAGCACATAATCAAGCTAATGTTCAGCAAGAGTCTGGGAATAGGTTTGTAGCCTCTGCCCAGGCTGGTAAGATTTTCTTAAATTCTTGTGTTGTATCTTCAATATCAAAGGCTTTTTTGGTACAAAATAGATATTGGATTCTGGATTCAAGAGCAACGGATCATATGTTATGTGAGGATCAGTGGTTTAAACAAAGTTCTAAATCTATTTAGATTCCTATATCTTTACCAAACAATAATCAAATAAATGTTGTTTTGCAAGCAGACATAAGTCTGAACTCAAAATTGATTCTTAAAGATACTCTTTATGTGCCAAGTTTCACTCACAATCTGATCTCAGTTTCCAAGTTAACATGTTATTCAAATGTGTCACTTTTCTTCTCATCACATGATTGTGTTTTGCAGGACAACACAACCAAGAAGATGAGTGCTTTTGGTAGAGTTTTCAATGGCTTATATGTTCTGAATATGTCTGATATTTTGAAATCTTCTTGTAATTTCAGTGCTGTTACTTGTAATTTTGTATCTAGTTTGTGGCACAATAGGCTTGGCCGTCCACCTAATGCCAAGATTACTCAGATTTCTTCAATAAAGAATGCAGGTTGTAATGAAATACCTTGTGATATATGTCATTTAGCAAAACAGAATGTATTACCTTTTCCTATTAGTAATTTTGTGTCTAAGAGTGCTTTTGAAATGATTGATTGCGATGTTTGGGGTCCTTATTCTACTATGTCCTATGATGGTTTCAAGTATTTTCTTACTGTGGTAGATGACTACACTAGATGCACTTGGGTTTACATCCTAAAAGCAAAGTCTGAGGTTCAGAAATACTTAGAAAGATTTTGCAATATGATTCAAACTCAATTTAACACTAAGGTGAAGACAATAAGAACATATAATGGAAAAGAGTTTTTTATGCATGATTTCTTTCATAAAACTGGAATAATGCATCAGACAAGTTGTGTGCAAACTCCACATCAAAATGGAGTTTTAGAACGAAAGCATCAACACATTTTGCAAGTAGCAAGAGCTTTAAAGTTTCAGTCAAATGTTCCCATAGAGTATTGGACAAATTGTATTGCTACAACTGTTTTTCTCATAAACAGAATACCTTCTATTGTTCTGAAAAACAAAACTCCTTTTGAAATGCTATTCAACAGGTTTCCTGACTATAATATCCTTAAATGTTTTGGTTGTCTTTGTTATGCAGCAACATTAAAGGATCACAGATTAAAGTTTGATCCTAGAGCACAGAAATGCATCTTTCTAGGATATCCCCTTGGTACAAAGGGTTAGTTATTGTTAAATTTAGAAAACCGTAGTGTTTTCGTATCTAGAAATTTCAAATTTTATGAAGAAGTATATCCTTTAAAGGTTTCTTCAGATAACAGTTCATCTAAAGCTGATTCAAGTGTGCAGGCAGATTACTTTGTAAACTTGCAGACATATACAAATGCACCAGTTGCTGGCACAAATCCTACACCATAACATATTTAAGCTCCAGTCATTGATGAAGATAACTTGAGTTTTCAACCACAGCAAACCATTGATGAAGAAGGTGGTTCAAGTCCTCAAACACACCAGCAAACTGATGAAGAAACTTCATCACCAGTAAACCAGGCTACTGGTGATCTGAGTATCATTCCTATCCCTTCTTCTGTCATTTCCAATAATATTGATAACTCTATTACTCATGTGTCACATGATGATCATCTGAGAAAATCATCTAGAACCATTGCACCCCTACATATTTGAGTGTATATGATTATCATTTACCTAAGTCTATACACAGAGCAATTGTTACTGTCTCTAAGGATGGGTTTCATAAAGTCATACATCCTATTGAATCATATGTCTATGTGGAAAGATTGAGTAAATCACATAAAGTTTTTAGTGCTGCAATAAGTCATGTGGTTGAACCTAAGACTTTTAGTCAGGCAAACAAGGTTCCAGAATGGCAAGATGCCATGAAGAAAGAACTAGAAGCTCTAGAAAAGACAAAGACTTGGATTTTAACAGATTCACCAAGTGGACACCATTGCATGGGTTGAAAATGTGTATTCAAAGTCAAACATAAAGCTGATGGATCTATAGAACGTTACAAAGCTAGGTTGGTAGCTAAAGGTTACACCCAAGAAGAGGGTCTAGACTACTTTGATACATTCTCACCTGTAGCAAAATTAACCATAGTTAGAGTTCTATTATCCTTAGCTGCTTCAAACAATTGGTTCTTACATCAATTAGATGTCAATACAATCTTTCTTCATGGTGATCTAGATGAAGAAATATACATGTCACCACGTCCAGGGTATTGTTCACCAATTGTTTACCAAATGATAAAAGAGTTTGCTTGCTAAAGAAAAGTCTCTATGGACTGAAACAAGCATCAAGACAATGGAATATCCAACTTACTAATTTTTTACTGTCAAAAGGGTATAAAAAAACTGTATCTCGTAGCTCTCTGTTTGTAAAGAGGATTGGAAACTCATTCACGATTTATGTGTCTATGTAGATGATGTCATTTTGATAGGAAATGACATGGAAGAAATCAAAAGAATTAAACAACAGGTGGATGACAGATTCACAATAAAAGATCTTGGACAGCTGAAGTACATACTTGGAATAGAAATTGCAAGAAGCAGAAAAGGAATAACACTTTGCCAGAAAAGTATGCCTTGGACATACTCTCGGACTCAGGGTACTTATCATGCAAGCCTAGGACTACTCCAATGGATTCATCAACCAGGCTTCAAACAGATGATACTCCACAGTTAGAAGATCCCATAGAATACAGAAGACTTGTAGGCCGTTTGCTGTATCTAACAATCACAAGGCCTCATCTCAACTATATCATTCAATGCTTGACACAATTCATGTCAAAACCAACAACATCTCACTTAGTTGCAGCACACAGAGTCCTAAGATTCATCAAAAGCAATCCAGGCAAAGGATTATTTTATCCATCCACATCAGAAACACACATCAAAGGATTTAGTGATAGTGTATGGGCAGCCTGTACAGAAACCAGAACGAGTGTAACAGGTTATGCAATATACATTGGTGATTCTTTGATAGCTTGGAAAGAAAGAAACAACCAACTGTAAGCAGGTCATCAACAGAAGCTGAATATAGAGCAATTGCAACAACAACTTGTGAGATTATCTGGATCAAGCAGCTACGTCAAGACCTATGCATCAAACAAACAAAAATACCTCTTCTCTACACTAACAACAAAAGTCCATCATGCATTGCAAACAATCCACTACACCATGAAAAGACAAAACATATACAGATAGATTGTTTCTTTGTAAGAGAGAAGGTGAACCAAGGACTAATCAAAGTGTCGAACATCTCAACTGAACATCAGGTGGCAGATGTTCTCACTAAACCATCGTCTTTCCAACCATTTACAAGGATGAGTTCCAAAATGGGCATTTTAGACATCCATGACCCTCTTGAGAGGGATATTACCTTATATTTTATATAACTTTACATTTAAAGAAACATTTCAAATTTCAGTTATATTAGTTGTGTAACAGTTTCCTATTATAGCAAGGATTGTTAATTAAGTTAGTTCTCAGTTAGATCCGAGTCAGTATAAATAGAGGACACTTGTGTTAGCTTAATCTTCACTTCATTATTTCATTTTGTAATCACAACAGATTGTAAAACTCTCCCTCATGTATTCAATCATTCAGTTTATGTGTTCGTCATTGTTCTTCATCATCATCGATTAATATTGCTGATAACGGGCAAATACTTGATCAGAGGCAAAAGATAATCTCAACACGAAGCACAGTAATCCAAAACATGGCGACAAAACTTGTGACTTCAAAGTAGAGTACAAAATTTCATACATATAGCTCAAGCAAGATACCGTTAAAATCCAAATAAGCGACAACGACATGATGATGCATTACTTGAACTCCTTGGTGAGAACCAAAAAAAGAAACCTATTTAAGTTGGATACGACAAGAAAGAATAAATATATTTAAGGAATTATCTCACCAGCATTTGAAATTCAGCTGTCGTGATAAATTCCCTTTCGTAGGAATCAAAAGTGTTCAAAAAATTCTTGTAACTTTCGCGATCTTGTAATCTTTCCCGTACTTTTTCGCAGAAAGCTTCTACAGGGTCTTGTATCCGTGGGCAACGACAAAGTTGTTAGTAATTATTTAAACCCGAACACCTCAAGTTGACTTTATTAGATGGTTCTTGTAGCCAATCCGCATAAAGATTCATATTCCGCAAAAGAGAATCTTAAATGGGATCTTCATTCTTGATTTTCATAAGAATCTATCATGGTATATTCTCTAAGATTTTTAACAACAGCTTGTAAGAATTAAGAAACATGTAATTAATTCTAAAGGAAAAGTATGATTTTGATAACATTAACTTTAGTTAATAATCGATGGTGAAAATAAGAATCTAAAGCAAGGGAGCAACGACTGTTGTTACACAGAACTTTTGTGCTTGAAATAAACCTATGGAGGAATAAATAAATTATCAACAGTGGTTTTTTCGGTAATGATAACCGATGTCAGCTTCTTTTCTACCTTGATGAAACCAATCTGTTGTGTGAGCAGATCTCCTTATAATACCAAAGCTGCCACCATGGTGCCAATCATTTTTGTCTCTATCATCGTTTTCTTCTCCAGAAGTTGGCCTCTGAACCAAGTGTGCAGAGATGTATAACCACATAATCACTGAAGAGATAGAAGCTTACTTTTCCAGCATCAACAGGTCCAGAAAAGGCCGTGTGAGAGACAGCATCAGACGTATTTGGGAGAAAACGAGTGAACTCGTGAAGTAGGTCGGTATCGTCTTTAAGGAGTGAGGTAACCTAACAAAAAATTTTGAATCACAAAAATGGTTGTTTGGACAATATAAGACAACTTGATAGTTCGAACACTAATGTACTGAGTCCTGGTCCTAACAAAATGCAATATATGGATTATACACACGAAAAATAAAATCTCAAAACCAGTGCAAACCTCGAGACTTTGGTTTTGTACATACTGTGATCATATCGTACCAATAACTCAAGCAACCTTCTAAATGTAGAGAATTTATAGCCAGCAAGCCATGCAAATAAAGAAGTCAATGTACAATTAAGCAAAATGATGTTTAGTGTTCAAGTTCTTGAAATCCTACTACTGAAAATAGAAGCTCATGTGGTCTAGCTATCCGCGATAGTTTTTAGCATAATTTCACCCAAGAATTTATTTAAATGAGCAAGGCATTTTAGCCATTCTTCTTTTTTCTGCTTCAACTGGCTTAATATCACTGGCACAACTAGAGCTGCATTCTTCCTCAATGCATTCATTACGTCAACCCTATATGGTCACCATTAATGCATTCCATGCACCGCAGATGAAGAACTAAAACATTAACAAGGAAATGTTATATTATCTTAACATCCAGAAATATGCACTGAGGATTCAAGAAACCTTATTGGCGCTGATACCTTCCAAATGATCCTTTGTAATGAGTGAATTGTCTATATTACCCGTGTGAGAATTATAAATGGTTTTAGATTTCTTCAAGTTGCATTGTTGTTGAATTAACAGATTCCAAAAGCATATCGCATTCAAACCTATTATCATAATCATATCACATAATGGCATTTAGTTGTCATAAATGTATCAGAACCTCATTTGGTCTTCATTTCAGGAAAATGGAGAAGAGGAAAAGAAACAGCATAACCAATTGACATTCATGGACTGGTTTCCAATGAATTAGACTACTAATTTGTGAAACACGAACCGGTCTAAAGTAAGCCTTTAATACTGCATGCATCAAGTTTCTGAAAAAATGCCAACGCTTTTTCGACTGCATAATAATGGCTTAGCAGACAAAGGAATGATGGTTGATGCTTGAAAAGGGTTTTTTAATGGAACGAAGAAGAATGGGATGTACTTGCACCAGAGAAATCAAAGCTGAGGAAAAATTGCATTGTTGTATATAATAAAGAAGGACGACTAAAAATAAAGATGGTCGCGGAGTAGGAGGTCAGAGAAACAAGTCAATGACAACTATGAGGGAAGAAGAAAGTTAATGACAACAAACATTGAATACTAAAAGAATTATAGCCTGTAAAAGTAAGACAAAATGTGCAAAATGAGTTTCGTGCTCTAGAAGGTTGGCTCGTCTTAATGAAATGACCGCACCAAAAATCACGACAAGTTATCGTGTACACCGCATTAACCAAAGATAGAAATCTATAGGCAGTAAAGACAATATAGAAGAGATACTAGTAAAGAAAAATGCATTATATGGATTATACACACTAACAAGAAAATTTGTAAACCACTGAAAACTTCCGAATTTTTGTTTTGTGCATCTGGGGATCATATCTTACCAATAACTCAAGCAACCTTCTAAATGTAGAAAATTAATGGCCAGTAAGCAGTGCAAATTAAGACGGGAAGTCAATGCCGTTTATGAATTATCTTTCAACATGTAATCTGAACTACAAAACCTAAAAGCATTGAAGAGTTTAATAGACAGAGCTGTGAAATACTCCACTCATTGTGGTTTAAGAGTAAAATTCCTGAAAACACACTTCACCATCAGGGGCAAATACTTGATCAGAAGTAAAAGATAATCTCAACAAGAAGCACAATAATCCAAAACATGGTGACAAAACTTGGGACTTCAAAGTAGAGTACAAAATTTCATACGTTTAGCTCAAGCACGATACCGTTAAAATCCATATAAGACATGATGATACATTACTTGAACTCCTTGGTAAGAACCAAAAAGAGAAACCTATTTAAGTTGGATACCACAAGAAAGAATAAAGATATGTAAGGAACTATCTGTAAAGATTCAATATAATTTGTATATTGTGTAATTGAATTACAACGAGAGAGAAGAGTTACATAAATACAAAAGAGTCCTAAACTAATAATGAAACAAATAATTACATGATAGAAACAAAATATTTGAATATATCCTAATCCCTAACACTCCCCTGCAAAATTTTCGTTTCATTGGCTAAGGCAATTTTGGAACGCAAGAGAAAACCGAGCACGGGAAAGAGCCATTGTGAGAAGATCAGCAAGTTGATCATGAGTGTTGATATGAGAGACGGAAACAAGGTCCTTGGCAACAACATCGCGAACAAAGTGAATGTCAATGGCAATATGTTTCATCCGCGAGTGAAGAACAAGATGAAGGGAGAGATGTGTAGCACCAATGTTGTCGCAATAAATACTGGTTTGGATCGAAGAGGAAGCTGAATTTAGGGTAAATTATTTTGAATCCACATAACTTCGGAAGTAGTTGTTGCTAACGAATCTTAGCTGAACAAGTGAAATATTTCCAAACTAGGAAATATTTCATAAGGTCGTTATAGCCATTGATCACCAAAGCTTCCAGATTAAGCAACCCCACTCCAACTCACTCGCAGCAGATCGTTGCCTATAAATAGGCATTGTAAACTCACTTTCACTCACTTAATTTACTTAATTTTTGTTTAGAGGGATAATTAATTCAGGAGATTCTCTGTTCTTCATGTAATCGTTGATACAAAATTACCGTTGTAATTTTTCAATCGTCAATACTAATTTCTCTTTTGTTTTGCTCGTTTAATTGTTTTGATCGTTCGTTTTACTTGATTCAATCTGTGTTGAATCCTCAATTTCACATGGTATCATTCGATCGGGCCAATTTTTGGCTTCCGCATGCCCTAAATTTTACTTTGTTTGATAGTACCGATCATATCTTCTTCTCTGTTGATCGCACCGATCAAATCCTACTATTTTGATATTCTGTTGATTGTCTCGATCAAATCTCATAATGACTTCTCCTGCGTCAAATACGAATAATGCTCCTCTTTTGAGAAGAAATCCAAGTAAAGATTCATCATCGGTGTACTGTTTGGGATCTAATGATCATGCTTGTAATTCGATCGTTGGTGATGTGTTCAACGGTAAACATTACATAGCCTGGAGCAAAGGCATTCTTATGGTGTTGAAGATCAGGAACAAAACTTGTTTCATCGATGGATCTAAGCCTAAACCTACTAAAGATCCTTTGATTATCACTTGTTGGACTCGTGCTGATAGTCTTGTACTGTCTTGGTTGTTGAATTCTGTGTCAAAGGAATTGCGTCAGAGTCTCCTTTACTTTGATTGTGCTTTGGATCGATGGCAGGAATTAAGGACTAGATACTCCAGAGCTGATGGATCTCGTGTTTATCAGCTTCAGAAATCTCTTTCTACAATATCTCAGGAAAGTTCTTCGATCACTGATTACTATAATCTCTTTCGTTCATTATGGGATGAATATATCACACAAATGCCTATTATCTCATGTTTGTGTGGTCTGTGTACTTGTAATGTGAACAAAAAAATGATAGACTTGCAGCAATATGATTGTGTACTGAAGTTCTTGGTAGGTTTGCATGATTCATATGGTGCTTTGCGTAGTCAGATATTGTTGAATACTCCTCTGCCTTCTCTGAGTAAAGTTTACTCCATGATGCTTCAAGAAGAACATCAAAGGGATATATATTCTGCTACTCCTGTTGCCTCTGATGCTTTGGCCATGTTTACTAGACAGAACACTTATCAAGATCCTAAGAACAAGTCCTTTTCTCAGAATTTTAAGCCTGGTAACAAGGATAAAAAGAAGTTGAAGTGCACTCATTGGTTACACAAGGCACACTGTTGAGAAGTGTTTCCAGATCATTGGATATCCCCCAGGTTTGGATGGTCCTAAAGGCAAACGTGTGAATTCCTCTCAGGCTAATAATGTGCAGACTTCTAATGATGTGAACAATCTTAATGATATTCAGCAGTCTAAGCCTACTTCTGTTACTTCTACCCAAACCTTGTTTGATGTGCTTTTGGCTTATAAGTAGGCAAAAGAGCAGATGAATCCTTCTACTGAGCATTTTGCTGCTGCAGCCACTGCTAACTATTCTCATGCTGCTACAGCAGCCACTGGTAATATTTCAAAAGCTTTAGTTTATGCTTTTAATTCTATGCTTATCAAGAGTAAAAATTATGATCCTAAGTCTTCTTGGATCCTTGACACAGGTGCTACAGATCATATGATTTGTAATATGAGCTTATTTCTTGATAAACCTACTGCTATACATGTTGTTATACATTTACCTAACAATAGCAGAACTATGGCTACACATATAGGCAGGATCAGTTTGTTTCCTGATCTTATTTTGGACAATGTGCGTTATGTTCCAGATTTCAAGCATAATTTATTATCTATCTCAAAGCTGGTTAAATTCTCTGGTCTCACATTGATTTTTGATGATGTTGTTTGTCTGTTGCAGCACTCAATCACCAAGAAGATGATTGGTTCTGCTGAATTACAAGATAGCCTTTATGTGTTGTCTCCCAATCATATTTTTGTTCATTGTAATAATGTTGTTTCTGATGTAAACACTTGGCATATTAGACTTGGGCATCCTTCTTTTGAGAAGATGTCATCTTTGCCTGTACTTTCTTCTTTGAAATGTAATAAACTCCACTGTGAAACATGCCATTTAGCTAAACAGAAGAGATAGCCATTTCCTGTTAGCAACTCTTTATCTGTAGTTCCTTTTGATCTTATTCATAGTGATATTTGAGGTCCTTTTTCTGTGGAGTCACATGATGGTTTCAAGTATTTTCTTACAATAGTTGATGATTTCGGCAGGTGTACTTGGATATGTATGCTTAAAGAAAAGTCAGAAGTTAAACACTATCTTTTACAATTTTATAACATGGTGTTTACTGTAATATCCTTATATTTTTTTTATACTTTTAAATTGTTATATATATATATATAATTATATTTGTCTATATATATATATATGTATATGCATAAGTCATTCATGCAATGAAGCCACCTAATTGATTCCACTTGTCACCACTCCCTTAGCCATATCCATACTCATTCCACTAATTGTACAACTCACTAGAAAACTCTACCATATGCATACATGTGGCAAGGGAGAAATATATAATATACATAGCTAGTTCATTTCAGATTTTTGTCATTCACATCACTAATCCTCTCATGTACACGAATATTAGTAAGGTGATTAACTTCTAGATTTTACTTTCTTTAACCGATTAAATCTTACTAAAGCTCTTAATTGTAACTTGATATGAAAAATTCTACTTTTATTTGCATGTTATTGAGATAAGTTGGAAATTAAGATGTGAAAGTGATAAACTTAAATGAATGTTGAATAAATCATGAGGAATTAGTCAAGAGATGGGTTGCTTTAATATTCCGAATGTTAAGTACATTAGTTATATGTATATAATTTTGTGAATAAAAATATATACTTTTTTGCATATGGTCTTGTGTATGTATATATATATATATATATATATATATATCATATAGTAGTCAAGTAAGGAATTTGTATAGACTTTATAATGGTATAAGATACCATACAATATATGGCGTATGCAAACTATAATCGTTGTTTTAACTTAAATTATAAAAATTAATAACTATTAATAGTACTTTACTCTACGTGGCTTATATTAGAATTTAGTTGAGTAGTTTGGTGATTGACATTTTGTTTAATCAATAGGCAGTTTGGCTTAGCCTCGAGTATCCCATTATCGCTGGAGTCCTTATCAGGTGAGTGTTCACAAATTTGATATATACTTCCAAAACTGGAAGGATCGCATTTGTATTAATGTAGATATGTAATTATGTATGTATATAATTCACTCAAAACTGATTTTGTTAAGCATTGGCACATTAAGTCCTTTTGTTAAAAAGTTCTGTCATTTATGATGATTATGTTCCGTTACGTTCGAATATTCCTTTCAGTTAGTTGGATCCAACTTGGCTTGGGTGTGCATGAAGTGCCACCGGGCAGCAGAGGGCTTGCCGGTCGGACCTCGTGTCCCCATGGCTCATTCCCTCTTAGACACATCGGGAGGTCGTTGTGTCTTTGTTGGGTCGTAGTTTTCCACATGTACCATGGCATATGTTTCAGATTGTAAGGTAGCTCCTTACACGGGGAGATAAGACATGATCGTACGTGAGATATGGATGACGGCATCGACAAAATATAAACGGAGACGCTTATCATCATAAGGGACTAACCTTTCCGTCAAAGTTAATTTACATTAAAATACTCATATTTTTCAATGTTATTGTTAATCAGTACAAGCTATCACTGGCTTTCTTGCTTTAAAGCGTTTTCCTTATCAAAAGTATTACGGTTAAATATTTTCCACAGAAACCACGATCTGCACACACTCACCGTGAACATTCACTGAGATTTTATCTCATTCGTTTTGTGTTGTCTTTCCTTCCAAATTTAGATAGCTATCAACTTGAGCCAACTGGAGAGACTTTTGCGGACGAGTAGAGTCAGACCTGTTTATATACCCTGTTACCAAGCCAGTTGTAATGTTTTAGCAACTTCGAGTACTGTGGGTGTTGTTGTCTTTTGTTTATGAACCTAGTTTTGAATCTCCGACCGTTGGTTAGTTTTTGGGTGTAAATTAATGGTGATTGGTTTTGGTTGATATCTTTAGTACTTCTAGCTTTTTTTTCGGGTTTTTAATTGCTTGGTTGTTTTAGTTTTGCGCCTCACGGATTATGAATTAAGGTTATTTTTTGGGGCGTGACATTTACTCAGTTCTCTGTTAAACTTAAAGTCATAAGAACTGACAATGGTGCAGAGTTTATTTTAAAGGATTTGTATCATTCTCTTGGTATTATTCACCTGACTAGCTGTGTGGAAACTCCACAGCAAAACGACTTAGTTGAGAGAAAGCACCAGCATCTTCTACAGGTTGCAAGAGCCTTTAGATTCCAGTCTAACATTCCTTTAACTTTCTGGAGTAACTGTGTATATACTGCTGCTTATTTGATAAATAGGCTTCCTTCTTCTCATCACACATCTCAAAAATCTCCCTATGAATTGCTCTATCATAAGCAACCTGATTATTCTTATCTTAAAGTGTTTGGATGCTTAGCTTATGCTTCTACTATTTCTGCTCAAAGACTTAAAATTGATCCAAGAGCAGTTAAATGTGTTTTTATTGGTTATCCTAAGAATGTGAAGGGCTATTTACATCTAAATCTTGACACTAATAGAGTTTTTGTGTCTAGAGATTTAAGGTTCGGTGAGGATATTTTTCCATTCAAAGCTACTTTCGATCAGCCTGATAACAGCTCTTATTCATCTCAGTTCACAGATCTCTTTATAAGATTAAAACCTGCTGTACATATTGAGCCTCCTCAGGTTGTTGAAGAAGTGGTTCCTATACCAGCAAGTTCCTCTGATGCTTCATTTGATAATCATAGTTATCAGGTTCCTACACCAGATATTATGCGTTCCATAGAAGCCGATAGTCATTTTACAGCTGACTCTACTAATCAGGAAGTTTCTTCTCAACTTCAAGCTGCCACTGGTTCTGTTGCTCCACTTGATAATGTGCAACAAGCTCATGTTGCACCAGGTTCTTCTCCTTCACCTGCTCCTTATGTTGTCCCTCAAAGAAGATCTACTAGATCTGTTGTTCCTCCTGCTTATATATGACTGCAATCTACCTAAATCTCTTCATAAGTCCAATTATGTTTCTGCTGGCAAAACATATCCTATTTCTGATTATGTTTCCACTGATCATTTAGATGGTAAATACAAAGCTTTTACAGATTCTATATCTCAAGTTACTGAACCTAAATCTTTCACACAAGCCAACAAATCTCCTGAATGGAGGGAAGCTATGCAGAAAGAAATAACAGCTCTTGAAAAGACCAAAACATGGCAGTTAACCACTCTCCCTCCCAACCACAATTGTGTGGGCTGTAAATGGGTTTACAAAGGGAAATATAAGTCTGATGGTAGCATTTAGAGATATAAAGCTCTCTTGGTAGTCAAAGGTTACACCCAAGAAGAGGGTTTGGACTATTTTGATACCTTTAGCCCTGTTGCCAAACTCACTACTGTTAGGGTTATTTTAGCTCTTGCTGCTTCACTTAATTGGCATTTACATCAGTTAGATGTTAATAACACCTTCCTCCATGGAGATTTAGATGAGAAGATATATATGAAACCACCTCCTGGTTATTGCAAAGCAGGTGACAACCGAGTTTGTTTACTGAAGAAAAGCCTCTATGGTTTAAAACAGGCCTCAAGGCAATGGTTCACCAAGTTGACAAACTGTTTAGTATCTTTGGGTTATAATTAAACTACTTCTGATTGTTCCTTATTTGTTCTTCAAAAGAGTTCTTCTATAACTGTGCTTTGTGTGTATGTAGATGACATCATCTTAGCAGGCAATGATTTACCAGAAATTCAAAAGATAAAACAGCATCTTGATAATTAGTTCACCATCAAGGACTTAGGTACTTTGAAGTACATTCTGGGGATCGAAGTAGCAAGGAATAACACTGAATAAGCATTTGCCAACGCAAATATGCACTGGATATCTTGAATGATTCAGGTTACACTGAATGCAAGCCAAGCACCACCCCTATGGATCCTCACTTAAAGCTACATGAAGCAGATTCTCTCCCACTTGATGATCCTACTTAGTACAGAAGGCTTGTTGGTCGTTTGCTCTACCTCACAATCACAAGACCTGATATGGCTTACAACATTCAGTGCCTTACTCAACAAATGGCCAAATCAACTGTAGCTCACTTAACTGCAGCTCATAGAGTCTTGAGATACCTCAAAGCTGCTCCAGGAAAAAGGTATGTTTTACAAAGCCAACTCCACCACTCATCTCAAAGCCTTTTGTGACAGTGATTGGGCAGGTTGTGTGCAAACAAGAAGAAGTATCACTGGATACTTAGTTTATCTTGGAGATTCATTGATTTTTTGGAAAGCCAAGAAGCAGCCAACTATAAGTCGAAGCAGTACAGAGGCAGAATATAGGGCCATTGCAACCAATACTTGTGAATTACTCTAGCTCAATCAATTGTTGAAGGAAGTTTATATTAAAAATCCCCAGCCTCCTATCTTGTTTACAGACAACAAAAGTGCAATGTGTATTGCCACAAATCCGGTTCAACATGAGAGAACAAAACACATCCAAATCGACTGCTTATTTGTGTGAGAGATGATCAATCACAAAGAGATCAAGCTGCTGCATATTTCTAACACTCATCAAGTGGCTGATATCCTAACTAAGACACTCTCTGTTGGTCCTTTCAATAACATGATGTCCAAGATGGGCATTATTAACATACATTCCCATCTTGAGGGGGCCTCTTAGCTGAACAAAGTGAAATATTTCCAAATTAGGAAATATTTCATAAAGTCGTTATTGCCATTGATCACCAAAGCTTCCAGATTAAGCAACTCCGCTCCAACTCACTCGCAACAGATCGTTGCCTATAAATAGGCATTGTAAACTCACTTTCACTCACTTAATTCACTTAGTTTTAGTTTAGAGAGAGAATTAATTCAGGAGATTCTCTATTCTTCATATACTCGTTGATAAAAAATTACCGTTGTATTTTTCCAATCGTCAATACTAATTTCTCTTTTGTTTTGCTCGTTTAATCATTTTGATCGTTCGTTTTACTTGATTCAATCTGTGTTGAATCCTCAATTTCACAACGATCGATTTTCAGCCTCGGTGGAAGAGCGAGCAAAAGCCCATTGCTTGCAAGAGCTCCAAGAGATGGGATGTTTTGCCGAGAAAAATTAAATAGGCAGAAGTAGACGTGCGGTCTTGCGGATTTCCAGCCCAATCCACATCGGAAAAAGCCGTGAGGGTGAGAGGCGATTTTCTGCGAATGAGAAGACCGTGAACGAGAGTACCCTTGAGCTATCGAAAAATGCGTTTCACACAAGTCCAATGAAAATCCGTGGGAGACGCGACAAATTGAGCAAGGCGGTTGACGGGAAAAGCGATAACCAGACGTGTTAAGGAAAGGTATTGTAACTCGCCAATAGCTTGGCGATAAACAGACGGATCACAAGTGGCAGCGGAAGAAGACGACAGAGAGGAGTCCGATGTGGGCATGGGAGTGGAGATAACTTTTTCACCATCCATGTGATGACGAATAAGAATGTCACGGACGTATTTGTGTTGAGAGAGAAGAAGGCCTTCAGCACAAGGAACGACTTCAACGCCGAGAAAATATGATAAGGAGCCAAGATCCTTAACAGCAAACGTGAATTGGAGCTTGGAAATAATGGAGGAGATGAGCGCCGAATTATTGCCTGTGAAGACAATGTCGTTAACATAGACGAGAAGAAAAAGGTAGAAGCCATCCATGTGATAGATAAAAAAGGAGAAATTCGAAAGTGAAACCGAGACCAAGAAGCACCGAGCGAAGAGCATGAAACCAGGCTCCTGGAGCTAGTTTGAGACCATAAAGTGATTTCCAAAGGCGGGAAACGTGATGAGGAAGATTGGGATCAAAAAACCCGGTGGTTGTTGCATAAAAACAACCTCAAAGAACCATGCAAGAAGGCATTGCTAACATCGAGTTGTCGAATACCCCAGCTCTGAGTGACGGCGAGTGAAAGAATTATGCGAATTGTCACAGGTTTGACGACCGGACTGAAGATTTCGGCATAATCGATGCCCGGCCTTTGATGAAACCCCTTGGCGACGAGCCGAGCTTTATATTTGTCAATAGTACCGTCTGGGATTCGTTTAATACGAAAAAACCATTTGCATCCAATAATGTTTGAAGCAAGGTGTTTGGGAACTAAATCCCAAGTGCCGTGTTTCATAAGAGCGGCGAATTTAGAAGACATAGCAGCGCGCCAATGAGGGATTTAAAATTGCCGAAGAAACACAAGAGGCTCAAGCTCAGTGTCATCGAGCGGATGTTTGGTGGTGGCATGAACACGTTTCGGCTTGAAGATATTATTCTTGGCACGGGTAATCATAGGGTGCTGATTTAGCGGCTGATCAGCAGGCAGTGAGTTGTCCAAGAAACGAGCAGCCTCAGGGGAAGAGGTTCGCGGGGACTACAGAACAACAGCGGAGCTGGTTGGCGTGGTGGAGGTGGCTGTATTAGAGCAGCCACGGGAGGAGGACAGGCTGGAAGAGTTGCACAAGGCGGTGAGGTAAGTAGCGGAGAAAAAGTCACAGCCGACTTGAGAGAGGAGGAAGGGAAGCGATGCTCACAAAAATGGACATGACGTGAGATAAATAACCTTTGAGTTGTCGGATCCCAGCATTTATAAGCACTCTGGGACGGTGAGTAACCGAGAAAAATACACGGTTTGGACGGAAAAGAGAGCTTGCCGGCGATGTACGGTTTAAGCCAAGGATAACATAAGCACCCGAAGACGTGAAGCTTCAGAAAATTCGGAGCGGAGCGAAATAATTTGATAAATGGAATATCACCAATGGCCGAGGATGGAAGACGATTGATAAGATACACTGCTGTTCGAAACGCGAAAGACCAAAAAGATGGCGGCAATTGAGCATAGTGCAACAAAGCACGACCGGTCTCAACAATGTGGCAGTGTCAACGTTCGGAAATTCCATTTTGTTGAGGGGTGTGAGGTGTGGTGGTGAGCCAATTAATTCCATTAGAAGCAAATTTTTTTTTGAGAGATACAAACTCGCCACCATTGTCGCTATAAAAATTAGTGATAGGGTGGCCGAATTGTTTTTCCACCAACGGCTTAAACTTGAGAAAAATTGCATGCACCTGAGATTTGACAACTAACGGAAATAACCAAATATAGGGGCTAAACAAATCCAAAACAATGAGATAGTAGCGAAAACCATCAATGGAAATATCAGTAGGACCCCAAACATCCGCATATATAAAGTGCAAAGGAAATTGTGCATTGAGAGAAATATCCGAAAACGGCAAACGATGAGATTTACTCACGTTGCAAGAGTCACAAAAATTATCCTGCGCAGAGGATTGAGTACTAACTGGTAAATTAAAATGCGAAATTAAAAAGGTGCTAGGTTTGAACGCCAGGTGTCCTAGTCGAGAGTGCCACATATCCCTTGTAGTCCGAAGCCCCATTGAAGCAAACTTTTGTTCTGAGCCCATATAGTATGACGGGCGACGGATGTGATAAACGCCATTACTGCAAAGCCCCTTCGCCAGAGAGCCCCCCGTAGGATGATCCTTAACAACAAAATAATCAGGAAAGAATTTCAGAGACACAGAATTATCCTTGGTAAATTGATGCACAGATAACAAGTTTGCTTAGCTTGCTGAACACACAAAACAGTGGATAAATTAAAAGTGTGATGAGGAAAACGAAGAGAAGATGTACCAGTATGGGTAATCGGCATACCCGCGCCATCTGCCATTTGAACTTCATCCATGCCGTTATACTCAGAGTGTTATTGGATATTGTTGAGGTCGGCAGTAAGGTTGTGCGATGCTCCCGAATCAACGAGCCAACCGTCCTGACGTTGGCGAGGAGTGGGCTGTGGTGGAGTGCGAACCATATTAGCCGCATGCATCAATTGATTGAGAAGTCGGAAGCATCGAGTAGCAACATGGCCAACTTTCCCACAAAATTGACAAACCACATTGGAATTGAAATTGTTGCCTTGATAATTGCCTTGATAGTTTCCTTGATGGTTGTCGCGACCACGACCACCACGACCGCCGCGTTGATTGGCACCACCACGACCCCGCAAATTATTGTTACAATTTCCAGATTTGGAGCCTGACCGTGATGGAAGGAGGTGTTGGTGGTGGCATTGTTGGCTGTCACAACAAGGGAGTTTGTGTCAGCATCAAGGCGACGGAGATAAGCCTCATGAGAGACTAAAGCACTGTGGAGTTTGGCAAACGACAGGGGATTTTCACGAAGGCGAATTGACGAGGCAATGTCACGATATTGGGAGCCAAGGACATTCAACACATATAAGGTAATATTGTTGGCATGGAGAGGGCGATCAATCATCGCAATTTCATCAACTTTGGCTTTGATGTCGATGAGATATTCAGTGACGGAGCGCGAGCCAAGAGTCAAAGAATTGAGAGAGTCTTTAAGGGCTATAATACGAGTGCGGTCAGGCCGTGCAAAAGCCGACATGAGGATGACCCAAGCATCGGCCGATGATGACGCCGAGTGAACCAGATGGAGGAGTTCCGGAGACATGGAGCCGACCAAGGCAGCAAAAAGCTGTTGATCCTGTTGAAACCAAGCAGCAAACGCCGTTTCATCTTCCGGATCGGGGCGTTTAACTGTGCCCTGTAAGAAGCCAAGCAGATTGAAAGCGTTGACTTGCCCAACGATTTGAAGGCGCCATGAAAGATAATTTGAGGCTGTGAGACAAGAGGAAAGTTATTGTTGGTGGAAACAGGGGTGAGGGCAGGCGTGGGACTGCTGGCGGTGGAGTCGTCGTCCGAAGGCATGATTATCCGAAAAAAAGAAGAAGGAGGAGGATCGAAATTAACGTGAGATAGAGGTGGATCGTGATACCATGTAAAGATTCAATATAATTTGTATATTGTGTAATTGAATTACAACGAGAGAAAACCGTTACATAAATACATAAGAGTCCTAAACTAATAAGGAAACAAATAGTTACAAGATAGAAATAACATATTTGAATATATCCTATTCCCTAACACTATCTCACCAGCTTTTGAAATTCAGCTGTCTTCATAAATTCCCTTTCGTAGGAATCAAAAGTGTTCAAAAAGTTCTTGTAATTTTTGCGATCTTGTAATCTTTCCCATACTTTTTCGCAGAAAGCGTCTACTGGGTCTTGTATCCCTGGGCAACGACAAAGTTGTTAGTAATTATTTAAACCCGAACAACTCAAGTTGACTTTATTAGATGTTTCTTGTATCCAATCCACAAAAAGATTCCTATTCTACAAAAGAGAATCTTAAATGGGATCTTCATTCTTGATTTTCAGAAGAATCTATCCTGGTATATTCTCCAAGATTTTTAACAAGAACTTGTCAGAATAAAGAAACATGTAATGAAAAAAGAAAACATAATGATTTTGATAACATTAACTTTAGTTAATAATACATAGTGAGAATAAGAATCTAACACAAACGAGCAATGACTGTTGTTACACGGAACTTTTGTGCTTGAAATAAACCTATGGAGGAATAAATAATTATCACCAGCGGTGTTTTCGGTAATGATAATCGCTGTCAGCTTCTTTTCTACCTTGATGATACCAATCTGTCGTGCAAGCAGATCTCCATATAATACCGAAGCTGCCATCATGGTCCCAATCATTTTTGTATGTATCACCGTTTCCTTCTCCAGAAGCAGGCCTCTGAACCAAGTGTGCAGAAACATTACATAATACCATTCAGATATATAACCACAAAATCACTGAAGAGCTAGAAACTAACTCTCCCAGCATCAACCGGCCCAGCGAAGGCCGTGTGAGAGACAGCATCGGACGTATTTGGGAGAAAACGAGTGAACTCGCGAAGTATGCCGGTATGGTCTTTAAGAAGTGCGGTAACCTAACAAAAGATTTTGAATCACAAAACTGGTTTTTTGGACAATATAAGACAACTTGATAGTTCAAACACGAATGGACCGAGTCCTGGTCCTAACAAAATGCATTATATGGATTATACACACTGAAAATAAAATCTCAAAACCAGTGCAAACCTCGAGACTTTTGTTTTGTACATCCTGTGATCATATCGTACCAATAACTCAAGCAACCTTCTAAATGTAGGGAATTTATAGCCAGAAAGCCGAGCAAATTAAGAAGTCAATGTACAATTAAGCAAAATGATGTTTAGTATTCAAGTTCTTGAAATCCTGCTACCGAAAATAGAAGCTCATGTGGTCGAGCTATCCGCGATAGTTTTTAGCATAAATTTCACCGAAGAATTTATTTAAATCCGCAAGGTATTTTGTTAGGACTACAAATCCGACGCAAATCAAAGTTGATTGAGACAGTCAGGACTGCATGTCCAACTCGATTTATTTCCTGGTTTAGCGAATATATTTTAAAGGAAAATCATCGAATGCTTGGCAATAAGACTTGGTTCAGAAACTGAACCGAGCTCATTGGCATTGAAGAGGAGCTGTTGTCCTAACTGTCCAACTCGATTTATTTCCTTGTTTTGCGAATATATTTTAAAGGAAAATTCTGGTTTTATTTAGTTTTATTTATTTACTAAAATATTCACTCTTGATTTTATGGAAAATATCTTATAAAGTTGAGTGAATATTTGAGTAAGTTTGGGAAGATTTAACTTGATCTTTTAGAATCATATCTTATGGAAGGTTAATCTTTATCAAACTCTTGTTTATATCCTTAAGTGATCATTTCCTTGTAGAGTTATTTTTCGTCTTTGGTGTGCAGGATAATGAATATCATAAAGATCTTATCAAAAATGAACGAATACTTATCAAAGGTAAAGAAGTCTTATCTAAGGAAAGATTCGGATATATTTGAAAAGATCTTATCCCGATTGGATTGGGAGACTGGCCGCGGATCTCGGGATCTTTCAAGGAGAGCTATCCTATAAATAGTAGAATTCCTAGGAATCAATGCAGAACACTCGTGTAAATTCATATATATCTTTAGGTGTTTGTTTTATTTTGTATTCCTTAGTTTTCAAATTTGATTCAATTCAAGAACGTGACGAGCTGTCAAGAGTTGAAGGGAGTTCAACGGGAAAGGATTGCGCCAGTTAGAGGGATCTATACGTACGTGCAGTTTGCTTGAAGGATTGATCATAAGAAGATCATACGGGAGTTTGGTCTTACGGATTCAAACGGAGTAAGCGATAAAAGGTTCCTGTTGGTATCAACATTAGAGGGATTCGGTGTTAGAGTAAAACCAGTAGGTGTAATAACTTTTAGTCATCGAAAGATCTTTAAAGTCTTTAAATTTTACTTTTAAGCAGTAGTCGTGATACCTAGTCTAAACAGGTATAAGACAACAGATTTTTAAAGATCTTTCAATTGGCATCAAGAGCCTGTCACCTACTTACATTGGTGAGATTATGGTTTTATTTATATCTTGCAGATTAGAGTGCACATAACGTTGAAAGATCATCAGCATCAAAGCCACCGCTTTTGACGAGTCCAACTACTCATACTGGAAGGTTCGCATGAAAGCTTTCATCAAACGGGAAAATCAGAAGGCGTGGAAAAGCATTCTCAAAGGATGGACTCCACCAAAAGATGAAGATGGAAAGCCAAAACTCGAGCTCGACTGGTCTGACGCAGAAGATCTAGAAGCGAGTTACAACTCCATTGCAATCAATGCAATACTGAATGGAGTCGACCTAAACCAGTTTAAACTGATTTTAAAGTGTCAGTTGGCTAAGGATGCATGGAATGCTCTTCGCGTTGCCCACGAAGGAACTCTATCCGTGAAAAGATCGAAAAGAAAAATCCTTGGCACACGGTTTGAGGAACTCAAGATGGAGGAACATGAAACGATTACTCAATACAATGCCAAACTCAGAGACATTGCAAATGAGCCATTCTTCCTTGGTGATGAGTACAGTGAGTCCAAACTTGTTCAGAAAACTCTTCACATATTTCCTTCAAGATTCGGTATGAAAATTGAAGCGATTGAAGAAGCAAGAGACGTGGAGAACTTGTCACTAGAAGAACTGATGGGTGCACTTTCAACCTTTGAGTTGAAAAAGAATTTGAATGGAGTCACCACAAAAGGTGTTGCCCTTAAAGATGAAATCAAAGACAAACCTCAAAGTGACGACAAGGAGGAGTTTGAGAAGTCTGTCGCGTTTCTCACCAAAGGACTCCGAAAGTTTTCCAAATGGAAAAATAAAGGTACGAACACTTTTCCTTTATACTCTGGTGATACATTAAAACCTTCCGCTGCTAATGATCTTAGTATCAAAAGAACAGGAAGAGGTGTTCAGTGCAGGGAATGTCAAGGCTTTTTGTCACATTCTAGCTGATTGTGCTAATCTTCTCCCGAAGAACAATAACAAAGCAATGATATCCACCTGGTGTGATGATGAGTCAAATGAAAGTGAGGATGAAGCAGAAGAAAAAGAAAAAATAGCACTCTCCTCCGTCATCAGTCCTGACTATCCACCTGTCTCGACTGACCATGATGACTCTAATGTTGTTTCTGAAAGTAAAGCGATGTTATCTACATGGAACAATGAGGAGTCAGATAAATGCGAGGATGAACCTAAGGAGAGAACATTCTTGGCACTTTCCTCCATTATCAGTCATGACTCCCACATGTCTTGACTGATCTAGAAGATGTTGTTGTTGAGACTCAGACAGAGGACGAGAATTTCTTTGAACCATTAAGTCTCAACTGTGGAGTTAATCCTCTTCGGGAAATGGTTATTGAACTAATGCGCACAAACTATGATCTAAGAAGAGGAGTTAAAAGAATCCATCGCTCTGTTCGAGGATTTGAAAAATGACTTCAACTTACTTCAATTCATAAGGGTATCTAGGAATGTATCTCAGAAGAGTCGGATCAGGAGTCTGACCATCATAGACTAGATTCAAATCGTGTTGGTCTTGGTTATCAGCCACCGATCTGTCAGAACAAGGAGAATTCTTTTCGGTCTAACATAGATGGTGAAAATTTCAGATTATCACGTACTCTTAGACACTCACAATCTCATGTTTCTGATCGCAGGTCTAGTCCATTTTGCAGGACCAGTCCAGTTTGTAGGTCCCGTCCATCTCACAAGTCTAGTCCAGTGTGTTACAAATGCGGTGTTGAAGGACATATTCGTGCAAACTGTCACAATCTCAAGCAGAAAGCATCTAAAAGCAGAGCACCAAAACCTGTTTGACATAGAGTCGCGTCATATCGAAGGACTCGAAGGAAAACAGTGGCAGTCGACTCTGATGAAGATTCTGAGCCAACAAATCAAATAATGGTGAAACGTTCTAATCATAAAAATATCTATTTTTCATTTTCTTCTATTGAAAACGCCTCACCTAGTTGTTGGTATCTTGACAGTGCATGCTCACATCACATGACAGGGAACAAAGACCTTTTGACTAATTATATTACTGGTCCAAGTGGAACAGTTCAGTTTGTGAATGGTAAATATGGTAAAGTGGTTGCAAAAGGAACACTCAACATCCACGGGTTTCCTAAGATTAGCAATGTGTTCTATGTTGTTGGACTTGAGCATAATTTGATTAGCATCAGTCAGCTGTGTGATCAAAAGATAGTTGTCGCCTTCTCACAAGGAGAATGTCATGTGATTGATGACCAGAAGTTTTGTGTTTTTACAGGAAAGAGGACTGCTGAAAATTGCTACACTCTGCTGCAGTCACGACTTCCTACAAAGCAGTTCACGAACTTTGTTTCAAATAATTTTACTTCTTCTATATTCAGTGAACTACTCTATTTTCTTGGTTTGCAGAATAATCAAGGAGCCAACTGATTGGTCATCGATCAATCGAATTTGCTCAAAATCCTGTCAAGGATCTTGGCCTTGAAACTGCTGATCAGTTGATGACTCATGTGGGAGCTCTTAAATGGGTTGACAATGAGACAGAAGGCAACCTCATAGACCTCAGTCTCTTCAATTGCATAACAGAAAGTCAGCTCTTCCTATCTAAGTGTAAACTTGTCATATCACTTAATATTGGTTGGGTTGATTGTATGCTTAAGAACTATAACATTGTGCAACGTGATGTTTTGGTCTTTAGTAACCACATCAGTGCTATTATCATTGCTCATAAACATGTTAAGCATTTATGCACACAACATACAGATATATGGCACCACTTCATATGTGATTTGGGTGATAATGAATGTGCAGTCATTAAGCATGTCGCCACTGAAAGACAAACTGCTGTTATTTTTATGAAGGAACTTGTTTCACAAGCTTTGAGACCCTCAGAAAGTCTCTCAACATTTGCCTTCACTAAGCGCTTGTCGCGTGCCCGATTTGACTGAGATGTTTTTGTTTGTTGAACTAACTGTCATGACTTACTTGCAGACCTGTCCGACAGCCTGTTCTGAAGTGTACTTAGAACTGCATTGATACACAGTACACATCTTTTCCTCAGTTAAATCAGTGAAATCGAAGGATTTTGCAACAGGTAATTTTTGTTTTTAATTTGTTTTCATGATCTCTTTGACATGGACTTTTTCCACTTTTGCTACCTCATCACATCAAAAACAGAAGGATTAAGCATGAAAAGAAAATAATGAGTGTGCAAAAGAGTTATGAAAAAGAAAAGAACAAAGAGAATGTGAGCCAAAAGAAAAAGAGCGTCAAAAGAAAAATATATCGAGGAAAAAGCTGCCTAAACTCAATGAATATGTGTGAAAGCATTCAATTCATATCTCACGGTCATCATATCATTGAAAAGAGCTATCATATTCTACATAAAGTTATGAGTGAAAGATACCTCCATGCAAAAGGCTCAAGTGTGTGTACATGGTGTAATTGTTATGTTTGAAAACAGATATCTTGTGAACAATCTTTGCCCCTTTCAAATTCTCTTTCCTTTCATCTGTTTATCTTACGAGAATTCACACACACACATGTTTTTGTATTCATCTTGTTCATGAGTATTCTTCGGTTCTGGCTGTTTTGTACTCAGTCTTACGGTCTGTCATGATAGGGTGTCTCGACATCCACTCAAAGCAGTTCAATCGGTACTCGGTGAGTTACGCGTAATTTGTTGAGTTACTTTCTGATTGTTTCTTTTAATTTGTGTTATTTTAGCAGGTGCAAATTTAATTTTTTTTATTTTAATTTGTCTTTTAGCGCGAGATGTTTGATATTCGGCATGTTTTCCCGCCTATATCTTTTTGCCGCATGATTTTGTTTGGGTTGCGTGATTCTGTTGGATTCCTTCCTTGAATAGGTCTTGGGAAGAGTCCTATCACTTATGGGAAGTTGTGGATAAAGTTATGGAAGATATTGGGTTGATTTGATACTATCCCATCTTTATATATCTCATATCTCACGCCTTCTCTACTCACTCTATATCTCGTGTATTTGTTTTTTTTTTTTTGTGTGTGGGTTTATGTCTTCTTTCTCACCATCACTTCTCCAGAAATTATTTAACATGCTGAAAAACAAGTCTACAGGTGAACCATCTCAGTCGCCCCCACTGGTCGACTATGACAGTGAGTCTTCTACAGACAACAAGCTGTTTGCTGTCTTGCAACTGGAGCCGCTGCTAGTCCGATTTCCACCGGATTATGTTCCACCACCATCATCTGATGCATCACCACAACCGCAAGACGCCACTCCACCACCACCGGCTACAGAATCCCCACAGCATGCCACACCTTCTCAAGCACAAGAGTCATCACCTCCAATTGATGATTCTCCTCCACCGCGTGATTCTGTTCCCCGCTGATGGCAGACACACCGCCATCACCATTGGTTCCGTCTCCTTTACGGACCTCACCTACACCTGCACCTACATCCTCTCACTGCCTTTATGCCGCGGGTAAAGAAAAGCAGAAGGCTCAACCTCTAAAGCGCACTCAATCTGCACAACAAAAGTCCAAACTTGTTGTAGAGGGTGTCGCGAGCCGAGTCGGGAGACGCACCCAGACTACTTCTCACAAACGTCCGCGAGCTGTTGCTACTGTTGCTGCCTCTGAATCTGTTCGCATTGAGCTATCTGAAATAGACTCGAGTCCAGCCAGGAAACAGCAAAAACGGTCAGCTAAGTCCTCGTCTAATGAGGTCGATCAGTCTGGAGACAAGCCTGATACTAAAGCAGACAGTCAGGTCCAGTCTGAAGAAGCTGATGGAGGCTATGCCATCCCTCTCGAGTTCCACCATCCGATGAGCCTTTTTTGGTGAAGAGCGCTATGTCTGAAAGGTTCTACACGGCTCATGCCAAACCCAGGTATCCTACTCTTGCCCGTCGCATTCATGTTAATGAAGTTATGCTTCAGGAAGATTCTTTTGCGGGAACTGGGATATTAGAGGTTTTGGAGGGGAGAGGTTTTCTTGGATCCACTCGCAGGGTCCAACCGTTTGTCACCCGGATTGTGCACGACTTCTATGCCAATCTGGATACTCAATTTGGCGTTCTGGGCTCTCATGAGGAACCACATCTTCCAGATCAGTCCTCAAATTCTGAATATGCAATTGGGTTCTCTTAACGTACAAACCGGCCACGACTCCGAGCTGGAACTGGAGGAAGACATGAATGCAGTCGCATCTACCATTACTGGCCAAAACATGAAGTGGCCCAAGAATGGCAATCTCCAACGAGGTGCCCTTACACCATGGTATGGTCTGATCTTTGGAATCATGGTAAGAAACTGGTTTCCCATGTCTCATACTTCTACCTTGAATCCATTAACTGATTCTTTCTTGTTCCGAATTGGATCTAATGCCCCCATTAATCTAGGGAAACTGGTTTTCAAGCGCATACAACTTGAAGCATTCGACCAAAAGATATAGATTACCCTGGGCTATCCATCCCTGATTCATCGCACGCTCACAACTCAAGTGGATGTTTGGGTCAACAAAGATAAGATGACGCGCCGGCTCAACCCTTACCATGCCCCTAGTCACATTGTCCAAGCCCTTCTTAGTTCTCCTGTCCGGCCCACTGTCCCAACTACTGGTGATAATGAAGCTGGTCCATCTGTTCCCCAGGGCAGTCTCGACAACCTTCAGTCGCAACTTGCCCGTGTGATTCAACTGTTGGAGTCCATGAACGAGTCACTTGCCCAAATAGCGGCTAAGCCGTGACCAATTCTGGTAAATGGGGGAGTATTAGAAAATGGGAGAATGGAGAATGGGGGAGATTGAAGAATGGGGGAGATCATTCGAGCTGCTGCTGCTTTATCTTATGTTTTTATTTTGTTTTAATTATTCCGCTTAAGAACTTTGAACTTAGTTATTTTATTTTAAGTTTTTTTGCGGATTGTTGCACTACTATTGCAACAAGTTTTTATTGCTGTCATAACTCGTTAGTTTGCTTTATCTGCTTATGTGTTTACTAACTTGTTTTTTTTTTCAACATGTGTGCATTTTCCTTGGTTTTAAAAGAGTTTTGCCAAAACAAGTCAATTGGGGGAGATTGTTACGACCACAAGTCCGACGCGATTCAAACATGATTGAGACAGTCAGGATTGCAGGTCTAACTCGATTTATTTCCTTGTTTTGCAAAAATATTTTAAAGGAAAATTCTGGTTTTATTTAGTTTTATTTATTTACTAAAATATTCACTATTGGTTTTCTGGAAAATATCTTTTAAAGGTGAGTGAATATTTGAGTAAGTTTGGGAAGATATAACTTGATCTTTTAGAATATTATTTTATGGAAAGTTAATCTTTATCAAACTCTTGTTTATATCTTTAAGTGATCATTTCCTTGTAGAGTTCTTTTTTGTCTTTGGTGTGCAGGATAATGAAGATCATAAAGATCTTATCAAAAAGGAACGAAGACTTATCAAAGGAAAAGAAGTCTTATCTAAGGAAAGATTCGGATATATTTGGAAAGATCTTATCCCGACTGGATTGGGAGACTTGTCGCGGATCTCGGAATCTTTCAAGGAGAGCTATCCTATAAATAGTAGAATACCTAGGAATCAATGCATAACACTCGTGTAAATTAATATACATCTTTAGGTGTTTGTTTTATTTTGTATTCCTTAGTTTTCATACTTGATTCAGTTCAAGAACATGACGAGTTGTCAAGAGATGAAGGGGGTTCAACAGGAAAGGATTGCGCCAGCTAGAGGGATCTATACGTACGTTCAGTTCGCTTGAAGGCTTGATCATAAGAAGATCATACAGGAGTTTGGTCTTACGGATTCAAACAGAGTAGGCGATAAAAGGTTCCTATTGGTATCAACATTAGAGGGATTCGGTGTTAGAGTAAAACCAGTAGGTGTAATAACTTTTAGTCATCAAAAGAGGTTTGAATTCTTGGGTGAAAGCCTCGTGGATGTAGGACATAGTCCGAACCACGTTAAAAATTTAAAGATCTTTCATATTTTAGCCATTCTTCTTTTTTCTGATTCAACCGGCTTAATATCACTGGCACAACTAGAGCTGCATTCTTCCTCAATGCATCCATTACGTCAACCCCATGGTTACCATAAAAGCGTTCCTTGCACCTCAGATGAAGAACTAAAACATTAACAAGGAAATGTTATATTATCTTAACATCCAAAAATATGCATTGAGGATTCAAAAAACCTTATTGCCGCTGATACCTTCCAAATGATCCTTTGTAATGAGTGAATTGTCTATCTCTGATGTGGGGTATTTTCGTCTGGATACGTGTCAAACCTCCAATACTCCACATCAGACTGCTTTAGTTCCTGATGGATGCTCAAGCAGCTTTTGAGTTCGGTGCACTCAAGACCACACGTAAACTAAGCCGGTGCCTTCTCCGGCGAAGGCACTCCGACGCTCAAGTCAGATAGGTCGGAGTGCGAGATATTGTTGTGAGAGACAATAGCTTGAATTTATAGGTCAAATTTAGCTCAAATAGGTCGAATAAGAACACCTCGAAATGGTATTGAGAACCGAGATGAAGCCACCCCAATAGGTCGAATTACCCTCAAATAGCTCGAAATACACTCTATATAGATCGAACAAGAGCTATTGCAAACAGCTCGAATTACTACTCTATAGCTCGAATTTGATGTATATAGCTCGAAATTAAATGCTTGGAAAATAAAAAACGTACCTTAGAATGAGGCATGGGACCCCCTTATATAGTAATAAGAGTCCTTATTCGGCTAGAAGTGCAATCCAAGTTGAACTATAAGTCTAAATAGATCGAATTAGACCTATTTTGAAATAGCTCGAATTGGGCTTCCAAATAGGTCGAACTCGGCCAAATAGCTCGAAATTGGGTAAATAGGTCGAAACAGGCCAAATAGCTCGAAATTGGCTAAATAGGTCGAATTTCGACTTATTTTTCAGCTTTGCGTAGTCTCACCGTTTTTGTTATATGTCCTTCTCTAGACCTCGGAATCTAGATCCGCTTTTTGATTTAGAAACTAGACTTGAGAGGCTTTCCAGGAATATGCAATTCATAGAATTCAGAGTTGAATTAATAGCTCGAATTTACTAGTCAAAATACAGCTCGGGATTTCACTCTCCAAAACTTCTCCTTCCCCTTGGAATGATGAATGTGACTCCTTTATATACTACTTAGAGTCCTTTCTTAGCTAGAAGTTCATTCCAAGTAGTATTATATGTTCTCCTCCCTTTGGAATGAGGAGTGTGACCCTTTATATGCTACTAAGAGTCCTTCCATAGCTAGAAGTACACTCCAAGTAGGATTATAAGTTGAATTGGGCCCTGAATAACTCTAAATTGGGCCTGCACGGGCCTAATTTTGAGTTTTGCCTTGAATTGTAATTTTGCATTAAAAAATAATGGTGCTGACGTGGCATAATAATCTCGAAATATGCTCAGATATAATCGAATATTATGACGTGGCAGTACCGAAATATGGTACATCATGGAGTCCCCCTGTTTGTAAGAGTAATGTGCAGAAACATTGGTCATACAAACTATAATATCTCAAGAAACCCCGGTAATCGTGCAACGAGTCCGTAAAGATTTGAAAACTCAGAGTTCCGATTGGAAAATTCAGATTTTCGACTCATGAAGTGAGTTTGCTACTGAATGACGTCTCTTACACTATAAGATTTTTAGCAGTCGAGTTCCATGATCAGGTAAACTGCATGGCTCAGAGCCTTGTATTTATAGCGACCAAGCTGTTTGGTGTAGGGTATTGATCTTTATCCCCTAAGCTGCTTGGCTTAGGGTGTTTATATGTTTCTTGAATCGAGGCTAGTGCTCATATCCCATTTCTTTAACATCCAAGCTACTTGGCTTTGCACTTTGTGTGTTTACCAACTAAGCTGCTTGTGGCTTAGGGTATTAAAATCTTCATGAGTTGAGGCTAGTGCTCAGACTCATTTTGTAACGTCCAAGCGGCTTGTGGCTTTGGACTTTGTTTTATGAGTTGAGCTAGTGCTCAGACTCATTCTTGTAACGCCCAAGCAGCTCGTGGCTTCGGGCTTTGTATGTTTTATGAGTTAAGGCAAATGCTCACACTCATTTTTGTAACGCCCAAGCAGCTTGTGGCTTTGGGCTTTGTGTGTTTTATGAGTTGAGACTAGTGCTCAGACTCATATTTGTAACGTCCAAGCGACTTGTGGCTTTGGACTTTGTTTATGAGTTGAGGCTAGTGCTCAGACTCATTTTGTAACGTCCAAGCGGCTTGTGGCTTTGGACTTTGTTTTATGAGTTGAGCTAGTGCTCAGACTCATTCTTGTAACGCCCAAGCAGCTTGTGGCGTTGGGCTTTGTATGTTTTATGAGTTGAGGCTAATGCTCAAACTCATATTTTTAACGCCCAATCGGCTTGTGGATTTGGAATTTGTTTTATGAGTTGAGACTATCGCTAAGACTCATATTTGGAACGCCTAAGCAGCTTGTGGCTCTGGGCTTTTATGTTTTATGAGTTGAGGCTAGTGCTCAAACTCATTCTTGTAACGCCCAAGCGGCTTGTGGCTTTGGGCTTTTGTTTTATGAGTTGAGGCTAGTGCTCAAACTCAGTCTTGTAACGCCCAAGCGGCTTGTGGCTTTGGGCTTTTCTGTTTTATGAGTTGAGGCTAGCGCTCAAACTCATTCTTGTAACGCCCAAGCGGCTTGTGGCTTTGGGCTTTTGTTTTATGAGTTGAGGCTAGTGCTCAAACTCATTCTTGTAACGTCTAAGCCGTTTGTGGCTTTGGACTTTTGTGTTTTATGAGTTGAGGCTAGCGCTCAAACTCATTCTTGTAACGCCCAAGCGGCTAGTGGCTTTGGGCTTTGGTGTTTTAATCTCTGCTTATCATTTTGCTTCTCCTGTTTTATAGGAGCTTCCCAATGATGATAAGGTAGCGATAGCCATCGAGTTCTTTCGTTCGGCTACCTGGGAGCAGATTGCCCTGGAGAGAGGCGGCTTTGACACGACCAAGGGCTACAACATGGCTCTTGATGAGATCGTTTCCCGAGGTGCCCTTGCTCCTAGGTTCAAGAAAGAGGATTTCAATGTTCTCAATTGCCTGAACGAGGACGATGCAGAGTTTGGCGAATCCTCGGGTACTGCTGCTGCTGATCCTGCTCCTTCTGAGGAAGTTGGCCAGCCCAAACATGATCCGTTCAAGTCCTTCTATCCCCTCCGTCAGGTATGGCTCTCGGATTCTGCTGACAAGTAGCCCTCCACTTCTGATGCTGCTACCGCCGCGCTGGACGAGCCCTTGGAGGAGGGTGAAATGGCTTTCGACCCTCAGGTCCTAGAGCATCCAGCGGAGGGCGACCAGGCTATGCCCGATGCCCCAGTTCCCGCTCCTACGCCTCGTCAGATTTCTCCAGTTGATGATACCGGGCCCCTGAATGAGTCGTTTGCTGCGATTCAGGAGCAGAGCGAGGGTGCTGTGAAGTCGCTGGGACTGGATCTGCTGCCCTGATTGCTTTGAGTGGCCTGTGTGCCCATATGTTTGGCGTCTGTGCCTTAGCTACTATTTTGAACATCTTTACTTTTCATACAGTATCTTTGCATTAGTACAGTTTATTTTCGTTCGTACAGTATATCTTGTTGACTTGTGCGCAATTTTAGCGCTTATCTATTGCTATCATAGTACAGTTTGACTTTAGAAATTTTCTAATGTCGTTACTTTGGTCTTGGTGAGTGTTTGCTCATGCGTGTCTACCTTTTTATGTTTATAATTTTGTCACTTGCTAAAACACTTAAGTTTTATTTACAAGTATATGTGAGAGTGCGAGAACTTGTGCTCGACTCTATGAGGCTTGTGCTCGTTGTGCGAAGCTAATGTTCGCGCTAGCAAAGCTATGTTCGCGGGAGTGCGAAGACTTGTGTTCGACTCCACAAGGCTTGTGCTCGTTGTGCAAAGCTAATGTTTGCGCTAGCGAAGCTATGTTCGCGGGAGTGCGAGGACTTGTGCTTGACTCCACGAGGCTTGTGCTCGTTGTGCAAAGCTAATGTTTGCGCTGGCGAAGCTATGTTCGCGGGAGTGCAAGGAATTGTGCTTGACTCCACGAGGCTAGTGCTCGTTATACAAAGCTAACGTTCGTTTTGATTAAGTTTTTATACTTATGTTTTGTAGACAGTATGAGCTTGACTCTAAGTATGATTGTAATTTGTGAGCATGCCAGTAGTAAGTAGACAACAGTTAAACTTGAATAAAATAAGAGATTTTATTAGTTTTGGGACAGAGCTCGAGTAACTTCCGAGTTGCCTACGTATTAGTTTTGACAAACATGCTCCTGAATTGTTCAGATGATTCAATTGAGCGTGTTCGTAGGTTCTTCAACCACTCCTTTGTAGGACCCCTCAGACTTAGCGATATAAGTTTCGCCCTCATATCCTATGCATACCCCAAGACCTGCAAATCTCCATCTAACTCATCATAAGGTGCTATTGTATCAGTATTTCCATCATACTTCTTCAAGACAGGAAGATTAGTCCTTTCCTTCAATGTTAAATTACTGATCGCCTCAAAGAAGGGATTTGGCCTCTCCCTTAGTGGAATATGTTCGGCAATAACAGGCTCCAGTCTTGGGACAACTCTCTCAGGCAACTCCCTGTCTCTTCCGGCAGTAAGACTTGCTGCGGATCGATGATCAGGACCTCTCTGCCTAGAGTTTACCTCTCCATCCCTCACTTCTCTATCTTGACCAGTTGCTTGACTGGGAGCTCTGTTAGCATTAGTCCTCACTGAACGAGGATTTCTCCTTTCAAGCGAGGGAGATGGATCCCTTGGCCTTGTCATTCTAGTCTGCGTATAATGCCTTGAATCATCACGACGCTGGGTCTGATGAGTCCTTCCTTGCTGCAATGCTGCAGGCTGTGCTGCTGGTTGTTGTGCTATTGGAGCCTGAACATTCTGTTGAGCAGAAGTGTTAGCCAATTGCTGCACAATCATTGGAACCATAGTCCTTAGGAAGCGGACATGATTTGATCCAACTGAGCGGAATTCAACAGCTATTTTTCCGTGGGAGGAACTTCAGGTTGATTCAATGTGTGAGTTGGAGGATAAAGGGGAGTGCTGGGCGCTGCCACTGATGTTCGTTCAGAAGCATTAGGTTCCCGATTATCGTCCTCCCTCTGTGATCTAGTCCTTCCTGCCATTCCATTCTTCTCCTTCGCTCTCCGTTGAGCCATTGAGTGTTAGTGTTTGTTACTAAGTGCGTATAGAGGTTCCCACAGACGGCGCCACTGATGTGGGGTATTTTTGTGTGGATACGTGTCAAACCTCCAATACTCGACGTCAGACTGCTTTAGTTCCTGATGGATGCTCAAGCAGCTTTTGAGTTCAGAACCTGAACTCAACACCACACGTAAACTAAGTCGGTGCCTTCTCCGACGAAGGCACTCCGACGCTCAAGTTAGATAAGTCAGAATGCGAGATATTGTCGTGAGAGACAATAGCTCGAATTTATAGGTCGAATTTAGCTCAAATAGGTCGAACAAGCACACCTCAAAATGGTATTGAGAACCGAGATGAAGGCACCCGAATAGGTCGAATTACCCTCAAATAGCTCAAAATACACTCTATATAGATCGAACAAGAGCTATTGCAAAGAGCTCCCAATACTGCTCTATAGCTCGAATTCGATGTATATAGCTCGAATTTAAATGCTTGGAAAATAAAAAACGTACCTTAGAATGAGGCATGGGACCCCCTTATATAGTAATAAGAGTCCTTATTCGGCTAGAAGTGCAATCCAAGTTGAACTATAAGTCTAAATAGGTCGAATTAGACCTATTTTGAAATAGATTGAATTGGGCTTCCAAATAGGTCGAACTAGGCCAAATAGCTCGAAATTGGCCAAATAGGTCGAATTTCGACTTATTCTTCAGCTTTGTGCAATCTCACCGTTTTTGTTATATCTCCTTCTATAGACCTTGGAATCTAGATCCGCTTTTTGATTTGGAAACTAGACTTAAGAGGATTTCCAGGAATATACAATTTATCGAATTCAGAGTTGAATTGATAGCTCGAATTTACTAGTCAAAATACAGCTCGGGATTTCACTCTCCAAAACTTCTCCTTCCCCTTGGAATGATGAATGCGACTCCTTTATATACTACTTAGAGTCCTTTCTTAGCTAGAAGTTCATTCCAAGTAGGATTATAAGTTCTCCTTCCTTTGGAATGAGGAATGTGAGCCTTTATATACTACTAAGAGTCCTTCCTTAGCTAGAAGTACACTCCAAGTAGGACTATAAGTTGAATTGGGCCCTGAATAACTCTAAATTGGGCCTGCACGGGCCTAATTTTGAGTTTTGCCTTGAATTGTAATTTTGCATTAAAAAATAATGGTTCTCACGTGGCATAATGATCCCAAAATATGCTCAGATATTATATTGAATATTATGACGTGGCAGTACCGAAATATGGTACATCAATCTCTTTAGCTAAAATTTCTCTTACAAAGTTTAGCTTAATGTCTACATGCTTTGTTCTTTCATGATACATTTGATTCCCGGACAAACGTATAGCACTCTGATTATCACAATACACTGTGATAGCTTCTTCTTGCAACCTCAACTCCTTTGCAATCCCTTCAAGCCACAGAGCTTCCTTTACTGCTTCTGTAAGTGCAATGTACTCTGCCTCTGTAGTGGATAAAGCAACAACCTTTTGAAGGCTTGCTTTCCAGCTTATTGCAGTTCCAAAAGAAGTAAACACATATCTAGTTAATGATTTCTTGGTGTCAAAACACCCAGCATAATCTGAATCCACAAATCCTTCAATGCAAACCTATTTGTTTCTGACTCCACCCAAGACTAACACTTTGTTCAAAGTAGCCTCTAGGTATCTCATGATCCATTTCAATGCCTTCCAGTGTGTTTTCCCAGGATTCCCCATGAATCTACTAACTATGCTCCCTGAGTATGCTAAATCTGGTCTAGTGCAAATCATAGCATACATCAGTGATCCCACAGCACTGGCATATGGTATATCCACCATATCCTTCTTATCTTCTTCAGACTTTGGACCCTGATCAGTGTTGTGTTTCATCTGTTGTTGCATTGGAGTTGTTACAACCTTAGCATCTCTCATTCCAAATTTCTCAAGAATCTTCAGCAGGTACTCTTCTTGACATAAATATAGCAAGCCTTTGCTTCTGTCTCTCTTGATCTCCATACCAAGAAACTTCTGTGCAGAACCCAAGTCTTTCATCTCAAGTTCTCTTTTAAGTTGAGACTTTATACTTGCTATCACTCCTTTGTTGTTACTCACAAGTAGAATATCATCTACATACAACAATAGTACAGCAAAAACTCCATTTGTTTTGAACTTGAAGTACACACAGTTATCATATTTGCTCCTTATGAAATCAATACCTGTCATGAATTCATCAAATCTCCTATTCTACATTCTTGGTGACTGTTTCAGGCCATAGAGTGATCTTCTCAGTTTGCAAACATGATCCTCTTTACCTTCTTCTTCAAACCCTTCAGGTTGCTTCATGAATATCTCCTCATCAAGCTCACCATATAGAAAAGCAGTCTTGACATCCATCTGTTCAAGTTCCAAATTGAATTTACCTACCATTGACAACAATATCCTAATGGACCTGTGTTTCACTACTAGAGAGAAGACATCATTGTATTCAATGCCTTCTCTCTGTGTAAATCCTCTAGCAACCAATCTTACTTTGTATCTTCCATCTTCAACTCCAGGGACCCCTTGTTTCCTCTTATAAATCCATTTACAGGTAACAACCTTTGAACCTGCAGGCTTCCTTTGTAGTTCCCAAGTTTTGATTGTTTTCATAGATTTCATCTCTTCCTTCATGGCTCCAAGCTATTTATGATTATCTTTGCACCTCATTGCCTTACTACAACTCTTTGGTTCTTCATCCAGAATCTCACTTGCAACAACCAGAGAGAATGCCATAAGCTCTGCTTAACCATATCTTCTTGGTGGTCTTGGTTGCCTTCTGGTTCTATCCATTGTTAACATATATGACTCATTTCCTTCATGCAATGGAGAATCATTATGTTGCGTTTCTTCAGAAGATTCAGCTTCATTTTCTTCATCTTCGGTTATCCAATGTTCAGGTGGATTCACCTCAGATTCCTTTTCAAGCTCCACCTCAAACTGTTGTACTGAATCTGGTGCAACTATGTTTTGTGTCTGTTCTGAGCCTCTCTGTATGGCATCATTTTATATGCCTTTTTATCTTTTCTGAACACCACATCTCTGCTTATTATACACTTCCTGTGGCCTGTTTCAAGACACCATAGCTTGTACCCTTTGACTCCACTTGGATAACAAATGAATATAGACTTCAAAGCTCTTGTGTCCAGCTTATCCTGTTTGATGTGTGCATATGCAACACATCCAAATACCCTCAATCTCTCTAAGTTTGGTGTATGTCCAGAACAAATTTCTTCTGGAGTTTTCATCTCCAATGCTCTTGAGGGGCATCTGTTTATCAAGTATGCAGCTGTGTTTACAGCTTCTGCCCAGAAAGTTTTAGGGAATGAAGCACTATGTAACATGCACCTCACTCTCTCTAGAAGAGTTCTATTAAACCTCTCAGCTAGACCATTTTGCTGAGGTGTACCAACTACAGTTCTATGCCTCACTGTAATCATTGAATTCACTTGAGCAGAATTCCAAGCCATTATCTGTTCTGAGCCTCTTTACCTTTCTTTCTGTCTGGTTTTGTACAAGTGTCATCCAGTTCTTGAAGGTATCAAACACCTCATCTTTGGTTTTCAGAGTATAAATCCATATTTTCCTTGAAAAATCATCAACTAAGCACAGAAAATACCTTGCTCCTGAATGAGAAAGTGTCCTTGCTGGCCCCCATAAGTCTGCATGTATATAGTCGAAAGTTCCTTTTGTCCTCTGTTGTGAACTTGAGAAGCTCGTTTTACTTTGCTTTCCATATACACAATCCTCACAGAATTCAAGCTTTCCAAGCTTGTCTTTCCCCAGAAGACCCTGTTTACTTAGCTCCACCAACCCATTTTCACTCACATGTCCAAGCCTTCTGTGCCAGAGTTGAACTTTCTGCTGGATTGTACTTGACACAGGTGCTGCAGTTCCTGTTGACACAAATCCTTCAAGTATGTAAAGACCATTTACCCTGTTGCCTCTCATAACTTCTACTGCTCCTTTGAACACTCTCAAGATTCCATTCTTACAACTGAACTGGAATTCTTTCTTGTCCAATTCTCCTAGTGAGATCAGATTCCTCTTCAAATCAGAGACATATCGGACGTGCTATAAAAGTCTTTCATGTCCATCATGCATCTTGAACCTGACCATTCCACTACCAGCAATCTTGCAAGGTTTATTGTTTCATCCACGTTCACAGCACCAGTTTGTAGGGATTCAATAGAATTATCAAAAACACAAACCAACAATCTAAACACATCAAATGAAAGTATGCAATCACAGCAACACAAGGCACAAAGATTTACTTGGTTCGATCAAGATCAATGTGATCTTAATCTACATCCAAGGGAGCAACAAAACCAACTTCTATTATATGTTTTCAGAGTGTTTACAAGTGAGGAGAAAAGTGTGATAAAAATTGTGTACAATCTAACTGAGAATATGATTGAGATTCTCAGCTATATACTACTCCGCATTCTATTAAACGCTCTCACCAAAAAACAGTTACAAAATAACATAAATGTAAGCTCAACCCAACTAACTAATTTTCCCGCAAGTAATCAGATGACTCGAGCTCTAGTTAATCCTGTTTTTGTTGAAATAACTCTCACAGTTTAAGATTTCTTCAAGTTGCATTGTTGTTGAATTAAAAGATTCCAAAACCGTATCGCATTCAAACCTGTTATCATAATCATATCACATAATTGCATTATGTTCTCATAAATGTATCGGAACCTCATCTAGTCTTCATTTGAGGAAGATTGACAAGAGGAAAAGATATAAATAGCACAACCAATTGACATTCATGGACCCGTTTCCAATGAAATTAGACTACTAATTTGTGAAACACGAACCGGTCTAAAGTAAGCCTTTAATAATGCATGCATCACATTTCTGAAAAAACGCCAACGCTTTTTCGACTGCATAATAATGGCTAAGCAGACAAAGGAATGATAGTTGATGCTTGCAAAAGGTTTTTTAATGGAATGAAGAAGAATGGGATGTGCTTCCACCATAGAAATCAAAGCTGAGGAAAAATTGCATTGTTGTATATAATAAAGAAACACGAGTAACAATAAGATAGTCGCAGAGTAGGAGGTCAAAGAAACAAGTCAATGACAACAATGAGGGAAGAAGAAAGCTAATGACAACAAACACAAAAGATTAAAAGAATTATAGCCTGTAAAAGTAAGACAAAATGCGCAAAATGAGTTTCGTGCTCGAGAAGGTTGGTTCATCTTATAATGACCGCAGCAAAAAGCACGACAAGTTATTGTGTACACCACATTAATTAAAGATAGAAATCTATAGGCAGTAATGACAATATAGAAGAGATACTAGTAAAGAAAAATGCATTATAGGGATTATACACACTTACAAGAAAATTTCTAAACCGCTGAAAACTTCCGAATTTTGGTTTTGTGCATCTTGGGATCATATCTTACCAATAACTAAACCAACCTTCTAAATGTAGAGAATTAATGGCCAGCAAGCAGTGCAAATTAAGATGGGAAGTCAATGGCCTTTATTAATTATCATTCAACATGTAATCTGAGCTGCCAAACCTAAAAGCACTGAAGAGTTTAATCGAGAGAGCTGTGAAATCCTCCACTCGTTGGGGTTTAAGAGTAAAATTCCTGAAAACACACTTCACAACATTAGGGGCAAATACTTGATCAGAAGCAGAAGATAATCTGAACACGCAGCACAATAATCCAAAACATGGTGACAAAACTTGGGACTTCAAAGTAGAGTACAAAATTTCATACGTATAGCTCAATCACGATACCGTTAAATCCAAATAAGCGACAACGACACGATGATGCATTACTTGAACTCCTTGGTAAGAACCAAAAACAGAAACCTATTTAAGTTGGATACGACAAGAAAGAATTAATATATTTAAGGAACTATCTCACTAGCTTTTGAAATTCAGCTGTCGTGATAAATTCCCTTTCGTAGGAATCAAAAGTGTTCAAAAAGTTCTTGTAATATTCTCGACCTTGTAAACTTCTACTGGGTCTTGTATCCCTGGGCAACGACAAAGTTGATAGTAATTATTTAACCCGAACCCCTCAAGTTGACTTTCTTAGATGGTTCTTGTAGCCAATCCACATAAAGATTCATATTCTGCAAAAGAGAATCTTAAATGGGATCTTCATTCTTGATTTTCCTAAGAATCTATCATGGTATATTCTCTAAGAATTTTAACAAGAGCTTGTCAGAATTAAGAAACATGTAACTGATTCTAAAGGAAAAAAAGAGAACATAATGATTTTGATAAAATTAACTTTAGTTAATAATAGATAGTGAAAATAAGAATATAAAGCCAACGAGCAATGACTGTTGTTACACAGAACTTTGTGCTTGAAATAAACCTATGGAGGAATAAATAAATTATCACCAGCGGTGTTTTCGGTAATGATAATCGCTGTCAGCTTATTTTCTACCTTGATGGAACAAATCTGTCGTGCGAGCAGATCTCCTTATAATGCCAAAGCTGCCATCATGGTCCCAATCATTTTTGTCTCTATCATCGTTTCCTTCTCCAGAAGCAGGCCTCTGAACCAAGTGTGCAGAAACATTACATAATACCATTCAGATATATAACTACATAATCACTGAAGAGCTAGAAACTAACTTTTCCAGCATCAACAGGCTTAGCGAAGGCCGTGGGAGAGACAACATAGAACATATTTGGGAGAAATCGAGTGAACTCGCGAAGTAGGTGGGTATGGTCTTTAAGGAGTGCGGTAACCTAGCAAAAAAATTTGAATCACAAAAATGGTTGTTTGGAAATTATAAGACAACTTGATAGTTCAAACACTAATGGACCGAGTCCTGGTCCTAAAAAAATGCAATATATGGATTATACACACTTAAAATAAAATCTCAAAACCAGTGCAAACCTCGAGACTTTTGTTTTGTACATCCTGTGATCATATCGTACCACTAACTCAAGCAACCTTCTCAATGTAGAGAATTTATAGCCAGCAAGCTGCGCAAATTAAGAAGTAATTGTACATCTAAAAAAAATGATGTTTAGTATTCAAGTTCTTGAAATCCTGCTACCGAAAATAGAAGCTCATGTGGTCGAGCTATCTGCAATAGTTTTTAGCATAAATTTCACCCAAGAATTTATTTAAATCAGCAAGGCATTCTAGCCATTCTTCTTTTTTCTGATTCAACCGGCTTAATATCACTGGCACAACTAGAGCTGCATCCTTCCTCAATGCATCCATTACGTCAACCCCATGGAGACAGTAAAAGCGTTGCGTGCACCGCAGATGAAGAACTAAAACATTAACAAGGAAATGTTATACTATCTTAACATCTAGAAATATGCACTGAGGATTCAAAAAACCTTATTGGCGCTGATACCTTCCGAATGATCCTTTGTAGTGAGTGAATTGTCTATCTTATCCGTGTGAAAATTATAAATGGGTTCAGATTTCTTCAAGTTGCATTGTTGTTGAATTAACAGATTCCAAAGGTATATCGCGTTTGTAGAGTTTAAACCGATCAAACAATTATTTACACACCAAATATGAAGTTACAAAACAAAACCGTATAATAAACGATCAAGAAATGATTGATCAGATCGCAGAAAACCAAGCAGAACAGAGTTCGAACAAATTGCCAGAAACAAACACGCAGCGATTTTTACGTGGTTCGCGTTTGAATCAAATCGATCCAAACCTACATCCACTGAGTGATTTACTATAGAACGAGTGTATGAGAGAATATCCCTGAAGAAATTACAATGATTCGACTGAAAACTGATGCGCACGAGTGCCTTAAATAGGCTGCAACACTCAGCCTGAAAACAGAAAGTTATAACTAACTTTCAACTAACTTTCAAACTGAAACTTTCCAGATTCGGTTAACTCCTAACTAACTTTAGTTTAAGCTAATTAAACACGTGCTAACCACTCTAATTTCAGCAAGTTATGAACTAACTTCCTCACAATTCTCCATCTTGGTTCATACACTGCTCAAACAACAACTTAAACCAGCCTCAACCACGCTATTCTTCCTTCAGCTGCACAAGCTCCAAGCAGTAGCTGAATTTCCCACTTGGAAACACCTTTGTGATCATATCAGCAGGATTGTGCTCAGTTGCAATCTTCTAAATTAGCACCTCTCCTCTTGTAATGATCTCTCGAACAAAATGTAACTTTATATCAACATGTTTTGTTCTCTCATGATACACTTGATCCTTGGACAAGTGTATAGCACTTTGTTTGTCACAGAACACTGTGATGATCTCTTCTTGAACCCTCAGCTCCTTACATATCCCCTCCAGCCATATTGCTTCTTTAACAGCTTCAGTTAATGCAATATATTCTGCCTCAGTTGTGGATAAAGCCACTACCTTCTGCAAACTTACCTTCCAACTGATTGCTGTTCCAAATGCAGTGAATATGTAATCTGTAAGAGACTTTCTAGTGTCTAAACAACCTGCATAATCAAAATCCACAAATCCCTCAATAGCTACCCTTTGATCCTTAGCTCCACCATAAACCAGAACTTTGTCAAGAGTTCCCCTGATGTATCTCAGAATCCATTTCAAGGCTTTCCAATGCAGTCTTCCAGGATTTGCCATGAATCTGCTTATGATGCTAACTGCATATGCAAGGTGAAGTCCAGTGCATACCATAGCATACATTAATGAGCCACTGCATTTGCATAAGGATTTGAGCTCATGAACTCCTTATCTTCTTCAGATTTTGGTGATTGATCACTGCTTAATCTGAACAGCTGTGACAGAGGTGTGTTCACTGATTTTGCTTCAATCATTCCAAACATCTCCAATACGTTATTCAAGTAACTCTTCTAAGACAAGTATAGAACACCCATGCTCCTTTTTCTGCTAATTTACATGCCAAGGATCCTTGTTGCAGGGCCAAGATCCTTCATTTCAAATTCACCTTTCAACTGACCCTTTATGTTCTCAACTTCACTTCTGCTGTTGCTTGCTATGAGTATATCATCCACATAAAGTAGCAAGATAATGAAGATATATTCTAAGGTGAACTTGAAATACACACAAGTATCAAACTTGCTCCTTTTGAAATCAACTGAGCTCATGAACTCATCAAACCTTCTGTTCCATTTCCCTAGAGATTGTTTGAGTCCATAAAGACATTTTTCCAGTCCGCACACAAAATCCTCTTTTCCCTTGACTTCAAACCCTTCAGGTTGCTTCATGAGTATGATTTCATCAAGTTTTCCATATAGAAAAGTTGTTTTCACATCCATTTGCTCAAGTTCAAGATCATACTTTGCAACTAGAGCCAATAGTATTCTGATAGATCTATGTTTTACCACTGGTGAGAAAACATCATTATTATCGATTCTTTCTCTTTGAGTGAACCCCCTGGCAACCAGTCTTGCCTTGTACCTTTCATCCTCAACACCTGGTATCCTTGTTTTCTTCTTGTAAATCCATTTACAACTCACAATCTTTGAGCCTTTAGGCTTCTCTATCAGAACCCAAGTATTGTTTTTCATGAGAGATTTCATCTCTTCCTGCATAGCATCTATCCATCTATTCTTGTCTTTACTTCTCAGTGCATCTTGGTAATGCTTAGGTTCATCATCAAGTACATTACTTGCTGCTTGGAGGCTTTATAGGCCTTTTGGTTCTGTCTGTAGTCAGCATGTATGTTTCCTCTTCCTACTGATTTCCTTCACTTTCATCTTCTGCATCATGAGTGTCCTGTTGTTCATCTTCATGTAGGAGCCAATTTCCAGCTGTATTCTCTCCTGAATCCACAGTTGGCTCCACCTCAAACTGAAATCCTTCTGGTTTTTCTGTATCTTTAGCAAGTGTCTTCTCTGTAGTATCAACTTGCTCATGCTTCTTGTGTGCCATTTCAGATTCATTCAATACCACATCCCTACTAATGATACACCTTCTGTGTCCAGCTTCTAAACACCATAGTTTGTAAGCTTTCACACCCTCTGGATAACCAATGAACATACACTTTAATGCTCTAGGCTCAAGTTTGTCTTGTCTAACATGAGCATAAGCCAAACATCAAAACACTCTGAGCCTACTTAGATCAGGGGCATGACCTGACCATGCTTCTTCTGGAGTCTTCATGTTTAAAGCTGATGAGGGTGATCTATTTATTAGGTAAGCAGCTGTCATCACAGCTTCAGCCCAAAATACCTTTGGTAGAGATGCATTGTTTATCATGAATCTCACTCTTTCAAGTAGAGTTCTGTTGAATCTCTCAACCAACCCATTTTGCTGTGGAGTACCTGCAGTTGTATGTCTAACAATGCCATTCTCCTTGCAGAAATTGTTGAATTCTTCAGAACAAAACTCAAGCCCATTATCTGTTCTTAACCTCTTAACCTTCTTCATTCTCTGGTTTTCAATCAAAGTTTTCCAAGACTTGAACGTGGCAAAAATTTCATCTTTAGTTTTCAAAACATAAACCCACAGTTTCCTAGAGTAATCGTCAACAAGAGTTAAGAAGTACCTGGCACCAGAATGTAATTGAACTCTTGAAGGCCCCCACAGATCAGAATGTATGTAATCAAGTGTTTCCTTTGTTCTGTGAACTCCTGTGGTGAATTTCAGAATGTAATTGAACTCTTGTGGTGAATTTCAGTCTGCAAGACTTGCCAAAAACACAATCTTCACAAAAACTGAGCTTCTCCAGTTTATGAGAATCCAACAGGCCTTGTTTACTCAATTCTATCAAGCCTTTTTCACTCACATGATCTAATCTTTTGTGCCACTGTTCCACCTTTGTCAATGACTTACTTTCAGCTGTAGCAGCAGTGCCTTTGCTCACTTCTCCTTCAAGAAAGTATAGGTTATTTCTTCTGTGCCTTCTCATTACCAACTAAGATCTCTTTTTAGCACTTAGCACACCATTGTGACAGTTGTAAACAAGTCCTTTCTTGTCAAGATCACCCATAGATATCAAGTTTCTTTTCAACTTTGGTACATATCTCACCTCTCTCAGAAGTCTGGTTTTTCCATCATGTAACTTGAATCTCACAGATCCAATCCCCTCAACTTTACATGGTTCATCATTTCCTAGCAATACAATTCCTCCTTCTTTCTCTGTATACTCTTCAAACCATTCTATATTTGGTGTCATATGGAATGAACACCCTGAATCCATAACCCACTGCACATTAGAGTTATCATCTGTCACCACCAACACATCTGCAGATTCATAGCCATCTTGTGCTATTGCTGCATTCCCTGATTCATTACCTCCACTCTCAGGCTTCTTGTTCTTAAGCCTCTCAGGACAGAATCTCCTGATGTGTCCTCTTTGTGACAATGATAGCACTCTCTTGAGTTATTTTTCACCAGTTTTTTGCCGTTCTTTGTTCTTCTTTTTGTCAAACTTATTCTGTTTCTTGGACCCTTTTCCCTTTACTACAAGTCCCTCACCTTTAACAGAGTTCTTAGAGCCATTCTTATGATTCAATTCTCTTGAGTTTATAGCAGATTGAACTTCATTCAAAGTCAAAACTTCTCTACCATAGATCAAGGTATCCCTGAAATGACTAAAAGACTTAAGGCAAAGAAGACAATAGCATCAATGCCTGATCCTCATCTTCCACGGTAACATCAATGTTTTCGAGATCCAAAATCATCTTATTGAAGCTGTCCATTTGTTCTTCTATTGATTTATCTTCTGACATCTTAAAAGAAAACAGAGCTTTTTTAAGATAGAGACGATTTACCAGTTATTTAGTCATGTAGATGCTCTCAAGTTTCAACCACACGCTAGCTGCACTTGTCTCCTTTGAAACCCGCCTCAAGACTTTATCTCCAAGGCTCAATATTATAGAACTGTGTGCTTTCTCCAACATAATCTTCTTTGCCTTTTCATCCATATCTTTGTCAATGCTTGATTCATTCAGAGCATCAAGCAAACCTTGCTGAACCAACAGTGCTCTCATCTTCAGACGCCATAAACCAAAATCGTTCAAACCAGTGAACTTCTCAACATCAAATTTAGCAGTCGCCATGTTCAATTGATTGATCTCGCTCCACGTTCACCGTACAGATTTGTAGAGTTTAAACCGATCAAACGATTGTTTAAACACCAAATATTAAGTTACCAAACAAAACCGTATAAAAAACGATCAAGAAATGAGTAACCTGATCGCACAAAACCAAGCAAATACAGAGTTAGAACAAATTGCAAGAAAAAACACACAAACACGCAGCGATTTTTACGTGGTATGCGTCTGAATCAAATCGATCCAAACCTACATCCACAAAGTGATTTACTATAGAACGAGTGTATGACAGAATATCCCTGAAGAAATTACAATGATTCGACTGAAAACTGATGCGCACAAGTGCCTTAAATAGGCTGCAACACTCAGCCTCAAAACAGAAAGTTACAACTAACTTTCAACTAACTTTCAAACTGAAACTTTCTAGATTCGGTTAACTCCTAACTAACTTCAGTTTAAGCTAATTAAAAACGTACTAACCACTCTAATTTCAGCAAGTTATGAACTAACTTGCTCACAGCAGTCAAACCTGTTATCATAATCATATCACATAATGGCATTTAGTTCTCATAAACGTATCAGAACCTCATCTAGTCTTCATTTGAGGAAAATGGAGAAGAGGAAAAGAAATAGCATAACCAATTGAAATTCATGGACTCGTTTCCAATGAAATTAGACTACTAATTTGTGAAACACGAACCGGTCTAAAGTAAGCCTTTAATAATGCATGCATCAAATTTCTGAAAAAACGCCAATGCTTTTTCGACTGCATAATAATGGCATAGCAGACAAAGCAATGATATTGATGATTGCAAAAGGTTTTTTAATGGAACAAAGAAGAATGGGATGTACTTGCACCAGAGAAATCAAAGATGAGGAAAAATTGCCTTGTTGTATATAATAAAGAAAGACGAGTAAAAATAAAGATAGACGCGGAGTAGGAGGTCAAAGAAACAAGTCAATGACAACAATGAGGGAAGAAGAAAGTTAATGACAACAAACACTGAAGATTAAAAGAATTATAGCCTGTAAAAGTAAGACAAAATGCGCAAAATGAGTTTTGTGCTCTAGAAAGTTGGCTCGTCATAATGAAATGACCGCACCAAAAAGCACGACAGCTTATTGTGTACACCACATTAATTAAAGATAGAAATCTATAGGCAGTCAAGACAATATAGAAGAGATGCTAGTAAAGAAAAATGCATTATATGGATTATACACACTTACAAGAAAATTTCAAAACCGCTCAAAACTTCCGAATTTTTGTTTTGTGCATCTGGGGATCATATCTTACCAATAACTCAAACAACCTTCTAAATGTAGAGAATTAATGGCCAGCAAGCAGTGCAAATTAAGACGGAAAGTCAATGCCGTTTATTAATTATCTTTCAACATGTAATCTGAACTGCAAAATCTAAAAGCATTGAAGAGTTTAGTCGAGAGAGCTGTGAAATCCTCCACTCGTTGTGGTTTAAGTGTAAAATTTCTGAACATATACTTCACAACATCAGGGGCAAATACTTGATCAGAAGCAAAAGATAATCTCAACACGAAGCACAATAATCAAAAACATGGTGACAAAACATGGGACTTCAAACTAGAGTACAAAATTTTATTCGTATAGCTCAAGCACGATACCGTTAAAATCCAAATAAGCAACAACGACATGATGATGCATTACTTGAACTCCTTTTTAAGAACCAAAAAGAGAAACCTATTTAAGATGGAAATGACAAGAAACAATAAATATATTTAAGGAACTATCTCACCGGCTTTTGAAATTCTGCTGTTGTGATAAATTCCCTTTCGTAGGAATCAAAAGTGTTCAAAAAATTCTTGTACTTTTCGCGACCTTGTAATCCTTCCCGTACTTTTTTCGCAGAAAGCTTCTATTGGGTCTTGTATCCCTGGGCAACGACAAAGTTGTTTGTAATTATTTAAACCCGAACACCTCAAGTTGACTTTCTTAGATGGTTCTTGTACCCAATCCACATAAAGATTCATATTCTGCAAAAGAGAATCTTAAATGCGATCTTCATTCTTGATTTTCATAAGAATCTATTATGGTATATTCTCTAAGATTTTTAACAAGAGCTTGTAAGAATTAAGAAACATATAACTAATTCTAAAGGAAAAAAGAAAACATAATGATTTTGATAACATTAGCTTTAGTTAATAATAGATAGTGAAAATAAGAATCTAAGCAAAACGAGCAATGACTGTTGTTACACAGAACTTTTGTGCTTGAAATAAACCTATGGAGGAATAAATAAATTATCACCAGCAGTGTTTTTGGTAATGATAATCGCTGTCAGCATCTTTTCTACCTTGATGAAACCAATCTGTCGTGCGAGCAGATCTCCTTATAATACCGAAGCTGCCATCATGGTCCCAATCATTTTTGTCTCTATCATCATTTCCTTCTCCAGAAGCAGCCCTCTGAACCAAGTGTGCAGAAACATTGCATAATACCATTCCGATATATAACCACATAATCACTGAAGAGCTAGAAACTAACTTTTCCAGCATCAACAGTCCCAGCGAAGGCCGTGCGACAGACAACATCGGACGTATTTGGGAGAAAACGAGTGAACTCGCGAAGTAGGTCGGTATGGTCTTTAAGGAGTGTGGTAACCTAACAAAAAAATTTGAATTCTTCCCTCCCTTGGAATTGCATTTTTCAGATCAGCTCCCCGAGTCACTATTCTAACCCGAGACATAAACAAAGGCAAGGATAATAAGACTTGCCAAAGGGTTCAATGTACCAATAAAATAAGGAATCTGATGCTTAACACATGCAAGTCATTAGGCATGCTTTTATGAGTGACTAGACGGGCAGAGGGAATTTCTGGTGGAGCGGTGAAATGCGTTGAGATCGGAAAGAACACCAACGGTGAAAGCACTCTGTTGGGCCGACACTGACACTAGGAGACACTAAGACTGAAGAATGTTCGAATGAATTATGGCCAATACCGGATATTTAAGCAGTGATTTCAAATCCAGAGGTTAATCGTACTCTGGCAATGTTCTATATCTCCATGAATCTAGGAACTTTTGCTTGCATTGTATTATTTGGTCTACGTACCGGAACTGATAACATTCGAAATTATGAAGGATTATACTAACCTCCTAGTCGGAGGGTAGGACCGATAAATCGCCTTCTGTTATTCGCGCGCGCGCGGAGGCTATAGCCCCAAACACGAGCGGGCCCAAACAAAAAGAGGTTCTATCTATTCACAAAAATGGTTGTTTGGACAATATAAGACAACTTGATAGTTAAAGCACTAATGGACCGAGTCCTGGTCCTACCAAAATGCATTATATGGATTATACACACTTAAAATAAAATCTCAAGACCAGTGCAAACCTCGAGACTTTTGTTTTGTACATCCTGTGATCATATCGTACCAATAACTCAAGAAACTTTCTAAATGTAGAGAATTTATAGCCAGCAATCCAAGCAAATTAAGAAGTGAATGTACAATTAAGCAAAATGATGTTTAGTATTCAAGTTCTTTAAATCCTGCTACTGAAAATAGGAGCTCATATGGTCGAGCTATCCGCGATAGCTTTTAGCATAAATTTCACCCAAGAATTTATTTAAATCAGCAAGGCATTTTAGCCATTCTTCTTTTTTCTGATTTTAACCTCAAGTTGACATTCTTAGATGGTTCCTCTAGCCAATCCACATAAAGACTCATATTCTGCAAAAGAGAATCTCAAATGGGATCTTCATTCTTGATGTTCATAAGAATCTATTATGGTATATTCTCTAAGATTTTTAACAAGAGCTTGTAAGAATTAAGAAATAACTAATTCTAAAGGAAAAGAGAAAACATACTGATTTTGATAACATTAGCTTTAGTTAATAATAGATAGTGAAAATAAGAATCTAAAGCAAACGAGCAATGACTATTGTTACACAGAAGTTTTGTGCTTGAAATAAACCTATGGAGGAATAAATAAATTATCACCAGCGGTGTTTTCGGTAATGATAATCGTTGTCAGCATCTTTTCTACCTTGATGAAACCAATCTGTTGTGCGAGCAGAACTCCTTATAATACCGAAGCTGCCATCATGGTCCCAATCATTTTTGTCTCTATCATCGTTTCCTTCTCCAGAAGCAGGGCTCTGAACCAAGTGTGCGAAAACATTGCATAATACCGTTCAGATATGTGAGAGTTAGTTCAACAAAACAGAATTAACTAGAGCTAGGAGTCAGCAGATTTCAAGCGGGAAAGTTAGTTAGTTCGGTTGAGCTTTAAAATTCTGTTATTTTGTAACCGTTTTTTTGTGAGAGTGTTTAACAGATTGTAGAGTAGTATATAGCTGAGAATTCGATCACATTCTCAAGCATATTGTACACATTCTGATCACACATTTTCTCTTCACTTGTAAACACTCTGAAAAACACATAATAGAAGCTGGTTTTGTTGCTCCCTTGGATGTAGATTAAGGTCTCTTTGATCTTGATCGAACCAAGTAAATCTTTGTGTGTTATGTTGTTGTGATTGCATAGTTCATCCAATCGGTTTAGATTGTTGGTTTCTGTTGTTGTTTGATCGATTGAATCCCTACAAACTGGTTCGGTGAACGTGGATCAAATCGATCATGGTTTCAACAAAGTTCGATGTGGAGAAATTCACAGGTTTAAAAATTTTGGCTTGTGGCGATTGAAGATGAGAGCGTTGCTTGTTCAACAGGGTTTGCTCGAAGCACTTGATGAATCAACCATGGACAAGGACATGGATGAAAAGGCGAAGAAGATGATGTTAGAAAAGGCACAAAGTGCCATCATCTTGAGTCTTGGAGACAAAGTGCTGAGGCAAGTATCAAAGGAGAGATCTGCAGCTGCTGTATGGTTGAAGCTCGAGAGTTTGTACATGACAAAATCTCTGGTAAACCGACTCTATCTCGAGCAAGTTCTTTATTCGTTTAAGATGCAAGAAGACAAATCTATAGATGAACAAATGGATGCATTTAACAAAGTGATCTTAGATCTAGAAAACATTGATGTTAGCGTAGATGATGAAGATCAGGCTCTGATCTTGTTAAGTTATTTACCAAAGTCCTATACTCACTTTAAAGAAACTCTGATTTTTGGGAGAGAAGCTCTGACATTAGGTGAGGTTCAATCTGCCTTAAACACTGAGGAATTGAATGATAGGAATGATAACAAATCCTCTGAAAATGGTGAAGGATTAATTGTGAAGAGCAAGAATAGTAAGAAGGAGAAGAAAGGTGATAAGAAGAAAGACAAGGACAAGTCTCAGAATAAGAATGAGAGCAGTCCAAGAAAGTGTTATCATTGTCACAAGGAGGGACACATTAGAAGGTTTTGTCCAGATAGAATGAAGAACAAGAAGAATTCTGATAAAACACATGAGTCAGGGGATGCTGCAATAGCTCAAAAGAGCTATGAATCAGCTGATGTTCTTATGGTATCTGAAAAGAACCCAGAAACTGAGTGGATGATGGACTCAGGGTGTTCTTTCCACATGACACCAAACAAGAATTGGTTTGAGGAGTTTACAGAATTTGATGGAGGGTATGTTCTGTTGGGAAACAACAAACCTTGCAAGATTGCTGGTAGTGGGATGATCAGGTTCAAAATGCATGATGGACATGAAAGACTATTACAACAAGTCAGATATGCAACTGATCTGAAGAGGAATCTGATCTCACTAGGAGAATTGGACAAGAAAGAATTCATGTTCAGTTGTAAGAATGGAATCTTGAGGGTGTTCAAAGGACCAGTAGAAGTTATGAGAGGCCACGGGATAAATGGTCTTTACATACTTGAAGGAGTTGTGTCAACAGGTACTGCAGCACCTGTGTCAGGTACAATCCAGGAGAAAGTTCAACTTTGGCACAAAAGGCTTGGACATGTGAGTGAAAATCGGTTGCTGAAGCTAAGCAAACAGGGTCTTCTAGGTAAATACAAGCTTGGAAAACTTGAATTCTGTGAAGATTGTGTATATGGAAAGCAAAGTAAAACAAATTTCTCAAGCTCACAACAGAGGACGAAAGGAACTTTGGATTATATACATGCAGACTAATGGGGGCCAGCAAGGACACCTTCTCATTCAGGAGCAAGGTATTTTCTGTGCTTAGTTGATGATTTTTCAAGGAAAATATGGATTTATACTCTGAAAACCAAAGATGAGGTGTTTGAGACGTTCAAGAACTGGATGACACTTGTACAAAACCAGACAGAAAGAAAGGTAAAGAGGCTTAGGACAGATAATGGTTTGGAATTCTGCTCAAGTGAATTCAATGATTTCTGTGAAAAGAGTGGAATAGTGAGGCATAGAACTGTAGCTGGTACACCTCAGCAAAATGGTCTAGCTGAGAGGTTTAATAGAACTCTCCTAGAGAGAGTGAGGTGCATGTTACATAGTGCCTCATTACCTAAAACTTTCTGGGCAGAAGCTGTTAACACAGCTGCATATTTGATAAACAGATGCCCCTCAAGAGCATTGGAGATGAAAACTCCAGAAGAAATTTTGTCTGGACATGCACCAAACTTAGAAAGATTGAGGGTATTTGGATGTGTTGCTTATGCACACATCAAACAGGATAAGCTAGACACAAGAGCTTTGAAGTGTATATTCATTGGTTATCCAAGTGGAGTCAAAGGGTACAAACTGTGGTGTCTTGAAACAGGCCACAGGAAGTGTATTATAAGCAGAGATGTGGTGTTCAGAGAAGATGAAATGGCATACAAAAGGGATGCTATACAGAAAGGCTCAGAATAAACACAAAACACAGCTGCACCAGATTCAATACAACAGTTTGAGGTGGAGCTTGAAAAGGAATCTGAGGTGAATCCACCTGAACACTAGTTAACCGAAGATGAAGAAAATGAAGCTGAATCTCCTGAGGAAACTCAACACGATGACTCTCCAGTGCATGAAGGAAGTGAGTCATATATGTTAACAAGGGACAGAACCAGAAGGCAACCAAAACCACCAAGGAGGTATGGTTATGCAGATCTTACGGCATTCTCTCTGGTTGCTGCAAGTGAGGTTCTGGATGAAGAACCAAAGAGCTATAGCGAGGCAATGAGGTGCAAAGATAAGAATAAATGGCTTGGAGCTATGAAGGAAGAGACGAAGTCTCTGAAAACTAACAAAATTGGGAATTACAAAGGAAGCCTACGGGTTCTAAAGTTGTTACCTGTAAATGGATTTATAAGAGGAAGCAAGGTATCCCTGGAGTTGAAGAAGGAAGATATAAAGCAAGATTGGTTGCTAGGGGTTTTACTCAAAGAGAAGGCATTGACTACAATAATGTCTTCTCTCCAGTAGTGAAACACAGGTCCATCAGGATATTGTTGTCAATGGTAGCTAAACTAAATTTGGAACTTGAACAGATGGATGTCAAGACTGCTTTCCTGTATGGTGAGCTTGATGAGGAGATATTCATGAAGCAACCTGAAGGGTTCGAAGAAGAAGGTAAAGAGGATCATGTTTGCAAACTAAAAAGACCACTCTATGGCCTGAAACAGTCACCAAGAATGTGGAATAGGAGATTTGATGAATTCATGACAGGTATTGACTTCAAAAGAAGCAAATATGATAACTGTGTGTATTTCAAGTTCAAGACAAATGGAGTGTTTGCTGTACTATTGTTGTATGTAGATGATATTCTACTTGTGAGTAATAACAAAGGAGAGATAGCAAGTATAAAGTCTCAACTTAAAGGAGAATTTGAGATGAAAGACCTTGGTTCTGCACAGAAGATTCTCGGTATGGAGATCAAAAGAAACAGATGCAAAGGTTTGCTATACTTATCTCAAGAAGAGTACTTGCTGAAGATTCTTGAGAAATTTGGAATGAGAGATGCTAAGGCTGTAACAACTCCAATGCAACAACAGATGAAACTTAGCACTGATCAGGGTCCAAAGTCTGAAGAAGAAAAGAAGGATATGGTGGATATACCATATGCTAGTGCTGTGGGATCACTGATGTATGCCATGGTATGCACTAGACCAGATTTAGCATATTCAGTGAGCATAGTTAGTAGATTCATGGGGAATCCTGGTAAATCACACTGGAAGGCATTGAAATGGATCATGAGATACCTAAAGGCTACTTTGAACAAAGTGCTAGTCTTTGATGGAGTCAGAAACAAACAGGTGCGCATTGAAGGATTTGTGGATTCAGATTATGCTGGGTGTTTGGACACCAGAAAATCATTAATTGGATATGTGTTTACTTCTTTTGGAATTGCAATAAGCTGGAAAGCAAGCCTTCAAAAGGTTGTTGCTTTATCTACTACGGAGGCAGAGTACATTGCACTTACAGAAGCAGTAAAGGAAGCTCTGTGGCTTGAAGGGATTGCAAAGGAGTTGAGGTTGCAAGAAGAAGCTATCACAGTGTATTGTGACAATCAGAGTGCTATATATTTGTCCAGAAACCAAATGTATCATGAAAGAACAAAGCATGTAGACATTAAACTACACTTTGTAAGAGAAATCTTGGCTAAGGAATCAGTGTTGGTGAAGAAGGTTGATACTGAGGATAATCCTTCTGACATGATCACTAAAGTCTTGCCAAGCAGGAAGTTTGAGTACTGCTTGGAGTTGATACAATTGGTTGTGAGATAGCCTGCGTAAGGCTGGTAAAGTTGAAGACCTCTGGTGTTAGAGTGTTGCTGAACTAAGGTGGAGATTTGTGAGAGTTAGTTCAACAAAACAGAATTAACTAGAGCTAGGAGTCAGCAGATTTCAAGCAGGAAAGTTAGTTAGTTCAGTTGAGCTTTAAAATTCTATTATTTTGTAACCGTTTTTGGTGAGAGCGTTTAACAGATTGTAGAGTAGTATATAGCTGAGAATTCGATCACATTCTCGAGCATATTGTACACATTCTGATCACACATTTTCTCCTCACTTGTAAACACTCTAAAAAAGACATAATAAAAGATGGTTTTGTTGCTCCCTTGGATGTAGATTAAGGTCTCTTTGATCTTGATCGAACCAAGTAAATCTTTGTGTGTTGTGTTGTTCTGATTGCATAGTTCATCCAATCGGTTTAGATTGTTGGTTCGTGTTGTTGTTTAATCGATTGAATCCCTACAAGATATATAACCACATAATCACTAAAGAGCTAGAAACTAACTTTTCCAGCATCAACAGGCCCAGCGAAGGCCGTGGGAGAGACAACATCGGACGTATTTGGGAGAAAACGAATCACCTCGCAAAGTAGGTCGGTATTGTCTTAAAGGAGTGCGGTAACCGAACAAAAAATTTTGAATCACAAAAATGGTTGTTTGGACAATAAAAGACAACTTGATAGTTAAAACACTAATGGACTGAGTCCTGGTCCTAACAAAATGCATTATATGGATTATACACACTTAAAATAAAATCTTAAAACCAGTGCAAACCTCGAGACTTTTGCTTGGTACATCGTGTGATCATATCGTACGAATAACTCAAGCAACCTTCTAAATGTATAGAATTTATAGCTAGTAAGCCGAACAAATTGAGAAGTGAATGTACAATTAAGCAAACTTATGTTTAGTATTCAAGTTCTTAAAATCCTACTACTGAAAATAGAAGCTCATGTGGTCGAGCCATCCGCGATAGTTTTTAGCATAAATTTTACCCAAGAATTTATTTATATCAGCAAGGCATTTTAGCCATTCTTCTTTTTGCTGATTTTAACCTCAAGTTGACTTTCTTAGATGGTTCCTCTAGCCAATCCACATAAAGACTCATATTCTGCAAAAGAGAATCTTAAATAAGATCTTCATTCTTGATGTTCATAAGGATCTATTATAGTATATTATCTAAGATTTTTCACAAGAGCTTGTAAGAATTAAGAAACATATAACTAATTCTAAAGGAAAAAAGAAAACATAGTGATTTTGATAACATTAGCTTTAGTTAATAATAGATAGTGAAAATAAGAATCTAAAGCAAACGAGCAATGACTGTTGTTACACAGAACTTTTGTGCTTGAAATAAACCTATGGAGGAATAAATAAATTATCACCAGCGGTGTTTTCGGTAATGATAATCGCTGTCAGCATCTTTTCTACCTTGATGAAACCAATCTGTCGTGCGAGCAGATCTCCTTATAATACCGAAGCTGCCATCATGGTCCCAATCATTTTTGTCTCTATCATCGTTCGTTCTCCAGAAGCAGGCCTCTGAACCAAGTGTGCAGAAACATTGCATAACACCATTCAGATATATAACCACGTAATCACTGAAGAGCTAGAAACTAACTTTTCCAGCATCAACAGGCCCAGCGAAGGCCGTGCGAGAGACAGCATCGGAAGTATTTGGGAGAAAACGAGTGAACTAGCGAAGTAGCGTATGGTCTTTAAGGAGTGCGGTAACCTAACAAAAATGGTTTTTTGGACAATATAAGACAACTTGATAGTTCAAACATTAATGGACCGAGTCCTGGTCCTAACAAAATGCATTATATGGATTATACACACTTAAAATAAAATCTCAAAACCAGTGCAAACTTCGAGACTTTTGTTTTGTACATCCTGTGATCATATTGTACCAATAACTCAAGCAACCTTCTAAATGTAGAGAATTTATAGCCAGCAAGCGGAGCAAATTAAGAAGTGAATGTACAATTAAGCGAAATGATGTTTAGTATTCAATCCTGCTACTGGAAATAGAAGCTCAGGTGGTCGAGCTATCCGCGATAGTTTTTAGCATAAATTTCACCCAAGAATTTATTTAAATCAGCAAGGAAATTTAGCCATTCTTCTTTTTTCTGATTTTAACCACAAGTTGACTTTCTTAGAAGGTTCTTGTAGCCAATCCACATAAAGATTCATATTCTGCAAAAGAGAATCTTAAATGGGATCTTCATTCATGATGTCCATAAGAATCTATTATGGTATATTCTCTAAGATTCTTAACACGAGCTTGTAAGAATTAAGAGACATATAACTAATTCAAAAGGAAAAAAGAAAACATACTGATTTTGATAACATTAGCTTTAGTTACTAATAGATAGTGAAAATAAGAATCTAAAGTTAACAAGCAATGACGGTTGTTACACAGAACTTTTGTGCTTGAAATAAACCTATGGAGGAATAAATAAATTATCACCAGCGGTGTTCTCGGTAATGATAATCGCTGTCAGCATCTTTTCTACCTTGATGAAACTAAACTTTCGTGCGAGCAGATCTCCTTATAATACCGAACCTGCCATCATGGTCCAGATAATTTTTGTCTCTATCATCGTTTCCTTCTCCAGAAGGAGGCCTCTGAACCAAGTGTGCGGAAACCTTGCATAATACCATTCAGATATATAACATAATCACTGAAGAGCTAGCAACTAACTTTTCCAGCATCAACAGGCCCAGAGAAGGCCGTGCGAGAGACAGCATCGGACGTATTTGGGAGAAAACGAGTGAACTCGCGAAGTAGGTCGGTATGGTCTTTAAGGAGTGCGGTAACCTAACAAAAAATTTTGAATTCTTCCCTCCCTTTGAAGTGAATTTATCAGATCAGCTCCCCGAGTCACTAGTTCTAACCCGAGACATAAACAAAGACAAGGATAATAAAACTCGCTAAAGGGTTCAATGTACCAATAATATAAGGAATCTCATGCTTAACACATGCAAGTAATTAGGCATGCTTTTATGAGTGACTAGACAGGCAGAGCGAATTACCGGTGGAGCGGTGAAATGCGTAGAGATCGGAAAGAACACAACCGGCGAAAGCACTTTGCTGGGACGACACTGACACTGAGAGACACTAAGACTGAAGAGTGTTCTAATGAATTATGGCCAATACCGGGTATATAAGCAGTGATTTCAAATCCAGAGGTTAATCGTACTCCGGCAATGTTCTATATCTCCATGAATCTAGGAACTTTTGCTTGCATTGTATTATTTGGTCTACGTACCGGAACTGATAACATTCGAGATTATGCACGATTATACTGACCTCCTAGTCGGAGGGCAGGACCGATAAATCGCCTTCTGTTATTCGCGCGCGCGCGGAGGCTATAGCCCCAAACACGAGCGGCCCCAAACAAAAAGTGGTTCTATCTATTCACAAAAATGGTTGTTTGGACAATATAAGATAACTTGATAGTTCAAACACTAATTGACCGAGTCCTGGTCCTAACAAAATGTATTATATGGATTATACACACTTAAAATAAAATCTCAAAACGAATGCAAACCTTGATAATTTTGTTTTGTACATCCTTTGATCATATCGTACCAATAACTCAAGCAACCTTCTAAATGTAGAGAATTTTTAGCCAGCAAGCCGAGCAAATTAAGAAGTGAATGTACAATTAAGCAAAATGATGTTTAGTATTCAAGTTCTTGAAATCCTGCTACTGAAAATAGGAGCTCATATGGTCGAGCTATTCGCGATAGTTTTTAGCATAAATTTCACCCAAGAATTTATTTAAATCAGCAAGGCATTTTCGCCATTCTTCTTTTTTCTGATTTTAACCTCAAGTTGACTTTCTTAGATGGTTCCTCTAGCCAATCCACATAAAGACTTATATTTTGCAAAAGAGAATCTTAAACGGGATCTTCATTCTTGATATTCATAAGAATCTATTATGGTATATTCTCTTAGATTTTTGACAAGCGCTTGTAAGAATTAAGTAACATATAAGTAATTCTAAAGAAAAAAGAAAACATAGTGATTTTGATAACATTAGCTTTAGTTAATAATAGATAGTGAAAATAAGAATCTAAAGCAAACGAGCAATGACGGTTGTTACACAAAACTTTTGTGCTTGAAATAAATCTATGGAGGAATAAATAAATTATCACCAGCGGTGTTTTCGGTAATGATAATCGCTGTAAGCATCTTTTCTACCTTGATGAAACCAATCTGTCGTGCGAGCAGATCTCCTTATAATACCGGAGCTGCCATCATTGTCCCAATCATTTTTGTCTCTATCATCTTATTCTTCTCCAGAAGCAGGCCTCTGAACCAAGTGTGCAGAAACATTGCATAACACCATTGAGATATATAACCACATAATCTTTGAAGAGCTAGAAACTAACATTTCCAGCATCAACGGGCCCAGGGAAGGTCGTGCGAGAGACAGCATTGGACGTATTTGGGAGAAAACGAGTGAACTCGCGAAGTACGTCGGTATGGTCTTTAAGGAGTGCGGTAACCTAACAAAAAATTTTGAATCACAAAAATGGTTGTTTGGACAATATACGACAACTTGATAGTTAAAACACTAATGGACCGAGTCCTGGTCCTAACAAAATGCATTATATGGATTATACTCACTTAAAATAAAATCTCAAAACCAGTGCAAACCTTGAGACTTTTGTTTTGTACATCCTGTGATCATATCGTACCAATAACTCAAGCAACCTTCTAAATGTAGAGAATTTATAGCCAGCAAGCCGAGAAAATTAAGAATTCAATGTACAATTAAGCAAAATGATGTTTTGTATTCAAGTTCTTGAAATCCTGCTACTGAAATAGAAGCTCATGTGGTCGGGCTATCCGCGATACTTTTTAGCATAAATTTCACCCAAGAATTTATTTAAATCTGCAAGGCATTTTAGCCATTCTTCTTTTTTCTGATTTTAACCTCAAGTTGACTTTCTTAGATTGTTCTTGTACCCAATCCACATAAAGATGCATATTCTGCAAAACAGAATCTTAAATGGGATCTTCATTCTTGATGTTCATAAGAATCTATTATGGTATATTCTCTAAGATTTTTAACAAGAGCTCTTAAGAATTAAGAAGCATATAACTAATTCTAAAGGAATAAAGAAAACATAATGATTTTGATAACCTTAACTTTAGTTAATAATAGATAGTGAAAATAAGAATCTAAAGCAAACAGAAGCAATGTCTGTTGTTACACAGAACTTTTGTGCTTGAAATAAACCTATGGAGGAATAAATAAATTATCAGCAGCGGTGTTTTTGGTAATGATAATCGCTGTCAGAATCTTTTCTACCATGATGAAACCAATCTGTCGTGCGAGCAGATCTCATTATAATACCGAAGCTGCCATCATGGTCACAATCATTTTTGTCCCTATCATCGTTTCCTTCTCCAGAAGCAGGACTCCGAACCAAGTGTGCAGAAACATTGCATAATACCATTCCGATATATAACCACATAATCACTGAAGAGCTAGAAACTAACTTTTCCAGCATCAACAGGCCCAGCGAAGGTCGTGCGAGAGACAGCATCGGAGATATTTGGGAGGAAACGAGTGAACTCGTGAAGTAGGTCGGTATGGTCATTAAGGTTTGCGGTAACCTAACAAAAAATTCTCAATCAAAAAAATGGTTGTTTGGACAATATAAGACAACTTGATAGTTCAAACACTAATGGATTGAGTCCTGGCCCTAACAAAATCCATTATATGGATTATACACACTTAAAATAAAATCTCAAAACCAGTGCAAACCTCGAGACTTTTGTTTTGTACATCCTGTGATCATATCGTACCAATAACTCAAGCAACCTTCTAAATGTAGAGAATTTATAGCCAGCAAGCCGAGAAAATTAAGAATTCAATGTACAATTAAGCAAAATGATGTTTTGTATTCAAGTTCTTGAAATCCTGCTACTGAAATAGAAGCTCATGTGGTCGGGCTATCCGCGATACTTTTTAGCATAAATTTCACCCAAGAATTTATTTAAATCTGCAAGGCATTTTAGCCATTCTTCTTTTTTCTGATTTTAACCTCAAGTTGACTTTCTTAGATTGTTCTTGTACCCAATCCACATAAAGATGCATATTCTGCAAAACAGAATCTTAAATGGGATCTTCATTCTTGATGTTCATAAGAATCTATTATGGTATATTCTCTAAGATTTTTAACAAGAGCTCTTAAGAATTAAGAAGCATATAACTAATTCTAAAGGAATAAAGAAAACATAATGATTTTGATAACCTTAACTTTAGTTAATAATAGATAGTGAAAATAAGAATCTAAAGCAAACAGAAGCAATGTCTGTTGTTACACAGAACTTTTGTGCTTGAAATAAACCTATGGAGGAATAAATAAATTATCAGCAGCGGTGTTTTTGGTAATGATAATCGCTGTCAGAATCTTTTCTACCATGATGAAACCAATCTGTCGTGCGAGCAGATCTCATTATAATACCGAAGCTGCCATCATGGTCACAATCATTTTTGTCCCTATCATCGTTTCCTTCTCCAGAAGCAGGACTCCGAACCAAGTGTGCAGAAACATTGCATAATACCATTCCGATATATAACCACATAATCACTGAAGAGCTAGAAACTAACTTTTCCAGCATCAACAGGCCCAGCGAAGGTCGTGCGAGAGACAGCATCGGAGATATTTGGGAGGAAACGAGTGAACTCGTGAAGTAGGTCGGTATGGTCATTAAGGTGTGCGGTAACCTAACAAAAAATTCTCAATCACAAAAATGGTTGTTTGGACAATATAAGACAACTTGATAGTTCAAACACTAATGGATTGAGTCCTGGCCCTAACAAAATCCATTATATGGATTATACACACTTAAAATAAAATCTCAAAACCAGTGCAAACCTCGAGACTTTTGTTTTGTACATCCTGTGATCATATCGTACCAATAACTCAAGAAACCTTCTAAATGTAGAGAATTTATAGCCAGCAAGCCGAGAAAATTAAGAAGTCAATGTACAATTAAGCAAAATGATGTTTAGTATTCAAGTTCTTGAAATCCTGCTACTGAAAATAGAAGCTCATGTGGTCGGGCTATCCGCGATACTTTTTAGCATAAATTTCACCCAAGAATTTATTTAAATCTGCAAGGCATTTCAGCCATTCTTCTTTTTTCTGATTTTAACCTCAAGTTGACTTTATTAGATGGTTCTTGTAGCCAATCCACATAAAGATTCATATTCTGCAAAAGATAATCTTAAATGGGATCTTCATTCCTGATGTTCATAAGAATCTATTATTGTATATTCTCCAAGATTTTTAACAAAAGCTCTTAAGAATTAAGAAACATATAATTAATTCTAAAGGAAAAAAGAAAATATAATTATTTTGATAACATTAACTTTAGTTAATAATAGATAGTGAAAATAAGAATCTAAAGCAAACAGAAGCAATTACTGTTGTTACGCAGAACTTTTGTGTTTGAAATAAACCTATGGAAGAATAAATAAATTATCACCAGCGGTGTTTTCGGTAATGATAATCGATGTCAGCATCTTTCCTACCTTAATGAAACCAATCTGTCGTGCAAGCAGATCTCCTTATAATACCGAAGCAGCCATCATGGTCCCAATCATTTTTGTCTCTATCATCATTTCCTTCTCCAGAAGTTGGACTCTGAACCAAGTGTGCAGAAACATTGCAGAATACCATTCAGATATATAACCATATAATCACTGAAGAGCTAGAAACTAACTTTTCCAGCATCAACAGGCCCCGCGAAGGCCGTGCGAGAGGCAGCAGCAAACGTATTTGGGAGAAAATGAGTGAACTCGCGAAGTAGGTCGGTATGGTCTTTCACGAAGGTCGGTAACCTAACAAAAAATTTTGAATCACAAAAATGGTTGTTTGGACAATATAAGACAACTGATAGTTTAAACACTAATGGACTAATATCACCGAAAATATTGTGAAAATACTTTTCCGAGAAGGGTTTATCGAAAACGTCCGAAAAGACCATTTTGGACAATATAAGACAACTGATAGTTTAAACACTAATGGACCGAGTCCTGGTCCTAACAAAATGCATTATATGGATTATACACACTTAAAATAAAATCTCAAAACCTGTGCTACCTTGAGACTTTTGTTTTGTACATCCTGTGATCATACCGTACTGTAGGGAATTACAAACCTTGAATCCATTGAAAATGGATTCCAAATACTCCATTGATTTGATCTTTGACCCGGCTCGATTCCATGCCGTTTTGCACCATCTACATGCTTCCATTTGGTCTGAATTCAATCACAATACGGAGAGAATTCATGTCCACAATCCAAGAACTCTTTTGCATGGTGAAATGTTTCATAAACTTGAGTTTTTTGACCCTCCCAAAATGTGCTTCATCATATGCACGAAAATTGCTTAATTTTCTGCATATTCTCTTGGTGATTCTTAGAGTTGTGAGAGAATGAGAGGTTTGAGTAGTTTTATCCATAAAAAACTACCCCCTCCAATTTTCTAATTCAAATTCTAATTTGAATTAAGTTGGGTCGGGTCTAACCCACATGGGCGACCCACCCATATAATACATCATCTCCCACTCGCACATGAGGTATAGACTCAGTCTAATTTCATTATACCAACATTCTCACCAATTTCATACATGCAAATGGATCGTGTGACCGGCGAGCATACTGAGCTGAATGCCATACACCGGTTAATGATATATAGCAGCTCGTCACTTAAGCATAAAGCTATACACTGGTTAAGGATATATAGCAGCTTAACTTTCTACACCACGAGGACAATGTATGTCCCTATACCCCAGACTTCACATACTTTCATCAATCAGTGTATCTCCAATTCCTTGTTATAAAAGGGGCACACTCTCTTTTACTTCTATACATATATTCACAATTACATCTCAAACACCAAAGTTTATGGACGTGCGGTGAATATAAAATAAGCGCAAATTTTATACCGTCTTTCTTTTCAACTTTAACCTCTTAACACTACAATGGCTGCTTCCCTAGACATGCACCGCATTACCGAATTGATCATGGCTATTTGTAACATGCTAAAGTAGCATCACCAAAATAAAGTCTAAAGAAAAAGTTAAAATTCATAAGGGTACACATTGAGGTCTTAAAAACCTCAAGGGTCTCACACCATGAGGAAACAAGGATCAATTCACTCATTACACCAACGGTCACAAAAGCACGTGTGGTATGAAACACATGTTACGATATTTTTCTTCCTTTTTGGAAGTGTATGTCATATGTTATATTTGATTGTAATATGCATCGTACAGGTCTTAGTTCAAGTGTTCTTAACACTTAACTTGAGTTTTCTTCTTGTTAGTCCTTTACAAATTCAAATCACAAGAAAACTCATATCTGGCTATTAAGACAAGTATAATGGATGGTGGGATTCCATATCAATTACTTAAATTTAGAATAGTAATCTCATCTTGATCATCAATCAAGGCGACATTTAGGATAGGTATGACTTTGTGTCCAAACAAAATCATGTGTCTCATCTCTGCACACTACCCAGTGTCAGAGGCGATTGCTCGTGTGAGATAGCCAATCATCACTTGTCAGACATACCTTTGGACTTTGAATACATTCAACAGAAGAGCAGCTTCTTCCAAGGCATTCAAGTCTTAACACATGGACATAACTAACTGGACATCATTTGCTCAAATTATATCACTTTCTATGCAAACCGTAAGATTTAAAATCCACAAATACATCCTTAGGTCTAGGTTCAGTCACCAAACTAACCATCTTTAATGCATAGACAAGCATTACAGTGTTACTACTAACTCTGCACAGATATCTCTTACAAAATCTTTATTTTGTGATTACGTATTCGGTTTACCACTTTAAGACGCTTTTGTAAGCAAATTGTTGTATGTCGCCACAACGCACCACTACAACTCCCACTTGTCTTTCTGTCTAAAGTGATAAGTTAATCTCTTTAACCAAACACCTTATACTGCAAAAAGAGCATACGCTTTAAGCTCTCATTTAACATGCACATAAATACACTCGTTTGCTTTTAGCTATATTCACGAATAGCATCGTCACTTAATGAAGAAGAAAACTCAGAGGTTGGTTTACTCCAAGTACAAAACACCTCTCCAACAATTGTAAGTGTATTCTTTTCAATAATGACAATGTCCATTATTGAGTTGATACGTATGCACTATATATACATAGGAATTCAAAAACCTATGTTAGTATTGTCCAAATATCACTCTTAAGAATTGGACTATACTTGCTGACCAGACCCATGGCATGATGATCACTAGGATAAGTATGCAGCATATTAAATCTCAATTCTCATAGAGATTTCTCAAACAGTGGTTTATACATCTTTCTAATCACGGTCTCTATAGATTCTAAGTCTCAAGATATTCACCATTCTCAGGAATTTCAGTTTCTCCAAAATTCATTCCAAATCACTCCATATAGTTCTAGATGCAAGACATCAACATAATGGATGATTTATGAATATAGACAATAGAGGTACATAAACCTCAGATTCATTCTTATTATGACAGTAAAAGAATGACCACTACTTAAATGGTTCAAAACTCACTCCTTGGAATCATAACCATCAGGACATCATCACAGTTGAGAGATAGAGTTATTTATTTAAATGAACCGCATAGTAGACAATGATTTAAGTCTATCATGATTAAAGTAAATGAAATCACTTCTTGGCAATTCCTTAGTACATGAGTTGATTAAAGACAACGGTCTAACACTTTCAAGAAGAAAGAGCATGAGATCATCTCTACATGATTATTATCAACCAATGTCTAACCAAAACACAGTCTAAACTTTTCATCATAAAGACAGAGATTGCCCCTAGTGAGCTTCACACATTATCAACTCTAGATGATATATATGTAAGAACGCCTCATAGCAAAACTCATTTGAGATTACCCTTGAGTATATCTCATAAACCATAGTCTAAGAGATTGTCTAAGGCCATAGACCAACTTAAAGTCCTCAAACTATATTTTCTACGCCTTATGAAATCTAGAAACATAAACATTGATTTCTGTAGTCAAATATCCATCGAGAAATGCAATCTCAAGGTTCAAATAAAACAATTCAAGAGCTCATATCTATCAAGAATGGTGAGATTATATAATTTCTTCTCCAAAAAAGTAAATAAGTTTTGTCCAAGACAAAACAAATTCTCTTTTGGTGAAAAAGTTATACTTCTCAAAGACTTATACTATCTTAAGCATAATGATGAGATACAATAGTCCCAAAATGTCTTGTGCCTTAATTTAAAGTCAACCAATACATGTAATCGATTCGACCTACAGAATCATAAACTTGTTCCATCTCATTTGTTCGAGTAACTCTTGTAAGACAGGTCAAGGTATAGCTTGTTCATTTAGTTTCATTTGTCACCTCGAGACAAAATGCTACTCTAATGTTGTCAGAAACATATTTGAGCATATCTTCTACGGTACTTTTACTTCATTCAATTCAGTCATAACATTGATTGATTTACCCCATCGGCTCCCACGAGCAATGAAGTATTGAACATGCACAGAGTTCAAGTGATCATTCATATATGACTAGAATCAATTAACCAAACAAGCTTTTCAAATCCTGCCTACTAAAGAACTCCATACCTCGAACAATAAGATTCTATGATTTAATCATGGTCACTTTTACTTCACAATGTTCATTAAGAAACCAACACCTTAGACCACTTGGTATATACCATATAGGCACACCTTCAATATCCCGGAACGCTTCTTTTCACTCTCACTAAAATAGCATGAACACAAGTCATTTGTTCCATTGTCTAAGGTAATTTAGATTGAGTGTTCTACCCAATCGCATCTAATGTGAAGATTAAAAACAATACTAAGGATAATTTACAAAGTACACACACTTTAGTTGAGAAAGCAATTCCTTTGAAGGAAATCAATCATATAACTGAAGTCTATGAACTGCTCATCAGTAACAATTTCTATTCCTTCTCATAGTAACACCGTAACTTATAGGTGTCTGAAAAAATTTCAAATTGTTATTCAATTGTCATTTTCATTACATATTTAGTGCATTCAATTCAATTCTAAAGATCTTTATGATCTTGTCAATTGAATCCAACTTTACAACACCTAAGATACTCTTATGTCACAGATGTGTTAGCTGTTAAACTGAAAATGCACAATATCACCTGCAAATGTAATGAAAGTTGGGCTCCGAGCCATGCCTTCGTATTTGTTAAATCACAGAAACTTAATGGGGTTATCCCTATGGAACTTAGTCTAAATTCATCTTCCAAGATGATTTTCGTGTCAAAATTTCCAACAAAAAAAATTTAAGCAAATGGACAAAACATGAATGTGGATCTCGTAGGTCTTAAACATAACCTATGTTTGTTTCTGCCCAGTGTGACTCAAAAGAGTGTGTCGAGTACACAACATCAATGTTTTGTATTACTTCAAAAATGTGTTGATCGATCTCAACAGCCAATGTAGTAATTAAAACATTTCTTAAGTCACATGTTGACACATTAAGAGACAGTCCGATGTCTAACACCACAATAAGCTGCACCTAACAAAAACGCTTCAACTAAGTCACAACCTCGTTCAAGTCAAAAAAAACATTGAGAAAAATCTATTCTTTATGTCAAGTCTGGCCTCCCCAGCTCACGTATGATGTAATGTAAGGGAAAAGTTAAGCCTCCACACAACCTAGTTTATGTCAGCTGACTCTTTCCAGGTATGCTTGTGCATAACCTCCTACATCTTATCAACGTTCATATGTGAATGAGATAGATCGAATTCCTTAAGTATGTTCAGTCTCAAGTTTGCATAAATCTAATGTCCACGTAGAACAAGATTTGTTGTACAACTTTAGAGACAACAAGACTTCTTAGGAAATCACTTTGGGTGTCATTTCCGTAAGTTGCATAATCAAAAAAAATTAGCACTCAAAAGGTAACAACACCACAACAACCTAGTAGTGCTTATCCACGAATACTTGCACTTATTCTCTGACTATTAAATAGTCCACTCATCATTGGCTTATATCCCAGTTCATCATAAAACTAAAGATTAAAAGTTTTATCTCAAAATTGTGATGAACCTGATATAAGCTTTAAACTCTTTAACTTTGAGTCTAATAGCACAACTGTTTATCTCAAGTTTAATATTGAACATCATTTGAAACCGTCAATACGAAAGTAATTGACACTTAAATGAATTGATGATGAGAATATTACTAGGTTAAGACTCGAACTTACTACTCATGAAAACAGGCGTGTCAGCTGACCAACAAATATTGATCACATTTGATATCAATCAAAGACGTGTTCAATATTAATTAACAAATGTGCCCTTATGTAGTCAACTTTCTTAAACACGCAGTGGTCGTACATATACACATATAAGCGTACACCATCTATAGATCAATCAACACACGGCTTCACAGAGTGGCACAAAACAGCGGAAGCTAATCATGTCTGTAAGTCCTGTGATCTATTCCAAAATTAAATGAGTAGTAATGACCTCTCTAAAGGTCTAAAGTGACTAAGTTGATGTCATTAGAGGCATCTAACTTATTCTATTTTTATTTAAAAATAAAAGACACCTAGTGTCAATACAGTTCACAATAAGTGCAAACAAAAACACTAATTGGAATATGTGGAATCAGTTGCCATGGTCTATCATATATGAGATATCTATTATATGTCCATCTATAGTAAAAGTTTGATTTAGTATTTAGCAAATCAACATTCATAACAATTCACCATAAGGTACATAATCGAAAAAGTCACTTAGTGGCCCATCATCAACCATATCCTGTAGTTCATTATCATGAACTTAATCTCTAAATCACAAAATCTTTAAAGTTCTAGGTGAGAACTTTTTCAAACTCTACCAACCATGGAACTCCTACTCAATTATGTATTCATGTGCATTTTTCATGTAATCTCAAAACAAATACATGTCAAAATAAAATGCACATTAGGAGACAATCATGCATACATGATGTTAAATAAAATTAAACATAATTAATTTTATATGCATGCCACCATCATAAGAAATCAGTATACAACATGTCATATCATATAATAAAGCTGAGACAATCACGTTCGTGTATACAAACAATTATCTCCTTCAAACAAATAAATTCCAACACAAATCTTAATCGCATCACTTATAGCTTTTAGATCCCGATCCAAATAAAAAGCTAATCAAGTATGCAAAACGATTTCTCACAGGAATTTATAACGCTTTCCAATAACCCATATAGAACAACGAGCTACCAAGCTCGGGGTTTTCATTTGGAAGACCTCACGGTGCTTCACAATGAAGAAATTTGACTTGAGGGAGTGTATATACATCTTTATCATGGCTTAAACCAATTAAAATCCCTTAGGATAATATAAAGAAGGTGGTATGCCACTCACTACCATAAGTACGCATTGCATGCCCAATTTTGTACCAAGTATTAAGGAAAAACTAATTTTCCATACTTTACAAAATTAATTATGGTCCAAAGGGACGTAATTACACTCCCACTAGGCACAGATGCCTTAATAATAATTTTCAGAGTCTAAGAAAATTTTCTCCTTGATTTTAAAATATGTAATTCCTTAATTTTTCTCATTATCTAAATAATTTACAAAATAGAAAAAAATATTTAATCACTCTGAAAAAAAATATTTTTAATTTACCCTCTAATAAGAAATTTAATTATGAGAACAACGGTATAAATTTCGTCAAAAACTGGCAACTGTGGAGCCCACACACGCCCAAAACACATAGGCAGCGGGTGTTTATACACCCGCCACACCTGAGGGTACTGCTATGCCCACGTGGCATTGGCAGACATCGCCATGTGTTGCAATACTGTTCATCTTCTCCAAATTTTGCAAAAAACCCTAAATCTCGATTGAAATTTCAAATGGACATAAATACTTCAATTCCTGGCCACATTTTACGTTCTTTATATGGATGGAAACGTATTGCCGAGTACTGTCTAACCATATCAATATCGTATAATAATTCATTGTAATGAATACACAGTTCTCAGTCAAAGTTTTGTAAAAGACATAAAGACATGATCATATCTCAAATTCTATCAGGCCAAGCGTAACCAATATCTCCAGATGTTATCATCACCATGTGTGCATCATACAGTAAATGTTTGAAGGCCTAAATCGAAGAATTCGAAAATTCACCATTGATGACCAAGTAGCATGCAAAAACGGGTTACATGCATTTCATAACATCTATATATAGCATGTGAAGCATGAATATACACTATAATACATGCCAAAAACATCAGAAAACGAGCCATAAGGCTCTGATACCAATGTAGAGAATTACTAACCTTGAACCATTGAAAATGGATTCCAAATACTCCATTGATTTGATCTTTGACCCGGCTCGATTCCATGCCGTTTTGCACCATCTACATGCTTCCATTTGGTCCGAATTCAATCACAATACGGAGAGAATTCATGTTCACAATCCAAGAACCCTTTTGCATGGTGAAATGTTTCATAAACTTGAGTTTTTTGACCCGTTTTGCACCATCTTATGCCACCATCATAAGAAATCAGTATACAACATGTCATATCATATAATAAAGCTGAGACGATCACGTTCGTGTATACAAACAATTATCTCCTTCAAACAAATAAAATCCAACACAAATCTTAATCGCATCACTTATAGCTTTTAGATCCCGATCCAAATAAAAAGCTAATCAAGTAATCAAAACGATTTCTCCCAGGAATTTATAACGCTTTCCAATAACCCATATAGAACAACGAGCTACCAAGCTCGGGGTTTTCATTTGGAAGACCTCACGGTGCTTCACAATGAAGAAATTTGACTTGAGGGAGTGTATATACATCTTTATCATGGCTTCAACCAATTAAAATCCCTTAGGATAATATAAAGAAGGTGGTATGCCACTCACTACCATAAGTACGCATTGCATGCCCAATTTTGTACCAAGTATTAAGGAAAAACTAATTTTCCATAGTTTACAAAATTAATTATGGTCCAAAGGGACGTAATTACACTCCCACTAGGCACAGATGCCTTAATAATAATTTTCAGAGTCTAAGCAAATTTTCTCCTTGATTTTAAAATATGTAATTCCTTAATTTTTCTCATTATCTAGATAATTTACAAAATAGAAAAAAATATTTAATCACTCTGAAAAAAAATAATTTTAATTTACCCTCTAATAAGAAATTTAATTCTGAGAACAACGGTATAAATTTCGTCAAAAACCGGCAACTGTGGAGCCCACACACGCCCAAAACACATAGGCAGCGGGTGTTTATACACCCGCCACACCTGAGGGTACTGCTATGCCCACGTGGCATTGGCAGACATTGCCATGTGTTGCAATACTGTTCATCTTCTCCAAATTTTGCAGAAAACCCTAAATCTCGATTGAAATTTCAAATGGCCATAGATACTTCAATTCCTGGCCACATTTTACGTTCTTTATATGGATGGAAACGTATTGCCGAGTACTGTCTAACCATATCAATATCGTATAATAATTCATTGTAATGAATACACAGTTCTCAGTCAATGTTTTGGGAAAGACATAAAGACTTGATCATATCTCAAATTCTATCAGGCCAAGCGTAACCAATATTTCCAGATGTTATCATCACCATGTGTGCATCATACAGTAAATGTTTGATGGCCTAAATCGAAGAATTCGAAAATTCACCATTGATGACCAAGTAGCATGCAAAAACGGGTTACATGCATTTCATAACATCTATACATAGCATGTGAAGCATGAATATACACTATAATACATGCCAAAAACATCAGAAAACGAGCCATAAGGCTCTGATACCAATGTAGGGAATTACTAACCTTGAACCATTGAAAATGGATTCCAAATACTCCATTGATTTGATCTTTGACCCGGCTCGATTCCATGCCGTTTTGCACCAAGTACATGCTTCCATTTGGTCCGGATTCAATCACAATACGGAGAGAATTCATGTCCACAATCCAAGAACCCTTTTGCATGGTGAAATGTTTCATAAACTTGAGTTTTTTGACCCGTTTTGCACCATCTTATGCCACCATCATAAGAAATCAGTATACAACATGTCATATCATATAATAAAGCTGAGACGATCACGTTCGTGTATACAAACAATTATCTCCTTCAAACAAATAAATTCCAACACAAATCTTAATCGCATCACTTATAGCTTTTAGATCCCGATCCAAATAAAAAGCTAATCAAATATGCAAAACGATTTCTCCCAGGAATTTATAACGCTTTCCAATAACCCATATAGAACAACGAGCTACCAAGCTCGGGGTTTTCATTTGGAAGACCTCACGGTGCTTCACAATGAAGAAATTTGACTTGAGGGAGTGTATATACATCTTTATCATGGCTTCAACCAATTAAAATCCCTTAGGATAATATAAAGAAGGTGGTATGCCACTCACTACCATAAGTACGCATTGGATGCCCAATTTTGTACCAAGTATTAAGGAAAAACTAATTTTCCATAGTTTACAAAATTAATTATGGTCCAAACGGACGTAATTACACTCCCACTAGGCACAGATGCCTTAATAATAATATTCAGAGTCTAAGAAAGTTTTCTCCTTGATTTTAAAATATGTAATTCCTTAATTTTTCTCATTATCTAAATAATTTACAAAATAGAAAAAAATATTTAATCACTCTGAAAAAAAATAATTTTAATTTACCCTCTAATAAGAAATTTAATTCTGAGAACAACGGTATAAATTTCGTCAAAAACCGGCAACTGTGGAGGCCACACACGCCCAAAACACATAGGCAGCGGGTGTTTATACAACCGCCACACCTGAGGGTACTGCTATGCCCACGTGGCATTGGCAGACATCGCCATGTGTTGCAATACTGTTCATCTTCTCCAAATTTTGCAGAAAACCCTAAATCTCGATTGAAATTTCAAATGGCCATAGATACTTCAATTCCTGGCCACATTTTACGTTCTTTATATGGATGGAAACGTATTGCCGAGTACTGTCTAACCATATCAATATCGTATAATAATTCATTGTAATGCATACACAGTTCTCAGTCAATGTTTTGGGAAAGACATAAAGACTTGATCATATCTCAAATTCTATCAGGCCAAGCGTAACCAATATTTCCAGATGTTATCATCACCATGTGTGCATCATACAGTAAATGTTTGAAGGCCTAAATCGAAGAATTCGAAAATTCACCATTGATGACCAAGTAGCATGCAAAAACGGGTTACATGCATTTCATAACATCTATAGATAGCATGTGAAGCATGAATATACACTATAATACATGCCAAAAACATCAGAAAACGAGCCATAAGGCTCTGATACCAATGTAGGGAATTACTAACCTTGAACCATTGAAAATGGATTCCAAATACTCCATTGATTTGATCTTTGACCCGGCTCGATTCCATGCCGTTTTGCACCATCTACATGCTTCCATTTGGTCCGAATTCAATCACAATACGGAGAGAATTCATGTCCACAATCCAAGAACTCTTTTGCATGGTGAAATGTTTCATAAACTTGAGTTTTTTGACCCTCCCAAAATGTGCTTCATCATATGCACGAAAATTGCTTAATTTTCTGCATATTCTCTTGTTGATTCTTAGAGTTGTGAGAGAATGTGAGGTCTGAGTAGTTTTATCCATAAAAAAACTACTCCCTCCAAATTTCTAATTCAAATTCTAATTTGAATTAAGTTGGGTCGAGTATAACCCACATGGGCGACCCACCCGTATAATACATCACGTACCAATAACTCAAGCGACCTTCTAAATGTAGAGAATTTATAGCCAGCAAGCTGACAAAATTAAGAAATGAATGTAAAATTAAGCGAAATGACGTTTAGTATTCAAGTTCTTGAAACCCTGCAACTGAAAATAGAAGCTCATGTGGTCGAGCTATCCGCGATAGTTTTTAGAATAAATTTCACACAAGAATTATTTAAATCAGCAAGGCATTTTAGCCATTCTTCTTTTTTCTGATTTTAACCTCCAGTTGACTTTCTTAGTTGTAGACAATCCACATAAAGACTCATATTCTGCAAAAGAGAATCTTAAATGGGATCTTCATTCTTGATGTTCATAAGAATCTATTATGGTATATTCTCTAAGATTTTTATCAAGAGCTTGTAAGAATTAAGAAACATATAACTAATTCTAAAGGAAAAAATAGAAAACATAATGATTTTGATAACATTAGCTTTAGTTAATAATAGATAGTGAAAATAAGAATCTAAAGCAAACGAGCAATGACTGTTGTTACACAGAACTTTTGTACTTGAAATAAACCTATGGAGGAATAAATAAATTATCACCAGCCGTGTTTTCGGTAATGATAATCGCTGTCAGCATCTTTTCTACCTTGATGAAACCAATCTGTCGTGCGAGCAGATCTCCTTATAATACCGAAGCTGCCATCATGGTCCCAATCATTTTTGTGTATATCATCGTTACCTTCTCCAGAAGCAGGCCTCTGAACCAAGTGTGCAGAAATATTGCATAACACCATTCAGATATATAACCACATAATCACTGACGAGCTAGAAACTAACTTTTCCAGCATAAGCAGGCCCAGTGAAGGCCGTGCGAGAGACAACATCGGAAGTATTTGGGAGAAAACGAGTGAACTCGCGAACTAAGTCGTATGGTCTTTAAGGAGTGCGATAACCTACCAAAAATGGTTGTTTGGACAATATAAGACAACTTGATAGTTCAAACATTAATGGACCGAGTCCTAGTCCTAACAAAATGCATTATATGGATTATACACACTTAAAATAAAATCTCAAAACCAGTGCAAACTTCGAGACTTTTGTTTGGTACTCCCTGAGATCATATCGTACCAATAATTCAAGAAACCTTCTAACTGTAGCGAATTTATAGCCAGCAAGCCGAGCAAATTAAGAAGTGAATGTACAATAAGCGAAATGATGTTTAGTATTCAAGTTCTTGAAATCCTCCTACTGAAAATAGAAGATCATGTGGTCGAGCTATCCGCGATAGTTTTTAGCATAAATTTCACCCAAGAATTTATTGAAATCAGCAAGGCATTTTAGCCATTCTTCTTTTTTTCTGATTTTAACCTCAAGTTGACTTTCATAGATGGTTCCTCTACCCAATCCACATAAAAACTCATATTCTGCAAAAGAGAATCTTAAATGAGATCTTCGTTCTTGATATTCATAAGAATCTATTATGGTATATTCTCTAAGATTTTTAACAAGAGCTTGTAAGAATTAAGAAACATATAACTAATTCATTTTTGTCTCTATCATCGTTTCCTTCTCCGGAAACAGGCCTCTGAACCAAGTGTGCAGAAACATTGCATAATACCATTTAGATATATAACCACATAATCACTGAAGAGCTAGAAACTAACTTTTCCAGCATCAATACGCCCAGCGAAGGCCGTGCGAGAGACAGCATCGGAAGTATTTGGGAGAAAACGAGTGAACTCGCGAAGTAGGTCGTATGGTTTTAAGGAGTGCGGTAACCTAACAAAAATGGTTTTTTGGACAATATAAGACAACTTGATAGTTCAAACATTAATGGACCGAGTCCTGGTCCTAACAAAATGCATTATATGGATTATACACACTTAAAATAAAATCTCAAAACCAGTGCAAACCTCGAGATTTTTGTTTCGTACATCCTGTGATCATATCGTACCAATAACTCAAGCAACCGTCTAAATGTGGAGAATTTATAGCCAGCAAGCCGAGCAAATTAAGAAGTGAATGTACAATTAAGCGAAATGATGTTTAGAATTCAAGTTCTTGAAATCCTGCTACTGAAAATAGAAGCTCATGTGGTCGAGCTATCCGCGATAGTTTTTAGCATAAATTTCACCCAAGAATCTATTTAAAGCAGCAAGGCATTTTGGCCTTTCTTCCTTTTTCTGATTTTAACCTCAACTGGACTTTCTTTGATGGTTCGTGTAGCCAATCCACATACAGACTCATATTCTGCAAAAGAGAATCTTAAATGGGATCTTCATTCTTGATGTTCATAAGAATCTATTATGGTATATTCTCTAAGATTTTTATCAAGAGCTTGTAAGAATTAAGAAACATATAACTAATTCTAAAGGAAAAAGAGAAAACATAACGATTTTGATAACATTAGCTTTAGTTAATAATAGATAGTGAAAATAAGAATCTAAAGCAAACGAGCAATGACTGTTGTTACACAGAACTTTTGTGCTTGAAATAAACCTATGGAGGAATAAATAAATTATCACCAGCCGTGTTTTCGGTAATGATAATCGCTGTCAGCATCTTTTCTAACTTGATGAAACCAATCTGTCGTGCGAGCAGATCTCCTTATAATACCGAAGCTGCCATCATGGTCCCAATCATTTTTGTGTCTATCATCGTTACCTTCTCCAGAAGCAGGCCTCTGAACCAAGTGTGCAGAAACATTGCATAACACCATTCAGATGTATAACCACGTAATCACTGAAGAGCTAGAAACTAGCTTTTCCAGCAGCAACAGGCCCAGCGAAGGCCGTGCGAGAGACAGCATCGGAAGTATTTGGGAGAAAACGAGTGAACTCGCGAAGTAGGTCGTATGGTTTTAAGGAGTGCGGTAACCTAACAAAAATGGTTTTTTGGACAATATAAGACAACTTGATAGTTCAAACATTAATGGACCGAGTCCTGGTCCTAACAAAATGCATTATATGGATTATACACACTTAAAATAAAATCTCAAAACCAGTGCAAACTTCGAGACTTTTGTTTTGTACATCCTGTGATCATATCGTACCAATAACTCAAGCAACCTTCTTAATGTAGAGAATTTATAGCCAGCAAGCCGAGCGAATTAAGAAGTGAATGTACAATTAAGCGAAATGATGTTTAGAATTCAAGTTCTTGAAATCCTGCTACTGAAAATAGAAGCTCATGTGGTCGAGCTATCCGCGATAGTTTTTAGCATAAATTTCACCCAAGAATCTATTAAAATCAGCAAGGCATTTTGGCCATTCTTCCTTTTTCTGATTTTAACCTCAAGTGGACTTCCTTTGATGGTTCGTTTAGCCAATCCACATAAAGACTCATATTCTGCAAAAGAGAATCTTAAATGGGATCTTCATTCTTGATGTTCATAAGAATCTATTATGGTATATTCTCTAAGATTTTTATCAAGAGCTTGTAAGAATTAAGAAACATATAACTAATACTAAAGGAAAAAAAAGAAAACATAATGATTTTGATAACATTAGCTTTAGTTAATAATAGATAGTGAAAATAAGAATCTAAAGCAAACGAGCAATGACTGTTGTTACACAGAACTTTTGTGCTTGAAATAAACCTATGGAGGAATAAATAAATTATCACCAGCCGTGTTTTCGGTAATGATAATCGCTGTCAGCATCTTTTCTACCTTGATGAAACCAATCTGTCGTGCGAGCAGATCTCCTTATAATACCGAAGCTGCCATCATGGTCCCAATCATTTTTGTGTCTATCATCGTTACCTTCTCCAGAAGCAGGCCTCTGAACCAAGTGTGCAGAAACATTGCATAACACCATTCAGATATATAACCACGTAATCACTGAAGAGCTAGAAACTAACTTTTCCAGCATCAACAGGCCCAGCGAAGGCCGTGCGAGAGACAGCATCGGAAGTATTTTGGAGAAAACGAGTGAACTTGCGAAGTAGGTCGTATGGTCTTTAAGGAGTGCGGTAACCTAACAAAAATGGTTTTTTGGACAATATAAGACAACTTAATAGTTCAAACATTAATGGACCGAGTCCTGGTCCTAACAAAATGCATTATATGGATTATACACACTTAAAATAAAATCTCAAAACCAGTGCAAACTTCGAGACTTTTGTTTTGTACATCCTCTTATCATATCGTACCAATCACTCAAGCAACCTTCTAAATGTAGAGAATTTATAGCCCGCAAGCCGAGCAAATTAAGAAGTGAATGTACAATTAAGCGAACTGATGTTTAGTAATCAAGTTCTTGAAATCCTTCTACTGAAAATAGAAGCTCATGTGGTCGAGCTATCCGCGATAGTTTTTAGCATAAATTTCACCCAAGAATTTATTTAAATCAGCAAGGCCTTTTAGCCATTCTTCTTTTTTCTGACTTTAACCTCAAGTTGACTTTCTTGGATGGTTCGTGTAGCCAATCCACATAAAGACTCATATTCTTTGAAAGAGAATCTCAAATGGGATCTTCATTCTTGATGTTCATAAGAATCTATTATGGTATATTCTCTAAGATTTTTAACAAGATCTTGTAAGAATTAAGAAACATATAACTAATTCTAAAGGAAAAAAGAAAACATAATGATTTTGATAACATTAGCTTTTGTAAATAAGAGATAGTGAAAATAAGAATCCAAACCAAACCAGCAATGACTGTTGTTACATAGAACTTTTGTGCTTGAAATATACCTATGGAGGACTAAATAAATTATCAGCAGCGGTGTTTTCGGTAATGATAATCGTTGACAGCATCTTTTCTACCTTGATGAAACCAATATGTCGTGCGAGCAGAACTCCTTATAATACCGAAGCTGCCATAATGGTCCCAATCATTTTTGTCTCTATCATCGTTTCCTTCTCCAGAAGCAGGCCTCTGAACCAAGTGTGCAGAAACATTGCATAATACCATTCAGATATATAATCACATAATTGCTGAAGAGCTAGAAAGTAACTTTTCCAGCATCAACAGGCCCAGCGAAGGCCGTGCGAGAGACAGCATCGGAAGTATTTGGGAGAAAACGAGTGAACTCGCGAAGTAGGTCTTATGGTCTTTAAGGAGTGCGGTAACCTAACAAAATGTTTTGAATCACAAAAATGGTTGTTTGGACAATATAAGACAACTTGATAGTTAAAACACTAATTGACTGAGTCCTGGTCCTAACAAAATGCATTATATGGATTATACACACTTAAAATAAAATCTCAAAACCAGTGCAAACCTCGAGATTTTTGTTTTGTACATTGTGTGATCATATCGTACCAATAACTCAAGCAACCTTCTAAATGTAAAGAATTTATTGCCAGCAAGCCGAGCAAATTAAGAAGTGAATGTACAATTAAACAAAATGATGTTTAGTATTCAAGTTCTTGAAATCCTGCTACTGAAAATAGAAGCTCATGTGGTCGAGCTATCCGCGATAGTTTTTTGCATAAATTTCACCCAAGAATTTATTTAAATCAGCAAGGCATTTTAGCCATTCTTTTTTTTTTTTTTTTTTTTTTCTGATTTTGACCTCAATCTGACTTTCTTAGATGGTTCCTCTAGCCAATCCACATAAAGACTCATATTCTGCAAAAGAGAATCTAAAATGGGATCTTCATTCTTGATGTTCATAAGAATCATTTATGGTATATTCTCTAAGATTTTTAACAAGAGCTTGTAAGAATTAAGAAAAATATAACTAATTCTAAAGGAAAAAAAGAAAACATACTGATTTTGATAACATTAGCTTTAGTTAATAATAGATAGTGAAAATTAGAATCTAAAGCAAACGAGCAATGGCTGTTGTTACACAGAACTTTTGTGCTTGAAATAAACCTATGGAGGAATAAATAAATTATCACCAGCGGTGTTTTCAGTAATGATAATCGCTGTCAGTATCTTTTCTACCTTGATGAAACCAAAATGTCGTCGGAGCAGATCTCCTTATAATACCGAAGCTGCCATCATGGTCCAATCATTTTTGTCTCTATCATTGTTTCCTTCTCCAGAAGCAGGCCTCTGAACCAAGTGTGCAGAAATATTGCATAATACCATTCAGATATATAACCACATAATCACTGAAGAGATAGAAACTAACTTTTCCAGCATCAACAGGCTCAGCGAAGGCCGTGCGAGGGACAGCATCGTAAGTATTTTGTAGAAAACGAGTGAACTCGCGAAGTAGGTCGTATGGTCTTTAAGGAGTGCGGTAACCTAACAAAAATGGTTGTTTGGACAATATAAGACAACTTGATAGTTCAAACACTAATGGACCGAGTCCTGGTCCTAACAAAATGCATTATATGGATTATACACACTTAAAATAAAATCTCAAAACCAGTGCAAACCTCGAGACTTTTGTTTTGTACATCCTGTGATCATATCGTACCAATAACTCAAGCAACCTTCTAAATGTAGAGAATTTATAGCCAGCAAGCTGAGCAAATTAAGAAGTGAATGTACAATTAACCAAAATGATGTTTAGTATTCAAGTTCTTGAAATCCTGCTACTGAAAGTAGAAGCTCATGTTGTCGAGCTATCCGCGATAGTTTTTAGCATAAATTTCAACCAAGAATTTATTTAAATCAGCAAGGCATTTTAGCCATTCTTCTTTTTTCTGATTATAACCTCAAGTTGACTTTCTTAGATGGTTCGTGTAGCCAATCCACATAAAGACTCATATTCTGCGAAAGAGAATTATCAAAATGTACAATGCGATTGAAAAACATTCGAATCAAATATTATTGAAGATCAAAAGTTGTAGCCAAATGTTACATGAAGATGTAGAAGCTCTCAAGATGAAAACCTCTTCTAAATCTCAAGATCAAAAAGTGAGTGAAAAACTAAGGCGCTCCTGTTTATATATAGAGGAAAGAGCATGTACAAAATTAACTAAAACTTTCCTGATTAGGAAAGGGTTTAAGCAACGGTAACTAACTGAAATTTAAATAATACTAAAAATAGAAAATTAAATAAATACATATAATTTAACATCCCCCCTCAAGATGGGAATGTATATCAAGCAAGCCCAGCTTGGAGATCATTTTCTTGAATGGTGGAGCAGCTAAAGGCTTGGTAAACAAGTCTGCAACTTGATGCTCATTAGATATATGTATGACTTTGAGCAATCCTTGATGCACTTTCTCTCTAACAAAGTTGCAATCAATTTGTATGTGCTTTGTCCTCTCATGATGAACTGGATTTATAGCTATACAATAAGCACTCTTGTTGTCTGTAAACAGGAGAGGAGTTCTTGTTTGGTTAATGTGAAGATCCTTAAGTAATTGAGAAAGCCAAATCACTTCACATGTTGTTGTTGCCACAGCCCTGTACTCTGCTTCTGTGGAGGATCTGCTTACACTGGGCTGTTTCTTGGCTCGCCAAGATATCAATAAGTTGCCAAAATATATAGCATATCCAGTGATACTTCTCCTAGTATCATTGCAAGAAGCCCAGTCACTATCTGAAAAGGCTTTGAGATGAGGTTCTGTGTTGGTTGGATAGAATATTCCCTTTCCTGGACTTGATTTTATGTACCTTAACACTCTGTGAGCTGCTGCTAAGTGAGTGACAGTGGGTTTAGCCATGAACTGAGTGAGAGATTGGATGCTGTAACTCAAGTCAGGCCTTGTAATTGTGAGGTAAAGTAACCTGCCAACAAGTCTTCTGTAAATGGATGGATCTTCAAGTTCTGCTGCGTCTTGAGCTTTAAGTCTGGTGGAGGAGTCCATTGGAGTGTTGCAAGGTTTACAAGCTAGATATCCAGCTTCAGTGAGTATGTCCAGGGCATACTTTCTTTGACATAATGTAACTCCTTTAGCACTTCTTGCAACTTCTATTCCAAAAATATACTTGAGAACTCCTAAGTCTTTTATAGTAAAACGATCATCAAGATGAGCTTTCAATCTACTGATTTCATTCATGTCATTACCTGCAAGTATAATGTCATCTACATAGATACATAGAGCAGTTAGTGAATTATCAGTTTTCTTAATAAAAAGGGAACAATCAGAGATGGACTGAGTGTAACCAAAATCAATCAGGGAAGTAGTTAACTTGGTGTACCACTGCCTTGATAACTGTTTTAGGCCATAGAGACTTTTCTTTATGAGGCACACTCTCTTATCTGTGGGTTTGCAATAACCAGGAGGAGGTTTCATATAGATCTCTTCATCAAGATCTCCATGGAGAAACTCATTATTTACATCTAATTGATGTAAAAACCAGTTTTGAGAAGCAACAACAGCAATAAGAACTTTAACTGTTGTGAGTTTAGCTACAGGGGAAAATGTTTCAAAATAATCAAGCCCTTCTTCTTGGGTGTAACATTTTGCTACCAATCTTGCCTTATACCTCTCTATAGTACCATCTGCTTTGAGTTTTACCTTGTAAACCCATTTGCAACCCACACAATTTTGACCCTCAGGTAGATCAGTTAAGACCCAAGTGTTAGTCTTTTCTAATGCATCAATCTCATTCTGCATAGCTTGTTGCCATTCTTTAAATTTATTAGCTTGAGAGAAGGTTCTAGGTTCAGAAATCTGATTGACAGATGCTGTAAAAGCTTTGTGACAAGTACTAAGCTTGTCATCAGTGACATAATTCTGTATAGGATATCTGATGACAGAACTATTGGCTTTGTGCAGATATGCTGGAAAATTATAGTCATAAGATTGTAAATATGAAGGAAGTTGAGTATGTCTGGTAGACTTTCTGATCACCTGATCAATAACAGGAGGAGGAACAGCATCTATAGAACCATGAACAGAGATATGATCATTTTGATCCTGATGTATAGGAGTAGTTTGCTGAACCAAAGGAATATCAGGTTGAGCTTGATCTATAGGATAAGTTTGGTTCTGAATAGAAACCTCATATGGATGATTATTCAAACCAGAAGTATCAGATATAGAATGAGGAGGAATAACAATGTTTGACAAATTCTGATTATGAACAGATGTATCTGTGCTAGCAGTATCAATGTAATCCATAGATTGAAAGATATCTGGAGCTTGATTTTGAGAATAAACTCCACTAGATACTTCATCATATGGAGAAACAATAGAAGAAGGAGTAACAATGGGAGCAATATCTTGAACCTGTATAAAAGAATCTGTGCAGAACTTCATAGGACTATGAGAATTACCAGAAGAAGATGAAGATATAGAAGTATGGCTCCTGAATGGAAAATTGTCTTCATAGAAAGTCACATTCCTGGAAACTATAATTTTTGAAGTCTCCAAATTAAGCAACAAATATCCTTTAGTTCCTTAAGGATATCCAACAAAAACACACTTTTGAGCTCTAGAGTCAAACTTTTGCCTGTGTGCAGTTAAGGTGGAGGCAAAACTAAGACAACCAAACACTTTCAGAAAGAAATAATCAGGAGGCTTGTCAAAGAGTTTTTCAAAAGGAGTTTTGCCTTGTAATGCAATTGAAGGCAATCTATTGATGAGAAAAGCTGTTGTAGACACACACAGAGACCAATATTTTATAGGTATATTGGATTGAAACTTTAGAGATCTGGCCATCTGTAGAATATGCTGATGTTTGCGCTCAACTAACCCATTCTGTTGGGGAGTTTCTACGCAACTAGTTTGATGAATAATGCCATTAGAAGCATAAAAATCTCTCATGAAAAATTCTGTACCATTGTCAGTTCTTATAGTTTTCACATTAACATTGAACTGAGTCTTAACTAAATTAAAGAAATGAGATAAGTGGTGTTGAACATCAGATTTAAGTTTGAGCATGTAAATCCATGTGCACCTAGTGTATTCATCAACAATAGTAAGGAAAAATCTAGATCCATCATGAGCAACTACTGAAAAATGACCCCATACATCACAATGTATGAGTTCAAAAGCATGAGAAGTGACAGTAGTACTATTAGTAAAAGATAGTTTCTTTTGCTTAGCATAATGACAAACATCACAAGGAACAACTGCTTTATTAGAAGTCACAGAAATCTGAGGAATACAACCAAGTTTCTGTAATGATGGGTGACCAAGTCTATAGCATGCCATTTATCAGAAACATTTGCAGAATTACAAGTAAAATTTGCAGAAGTACATGGAAAAGTAGATGAGATACAATTGTTCACAGAAATGACAGGAGTAAAATCAAGGATGTAAAGATCATTGACTTGTCTAACAGAACCAATCATCTTCCTGGTGATTAGGTCCTGTATAAGACAACAAGTAGGAGAAATAAACAAAGAAACATTAGAAAATTTAACAAGTTTAGAGACAGATATAAGATTATAGTTAAAAGCAGGAACATAGAAGGCATTTTTGAGAGTAAGTCCATTACTAAGAGTAATATCTCCAAACTTAATAGCAACAGTTGTTTTAGAATTAGGCAATGAAATGTTAACACTAACATCTGTAGAAGAGTTACCAAAACAACTAGATTCACAGATCATATGATCTGTGGCTCCAGTGTCCAAAATCCAAGGTTTAGCATTATTAGAACATGATATAGATGATAAAGCAAAGTGAGAAGTAGATGTACCAATCACAGTAGCAGCAAAGTGAGATCCTGTCTGAGCAGGTACAGTAGTAACTTGAGCCTGTTTGAAAGCTAGAAATTGTTCAAACAAAGCTTTGTTAGTGTCAAAATGAGTATTATCAGCAGAAACACTGGAACAGAGGAATCAACAGGAACATCCTGATCATCATTAGCAGTAGCTAAGTTTGCAGAATAAGTTCTTTTTCCTGTTGGACCATCCCAGCCAAGGGGATATCCAATAAGCTGGAAGCACCTATCAATGGTATGGCCATTGAAGCCACAGTGAGTGCACTTCAATTTCTTTTTATCTTTATTACCACCTTTCTGAAATTTTCCTTGAGTATTACCCTGACCAAAAGATGAGTTACCAGGAGGTTTGTAAGAACTTTCTTGAGATTGTTTTGCACGAGTAAACATAGCTAGAGGATCAGAAACAGTAGAAGAGTGCAAAGTGCGTTGATTTTCCTCTTGTAACAGCAAAGAGTACACCTTGGACGGAGAAGGAAGAGGAGAGTTCAATAAAATCTGACTCCTGATAGCAGAGAAAGAGTCATTTAACCCAACCAAGAATGAGAGAACACAATCTGATTGTTGTAAAGCCAAAGCATGTGTGTTAACATTGCAAACACGCTTTCCACAAGTGTAACTCACTATAGGACGCTGACTCACATACTTATCCCATAGTATACGAAAAGCATTATAGAAACCAGTAACAGACAAAGATCCTTGTTGAATAGTAGCCAAGGATTTCTGAAGATGGAATACCCGAGAACCATCTGAACGATCATATCTTGTTTTTAACTCGTTCCAAACATCAATAGCAGATGAAAAAAACAATAAGCTGTGCCGAATGTCCTTGGATACTGAGTTGAGTAACCAAGATCGCACCAGATTATCAATACGTTTCCAATAAGTGCGCAAAGTTGGATCAGTTTCAGCAGGTATAGGCAGAGAACCATCTATAAAAACGATTTTATTCTTGATGTTCAAGGCCATCTCCACACCTTTAGTCCAAGAAATATAGTTATCACCAGTTAAAATATCACCTACTATCGAAGATCCTATAAAATCCTGAGTACCAAGAAAATAGACAGTGTTTGAATCTTCACACGGATTCTTGTGATAGACAAGAGCAGTAGGAGCAGTAGGTGCATTTGGTGCAGAAGGAACATTAGGAACAGTAGAAGCATCATTTGAATGACTCATGATGAAATCAGATCGAGAATTAGGTCAAAAACAATGGAAATCAACAATAGCATCGATCAAACAGTAGAATCACAAATCTATCAATTTCTCCAATCAAACAATAATCCGAACAGAGATTAATCAAATCGCACCGATTAAACCACAATCTAAACAAAGAACACCAAATTTCTCCGATCAATTTAGCCGAAGAACAAAGATCGAACAATTTCACCGATCAACAATCAAAACGAACACAAAAGAAGTGAAATTACGGTGAATAAACAGTACAGAATCGTGATTGAATCAAATCACGCAGAAAATGACAAACCAGAGGATCGATCAGCGATTAAAAAACGTAGATAATCACAGCGGAAGACGGATCGTAGTGTTGGTGAATGATACCATATCAAAATGTACAATGCGATTGAAAAACATTCGAATCAAATATTATTGAAGATCAAAAATTTTAGCCAAATGTTACATGAAGATGAAGAAGCTCTCAAGATGAAAACCACTTCTAAATCTCAAGATCAAAAAGTGAGTGAAAAACTAAGGCGCTCCTCTTTATATATAGAGGAACGAGCCGGTACAAAATTAACTAAAGCATTCCTGATTAGGAAAGGGTTTAAGCAACGGTAACTAACCGAAATTTAAATAATATTAAAAATAGAAAATTAAATAAATACATATAATTTAACAAGAATCTTAAATGGGATCTTCATTCTTGATGTTCATAAGAATCTATTATGGTATATTCTCTAAGATTCTCAACAAGAGCTTGTAAGAATAAAGAAACATATAACTAATTCTAAAGGAAAAAAGAAAACATAGTGATTTTGATGACTTTAGCTTTAGTTAATAATAGATAGTGAAAATAAGAATCTAAAGCAAACGAGCAATGACTGTTGTTAAACATAACTTTTGTGCATGTAATAAACATATGGAGGAATAAATAGATTATCACCAGCGGTGTTCTCGGTAATGATTATCGCTGTCAGCATCTTTTCTACCATGATGAAACCGATCTGTCGTGCGAGCAGATCTCCTGATCATACCGAAGCTGCCATCATGGTCCCATCATTTTTGTCTCTATCATCGTTTCCTTCTCCAAGCAGGCCTCTGAAGCAAGTGTGCAGAAACATTGCATAATACCATTCATATATATAACCACATAATCACTGAAGAGCTAGAAACTAACTTTTCAAGCATCAACAGGCCCAGCGAAGGCCGTGCGAGAGACAGCATCAGACGTATTTGGGAGAAAACGAGTGAACTCGCAAAGTAGGTTGGTATGGTCTTTAAAGAGTGCGGTAACCTAGCAAAAAAATTTCAATCACAAAAATAGTTGTTTGGACAATATAAGACAACTTGATAGTTCAAACACTAGTGGACCGAGTCCTGGTCCTAACAAAATGCATTATATGGATTATACACACTTAAAATAAAATCTCAAAACCAGTGCAAACCTCGAGATTTTTGTTTTGTACATCGTGTGATCATATCGTACCAATAACTCAAGCAACCTTCTAATGTAAAGAATTTATAGCCAGCAAGCCGAGCAAATTAAGAAGTGAATGTACAATTAAGCAAAATGATGTTTAGTATTCAAGTTCTTGAAACCCTGCTACAGAAAATAGAACCTCATGTGGTCGAGTTATCCGCGATAGTTTTTTGCATAAATTTCACCCAAGAATTTATTTATATCAGCAAGGCATTTTAGCCATTCTGCTTTTTTCTGATTTTCACCTCAAGTTGACTTTCTTAGATGGTTCCTCTAGCCAATCCACATAAAGACTCATATTCTGCAAAAGAGAATCTTAAATGGGATCTTCAATCTTGATGTTCATAAGAATCTATTATGGTATATTCTCTAAGATTTTTAACAAGAGCTTGTAAGAATTAAGAAACATATAACTAATTCTAAAGGAAAAAAGAAAACATACTGATTTTGATAAAATTAGCTTTAGTTAATAATAGATAGTGAAAATAAGAATCTAAAGCAAAAGAGCAATGACTGTTGTTACACAAAACTTTTGTGCTTGAAATAAACCTATGGAGGAATAAATAAATTATCACCAGCGGTGTTTTTGGTAATGATAATCGCTGTCAGCATCTTTTCTACCTTGATGAAGCCAATCTGTCGTGCGAGCAGATCTCCTTATAATACCGAAGCTGCCATCATGGTCCAGATCATTTTTGTCTCTATCATAGTTTCCTTCTCCAGAAGCAGGCCTCTGAACCAAGTGTGCGGAAACATTGCATAATACCATTCAGATATATAACCACATAATCACTGAAGAGATAGAAACTAACTTTTCCAGCATCAACAGGCCCAGCGAAGGCCGTGCGAGAGACAGCATCGGACGTATTTGTGAGAAAACGGGTGAACTCGCGAAATAGGTCGGTATGCTCTTTAAGGAGTGCGGTAACCTAACAAAAAATTTTGAATCACAAAAATGGTTGTTTGGACAATATAAGACAACTTGATAGATCAAACACTAATGGACCGAGTCCTGGTCCTAACAAAATGCATTATATGGATTATACACACTTAAAATAAAATCTCAAAACCAGTGCAAACCTCGTGACTTTTGTTTTGTACATCCTGTGATCATATCGTACCAATAACTCAAGCAACATTCTAAATATAGAGAATTTATAGCCAGCAAGCCGAGCAAATTAAGAATTCAATGTACAATTAAGCAAAATGATGATTAGTATTCAAGTTGTTGAAATCCTGCTACTGAAAATAGAATCTAATGTGGTCGAGCTATCCGTAATAGTTTTTAGCATAAATTTCACACAAGAATTTATTTAAATCTGCAAGGCATTTTAGCCATTCTTCTTTTTTCTGATTTTAACCCCAAGTTGACTTTCTTAGATGGTTCTTGTAGCCAATCCACATAAAGATCCATATTCTGCAAAAGAGACTCTTAAATGGAATCTTCATTCTTGATGTTCATAAGAATCTATTATGGTATATTCTCTGAGATTTTTAACAAGAGCTTGTAAGAATTAAGAAACATATAACTAATTCTAAAGGAAAAAAGAAAACATAGTGATTTTGATAACATTAACTTTAGTTAATAATAGATAATGAAAATAAGAATCTAAAGCAAACAGAAGCAATGACTGTTGTTACACAGAACTTTTGTGCTTGAAATAAACCGATGGAGGAATAAATAAATTATCACTAGCGGTGTTTTCGGTAATGATAATCGCTGTCAGCATCTTTTCTACCTTGATTAAACCAATCTGTCGTGCGAGCATATCTCCTTATAATACCGAAGCTGCCATCATGGTCCCAAGCATTTTTGTCTCTATCATCGTTTCCTTCTCCAGAAGTAGGACTCTGAACCAAGTGTGCAGAAACATTGCATAATAACAATCCGATATATAACCACATAATCACTGAAGAGCTAGAAACTAACTTTTCCAGCATCAACAGGCCCAAGGAAGGCCGTGCGAGAGACAGCATCAAACGAATTTGGGAGAAAACGAGTGAACTCGCGAAGTAGGTCGGTATGTTCTTTAAGGAGTGCGGTAACCTAACAAAAATTTTTGAATCACAAAAATGGTTGTTTGGACAATATAAGACAACTTGATAGTTCAAACACTAATGGACTGGGTCCTGGTCATAACAAATGCATTATATGGATTATACACACTTAAAATAAAATCTCAAAACCAGTGCAAACCTCGAGGCTTTTGTTTTGTACATCCTGTGATCATATCGTACCAATTACTCAAGCAACCTTCTAAATGTAGAGAATTTATAGCAAGCAAGCCGAGCAAATTAAGAATTCAATGTACAATAAAGCAAAATGATGTTTAGTATTCAAGTTCTTGAAATCCTGCTACTGAAAATAGAAGCTCATGTGGTCGAGCTATCCGCAATAGTTTTTAGCATAAATTTCACGCAAGAATTTATTTAAATCTGCAAGGCATTTTAGCCATTCTTCTTTTTTCTGTTTTTAACCCCAAGTTGACTTTCTTAGATGGTTCTTGTAGCCAATCCACATAAAGATTCGTATTCTGCAAAAGAGAATCTTAAATGGGATCTTCATAATTGATGTTCATAAGAATCTATTATGGTATATTCTCTAAGATTTTTAACAAGAGCTTGTAAGAATTAAGAAACAAGTAACAAATTCTAAAGGAAAAAAGAAAACATAATGATTTTGATAACATTAACTTTAGTTAATAATAGATAGTGAAAACAAGAATCTAAAGAAAACAGAAGCAATGACTGTTGTTACACAGAACTTTTGTGCTTGAAATAAACCTATGGAGGAATAAATAAATTATCACCCGCGGTGTTTTCGGTAATGATAATCGCTGTCAGCATCTTTTCTACCTTGATGAAACCAATCTGTCGTGCGAGCAGATCTCCTTATAATACCGAAGCTGCCATCATGGTCCCAATCATTTTTGTCTCTATCATCGTTTCCTTCTCCAGAAGCAGGACTCTGAACCAAGTGTGCAGAAACATTGCATAATACCATTCAGATATATAACCACATAATCACTGAAGAGCTAGAAACTAACTTTTCCAGCATCAACAGGCCCAGCGATGGCCGTGCGAGAGACAACATCGGACGCATTTGGGAGAAAACGAGTGAACTCGCGAAGTAGGTCGGTATGGTCTTTAAGGAGTGCGGTAACCTAACAAAAAAATTTGAATCACAAAAATGGTTGTTTGGACAATATAAGACAACTTGATAGTTCAAACACTAATGGACCGAGTCCTGATCCTAACAAAATGCATTATATGGTTTATACACACTTAAAATAAAATCTCAAAACCAGTGCAAACTTCGAGACTTTTGTTTTGTACATGCTGTGATTATATCGTACCAATAACTCAAGCAACCTTCTAAATATAGAGAATTTATAGCCAACAAGCCGAGCAAATTAAGAAGTGAATGGTACAATTCAGCAAAATGATGTTCTGATGATTTTTCCTGCGTTGATCAACCCCCACGAGCAATCTTGTAAAGAATATTTGCTCGGTTCGTGTTCACTCTAACGCCATTTGTGTTCGGGATAAGGCGAGAGTAGATGTATTTGTACCAAGTCTTATACTTTGGCTTAAGATCATGAAAATTGTAGAAAACTTCATGATTTATTCTGTAGAATTCGCTCCTTGTGTACAAACATTTGTGACTGAACCCCAAAACAAAATGAATTTGTCTTGAAACTCTCGGGGTCGCACATGCAGCTACTGCATCCTCGCTCATGCGAAAGATTTTGTTGATGAGTTCTTCATGAATCATCATTACTTGCCTCTCACTCAAACCTTGTTGTTCGCCTCGATTCCTCATGTTTGCATAAAACTCGCGAACTATTTTCTCATTGATGAATGGAGACTGTTAGGACCATGCGTCGGTATCATTTTATTTATGAGTTTTGGAAATACTTTTTATGGAAAATTGCATGTATTTTAGTTACCATATAATTCCTAGAGTTTGCATGGAAATAGAATTCTACAAGGATAGGGATTGTTGGTAGTTACCATATTATTCCTAGAGTTTGCATGGAAATAGAATTCTATATGAATAGGAATATTTGGTAAGTTGTGATAGAGTAGAATAAGATTTAGGAAATATCTTGTATATCTTTTGAAATCTAAATCTTTATTCTTACTCGTTTTTATCTGGTCTAACAAACTTCCTATTGGAAGATTTTGTTGTTTCCTTGTGTGCAGATTATGAAGATCACGAAGAGATTAACATAAGGAAAAATTCTGGATTTTTAGGAAGATTCGAGTCACGACTGGAGTGGAAAACTTCATGCGCAAGACTTATCTTCATAGGAGGACTATCCTATAAATAGTAGAAGAACTAGGTTTTAGAACTTAGAACACACGATTAAATTCATACACATTGTAAGGTGTTCTCGTTTTTATATTCCTTAGTTTTTATAAGTGCCGAACGAAGAAGTGGGATACTTCGGGTAAAAAGAAGTGGGATATTTCACCGCACGTGACAAACCAACGAGAGTTGAAGGGAGTTCAATGGGAAAGGATTGCACCAGCAAGAGGGATTCTGTGCGTACGTGCTTTAGCCGCTTGACGGTTTGGTCATAAGAAGGTCGACGGGAAGTTGATCTTACGGGTTCAAACAGAGTAGCGATAAAAGTGTTGCTATAGGTGTCGAAGCACTAGAGGGAGTCTGAGTGTTAGATGAAAGTTTGCCTGTAGTTGTAAACAGCTTTTGATCAGTGAAAGAGGTTTGAATTCTTGGGCGAAAGCCTCGTGGATGTAGGACGGGAGTCCAAACCACATTAAATCTGTGTCTTTATTTTTACTGTCTCTTTACCTGTCTAGACTAGGTAACACGACTCATTGTTTTAAAATTAAAAATAATTGACTTTAACATCTAACAATTGGTACCAGAGCTTGACACCGTTTTTGGTGAAAGATCCTGTAGTGTTTTAGATCTTGCAGATGGCACAAAACGTTGAAGGAACGTCTGCATCAAAGCCGCCACTTCTTAATGAGGATACCTACTCATATTGGAAAGTTTGGATGGAAGTCTTCATCAAACGACAAAATCTGAAGGCCTCGAAAAGCATTCTCAAAGGATGGGTCCCACCAAAAGAAGAGAATGGAAATTTCAAGACCGAACTTGACTGGACGGATGCAGAAGAAATTGATGCGAATCACAACTTCATCGCATCCAATGCTATTTTTGATGGAGTCGACCTTAACCATTATAAGCTTATTTTCTCTTGCGAGTCTGCCAAAGATGCATGGAACGTCCTTCAAATTGGTCATGAAGGAACAACATTGGATAAGCTTTCAAGGAAAGGTATGAACACATATCCCGTTTACTCTGATAATTCATTGAATTCATCATACACTTCCGCTGCTAATGATCTTAGTATCAATAGAATGGGAAAAGGTGTTCTATGCAGGAAATGTCAAGGCTTTGGTTATGTTCGAACTGATTGTGGGAATCTGTTTCCAAAGAACATAAACAATGAAACAATTACCACTTGGGACGATGAGAAAGAATCAGAAAACAAGGCAAACGATGCACTATCTCCTATTACCTATCCTGACTCTCATCCAGTCTCAACTGATCAGGATGACGCAGTTGATACCTCTGAAAGTAAAACGATGATATCCAGAAGGAATAATGACGAGTCAAAAGAGGACGAGGATGATCTAGGAAAAGGAGAGATCTTTGCATTTTCATCCAACGTTGATGGTGATTCCACGTCTGTCACAACTGATCAGGACGACCCTGCTGAAAATTCAGAAAAAGAAGATGATGCTCCACTCATGCCTAAGAGCGAGTCCAGACTGTCTCGTCTTGAAGATTTGGTCATTGATCTTGCCACATCGAACTTCGATCTCAGAAGAGAAGTAAAAACTCTCAAAATTGATGTTGAAGGAGCTAAAGAGACGATTCGTCTGTTCGAGAATCTGCACGAGGATCTTCTAAAGAAAATGGAAAAACTTCAAAAGATTCAGGAAAAGTCCGAATCAAATGACACAGATCATGAGTCAGATTTCTCCAGACCTTGAAGCAGTCGTGCTGGTCTCGGTTATCCTTCTAGGGATACTCAAAATAGGGAGAAGTCTAGTTTTTCTTTCATGAAAAGTGAGAAGGTAAGAAGTGCTCATAATAAAAATCACTCACGATTTCATGTTTCTGATCGCAGGTTCACTCCAGTATGTCACAACTGTGGTATTGAAGGACATATTCGTCCAAACTGTCCAAAGTTCAAAGAAAATTCATCCAAGGACAGAATACGAAAGTCAGTCAGACAGCGAGTCTCAACAGCAAGGACGACTCACAGAAACAGAAGTAGAAATGACTCTGAAGATAAAGCTAAGGCAGCACACCGTGCAAGAATGAAACGTATCTTTGCATTTTCCTCTATACATAATGATTCATCCAATTGCTGGTATCTTGATAGTGCATGCTCATACCACATGACAGGGAACAAAGACTTTTTGACTAACTATGTGATTGATCCTAAGGGAACAGTTAAGTTTAGTAACGGTAAAAAGGGTCAAATTGTCGGAAAAGGAACACTCAATATCAAAGGGTGTCCAATGATTTCTAATTTTTTTCATGTCACAGGTCTCAAACACAATCTGATTAGTGTTAGTCAATTGTGTGACCAGAAGATGTCGGTTATTTTCACTCAAGAAGAATGTCATGTCACTAATGATCAGAATCTTTGTGTATTTATAGGAAAGAGGACTGCCGAGAACTGCTATACACTGAAGCAGTCACGACTACCAATCAAACAGTTTCCCAATCATACTTTGAATGTTTTCAATTCGCCTATACTTAGTAAACTGATAATCAAGGAGAAAATTAGTTGTCACTCTATTCCAAATCTGCTCTTAATTGTTTCATTCATTTTGTTGAACTTGGAATCCCTAAACAGTTAAAATCTCCTGTGATAACTTGCATCTTCATTAACATGTGTGATTTTCATAGCATGACAGGGAGCTTTAGCTGTCTATCCAATGATAAATCTGTCATAATCTTGAATGTTGATGATGTGAACATTATGCTTAAAGACTATGGAAGGTTGATTAATAATCTGCTTGAATCGTGTGTGAACACTCATGCGCTTAACACTGTTAACTATCCTGTTCAAGATGCACACATTAAGGAGATAAATCAATGGCACCATTTCATTCGTGATTTGGTAAAGTCTAGAACTGTAGTCATTAAGCTAGTCCCGACAGAGAGACAGTCTACATGTATGTTCTTAAAGGAACATGTTCCACAATGCTTTGAGACCTTCAAAAAGTCTCTTGGCACTTGCCATCGCTAAGCCTGTCGCTATGCCTGATGTAACTGGGATGTTTTTGTTTATTGTCGAACTAACTGTCATGACTCATATTGTAGACTTATCACAGCAGTTTGTTCCGGAGCTCGATCTGACCAGTGTTACTTACTCAGTGCTCCATTCCCCATGTAAATATGTGAAATCGAAGGATTTTGCAACAGGCAATTTTTGTTTTTTTTTGTTTATTCTCTTTGACTTGGATAATAATCCTCTTTTGCTACCTCACACATCAAAAACAGAAGTATTGAGCATAAAAAGTGTTGTTTGACTGTGCAAAAGAGCTTGAAATGAAAAAGAAAAGAGAATATGAGCCGAAAAGATTCATGTGCATAAAAAGTGTTGTTTAAATCTATGTCTTAATTTTTACTGTCTCTTTACCTGTCTAGACTAGGTAACACGACTCATTGTTATAAAAGTAAAAATAATTGACTTTAAGATCTAACACAGACCTAATAGCAAAATCTCCCCATCCTATTCATGGAACAACATCCTTGAAGATATTGATTCCTTTTTTCAGGATCAACTTAATTGCTCTTTTCTGGTCAAACATTTCCATTGCTTCATGTGAACGGAAGCAAGGTGTACTGTAGTTAGTCATTTGGAAAAATCTATCAGAATTGTTCGACATCTCCAACTTTTCTTTCTCTTCAACACTAGTTTTCTCTGCAAAAAGTAGGAATTAGAAGGATACAAACTTTCTAACAATGAGATAATGAAGATCATCATATACATATTTAAGGACTTCTAGGTCTTGTAGGAGTTTAAGATTCCATAAATCATAAAGTATGATTCAATCAGGATTGTGAAAACGTAAGTTTCTTACTCTCCTAACAACTACAAGGGTATGCAATATCAAAAACTAGAGTTTCGGAAAGGTAGTGAGAGTATGGGGGAGGATAATTTGTGCAAAAAATAAAAAGGAAAGATTATTTCATAATTAAATTTGACGATACAAGCGATCGCTTTCCTTTGCGATTGCAATCGCTTCCTTAGGAATGCGCTAACTTTCACCTGAGAATTTCCTTTGTTTTGTGCTCATGCAATGGGTACGTGGAGCGATGCGATTGCTTAGGGTAAAGAGATGGAACGTGATTGCATGTTTGATCTCCAAACATCGACAGTGGTTTTGACCCTTGACAGGCGATATGTATGCGATCGCTTCCTTCTTTCTAACTTTTGACCGAAACTTTTTCCTTTCTGAATGCGATCGCTTTGGTCCTCGCAAAGTTTCAGCAAAAAAAATTCCTTGGCTTTGCGTCGCTTTCTCTCCTTTCTGAACTTCAACAAAAACGTTTACTCTTCCTTGCATAAATGAAAGCGAGAGCTTCGCGTCGCTTTCCTCTTTCCCAAATTTTGATATAACAATTTTGATTTTCTTCATGATTCCCGTAAGGGATCGCATGCTTTTTCTTCATGTCTTGAATGCGATTGCTTATTCCGCTAAAGTTTCTTCGTCTTTTTGCTTCTTTTCTGTTCATATTTTCTTGAGTTATTCTTAATGCATCCTTTTCTACACAAGCAACTCATCATTACTTAGAACAAAATAACCGAATTGAATTAGCTTAACAAAAAATAAAGCAGTAAACTCATGGGTTGCCTTCCAAATAGCGCTATTGTTTAACATCGATGGCTTGACAAGTTGGAGTTAATCTTCTTACTCCTCTTCAGAATCCATCTTCACTCCAGTCGTTCTCCTCAAATCGAGTCTGGTAGTAATTCTAGATTTTCATGTGCTTTGTGACATCTTTACTCCTCAACCACTCTTGAGCTTTCTTCTTATGTCGCATTAGCTCTCTTGTTTGATTTCTTTGCTACATCGTCTCCAAGAGAGCCTCATCATGCGCATCCTGATCAACCAGCTTCTTTTCTTTGTTGCCTCGATCAATAACATATGTTTTCTTTTGTTCTTTATAGCGCAAGGTAAGAGAACCTTTCTCAACATCAATCAAAGACCTATTAGTGGCTAAAAAGGGTCTTCCTAAAATTAGAGGAAAACAATAAGTATCCTCAAATGAAATCTTCTATTATGATAGTGACATTATCCACTATTCCAATTAGTCTCTTGGTTGACTGATCAGCAAATTGGAGAGATGATCTAGAAGGATTGATTTTAGTTAAGTGGCGTGTTTCAGCCTCTTCGAATGTGTCCTCGTATGTCCAAGCTCTCCTTGATATCTGAATCACTATTTCCTTATGATTTTTCTCAATGTTGCTTGGCAAAGCTCCTGGTGGGAGGTTAGTTGATTGGGCTCCCAATTGGCTTATAGGCTGCTCTATTCTTCAGCAGCACGGTTGTAATTTATGTCCATTGTTCTAACTTTGCCACTCTATTATCATGGTCTTCAAAATTTTGCCTCCTCTCACTGGGTTGAAATCCAGCTTGCTGATGTCTTGGTGTGTATAAGTTCTGATTGTTCCCACCCCAAAAGTTATAGTTCTCTCTTTTATAGCTCGAGACAAATGGTCCTGGGTGATAACTATTTGTTCCATTGAAGTTGTTGGCATAATCCACCTGCTAAATTTGTTCTTCTTGCATCTCTCTGGGTTCGGTCAACTCATCAATCTTTTTGATCCAAAGACTCATTGCATCAAACATGGCCAAAACAACCTCTATATCTGAAATTTGATGTACCCCACCAGCCTTCCTTGGCACTTCTTGGTCTCTGTTGGGGCGCCACTTTCTACGCATGTGCTCAATTGTATCCATCACATTTAAAGATTCTTCATCCGTCAAAGCCATGAAACTTCCTCCAGAGGCAGTATCTAAATACTTACATTCACTTGTGTGCAACCATGAATAAAATGAAACAACAAAGAGTATTGAGTAATCTCATGTTGTGGGAAATTCTATACTAAAATCTTAAATCTCTCTGAAGCTTCATGGGTTTCTTCCAGCTCCTTTTGACAAAACCCCATGATATCATGCCATTGTTTCATCACTATAGATGGTGTGCAATACTCAGCAATAAATAGTCTTGTCATCTGCTCCCATGTTTAAATGTTGTTTGCTGGTAACTTATCAAGCCATTTGTGTACCGAAGATTGAGAGACTTGATAAATTGGATAAATGCCATGCAGATGGTTATGGAGGACATTTTGGTAACATAAGGACAGCTGCAAAAGTTTTACATAGTGGTTTTTAATAGCCAACACTGTTAAAAGATGCAGACTTTTTTGTAAGAAGTTGTGACAGATGTCAAAGAACATGGATCATGTCCAATCGTCAAAAGATGCCCTTAACAGGAAATCTGGTGGTTGAATTTGGGCAATAGATTTCATTGGACCATTTGCGAATTCAAATGTTTATCAGTACATTTTAGTAGTTGTAGATTATGTGAGTAAATGGGTTGAAGCTGAAGCACTGCCAACAAATGGTTCTGATGTGGTGATTAAATTCTTGCAAAAGAAAATTTTCAAATGATTTGGTACGCCAAGGGCAAGTATCAGTGATGGAGGACAACATTTGCAACAAACACTTCGACACCTTACTTAAAAAATATGGTGTAAGGCGTAAAGTTGCAACACCATATCATCCTCAAACAAGTGGTCAAATTGAATTATCCAATAGAGAATTGAAGAGAATTATGGACAAGACAGTGGGTAATTCACGCAAGGATTGATCAAAAAGGTTAGGTGATGACTATGGGCTTATAGGACAACATTCAAAACACCTATAGGAATCTCTCCATACCGTTAGTGTTTGGAAAAGCATGTCACCTACCACTGGAGCTGGAGCATTGAGCTTTCTGCGCTACAAGGCAACTAAATTCCGACAACGCCACAAGAGGTCGAAAGAGGATAATATAGTTGAATGAGATGGATGAATGGAGAGCTGAAGCATATTAGAATGCATATATATACAAAGAAAGGACGAAGAAATGGCACGACAACAGAATTTTGAATCGGCAATTCTTTCCAAGACAAGCTACTAAGATCAAGATAGGTTGGGCCTTTCATTTTAGTTGAAGTAAAACCATATGGACCAATCTTCTCAAGGATGACACGGGGAACACATTTCAAGTAAATGGTCAGAGGTTGAAGCATTATTTATCAACAAAGAAGCTGCAGCGCAACAACATTAAGCTTCACGACCTGACTTAAAATGTACAGGCGTCGGGTTACAGAGGTTAAACTAAGCACTACTTGGGAGGAAACCCATAATTTCTGCAATTTATTTAGTTTAATTTTTCTTTCTTGAACATTTTTATTTTTTATGTGTTAGTTGTGTGAGTGTGGTTATCTTTATTGTGTTGATGAAACTTTAGAAGAAAGGATTCAGAACAAATTATTCTGATGACACAAGATCTTTTGTGCAGGAAAGATTCTTGATTAAAAAATATCAAAAGCGATCACATTGCATAACTAATTCATGACTTGCCGTGATTTATGCACGAATTTGCAATTTAGGGCTAGAGTTTGGGGTTATATTGGATTTTTGGAGAAATTGAACGTTTTTTTTAATATTATAGTGAAATTAATTGGGATTTGTTTGTTTCGGGTATGATGTTTAGGAATGTTAATTGATTGATTGATTGCCAAGTTTAACTGATTTTGGCATTATGCGTTAGTGAAAGTCAAATTTACAGTAGTAAGTGTCAATTTTACGACCTTAATTGGTATCGTACAAAATTAATGGTCGTGATTAGTGTGTGTTGTGAAAGTTGTTAATGAGTTACGTGACGTGTTGATTATGACTTTCTGAATTTACCATGTTTGTGCAAAAATCGAGTTTGGGGGTGATAACCCACGTTTGACATATGCTACAAATACACTTGTTGGTTCTACTACTTTTAGATGTAACACTCGATTTTCGCATCGCACAAAAGCCCACCCACGTCAGAGGGATCTACTTCAGGATATCACGAACCGAGTTTATCTCGTTTCGGTGCGTCTGTCCCATTTGATCCATCTTTTCTTATGCTACCACATGTCGACCCGACTTTTGATCAGTACTGTTTTCGAACGGAAGCAGCAGCAAACTTGTGGCCCAAGTTCATTAATCGGGGTGTTGTGCCAAAGCGAGCATTTCAGATACCAGCACTGGCTGAGAATATTGAGGCACTACACTGGACCTGCCTCACTGGCTCATCGACAGAGGTTAATTTGAAAATGGTCCGGGAGTATTTCGCAAATGTTGCATGGGGATAGATTGAAGTCTGGGTGAGAGGAAAGATTGTGAAGATCACTAACTACGACATCAATCGGCATTTTCAGCTCGACATTCTGGCGGGGGCACCGATGTTCACACCCCGTGAAGGGGTGGATTTCACGGATGAGATGGCAATCTCCAGGGTCCCACGGGAGGAGAATATCAAAAGAGTGGAAGGTTGGTTGAAGTTGCACTACGGACTGTTGATAGCCCAGGATCAACTTTGTTAGCAACCGATTGATGCCTACCACGCATTACAATGAACTGGTTTGGGGACATGTGTAGCCGGTCTCACATATTATGGAGCGCTCAATTATCAATGTCGATGTTGTGACTTTGCAGGCCTACGACTCATCTCAGGGCTTAGGGAAGCCCAACATGCCATGCGCCAGCGTAGTCACTAACATGTGCATAGCCGCTGGAGTTGAGGAGCTACCAGGGGATGAGAAGATGGCGGAAGTAAATCCCGATTATCAGACAAACTGGGACAGATGGGTCATGCAGGCAGACCAAGTTGGGCAGCAGCGACAACAGCAACAACGAGGATTCCGGGCATAGTTACACGATGGGATGTCATGGAGCACATTCACACAGGGATCTGTGCGGACATGCAACGACTCCATGAGGCTATTACTTCTGAGAGCAAAAAGCTGAGTCGGTACATGGCCATTGTCTAGGAGGTGCTCAATGAGATCAGGGCCTCCTTACCATCCGCCTCGAGACCTGCTGATGATTGAAATTGACTCACCGAGGGAAGTATAAATTCTTTCTATTTTTCCAATGAGGGCATTGGCTGGTTTCTGTTTGGGGTGGGTCGGCAAATATTTACCTTTTAATATATTTGTATTATATAGTTTCTAGTTTGAACTATTTTAATTTTGTGCCAGATTGTTTTGAGTCAATTTATCAAGTTATTGTACTTTATTTTATTCTGGTTTAGGTCATTTATTGTGTGTTGTGATATTTGAGCATGAAATTGGAACCCTTTAAAAATGAATGGTATTTCTGTGACTGTGGACTGAGGTTATGATAGAATGAGTGTTGATTAGAGTAGATACACCTCGTAAGTCAAAGTGTGTAGTGATTGAGTTATTGAACTGTTGACTCTGAATACACCGTCATTTCGGTTATTGATGTTGTTGGTTGAATATTATTGACGAGGGGTTACAGGGATGACTTGGATAATTGTTAGATTAGTCAAAACCAGTGAACTTAGTTGAGCATCTATCAAAGCCTTTGCTATGGAATCCTTTCTGTAGATTAGCCCATTTACTACCTGAAGTGCCGAAACAGATTATATCCTTACCCTGTTGAGAGTTCCTTTGTTCACAAATGGAAGTCAAGAATGATAAGGATAAAGTAATAGGAGTAAGGTTGATGCATAGTTGTGGCTCATCAATCAATCAAGGACCAAGTTTGAGCGGATCAGTAAAGAAACGAGTACACCGAGCCCATAAAAAGATGTTAGTTTGGGGGTGATACCATGTTCATGAAGAAAAAACTTATGATGATTTTATGAGAATTCCGGGTGCAATTTGAAAACAATGATTGAAATTTTATATGTGATGTTGGAGCTATGACTAATAAAAGGCAAGAGCAGAATCTGAGATGTGAAAATGAGGAAAAGAAGCTTGTGATAAGAATGAAGTTTGCGATTGAACGAATACCTATAGTTTGCATTCTTATTGTCTCTTATCTTTTGTTCAGCCAATACCCGAGTCTAACATTACAAACTGAAAAAGTGCTAACTGAACATCATTGACTCTTGTCTACGTTAATGGTGAGAAAATGTGAAAACTAGGGAATCTAGAGAGACTGTCGAGCTCTTTGAAACTTGTCGTTGTAAACTTAGTTAAGAAATTCCTTTCAACATTCATGACAAAATTGTCCACACCACTGAGCACACAAAGTTAACTTGTGAAATAGCTAGTCATGAACATTTTGAAGAATGCAAGTGCACCTTTGAAGATCAATACCAAGTCTTAACCAAAGGAATGACACGGGGAATGAAGGCTTTTTGGAAAAGAATTCCGGTTGAATGTAAAATGACAGATTACCATTTGAAGGAGTCTTGTGTCCGTATTTTTGTGTTTTTGTCGCTGCTAGGGTTTCACAAAAACTGGAAGAATTCACTAGTTTGACCATTCGTGATAGATAAATTAGTTTTCATTCATCTAGAGAAAATGACGACACATTATTTCGAGAATTTGGTGGAGACGGAAACATTTCCATCAGTTTGATATTTCTTTTACTTAGTTTCATTATGTTAATGTTTAGTTTTAAATTATGTTATGTTTTTCAAATTATGAGTAGATAAATTTCTTAAACCCCGGAGTTAGGGAGTAGTCGGATTTATGTGATTGCGAAGTTTATGTTTTGAATTGATATTCTTAAATATTGAAGTATTTATGTTTATGATTTGTGTTCTTAATGTTTTAATTATATTTGGCCTATATATTATTGTTCAGATCTTCATATTAGAATTTGACAGAAAACTTTTATGAAATAGATCTCATGCATATCATAAACCACAAATTTCATACATATAGCTCAAGCACGATACCGTTAAAATCCAAATATGCGACAATGACATGATGATGCATTACTTGAACTCCTTGGTAAGAACCAAAGAGAGAAACCTATTTAAGTTGGATACGACAAGAAAGAATAAATATGATTAAGGAACGTCTCACCAGCTTTTGAAATTCAGCTGTCGTGATTAATTCCCTTTCGTAGGAATCAAAAGTGTTCAAACAATTCTTGAAACTTTCGCGATCTTGTAATCTTTCCCGTACTTTTTTGCAGAAAGCTTCTACTGGGTCTTGTATCCCTGGGCAACGACAAAGTTGTTAGTAATTATTTAAACCCGAACACCTCAAGTAACCTTTTTAGATGGTTCTTATAGCCAATCCACATAAAGATTCATATTCTGCAAAAGAGAATCTTAAATGGGATCATCATTCTTGATTTTCATAAGAATCTATCATGGTATATTCTCTAAGAGTTTTAACAAGAGCTTGTCAAAATTAAGAAACATGTAACTAATTCTAAAGGAGAAAAGAAAACATAATGATTTTGATAACATTAACTTTAGTTAATAATAGATAGTGAAAATAAGAATCTAAAGCAAAGAGAACCAATGACTATTGTTACACAAAACTTTTGTGCTTGAAATAAACCTATGGAGGAATAAATAAATTATGACCAGCGGTGTTTTCCGTAATGATAATCGCTGTCAGCTTCTTTTGTACCTTGATGAAACCAATCTGTCGTGCAAGCAGATCTCGTTATAATACCGAAGCTGCCATCATGGTCCCAATCATTTTTGTCTCTATCATCGTTTCCTTCTCCTGAAGCAGGCCTTTGAACCAAGTGTGCAGAAACATTAGATAATACCATTCAGATATATAACCACATAATCACTGAAGAGCTAGAAACTTACTTTTCAAGCATCAACAGGCCCAGCAAAGGCCGTGTGAGAGACAACACCGGAGGTATTTGGGAGAAAACGAGTGAACTCGCGAAGTAGGTCAGTATGGTCTTTAAGGAGTGCGGTAACCTAACCAAAAAAAAATTTGAATCACAAATATGGTTGTTTGGAAATCTAAGACAACTTGATAGTTCAAACACTAATGACCGAGTCCTGGTCCTAACAAAATGCATTATATGGATTATACACACTTAAAATAAAATCTCAAAACCAGTGCAAACCTCGAGACTTTTGTTTTGTACATGGTGTGATCATATCGTACCAGTAACTCAAGCAACCTTCTAAATGTACAGAATTTATAGCCAGCAAGCCGTGCAAATTAAGAAATCAATGTACAATTAAGCAAAACGATGTTTAGTATTCAAGTTCCTGAAATCCTGCTACTGAAAATAGAAGCTCATGTTGTCGAGCTATCCTTAATAGTTTTTAGCATAAATTTCACCCAAGAATTTATTTAAATCAGCAAGGCATTTGTAGCCATTCTTCTTTTTTCTGCTTCAACCGGCTTAATATCACCGGCACAACTAGAGCTGCATTCTTCCTCAATGCATCCATTACGTCAACCCCATGGTCACCATAAAAGCGCTCCATGCACCGCAGATGAAGAACTAAAACATTAACAATGAAATGTTATATTATCTTAACATCCAGAAATATGCACTGAGGATTCAAAAAACCTTCATGGCGCTGATACCTTCCAAATGATCCTTTGTAGTGTGTGAATTGTCTATCTTATCCTTGTGAGAATTATAAATGGTTTAAGATTTCTTCAAGTTGCATTGTTGTTGAATTAACAGATTCCAAAAGCATATCGCATTCAAACCTGTTATCATAATCATATCACATAATGGCATTTAGTTCTAATAAATGTATCAGAACCTCATCTAGTCTTCATTTCAGGAAAATGGAGAAGAGGAAAAGTAATAGCATAACCAATTGACATTCATGGACCCGTTTCCAATGAAATTAGACTACTAATTTGTGAAACACGAACAGCTCTAGAGTAAGCTTTAATACAGCATGCATCAAATTTCTGAAAAAACGCCAACGCTTTTTCGACTGCATAATAATGGCTTAGCAGACAAAGGAATGATAGTTGATGCTTGCAAAAGGTTTTTTAATGGAACGAAGAAGAATGCGATGTACTTGCACCAGAGAAATCAAAGCTGAGGAAAAATTGCATTGTTGTAAATAATAAAGAAAGACGAGTAAAAATAAAGATAGTCGCGGAGTAGGAGGTCAAAGAAACAAGTCAATGACAACAATGAGGGAAGAAGAAAGTTAATGACAACAAACACTGAAGATTAAAAGAATTATAGCCTGTAAAAGTAAGATAAAATGCGCAAAATGAGTTTGGTGCTCTAGAAGGTTGGCTCGTCTGAATGAAATGACCACACCAAAAAGCATAGAAGTTATCGTGTACACCGCATTTATTAAAGATAGAAATCTATAGGTAGTAAAGTCAATATAGAAGAGATGCTAGTAAAGAAAAATGCATTATATGTATTATACACACTTACAAGAAAATTTCTAAACCGCTGAAAACTTCCGAAGTTTTGTTTTCTGCATCTGGGGACCATATCTTACCAATAACTCAAGCAACCTTCTAAATGTAGAGAATTAATAGCCAGCAAGCAGTGCAAATTAAGACGGGAAGTCAATGCCCTTTATTAATTATCTTTCAACATGTAATCTGAACAGCAAAACCTAAAAGCATTGAAGAGTTTAGTTGAGAGAGCTGTGAAATCCTCCACTCGTTGTGGTTTAATGATGATAGAGACAAAAATCATTGGGACCATGATGGCAGCTTCAGTATTATAAGGAGATCTGCTCGCATGACAGATTGGTTTCATCAAGGTAGAAAAGAAGCTGACAGCGATTATCATTACCGAAAACACCGCTGGTGATAATTTATTCCTGCATAGGTTTATTTCAAGAACGAAAGTTCTGTGTAACAACAGTCATTGCTTCTGTTTGCTTTATTTCTTGTTTTCACTATCTATTATTAACTAAAGTTAATGTTATCAAAATCATTATGTTTTCTTTTCTCCTTTAGAATCAGTTACTTGTTTCTTAATTCTGACAAGCTCTTGTTAAAAATCTTAGAGAATATACCATGATAGATTCTTATGAAAATAAAGAATGAAGGTCCCATTTAAGATTCTCTTTTGCAGAATATGAATCTTTATGTAGATTGGCTACAAGAACCATCTAATAAAGTCAACTTGAGGTGTTCGGGTTTAAATAAATACTAACAACTTTGTCGTTGCCCAGGGATACAAGAGCCAGTAGAAGCTTTCTACAAAAAAGTACGGGAGAGATTACAAGATCACGAAAATTACAAGAATTGTTTGAACACTTTAGATTCCTACGAAAGGGAATTTATCACGACAGCTGAATTTCAAAAGCTGGTGAGATAGTTCCCTAAATATATTTATTCTTTCTTGTCGTATCCAACTTAAATAGGTTTCTCTTTTTGGTTCTTACCAAGGAGTTCAAGTAATGCATCATCATGTCGTTGTCGCATATTTGGATTTTAACCGTATCGTGCTTGAGCTATATGTATGAAATTTTGTACTCTACTTTGAAGTCCCAAGTTTGGTCACCATATTTTGGATTATTGTGCTTCATGTCGAGATTGTCTTTTGCTTCTGATCAAGTATTTGCCCCTTATGTTGGTGAAGTGTGTTTTCAGGAATTTGACTCTTTCCTTCTCCAGAAGCAGGCCTCTAAACCAAGTGTGCAGAAACATTACATAATACCATTCAAATATATAACCACATATTCACTGAAGAGCTAGAAACTTACTTTTCCAGCATCAACAGGCCCAGTGAAGGCCGTGTGAGAGACAGCATTGGAGGTATTTGGGAGAAAACGAGTGAACTCGCGAAGTAGGTCGGTATGGTCTTTAAGGAGTGCGGTAACCTAACAAAAAAAATTTGAATCACAAAATATGATTGTTTGGACAATCTAAGACAACTTGATAGTTCAAACACTAATGGACCGAGTCCTGATCCTAATAAAATGCATTTTATGGATTATACACACTTAAAATAAAATCTCAAAACCAGTGCAAACCTTGACACTTTCGTTTTGTACATCCTGTGATCATATCGTACCAATAACTGTAAAGAATGCAGATCAAAATACGCTTGAATTTGATGTAAAACTCACATACAAATGCACACAAACGATCCAAGAACAGCAAGTCACAAAATCACAAACAACAACACAAAGATTTTACTTGGTTCGAACTGTGATCAACCGAATCACAGCTACATCCAAGGGAGTTTTCTGTCAATTTTATTCAACGAAATCAAGAGGTGTTTGCAGAGAGTATCTCGCTGAAGTTACAAGTGTTACAATGCAAAAAACCTGAACTAAAACGGACTTATATACACCGAGAAAATCGCGCTCCAATTCAGCTGCAAATCAGCTCTCAACTCGCCTAACAAACTAACCGTTATAACGAACTTTTAAACAGCTAACCACTAACGGCTTTTCCCGCCTCTGCTTGCTGTCATATTAGCTCGATTCTCAACCGTTTTCTAGCTTGTTCAATTGTGTATCAATCCCCATAATTCTCCACCTTGATTTACCAGTTGAACATCCAATCTACACCACTCCACCAGCCTTCTTCAAGACTAAGCATCAATCAAATGGATCATCTCTAAACAAAAGCTAAACTTCTTGTTTGGAAAAATCTTAGTAATCATGTTTGAAGGATTGTGATCAGTGTGAATTTTCTTCACTTTCACTGCCTCCTTTGCCAAGACCTCCCTCACAAAATGTAGCTTGATGTCTACATGTTTAGTGCGTTCATGATACATCTGGTTTTTAGTCAAGTGAATGGCACTTTGATTATCACAGAACACTGTGATTGCTTCCTCTTGAAACCACAATTCCCTGCCAATGCCTTCAAGCCATAAGGCTTCTTTAACTGCTTCCGTTAATGCAATGTACTCTGCTTCAGTAGTTGACAAAGCCACCACCTTCTGCAAACTTGCCTTCCAACTTACTCCAATGCCAAAAGATGTGAATACATAACCGGCTAAGGAATTCCTTCTATCCAAACATCCTGCATAATCAGAGTCAACAAAGCCTTCAACCTTTGCACTCTGATTTCCAGCTCCACCATAAACCAATACTTGTTTATACTTCCCTTTATGTATCTCAAAATCCATTTCAAAGCCTTCCAATGTTGCTTCCCTGGATTTGACATAAATATGCTCACAATGCTCACTGAATATGCCAGATCATGTCTGGTACAAACCATGGCATACATCAGTGATCCTACTGCATTTGCATAGTGAATTTGTTGCATGAATTCCTTTTCCTCTTCAGTCACGTGTGCTTGCTCACTCAATTTCAGCTGTTGAGACAAAGGTGTGTTTACAGCTTTAGCATCTGTCATGCCAAACTTCTCAAGAACCTTCTCTAGGTAAGTGTTTTGCGACAGATATAACACTCCTTTTGACCTGTTTCTTTTGATCTCCATGCCAAGTATCTTGGTTGCTTGACCAAGATCTTTCATCTCAAATTCACTGCTCAAGTTCTTCTTCATTCCATCTACTTCTTCTGTACTTCTACTTGCAATAAGTATATCATCAACATAAAAACAGCAGAATAAGAAAATCTTATGTAGTTGTGAATTTGTAGTAGACACAGTTGTCATATTTGCTCCTCAAGAATCCAACTCGATTCGTAAACTCATCAAACCTCTTGTTCCATTGTCTTGGAGATTGTTTCAAACCATATAATGATTTCTTCAGCTTGCAAACCGTATCTTTCTTTCCTTTCACCTCAAAGCCCTCAGGTTGTTTCATCAAGATGGTTTCATCAAGCTCTTCATACAAAAATGCAGTTTTGATATCAAGTTGTTCAAGTTCTAAGTCATACTTAGCAACTAGAGATAATAACAGCCTGATAGATCTATGCCTCACCACAAGAGAGAATACATCATTGTAATCTATACCTTCCCTTTGTGTGAATCCTCTAGCTACCAATCTTGCTTTATTTCTCCCTTCTTCTACGCCTGGTATTCTTGGTTTTCTCTTGAAAATCCACCTACTACTCACAACCTTTGCACCAGGGGGTTTTTGAGTTAGTTCCCAAGTGTTATTTATTTTCAAAGATTTCATTTCATCCTTCATTGCTTCCAACCATAGGTGTTTATCCTTTCTAGCTATGGCATCTTTATAATGCTGTGGTTCTTCATCCAAAACCTCACTTGCAGCAACTAAAGAATATGCAAGTAAGTCAGCATAATCATACCAGACTGGAGCTTTAGTTTGTCTCCTTGATCTGTCCGTTGTGAGCATGTACTGGTCAGATTCAGCTTGATCAATAGTTGGTTGTTGTGTTGGATTATCCGGTTGCTCAGTGACATCCTCTTCCTCAGATAACCATTTATCAATTTGAGTCTCATTCCTTGACAACTCCACCTCAATCTGATTTCCTCCTGATTTCTCTGATTCTGTTGATATCTTCACCTCTGCTCCACCTGAGTTGCTGGTTTTGTGAGCCATCTCATCTTCTTTAAACACAACATCTTTGCTCACAATACACCTTCTATGGCCAGCTTCTAAACACCATAGTTTATAGCCCTTCACTCCTTCAGGATAACCTATAAACATACATTTTATAGCTCTTGGTTCAAGTTTATCTTGTCTGATGTGTGCATAAGTTAGAAATCCAAATACTTTGAGAATACACAGGTCTGGTGCATGACCTGACCACATTTCCTCTGGAGTTTTCATTCCTATAGCTGATGAAGGACATCTGTTGATTAGATAAACAGTAGTAACCACTGCTTCTGCCCAAAACACCTTAGGCAATGTTGCACTCAGCAGCAAACATCTAACTCCTTCAAGGATGGTTCTGTTGAACCTTTTAGCAAGACCATTCTGCTATGGTGTGCCCGCTACAGTTATGTGCCTTGCTATACCATGATCTTTACAGAATTCATTGAATTATTCAGAGCAGAACTCCAAACCATTATCTGTTCTTAACCTTTTAAATTTCCTTTCTCTCTGGTTTTCAACCAATATTAACCAAGTTTTAAAAGTCTTGAACACCTCATGCTTTCTTCTCAGGGTGTAAACCCATATCTTTCTACTGTAATCATCAACTATACACAAGAAATACCTTGCTCCAGAATGTGATGGGGTCCTGGAAGGACCCCACAGATCAGTATGAATGTAATCAAGGCTTCCTTTTGTTCTGTGTTGAGCTGCAGAGAAACTTGTCTTGTGTGTTTTGCCAAACACACAATTTTCGCAGAACACCAGCTTCTCAAGTTTCTCTTTACCTAGCAAACCTTGTTTACTCAATTCCAGCAGACCTTTTTCACTCACATGAGCTAATCTTTTGTGCCACAACTCTGTGTTTGTGAGTTTTGATGCTACTGCAGGAGATGGTGCTCCTTGAACTACACTTCCAACCAGTGTATACAAGCCATTTTCTCTCAAATCCTTCATGACTTCTTTCTGATCACTGAAGACCCTCAGAATACCATTTTTGCAATCAAACTTGAGGCCCTTTTTATCCAACTCACCAAGTGAGATCAAGTTCCTCTTAAGATCAGGTACATATCTGACTTCATTCAGAATTCTCTCACAACCATCATGTAACTTGAACCTTATGGATCCAATATCGGTTACTTTGCATGGTTTATTGTTTCCAAGTAGCACAATGCCTCCATCTATCTGCTCAAAGTGTTCAAACCAGTGTTTCTTTGGTGTCATGTGGTACGAACACCTAAGCCCATCACCCACTCTGTCTGAGGGTCCTTTTATGACACCATAAGCACATCAGTTGATTCATAGCTCTCTTGTGCTAATGCTGCATCACCAGAAGGCTTCTGCTTCTCAGAGCCCTTCTTGTTTACCCTTTCTGGACAAAACCTCCTGATATGACCCTCCTTATAAAGATGATAACACTTCTTATCCTTATTGCCATCATTCTGAGGATTCTTATCCTTCTTTTTGTCACCTTTGCCTCATTTCTTGTTATTTTTACCCTTTAAAATCAACCCCTCGCCATTTGCAGAAACTTTCTTCTCCTTTCTTTCATTTAACTCTTTTGAGTTCAAAGCAGATTGCACCTCATCTAAACTCAGAGATTCTCTACCATAGATGAGTGTTTCTTTGAAATGACTATGTGATTTTGGTAAAGAACTCAATAATAACAGAGCTTGATCTTCTTCATCTAAAGAAACTTCAACATTCTCTAAATCTAAGATCAACTTATTGAATTCATCCATCTGTTCCTCTATAGATCTATCTTCATGCATTTTGAATGAATACAGAGCTTGTTTTAGGTAAAGTCGATTTACCAGAGACTTAGTCATGTATAGACAGTCTTTCAAGTTTAAGCCATACCCCTGCTGCAGATCGTTCCTTTGATACTTGTCGAAGCACTTTGTCACCCACGCTCAAGATGATAGCACTATGTTCTTTCTCAAGCACCATCTTCTTTGCCTTCTCATCCATATCTTTGTCGATAGTTGATTCATCAAGTGCATCCAACAATCCTCGTTGCACCAACAGAGCTCTCATTTTCAGTCTCCACTAGCAAAAATCATTATGTCCAGTGAACTTCTCAACATCAAACTTAGCAGATGCCATGATCACTTGATCCACGTTCACCGCACCAATTTGTAAAGAATGCAGATCAAAACACGCTTGAATTTGATTTAAAACTCACACACAAATGCACACAAAAGATCCAAGAACAACAAGTAACAGAATCACAAACAAGAACACAAAGACTTTACTTGGTTCGAACTGTGATAAACCGAATCACAGCCTACATCCAAGGGAGTTTTCAGTCAATTTTATCCAACAAAATCAAGAGGTGTTTACAGAGAGTATCTAGCTGAAGTTACCAGTGTTACAATGCAAAAAACCTGGACTAAAACGGACTTATATACACCGAGAAAATCACGCTCCAATTCAGCTGCAAATCAGCTCTCAACTCGCCTAACAACTAACGGTTATAACAAACTTTTAAACAGCTAACCACTAACGGCTTTTCCCGCCTCTGCTTGCTGTCTTATTACCTCGATTATCAACCGTTTTCTAGCTTGTTCAATTGTGTATCAATCCCCACAATAACTCAAGCAATCTTCTAAATGTACAGAATTTATAGCCACCAAGCTGTGCAAATTAAGAAGTCAATGTACAATTAAGCAAAACGATGTTTAGTATTCAAGTTCCTGAAATCCTGCTACTGAAAATAGAAGCTCATGTTGTTGAGCTATCCGCGATAGTTTTTAGCATAAATTTCACCCAAAAATTTATTTAAATCAGCAAGGCATTGTAGCCATTCTTCTTTTTTCTGCTTCAACCGGCTTAGTACCACTGGCACAACTAGAGCTGCACTCTTCCTCAATGAATCCATTACGTCAACCCCATAGTCACCATAAAAGCGTTCCATGCACCACAGATGAAGGACTAAAACATTAACAAGGAAATGTTATATTATCTTAACATCCAAAAATATGCACTGAGGATTCAAAAAACCTTATTGGCGCTGATACTTTCCAAATGATCCTTTGTAATGAGTGAATTGTCTATCTCATCCGTGTCAGAATTATAAATGGTTTAAGATTCTTCAAGTTGCATTGTTGTTGAATTAACAGATTCCAGAAGCATATCGCATTCAAACCTGTTATCATAATCATATCACATAATGGTATTTAGTTCTCATAAATGTATCAGAACCTCATCTGGTCTTCATTTGAGGAAAATGGAGACGAGGAAAAGAAATAGCATAACCAATTGACATTCATCGACCCGTTTCAAATGAAATTAGACTACTAATTTTTGAAACACAAACCGGTCTAAAGTATGCCTTTAATACTGCATGCATCAAATTTCTAATAAAATGCCAACGCTTTTTCGACTGCATAATAATGGCTTAGCAGACAAAGGAATGATAGTTGATGCTTGCAAAAGGTTTTTTAATGGAACGAAGAAGAATGGGATGTACTTGCACCAGAAAAATCAAAGCTGAGGAAAAATTGCATTGTTGTAAATAATAAAGAAAGACAAGTAAAAATAAAGATAGTCGCGGAGTAGGAGGCCAATGAAACAAGTCAATGACAACAATGAGGGAAGAAGAAAGTTAATGACAACAAACACTGAAGATTAGAAGAATTATAGCCTGTAAGAGTAAGACAAAATGCGCAAAATGAGTTTCGTGCTCTAGAAGGTTGGCTTGTCTTAATGAAATGACCGCACCAAAAAGCACGACAAGTTTTTGTATACACCGCATTAATTAAAGATAGAAATCTATAGGCAGTAAAGACAATATAGAAGAGATACTAGTAAAGGAAAATGCATTATATGGATTATACACACTTACAAGAAAAATTCTAAACCGCTGAAAACTTCGAAATTGTTGTTTTGTGCATCTGGGGATCATATCTTACCAATAACTCAAGCAACCTTCTAAATGTAGAGAATTAATGGCCAGCAAGCAGCGCAAATTAAGACGGGACGTCAATGCCCTTTATCAATTATCTTTCAACATGTAATCTGAACTGCAAATACTAAAAGCATGGAAGAGTTTAGCTGAAAGAGCTGTGAAATCCTCCACTCGTAGTGGTTTAAGAGTAAAATTCCTGAAAACACACTTCACAACATCAGGGGAAAATACTTGATCAGAAGCAAAGGATAATCTCAACACGAAGCACAATAATCCAAAACTTGGTGACAAAACTTAGGATTTCAATGTAGAGTACAAAGTTTCATACATATAGCTCAAGCACGATACCGTTAAAATCCAAATATGCGACAACGACATGATGATGCATTACTTGAACTCCTTGTTAAGAACCAAAAAGAGAAACCTATTTAAGTTGGATACGACAAGAAAGAATAAATATATTTAAGGAACTATCTCACCAGCTTTTGAAATTCAGCTGTCGTGATAAATTCCCTTTCGTAGGAATCAAAAGTGTTCAAACAATTCTTGTAACTTTCGCGATCTTGTAATCTTTCCCGTACTTTTTCGCAGAAAGCTTCTACTGGGTCTTGTATCCCTGGGCAACGACAAAGTTGTTAGTAATTATTTAAACCCGAACACCTCAAGTTGACTTTATTAGATGGTTCTTGTAGCCAATACACATAAAGATTCATATTCTGCAAAACAGAATCTTAAATGGGATCTTCATTCTTGATTTTCATAAGAATCTATTATGGTATATTCTCTAAGATTTTTAACAAGGGCTTGTCATAATTAATAAACATGTACCTAATTCTAAAGGAAAAAAGAAAACATAATGATTTTGAGAACATTAACTTTAATTAATAATAGATAGTGAAAATAAGAATCGTAAGCAAACAGAAGCAAGGACTGTTGTTAAACAGAACTTTTGTGCTTGAAATAAACCTATGGAGGAATAAATAAATTATCACCAGCGGTGTTTTTGGTAATGATAATCGCTGTCAACTTCTTTTCTACCTTGATGAAACCAATCTGTCGTGCGAGCATATCTCCTTATAATAACGAAGCTGCCATCATGGTCCCAATTTATGCGGTTTAAGATTTCTTCAAGTTGCTATATTATTGAAAGGACAGATTCCAAAAGAATGTCGCATTCAAACCTATTATCGTAATTATATCAACGAAAGGCATTTAGTGCTTATAAATATATAAGAACATCATCTAATCTTCATTTAACGAACAATGGAGAAGAGGAAAGAAATACCATAAACAATTGACATTCTTTGACCTGTTTTCGATGAAATTATACTACTAATTCGTGAAAAATTAACTGGTCCAGGTTAACCCGCGTGCATCAAATTTCTACAAAAACATGATGGAAAACAAGAAGTCTTATTTAGAATTATTCCTTAGTTAGAGTTTATTTAGATTAGAAGTCTTATCTATTTCTTATTATTTATTCCATAGTTATCTTGTTACTTTATTTAAGAGTTTTAGTATTGTAGGTTTTATTTTCTTAGCCTATAAATAGAGGGTTAGGGTTCTTTTGTAAGAGAAGTTCTGATGAATTGATTATTGTTATTGTTGATTGCAATTGTCTCTTGTAAATTCTCTTCTTTTCTATCTTATACTTCTAATTCTTCTATCTTATTCTTCTGATTCTTTCTCTGATCCTCCAAAGCCTGATCTCTTCTCTCTATTTCTCTAATCTCTCTCCTCACAAGTTCCCGATCTCTATCAATTTGGCACGAGAGCCATAACGATCCTTTATTTTCCGCTGTATTATTCGGTTTCGTTAATTTTTTCTGCTTTGAAAAAAAATCGAAAATCAAAAATCCCAAAAATTCAGAAAATCTGCTTAAAAAAGAAGAAGCAAAATACGTGCATCACACGCGTAATACTTTGGTCGAACAATCTTCTCGGATTCAACCGAGTGCCAACTTCGTCGCCATCCAGGTCACCTCCCAGTATCTCGGCGCCGCTCACCTCCAAAGTTCCAATCACAAACAACAAAAAGCTAAATAGTGAAACCGTAGATCGTGAAATCAGCTGGCCAACGTCAACATTCACCGCCAGCCACATCCACAACGATACCCATCGCCAGCCGCCGGCCAACATCTCGTCGTTAACACCGTCGCCTTCTCTATCACCAGGTGTGCAACCAGCTCCGCCACCACTAGCAAAATCTTTTGATCTTGTCGCCGATTTCACTCTCCATCGTGAATCTGTCTGCACCGCCACTCCTTGCCATTCCAGTCGCCGTTCAATCTACAGCAACACCGGCGTCGACTTCACAATTCACTGGCGCCTCCAAATTTGTTGTCATCCCTCGCCGATCTCGCCTGGCTTGTCGTCAACGATCGAAGCATGCAGTTTTGCTTTGGGTTGAGAAATTGGGCCAAAATTGAAAAAAAAAAAAAACCATGCTGGAAAAATCAATCCGGGTTTGGGCCGAGAGGAGAAAAGAGTTGGGCCTTATTCTCTGTTTATTTGGGCTGAAATTGGACAAGGAACGGGCTGCCAACACTCAAATTTTGGGTTGTTCAAATTTTGGTAAAGTTATATTTTTTATTGAATTTTGGACTTTTAATAATTTGTTGGCAAGTTTTGCATCATTATGTTTCACCATAATTAATTCAACTAGATCGAGCAATTGATAACTTCCTCAATACAATGACATCTTGTATTCAAGAGCTAAAAGAAGAAATTCTTATAGAACGTGAATCACAAGAAAGTGAAGTAGGGAATATTGAGAATAATTCCATATCCAAGCATGACCAGTCTATACACTTACCTCTAGATGTTGGTTTTGATATTTCTAAAAAGATTGAGGTTGATGTCCCTGATATTGATGGCACCCACAAGTCGCCTTTACAATGAAGAAAACTTTATCTTAACTTCCATAATGCCACCCACTTGTCAACATAAGCTTGACATGAGTAGCACTCAAATTTTTCCAACCGCTACCGCTTGTGAGAAATTGTTATCTTATAGTACTGATTGTAAGATAGAAGTTGAGTCTTGTTTATTATTGAAAGCACAATTACTTGAGTCTAAGGATAACTTATTGGACTGGCCTCCAAATTTATTTGAGAGTCCTTATTTCAATTTTAAAGATTTAAATTCTTATTAAGCTATTATTGGACATCCTCAATTTTCAGATAGTACTTCAGAAGATTATGCAACTTTTTCAATTACATTGTTGAAGTTGAAGGCTACACAAGAATTGATTTGGAAAGAGGTTTATGTTGTAAACAACATCAGAGATGGACGTTTTCTATTTCTAATACGATGGAAGGGTCGTCCTAAGTTGGATTTTTTATGTTCGTTGTTGCGTTCAAGGGGGATTCAGCACTTCTTGACGAGTATCATTTTGCAAACTCTCCGGGGGCGAGTTTTTTCAAGCTGGGGAGAATGATGGAAATCAAGAAGTCTTATTTAGAACTATTCCTTAGTTAGAGTTTATTTAGATTAGAAGTCTTATTTATTCCTTATTATTTATTTCCTAGTTATCTTGTTACTTTATTAAGAGTTTTAGTATGGTAGGTTTTATTTTCTTAGGCTATAAATAGAGGGTTAGGGTTCTTTTGCAAGAGAAGTTATGATGAATTAATTATTATTATTGCTGATTGCAATTGTCTCTCCTAAATTCTCTTATTTTCCATCTTATTCTTCTAATTCTTCTATCTTATTCTTCTGATTCTTTCTCTGATCCTCTAAAGTCTGATCTCTCCTCTCTAATTCTCTAATCTCTCTCCTCACAAGTTCCTGATCTCTATCAAAATGCTTTCTCTTTTTGGATTCCATCATAATGGCTTAGCTTAGACAAAGGGAATGATACTAGATGCTTGAAAAAGTTTTTTTCTTAAATAATAGAAGAATAGGATGTACCTGAAACAGAGAAATCAGAGCCGACGAAGAACGGCATTGCCATATGTAATAAAAAAGGACTAGAAGTAACAATAAAGATAGACGCGGAGGACGAGGTCGAAGAAAGAAGGTGAGGATAACAATGAGACAAGGAGAAACTTAATGAAAACAAACTCTGAAGTTTAAAGAATTATAGCATCTAAAAGCAAGGCAAAATTCGAAGAATCAGTTACGTGCTTGGGAAGGTTGGCCCGTCTTATTGAAATGACCGCACCAAAAAGCAGATAAATCTCGATCGACAATGAACACTAAAATATTAGCAAGCACAAGGAAATAGAGGTAAATAACATTAAAAATGGCAAGTTATTATTATGTTCACGGCATTAAAGAAAATCTATAAGCAGTAAATACAATATAGACGAGATTCTGCCGACTAGTAAAGCAAAATGCAGTATCTGGATTATACACACTTAAAAGAAAATCTCTAACCCTTTGCAAACTTCCAAATTTTTGTTTTGTGCATCCGTGATCATATCATGGCAATAACTCAAGCAACCTTCTTAATGTAGAGAATTTATAGCCAGCAAGCTGTGCAACAAAAGACAGGAAGTCAATGTACAAATAAGCAAAATGATCTTTAGTACTCAAGTTCTTGAAATCTTGCCGCTGAAAATAGAAGCTCTTGTTGTCGAGCTATCTGTGATCACTACAAGAATACAAGACAATGGTGTCAAAAAAGTTACTCACCATTGCTATATTTTCAGTGAGCATTGGTCAATGGCTACAAAAAATTTTGTTACCAGCTTTTGTAACTATTGGCCTTGTAGGCATAAAGTTATGTCAGCAATGGCTACAAATTAATTAGTCACCAACAATAGTGTCAAGAAAATTACTCACCATGTAGCGTGAAAATAATCTGTAGCCATGACGTGGGGTCAAATGCATTTGTAGCCATATAATTAGAATAAAAGAAAATCAAAAATTTAAAAAAAGGGTGGCGTTCGATTTTTTGGACGCCACGCCTTTTTTCTTTCTTTTTTTTTGAAGCGTGGCGTCCAAAAAATAGGATGCCATGCTTTTTCGTTTTTTTTTTTAAAACATGGTGTCAGAATAATCTGACACCACGATTGTGCCGCGGTCAGTGAATAATCACTCACCACGGTTTTTAATTTAATTTTTAAAAAAAACCGTGTTGAGTGAATAATCACTCACCATGGTTTTTAATTTTTTTTTTTATAAAAAACTGTGGTGAGTGATTATTCACTCACCACGGTTTCCGAAAAATTTTTTAAAAAAAATTGTGGCGGATTTACCGCCACTTTTTTGCCAAAAGTTCAATTTTTTCAATTTGGTGGGCTTTTTCCCTCCATTTTATTATATATACATATATAATTAATAATATACCAACACACACAAATATATATATATATATATATATATATATATATATGTGTGTTTAAAAATATACTTATATATATATATATATATATATATGTTTAAAAATATACTTATATATATATGTTATGTAGTGTGTAAAATATATCTATATATACATATAAACACACAAATCAATATATACATATATTATATAAATACCCAAACAATACATAACAAATATAACACCAAAAGAAAAAGAGTGATAGCGGAGAGGATTTTTCGGATTTTAGAGTGAGATTTTCATATTTTTTGAGGTAGAGGGGAGGATTTTCGGATTTTTCGGGGGGGGGGGGGGGAGGATTTTCGGATTTTTGAGGGAGATGAGATGAAGAGATGAAGTTTGTGAAAAATGGGGTATATTTATAGATATATGAAATTGTGGTGACAGATTTTTTTGACACCATTGCTATCACAAGGATTGTGCCCTCAATGGTGTCAAAAAAATCTGACACCATTGATATCACATGGATTGTGCTTTTGTGGTGTCAAAAAAATCTGTCACCATGTGTAATTAAGTTTAGCTAGGTAAATCATGATTATATATGTGTACTCATTCTATAATTAGTAATAAAATTATAAAATTCATAGTAATTTGATTAAAATTAATTAGTAATTAAGGTTAGCTAGGTAAAACATGATTATATATGTGTACTCATTCTATAATTAGTACTAATTCGGAGAATTTCATTTTAATTAGGATAGTTTTAGTAAAGGTGTTGGATTTTGTTTTAAAAATTAGGAAAAGTTAAGAAATATCATGGAATTTAGGATAAAACTCAAATTTAGGATAACATAGGAAAATTAGATTTGTAGGTTAAAAAAATGCCTCATGATTATATTAGTAATTAACACTTTTATGACAATTTTTGTATAATTAGTAATAAAATTATAAAATTTATAGTAATTTGATTAATATTAATTAGTAATTAAGTTTAGCTAGGTAAATCATGAAATTATCCGTGTGAACTCATTCTATAATTAGTATTAAATAGGAAAAATTCATTTTAATTAGGATAGTTTTAGAAAAATTTAGCATAAAATAGCAAAATTAAATTTGTAGTTAAATTAAGTGACATTATTACATTAGTAATTAACACTTTGAGGACAATTTTTGTATAATTTGTATAATTAGGACAATTTCATGATTTACCAAGCTAAACTTAATTAATAATTAATTTTAATCAAATTACTATGAATTTTATAATTTTATTACTAATTATTAATTAAGTTAAGAATTAGTAATTAAGTTAGAATTACTATTAAGTTAATTAGTAATTAATTTAAGAATTCCTAATATATGCTTTCTATTAAGTTAAGAATTACTATTTAGTTAATTAGTAATTAATTTAAGAATTACTAGTATATGCTTTAATTAAAGAAAAAATCAAAAAAAAAACAAAATTGGCCATGGCATCTGATTTTTCTGATGCCTGCCATGGTGTCAGATTTTTCTGACACCATGTGGCATCCAAAAAATCGGATGCCATGGCCAATTTTCTTTTTATTTTTATTGTTTTTTTTTTCTCTTTAATTAAAGCATATACTAGTAATTCTTAAATTAATTACCAATTAACTTAATAGTAATTCTTAACTTAATAGAAAGCTTATATTAGTAATTCTTAAGCTAATTACTAATCAACTTGATAGTAATTCTAACTTAATTACTAAATCTTAACTTAATTACTAATTAACTTAATACTAATTAACACTTTTATGAAATTTTTTGTATAATTAGTAATAAAATTATAAAATTCATAGTAATTTGATTAAATTTAATTAGTAATTAAGTTTAGGTAGGTAAATCATGATAACATATGTGAACTCATTCTATAATTAGAAGTAATTAGGAGAATTTCATTTTAATTAGGATAGTTTTAGTAAAGTTTAGCAGAAAATAGCAAAATTAAATTTGTAGTTAAATTAAGTGACATTATTACATTAGTAATTAACACTTTTGATGTGGGGTATTTTCGTCTGGATACGTGTCCGCTCTCCAACACTCCACGTCAGACTGCTTTAGTTCCTGCTGGATGCTTAAGCAGCTTTTGAGTTCAGAACCTGCACTCAACACCACACCTAACTAAGCCGGTGCCTCCTCCGACGAAGGCACTCCGACGCTCAAGTCAGATAGGTCGGAATTTGAGGTATTGTCGTCAGAGACAATAGCTCGAATTTATAGCTCGAAATATGCCCAAATAGGTCGAATTTAGGCTCAATAGGTCGAAATAGCACACCTCGAAATGGTATTGAGAACCGTGATGAGGAAACCCGAATAGATCGAATTACCCTCAAATAGCTCGAAATACGCTCTATATAGATCGAACAAGAGCTATTGCAATATAGCTCGAATTATTGCTCTATAGCTCGAATTCGATGTATATAGCTCGAAATTAGATGCTAGAAAATAAAAACGTACCTTAGAATGAGGCATGGGACCCCCTTGTATAGTAATAAGAGTCCTTATTCGTCTAAAAGTGTAATCCAAGTAGAACTATGACTCAAAATAGGTCGAATTAGAGCTATTTTGAAATAGCTGGAATTGGGCCTTCAAATAGGTCGTATTGGGTCTCAAATAGGTCAAATTTGGGCCCATATAGCTCGAACTGGACTCCTGGGCCTCAAATAGATCGGACTTTAGCCCATATAGCTCGAACTGGGCTTCTGGGCCTTCAAATAGATCTTATTTGAGCCCATATAGCTTGGATTGGGCTTGTATAGCTCGAATCGGGCCTTTTCGGGCCCAAATTGATCTCGCTTGGGCTCAATTTGGGCCTACTTGGTCCGATTTCTGAGTTTTGCCTTGAATTGTAATTTTGCATTAAAAAATAATGGTGCTGACGTGGCATAATATGTCCCGAAATACGTTCGCGTATTGTATCGGATATTATGACGTGGCGGTACCGAAATATGGTACATCATGGAGTCCCCCAGTTCGTAAGAGTAATGTGTACAAACATTGGTCATACGAACTAAAAAGAAGTCACATAACCGAGAATCGTGCAACGAGATCGGCGTTGGCGTAAAAAACCAAGAATTTGACCAAAAATAGCAAAATTCAAAAATAGATCGAATTTACTATTTTTGGTAACTCGAATTGGTATAGGTCGAATTTATCTTTGAAAAAGACAACTCGAATGCCAGAAAAAATTTTCCGTAAAATAGCTCGAATTTCATATTGGTCGAAATTGCCCTCCAAAAAGATACCTCGAAATTGCCGGAAATTTTTTTTGAAAATAGGCGAATTTACAAATAGGTCGAATTTAGGGGCATTTTGGTAATTCCCGCATCATTTCGCCTATAAATACCCCACTCCCAGCTTCATTTCCTCATTTCGCGCCTAAGCATTCCTCCAGAGCTCCCAAAAAATAGCTCTAATTTATAGCTCGAAATTACTATTTTTAGTCATTTCACTGAAATAGCTCGAAAATCTTCCAAATTTAGTAAGTTTAGCAGAATAGCCCGAAAATACTCCTTATAGCTCGAAATAGACCTCAAATAGATCAAAATTTACCGGAATAGCTCGAAAAACTCCCCTACTAATTATATCCTTTGGTGAGTGATTTATAACTCGAAATTATAGCTCGAATTTCCTGAGGAAATTCGAGCTATAACACTTAGAAATTTTTTTCAGATTTTGAAAAATTCTGAAAATGCTAAAATTTAAATCTTTTGCGCAGATTTGTTCATGACGGCGCGACTTAGACGTAACCGGTCTCCACGTCGTCCATCACCACCACGATTGCACCAACGGGCCTACTATAACGCACGCAATCCATCACGAGATTCGTCATATCGGAATCCTCATGAATCAAACACAAGGCATCCGTCATCCCCAATCCGTCCTCGACAACCAGAACCTGCCCGAGTCCGATTACCTGGCGCTCCAAAGTTATTTGCACCTGCGCAGAGGTCTTACGAGCAAATTCACCCGAACGAAGAAGATTCAGTAGATCTAGATCCTCGTGCCGGTAAACTTTCATCCTAAACTTCTTTATGACGCGAGTTATTGATCTTGAGTCTTCCGGTAGTAGTGGAGAAAGTAGTTATGAGTCTTCTAAGTCGTCTAGGGCTACGGATAATGCGTCGACTAGCGGCAATAGTGACGACTCCAGTGATGAGACCTCATCTAGTAATGAGAGAAATAGCAATGATAGGGCATCCGATATGGAGGTAGACGTAGACATCCTAGGAGATGACGAGGATGAACCGAACCCTCTTCCCATTGTGCCTTATGTACCGCTTACTGATAATGTGCCTATACTTGCCGCAAACTCTCCTGAACAGCTTGCTCCACCCAACTTGATTAACTTTGATCAATTTCCGTCTTCGCTTGCTTACGATATAGCTTACTATCGTGATACTTACGACATCCCTGACACCTATGAAATTATCGTTCCTGGACCAGACGATAGGATAAACAACCCGCCCAAAGGATGTCTCACTATATTTAGTAGCTATCTTCATTGTGGGTTATGTTTTCCCATTTTCCCTATAGTCTCAGAAATAATGTCTTCGCTCAATTCCTCTCCTTCACATTTTGCTCCCAACGCATACACACAGATGTATGCTTATGCGATGTTGACCCGCGTGTTTAACCTCCCGTGCTCTGTAGCCGGGTTTTGGCAGTTATTTATAGTGAAATTCCGTAACAGAGGTGTAGACGCCGGATTTTACTATCTGAGCTCGCGAAAGAAGCAATGTTTCCTATCTGATCTATAGACGAGCTTCGGGGATCACTGGAAGAAACAGTGGTTTTACATCAAAGAATCCAAGCCTCAGGAATTCCGATTCAAGCGGCTTTGGACGGAAGCCCGTCCATCGCCGAGACGCCCCGATCCTCCCGTCTACACCCTGACGGTGATTAAAAACTTGAAAGAACATCAATTTGATGCCTTTGAGTTGACCACCACCCCAGTGTTGCGGGCCGGCGGTTATACTTATCATGCGGGCGTTGAGCCTTCTGTCTTTGGTATAGAATTATGCATGTTTTTGTATTACTTATTTGTTGATTGTACGTCTTCTTTTGTTGTCTTCTAACCTTTGTATTGTTTACGATTTTCAGAGCGAATCGTTATGGACAAGACGAAGAAGAGGCTGGCCGATATGAAGCGTGGCGCGAACGCTCCTCCGTCCTCAGTGCCCATTCCTGAGAAGACCAGTCGTCGAGGTGCGAAGACGGCTGGTACCAGTGCGAGAGGCGCCAGTGCTCCTACTCCTTCCACCGCTGCTGTCTCGACTCGAGGGTTAGGACGTGGTAGGGGTTCGGCTCCTGCCCCTGTTCCTGCTGCAGCTCCAACGCCTGAGACTGTTGCTTCTCAGTCGACAGCTGAGACCGCTCCTGGATCACCACCTGGCGGTTCTGAGCCGATCCTTCCGGATCTTTCTCCTTCTTCAGCACCTTCGACTGGAAGAGTGCATCTTCCCTCCGTTGCTGAAGCGGCTCGTCGCTTCAATGAGGCCAACCCTGAGGCAGCAACTAGGAAGAGGTCTGCTGCTACTGCTGTGGAGATCCGACGGGGTAAGCGCAGGACCGAGCCTATGATGGTGACGATCTCGACATTGACGTGGAGGAGATCGTGCGAGCTTCGGTCGAATCAGGGCAGTTCACATTGAAAGACACTACTGCCCTTCGTCTTGTCAAAGGATTCATGCCTGACTTCGACCGTCAGCTCTATTACCAGGCGTTGGGCCATGAGAAACTAGTCGGTCGCACTGCCTTGTCTCTATGCGAGGTACGTGAATTTATAAGCTTTCCTTGATCTTTGTTTTATACATGTACGTGAATATCACTGACTTTTTCTCTCTTTTGTAGTTCTTCGTCAATATTCAGACCATGGCGGAGAATTTAAATACGGTAATGACGACTCAAGATCAGCAGAGGGCTCTAATGGATAGGCACCACTCTTCAGCCTTGCAAGCTCAACGACTGAGAAACAGGCCAAGCAGGCGAAGGCTGAAGTTGAGAAGCATCTTGTCGCCGCCGTTGACGAACTGAAGGCGGTGCAGGCTGAGCTCGAAGCCTTGAAAGCAGCGAAAGCTACCGTTGACAAGGAGCTTGCCGAGGAGAAACGACTATCCAGCCAGCTCACCACCGACTGCCAGCATGCTGCTGCCCTTGTTGACGATTACGTTGACACTATCGGACGATGAAGGATGCTGCTTCTGCTGCTGAGGCAGAACGTTTGAGGCTTGAGGCTGAGCTGGCTGATGCACAAGCTCGCCTCGCGACTGCTGAAGAGGATGGCTATAACAGGGCCATGACTGAGGTATTCCTATTATACTTGACTTTATTTCTTTTTCCTTGAGATTTGTGTGTTACGTACTTACTTTTCCTCTACTTGTATCGTAGGAGCTCCCCGATGAAGACAAGGTGATGGTGGCCATCGAGTTCTTCCGCTCAGCCACATGGGAGCAGATTGCTATGGAGCGAGGCGGTTTTGATACGACCAAGGGCTACAACATGGCCCTTGATGACATCGTCACCCGCGGTGCTCTTGCTCATGGGTTCAAGAGGGAGGACTTCAATGTCCTCAATTGCCTGAATGAGGATGACACGGAGGTCGGCGAATCCTCTAGTGCCGCTGCTGCGGATCCTACTCTGGCCGATCCTCCTTCTGGTGAACCTGCTGCGACTGTGGTCGATGATGAGCCGAAGCATGATCCCTTCACCTCCTTTTATCCTCTCCGGCAGGTGTGGCTCTCTGACTTTGCCGACGAGCTGCCATCCACGTCCATTGCTGCTGCTGCTGCCGATGCTGCTCCCGATGAGCCCCTGGAGGAGGGTGAGTTGGGTTTCGACCCGCAGATCTTGGATCAGCCTGCTGACGGCGATCAGCCTATGCCTGACGCTACTGTCGCCGCTCCTGCTCCTCGTCAGATTTCCCCTATCGATGATACTGGGCCCCTGAACGAGTCTTTTGCTGATATCCAAGAGCAGAGCGAGGGTGCCGTGAAGTCTCTTGGGCTGAATCTGCTGCCTTGATCTTTTAGAGTGGCCTGCGTGCCCTTATTTTTGGCTTCTGTGCCTTGTCTTTAATATTCTTGAACATCTTTACTTTCCGTACATAACATTAGCTTTAGTACATTCTTTCCGTACAGTATATGTTGCTAACATTTGTGCGATTTTAGCGCTTTATCGCTTGCTAGTACAGTTTTGACTTGAAAAGTCTTTTGAATGTCTTTATTTTGTCTCGTTACATCTTCACTCATATGTGTCTACTTTTTAAGTTTAAATTTGGTACTTGCTAAAACACTTAAGTTTTATGAACAAGTTTATATGAGAGTGCGAGAACTTGTGCTCGACTCTACGAGGCTTGTGCTCGTTGTGCGATGCTAATGTTCGCGCTTGCGAAACTAAGTTTGCGGGAATACGAGAACCTGTGCTCGATTCCACGAGGCTTGTGCTCGTTGTGCAAAGCTGTGTTTGTGCTTGCGAAGCTATGTTCGCGGGAGTACGAGGACTTGTGCTCGACTCCACGAGGCTTGTGCTCGTTGTGCAAAGCTATGTTTGCGCTTGCGAAGCTATGTTCGCGGGAGTGCAAGGACTTGTGCTTGACTCCACGAGGCTAGTGCTCGTTGTGCAAAGCTATGTTTGCGCTTGCGAAGCTATGTTCGCGGGAGTGCAAGGACTTGTGCTTGACTCCACGAGGCTAGTGCTCGTTTGTACGAAGCTAAGTTCGTTTTGACTAAGTTTTTAAACTTAAAGTTTGTAGACAATATGAGTTTATCTTCATGTTTCTTGATAGATTGTAATCTTGCGGATAAATAGTAGGCAACGGCTAAACTTGAATAAAATAAGAGATTTTATTAGTTTTGGAAGTGAGCTCGAGTAACTCCCGAGTTGCCTACGTATCCCGCCGTATATAGGTTGGCTAGGAATCAAGTCCCCGTAGTTCGCTGCTAACTATTACAATGAGAATCCACGTAGAGGGACTCGTAATTCGTAAAAGAATAAGCGAATGAAGTATTGAAACTACGGTCCTGTGGTGCCATAAGGCCATTAGAAAACTAGTGTTCTAACTATAAAACCTTCGTAAGTTTTTGACGTTCCAGGGGCGTGACAAAGTCCTTCCACCCAATTCTTGTAAGTAATAATATCCTTTTGAGCTTGCTTTCTCCACTCTGTAAGGTCCTTCCCAGTTTGGCTTCAACTTTCCAACATGCTTGGTAGCTTCAACTTTTCTAAGTACCAAGTCCCCCACTTGAAAGTTCCTGAAACGAACTTTGTTGTCATATGCTTTCGCCATCATAGATTTGTATGCTTGAGTACGTTGGTGTGCTGCTTCCCTTGTTGCTCCGATCAACTCCAAATCCATTTGTCTTGCCCTTAATGCTTGCTCCTCATCATATGTAACAATACGATAAGTTCGCATCCCAATCTCAGCGGGTTTCACTGCTTCAGATCCATATGTCAATAAGTATGGAGTTTCTCCTGTAGTGGTACGAGGAGTTGTGCAATATGCCCATAGTATCCCTGGTAACTCATTCGCCCAATTTCTTCCTTCTCCCTCCAGCCTTTTCTCCAAACTCTTCACTAATGTGTTGTTAGTGGCCTCCACTTGCCCATTTGCTTCGGGATGCGTAACAGATGTAAAACGTTGCTCAATTTTCATGTCTTCGCACCAGTCTTGAATCTTAAAACCTTGGAATTGCCTTCCATTGTCGGAAATTAAGACCCTTGGTATTCCAAATCGACAAACGATATTCTTCCAAATGAATTGTTTCACATTAGCCTCCGTAATGTTTACAAGTGCTTCAGCTTCAACCCACTTCGTATAGTACTCGACTGCCACCAATAACCATTTTCTACCTCCCGTAGCCTTAGGCATTGGTCCAACGATATCTATTCCCCATTGATCAAATGGACATCCATAACTCACCGTTGTCATAGGTTGTGCAGGTGTATGAATGATCTTCGCATGCAGTTGACAACTTCTACACTTCCTTGTGTAATCCATAGCATCTCTCATAATAGTTGGCCAGAAATATCCTTGTCGGAGTATTTTCTGGGCCAAAGATCGTCCTCCTGAATGATTTCCGCAACTCCCTTCATGAATTTCTCGTAAAACTTGTTTTGCCTGTGTGGGAGATAGGCATCTCAAGAGTGGTCCCTCGAAAGACCGTTTATAAAGTTCGCCATTGAACATAGTAAATCTTGCTGATTTGTACTTGAGCCTTCTGATCGCTTGAGGATCATTAGGTAAGTTCCCGTTCTGAAGATAATCAACAATCTCATCCTTCCAACATGCCTCTATTTCTACTGGCAGAAAGTAGTCCAATGCTTGCGTTGGTTTTGACTCAACTTCCTTGCCGATAGAGGGCTGTTCTGAAGCCAATAGAGTTACTCGCCTTTCAACAAACACTTCGGCAGTACTTGCAAATCGTGACAAAGAGTCAGCGCGTTCATTCTCTGATCGAAGGATCTGCGAGATAGAGAAAGTATCGAAGTTTGATGTCGCCTCCTTCAATTTTTCGAGATACTTTACTATTGCAACCTCTTTCGCCTCATATCTTCCTTCAAATTGATTAGCAATCAATTGTGAATCCGTGAATGCTACAAGGTTCGTTATACCCAACGATTTTGCCATTTGGATGCCAACAAGCATAGCCTCATACTCCGCTTGATTGTTGGTCACTTAAAAATTTAGCCTTATTGCATAGTCGAATTCTCTACCATCCGCCGATTTTAGGTAAATTACTGCACCTCCAGCATCATTTGTGGACGAACCATCCACATGCAGAGTCCAAGTTCCCCTTGCAACTATAGGTTTGTCACTTTTGACCTCTTCCGTCACCATTGCTACATCAAGCGCTTGCTCCGCTTCTGAGATAGTTTCAGCCACGAAGTCCGCTAGTCTTTGTGCTTTGATCGCTGTTTTTGGCATATACTCCAAGCCATATTCTCCTAACTCGATTGCCCACTTCACTAATCTCCCAGATGTCTCCGGTTTTGCCATAACTTGCTTCAGTGGTTGACTAGTTAAGACAGTAACCGGATGTGATTGAAAGTATGGTCTTAACTTTCGTGCAGTTATCACAAGTGCGTATGCTAACTTTTCGATCTCCAGGTAATTCACCTCTGCCCCATTCAGCACTTTGCTAACATAGTAGATAGGCAAATGTTTCTTGTCTTCCTCGCGCACCAATACTGTACTTAGTGAATTCTTCGTTATGGCCAAGTAAAGATATAGCATCTCATTGTCCTTGGGCTTAAATAGTAATGGTGGTGTCGTAAGGTACACTTTCAATTGGCGAAAAGCCTCTTCACAATCATCAGTCCATACGAACTTAGGTGTCTTGCGTAACTTCTTGAAAAAGGGTAAACTCTTTTCTGCAGAATGCGATATGAATCGACTAAGTGCCGTGATCCTCCCCACCAATCGTTGCACCTCTCGAACGGATTTGGGGGATGGTAAATTCATTATAGCTTTAATTTTGTCAGGGTTGGCTTCGATTCCTCTCTCATTGACCATGTACCCCAGAAATTTTCCAGCCTTAACACCAAAAGTGCACTTCTTAGGATTTAGCTTCATCCCATATTGTTTCATGATACCAAAAGCCTCTTCCAAATGTTTCACGTGATCTTCCGCCTTTAGGCTTTTGATAAGCATGTCATCAATGTAAACCTCCATAGTCTTGCCGATTTGATGATAAAACATCTTGGCAACTAACCTCTGAAAGGTTGCTCCTGCATTCTTCAAACCAAACGGCATCACCTTGTAACAGTATATCCCTCTGTCAGTGATAAATGCCGTTTTATGTTGATCCTTTACTGCCATTAGTATTTTGTGGAAACCGCTCTGTGCATCACAAAGACTTAGCAGCGCACACCCTGTTGTAGAGTCAACTACGAGATCAATCCTGGGCAAAGGGAAAGGATCTCGTGGGCAATGTTTGTTCATGTCGGTGTAGTCCACGCACATTCTCCATACGGTCGGCTTCTTTGGGACAAGTACAACGTTGCTTAACCATTCAGAGTATCGTACTTCAAATATATGGCCTGCAGCAAGCTTTGTTTGTACTTCCAACTCCGCAGCCTTGTTCTTTTCTTCACTAAAGTGTCTCTTCTTCTGTCGGATGGGTTTAGCATTTGGGTTAACATTCAGGTGATGTACCGCAACTCGAGGATCTATCCCCTTCAAGTCCGAGTCCGTCCATGCGAATACATCAAAGTTTCTTCGCAAGCATTCAAACTGTGCCTTCTCAACCTCCGAAGTCAACTCGCTACCAATTTTAATGATCTTGTCATGCTCATCATCCGACAAAATCACCTCCTTAAACTCTCCCGAAGGTTTCAGACGCTCCATCTCCATCTTCTTTTTATAGCGCAATGTCGTTTTGTCTTCTTTTTCTTCTTCCACCTTCTTCAAGGAGTCCTCAATACTGGGAGGAGTTGAATCCTCCTGCACCATCTCTTGGTCTACTTGCGTAGCAAGCACCATCTCCGTATCAACTTGTTTTCCTATTTCAAGCGTCTCCAATGGATGTATGTCAATCATAGCGACATTTGGATCCGCTTTTGCCTTGATAGGTTTAGTCGATGTAACGTAACAACTCCAAGAATCACGATAGTTTGTAGTGAGTTCAGCAACTCCACCAGGCGTTGGAAATTTGACCTTCTGATGCACCGTAGAGATGATCATAGCAAAGGCCGTTATCCCAGGTCTTCCAATCAGCACGTTGTATGCAAACGGCATGTCAACGATAAGATATTCCACATTCAGTGTTCTCCTCCTCGGATTCACGCCAAAAGATGTTGGCAACATGATCCTTCCAATGGGTTTAACTTCACTTCCACCAAATCCCACTAATGGTGAGTTAACATCAGTGATCTCGTATTGTCCAAGCTTCATTTGTTGTAAAGCATCCATGAAGATGATGTTGGACGAGCATCCATTATCAATCATTATCCTCTTTACCCCGTGATTTGCAATCACTGCGGAAACCACCATAGGGCAGTTCAAGTATTGTGCTTCCTTAGCTTGTGAAGACAAGCTGTCGAAATCGCTATCGTCAAATGTGATTCTTGTATCCAACTTGTCTACTGCAAAGACAAGATCTATCTCAGGACGCTTCAGTCGTTCATTGTATATGTCTCGTGAGATGCGTTTTCTACTTTTGGCTGAGTCTGCGCGGTAGGTCCGCCAGCAATTACATTGATTCCATTCTCGATGTCATCATTCCTATTTCCCCATTTACGCTTTGGTTCATCCTTCTTCTCGTGTGGGGATCTATCTCGCTTGCGTCCAGATGACGCCTTCTCGTCACGTGACTCTCTATTCTCAAGGATGTACTCGATGAGTTTCCCCCCTTGAATGAGTCGTTCTATCTCGTTCTTTAGAGCCTTGCATTCGTTAGTAAAATGCCCATTCTGCCTGTGGAACTTACAATATTTCTTCGATACCTTAGTCTCCTCCGTCTCTCGTAACGGTTTAGGGGTTCTCAGCAACCCGCTATCTTTCTCTATAGTGTAGATTTCGCCAATTTGTTTCCTCAGCGGAGTATAATTGTCAAACTTCTTAAAAGGTTGTCGGTTGCGATCACGATCTTTGCCTCTTAACTCCTTCCTCCAATCTCTATCTTTATTCTCCTTGCCCCCATGAATTCTTGGCAGTCCATCAACCCTTGATTCATGGTTGCCTCCTCTACTTCAATGACCTTACTAGCGAGGTCCATCACTTGCTCAATGGAATCAGGTGTGTTCCAAGTTATCACTTCTATAACTTCTTACTTCGGCAACGATGCTCCAATACAGAGATGACCAGGTCAACATTGGGAGCATTCACTCTACCAATCTCCAGATTCAAACGCTCGATATACCTCTCCAAAGGTTCATCAGGTCCTCTATAGATATTAAACAGCGTGCTTGGAGATTTCTTCTTTATGCGATAAGTAGCAAACTTCTTTACGAACATGGTCCTAAACTGTTCAGATGATTCAATTGATCCTGAGCGTAAATTTTTGAACCATTCCTTTGTTGAACCTCTCAGATTGAGCGAAATAAGTTTCGCCCTCATATTTTCTGCATACCCCAAGACCTGCAAATCTCCATCTAACTCATCATAATGTGCAACTGGATCAGTATTTCCATCATACTTCTTCAAAACAGGAAGATTAGTTCCTTCCTTCAACGTCAAATTACTGATCGCCTCACAAAAGGGGTTTGGCCTCTCCCTTAGTGGAATATGTTCTGCTACAACAGGTTCCAATCTTGATGCGACTCTCTCAGGCAAGTCCCTATCTCTTTCGGCAGTTCGACTTGCTGCAGGTCGATGATCAGGAACTCTCTGCCTAGAATTCACCTCTCCATCCCTTACTTCTCTATCTCGACCAGTTGCTCGACTGGGAGCTCTGTTAGCATTGGTCCTCACTGAACGAGGATTCCTCCTTTCAAGCGAGGGAGATGGATCCCTTGGCCTTGTCATCCTAGTTTGCGTATAATGCCTTGATCATCACGACGCTGGTCGGATGAGTCCTTCCTTGCTGCGGTGCCGCAGGCTGTGTTGCTGGTTGTTGTGCTATTGGAGCTTGAACATTCTGTAGGCCAGAAGTGTTAGCCAATTGCTGCACAATCATTGGGACCATAGTCCTTTGGAATGCCGCCATGATTTGATCCAACTGAGCGGAATTCAATAGCTGTTGTTCCGTGGGAGGAACTTCAGGTTGATTCGCTGTGTGAGTTGGAGGATCAAGGGGAGTGCTAGGCGCTGCCACTGATGTTCGCTCAGAAGCATCAGGTGCCCGATTATCATCCTCCCTCTGTGATCTTGTCCTTCCTGCCATTCCATTCTTCTCCGTTGCTCTCCGTTGAGCCATTGAGTGTCAGTGTTTGTTACTAAGTGCGTATAGAGGTTCCCACAGACGGCGCCACTGATGTGGGGTATTTTCGTCTGGATACGTGTCCGCTCTCCAACACTCCACGTCAGACTGCTTTAGTTCCTGCTGGATGCTTAAGCAGCTTTTGAGTTCAGAACCTGCACTCAACACCACACGTAAACTAAGCCGGTGCCTCCTCCGGCGAAGGCACTCCGACGCTCAAGTCAGATAGGTCGGAATTTGAGGTATTGTCGTCAGAGACAATAGCTCGAATTTATAGCTCGAAATATGCCCAAATAGGTCGAATTTAGGCTCAATAGGTCGAAATAGCACACCTCGAAATGGTATTGAGAACCGTGATGAGGAAACCCGAATAGATCGAATTACCCTCAAATAGCTCGAAATACGCTCTATATAGATCGAACAAGAGCTATTGCAATATAGCTCGAATTATTGCTCTATAGCTCGAATTCGATGTATATAGCTCGAAATTAGATGCTAGAAAATAAAAACGTACCTTAGAATGAGGCATGGGACCCCCTTATATAGTAATAAGAGTCCTTATTCGTCTAAAAGTGCAATCCAAGTAGAACTATGACTCAAAATAGGTCGAATTAGAGCTATTTTGAAATAGCTGGAATTGGGCCTTCAAATAGGTCAAATTGGGCCTCAAATAGGTCGAATTTGGGCCCATATAGCTCGAACTGGACTCCTGGGCCTCAAATAGATCGGACTTTAGCCCATATAGCTCGGATTGGGCTTGTGTAGCTCAAATCGGGCCTTTTCTGGCCCAAATTTATCTCGCTTGGGCTCAATTTGGGCCTACTTGGTCCGATTTCTGAGTTTTGCCTTGAATTGTAATTTTGCATTAAAAAATAATGGTGCTGACGTGGCATAATATGTCCCGAAATACGTTCGTGTATTGTATCGGATATTATGACGTGGCGGTACCGAAATATGGTACATCAACTTTGATGACAATTTTTTTATAATTTGTATAATTAGGACAATTTCATGATTTACCTAGCTAAACTTAATTACTAATGAATTTTAATCAAATTACAATGAATTTTATAATTTTATTACTAATTAGTAATTAAGTTAAGAATTAGTAATTAAGTTAGAAGTACTATTAAGTTAATTAGTAATTAGCTTAAGAATTAGTAATATATGCTTTCTGTTAAGTTAAGAATTATTATTAAGTTAATTAGTATATGCTTTAATTAAAGAAAAAAACAAAAACACAAAAAAGAAAATTGGCCATGGCGGCCGATATTTTGGATGCCACATGGTGTCTATAAAATCTGACACCATGTGGCATCCAAAAAAATCGGATGCCATGGCCAATTTTCTTTTTTTTTTTCTTTTTTTTCTTTAGTTAAAGCATATACTTGTAATTCTTAAATTAATTACTAATTAACTTAATAGTAATTCTTAAGTTAATAGAAAGCATATATTACTAATTCTTAAGCTAATTACTAATTAACTTATTAGTAATTCTAAATTAATTACTAATTCTTAACTTAATTACTAATTAACTTAATACTAATTAACACTTTTATGACAATTTTTGTATAATTAGTAATAAAATTATAAAATTCATAGTAATTTGATTAAATTTAATTAGTAATTAAGTTTAGGTAGGTAAATCATGACAATATATGTTAACTCATTCTATAATTAGTAGTAATTCGGAGAATTTCATTTTAATTAGGATAGTTTTAGTAAAAGTGATGGATTTGTTTTAAAAATTAGGAAAAGTTAAGAAATATTATGGAATTTAGAATAAAACTAAAATTTAGGATAACCTAGGAAAATTAGATTTATAGTTTAATTAAATGGCATGATTACATTAGTAATTAACATTTTGATGACAATTATTGTATAATTAGTAATTAAACTATAAATTTGTGTTCGAATTTTACCATTACACGTTTCCTATAAAACGATATGTCACCATAGTAACAAAAGGATAACTAGATATGATTGGATCTGTTAGAAAACGATATATATAAATACTTGCACTATAAACTTGAACTTTTAAATGAAATAATAATTACTTTCATAATTTTTTTATAAAATATTGTGACACGCTTCACGAGGACGTCGCATTGCATACTCGTAAAATTGTGTCGCGATTCGAAAGAGTAAAGAACAAATATGTCGTCATATGCTATAACATTAAACAAATTGATTTGGGCAAAGATAATGAATCGCAATCTTTTATTGTATTAACTAACAATCCAAACTTTGGACTTGAGTCTCTTTTAGAGCATACATAAGTGGAAAAAGTCAAATTAAGAATAAAATGATTCAACAATGACCTCATGAAGTGTTACATTTTTGAATTAATCCAAGTGACGTATAGTTTAATACACGAGTAATTAGCTAGTGCTCTTGTAGTCTCATCCTCAGTTCAATAAAAATACATGCATTACATGTTGAAATCGAAATGATAAATCTAATTAACATAAATCTAATTTTTAAAACAAAATCCAACACTTTTACTAAAACTATCCTAATTAAAATGAAATTCTCCTAATAACTACTAATTATAGAATGAGTACACATGTAGAATCATGATTTACCTACTTAAACTGAATTACTAATTAATTTTACTCTAATTCTATAAAATCTATAGTTTAATTACTAACTATACAATAATAGTCATCAAAGTGTTAATTCCTAATGTAAGCATGTAATTTAATTTAACTAAAATTTTAGCTATTTTATGCTATATTTTAATTTTTTCCTAAATTCCATAATATTTCATAACTTTTCCTAATTTTTATAACAAAATTCCATCACTTTCACTAAAACTATCGTAATTAAAGTGAAAGTCTCCTAATTACTACTAATTACGAAATGAGTACACATAATGTGGTCCTAATTACACTTTAATTTTCTAATAACAAATAATTAAGACATGCATGCACGCTTAACATTTTAATTAACACTACTAATTGCATAAACAAATATAAAATGCTAAATATTAAATAAAAATTAAGAAACAAGCAAATATCCAACAAATACTATATTTTGCTAACAACATTCATAAACATAACAATACCAACATATAAAATGCATACAAACTAATTATAAGAATCAATAGAAAAAATTAAGAAATCTAAACATACAATTTAAAAATAAAAAAAATAACGAAAACCGTGGTGTCCGATTTTGAAAAATAAAAATAAGAAAAAATCGAAACTCGTGGTGTCCAAAAAATCGGACACCACGGTTTAAAAAAAAAAAAAAAAAAAAAAAAAAAAAAAAAAAAAAAACTCCAAAATCGTGGTGTCCAAAAAATCGGACACCACGGTTTTTGGAAAAAAGTAAATAATAAAACTCCAAAAGCGTGGTGTCCAAAAAATCGGACATCACGCTTTTGTGGACCAGATCATGCCGTGTGTGGCACGATCTGGTCCTTTAGACCATGGCATCCGAATTTTTGGATGCCTGCCATGGTATGGTGTCAGATTTTCTGACACCACGCGGCATCCGAAAAATCGGATGCCATTGCCTATTTTCATATTTGTTTTTTGTTTTTTTTGTTTTTTTGTTTTATTTTACATGGCTACAAATTATTTTGTCACCATTGTTTCCAATGGTGACTAATTATTTTCACCCCATGCTTGGTAGTGATTATTATCTCACCATTGCTGGCTACAAATTTTTTGGACTCCATTGATTAAATCAATTCAGTACCTACATGGCTACAGATTAATATAATCACTCACCATATTTTTGTAGCCATTGCCTTTGTATTCTTGTAGTGGATAGCTTTTAGCATATATTTCATCCTACACTTTATTTAAATCAGCACAACGTTTTAGGCATTCTTCTTTTTTCTGCTTCAGCCGGCTTAACAATGAGGGAAGGAGAAACTTAATGACAACAAACTCTGAAGATTAAAAGAAATATAGCGTGTAAAAGTAAGACAAAATGCGCAAAATCAGTTGCGTGCTCGGGAAGGTTGGCCCATCTTAATGAAATGGGCGCACTAAAAAGCACGACAAGTTATTATGTTCACCGCATTAAAGATAGAAATCTATAAGCAGTAAAGACAATGTAGAAGAGATACTACTAAAGCAAAATGCATTTTATGGATTATAATCACTTAAATGAAAATCTCTAAACCGCTGAAAACTTCTAAATTTTAGTTTCGTGCATCTTGTGATCATATCTTACCAGTAACTCAAGAAACATTCTAAATGTAGAGAACTTATAGCCAGCAAGAATTGCAAATTAAAACGGAGAGTCAATGTGCAACTAAACAAAAACATCTTTAGTACTCAAGTTCATGAATTCCTGCTACTGAAAATGGAAGCTCCTGTGGTAGCACTATCTGTGATATTTTTTAGCATAACTTTCAGCCCAGAACATGGCATTTTAGCCATTCGTCTTTTTTGTTTTTTTTTCTGCTTCAACCTGCGTAATATGTTTGGCACGGCTACAGCAACATTGTTCCTCAATGCATCCATTTCGTCATGGGGTCACCATATAAGCTTCCAATGCACCGAACGTGAAGAACTAAAACATTAACAAGGAGATGTTATTTTAACTTAACAGCCAGAAACATGCATTGAGGATTCCGAAAACCTTATTGGCTAATACTTGTCAAATGATCTTTCGTACTGAGTGACTAATCTATCTTATCCGTATGAGCATTTATACGGTTTAAGATTTCTTCAAGTTGCAATATTATTGAATTGACAGATTCCAAAAGCATGTCACATTAAAGCCTATTATCATAAGCATATCACATAATGGCATTTAGTGCTCATAAATGTATCAGAACCTCATCTAATCTTCATTTGACAAGAAAAGGGGAAGAGGAAAGAAATACCATAAACAATTGACATTCATCGACCCGTTTTTTATGAAACTAGACTACTAAGTTGTCAAAAAGGAACTGGTCCAGATTAAGCCTTTAATCGTGAATGCATCGAATTTCTGAAAAATTGCCAGCGCTTTTTCAACTGCATCATAATGGCTTATCTTAGATAAAGGGAACGATACTAAATGTTTGAAAAAGTTTTCTTTAAAAAAAGAAGAAGAATGGTATGTACATGAAACAGAAGAAATCAAAGCCGAGGTAGAGCTGCAATACCATAAATAATGAGGGAAGGAGAAACTTAATACAAACTCTGAAGTAAAAAGAAATATAGTTTGTAAAAGCAAGACAAAATGCGAAGAATCAGTTACGTGCTTGGGAAGGTTGGCCTGTCTTAATGGAATACCGCAGCAAAAAGCAGATAAACCTCGATCAACAATGAACAGTAAAATACTAGCAAGCACAAGGAACTAGAGGTAAATAACATAAAAAATGACAAGTGATTATGTTCACGGCATCAAAGAGAGAAATCTATAGGCAGTAAAGACAATATTGAAGAGATACTAGTAAAGAAAAAGACATTATATGGATTATACACACTTATAATAAAATACTTAACCAATGAAAACTTCCAAATTTCTGTTTTGTGCATCTAGTGATCATATCGTACCAATAACTGTAAAGATTTCAATCGGATCAACCAAACCAAAATGCACAAATCTAATCAACAACTGAACCTAAACACACACACAAGATGTCAAGCAAGATAAGCGACGTAAAAGTTACTTGGTTCAGCTAAGATCAAGGTGATCAAAGCTTACATCCATGGGGCAAAAGAGTGTGTTTATTCTGCAAGGTTTGAGAGAGAATTACAAGTGATATTTTCAATCTACTAAGCTAAGTTATGTGATCACTTAATCAACCTATTTATATGATCGACAACTAGCTGAAAAATCACAAAAAACGCAGCTCAATTCTGTTACAAAAACATAATATTCTAGCAGTGCAAAAACTGCTTTTCCCGCCAAAGTTTTCTAACAAACTTTGAGCTCTGATCCTGTGCATGGCTATCAAGTTATGGACCACCTGCACCCACAAATCTCCACCTGGTTCATCACTCAGTGTGCACCTTCACTCATCCTGCTCCACCAGCTCTTCTCAAAGAACTCTACTTCCCAACAAGCTGAATCAGTTTCAGGCAGTAGTTGAACTTGCTGCTTGGAAGAACCTTTGTGATCATGTCTTCAGTAGCAATCTTCTTCACAACCACCTCTCATTTATCCAAGATTTCTCTCACAAAGTGCAGCTTAATATCCACATGCTTGGTCCTTTCATGATACATTTGCTTTCTGGACAAATGTATAGCACTTTGATTGTCACAGAACACTATGATTGCCTTCTCTTGCAGCCTCAGTTCTCTTGCAATCCCTTCCAACCAAAATGCTTCTTTTACAACCTCTGTAAGTGCTATGTATTCAGCTTCAGTTGTGGACAAAGCAACCACCTTCTGCAGGCTTGCTTTCCAACTTACTGTAGTGCCAAAAGCAGTAAAAACATAACCTGTCAAAGACTTCGTAGAGTCTAGACATCCAGCATAATCTGAGTCAACAAACCCTTCAATACATTCACCCTCTTTATGAGCTCCACCAAAAACTAACACTTTATGTAAAGTAGCCTTCCGATACCTCATGATCCACTTGAGAGCCTTCCAATGTACTTTCCCTGGTTTAGCCATGAATCTGCTTACTTTACTGACTGAGCAAGCCAAGTCTGGTCTTGTGCAGACCATTGCATACATAAGAGATCCTACTGCACTAGCATAAGGTATCTCTTTCATGTATTCTTCTTCTTTTGGTATACTAGGTGAATCAGCATTGCTCAATTTCATCAACTGAGTCATAGGAGTAGTGAAAGATTTTGCATCTGTCATGCCAAACTTATCAAGAACCTTTCTGAGATAATCCTCTTGAGAAATATACAACAACCCCTTGCCTCTTTCTCTTCTGATTTCCATCCCTAATATCTTCTTTGCAGAACCCAAATCCTTCATCTCAAACTCACCTTTCAACTTGACTTAATGGTAGCAATCTCTTCTCTGCTATTGCTTACCAGTAGGATATCATTCACATACAACAATAGAATTGAAAAAAGTCCATTTGATCTGAACTTAAAATACAAATAGTTGTCAAACTTGCTCCTTTGAAACTCAATTCTAGTCATGAATTCATCAAACCTCCTGTTCCACATCCTAGGTGATTGTTTCAAGCCATAGAGAGATCTGTTCAGTTTACATACAAGATTCTCTTTCCCTTCTCAGTGAACCCTTCAAGTTGGTTCATGAATATCTCTTCATCAAGTTCTCCATACAAGAAAGCTGTTTTGACATCCATTTGTTCAAGTTCCAAGTCAAACTTTGCTACCATTGACAGTAGGATTCTAATGGATCTGTGCTTCACCACTGGTGAGAAGACATCATTATAGTCTTTGCCCTCTCTTTGTGTAAACCCACGAGCCACCAGTCTTGCTTTATATCTACTCTCCTCAACTCCAGAAATGCCTTGTTTCCTTTTATACACCCATTTGCAACTCACAACCTTAGAACGTGCAGGTTTTTCTTTCAACTCCCAGGTATTGTTTTTCTTAAGATAACTCATCTATTCTTTCATTGCTTCTATCCATTTATGCTTATCTTTGCCTTTTAGTGCCTCCTGGTAGTGTCTAGGCTCTTCATTTAACACTTCACTAGCCGCAACAAGGGAGTAAGCTAAAAGGTCAGCATATCAATACCTGTTTGGTGGTTTGATTTGCCTTCTTGTTCTATCCCTTGTGAGTAGGTATGATTCATCCTCTTGATGCTCAGAGGGTTCATCTTGTTCATTATTTTCCTCCTTATCTTCTTCATTCAACAACCAGGTACCAGGTTGAGGTACAGTTTCTGCAGAACTGTTCTCCACCTCAATCTGTTGTTCCTCATTGGTTTTGTGTTTCAGTGTAGTAGTATCTGTGGTGTCTTTTGAAACTTACTTCTTGTATGCCATCTCATCTTCCTTGAATACCACATCCCTACTCACCATACACTTTCTGAACCCAGGCTCTAAGCACCAGAGCTTATAGCCAGGATATCTAATAAACACACACTTCAATGCTCTTGCTTCTAGTTTAGTTAGGATCAAGATTGTGTGAGAGAAAGGGCATTACTTTCTAAATAGCCCAAGCGAAAGCTTTACCTTATCAACAAGAAGTGATTCCGGCGCCCTTGCCGTTTACCTTAACTAGGATTCAAAGATCAGAGCATTTCGGATTCTTTTTCTTGGGAAACATTCAAAAGCCAAGGATCACGGTGTGAAGAAAAGAAAGACAGGTCATTGGAAGAGAGCAGGCTTTGACTTTCCTATGTTTGTTACAAAAGTGCGTAGTGGATAAATCCTATCTAAACGAAGTCATGATGGAACACTCCTCAGATGCAGGAAATGCCCACAAGTGCCAAATGAATGCTCCCACATTGTTTTCGCGCATTAAGCTTAGGAAACCGTTTAATTAAAAATAAGCGGAGCTGCTATGGAGGGCGTAACCAACGGAAGGTTCTTACCCGGTCCCCGACATTGTTCTCCAACGATGTCCCGTGGATGAAAGGAGCCACATAGAATAAATAGACTTTTCGATTCCATAAAAGAGCCTACTCGTCGTAAGCCCTTTCATCTGCATTCGCTTTAGCAAAGCGGTAAAATATTTCATTTCGCATGATAAGAGATCAGCAGAACAAGACTTTAAAGATTCCATTCCTTTCTCTTGCATCAGCCCGGACTAAAGCCATTGCAGACGACAAGGTCATGCCAATCACAAAAGCAAAGCTCTCCGTCTGAGTCAGAATAAATATGTTTTCAGCCTCTTCAGCGGGAACCGCGACATTAACATCTGACTGGTCGTAGGTTCAAATCCTACTTGGGGAGAATTTGGATCGCTTGTCTGACTCTAACCTGATATTCGAATTATATATCTAATTAATCTCATTCTCTCAAATGCATATTGAAAGAGGGATTTCATAAGGAAGGACCCCCATGACTACGGTTTTGCCGGAACCTAAGGTTTTTCTCAAAGAACCGTACGTGGACGTTACCGCAAGTGGATGTGGAGATCAGGTCTAGCGGGAAACACGGGTTTCACCGTTTCATTCTAAAGTAGCTCAACAAGCGAGGGGTTGTGCGTTTGAAGGCCTCTTTGTCGATGTCTGTGGGCCTCATGGGCGATTAAACCTTTGACCCCTAGAGTCTTGCTTAATATGTGCATAAGCAATGCAACCGAAAACTCTCAGTCTTTCCAAGTTTGGTGCATGACCTGACCAAGCTTCTTCAGGTGTTTTCATATCTAGAGCTGTTGAAGGGCATCTATTTATCAAGTAAGCACACAGCTTCAGCCCAGAACGTCTTTGGTAATGAAGCATTGTGTAGCATACATCTCACTCTCTCAAGTATGGTTCTATTGAACCTCTCAACCAAACCATTTTGCTGAGGTGTACCTGCTATCGTCCTGTTCCTCACTATTCCATTCTTGCTACAGAAATCATTGAACTCAGCAGAGCAGAACTCCAAACCATTGTCTGTTCCAAGTCTCTTAACCTTTCTCTTAGTCTGATTCTGAACCAAAGTTAACCAATTCTTGAAGGTTTCAAACACTTCATCCTTTGTTTTCAGAGTATAGATCCATATTTTTCTTGTGTAGTCATCAACTAAACACAGGAAGTACCTTGCACTTGAGTGAGAGGGTGTTCTTGAAGGCCCCACAGATCAACATGTATGTAATCCAAAGTTCCCTTTGTCCTCTGTATTGCACCAGAGAAACTTGTCTTGCTTGCCTTTCTACACATACAATCTTCATAGAACTCTAGCTTCTCAAGCTTCTCAGAACCCAGAAGGCCTTGCTTGCTCAATTCCAGCAAACCTTTCTCACTCACATGGCCAAGCCTCCTGTGCCACAGCTAAACCTTGTTATGTATTGCTATTGATGCAGGTGCTGCAGATCCTGGAGCTACCATTCCCTCAAGAATGTATAAACCATTTGTTTTGATTCCCTTAAGCACTACCACAGATCCTTTCAATACCTTCAGGATACCATTCTTGCAGTTGAACTCAAAGCCCTTCTTATCAAGTTCACCTAGTGATATGAGATTTCTTTTCAACTCACGAACATGTCTTACATGCTGTAGTAACCTTTCATGTTCGTCATGCAATCTGAACCTTACTGATCCATTTCCAACAATCTTGCACGGTTTTTTATTCCCTAGCAACACATAACCACCCTCTTATTCTGCATACTCTTCAAACCATGTTCTGTTTGGTGTCATGTGGAAAGAACAGCCAGAGTCCATCACCCATTCAACTTACGGGTTCTTATCTGAACCATTAGAACATCAGCTGACTCATAGCTATCTTGAGCTATAGCAGCATCACCAGATTCCTTAGGTTTATCAGAGATTTTCTTTTTTTTCAACCTCTCAGGACAGAATCTCCTAATATGTCCTTCTTTATGACAATGATAGCACTTCCTCTCACTGCTATCGTTCTTGCTTCGAGATTCCTTATTCTCCTTCTTCTTATTTCCTCTCTTATCTTTCTTTCCATTCTTTCCCTTCACTATTAGTCCCTCACCAACACCAGAAGCCTTAGTATCATTTCTTTCATTCAATCCTTTTGAGTTTAGTGCTGATTGCACTCTGATCAATGTTAGAGATTCTCTTCCATTGATCAGAGTTTCTCTAAAATGATTATGAGACTTAGGCAAGGAACTCAACAATAACAGGGCCTGATCATCATCATCTAAGCTAACATCAATGTTTTCTAGATCTAAGATCAGTTTATTGAATGCATCCATTTGTTCATCAATAGATTTGTCATCTTGCATCTTAAAAGAGTATAATGCTTGCTTTAGATAGAGGCAATATACCAGTGACTTTGTCATGTACAAGCTCTCAAGATTTAACAACACCGTAGCTGCAGATTTCTCCTTAGAAACTTGCCTCAGCACCTTATCTCCCAGGCTCAAGATGATCGCATTGTGCGCCTTCTCCAGGATCATCTTCTTCGCCTTCTCATCCATCTCTGTGTCCATGGATGATTCATCAAGTGCTTCAACTAGTCCCTGTTGCACAAGAAGAGCTCGCATCTTTACACGCCAGATTCCAAAGTCATTCAAACCAGTGAATTTCTCCACATCATACTTCGTTGATACCATAATTGATAGGTCCACGTTCACCGCATCAATTTGTAGGGATTTTAATCTGATCAACCGAACCAAAAGTCACAAATCTAATCAAAAAATGAACCTAAACGCACACACGAGATATCAAGGAAGATAATCGACGAAAGAGTTACTTAGTTCAGCTAAGATCAAGGTGATCAAAGCTTACATCCAAGGGGCAAAAGAGTCAGTTTATTCTGCAGAATTTGAGAGAGAATTACAAGTGAGACTTTCAATCTACTAAGCTAAGTTATGTGATCACTTAATCAACCTATTTATATGATCGACAACAAGCTGAAAAATCACAAAAAATGCAGCTCAATTCTGTTACAAAAACAAACTTTGAGCTCTGATCCTGTGCATGGCCATCGAGTTACGGACCACCTGCACCCACAATAACTTAAGCAACCTTCGAAATGTAGAGAATTTGTATCCAGCAAACAGTGCAAATTAAGATGGGAAGTCAATCTACAATTAAGCAAAATGATCTTCAGTACTCAAGTTCTTGAAATCCTGCTATTGAACATAGAAGCTCATGTGGTTCCGCTATCTACGATATTTTTTAGCATAATTTCAGACCAAAATTTATTCAATTCAGCATGGCATTTTAGCCATTCTTCTTTTTCTTGTTTCTTTTTTGCTTCAACCGGCTTAATATCACTGGCACGACTGGAGCTGCATTGTTCCTCGGTGCATCTATTACGTCAACCCCATGGTTACTATATAAGTGTACAATGCACCGCAGGTAAAGAACTAAAACATTAACAAGGAAATCTTATTTTATCTTGGCAGCCAGAAATATGTATAGGAATATGCATTGAGGATTCCAAAAACCTCATTGGCTAATACTTGTCAATTGATCTTTCTTAATGAATAAATTGTCTATCTTATCCATATTAGCATTTATTCAATTTAAATGAGATAACAGAGCATACTGAGTTCTATCGTTTTGTGAACAATTCTACACTAACACTTTGAATCTATCCCTGGCTTCATGGATTTCTTCTAGTTCCCTTTGACAAAAGTTCATAATCTCATGCCTATGTTTCATCACTATAGATGGTGGACAATACTCAGCTATGAGTAGTCTTGCCATCAACTCCCATGTATCAATGTTGTTCGTCGGTAGCTTATCAAACCACTTCTCTGTGTGATCCTCAATGCAAACTAAAATTGTTGAAGTTTCCAGAAGTCACCTCCAGATGCATATCCTCTGCAAGTCTACAGAAAAGACTTCAGAAATTCCTTCGAGTTTTCAGCTAGCGAACCCCCAAACTTGTTTCATGAAACCAATTGGATTGATCATCCCTTCAGTGGATGATTCCCAGGTGGAATCCTCAAACACGTACTCAGCATGTCATCCAGATTTGGCAAAACCTCTTCTCTTCTTTCTTGATGGTAGCTCAGCGGGTCACTCCTCCTCGGTGGTTGTGCTAGTGGTAAATCCAGTCGTGGAGCTTCCTCCTTTCTTGGTACTTCGTTTCCTTCATCGTTTCCTGCCATGGATTTTCTGGGTTTCAAGTCCATACAAGTTCTTTTGATTTCAATGTCGAGCGGTATGGGTTTGAACCCTGAACTCCTGGTCATGCACCAAAGTTCACTTGCCTGAAAAAACCACAACAATGTAACCAACTCAAAATGACTCAAAACCACGAATAAAAAACTAATATCCAAAACGCAATTTGCGTCCTCGGCAGCGGTGCCATTAACTTGACGTGCCCAAACTCTATATGGCAATGTCTTCCCGCAAATGTACGGGTGCAAGTAGTGTAGGGAAGCAAGTTACAACTTAAAAATATCAAACTCAAGGGAAAATTGCATTGTATCTTAACTACTAATTAATCAGTTCATGCATAAGCAGCTCTAGTGACTATGAAGTTGTTTCGTTTCACAATCACTCATAGACAAGCCATTGTTGGTATGGAATATGATCGACTCGTGTGTGGGATATACTAACTATGAAGTAATACCTATAATTATGGGTTTCCAAAATGGAAAAACCACTCTGTAATTCAGAATGTTACTATGTGTACGCTATTCCTCCAAACGCGTTTAACTCAACGAATTAACCACGTCTCTATTTCTAGACGTTATAGTCACACGACATGTAGAACTCTAACACCTATGAGATCTATCCTACGAGTTTGGCTTTCGCATCCGTCATAAGAATCCAATCTATTATGTGTTCATGACGCACATAAAGCATTTTACTCAAGTTATAAGTTCAATTTAATTATTCCTCATTTCAACATGATCTCTACCCAAATACTCCCATGGCCTCAAGACACACAGTGGATCTAGCTACTCATAATGGTAATAAATATAAAAACACCAATGAAATAAACCATAGTCTTGAATAAAATATACTTAAGCAAATATTTCATCCAAACAAACGTACAGAAATAGAAAGCATTATCCAAATCAACAAAACATAATTCAAGTGTACGAATATTTAAAGAACATCAACTCAAGCACAGTTTTGATCGTCGCTCCTTCTCCGTCTTCTCTGATCTGTACTTCACATTTCAAATGTTCAACCCCGAGACTATTCTCCAAAGGTGTGCACCAGCCTCTCTATTCTCTAAACTACTCTAGCTTCTGCAGGCTGCTCTCGTTTCGAAAGTTTTTTGTTTTCCCATCTATATCATCTAGGTCTTGGAAAGTCTCACTCTTTAACTCTTCTCAACTCCTAATTTTCCGAGTCAAAGAAATTTCTAACTGATCTCTTTCAATCGCAAGCGGCGGTTGCTGGAATTAGGGTTGCATCATCTTCAGCCAGAAGCGATCGCTTTCAATTCTTCTTCAATCAAATGCGATACCTTTCAATAAGTGATTGCTCTTCTTTGTATTCCTTCGCTTTCCCACTCGCATTATTTGCCCATAATTCCCCTTGTTAGCTTCTTTTGATCCCTTTTCACCAAAACGACTCCTAAACAGTAAAATAAAAGAAAGCAAGTGAAATACTTAAAACAATCAAGGAACATGCAATAATGAGTACAAAATGGATTCATCAGTATGTTCATTGGGGTGAGGTCTATAGTGGGGGGATCCCCACTGGTCCTCCCTGCTTAAAACGCGACAGGTGTCCAGCAAATAATTAAAATGTTTATTTCTTATTCTCAGGTAAATCTTCAACTTGGGTTTACTGCTTTGGTTAAATATTTCAAAACTTTCAAATTCCCGCTCAACATAACTTTTTGGTGGTTTTGAATTTGAAATTGTGAGTCAGCCTATATAAACAAATAAACGTGTTTTATTAGAACATTTATACAGTTAAGTGGTATATTAGAAGCTGAAATTCTCTGCTATATTTTTCCTTCAAACAGAGCTTCATAACAATGACCCTGTCATCTACCCTCCATTACTTAAAGCTCTGGTAAGTTTTTCGTCAATTGTGGTCGCCGGAGACGGCTAACATTGCCTCACTTCGCAGGAACCACACCAAGGATGTAAGAGACAACATTTGTTTCCTATTCATATGGAGGTCAACAATGGCCGGCTGAAATGGGTGTGGCACTGAATTTTTTTTGTCCTGGTCCAATTTGTGTGTTGTCGGAGAAATGAGTGCATATATACTTGAAAGTGTGTAATACTGTAATTATTGGTATGGATATACATTTTAATATGATGCAAATTGTGTCTTTTAATAAATGAAAAGTTTCCTTTTGTCCATGAACTAAGCACTGCTTTTCCTACTGATTCGTGTATATTAATTGTTTGAAGAGTTTAGGTTTTTTTTTTCCTTCCGTTTTCTGGAGGGCAAACATAATATATTACCAAGACCATAAAATTTGAAGAGTTTAGTTCATAATCCACATTAAATTGGATATTCATAGTAGTTTTCTTTGTGTGCCAAATGGAAGTTTTGGAAGCATTATTCAGTTTTTAAGTAACTAATTGGTGCAACTAAAACACATTTTTTGTTACAAGAAACACTTAGTCTCATTTGTGTGACATATAAGAAAATTGTTAAATAGAGTACTTGTAATTTTAGTTGCAAATTTTTGTAGCAATGGCCCTATGAAAAGATGGCATTTTACCGGGTGAGGAAGTATAAAGAAAGTCAAGTAGCATATCACAAAACAAGAATGAGAGTATCCCCTTAGCTTCCATTTTCTCTCTTTAATATTTAAACCATTAGATCTGCAAAATTTCGTTTAATGATCTGGCAAATGGTACACTTAAAAACAACCACCAGATTTGGGATTGCAAGGTCAAACATTTTTAATCTTGAATTGTATGTACTATGTAATTACAGTGGCACAACTCTAGGTTATGAGAACGGGAAAAATCAATGAGGATCAAGAAATTAAAACCCAAAAATAAGTTCAAATTAGAAAATGAATCATGTTTAAGTCTTAGTAACTTGATTGAGAGAAAATTCATAAGACTCGTTCTATTCTTTTTATAATATTTTAAAAAGGAAGTAGTATTAAATAATCTGATAAGCAGCTTTTCAAATGAAAGTTGAGGTGTAATCTAAACATTCCTAAGTCCTAACTGCAATTCAGAAATAATTAGTTGTGCCAATTCAAAGCAAATCAACGCAGAATATATGCAGTATAATCCAGTTTATTCCATCAAACTTCCCATTCCAAAACCTGTTCTCTTTGGACTCTTCCGAAATTATCACAATCAAACAGAATATACATTTTAAGAACAAAATTTGTCATATATCTTTGCTCACAATGAAGAAATCCTTTGAGTACAAAAAAATAGAAAAGATACTAAAGATTTGTTAGCCACTAAAAGACTGAACACCCAAGACCGCCTCCATGCACCACTCTGTTTTATATTTCCATGTGCTTTATGAGTTATTATTTGTCACATTGGTGGTGGAGATTTGTGCTGCCATTGTTTGTTGGTAGGGGAAAGCTGGAGACGACAACAAATGGCCATTTTAATTCTCAGTCATGACAAAGTATGTAAGATGGTTGAAATTAAAATTAGCAGTTAGACTGTTAGAGAGAGAGTTTTCAGCTTTTGATATGTTTGGGAAGAAAAAATAAGATCTGCAATCTATTTCAGATATTCAAACCATTCTTATACGGATCTGACTGGGTATAAATTCAAAACGCTTGAAAATGCAATTGAGCGGGACTTCAAAAAAATTTAAAAATCATTTTAACCAACATCGCCCAAACCCTGGTTAAAAGTTTACTGAAAATAACAAAAAAAACTTTAATTATTTGCTGGACACGTGTCACGTTTTAAGCAGGGAGGACCAGTGGGGATCCCCCACCATAGACCTCACCGTTCATTGGTTATGCTGAAAATAGTGCTGCATATAGATTTCTTGTTCTAAAAAGTGATGTGCTTGATTGTAGTACTATTGTTGAGACAAAAAATGTTGAATGTTTTGAGAATATTTTTCCTTTGAAAACTGTGGTTATTTCTCATGCACCTAACGAAAATAATTTTTCAAAACTCTTTTGAGGAGTTGAGGAGTAAAAGGCAAAGAAAATAAACTTCTTTTGGGAATGATTTTTATACTTATCTTGTTAAAAATGATCCTTTAACTTTTTATACTACTATTTCTTCTTCTGATTCTAGCTTTTGCAAGGGATATAATTAAAACTAAAATTGATTCTATTAATCAACATAAAACCTGGATTTTAGTTGATTTACACCCCGGTGCAAAACCAATTGGTTGTAAATTGATTTTTAAAAGAAAGTCAAATCCAATGGTTCGATTGAAAAATATAAAGCTAGATTGGTTGCAGAAGGTTTTTCTCAAAAACAGAATATTGATTATTTTGACAATTTTGCATTCGTGGCTAAATTTCTTCTATTAGAGTTTTAATTGCATAAACTTCCATGTATAAATTTTTTATTCATAAATAGATGTTAAAACTTCTTTTTTAAGTGGTGATTTGGAAGAATAAATTTACATGACACAACTAGAGGGTGGTGTTATTTCTGGTCAAGAAAATAAAGTTTGCAAACTTCTTAAATCTTTGTATGGTTTAAAACAAGCTCCTAACCAGTGGCATAATAAATTTGACCAAGTGTTAATAAGTGGTGGATTTTCCTCAATTGATGTTGACAAATCTGTTTATACTAAACGTGTTGACGGTGAATGTATCATTATTTGCCTATATATGAATGACATGTTTATTTTTGGAACTTGTCTTAGTATATAATACACGAAACAAAATCTTTTCTTGCTTCTAAATTTGATATGAAGGATTTGGGAGAAACAAAAGTAAAAATCATAAGGAAGAGCGAGAGTATAATGCAATCACAAGAACATAAAGTTGAGAAACTTCTAAAGAAGTTTGAACATTTTAATGTCACACCAGTACTCAATTAATGAAAAATAGAGAGAATCCTGTTGCACAATCTGAGTATGCTCAAATAGGAGTTTGATGCGTTTAATGAATTTCTCTCGACTTTACATAGCATATGTTGTGCACAGATTGAGTAGATATACACATAATCCCAACTGTGATGAGTGCTAAGGCTAATGAAATATTTGAAAGGAACCATGACTATGTTTCCTCCTCTTTAGAAGGATACGACTATGCGAATTGGGTTTCAAATTCAGATGAGATAAAATCCACCAGTGGTTATGTGTTTACACTAGTAGGTGGTGCAACTGCTTTGAAATTATCTAAGCAAACAATTATTGTCAGATTCACTATGGAATCAGAGTTTATAGCCCTGGAACTAGTTGGAAATGAAAATGAGTGGTTGAAAAACATTTTAGCTAGTATTCCTGTGATTGTCAAGCGGCAATAGCTATTGCAAAGTATGAAACTTTCAACGGTAAAAATAGACATATCCATCTGAGACATAATGTGGTTAAGCAGCTGCAAAAAGATGGAGTTATTTCCATTGCTTATGTAAAGTCAGAAGTGAATTTGGCCGATCTTCAAACTAAACCATTGGGAGGAACATTAATCTTTGAAACATCGAGGGGAATGAGATTTCATCAATTTGAAAATTAATTATGGTGGTATCCCGACCTTTGTGACTGGAGATCCATGACTTAGGTTCATATGGGTAATAATAAATCATATGTTAATTCTGCTACCGTTATACTTTTATTTTATTTTCTATTCCTATGATGTAAGTTGTGCTAGAATTAATGAGTTGATAGCTCTTACTGAATTTCATATACCTTACGGATGGTGTATATAATTGCAGTATATGCTTGATCAAATCACCTATAAAAGTGTGGAGTGGGGCCGCTCCTATGAGATTGTGGCATAATCCCTAGAGCACTTATGAAATTCCAGGCGCACACATGGCCTATAGGCGCAGAACCGTGGCATAGACTAGAATTTAAGATGTATGATGTGATTGATAAAACTCCTAACTTGTAATAATGGATTATTTTGGTTCATAGAAGTTTTGATACTTCATTAAATAGTTATGTGAGTTATATATTATCATTCTAAATTTGGTTCATATTTCAAAAGACACCAAATTTATTACAATATACATATATGTGTCTTTTCCCTGTATTAAATTAAGTTTCAAAAAATATTTTAAAATATGTGGGGGATTGTTGAATATATTTAATTAATATTTTGAATATATTTAACTATTTCATATATACCTAAATCTCTATATTGTTTTGCAAACGCTACATTCAAACAACTTTGAATGGTTATCTTTTTCCAAAGTTTTAGGGAATGCACGTTTGTGGAGAACGTGCATAATTTGAAGTTTAAAAATTATTATCTCTATAAATTAGAGTTGTGAGTTGTTGAAATCAGATATATCTACTTTGATTATATTTTATACTATCTACTTCCTATTAATTTAGAAGTTTTGTTCTATCCTAAGGATTTCAAATAAATCCTTACGGACAATACTTGCACCGCTCAAAATTTTATTTCTTTTTCTTATTATTAATTTATAAATTCACCAACGCTTCATATGCCCAAGATCAACTGACTTGCAGTTTTAGGTCTAACAAGTAACAACTTACGGACATGCCCCCTTTGCTAAATAATGCTTTCTCAATAAATTTGTAAACTCATTTGAAAAGGATATTCGCGTTAAGCGACGATATGCCTTAAAAGTCTGATATGAAGAAAACTTGATTTTGAATTTCACACACCACTCATTTAATAATCATGTATAGTTCAACATGCTATGCTTTAAATAAAAGGGATAAAAGCGTTAAACCCCCTATACTATTCCCCGATTGCACTTTGCCCCTTATCCTTTTAATTTTGGCAACTTGCACCCCGAACTACGGATAAATAAGCACTTTGCCCCCTGAGTCCAAATCCAACGGCAAAATATCCTGACAGGTGTTCAAATCCAATGGTGAAAAAACGACTCAGGGGGCAAAGTGCTTGTTTATCCATAGTACAGGGGGCAAGTTGCAAAAAATAAAAGGATAGGGGGAAAAGTGCAACAGGAGGTAAAGTATAGGGGGTTTAATGCTTTTATTCCTAAATAAAATGATACCTGAAAGTTCACGGACTCGCTAGAGATAGAGTTCCCCCAGATTTTAAGACTAAGGTTTAAGATTGAGCTTTTATATGAGGTCGTTCAATGCTAGAGCTTTTATATGAGGTCGTTCAATGCTAGATTTTTATTTACCATATTTATATTTTAATAAAGATTCAGCAGTCTTACATCTACAAATAATTTAGCATGCACGTAAGATTTTCCAAACTATTAGTCAACATTTACAAAAGAAAAGTCAGGCATATATATCATGAGGAAAATAGTGGAAAGTCAGAAAGCTATTACAAATTCGAGTAGGAATTTCTGATGTAGCCAGATAAGGATTTTCTTTCTCAAAATGTTGAAATAATTTTTGTGTCAAAATGCATAAAAATCATTAAGATAGGATGAATCCAACAAACACGCAACAAACATTTGAACTCTTTATTCATATGGGGATCTTCTTCGTAACAATTTATAAACGTTTATGTTATTATTAAATGAGCTCACTAGTTTGTTCACAATATCTGCATCATTTTTCCAAAAAAAGAAAAATGTAATTAGTTGTGCCAGAGAATAGCAGTAACACATGCAACATGTTCCATCAAAAATCAAATTTATGATGGAGCAAGCCAAAATCCAAATCTAATCCAGGTTCAAGCATGTTAACATAAGAAAAGTAGTGCAAGACTAGAGTTACCGATATCTCATTTCTGTTTTATATTCGACTTGTATACTACAAAATATTTTTCGCACTTCTGCCATTTATTATTTTTTTGAAAAATGAAAGAAAATAGTTGAAAACATCGCAAGGATCGTTATTAGTATTCCCAGAGCTTCATCTATTTAACCCACCAAATGAAATATCAAAAATATGCTATATTCTTATTTATGATTTTACCCCAGAACAGACAGTGAACATTAGACTAATACTCGAAACATATTCTCGAATTCTAATGAGCATACACATTTTTATAAAATATAACATACTCTCACAACATAAGAAGCTTTTCTTTGTCCACATAAATCATAACCTATATTTTGAAAGTAAAACCATAAATCCAGATGACTAAAATCCATATACAGATAACTAGAAAGCAGTGTAGAAAATAATCCAGCTGTGTGAATTATTGTATGATACAAAACAAAGTTTCAAATCAACAGTTTAAAAAGGAAATCTCTTTGTTCTAATGACTTGACTTAGACAAGGGAACCATACTAGATGCTTGAAAAAGTTTAAAAAACAAAATAAAATAAAATAGAATAAAAAAGAAGAAGAATGGGATTTACCTGAACCAGAGAAATCAGAGCTGAGGAAGAGCTGCATGCATTGCCATGTATAATGAAGAAGGGGTAGGAAAAACAATATAGATAGACGCGGAGGAGGACGACGAAGAAAGAAGGCAATGATAACAACGAGGGAATGAGAAACTTAAAGACAACAAACTCTGGAGATGAAAAGAATTATAGCGTGTAAAAGAAAGACAAAATGCGCAAAATCAGTTACTTGCTTGGGGAGGTGGGCCCGTCTAAATTAAATGACCGCACCGAAAAGCAGATAAACCTCGATCAACAATGAACACTAAAATACTAGCAAGCAAAAGGAAATCACTACAAGAAAAGCGAAATTTCGGTACGGCGAGATCCGTACCGAAAGGGCACATATCCGTACCAATAAGCATTGGGAACGAAAAATTCATACCAAAATGCCGTTCCAATTGCGCTTCTACCTAAAGACTTTTGGAACGACACAATCCGTACCTATTGATTGGGTACGGAATATCCGTACTAAAAGATAAAGAAGAAAAAATAAAGAATAATTATAATTATGCATTTGGTATAGAATTTCCGTCCCAACTAATATCCTAAAATTAAATGGGAATTAAAATGAAAATCATTTGGTACCGACTTTCTGTCCCAACTAATTTCTCAAAATTAAATAGAAATTATAATGGATAATCATTTGGTAAGGATTTTCCGTCCCAACCGATTGCTTAAAATTAAATGGAAAACTATTATGGAAAATCATTTGGTTCCGAATTCCCGTCCCAACAAATATCTTCAAATTTAATTATAATTAAATTCGAAACTCATTTGGTACTGAATTTCCGTCCCAACAACTCTCTAAAATTAAAACAGGAAAAACATTTGGTACGGAATTTCCGTCCCAATTGCATTCTTTAAATAAAAAAATAAAAATAAAACTAAAACCAGCCTGCATATAACTTTATACAGATTAGGTATATACGCGTATTAAATTGAAAAAAGTAATAAATGTGCAGAAATTATAATAAAAAACATTAACATTTTCTATAATATAAGATCCAAATAAAATAATGAATGTTAACAATTGAAAGAGTATTAAAAGTAATTGCATAAGAGTGTATAAAACACACCCTTGTATATATATATATATATATATATAATTCTATAAATTAGAAGGTGAAGTTCATGAAAACACTAATACATTATATTATATGATGTTGAATAAAATAATGATGATAATTAGATTATATTATATACCAATTGAAGAGGAAGAATGAATGGAGAACTAATTGCACAAGAGTAAAGTCAAAACTTTAAAAAATTTGAAAGGACATGAAGATGAAGTTTATGAAAATATAACACATTATGTTAGATAAGGTTGGTATTATAATGATGATAAATATCTTACAAATTGAAGAGGAAGAATGAGATGGAGAACTTATTGCATAAAAGTATTAAAGTCAAGACTTTAAACAAATTACAAGGAGATGAAGATAAAGATGAAGTTTATGGAGAAAGGAGAAAATTGGAGAAGGAGATGTGTTTTAAAAATCATGAATAAAGAGAGATGATAAGGTGGTATATATAGAAAATATTTCTCATTTTTTGGTACAAATTTACCCTACCAAAAACTTTTGGCGCAATTGTGAAAAAATTGAAATTTCTGCCATTTTTTTTGGAAAGTATTAGGTACGACAATTCTGTACCTAAAGGTTTTTGGCGCAATAGTGAATAAATCATAAGGTCTGCGAGATTTTTGGTGAAACTTACTAGGTACGGAAAATCCGTACCAAAAACTTTTGGCACAATATTGAAAAAATCGAAATATTAGGTACGGTAAATCTGTACCTAAAAGTTTATTTTTCGATGAAATATTAGGTACGGAATTTCGGTACCTATAGGCTCCATTTTCTTAAAATTATCCTTAATTAATAAATAACATCATTAATCAAAAAGACATTATAATGATTTGGTAGGAAGTTTGCATTCTTAATCTCCAAATTCAATTCTCAATAATTGAAACAAAATATCATTTAAATTAATCAAATTCTCACATATGTAATAAATTAATTCAATGTAACCCATATAGATCAATTCATACATATATACATACATGTAAAAATTTATCATGTAATATGAACAATCATAAGATTTTGTTCGATTAATAATAATCAAAAGTGACTACTTCGAAGAAGACCAAGAATCGTTCGAATTGGTCAACTTCTTGCACAATTAGGATGAATCATTCAATATGATTCTTAAAGCACGTTCATACATATATACACGCAATAAGAAAAATATTTATTAATACGGGAAATCATTATATTTGATTCATTTCATTATAATCAAGACTAGAAAGCACTAATAATTCGAATTGGTCAAGTAACTAGGATAAGTTAATTCAATGCAATTCATACAGATCGATTCATACATGTATATATGCCTTTATGGTAATAATATATATCAATTACTATGAGGAATCATTCTATCTTGTTTATTTAACAATAACCATAGTTATTAATTCAATGAAAAGCAAAGATCATTCAAATTGATCATATTTTTACATAACTAGGATAAATTAGTTTAATATAATTCATATAGATCAACTCATACATATATACATGCAAGCAATCATAGTACAATATTATCTATTAAGTAATCCTTTATGTTTGGTTTATTACACAATAAACAAGGTAATTAAGTCAATTAAGAGCATCAATCATTCGAATTATGATAATTAAGTTTGTTCAATGTAATTCAAGTAGCTTAAATCACACACACATACATATATATATATATATATATATATATATATATATATATATATATACACATATATATATATATATATATATATATATATATATATACACATATATATATATATATATATGTATATATATGTATATATATATATATATATACATATATATATATATATGTATGTGTATATATATATATATGTATGTATATAAATATAGCAAGAATTTATCAATTAATACGAATAATTGTTAGATTTGGTTTATTTCATAATAATCAAGAGTAATTGATTCAATGAAGACCAATCATCGACTCTTACACAATTAGGATAAGTTAGTTCAATATAATTTAAATCATATACACACACATATATTCACACACACACACGTATATATATACTTACACACACACATAGATTTATATAGCAAGAATTTATCAATTAATATGAATAGTCATTCGATTTTGTTTATTTCATAATAATCATGAGTAATTGATTTCAATGAAGACCAATAATCTTTCGAATTGGTCAAATTCAATCTTACATAATTAGGATACATTAGTTTAATATAACTCAAATATTTCAATTCATACATGTATACACGCATTTATAGTAAGAATCTATAAATTATTAAGTACGCGGAATCATTTGCCATTGGTTTATTTCATTATAATAAAGAGTAACTAATTCTACGAAGAACAATAATCAAGTAGAATTAGTCAAATTCTTAGATAACTAGGCTAAATTAGTTCAATGTAATTCGTATAGATCAATTGTGATAGTAAGAATTTATCTTTTAATACGAAAGTTCAATTAAATTGACATTCGGTAAGGAAGTTCCGTACCAAATGTTTAGTTTTTTTATTTTTATTTTTTTGTTTTGCCCCTGTATTGGGTACGGAATTTCTGTACCTAATTAAGCTTGTGATTTGGGATGAAATTTCCTTAATCGAAATCTCAAATTGCCAACAATGGAGTCTACAGATGTGTCGTGTGTTTCGAGCCTCACTTCCAGAATGTTTTAGTTTGGCAGCTTTTTGCTTGCTAGTTAGTAATTTTCTTTTTTTGCTTGCTGGGTTTCTTTTGATTTTTGGCCGCTGATTTGCTTTTCCGATAAACTGCTTATTTTAGGTACATAATTTCTGTACTAAAAGGTGAATTTTATTTTTTTAGAAATAAAACAATAGGTATGGATATTCTGTACCTATGTTTTGCCGCGGTATTTTTACACAAGCCCGCCTTTTTTTCATTCTTATTTTTGCAGGAAATATTGTTAACCCGCCTTTTTCATTCTTTATTTTCAGAAATATTATTAGGTACAGAATTTCGGTACCTAATGTTAATTTTGACCTCTCACGTGTTATTTTGCTACACCTAAAATTCTATTAACATTAGGTACAAATAATCTGTACCTAATGCCATGATTAAAGACAATATAGACGAGATTCTGCTAACTAGTAAAACAAAATGCATATAATAGGCAGTAAAGACAATATAGACGAGATTCTCCTAACTAGTAACGCAAACTTTTTACTGTGCATCCTGTGATCATATAGTACCAATAACTCAAGCAACCTTCTAAATGTAGAGAATTTATAACCAACAAGCAGTGCAAATTAAGACGGGAAGTCAATGTACAATTAAGCAAAATGATCTTTATTACGCAATTTCTTGAAATCCTGCGGCTGAAAAATAGAATTAGCTCATGTGGTCGAGCGATCTGCGATAATGTTTCGCATAAATTTCAGCCCACACTTTATTTAAATCATCAAGGCTTTTTAGTCATTCTTCCTTTTTCTACTTCAACCGGCTTAATATCACTGGCACGGCTAGAACTCCATTCTTCATAAATGCATCAATTGCGCCAACCCCATGCTCACCATATATGATTTCAATGCACCGCAGGTGACAAACTAAAACATTAACAAGGAAATGTTATATTATCTTAAAATCCAGAAATAGGCATTGAGGATTCCAAAAACCTTATTGGCTAATACCTGTCAAATGATCTTTTGTAATGAATGGATTGTGTATCTTATCCGTATGAGCATTTATACGGTTAAAGATTTCTTCAAGTTGAATTATTTTTGAGTTGACAGATTCCAAAAGCAGTTCGCATTCAAACCTGTTATCATAGTCATATAACATAATGGCATTTAGTGCTCATAAATGTATCAGAACCTCAATCTTCATTTGACGAAAAATGGAGAAGAGGAAATGAAATACCATAGAAAATTGATATTCCTTGTGAAAAATGAATGCACTTGGGAAAGATATTTAAACATCAAATGGCGAATTGTGTTTGTCTAATACATTACACAATGGAAAGTAGAGACAACATATTAAAGAAATAATGTTTGAAAAGAAAAACGTAGATGGGAGTAAGTTCTCCTTAGTGAAGTCATGAAAGTAAGGCTGTATAGGGAGCTCTAACCTGTCATCTTCACATTTCAATAGTATCTTTTCATATTGATTTTTCTGCATGTGTTTAAAAGAGTAATCCACACTTCCTGAACTGACGCATACCCAACGATCATTCAGCACTTCAGAGCCAATTTTGTATCTCTCGCATGATGATGGAATTGGACATTGTCATATGGAGATGACAACGGAAAGAGTAAAAAAAACCTTGAACACACAATAATTGAAAACTAAATAAGTAAACCTACATCTTTTGGAAGAAGTCGATATAACTTGGGGTGCAGCTATCGCATTTAGAGAGATCAAGTTCATGAATGGCTTTCGACATAGATGTCTCTTCGTTGTTAATGGTGTCCTTTCTGTTGTTTCTGTTCCTGTTAGGATTATCTCCATCTCCAAACCCTACACAAAAAGGTCGCCGAATAAAAAAAGCATTCAGGGAAAGTAAAAGTACAAACAGGAGGCAAAGATGACATGGAATTACCAATCTTCTCAATGTAAGGTATCAAATCTTCACACTCCTTCATAAGGTCTGGATGGTTTCCAACTCGTACCCTTTCAAGTACTTTGATGGAGGTTACACTCTACCTTAAAATCTTACATGTAACTTATTAGTATATGTCTAGCACTTGTTCTATTGGGCTCTTGAATTTGGTTCGACTCTTGCAAAATGCTGAGCTTTTATAGATGCAGCTGCTTTACATGAACATACCATGTGTTGTACAACCTAAAATCACAGATTTTCCATGGCAATGGTAGAAGTATCACTGATTGCTCCTCCAACCAACTTCCAGAATGTAAGGGAAAGATATTCTTGCATGAAAGGGTACGAGTAAAAATAAAGATAGTCGCGGAGTAGGAAGTCAAAGAAACAAGTCAATGACAACAATGAGGGAAGAATAAAGTTAATAAAAACAAACACTGAAGATTAAAAGAATTATAGCCTGTAAAAGTAAGACAAAATGCGCAAAATGAGTTTCGTGCTCTAGAAGGTTGGCTCGTCTTAATGAAATGACCGCACCAAAAAGCATGAAAAGTTATTGTGTACACCGCATGAAAGATAGAAATTTGTAGGCAGTAAAGACAATATAAAAGAGATGCTAGGAAAGAAAAATGCATTTTATGGATTATACACACTTACATGAAAATCTCTAAACCAGTGCAAACCTCGAGACTTTTGTTTCGCAAATCCTATCATCATATTGTACCAATAACTCAAGCAACCATCTAAATGTTGAGAATTTATAGCCAGCAAGCCGTGAAAATTAAGAAGTCAATGTACAATTAATCAATATGATGTTTAGTATTCAAGTTCTTGAAATCCTGCAACTGAAAATAGAAGCTCATGTGTGCGAGCTATCCGCGATAATTTTTACTATAAATTTCTCCCCAAAATTTGTTTAAATCAGCAAGGCATTTTAGCCATTCTTCTTTTTTCTGCTTCAACCGGCTTAATATCACTGGCACAACTAGAGCTGCATTCTTCCTCCATGCATCCATTACGTCAACCCCATGGTCACCATAAAAGCGTTCAATGCACCGTAGATGAAGAACTAAAACATTAACAAGGAAATGTTATATTATCTTAACATCCATAAATATGCACTGTGGATTTAGAAAACCTTATTGGCGCTAATACTTGCCAAATGATCTTTTGTAATGAATGAATTGTATATCTTATCAGTGTGAGAACTATAAATGGTTTAAGATTTCTTCAAGTTGAATTGTTGTTGAACTAACAGATTCCAAAAGCATATCACATTTAAACCTGTTATTATAATCATATCACATAATCGCATTTAGTTCTCATAAATGTATCAGAACCTCATCTAGTCTTCATTTGAAGAAAATGGAGAAGAAGAAAAGAAATAGCATAACCAATTGACATTCATTGGCCCGTTTCCAATGAAATTAGACTACTAATTTGTGAAACACGAACCGGTCTAAAGTAAGCGTTTAATACTGGATGCATCAAATATCTGAAAAAACGCCAACGCTTTTTCGACTGCATAATAATGGCTTAGCAGACAAAGGAATGATACTCTGCAAGGTTTTTTAATGTAACGAAGAAGAATGGGATGCACTTGCACCAGAGAAATCAGAGCTGATGAAGAATTGCATTGTTGTATATGATAAAGAAAGGGTACAAGTAAAAATAAAGATAGTCGCAGAGTAGGAGGTCAAAGAAACAAGTCAATGACAACAATGAGGGAAGAAGAAAGTTAATGACAACAAACACTAAAGATTAAAAGAATTATAGCCTGTAATAGTAAGACAAAATGCGCAAAATGAGTTTCATGCTCTAGAAGGTTGGCTCGTCTTAATGAAATGACACACCAAAAAGCACGACAAGTTATTGTGTACAGTGCATTAAAGATAGAAATCTATAGGCAGTAAAGACAATATAGAAGAGATACTAGTAAAGAAAAATGCATTATATGGATTATACACACTTACAAGAAAATCTCTAAACCGCTGAAAACTTCTGAATTTTAGTTTTGTGCATCTGGGGATCTTATCTTACCAATAACTCAAGCAACCTTCTAAATGTAGAGAATTAATGGCCAGCAAGCAGTGCAAATTAAGACGGGAAGTCAATGCCCAATTAAGCAAAAATATCTTTAGTTCTCAAGTTCTTGAAATCCTGCTACTGAAAATAGAAGCTCATGTGGTCGCTATCTGCGATATTTTTTAGCATAAATTTCAGCCCATATTTTATTTAAATCAGCATGGCATTTTAGCCATTCGTCTTTTTTTTTTTTTTGCTTCAACCTGCTTGATATCACTGGCACGGATAGAGTTGCATTGTTCCAATACATCCATTACGTCAAGCCCATGGTCACCATATAAGCTTCCAGTGCACCGAACGTCAAGAACTAAAATATTAAAAAGGAAATGTTATTTTACCTTAACAGCCAGAAACATGCATTGAGGATTCTGAAAACCTTATTGGCTAATACCTGTCAAATGATATTTCGTACTGATTGACTAATCTATCTTATCCGTATGAGCATTTATACGGTTTAAGATTTCTTCAAGTTACAATATTATTGAATTGACAGATTCCAAAAGCATGTCGCATTCAAACCTATTATCATAAGCATATCACATAATGGCATTTAGTGCTCATAAATGTATCAGAACCTCATCTAATCTCCATTTGACAAAAAATGGGGAAGAGGAAAGAAATACCATAAACAATTGACATTCCTCGACCCGTTTTTGATGAAATTAGACTACTAATTTGTCAAAATACGAACTGGTCCAGATTAAGCTTTTAATCGTGAATGCATCGAATTTCTGAAAAATTGCCAGCGCTTTTTCGACTGCATCATAATGGCTTATCTTAGATAAAGGGAACGATAACTAAATGCTTGAAAACAAATTTTGTTTAAAAAAAACAGAAGAAGAATGGGATGTACATGAAACAGAGAAATCAAAGCTGAGGCAGAGCAGCAATACCATAAATAACTCAAGCAACCTTCTAAATGTATAGAATTTATATCCAGCAAACAGTGCAAATTAAGATGGGAAGTCAATGTACAATGAAGCAAAATGATCTTCAGTACTCAAGTTCTTGAAATCCTGCTATTGAACATAGAAGCTCATGTGGTTCCGCTATCTACGATATTTTTTAGCATAAATTCAGACCAAAATTTATTGAAATCAGCATGGTATTTTAGCCATTCTTCTTTTTCTTGTTTTTTTGCTTCAAACGGTTTAATATCACTGGCACGGCTAGAGCTGCACTGTTCCTCAGTGCATCTATTATGTCAACCCCATGGTTACCATACAAGTGTACAATGCACCGCAGGTGAAGAACTAAACATTGACAAGGAAATGTTATTTTATGTTGACAGCCAAAAATATTCATAGAAATATGCATTGAGGATTCCAAAAACCTCATTGGCTAATACTTGTCAATTGATCTTTCTTAATGAATAAATTGTCTATCTTATCCATATTAGCATTTATACGGTTTAAATGAGATAACAGTGCATACTGAATCCTATCGTTTTGGGAACAATTCTACACTAACAATTTGAATCTATCCCACACTTCATGGATTTCTTCTAGTTCCCTTTGACAAAAGTTCATAATCTCATGCCTATTTTTCATCACTATAGATGGTGGACAATACTGAACTTTGAGTAGTCTTGCCGTCAACTCCCATATCAATGTTGTTCGTCGGTAGCTTATCAGACCACTTCTCTGTGTGACCCTCAATACAAATTGAAACAGTTGAAGTTTCCAGAAGTCACCTCCATAAGCATATCCTCTGCAAGTCTATAGAAAGGACTTCAAAAGTTCCTTCGAGTTTTCAGCTGGCAAACCCCCAAATTGGTTTTGTGAAACCAATTGGATTGATCCTCACTTCAGCGGATGATTCCTATGTAGAATCCTCAAACACGTACTCAGCATGTCATCCATTTTAGGCAAAACCTCTTCTCTTCTTTCTCGATGGTATCTTAGCGGGTCATTCCTCCTCGGTGGTTGTGCTAGTTGTAAATCCAGTCGGGAGCTTCCTCCTCTCTTGGTACTTTATTTCCTTCATCGTTTCCTGCCAAGGATCTTCCGGGTTTCAAGTTCCTACAAGTTTTTTTGATTTCAAGGTCGAGTGGTATGGGTTTGAACCCTGAACTCCTGGTCATGCACCAAAGTTCACTTGCCTGAAACACCACAACAATGTAACCAACTCAAAATGACTCAAAACCACGAATAAACAACTAATTGCCAAAACGCAATTTGCCTCATCGGCAACGGCGCCCATTAACTTGACCTGCCTAAACTCTATATGGAAATTTCTTCCCGCAAATGTACGGGTGTAAGTAGTGTAGGGAAGTAAGTAACAACTTAAGAATATCAAACTTAAGGGGAAAATGCATTGTATCTTAACTACTAATTAATCTATTCATGCATAAGCAACACTAGTGATTATGAAGTTGTTGCCATTCACAATCACTATTTAACAATAAATGTAAATAATATTTATGGAACTTTTGGATCTTTAACAACTAAAACACTTAATCAATTAAAGACTTAATTCAATGATTAGATAAACGATATTTTAAGGACAAGGTTTCTTTGGATAAATATTGATCAAAGACTCACAGACAAGCCATTGTCGATATGAAATATGATCGACTCGTGCATGGGATATATTAATCTATGATGTAATGCCTATAATTATGGGTTTCCAAAATGGAAAACCCCACTCCATAATTCAGAATGTTACTATGTGTACGCTATTCCTCCAAACACATTTATCTCAACGAATTAACCACGTCTGTATTTCTAGACACTATCATCACACGACATGTGGAACTCTATAACCTATGAGATCTATCCTATGAGTTTGGCTTTCGCATATGTCATAATACAATCTATTATGTGTTCATGACGCACATAAAGGATTTTACTCAAATTATAAGTTACGCAGTCATCTCAACACAATAATCTCAACATGATCTCTACCCAAATACTCCTATTGCATCACGACAAGCAATGGATCTAGCTACGCATAATGGAATAAAGCATAGTCTTAAATAAAATAAACTTAAAGCAAATATTTCATCCAAGCAAACGTATAGAAATAGAAAGCATTATCCAAATCAACAAAACAGAATTCAAGTGTATGAATATTTAAAGAACATCAACTCAAGCACATCTTTTATAGTTGTTCCTTCTCCATCTTCTCTGATCTCTACTTCTCTTCCAAATCTTCGACCCCAAGACTATTCTCCAAAGGTGTGCATGAGCCTCTCTATTCTCTAAACTACTCTTGCTTCTACAGGCTGCTCTGTTTTCGAGAATGTTTTGTTTTCCCATCTATATCATCTATGTCCTGTAAAGTCTCACTCTTTAACTCTTCTCAAATCCTAATTTTCCGAGTCAAAGAAATTTCTAAGCAATCGCTTTCAATCGCATGTGGCGGCTGCTGGAATTAGGGTTGCATCATCCTCAGTCAGAAGCGATCACTTTCAGTTCTTCTTCAATGCAATGCGATATCTTTTAATAAGCGGTTTCTCTTCTTTGTATTCCTTCACTTTCGCACTCGCATGATTTGCCAGAATTCCTCTTTTTAGCTTTTTTGATCCATTTTCTCCAAAATGACTCCTAAACAATAATATAAAAGAAAGCAAGTGAAAATACTTAAAACAATCAAGGAACATGCAATAAAATGACCTATTTGACATGTGAATAATGTACAAAATGGATTCATCAGTATGTTCATTGGATGTGCTGAAAATAGTGCTGCATATAGATTTCTTGTTCTAAAAAGTGATGTGCTTGATTGTAATACTATTGTTGGGACAAAAAATGCTGAATTTTTTTTGAGAATATTTTTCCTTTGAAAACTGTGGTTATTTCTCATGCACCTGACAAAAATAATTTTCAAAACTCTTCTGAGGAGCTGAGGAGTAAAAGGGAAAGAAAAAAAAACTTCTTTTGGGAATGATTTTTATACTTATCTTGTTGAAAATGATCCTTTAACTTTTTATGCTGCCATTTCTTCTTCTGATTCTAGTTTTTGGAAGGGAAACAATTAAAACTAAAATTGATTCTATTAATCAAAATAAAACCTGGTTTTTAGTTGATTTACCCCCCGGTGCAAAACCAATTGGTTGTAAATTTGTTTTTAAAAGAAAATTAAGTCCAATGGTTCGATTGAAAAATATAAAGCTAGATTGGTTGGAAAAGGTTTTTCTCAAAAATAAAATATTGATTATTTTGACTTTTTTTCTCTCGTGTCTAAATTTATTCTATTAGAGTTTGAATTGCATAAACTTCCATTTATAAATTTTTTATTCATAAATAGATGTTAAAACTTCTTTTTTAAGTGTTGATTTGGAAGAAGAAATTTATATGACACAACCAGAGGGTGGTGTTATTTCTGGTCAAGAAAATAAAGTTTGCAAACTTTTTAAATCTGTGTATGGTTTAAAACAAGCTCATAAAAAGTGGCATAATAAGTTTGACCAAGTGTTAATAAGTGGTGGATTTTCCTCAATTGATGTTGATAAATGCGTTTATACTAAACGTGTTGATGGGGAATGTGCCATTATTTACCTATATGTTGATGACATGTTTATTTTTGGAACTTGTCTTAGTATATAATACATGAAACAAAATATTTTCTTGCTTCTAAATTTGATATGAAAGATTTGGGAGAAACAAATGTAAAAATCATAAGGAAGAGCGATAGTATAATGCAATCACAAGAACATTAAGTTGAGAAACTCACACCAGTGAGTACGCCTTATGATGCTAATACTCATTTAATGAAAAATAGAGGGGATCCTGTTGGAAATTCTGAGTATGCTCAAATAATTGGGAGTTTGATGCATTTAATAAATTTCTCTTGACTTGACATAGCATATGTTGTGCGCAGATTGAGTAGATATACACATAATCCCAACTGTGATCAGTGGGTTGCCATAGTAAGGCTTATGAAATACTTGAAAGGAACCATGAACTATGTTTCCTCCTGTTTAGAAGGATACAACTATGCGAATTCGGTTTCAGATTCAGATGAGATAAAATCCACTAGTGGTTATGTGTTTACACTAGTAGGTGGTGCAATTGCTTTGAAATTATCTAAGCAAACAATTATTGTCAGATCCACAATGGAATCAGAGATTATAACTCTAGAACTAGTTGGCAATGAAAATGAGTGGTTGAAAAACATTTTAGCTAGTATTCATGTGATTGTCAGTAGCTATTGCAAAGAATAAAACATTCAACGGTAAAAATAGACATATCCGTCTGAGACATATTGTGTTTAAGCAGCTGCAAAAAGATGGAGTTATTTCCATTGATTATGTTAAGTCAAAAGTGAATTTGGCCGATCTTCTAACTAAACCATTGGAAGGAAAATTAATCTTTGAAACATCGAGGGGAATGGGATTTCATCAATTTGAAAATTAATTATGGTGGTATCCCGACCTTTGTGACTGGAGATCCCATGACTTAGGTTCATATGGTAATAACAAATCATATGTTAATTTTGCTACCGTTATATTTTCTTCTTTCTATTCCTACACTACAAAAAATCTGGGCTTCCCCAACGCTTTCGTCTCAACGCCTTCAAGGTGCGTTGTTGAATAAATTTTCAAAACAACGCTTATGAGCAGGTGTTGGCGTTGCTTGTTTTGAACTACGCTTTTCAAAAAATCGTTGTAATTATATGTGATACCACAACTACTTGTGTAAAAGCGTTGGTGTATGTTGGCGCTTACAACAACACCTTGTTCAAAGCGTTGCTGGAGTAAAATTGTAATAGCTATGATGTAAGTTGTGCAAGAATGTAATTAATGAGAGGTATAGTTGATAGCTCTTAATGAATTTCATATTCCTTACGGATGGCGTATATAATTGCAGTATATGCTTGATGAAATCACCTATAGAAGAGTGGAGTGGGGCCGTTCCTATGAGATTGTGGCATAATCTCTAGAGCACTTATGAAATTCCAGGCGCGCGCATGGCCTATTGGCGCAGAACCACGACATACAGTAGAATTTAAGATGTATGATGTGATTGATAAAACTCCCAACTCGTAATAATGGATTATTTTGGTTCATAGAAGTCTTACTTCTTCATCTAATAGTTTTGTGAGTTATATATTATCATTCTAAATTTTGTCATAGTTCAAAAGACACCAAATTTATTACATTAAACATATATGTGTCTTTCCCATGTATTAAATTAAGTTTCAAAAAGTATTTTAAAATATGCCCACGTATACCCACGTATCCTGTTCTAACTAAATCTCTATATTGTTTTGCAAACGCTTATCACATTCAAACACATTTCAATGATTATCTTTTCCAAAGTTTTAGGGAATGCGCGTTAGTGGAGAACGTGCATAATTTGAAGTTTAAAAACTATTATCTCTATGAATTAGAGTTGTGAGTTGTTGGAATCAGATATATCTACTTTCATTATTATTTATACTATCTACTTCCTATTAATTTAGAAGTTTTGCTCTATCCTTAAGGACAATACTTTCACGGCTCAAAATTTTATTTCTTTTTCTTATTATAAATTTATAAATCCACCAACACTTAATATGCCCAAGATCAACTGACTTGCAGTTTTAGGTCTAACAAGTAACAACTTACGGACATGGCCCCTTTGCTAAATAATGCTTTCTCAAAAGATTCATAAACTCATTTGAAAAAGATATTCGCGTTAAGTGACAATATGCTTTAAAAGTCTGATAATGAAGAAAACATGATTTTGAATTTCACACACCACTCATTTAATAAACATATATAGTTAAACATGCTATGCTTTTTCACGGACTCGCTAGAGATAGAGTTCCCCCTGATTTCAAGACTAAGGTTTAAGTTTGAGCTTTTATATGAGGTCGTTCAATGCTAGATTTTTATTTACCATATTCATATTTAAATAAAGATTCAGCAGTTTTACATCTACAAATAATTTAGCATGCACGTAAGATTTTCCAAACTATTAGTCAACATTTACAAAAGAAAAGTCAGGCATATGTATTGCCATATATATTGAGGAAGGGTTAGGAATAAAAATAAAGATAGACGTGGAGAAGGAGGGCGAAGAAATAAGGCGATGATAACAATGATGGAATGAGAAACTTAATGATAACAAACTCTGAAGATTAAAAGAATTATAGCGTGTAAAAGAAAGAAAAAATGCGCAAAATCAGTTACTTGCTCAGGGAGGTGGGCCGTCTTAATGAAATGACCGCACCAAAAGCAGATAACCCTCGATCAACAATGAACACTAAAATACTAGCAAGCAAAAGGAAATAGAGGTAAATTACATTAAACACGCCAAGTTATTATGTTCATGGCATTAAAGATGGATATTAGGCAGTAAAGACAATATAGACGAGATTCTGCTAACTAGTAAAGCAAAATGCATATAATAGGCAGTAAAGGCCATATAGACGAGATTCTGCTAACTAGTAAAGCAAAATGCATTCTATTGATTTTAAAAACTTAATGAAAATCTAAAAACCAATGCAAACTTCCAAATTTTTATTGTGCATCCTGTGATCATATCCTACTAATTATAACTCAAGCAACCTTCTAAATGTAGAGAATTTATAGCCAGCAAGCAGCACAAATTAAGACAGGAAGTCAATGTACAATTAAGCAAAATAATCTTTATTACCCAAGTTCTTGAAATCCTGCTGCTGAAAATAGAATTAGCTCATGTGGTCGAGCGATCTACAATAGTTTTTCGCATAAATTTCAGCCCACACTTTATTTAAATCATCACGGCGTTTTAGCCATTCTTCCTTTTCTGCTTCAACCGGCTTAATATCACTCGCACGGCTAGAGCTCCATTCGTCATCAATGCATCAATTGCTTCAACCCCATGCTCACCATATATGTTTTCAATGCACCGCAGGTGACGAACTAAAACATTAACAAGGAAATGTTATTTTAGCTTAAAATCCAGAAATAGGCATTGAGAATTCCAAAAACCTTATTGGCTAATACCTGTGAAATGATCTTTTGTAATGAATGGATTGTGTATCTCATCCGTATGAGCATTTATACGGTTTAAGATTTCTTCAAGTTGAATTGTTGTTGAATTGGAAGATTCCGAAAGCATGTCCAATTCAAACCTGTTATCATAGTCATATCACATAATGGCTTTTTGTGCTCATAAATGTATCAGAACCTCATCAATCTTCATTTGACGAAAAGTGGAGAAGAGGAAAGGAAATACTATAAACAATTGATATTCCTTGTGAAAAATGAATGCACTCAGGAACGATATTTAAACATCAATTGACAAACTGTGTTTGTCTAATACATTACTCAATGGAAAGTCGACAAAACATATAAAACAAATAATGTTTGAAAAGAAAAACATAGACAGGAGTAATTTCTCCTCAGTGAAGTCGTGAGAGTAAGGCTGTATAGAGAGCTCTAACCTGTCATCTTCACATTCCAATAGTATCTTTTCATATTGATTTTTCTGCATGTGTTTAAATAAGTAATCCTCACTTCCTGAACTGACGCATACCCAACGATCATTCAGAACTTCAGAGCCGATTTCGCATCTCTCGCTTGATGATGGAATTGGATACTGTCATATGGAAATGACAATGGTGAATAAAAGATACCTAAATAAGTAAACCTACATCTTTTGGAAGAAGTCCATAACTTGGGGTGCAGCTATCGCATTTAGAGAGATCAAGTTCAGGAATGGCTTTCGACATAGATTCCTCTTTGTTGTTAATGGCGTCGTTTCTGTTGTTTCTGTTCCTGTTAGGATTATCCCCATCTCTAAACCCTAAATAAAAGGTTTTCCAAATAAAAAAAAGCATTCAGGGGAAGTAAAAGTAGGTAGTGAATAACAACAAAAATAAACAAACAAGATCACCTTTGATCTTGATTCAATTCACTCAACAACAATGCAAACTGATCGAGCACAAAACAGTGTACAAAACCAACTGAGTTGATCAGATAAAACCAATGAGAAGAAGATGAAATAGCAAACAATTAACCAAACACACAACACAACGACTTACTTTGTTCGAATAAGAGTTCAATGTGAACTCTATTCTACATCCAAGGCAGTAACCTTATTGCTTCAAAGTGAGAGAGTTTCTGTGAATTTTACAAGATAAATAATTCTGTTACTTGCTCTGTTTTTCTGCTGAAACAGAGCTATATATACACTCCTGTATGTCACCAATACATACACTATATACATGCTTGAAACTCAGCTGAAAACCAGCTCATCTAACTAACTTAACCGCTCCAAGTTGCAAGTTGAAATCCAACAGCTTTTCCCACCAACTTACATTCTGTTTTGTTAGTTATATTTTCAAGTTGTTGAACCACAACTTTCATTATTCTCCACCTTGGTTCATCAACCTCATAACCTGTCTATAACCAGACAACTCCTCCAGCCCTCAGGCTCCATTCAGTTCAACTGAATCAAGTCCAAGCAATACTTGAACTTTGTGCCTGGGAGAACCTTTGTAATCATGTCTGAAGGATTGTGTTCAGTGTCAATCTTCTTCACTAACACAGCTCCTCTTGCTAAAATATCCCGGAAAAAAATGTAACTTGATGTCAACATGCTATGTTCTTTCATGGTGCACTTGATTCTTGGACAAGTGTATTGCACTTTGGTTGTCACAATGCACTATGATCACCTCCTGTTGCAGCCTCAGTTCCTTAGCAAAACCATCAAGCCATAATGCCTCCTTCACTGCCTCAGCCAAGGCAATATACTTAGCTTCTGTAGTTGACAAAGCTACCACTTTCTGCAGTGAAGCTTTTCGAGTCACTGCTGCACCAAATGCTGTAAAAACATATCCTGCGAGTGACTTTCTGGTGTCTAAACATCCATCATAGTCATAATCCACAAACTCCTCAATTCCTGACCTCTGATCTCCAGCTCTACCATAGGTTAGACCCTTTCCAAATGTGCCTCTTAGATACCTCAAAATCCACTTGAGTGCTTGCCAATGACTCTTGCTTGGATTTGCCATGAACCTGCTTATCATGCTAACTGAATAAGCAAGGGTCTTGTGCACACCATTGCATACATCAATGATCCTAGTGCATTTGCATAAGGAAGTTTATCCATAAACTCCTTCTCTTCATCAGTCTTTGGTGATTGTTCTTTACTGAGTTTGAGCTGTTGAGTCAATGGAGTTTCAACTACTTTAGCTTCTTTCATCCCAGACTTTCCAAGTAGTTTGTGTAAGTAATCACTCTGTGACAAGTATAGAAGTCCTCTACTTCATTTTCTAATGATTTCCATGCCCAAAATCTTTGTTGCAGGACCCAAGTTCTTCATTTCAAACTCACTGCTCAGTTTAGTATTGATAGTTGCAATCTCTTTCTTCCTGTTGCTCACCAATAGTGTGTCATCCACATACAAAAACAATATTGCATAGCTATCCTCGTGATTGAACTTGTCGTAGACACAACTGTCAAATTTACTTCTTGTAAAGCTGATCTTTCCCATGAACTCATCAAACCTCTAATTCTACTTCCTAGGTGACATTTTTAAACCATAAAGAGATCTGTTGAGTTTGCAGACATGATCCTCTTTATCCTTCACCTCAAAACCTTCTAATTGCTTCATAAGCATAGTTTCTTCAAGATCACCATACAAGAAAGCTGCTTTGACATCCATTTTCTCCAATTTCAGATCAAGTTGAGCAACCATAGCTAGGAGTATTCTAATTTATCTGTGCTTCACTACACGTGAGAATACATCATTATAGTCAATCCCCTCCCTCTGAGTGAAGTCTCTAGCTACCAACCTGGCTTTGTATCTACTATCTTCAACACCAAGAATTCCTTGTTTCACTCTATAGATCCATTTGCAGCTTACCAGCTTAGCTCCAGCTGGTTTCTTTATCAATTCTCAAGTGTCATCAAAGATTTCATCTCTTCTCTCATAGCCTCCAACCATTTACCTTTCTCCTTGCTAGCTAAAGCAGCTCTATAGTGCTTTGGTTCTTCCTCTAGAACTTTACTCGCAGCTACAAGTGAATAGGCTAACAAATCAGCATAACCATACCTTTCAGGTGCTTTCAATTGTCTTCTTGTTCTGCCGCTTGTCAGCATATATTCTCTTTCTTCCTGGCGTTCTGGTGCTCTAGCTTGCTGAGGAGTTTGTTCTGGTTCTGATTCTTCATCATCATCATTCAGAAGCCATGTTCCAGCTTGAGTGTCAATGTTATTAGACTCCACCTCAAGCTGAATCCTATCAAGCGTATCATTCAGTTTTTCAGTCTTATTTGTAGTTTGTGTGGTTTTCTCTTTACCAAAGGCCATTTCTCCTTCATTAAACACCACATATCTACCGATTATGCACCTTTTATGGCCAGACTCCTAGCACCATAGCTTGTATCCCTTCACACCTTCTGGATACCCTATGAACATACACTTCAGAGCTCTAGGGTCTAGTTTATCCTGTTTTATGTGTGCACATGCCTTGCAACCAAACACCCTGAGCATGCTAAGATCAGGAGCATGCCCAGACCACACTTTTTCAGGTGTCTTCATGTTCAAAGCTGTAGAAGGACACCTATTTATCAGATATGCAGTTGTTACCACAGCTTCTGCCCAAAACACTTTAGGTAATGATGCACTGTGAAGCATGCATCTTACTCTCTCCAGGATGGTTCTATTGAACCGTTCTGCAAGCCCATTTTGCTGAGGTGTATAAGCTATTATTTTATGTCTAGCTATACCAACTTCGCTATAGAATTTATTGATGTTTTCAGATCAAAACTCAAGGCCATTATCTGTTCTCAACCTCTTGATCTTTCTTCCTGTTTGATTCTCCATCAAAACTGTCAAAGATTTAAAGGTCTCAAACACCTCATCCTTTCTTTTCAAAGTGTAAATCCATATCTTTCTCGAGTAATCATCTACAAGGCATAGAAAATACCTGGCTCCTGAGTGTGAAGCAGTTCTTGAAGGACCCCAGAGATCTGCATGGATGTAATCAAGCCTTTCTTTGGTATTGTGTTGTCCTGTGGCAAACTTTAACCTGCAAGCTTTTCCATACACACAATTCTCACAGAAAAACAGCTTTTCCAACTTGTCAACACCAAGTAATCCTTGTTTGCATAGCTCTGCTAATCCTCTCTGACTGACATGACCCAACCTCCTATGCCATAGCTCAGTTTTTGTGATTTCAGACCCTACTGTGGCTGATACAGCTTCCTGAGTAACTTTTCCATAGAGAGTATACAAGCCATTCTTTCTTTACCCTTTCATGACCACCATTGAACCCTTTAGTACCTTCAGAATGCCATCTTTACACTTGAATTGAAAGCCTTTCTTATCCAACTCTCCCAGAGATATCAGGTTTCTTTTCAAGTCTGGTACAAACCTGACTTCTTTCAGCAGCCTGGAATGACCATCATGCATCTTGAATCTCACAGATTCAATACCATGTACCTTACAGGGTTTATTATCTCCTAACTGCACTGAACCACCATCTTTTTCTTCATACTCTTGAAACCATCTCTTGTTTGGAGTCATATGGTATGAACAGACAGAATCCATGACCCATTCAAGTTCACGTTCTCCTTCAGACACTGTCAGGACGTCTGCAGACTCACAGCCATCTTGTGCTATAGCTGCATCAGTTGATTCCTTAGAACTCTCATTGCCCTTCTTCCTCTCAGGGCAAAATCTTCTGATGTGACCAGGTTTATGATAGAAGTAACACTTTCTTCATCGTTTCATTCCTTCTGGGGTGTCTTGTCCTTCTCTTTCTTTTCTTTATTGTTTTTCTTGTGGTGTTCCCCCTTAACTACTAATCCTTCACCATTTACAGAAGCCTTCTGCTCATTTCTCTCATTCAATTCCTTAGAGTTTAGTGCAAATTGCACCTCATCTAATGTCAAAGACTCTCTACCATATATCAGAGTTTCTTTAAAGTGAGCATGAGACTTAGGTAGAGAACTTAACAGTAGTAAAGCTTGATCCTCATCATCTAAAGACACATCAAAGTTTTCAAGATCCAAGATAACTTATTGAATGCATCAATCTGCTCTTCTACATGTTTATCTTCTTGCATTTTGAATAAATATAAGGCTTGTTTAAGGTATAAACGGTTTACCAGAGACTTTGTCATGTAGAGGACCTCAAGCTAGATCCAGATCCTTGCAGCTGGCTTCTCCTTTGAGACTTGTCTCAAGACTTTGTCTCCTAGACTCAGAATGATGGCACTATGAGCCTTGTCAAGCATAGCCTTCTTGGCCTTCTCATCCATCACCTTGTCTATTGAGGAATCATCAAGTGCATCCAAAAAAATCCTTGTTGAACCAACAGAGCCCTCATCTTCAATCGCCACAGCACAAAATCATTCGATCCAGTGAATTTTTCCACATCAAATTTAGCAGATGCCACTGTGTTGTTTGATCCACGTTCACCGCACCACTTTGTAGTGAATAACAACACATATAAACCAACAAGATCACCTGTGATCTTGATTCAATTCACTTAAAATCAATGCAAACTGATCGAGCACAAAACCGTGTACAAAACCAACTGAGTTAATCAGATAAAACCAAGGAGAAGAAGATGAAATAGCAAACAATCAACCAAACACACAACACAACGACTTACTTGGTTCGAATAAGAGTTCAATGTGAACTATATTCTACATCCAAGGGAGTAACCTTATTGCTTCAAAGTGAGAGAGTTTCTGTGAATTTTACAAGATAAATAATTCTGTTACTTGCTCTGTTTTTCTGCTGAAACAGAGCTATATATACACTCCTGTATGTCACCAATACATACACTATATACATGCTTGAAACTCAGCTGAAAACCAGCTCATCTAACTAACTTAACCGCTCCAAGTTTCAAGCTGAAATCCAATAGCTTTTCCCGCCAACTTCCATTCTGTTTTGTTAGTTATATTTTCAAGTTGTTGAACCACAACTTTCAACAAGGTACAAACACGAAGCAAAGATGACATGGAATTACCAATCTTCTCAATGTAAGGTATCAAATCATCACACTCCTTCATAAGGTCTAGATGGTTTCCAACTAAAGTAGCCATCTGAGATAATTAAATGTGGAAAGAGATTAGCCACCCTATCAAAGACGTTATTTTAAAAGTTATCCAATGGCATACAATTATCTATAATCTCATCCCATTTAAAACGCTTAACGAATCAAGAAGGAGAGTGTGATTCACATAGAACTGAATACGATGTTTCTCAAGATAGCATAATATTACTGTTCATAATCTTTGAAAAGTCCGGAAACTATCATCAATATCGATCTTTAGTTGTATGCGGGAATGATCATCAAGTACTTTCATGGAGGTTACACTCTACCTTGTAATCTTACATGTAACTTATTAGTATATGTCTAGCACTTGTTCTTTTGGGCTCTTGAATTTGGTTCGACTCTTGCGAAATGCTAAGCTTTTCTAGATGCAGCTGCTAATTTATAACATGAACATACCATGTGTTGTACAACCTAAAATCACATATTTTTCATGGCAATGGTAGAAGTATCACTGATTGCACCTCCAACCGTCTTCCAGAATGTAAGGGAAAGATATAACTGCATCACTTCCGGTGTCACTTTTCACATCTTCATAAATTTGTTTTAAGAAGGAACACATCTCATATTTTGCATACTATCTAGTTTTAATTTCAACAAGTAAAGATTATAAGATAATGTTAAATGAACTAGGCCAAAAAAGATTTTTTATTCTTCATATTGGTTTATACCAAATTGAAGATTATCTAAAGTTATAAAGACTTTGTTGATTATCTGTCAACATGTTATCTGAACTGCAAAACCTAAAAGCATTGAAAACACACTTCACAACTTCAGAGTCAAATACTTGATCAGAAGCAAAATGTAATCTCAAAACGAAGCACAATAATCCAAAACATGGTGACAAAGCTTGTGACTTCATAGTAGAGTACAAAATGTTATACATATAGCTCAAGCACGATACTGTTAAAATCCAAATAAGCGACAACGACATGATGATGCATTACTTGAACTCCTTGCTAAGAACCAAAAAGAGAAACCTATTTAAGTTGGATACGACAAGAAAGAATAAATATATTTAAGGAACTATCTCACCAGCTATTGAAATTCAGTTGTCGTGATAAATTCCGTTTCGTAGGAATCAATTGTGTTCAAAAAATTCTTGTAACTTTCGCGATTTTGTAATCTTTCCCGTACATTTTCGCAGAAAGCTTCTTTGGGGTCTTGTATCCCTGGGCAACGACAAAGTTGTAAGTAATTATTTAAACCTGAAAACCTGATCAAGTTGACTTTATTAGATGTTTCTTGTAGCCAATCCACATAAAGAGTCATATTCTGCAAAAGATAATCTTAAATGCATGGGATCTTCATTCTTGATTTTCATAAGAATATATCATGGTATATTTTCTAAGATTTTTAACAAGAGCTTGTCAGAATTAAGAAACATGTAACTAATTATAAAAGGAAAAAAAGAAAACATAATGATTTTGATAAGATTAACTTCAGTTAATAATAGATAGTGAAAATAAGAATCTAAAGCAAACAGAAGCAATGACTGTTGTTACACAGAACTTTTGTGCTTGCAATAAACTTATGGAGGAACAAAAAAATTATGGGCTAATTGCAGCAAAACCCCCAAACTATGGGGGTCGGAGCACTTTACACCCTGAACTATCTATTTGTGCGAAATACCCCCTGAACTACCCGATTTTGTGCGTTTTACCCCCTGACCCTTTGACCGACAACTTTTAACCGGAATATTCCTTTCTGATTCTGTCACGTGACTTTCACGTGATTTAGCTGGAGGTTTTTTCGTCATTTTATAACCACTTATCACCATCAATTATCTACCCCCTAAAACATACAATCAGACGTTCAAAAGAGGGAAAAACATCGCGACACTTAGAAAAAATTAGGGTTTATCAAATTTTTTGTTTAAGCTGATTTCTCTCTGAAATTGGCTTGTTTGGTTAAGGTTTTTAGTTCATTACTCGATTGATATTGTCTTCAATGGTTTTGGACTGGAGAGCAAGGGCCGAAGGCGACGAAATCCGAGAAGGGAGATGCACGCCAGATTATGGTAAAATTTTTTAAGCTTTTGTTTAATCTACTGTAGTATTTTAGTAGTTTTGTAGTGGGGGGACCAAATACTCGTACTTTTAAAAAGTTTACTTTTGTTTATCCATCGAAAAACTTGATCTTTAGTATATTTTATGGGTTTGGACCACATGTGTGGTCCCTTATGTTTTTTTATGTCTGTGAACTGCCTTTGTCCTATTGTAACAGTTTTTGGTATTTTAATCCTTGTTTACGTGCAAATGATTAGTTTATTCCTGAACCCTAGTACACATATAAACATTATTACACTGTCTAAACCCTGCATGTGTTTTATATTGATGCACGTGAATAATATAGTCTATATGGTCTCATTATGTAGGGAGTAACAGTGATTATTTCACACTGAGGATGCATCATCATGGAGAATTTGTGAATATTCCTGATTTGTGCTATGCTGGAGGGCAGTACACTGACTTTGATTATTGCTGTGAGGATAAAATGTCCATCCTTGACTTGCATACCATGGCAGAGGAAGTAGGGTACCCAAGAAGGGGAAGCTATGAATTGTTTGCAAGTACTACTGGCCCTAATGAGTGTACTAGCATAGACCTACTCCTTACTGATAAGGATGCAATGAACATCTGCAAATATATCAGTAAGGACAGAGTGGTAGGGGTTTTTGTTCTAGTTAGCACTGGAGTGGCAGATATGAGTGGGGAAGTTGTAGGTGAGGGAGCTACAAATGGCAATCTGCCTGAAGTGGGGGAGGGTATTGCAACAGAAAGTTTGCCTGAAGTAGATGAGGGTAGGGAGGATAATGAGGGAGAGGGAGATGAAGGTGTTGTTGATGGTGATGTAGATAGTGATGGTGAAGATGGAGAAGAGGAAGATGGTGATGAATCTAGTGATAGTGAATATGAAGCTGATGGTGAAGATGTAGAAGAAGATGATCATAGTGTAGAGGGAGATGGTGGAGAAGATGATCATAGTGTAGGGGGAGATGGTGGAGAAGAGGCTGTTGGAGGTGGAGATAATGAGGGAGATGGTGCAGAAGCTGAGTTCAGTGTGGGTGCATTTGATGAGTTGATAGTTGATAGAGAGACAGTGGATGACTGTGATGATAAGAATTCAGTTGGTAGTGACCCTGATTACTCAGATGTCATTGTTGATAGTGAATGTGATGTCACTGATGATGAGAAAGAGTATGAGAGGTTTGAGCGCACAGAACAGGATCAGTTTGCTAGTAGACCAATAATGGTGCCACATATCAGTTTTAAGAGACCAAGTGCCTCCAGTAAGAAGAGCCACTATGAGTATCAGGGATATGATGTGTTCAACCCAAAAGTGGACATGGCAGAGCCAGAGTTTTTTGTTGGTTTATGCTTTGATGACACTAAGACCTTCAGAGCAGCAGTTAGACAGCATTCAATCAAAGCTGGGAGAGACATTAAGTTTACTAAGAATGACAAAGACAGAGTGCAGGTTAAATGCAAGCATCCCTCATGTACTTGGCAAATATTTGCATCTCATATGGGAAAAACAAAGACAATGCATGTCAAAACTTACAGTGGAAAACATGAGTGCTGTAGATCTGAGCATGTGAAGGCTGCAAATTCTACCTGGCTGGCTAAGAAATATGAGGCCATGGTAAAGATTGATCCCAATTGGAATGTGACCAGCATGAAGTGCCTTATGCAGGATGAGAATGGGTTGTTGTTCTCCATATTTCAAATGTACATAATTAAAAGCAAGGTGAAGATCATGACAATAGGTACTAAAAAGGATCAGTATGGTCTTCTGTGGAGGTATGCATCTGAGATCAAGAGGAGTGATCCTGAAAACACTGTCAGGATTAAGACAAGAGAAACTGAGAAAGGGGAAGTATTTAAGAGATTTTATATATGTTGGGGTAGTTTAAGAAAAGGGTTTCTGGAGGGATGTAGAAAGGTGATATGTCTGGATGGGTGCCATTTAAAGAGCTATTGTGGGGGTATACTGCTTACTGTTGTTGCGATAGATGCCAACAACAACATGTTTCCCTTTGCTTATGCAGTAGTTGAGAAAGAGAAGCAAAAATCCTGGATGTGGTTCATGACCTTTTTGGTTAATGACATGGGGATTACTGTGGGTAGCAGTCACATGTGGACTATTATGTCAGATAAGCAAAAAGGGTTGATAGATGCAGTTAATGTAATGATGCCACATTGTGATCATAGGTTTTGTGTGCATCTTTACAATAACTTCAAAAATTCTTTCAAGGGATTGGCATTGAAGGGTCTTATATGGAAGGCTGCAAGGTCAACCAGAATCAAGGATGTTGAGAAAGTTATGCTAGAGTTGAGGTCAAAGGATTTGGAAGATTACAAATGGCTAGCAAAGAGGCCAGCATCAGGATGGTCCAGGTCATACTTTAGAACCTATGCTAAGTGTGACATTTTGTTGAACAATTTGTGTGAGAGCTTTAATGCTCTATTATTTGAGGTTAGGGCAAGGTCAATCATAGACATGTTGGAGCAGATAAGGATGATTTTGATGAAGAGGATCTATGTTAAGAGAGACTAGGCACTGAAGTGGAAGCATAACATTTGTCCAAACATACTTAGGCTGTTGGAGGAGTCACAGAAGGCTACAATGAAAATTCAGCCTCGATGGAATGGGAAAGATGAATTTGAAATGGAGAGTCCAGATGGCACATTGGCTGTAAACATGAAGGAAAATACTTGTTCATGCAGGAAATGGCAATTAACTGGAATACCATGTCCACATGCTGTGAATGCAATGCACTTCATGGGGTACAAACCTGAAGATTATGTGCATGAGTGTTACAAGAAAGCTACTTACATGAAGTCTTACAAATGCTGCATGAACATATTGTATGGTCCAGATGACTGGCCACATTCAAGCCAACCAAAGATATTACCACCAATCCCTGAAAGAATGCCTGGGAGGGCAAAAAAGAATGAGAGGAAGAAGACTCCTCAAGAAATTGAGCAGTTAAAGGCCAAAAGCAAGGCTGGATTGAAGACAAAAATGACAAGGACAGGGACAGTGATGAGTTGTAGGTTTTGTGGTGACCGTGGCCATAATGTTAGAACTAGTCCAACGAAAAAAGCCATGCAGCCACAGGAGGAGAGTGGGGTAGAGGTGCCAGCACCTATTCCTAGGGAAGTGCATAGTACTCCTCAATCCAGTAGTGTTGTGCAACCAGATGAGGTGCCAGGGCCATCCACAGTTGTAAAAATTAAGAAAGGAAAGGAAGCACAGACCAGAAGGAAGGGACCAAAACCACAGGTTATTTGCATGACTTTGATTGTGGTATTTTGTTTGTTTTTTGATGTGTTAACTTATATTAGTATGTCATACAGGGTACTAAGAAAAAGAATTAAACATTGGTGGTGAATGAGCCACAATCAAGCAGTGGTTTGCAGTCTCTCTCTATGCCTGGACCAGCAACAGTGCTTAAAAATAAAAAAGGAAAAGAAGCACGATTCAGAGGAAAAGGAAAGGAACCACAGGTGGTGGTCAATGAGTCTCAATACAGTGGTGTGCAAGCTGTTGAGACTCAAACAAATAAGACTCCAACTGATAAGAAGAAGAAAGGAAAAGGAAAAGTGAAAGAAAGGAGCACCACCAATGAAAAAGAAGCTGAGGTAACTTCACAGAATCAAAAACTAGGACAACCAATTACCCTTTCTATATTTGTATTCTTATGTAAATTAACTGTTTATATTCTATGCCATACAGGACACTTGGGTGAAACAACTTGACAATGTGTTAACTTCACAAACCAACAGCAATGGTGTGGAGGCTGAGAAATTGGTAGTGAATGATCATATATCCAATGAAGTGCAAGCTGTTGAGTCTCAAACAAATGAGACTCCAGCTACTGAGATGCATGAAGTTGATCTCCAAGCCCCACATGCCACTGGAACAGATAAGAAGGGGAAACTGAAGTCTAAAGAAAAAATAACAGAATCTGAGGTAATAAAACATGGTAAAATTTGGGTGTTGCAACTAGTTGATTTGATTGTAATGGAAAAAATGATGATCTTATGTCTTGCAGACCAATTGGGTGCAGCAACTTGATGAGGCTCTAGCAGCAGCACCAAAAAGCAAGAGGACCATGAACAATAAAAGGCCAAGGACCATAAACGTTGATGCTGCTGTGCCCCCTCCACTTGTAGCAGAGCAGATGAGTGAGCCACAGGTTGATGCAGTTGTAGCTCAGCATGGCAAAGTGGATGAGGCTCAAGTGCGTCCACAAACTGTTGAAGAGCATATAAGTGAGGGCAATGTTGAAGTAATTCCCAAATCTAACAAGAATAGAAAAGGAGTAATGGCCTCCCTAATGACTACAAGGAGTAAGAGGCAAGGTGAAGAGCAATATCCTGGAGTTCAATTTCTTCGAATACAAAAGGCCACACCAAAAAAGGATAAAGCATCTGGAGTGTTTACTAATCTGGAAAAAAAGGAAGCAAAAAACAATAATGTACTGTTGGACATGCAGCAGGCTAGAGGTGAAATGGAGCTGCCTCTTGTTAGGACAAGAAAGAGGGTGGTGAGATTTGTTGAGGAAGAAAATGAACAAGATGTTAAAGGAAAAGAAGCAACTAAAAAGCAAGAGGTGGTGCCATTGAAAGAGACCACAGTCATGGTTAGTTTTACATTAACTTGTTATAGAAACATGGAATGGTCACATAACTAGTAATTCTCTAGGTAACACTAATTTGTTCATGGTGTTTGTAGATAAAAAATGATGTTTCAAAGAAGAAAAAGCAAAATCCAGCTGTGAAAGGAAAGGAGAAGAGTGTTGATGTTGAGGTTAGCAATTTCTCTTAGATGGATAAGTAATGTTTCTAAGTAACACTAACATGTTAATGCTTTTTGTAGGTAAAAAATGATGTCTCTAAAAAGAAACAGCAGAATCTAGGGGGTAATGGAAAGGAGAAGAGTGTTGATGTTGAGGTTAGCATTTTTTTAGAAGGTTGCATAAGTATTGTTTGTTAGTAGTCTCCTAATTTGTTCATGTTTTTGTAGCCAAAAAATGATGTCTCTAAAAAGAAACAGCAGAATCCAGGGGGTAAAGGAAAGGAGAAGATTGTTGATGTTGAGGTTAGCATTTTTTTAGAAGGTTGCATAAGTACTGTTTGTTAGTAGTCCCCTAATTTGTTCATGTTTTTGTAGCCAAAAAATGATGTCTCTAAAAAGAAACAGCAGAATCCAGGGGGTGAAGGAAAGGAGAAGAGTGTTGGCATTACTATGAGCGATCCAGCTGCTGTGGAGGCTCAACTGTGGAAAGATATGAATGCATGGTGGGCCAAGGAAAAGGCTTGGATGGAAGCAAACACGGTGTACGCAACTAGGTCGGTTCGAAGAAAATTGGATGTGGAGAAGTAGTAGTTTTAGGATGAAATGTATGTGTTTTGGTTGGCCTTGAACTGTCCAGGTTAATTTTGTCACCATTCCATGTTTTGTAATGGCGAACAATAGCCCTATATTAGAATGTGTATGGTATGGCATGCACCTCAATTATTTTGGCAGCATTCGATGTGTTTTAATGGCAAACACATTGTTGTAAATGGCTTATTATGTAGGATTTGTTGGTTTTATCGGTCTAATTAGTGACATGTTAGTTACACGTTTAAGCACAAGAAGAAAAACAATGAAAAGGAGTTTACAAAATTATAAGTCAGGGGGCACTTGTGCACAAGTATATTAGTTTAGGGGGTATTGACGCACATTTTTTTAAGTTTAGGGGGTGCTCCCGAACAATTACCTTAGTTCAGGGGGTAACAAATGCAGAAAATAGTAGTTCAGGGTGCATCTATACAAAGTTCAGGGGGCATCTGAACAAAGTTCAGGGGGCATCTTTACAAAGTTCAGGGGGCATTCGATATGAACCATGTAATAACCTAGGGGGTACGGTACAATAGTTCAAGGGGGCATCTTCAATACTTCGGGGGGTACACTATTAAAGTTTAGGGTGGGACATTTTCTATGTGTCAAAATTCCAAAATATTGAACAGACGAAATTGCCCTTCCGGCGATCACGTGCCTAGCACGTTTTTTGCTACATTAGCCGGTCAATGGTTCAGGGGGTAAAACACACAAAATCAGGTATTTCAGGGGGGTTTTCATACAAATCGATAGTTCAGGGTGTAAAGTGCTCCGCCCCCATAGTTTGAGGGGTTTGCTCCAATTAGCCCAAAAATTATCTCCAGAGGTGTTTTGAGTAATGATAATTGATCTCAGCTTCTTTTCTACCTTGATGAAACTGATCTGTCGTGCGAGCATATCTCCTTATAATACCGAAGCTGCCATCATGGTCCCAATCATTTTCGTTTCTATCATCGTTTCCTTCTCTAGAAGCAGGCCTCTGAAACAAGTGTGCAGAAACATTACATAATACCATTCACATAAATAACCACATAATCACTAAAGAGCTAGAAACTTACTTTTCCAGCATCAACAGGCCCCTCGAAGGCTGTGCGTGGGACAGCATCAGGAGTATTCGGGAGAAAACGAGTGAAATCGCGAAGTAGGTCGGTATGGTCTTTAAGGAGTGCGCTAACCTACATAAACTGGTCAGTCGATCACAATTGTTGCTACTCTTAGAGATTACAAAAGAAGAGAAATAGTAAGAAACAATACCTCCTGATAAACTTCTAGTATTGGCGTCTTCTCTTTCCTATACGTATTAACTATTTGAATGAAAGCTTTGTAGACACGATCATCTCCATGAAATCTAGCCTGCATATAGTTCGAAAGATATAAATTCCAAGGAGAAAGTAACAAGCAGCCTGTAGATACTAATCAATCATTTTTTTGTGATTGCTTGCACCTTTATTTTATTTACAAAATCTATTGCCTCCTCGAATTTTACAGGAGGCTGGTTTTGTAGGACTAACGGCTGATGATGGAGTGGTTGTTGGAGGGTGATTCGATAATCCTCAGGCAAGAAAGTATTGAACCCCGAAATGAGGTCTGGGTGCCCTTTAAATAACTCCTTTACTCTCGATATAACACCCCAGGTATCAAATCTACGTACACAAACATTGAGCAATTAATATTAAAAATATATATATATATATATATATATATGTTAATTAGTGGGAAATAATATTCAACAAGTAAAAAGATTTTATATATATATATATATATATATATATATATATATATATATATATATATATGTATATATATATATATATATATATATATATGTATATATATATATATATATATAGATATATATTACCTATGAGCCTTGAAATCTTTGATGGTATCCAGAAAGTCCTGGTAATTATCGTTCACTACAAGAAAATCGGCCTAATGCAACGCCGATACTGCAACGGATTTATAATCCATTGCAGTATTTTAATGTACCAACGTCTACTGACGTTGGTACAGCAAAAGTAAAAAAAAAAAATTACCTGCCAACGTCATTGGACGTTGGCAGGTATTGTGCAGCGCACAATTCAAGCAGCAACGTCATATGAACGTTGCTGCTGCTGTTTTTTTTTTTTTTTTTAACTTTTAAATGTTACCAACGTCTGAAAAGGACGTTGGTAATTGTTTTCGTTTGTTTTTTTTTTTTAAATTTTTTTTATTGACTGCAGCAACGTTTAGACAAACATTGCTGCCAGCTGTTGCGTGCAGCTTTGTGTCTGCTTGCAGACACAAAGCTGCACGCCATTAATCAATACGGCACCAACGTCTCCAAGACGTTGGTGCCATCTTGATATGGCAAATTCGCAGCAGTTTTCTGCTGTGAATTTTGGCCATTGCTGCTGCTTCAAAAAAAAAACAAAATTCACTAAACTTCATCTAATTCACACGATTTCAGCTCCAAATCTCTTTTTTTTTTTTAAGGTATATGTTCAATGTCTTCAAAATTACGATTATACATATTTTTGTTTTTAGTTTAATCGGTTAGATTTTTGTTAGTTAGCATAAATATGATTTTTTAGTTGATTTGATGATGCATTTGTGTTAATTATGTATGATTAATTAAGATATTAGTTGATTTGATGAAGTAATTTTGACGATCTATGTGTATTATGTTTTTTTTTTTTTAAATTAATGGTTAGATTTGTGTAATTAGATTATTTGTGATGTAATTGTTGATTTTAGGCATATTTGTGTTAATTATTTATGCTTAATTAAGGTATTAGAGGTAATTATGTGACGATCTATGTGTTTATGTTTTTTTTAATTAATGGTTAAGATTGTGTAATTAGATTATTTGTGATGTAATTGTTGATTTTAGGCATATTTGTGTTAATTATTTATGCTTAATTAAGGTATTAGAGGTAATTATGTGACGATCTATGTGTATTATGTTTTTTTTTAATTAATGGTTAGATTTGTATAAATAGATTATTTGTGATGTAATTGTTGATTTTACGCATATTTGAGTTAATTATTTATGCTTAATTAAGGTATTAGAGGTAATTATGTGACGATCTATGTGTATTATGTTTGTTTTTTTAAATTAATGGTTAGATTTGTGTAATTAGATTATTTGTGATGAAATTGTTGATTTTAGGCATATTTGTGTTAATTATTTATGCTTAATTAAGGCATTAGAGGTAATTATGTGACGATCTACGTATATTAAGGTTTATTTTTAATTAATCTGTTAGATTTGTGTAATATTAATTATAGCATCATAGTGCCATGTATTTGTTGATTCTAGTGTATTGGATATATATATATATATATATATATATATATATATATATATATATATATATATATATATATATATATGTATGCTTAATTAATTAATATTAGATTTGTGATTATGACAATATAGCTACGTATTTTTTTTTTGTAGAATTTAATCGATTAACTTTGTATTATATAACATATATAATTGTGTTTATGTTAGAACGTATTTATGTTAATTAGATTTGTATAATTTAGACGTAACAGATGTATATGTACTTAAGTTGTCGATTTAGTAAATGAATAGATAGTATATATATATTGTCGTGTATGCCTTTTATATTAATTTGACCATTCTAAATATTTATTTATCAGATGGCCGGCTCGTCAGATCAGGGTAAGGATAAGGGAAAGGGGAAAGGAAGAGGCAAGGTGTCGAAGAACCAGGTGCCATACTCGAAAGGGTTACCTCGAGGATCATTCTCCTCGCAGCCTGATCTTGGTTCGATGGGATTACTTCCACCGCTGATGCCGATGTTTCCCGGAGGATCATACGACACAGGTTTACCAATCAATTGATGGGTGTAGGGGCGCCAATGGGGGGTGTATATGGTGAGGCTGGTTACGGTGGTGGTGGATTGGGTGGGGCTGGTTATAGTGGGGGTGGTTATGGTGGGGCTGGATTTGGTGGGCCTGGTGCTAGGAGTGGAGTTGGATTCGGTGGACCTGGTTATGGGAGTGGAGCTGGGTTTGGTGGGCCTGGATATGGGAGTGGAGCTGGATTTGGTGTGCCTGGTTTTGGGAGTGGAGCTGGATTTGGTATGCCACAAACACAGCTAACGAGGCCACAACTTATGGGAGGTACTGTAGACGGCATGATGCAACCGAGTTTAGGTGCCATGACGACGCTACAGGTTCAGGGGACGGGTAGTACTGCTGGGCCATCATCATCGGGCTCACGGGGTTCATTTACACGAGCTTCAGGCACACGAGGTTCAGGCTCACGTGCTCATGGCGTTTCTGAGGAGTTAGACGAGGATGAGGGGGGTAACAATGATTCAGGAGACGATGGTGGTATTACTAGGGTTGCAGTGCGAGGACAATCTAAACCTCGCGAGCCCCCGACAAATCCGGATGACAGGGAGGTACTTGAATTATTCTTTGATGGCTCAATAGAGAACCCTTCCGCTGTGACCACGATTGCTACAAATTTGAGGAACATGATGCAAGGGGCATACTTCACGTACGGCATGTGGCCAGAGGAAGAGAAGGAAATGTGTTGGAACAGATTTAAGGTAAGGAATTAGCTTGACTTCTATATTTATTAAATATTTATAAATATTTGTTCATTATTATTCATTTATGTGACCAACTTTTCTTTATGTCTGTATTAAATGCAGCACACTTATCAGTGGGATCCTGTCATAGAAAATGCAGTCAGGGGATGGTACGATAGGGTCGCTACTGCGAGATTTGCAGGTTCAGTAAACCACGCCAAGAAATGGTGGTTGAGCTGCAAAGTTGACCCCACCTATAGAATGAGGCACAATTGTTGGATTCACGAAAATTTTCGGCAAGCATTTTATGATTATTGGGAGCTTGTGCCCACGAAGGGTTGTTCGGAGCAGAACGCTAAAAATCGAGATAAGGGGAAAACGGTAAACTATAGGGGTGGGTCTCGCAGCACGAACAAGCATAGGATAGATCTGGTAAGTAGAAAAATATGATTGGTTATTTTTCAAATATCATCATTGATTTAATAATGTGATCTATATTTGCTTTAATGAATTTTCATATTATGACAGGCAAACGATATGAATACAACGCCCGAGAAGGTGCCGTTTCAGGATTACTTTATAAAGACTCGTGCAAAGAAACATGACGACGGAACGGTTCAGTGGCCAAACCCTGAGGACAAAGCTAATTACGTGAGTATAATATTTTCTTTCATTAAAGTGGTGTAATCGTCAATAATTGTTATTGTCGTAATAATACTTATGTTTGTTACAAAAAATATTTTGAATCATAATATGTTATATGTAGGATGCTTATGTGGAACACTGCCTGAGAGACCATGGGCCAGATATGAGCAAGTGGTCGGTCTGCGACGTTAGACCGTGGGTGGAAATTGCCGCAGCCGGACGTGTAAAGAAGAATAGGGTGGTGGGTCTGGCGAGTTTTGGTGAGCCTGAGCGCGTAGGATTCAAGGCTCGAAAACATTCTAGGTTCGTTGAGACTGGCTCTAGTAGCGTGGAGCCGCTTCGCTCAGAATGTCAGGCACTGCGGGCTGAAACAGCTTCTCAACGGGAGGAAATCACAGGTTTAAAGAATGTTCTCAAATACTTTATGTCACAGTTTAATATGCCGGTGCCCGAGGAATTGTGGCGGTCAGGGCAACAACAACAGGGGCAACAACAACAGTTTAACAACTTCCCGGCAGTTATCTACCAACCATCGCAACCGACGAACACGAGTGTCGGCACCGGGCGGGTATCAGGGGATCCACTCTATCGACCACGGGCACATTCTACCGATCAGGAGGACGAAGGGGACCAGGAAAGAAGTTCGGGTGGCGGTGCTAACGACACTACTGGCTTGGGTGATATGTAATTTGACGAGGATACTCAAATTTAGACTGTTATTTGCTGCTTTTATTTGTATTTGTATAATTATGAACAAACGAGGTTTGTTTTAGCTTGTTTTTATTTATGTTTGCACCTTATATATATTTATGTTTTTATTTATGTTTTTATTTATATTTATAATTTACACTAGTTTTATATATATATATATATATATATATATATATATAAACGTTACAATTCAAATAACTCAAATATTACAACTCAAGCTTACATATTGCAAATAAACCACTGTTTAAGTTCACGAATTCTTACTACATAGGCATACATATTGCTTAGAACATACATTACGTATAATCAGGGTCATCGTCGCCACCATCATCATGATCTTCATCCACGTCATCGTCGGCGGATGTGTCGTTATCATCGACTTCCACAATATCATCGTCTGCAAGTCTGATAGGTGTATTGTCGATATTGTTGATGTCATCCAATCTTAACTGAGATGCGATGCTATCTTGGTAAATGTCGAGATTAGCCACTGCAGTTGTGTCAACGAGGTATCTCGCTCTTGTCGTGCAAACCGCCCACCATCCTCTCCTACTGGTATTTTTTTGTGAAGGATACAGACTGTAATAGACTTGTTGCGCCTGACTTGCTAAGATAAACGGTTCGGACGCTCCTGTCCCGAGTCGCATTGTTGGATTAATGTCAACAAGGCCATAAATCAGATGAGTTGTTATTCCATTATACACGTCGGACCAATCACATTTGAACATAACAATTTGTTCCAAGTTTCCACTGCCCCAGTAATCAAGCTGTATAATCTCTTGAAGCATTCCATAGAAATTACGTGCGTCTGGGTCGCCAGTGTCGCCCTTCACATAAACGCCACTGTTCATTGTTTGCCCACCAGCCCCATATGCTTCTGTATGAAACTTAAATCCGTTAACCGTATAACCATTATAAGTTTTTGCTTTCAAAACAGGACCCCGAGCAAGACCGCGTAATCTAGGATCCACACTGTAACTACCAGACACAACAACTTGTTTGAACCAGTCGACAAAATAAGTGTTACGTATCTGATCTTTATTAGCTTGCGGATATCCTGCGCACATCTGTTCATCAAACATACTGTCACAGAAAGAAGCCGTTTAAAACATCAATTGATATATTAGCAAGAATACATTGTATGGCAATTAGTAATCTTACCTTAACCAACACTCGACCTCTGGGCAATTCAACAAGACATATAGATGAGCCACTTTGCACTTTGCGAGAGACAAATTTCTGTAATTGACACAACGCCCCATTGTTTTCCCTTTACTCTGGAATACTGATAATTGGTCGTTGGGGTCAATAGATATTGGAACTTCGTTCCTGTTCAAACGGGTTGCTCTAGTTTCAATATTACTGTCAAAGTAGAGTGAGGAGAAATTTGTAATTTCTGCGTAAATGTACGCCTCAACAATCGACCCTTCTATGTGTGCCTTGTTACCCCTTGTTCTCTTAAAATCAAACATCCGTCTAACAAAGAATAAAAAAATTAACTAGTCATATTTTGAACATTGTATAGTTATCAATATAACAGTAACTGGTATTTACCTCTCAAATGGGTACATCCACCTGTATTGTACGGGCCCACCGACTTTTGCCTCCCAGGGAAGGTGTATCGCTAAATGCTCCATGGAATCAAAGAACGATGGAGGAAAGAATTTTTCCAGCTTGCACATAGTCACCACAATCGAACGTTCTAATAAATCCATGTCACTATATCGGATGTCAGGAGCTGACAAAGCTCTGAACAAATTACTGATCTCCACGAGCGGCCCCCAGACATTCTCTGGCAAGAAGTCACGAAATGCTATCGAAACCAACCTTTGCAAAAAAACGTGACAATTGTGACTTTTCATTCCCACTAGACGCAACTGTGGCATTTGAACACAACGCGAAATGTTTGACGCGTATCCATCTGAAAATTTGAGATTGCACAACCACTCACACACTTTAACCTTTTCATCCTTACTGAGACAGTACGATGCTTTACGTTTGTATAACCTACCTCCCGGTCTAGTCTGTAGAAACAAAGATCTTCTTCCCGTCAGTAATTGTAAATCTTTGCGAGAGTTCATATTGTCCTTGGTTTTCTCAGGGTCATCCATCACAGTGTTCTTAATATTGTCGAAGAAGTTCTTTTCACAATGCATGACATCTAGGTTGTGGCGGATCAGATTATGCTTCCAATACGGAAGTTCCCAAAATATACTTCTACGACACCAATTGTGATCCAAAGCAAAGCCCTGAACAAATTCTTCGCATATACCAAATCCGACTGGTGGAAGACGTTCAACGTGTCTCAACATGTCTATCCCTGATCTTCTTGGTAGAGGTTGATCAGTCTCTATTCTACCTTTCGTGAAGTCAGTTGTGTTTAGTCTCCGTGGATGGTCCAGAGGCAAGAATCGACGATGACAGTCAAAGAAAGAAGTCTTTCGACCGTGCTTAAGTTGGAAACTCTTGGTTTCTTCCATACAGTACGGGCAAGATAAACGACCATGTGTGCTCCACTGGGATAGCATGCCATACCCTGGATAGTCACTAATCGTCCATAGCAATGAAGCTCGCATTTGCAAATTCTGTTTCCGAAAACTATCGTATGTTGGCACACCCGAATCCCACAGTGACTTAAGTTCATCAATTAGGGGTCTGAGTAATACGTCAATGTTCTTGCCAGGACTCTTCGGGCCAGATATCATTAAATTTAGGAAAATATATTCTTGCCCCATGCATAGGTCAGGAGGGAGGTTATAAGGGGTCACAAATACTGGCCAACACGAGTAAGGAGCTGAGGAGTTCCCGAAAGGATTAAAACCATCGGTGCAAAGTCCAAGTCTAACGTTTCTTGGTTCGGCAGCAAAATCGGGAAATATCCTGTCAAAAGATTTCCAGGCCAAACTTGAAGCAGGATGAATCATTTGATCGGTATTTGCCTGACACTTCAAATGCCATGTCATGTGCTCCGATATTTTGCGTGATGTGTAAAGCCTCTGCAATCGAAGCGTCACTGGCAAGTACCACAGCTTCTTACATGGAACAAGCTTCTTCTTATTGGTGTATTCCTCGTACCTAGCTTCTCCACAATAGGGGCACTCGGTCCAGCTCTTACTTTCATACTCCCCGTAATAAAGGATACAAATATTAACACACACATCATATGTTTTGTACCCAAGTCCTAAACCTTTGATGAATTTCTTCACTCCGTACCAATTTTCAGGCAATCTATGACGATCTGCAGGACTCATTAATCTGCGGGCCGCTTGTAATTGATTGTCAGCAGAGGCATTTGTTGTTCCATGACGAACCTTGTCGGCAATAAATGATGTTAACCACTGCAATGGTGTTGTTTCTACATCTACGCGTATTGGCACCTCGGCTTCCCGTAGCATTTCAAAAAAGTCTCGTGCGTCACGGTTTGGCTCTTCTTCTATATTTTGATTATAGTGCGTGCCTTCAAACTGACCTCTGTATGCATCATTCACCATATCTACGTAACCACTTTCGACATTATCATTATGAGTAGATGACTCTCCTGCGTATGTGTAATTGCCAGAAAAGTTGTTCCTTTCTCCGTGTGCCTCCCATACGTAATAATGAGGAACAAAACCGTACTTCAATAGGTGTTCCTGAATCACATCCCTCTTTTTGCTTTTGCTAAAACCACACCGAGTGCACGGACACTTAACTCTTCGATGACCTTGAGAAAATGCAAATTCTAGGAATCTGTTGATGCCATCTACGAAATAAGGATTGATATACCCCTCATCAACGTTGCCTCGATCGTACATCCAACTCCGATCTTCGTTGTTATACATTTTTTATCTAATTAAAATCAAATTAACAATGCATCAGCACGAGAACTGACTATTTAATCACGAAAGTAAGGCTAATTAAAACTTATCATCAAATACTAACAATGTGAACAACTAATTACACACATGCATATAAATAGCATACTACTAATCAAATCACGCTTAGATCTCAGTTATTCTAAATATGATGAATAACAAGTATTAAACATTATATTAGTTATACTACTAAAATTACAAAAATCACTAAATTAAGCAACAACATCAACAATATATATATAAAATTAATATTAATAATTATTTATACTAATAAAATTAGAAAATCACTAAATTAAGCAACAACATCAACAAGAAAAATATATTTAACAAGATGAACTCTAATTACACACATATACAACATATTACTAATTAAACGACTTTTAGATCTCAGTTAACATCAACAAGAAAAATATATTTAACAAGATGAACTCTAATTACACACATATACAACATATTACTAATTAAACGACTTTTAGATCTCAGTTAAGCTAAATTAAATATGAAGAGATTAAAAATAATCAACAAAAGATACAAAAAAAATTAAATTAAGCAACGAATTACGATAATACTGAAATAGATACCTCTCCTGGAGTGAGCTTTGCTAAGAATTACGCTTTGCAAAAAAATCACAGGGAAGAAATGAAATTTTGCTGAAAAATAGAGAAGAGAGGGGGAAGAAATGCAGTAGAATTTGGGGAAGAAACGCAGGTTTTGGATCATGAAATGTGTGGAGGAGAGGATATAAAACTGATAAATCTATTGCATGGTCCAAATCCCTTGCTGCTGCTGTAAAAACAGCTTTTCTGACACAGTTGCAAGGGAAAAAGGCCCTTGCAGTAGCCTTTCAGCTTCAGCAACCTCCTCTTCCCTTGCAACAGTACAACTAACCTATTGCAAGGTCCCATATCGCTTGCTGCAAATTTCAGAATGTATTTTGGCGGAAATTTCAAATTCCCCAAATTTTTTCCATCCCTCCCTCTATAAATACCACCCTAAATTCACTCATCCTCCCACTATATTCTCCCTCTCATACCATCTTCTTCTCCTCTTCTCCTTCACTTTCATTTTCTTAATTTACTTTGCATCATAACACACTTCACAACTTCAGAGGCAAATACTTGATCAGAAGCAAAAGATAATCTCAACATGTAGCACAATAATCCAAAACATGGTGACAAAGCTTGTGACTTCAAAGTAGAGTACAAAATTTTATACATATAGCTCAAGCACGATACTGTTAAAATCCAAATAAGCGACAAGGACATGATGATGCATTACTTGAACTCCTTGGTAAGAACCAAAAAGAGAAACCTATTTAAGTTGGATACGACAAGAAAGAATATAAATATATTTAAGGAACTATCTCACCAGCTTTTGAAATTCAGCTGTCGTGATAAATTCCCTTTCGTAGGAATCAATTGTGTTCAAAAAATTCTTGTAACTTTCGCGATCTTGTAATCTTTCCCGTACTTTTTCGCAGAAAGCTTCTACCGGGTCTTGTATCCCTGGGCAACGACACAGTTGTTAGTAGTTATTTAAACCTGAACACCTGATCAAGTTGACTTTATTAGATGTTTCTTGTAGCCAATCCACATAAAGAGTCATATTCTGCAAAAGATAATCTTAAATGCATGGGATCTTCATTCTTGATTTTCATAAGAATCTATCATGGTATATTTTCTAAGATTTTTAACAAGAGCTTGTCAGAACTAAGAAACATGTAACTAATTATAAAAGGAAAAAAAGAAAACATAATGATTTTGATAAGATTAACTTCAGTTAATAATAGATAGTGAAAATAAGAATCTAAAGCAAACAGAAGCAATGACTGTTGTTACACAGAACTTTTGTGCTTGAAATAAACTTATGGAGGAACAAAAAAATTATCTCCAGAGGTGTTTTCAGTAATGATAATTGATCTCAGCTTCTTTTCTACCTTGATGAAACTGATTTGTCGTGCGAGCAGATCTCCTTATAATACAGAAGCTGCCATCATGGTCCCAATCATTTTCGTTTCTATCATCGTTTCCTTCTCTAGAAGCAGGCCTCTGAAACAAGTGTGCAGAAACATTACATAATACCATTCAGATAAATAACCACATAATCACTAAAGAGCTAGAAACTTACTTTTCCAGCATCAACAGGCCCCTCGAAGGCCGTGCGTGGGACAGCATCAGGAGTATTCGGGAGAAAACGAGTGAACTCGTGAAGTAGGTCGGTATGGTCTTTAAGGAGTGCGCTAACCTACATAAACCGGTCAGTCGATCACAATTGTTGCTACGTACTCTTAGAGATTACAAAAGAAGAGAAATAGTAAGAAACAATACCTCCTGATAAACTTCTAGTATTGGCGTCTTCTCTTTCCTATACGTATTAACTATTTGAATGAAAGCTTTGTAGACACGATCATCTCCATGAAATCTAGCCTGCATATAGTTCGAAAGATATAAATTCCAAGGAGAAAGTAACAAGCAGCCTGTATATACTAATCAATCATTTTTTTGTGATTGCTTGCACCTTTATTTTATTTACAAAATCTATTGCCTCCTCTAATTTTACAGGAGGCTGGTTTTGTAGGACTAACGGCTGATGATGGAGTGGTTGTTGGAGGGTGATTCGATAATCCTCAGGCAAGAAAGTATTGAACCCCGAAATGAGGTCTGGGTGCCCTTTAAATAACTCCTTTACTCTCGATATAACACCCCAGGTATCAAATCTACGTACACAAACATTGAGCAATTAATATTAAATATATATATATATATATATATATATATATATATATATATATATATATATGTTAATTAGTGGGAAATAATATTCAACAAGTAAAAAGATTATATATATATATATTACCTATGAGCCTTGAAATCTTTGATGGTATCCAGAAAGTCCTGGTAATTATCGTTCTTGTCCTGAAATGTTTCTTTCACAGTTTGAAGATACGTCCAGGCATCATCTCTTGTCAGGCTTCGTGCACTTGCTTCCGTTGATGTCTGGGCTTGCCCCGACCTTTATTCAAAAACAGTATATATAAGTGCATAATTAATAATTAAAATGACAACAAATAAAAATGTAAATGCAAATAGTCTTGATGACAATAACAATGTATATATGACGATGGATGATTCACAAAAGAAAAGAAGCTTATATAAGCTCGGCCTCGGCTTTGAAACAAATGAACTCAAAACTTACATGCAACTGATGAAAAAATAAATAACTAGGAAGTAATTAATTAAAGAACAAAAGAGTTACGAATAAGAAATGAGCGGCAGTTTATCATCATTAGTTGACATCTTCTTTTCATCGACCGGAGAAGTCATGATGAGAGCAGAGGCGAAGAGAGGAGAAGGTGCAGTTGAACAAAGCGAGCGCAGGCCGGCGTGCGTATACAGATATGTAATGTAAAGGTAATTAATTTGTACTTGTAGGGTATATTAATTGTTCGTCAACCAATTTTGGAGAAAAGACAAATACATTAACCAGCTACAGTGCTTTTACTAATTACACTGCTTTCTGTTGGTGTTTCTTTCTGTCTATCCAATTGAAGATGGCGAGCCAAGTGTTAACATATATTCTTTTCTTTTTTTGGCTCCAATGAGTTTTAAATATTAATATTACGAAAGGTAAAAGAATAATCATTAAATTTCTTAAAGTTATAATATACTTATAGTTTCAAAATCATAAAGAAAAAAAGAGACGGTTTTCACAATTAATTACTTAATATGAAAAGAAGAAATAAATTATTTTTTTCTTTCTTAAGTTTTTCCATCATTATTCATGTATTATTATTAGGGATAATTATAGTAACACCCCCAAAAAGCTTTGTAATTACAGAGACCACCCTTGCGGTTTGAGAAATCACAGAGACCACCCCTGAGGTTGAAAACTTACAGAAACCTCCCGTCTACAACTTAAGGGTTGTTTGGGTGTCATTTATTATAATATTATGCATATCATACTTAAGATCCCTCAAATTTGGTATAACTATATAATGTTTTTTTATGTTTTGATGAATCAAAAAAAATACAACAATAAATTTAGAAACTACTATATTATTAACTAAAAGAATAAAATTAATCATAATACACTTTTCAAATCTAAAAATAAGTTATAAAATTTAATCCAAAATATATTTTGAATCAAAATATTTAATTTTCTGTTGTTTTCTTTTTTTTCAAGAAATTTCAGTCCAATCTTAACTAACTACTCATCTTTATGCCAATCTCCTCTTTGGAATAGTAAACTAACAATTATTTCGGCAGAGAAATAATACATAAACTATTTTTTTTTTCAAAAAATTGAAAGAAGAAGAACACTCCAAAAAGGTAGAAACTCCAACAAAGACAATGCATTTAGCTTGCTTGCTTTGTCAAAAAGTTCATGTTCAAAGATAATATACTCTTGTCACTGTTGCTGACGACTTTTTCATCATTCTTCATATCTTAAAATGGGTTGTGAAAATCTTGATTATTTCTATTGTTTTTGTAAATTTCATTGAGAAGGAGAATTTTCGCAATTGAGTTTTCTACTTGTTATCTTATTGGTTTTGGAGATTGGATGGAGATGTTATTTTTGTACCAACTGCCTCTGTTTTTGTTGTGATAACCTAAAGATTTTGTGGTCACAATAGTAATAATATTCAATACAGAACCGTGATAGAATTCACGAGACTGTTAAAAGTAAAACAAAAACAAAAAAGTAAAATAAGAAATTAATTTTTTTTATGAAATAAAAATATTTTAAAATTTAATTTAAATATTTTTGTATTTCTATTTAGTAATATAGTAGCTTCTATAATTATTTGGAGTATTTATTATTGTTATTTTTCAAACGTCAAAGATTTTTTTTCATAATTTACCAAACTTAAGGATTTAAGTGTAATAACCATAATAGCATCATAAATGACAGGGTTAAACAACCTTTAAGTTGTGAATGGATGTTTTTATAAGTTTTTAAACGTCAGGGGCGATCTCTGTAATTTTTCAAACCACATGGGTATTCTCTGTAATTACACCAAACCACAGGGGATGTTAGTGTAATTATCCCTTATTATTATTATTATATTTTGATAGAAATTTCAGTTGATAAATCAATTTTTTAAGACCAAGTAAAATTAAGTCCTCATTATTTTCATCATCTTCACCAATGCTACTTTATTACAAGGAGCATTAATTCTTTAAATTACGGAAGATGTTTGTTGTAAGGACCTTTCTAGAAAATAGTTGAATTTTGGGGGGAAGAAAATACAAATTGAAGTATTTATTTTGTAGCATAATGTCGACAGATAAAAAAAGTGAAATGGTGCTATCGTCACTCTTCTTTTAATTTTATTCAAAATTAGACACAAATGTGCTAAAGTTTTATCTTTTTATCTGGTAGCCAAGAATACTCTAGGGATCGTAAGAAAACAGCCATCGTACATTGATCGAGGGACCCTATTGATACAACAATCATGTATAAAAATCGTTCATCATAAAAAATATATATCATATTTAAAAATCAAAAAGGTTAATAAGAATCAACTTTGCTAGATAAGTAAATCAGAATTTTTGTTTAAGAAATGTTCATTTTCTTCTAAACAATAATTCGACATTTAAGGAAAAAGACCCAAAAAAAAAGATAGTAAAACATAAAACTATAAGATTTTATTTTCTCAATCTTTTCATTTGATATAGACAGCATTAGTCGAGGTGGCAAACGAGCAGGTTGGATACATTAACGGGTCATAACATGTCATAAATAAAAAGTGACTCATCCATTAAGAACACATTAATAACGGATTGGTAACAGGTTGAGTCATAAATGAATTAAGTAAATCCATCAACCTACTAGTAACTCATTTTAATAATAACCCACCTATTAGCCAACCTACTAATCTAACCCCCACCCGATTCAAAATTACCTTAAAAACCACTCACTACACCTAAATAACCTAAATCACCCTAGAAGAAAACACACATCACCGAAATCATCTAACAACAAACTCTATACCCAAACCATCTAAAAGACGCATACTTACACATAATCACCTAGAAGATACCCACTAGACCTTAAAAAACAATTGGGACACTCAAATCCCCTAGAAAACCACAAATTACACCTACAACATACAATATACTTAAAATATACATTACACCTAATCACCTAAAAAATCTCGCCATACCCCTAACATACTACAACATAATGAAAAATCATCTTAAAACACATTACATATAATCACCTTAAAACACGCGCTACAACTAAAAAGACATAGAGCACATGACTCGCCAAAAAACTACATACTACACATAAATATACACAACACGTACTACATCTAAAACACTCAGTACATGCACTGCATTAAAAAATGCACTTCATATAAAATACTTGGCACCTAAAGCACCTAAGAAACACACACTACTCCTAAATCAACCAAATACAAACTACACCTAATTACTTAAATATCACACACTCTACCTAAAACACTTAAAACCACACACTATACTTGAGATACCTAACCCATTCACCTCACGTTCCCCACCTAAATTACCTAATACACACAATATATACCTGAAACATATAGTAATGCGCTACACATGAAACACACATCACACTTAATACAAATATTATGCCTAAATTACATAAAAAAAATAAAATATGTAAAGTTCAATGTGACATTATGTGAACTTATTAACAAAATATCATAGACACCATCCCTCATTGATGGGTAATTTTAGGTCAAAGTTGTTCACCGGAATTTGTGTCCTAGCTGCAAATACCAACTAGATTTGAACTTATAATATTTTGATGAAGTAAAATGACTAAAATGAAAAGTGTTGGTATTTGCAGACACTTTATAGACACTTTAATGATTAAATAAAACACTTTTTCCTTTATTTGTGTCCCCGAATTGGTGATTGTGTAAAATCACAGATTGCTCCTCCAACCAACTTCCAGAATGTAAGGGAAAGATATAACTGCATAACTGGTAGGTGGCGAACATTTGTGATCACCTGCATTGTCACTTTTCACATCTTCATATATTTTTATTAAGAAGGAAGACATCCTCATATATATTTTGCATACCAGCTAGTTCTGATATCAACAAGTAAATGAATTATGCAATTTTTCTTTTATTCTTCATATTGATTTATACCAAATCAAGGATTATGTAAAGTTATAAAGACTTTATTAATTATCTTTAAACATGTAATCCGAACTGCAAAACCTAAAAGCATTGAAGAGTTTAGTCGAGAGACCTGTGAAATCCTCCACTCATTGTGGTTTAAGAGTAAAATTCCTAGTAACACACTTCACAATTTCAGATGCAAATACTTGATCAGAAGCAAAAGATAATCTCAGCACGAAGCACAATAATCCAAAACATGGTGACAAAGCTTGTGACTTCAAAGTAGAGTACAATATTTTATACATATAGCTCAAGCACAATACCTTTAAGTGACAACGACATGATGACGCATTACTTGAACTCCTTGGTAAGAACCAAAAAGAGAAACCTATTTAAGTTGGATACGACAAGAAAGAATAAATATATTTAAGGAACTATCTCACCAGCTTTTGAATTTCAGCTGTCGTGATAAATTCCCTTTAGTTGGAACCAAAAAGTGTTCAAAACATTCTTGTAAGTTTATTAGGAGGATGATTCTTCAGCAGCAAAACACACCGGGGCAACAACACATCGAGCGCACACACTTGCTATTAACTCATATGATAACTCATGCTATTTCCTCACCATTGTGGATGACTACAGTAGATTTACATGGATATTTCTCATGTCTACTAAGAGTCAAGCTAGGTGATTAGTTCAGCAGTTCTTCAGATTGTTAAGACACAATTTGACACTACTATTAAGTGTCTAAGGTCTGATCAAGGCCAAGAGTTCAAGATGCAGAAGTTCATTGATTCTCTTGGTACTATTCATTAGCAGAGTTGCATTTATACTCCACAGCAGAACTCAGTTATAGAACGCAAGCATAGGCATTTGTGTGAGGTTGCTCGTTCTCTTCGATTCAAGCTGCACTTCCACTTTCTTTTTGGAGTTTTTGTGTTCTCACAGCTGCTTATCTCATCAATAGAACTCCAACTCCAAATTTACAGAACATGACTCATTTCATCAATTTTATGGGAAAGCACCTTCTTATGCTCACTTGAAGTCTTTGGATGCCTTTGTTATGCTTCATCTGTCCCTGTGCATCGTCACAAGTTTGCTCCTCGTGCTCATAAGTGCATATTTGTTGGGTATCCTGCTAACATGAAGGCATACAGGCTTTATGACCTGGAATCATGTTCTTTCATTGTTTCCGGAGATGGTGTTTTTCATGAAACTCAGTTTGCCTTTTCTGAGTCTTCTGGCACATCTCTCTTGTTTCCTCCTCCCTTGGATACTTTTTTTGAGGATGATTCTTCAGAAGTTGTTGATGAGGGGCATCAACAACCACAACAGCAACCAACATAGGAGATTTCTTTAACACATGAGGTTTCAGAAACTCCTCCACTGGCTTCAGAAGCAGCTTTTGATGATATTTCTAAACACACTGCAGAAGTGATTCTTCAGCAGCAAACACACAGTCTTCCAGTATCCAGGAGGTCTTCATGGGTGGTACAACCTCCTGCTTACTTGAAAGATTTTCGTTGCAGCAACCATCTGAGTTATAACCATGTTCTTCATGCTGATCTTAAGTATACAATGGCCATTTCCACTGACATAGAGCCTCAGTCTTATAAGCAAGCTGTAACTGATAGTAGGTGGTGTGATGCTATGCAAGCTAAGTTGCAAGCTTTGGAATCTTCTCACACATGGAATATACAACAGTTACCTTCTAACAAAAAGGCCATTGGATGTAGATGGGTGTACAAGATCAAAGGGAATGCAGATGGTTCGGTTGAAAGATTCAAAGCAAGACTTGTAGCTAAAGGCTATACACAACAAGAGGGTATGGATTTCTTTGATACTTTGTCTCGTGATGATAAGATCACAACTGTGAGGTGTTTGTTGGCTTTAGCTTCAGCTAATGGTTGGCCTTTATTTCAAATGGATGTAAACAATGCTTTCTTGTATGGTGATATGTCTCTTCCACTTGGTTTAGATGTTGCGAAAGGGATGGTTTGTAGACTTAGAAAGTCTCTCTATGGGCTTAAACAAGCCTCTAGACAATGGAATCACAAACTCACTTCTGTGATCTCTAAGCATGGTTATATGCAGTCACATAATGACCACTCTTTATTCATCAAAAGACAGGATCATAAGCTCACTTTCTTACTGGTGTATGTAGATGATCTGATCATCTCAGGGAATGATCAGAAAGAGATTGATTCTCGTAAGGCTTATCTTCGGTCTCATTTCAAATTGAAAGACCTTGGGATATTGAAGTTCTTTCTTGGCACTGAAGTTGCTAGGAATGCAGTTGGCATACATATTAATCAAAGGAAATATGCACGTGAGATTTTGAATGATTGTGCACAACTTGGAGGTAAACCGGTTAAAACTCCCATTGATCCCAACTGGAAGTTGAGTAAAGGTGGTGGTGAAGCCTTGGAGAATGCTACTGAATACAGAAGGTTGTTTGAGCGTTTGTTGTATCTTACAGTCACCAGACCTCATATCACTTTTGATGTTCAAACACTCAGTCAATACCTTGAATCTCCCACTACTGCTCACATGAGGCAGCAGTTAGAGTGGTTAGATACATTCAGCAGGCTCCTGGTGGACAAGGTGTTTCTATCCTTTCTACTAATGATATCCATCTTAAAGGGTCAAGTGGTTGCAAAAGGAACACTCATTATCAACGGGTGTCCTAAGCTTAGCGATGTGTTCCATGTTGTTGGAGTTGAGCAGAATTTGATTAGCATAAGCCAGCTATGCGATCAAAAGATGGTTGTCACCTTCTCACAAGATGAATGTCATGTGTTTGATAACCAAAAATTTTGTGTTTTTTCAGGAAAGCGGACTGCTGAAAATTGCTATACTCTAAAGCAGTCACGACTCCCTAAAGAACAATTCACAAACTCTATTTTAAACAGATCCATTCCTTCTAAAGTTAGTGAACTAATTTATTTTTATGGTTCTCAGGTTAGTCAAGGAGCCAACAGATTGGTCATCGATCAATCCAAGTGTGTTCAATATCCTATCAAGGACCTTGATCGTGAAACTGCTGAACAGTTGATGATTCATGTGGCAACTCCTACATGGGTTGTCAATGAGACAAGAGGCAACTTCATAGACATCAGTCTCTCCACTTTCGGAACAGGAAGTCATCTCTACCAAACTAAGCATAATCTTGTCATATTACTTGATATTGTTTGGGTTGATCACATGCTTAAGGACTTTAATTTTGTGCAAAGTGATGTTTTGGTCTTTAATAACCACAAATGTGCTATTATCATTGCTCATAATCATGTTAAGCACTTATGCACACAGCACATAGATATATGGCACCATCTCATATGTGATTTGATTGAAAATGAATATGCAGTCATTAAGCATGTCGCGACTAGAAGACAAACTGCTGTTATTGATATGAAGGAACTGTTTCACAAAGCTTTGAGACCCTCAGAAAGTCTCTCAGCATTTGTCTTCACTAAGCGCTGGTCGCGTGCCCGATTTAACTGAGATGTTTTTATTTGTTGAACTAACTGTCATGACTTACTTGCAGACCTGTTGGACAGTTGGTTCTGGAGCGTACTTAGAACTGCATTGATACACAGTGCACATCTTTCCCTCAGTTAAATCAGTGAAATCGAAGGATTTTGCAACGGGCAATTTTTGTTTTTAATTTGTTTTTATTATCTCTTTGACATGGACTTTGTCCACTTTTGCTACCTCATCACATCAAAAACAGAAGGATTGAGCATGAAAAGAAAAGAATGAGTGTGCAAAAGAGTTATGAAAAGAAAAGAACAAAGAGAGTATGAGCCAAAAGAAAAAGTGCTTCAAAAGAAAAAATATATGGAGGAAAAAGCTGCCTAAACTCAATGAATATGTGTGAAAGCATTCAATTCATATCTCACGGTCATCACAAAATTGAAAAGAGCTACGATATTTTACATAAAGTTGTGAGCGAAAGCTACCTCTGTGCAAAAGGCTCAAGTGTGTGTACATGGTGCAATTGTATTGTTTGAAAAGAGACATCTTGCAAAACGATTTTTGCCACTTTCAAATTCTCTTCCCTTCCATTTGTTTACCATATGAGAATTCACACACACACATTTTAATGTATTCATCTGGTTCATGAGTATTCTTCAGTTCTGGCTGTTTTATACTCAGTCTTACGGTCTGTCATGACAGGGTGTCTTGACATCCACTTACACCAGTTGAATCGGTACTCGGTGAGTTATGTGTAATTTGCTGAGTTACTTTCTGTTTGTTTCTTTTAATTTGAGTTTTAATTTATTCAGGTGCAAATTTTTATTTTTAATTTGATTTGTCTTTAAGCACGAGATGCTTAATTTCGGCATGTTTGTTTTTCCCGCCTATCTTTTGCCGCATTTTTGTAGAGATTGAGTTGCGTGTAATCTGTTGGAATCTTTCCTTGATTAGTCTTGGTAAGAGTCCTATCACTTATGGGAAGTTGTGGATAATGATTATGGAAGATATGATGTTAATTTGATTATATCTATTTATATGTCTTTCCCTCATATCTCATGCCATCCTTCACGGACACCACCTACACCTGATTCTGCATCTTTTCGTACATAGAGTCCAGTCCTGTCCGCAAACAGCAGAAACGGCCAGCTAAGTCCTCGTCTGATGAGGCCAACCAGTCTGGCGACAAGTCTGCTTCTGACGAAGGCAGTCAAGTCCAGTCTGAAAAAGCTGATGGAGGCTACGCCGTCCCTCCCAGAGTCCTACCGTCTGATGAGCCTTTCTGGGTGAAGAAGGCTATGTCCGATAGGTTCTACATGGCTAATGCCAAACTTAGGTATCCACTTCTTGCCCGACGCATTCCTGTTAATGAAGTCACTCTTCATGATGAATCTTATGGGGGTACGGGGGGTTATCGAGTTTTTGGAAGGGAGAGGTTTTCTTGAATCCACTCGCAAGGTACAACCGTTTGTAACCCAGATTGTGCACGAGTTTTATGCCAATCTGGATACTCAACTTGGCGTTCCAGGCTCAGCCAAGGAACATTCAACGTTTGTGAGGAACTACATCTTCCAGATTAGTCCTCAAATTCTTAACATGCAGTTGGGTTCTCCTAATGGGCAAACCGGTCGCGACTCCGAGCTGGAACTGGAGGAAGACTTGAACGCAGTTGCATCAACCATAACCGGCCGACCCATGAAGTAGCCCTAGAATGGAAATCTCCAGCGAGGTTCTCTTTCTCCTTGGTATGGTTTGCTCTACGGAATTATGGTAAGAAATCGGTTTCCCATGTCTCATACTTTTGCCGTAAGTCCTTTAACTACTTCAGTTTTGTTCCGAATTGGTTCGAATGCTCCCATTAATCTGGGGAAACAACTTGAAGCATTCGACCAAAAGATAAAGATGACCTTGGGCTATCCATCATTGATCTACCGCACGCTCACATCTCAAATGGATATCCGGGTCAAAAAGGATAAGATGACGCGCCGGCCCAATCCTTATCATGCCCCGAGTCACCTTGTTCAAGCTCTCCTTGGTTCTCCAATCAGGCGAAATGTCCTACCTGCTCGGGATAATGAAGCTGGACCATTTGTTCCCCAGGGCAGTCTCGACAACCTTCAGTCGCAATTAGCCCATGTGATTACGTTGCTGGAGTCCATGAACCAGTCACTTGCCCAATTAGCGGCCAAGCCTTGACTAGTTCGGGCAAAATGGGGGAGTAACAGAAAATGGAGAATGGGGGAGATTTTGAAGAATGGGGGGAGATTTTGAAGAATGGGGGAGACCTTCAAGGCTGCTGCTGTTTATCTTATGTTTTTATTTTTTAGTTTGTTTTTATTATTCCGCTTAAGAACAATTTTTATTAACTGCTTATTTTTTTAAATTGTTTTGCGGAGTGTTGCACTGCTGTTGCAACAAGTTTTTATTGCTGTTAAGACTTGTTAATTGATTTATGTGCCTATCTCTTACTAACTTGTTTTATTTCAGCATGTCTACATTTTCCTTGGATTTTAAAAGTGTTTTTGCCAAACAAGTCAATTGGGGGAGATTGTTACGACCGTAAGTCTAACACGTTTCAAACTTGATTGAACAGTCAGGACTGCCAGGTCCAACTCGATTTATTTCCTTGTTTGCAAAATTATTTTAAAGGAAAATTCTGGTTTTATTTTAGTTTGATTTATTTACTAAAATATTCGCTCTTGATTATATGGTAATTATCTTGTTTAAAGCGACTGAATATTTGAGTAAGTTTGTATATTTCACTTGATCTTATAGAATCTTATCTTATGGAAAGTTAATCTTTATCAAACTCTTTGTTTATATCCTTAAGTAATCTATTCCTTGTGGAGTTCTTATTCGTCTTCGGTGTGCAGATTCATGAAGATCATGAAGATCTTATCAAACGGAAACAAAGACTTATCAAAGGAAAAGACGCCTTATCAATGGAAAGATTCGAATATATTTGGAAAGATTCTGTCTCGACTGGATATGGAGACTGGCCGAGATTCTAGAGATCTTTCAAGGAGAGCTATCCTATAAATAGTATAAATCCTAGGAATCAATGTAGAACACTCGTGTAACAAAATATACATCATTAGGTGTTCCGCTTTTATTTTGATTTCTTAGTTTTCATCTCTTGAATCAATTCAAGAACGTGACAAGCTGACGAGAGTTGAAGGGAGCTCAACAGGAAAGGATTGCGCCAGTTAGAGGGATCTATACGTGCGTGCAGTTCGCTTGGAAGCTTGCTCATAAGAAGACCACTACGGGAGTTTTGGTCTTACGGGTCAAACGGAGTAGACGCGGAAAAGGGTCATGTGGTATCAACATTAGAGGGATTCGGTGTTAGAGTAAAACCATTAGGTGTAATAACTTTTGTCCGTTGAAAGAAGTTTTTCTCAGGCGAAAGCCTCGTGGATGTAGGAAATAGTCCGAACCACGTTAAAATCTGCTGTCTTACTTTACTGTCTTATATACCTGTCTAGACTAGGTATCGCAACTACTGCTGAAAACGTAAAGAATTAGACTGAAAGATCTATCAGAAATAAACATAAAAACACCAATGAAATAAACCATAGTCTTTAATAAAATAAACTTAAGCAAATATTTCATCCAAACAAACGTACAGGAATAGAAAGCATTATCCAAATCAACAAAACAGAATTCAAGTGTATAAATATTTAAAGAACATCAAACCAAGCACAACTTTGATCGTCGTTCCTTCTCCATTTTCTCTGATCTCTACTTCTCTTCCAAATGTTCGACCCCGAGACTATTCTCTAAAGGTGTGCACCAGCCTCTCTATTCTCTAAACTACTCTTGCTTCTACAGGCTGCTCTCTTTTCGAGAGGTTTTTGTTTTCCCATCTGTATCATCTAGGTCTCGGAAAGTCTCACTCTTTAACTCTTCTCAAATCCTAATTTTCCAAGTCAAAGAGATTTCTAAGTGGTCGCTTTCAATCGCATGCGGTGGCTGTTGTAATTAGGGTTGCATCATCTTCAGCCAGAAGCGATCACTTTCAGTTCTTCTTCAATGCAATGCGATATCTTTCAATAAGCGATTTCTCTTCTTTGTATTCCTTCGCTTTCCCACTCGCATGATTTGCCCAGAATTCCTCTTTTTAGCTTTTTTTTTATCCAAGTGAAAATACTTAAAACAATCAAGGAACATGCAATAAAATGGCCTATTTGATCTGTGAATAATGGGTTCAAAATGGATTCAGCAGTATGTTCATTTGATATGTTGAAAATAGTGTTGCGTATAGATTTCTTGTTCTAAAAAGTGATGTGCTTGATTGTAATACTATTGTTGAGACAAAATGAATTTTTTGAGAATATTTTTCCTTTGAAAACTGTGGTTATTTTTCATGCACCTGACAAAAATAATTTTCAAAACTCTTTTGAGGAGTTGAGGAGTAAAAGGCAAAGAAAACAAACTTCTTATGGGAATGATTTTTATACTTATCATGTTAAAAATGATACTTTAACTTTTTATGCTTCTCTTTCTTCTACTGATTCTAGCTTTTGGAAGGGAAACAATTAAAACCAAAATCATTCTATTAATCAAAATAAAACCTGGATTTTAGTTGATTTACCACCCGATGCATAACCAATTGGTTGTAAATTGATTTCTAAAAGAAAATTAAATCCAATGGTTTGATTGAAAAATATAAAGCTAGATTGGTTGCAAAAGGTTTTTCTCAAAAACAAAATATTGATTATTTTGACAATTTTGCTCTCGTGGCTAAATTTCTTCTATTAGAGTTTTAATTGCATAAACTTCCATTTTTATAATTTTCTTATTCATAAATAGATGTTAAAACTTCTTTTTTAATTGGTGATTTGGAAGAAGAAATTTATATGACACAACCAGAGGGTAGTGTTATTTCTGGTCAAGAAAATAAAGTTTGCAAACTTCTTAAATCTTTGTATGGTTTAAAATGAGCTCATAAAAGGTGGCCTAATAAATTTGACCAAGTGTTAATAACTGGTGGATTTTTCTCAATTGATGTTGACAAATGTGTTTATACTAAACGTATTGATGGTGAATGTGTCATTATTTGCCTATATGTGGATGACATGTTTATTTTTGGAACTTGTCTTAGTATATAATACATGAAACAAAATATTTTCTTGCTTCTAAATTTGATATGAAAGATTTGGGAGAAACAAATGTAAAAATCATATGGAAGAGCGATAGTATAATGCAATCACAAGAACATTAAGTTGAGAAACTCACACCAGTGAGTACCCCTTATGATGCTAATACTCAATTAATGAAAAATAGAGGGGATCCTGTTGGACAATCTGAGTATGATCAAATAATTGGGAGTTTGATGCATTTAATGAATTTCGCTCGACTTGACATAGCATATGTTGTGCGCAGATTGAGTAGATATACACATGATCCCAACTGTGATTAGTGGGTTGCCATAGTAAGGCTAATGAAATATTTGAAAGGAACCATGAACTATGTTTCCTCCGGTTTAGAAGGATACAGCTATGCGGTTTCAAATTCATATGAGATAAAACCCACTAGTGGTTATGTGTTTATACTAGTAGGTGGTGCAATTGCTTTGAAATTATCTAAGTAAATAATTATTGTTAGATCCACTATGGAATTAGAGATTATAGCTCTAAAACTAGTTGGCAATGAATATGAGTAGTTGAAAAACATTTTAGCTAGTATTCCTGTGATTGTCAAGTAGCAATAGCTATTGCAAAGAATAAAACTTTCAAAGGTAAAAATAGACATATTCGTCTGAGACATTATGTGGTTAAGCAGCTGCAAAAAGATGGAGTTATTTCCATTGTTTATGTTAAGCCATAAGTGAATTGGGCCGATCTTCTAACTAAACCATTGGGAGGGAAATTAATCTTTGAAACATCGAGGGGAATGTGATTTCATCAATTTGAAAATTAATTATATGGTATCCCGACCTTTGTGACTGGAGATCCCATGACTTAGGTTTATATGGGTAATAACAAATCATATGTTAATTTTGCTACCGTTATATTTTTTTCTTTCTATTCCTATGATGTAAGTTGTGCTAGAATGTAATTAATGAGAGGTTGAGTTGATAGCTCTTAATGAATTTCATATTCCTTACGGATGGTGTATATAATTGCAGTATATGCTTGATGAAATAAACTATAGAAGTGTGGAGTGGGGCCGCTCCTATGAGATTGTGGCATAATCTCTAGAGAACTTATGAAATTCCAGGCGCGCGCATGGCCTATTGGCGCAGAAACGCGGCTTACAGTAGAATTTAAGATGTATGATGTGATTGATAAAACTCCTAACTCGTAATCATGATTATTTTTGTTCATAGAAGTTTTAATACTCCATCAAGTAGTTCAGTGAGTTACATAAATATGCACCATATTTCGGTACTGTCGCGTCATAATATTCGATACAATACCACGAGCGTATTTCGGATTATTTTGTCACGACAGCATCATTATTTTTCAATGCAAAATTACAATTTAAGGCAAAACTCAAAATTAGGCCCAAGCAGGCCCAATTTTGAGTTATTTCAGGGCCCAATTCGAGCTATTTTTAGGCCCATTCGAGTTATTTAAACAAGTCATTCGAACTATTTTAATAGGTCATTCGAGTTATTCCCAAATAGCTCTAATTCGACTTATTTCAACTCATAGTCCTACTTGGACTGCAATTCTAGCTGAATAAGGACTCTTATTACTATATAAAGGGGTCCATTCCTCATTCCAAGGTATGTTTTCATAATTTCCAAGCCCTAAGCTCGAGTTATATAAGTCGACCCCAACCTATTCGTAAGTTTCATTTGACTTATCCCAAATAGATCGAGTTCGACCTATTTTGCACGCAGTTCGAGTTGTTTTAACTGCCTAACTCGACTTGTTTTGACCAGTTCATTCGACTTATTCTCGTGTTCTAATTCGACTTATTGCTTTATTCAACTTAAACACTTATTTCGACTTGTTTCGTTCGAACTCAAAAGCTGCTTAAGGATCCAGCAGGGACTGAAGCAGTCTAACGTGGAGTGTTGACAAGTACCAAAATACCTCACATCATATATTATCATTCTAAATTTGGTTCATAATTCAAAAGACACCAAATTTATTACATTATACATATATGTGTCGTTTCCCAGTATTAAATTACGTTTCAAAAAATATTTTAAAATATGTGGGAGATTGTTGAATATATTCAATATTTTGCATATATATTACCGTTGAATATATTTAACTATTTCATATATACCCCCATATCGTGTTCTAACTAAATTTCTATATTGTTTTGCAAACGCTTATAACATTCAAACACATTTCAATGATTATCTTTTTCAAAGTTTTACGGAATGCGCGTTAGTGGAGAAGGTGCATAATTTGAAGTTTAAAAATTATTATCTCTATAAATTAGAGTTGTGAGTTGCTGGAATCAGATATATCTACTTTCATTATATTTTATACTATCTATTTCCTATTAATTTAGAAGTTTTTTTCTATCCTAAGGATTTCAAATAAATCCTTAAGGACAATACTTGCACGGCTCAAAATTTTATTTCTTTTTCTTATTATTAATTTATAAATTCACCGACACTTCATATGCCCAAGATCAACTGACTTGCAGTTTTAGGTCTAACAAGTAACAACTTACGGACATGCCCCCTTTGCTAAATAATGCTTTCTCAATAAATTCATAAACTCATTTGAAAAAGATATTCGCGTTAAGAGACAATATGCTTTAAAAGTCTGATAGAGAAGAAAACTTGATTTTGAATTTCACACACCACTTATTTAATAAACATATATAGTTCAACATGCTATGCTTTAAATAAAAGGGATAATTACAGCTACACCCCCTGAGGTTTGGTGTAATTACACATACCTCCCCTGTGGTTTGAGAAATTACACATACCTCCCCTGAGGTTTGAAACCTTACACATACCTCCCCTCTTAAATTTAAGGGTTGTTTGGGTGTAAGTTATGATAAAATTATGCTTATTATACTTACACCCCTAAAGTTTGGTATATTTATAAAAGTAATCCTTGATGTTAGAAAAATTAAAATTAAATACTCCAAAAGGTTTTATAAACTATTATATTATTACCTACAAATATTAAAAGTATTTAAATTTAAATTTAAAAATAAGTTAATCTAATCCAAAATATATTTTTGAATCAAAACACGTAACTTTTAGTTTTTTTCTTTAAAACAATTCCCGTAAATCTCAGTCAAAACTTAACTAACTACTCATCTTTGTGTCTTTGTTCTCGTTATAATTTTAAACTAACAACTATTTTAGTAATAGAAGAAGATAAAACACCGAAAATTGGTTTCACTAAATATAGTGCATTTAGGTTGTTTATTTTGTCAAAAAGTTCAACAAACCTTGCTACCTAAAACCAGTGACCATGTCTGATCCAAGAATGATAATTCTATTGTCACTGTTGCTGGTAATTTTGTCATCATTCTTCATTTTTTAAAATGGGTTATGAAAATCTTGATTATTTCTGTTATATTTGTTAATTTTCATTGAAAATGAGAGTTTTTACAATTGAATTTTCTATTTCTTGTCTTTTTTTTTTCGGAGATTGCACAGATATTTATTATTTGGTAAAATGCTTCTTTTTTGTTGTGATAAACTGAAATTTCTGTGGGCACGCGTAATAGTATTTAATATGGAACTATAATGAAATTTATGAGATTATTAAAAGTAAAACAAAAATGAAGAAATAAAAAAACAAACAAAAACAAGAAATTAAATATGTTTACAAAATAATAAAAATATTAAGATTAGATTAAATTTTAAAAATAATTTAAATACTTTTTATATTTTTGGTTAGTCATATAGTAGTTTTTAAAATTATTTGGAGTATTTAATTTTAATTTTTCTAACATCAAGGATTACTTTTACAAATATACCAAACTTTAGGGGTGTAAGCATAATAAGCATAATTTTATCATAACTTAAACCCAAACAACCCTTAAGTTGTAGAGGGGAGGTATGTGTAAGGTTTCAAACCTCAGGGGAGGTATGTGTAATTTCTCAAACCACAGGGGAGGTATGTGTAATTACACCAAACCTCAGGGGGTGTAGCTGTAATTATCCCTAAATAAAATGATACCTGAAAGTTCACGGACTCGCTAGAGATAGAGTTCCCCCTGATTTCAAGACTAAGGTTTAAGATTGAGCTTCTATATGAGGTCGTTCAATGCTAGATTTTTATTTACCCTATTCATTATTTTAATAAAGATTCTATAGTTTTACATCTACAAATAATTTAGCATGCACGTAAGATTCTCCAAACGATCAGTCAATATTTACAAAAGAAAAGTCAGGCGTATATATAATGCGGAAAATAGTGGAAAGTCAGAAAGCTATTACAAATTCGAGTAGGAATTTCTGATGTAGCTTTCCTTGCCAGATAAGGATTTTCTTTCTCAAAATGTTGATAAAAATCATTGAGATAGGATGAATCCAACAAACACGCAACAAACATTTGAACTCTTTATTCATATGGGGATCTTCTTCGTAACAATTTATAAACGTTTATGTTATTATTAAATGAGCTCACTAGTTTTTTCACAAAATCTGCATCATTTTTCCAGAAAAAGAAAAATGTAAGTTGTGCCAGAGACTAGCAATAACACATGCAACATGTTCCATCAAAAATCAAATTTATGATGGAGCAAGCCAAAATCCAAATCAACTAATCCAGGTTCAAGCATGTTAACATAAGAAAAGTAGTGCAAGACTAGAGTTACCGATATCTCATTTCTGTTTTATATTCGACTTGTATACTACAACAAAATATTTTTCGGGCTTCTGCCATTATTAATTTTTTTTTTAAAATGAAAAGAAAATAGATGAGAACATCGCAAGCATCGTTATTAGTATTCCCGGAGCTTCATCTATTTAACCCACCAAATGAAATATCAAAAATATGCTATATTCTTATTTATGATTTTACTCGAGAACAGACAGTGCACATTAGACTAATATTCAAAACATATTCTCGAATTCTAATGAGCATACACATTTTTATAAAATATAACATACTCTCACAACATAAGAAGCTTTTTTTTTCTCCACATAAATCATAACCTATATTTTGAAAGTAAAACCATAAATCCAGATGACTGAAATCCATAAATAGATAACTAGAAAGCAGTGTAGAAAATCATCCAGCTGTGTGAATTCCTGTATGATACAAAACAAAATTTCAAATCAACAGTTGAAAAAGGAAATCTGTTTGTTCTAATGACTTGACTTAGACGAGGGAACCATACTAGATGCTTGAAAAAGTAAAAAAAAAAAAAACAAAATAAAATAAAGGGTCAATAGCAATCTCCCCCCTATCGTTTGGGCCGTTTTGCGATGTCCTCCCTATCGTTTCAGAAGTTAGACTTTCCCCCCTAACGTTTTATAAGTTTTGCGACTTGCCCCCTGGACCGTTGACCGGCGGAATATTCCACCGGAGATTCCAAAACGTGCCCAGCACGTGCCCGGCGAAAGGGGATTTTCGTCCGACCACTTTTAACTACACCCCCCTAACCTTTGGTAACCAACGTTTCCCCCCCTAACGTTTATGAGTTAGACATTGCCCCCTAACGTTTGCACAAAATGAGCAGAGTGCCCCCTAACGTTTGGCAAAGTTAAGCAGATTGCCCCCTAACTCATAAAGTAATATTTTCTTTGTGCAACATATTAAATATTAATATTACGAAAGGTAAAAGAATAATCATTAAATTTCTTAAAGTTATAATATACTTATAGTTTCAAAATCATAAAGAAAAAAAGAGACGGTTTTCACAATTAATTACTTAATATGAAAAGAAGAAATAAAATATTTTTTTCTTTCTTAAGTTTTTCCATCATTATTCATGTATTATTATTATTAGGGATAATTACAGTAACACCCCCAAAAAGCTTTGTGTAATTACAGAGACCACCCTTGCGGTTTGAGAAATCACAGAGACCACCCCTGAGGTTTAAAACTTACAGAAACCTCCCGTCTACAACTTAAGGGTTGTTTGGGTGTCATTTATAATAATATTATGCATATCATACTTAAGATCCCTCAAATTTGGTATAACTATATAATAATTTTTTAAGTTTTGATGAATCAAAAAAATACTCCAATAAATTTAGAAACTACTATATTATTAACTAAAAGAATAAAATTAATCATAATACACTTTTCAAATCTAAAAATAAGTTCTAACATTTAATCCAAAATATATTTTGAATCAAAATATTTAATTTTTTGTTGTTTTCTTTTTCTCAAGAAATTTCAGTCCAATCTTAACTAACTACTCATCTTTATGCCAATCTCCTCTTTGCAATAGTAAACTAACAATTATTTCGGCAGAGAAATAATACATAAACTATTTTTTTTTTTCAAAAAATTGAGAAGAAGAACACTCCAAAAAGGTAGAAACTCCAACAAAGACAATGCATTTAGCTTGCTTGCTTTGTCAAAAAGTTCATGTTCAAAGATAATATACTCTTGTCACTGTTGCTGGCAACTTTTTCATCATTCTTCATATCTTAAAATGGGTTGTGAAAATCTTGATTATTTCTATTGTTTTTGTAAATTTCATTGAGAAGGAGAATTTTCGCAATTGAGTTTTCTACTTCTTATCTTATTGGTTTTGGAGATTGGATGGAGATGTTATTTTTGTACCAACTGCCTCTGTTTTTGTTGTGATAACCTAAAGATTTTGTGGTCACAATAGTAATAATATTCAATACAGAACCGTGATAGAATTCACGAGACTGTTAAAAGTAAAACAAAAACAAAAACGTAAAATAAGAAATTAATTTTTTTTATGAAATAAAAATATTTTAAAATTTAATTTAAATATTTTTGTATTTCTATTTAGTAATATAGTAGCTTCTATAATTATTTGGAGTATTTATTATTGTTATTTTTCAAACGTCAAAGATTTTTTTTCATAATTTACCAAACTTAAGGATTTAAGTGTAATAACCATAATAGCATCATAAATGACAGGGTTAAACAACCTTTAAGTTGTGAATGGATGTTTTTAAAAGTTTTTAAACGTCAGGGGCGATCTCTGTAATTTTTCAAACCACATGGGTATTCTCTGTAATTACACCAAACCACAGGGGATGTTAGTGTAATTATCCCTTATTATTATTATATTTTGATAGAAATTTCAGTTGATAAATCAATTTTTTAAGACCAAGTAAAATTAAGTCCTCATTATTTTCATCATCTTCACCAATGCTATTTTATTACAAGGAGCATTAATTCTTTAAATTACGGAAGATGTTTGTTGTAAGGACCTTTCTAGAAAATAGTTGAATTTTGGGGGGAAGAAAATACAAATTGAAGTATTTATTTTGTAGCATAATGTCGACAAATAAAAAAAGTGAAATGGTGCTATCGTCACTCTTCTTTTAATTTTATTCAAAATTAGACCCAAATGTGCTAAAGTTTTCTCTTTTTATCTGGTAGCCAAGAATACTCTAGGGATCGTAAGAAAACAGCCATCGTACATTGATCGAGGGACCCTATTGATACAACAATCATGTATAAGAATCGTTCATCATAAAAAATATATATCATATTTAAAAATCAAAAAGGTTAATAAGAATCAACTTTGCTAGATAAGTAAATCAGAATTTTTGTTTAAGAATTGTTCATTTTCTTCTAAACAATAATTCGACATTTAAGGAAAAAGACCCAAAAAATAAGATAGTAAAACATAAAACTATAAGATTTTATTTTCTCAATCTTTTCATTTGATATAGACAGCATTAGTCGAGGTGGCAAACGAGCAGGTTGGATACATTAACGGGTCATAACATGTCATAAATAAAAAGTGACTCATCCATTAAGAACACATTAATAACGGATTGGTAACAGGTTGAGTCATAAATGAATTAAGTAAATCCATCAACCTACTAGTAACTCATTTTAATAATAACCCACCTATTAGCCAACCTACCAATCTAACCCCCACCCGATTCAAAATTACCTTAAAAACCACTCACTACACCTAAATAACCTAAATCACCCTAGAAGAAAACACACATCACCGAAATCATCTAACAACAAACTCTATACCCAAACCATCTAAAAGACGCATACTTACACATAATCACCTAGAAGATACCCACTAGACCTTAAAAAACAATTGGGACACTCAAATCCCCTAGAAAACCACAAATTACACCTACAACATACAATATACCTAAAACATACATTACACCTAATCACCTAAAAAATCTCGCCATACCCCTAACATTCTACAACATAATGAAAAATCATCTTAAAACACATTACATATAATTACCTTAAAACACGCGCTACAACTAAAAAGACATAGAGCACATGACTCGCCCAAAAAATACATACTACACATAAATATACACAACACGTACTACATCTAAAACACTCAGTACATGCACTGCATTAAAAAATGCACTTCATATAAAATACTTGGCACCTAAAGCACCTAAGAAACACACACTACTCCTAAATCAACCAAATACAAACTACACCTAATTACTTAAATATCACACACTCTACCTAAAACACTTAAAACCACACACTATACTTGAGATACCTAACCCATTCACCTCACGTTCCCCACCTAAATTACCTAATACACACAATATATACCTGAAACATATAGTAATGCGCTACACATGAAACACACATCACACTTAATACAAATATTATGCCTAAATTACATAAAAAAATAAAATATGTAAAGATCAATGTGACGTTATGTGAACTTATTAACAAAATATCATAGACACCATCCCTCATTGATGGGTAATTTTAGGCCAAAGTTGTTCACCGGAATTTGTGTCCTAGCTGCAAATACCAACTAGATTTGAACTTATAATATTTTGATGAAGTAAAATGACTAAAACGAAAAGTGTTGGTATTTGCAGACACTTTATAGACACTTTAATGATTAAATAAAACACTTTTTCCTTTATTTGTGTCCCCGAATTGGTGATTATGTAAAATCACAGATTGCTCCTCCAACCAACTTCCAGAATGTAAGGGAAAGATATAACTGCATAACTGGTAGGTGGCGAACATTTGTGATCACCTGCATTGTCACTTTTCTCATCTTCATATATTTTTATTAAGAAGGAAGACATCCTCATATATATTTTGCATACCAGCTAGTTCTGATATCAACAAGTAAATGAACTATGCAATTTTTCTTTTATTCTTCATATTGATTTATACCAAATCAAGGATAATGTAAAGTTATAAAGACTTTATTAATTATCTTTAAACATGTAATCCGAACTGCAAAACCTAAAAGCATTGAAGAGTTTAGTCGAGAGACCTGTGAAATCCTCCACTCATTGTGGTTTAAGAGTAAAATTCCTAGTAACACACTTCACAATTTCAGATGCAAATACTTGATCAGAAGCAAAAGATAATCTCAGCACGAAGCACAATAATCCAAAACATGGTGACAAAGCTTGTGACTTCAAAGTAGAGTACAATATTTTATACATATAGCTCAAGCACAATACCTTTAAGTGACAACGACATGATGACGCATTACTTGAACTCCTTGGTAAGAACCAAAAAGAGAAACCTATTTAAGTTGGATACGACAAGAAAGAATAAATATATTTAAGGAACTATCTCACCAGCTTTTGAATTTCAGCTGTCGTGATAAATTCCCTTTAGTTGGAATCAAAAAGTGTTCAAAACATTCTTGTAAGTTTATTAGGAGGATGATTCTTCAGCAGCAAAACACACCGGGGCAACAACACATCGAGCGCACACACTTGCTATTAACTCATATGATAACTCATGCTATTTCCTCACCATTGTGGATGACTACAGTATATTTACATGGATATTTCTCATGTCTACTAAGAGTCAAGCTAGGTGATTAGTTCAGCAGTTCTTCAGATTGTTAAGACACAATTTGACACTACTATTAAGTGTCTAAGGTCTGATCAAGGCCAAGAGTTCAAGATGCAGAAGTTCATTGATTCTCTTGGTACTATTCATTAGCAGAGTTGCATTTATACTCCACAGCAGAACTCAGTTATAGAACGCAAGCATAGGCATTTGTGTGAGGTTGCTCGTTCTCTTCGATTCAAGCTGCACTTCCACTTTCTTTTTGGAGTTTTTGTGTTCTCACAGCTGCTTATCTCATCAATAGAACTCCAACTCCAAATTTACAGAACATGACTCATTTCATCAATTTTATGGGAAAGCACCTTCTTATGCTCACTTGAAGTCTTTGGATGCCTTTGTTATGCTTCATCTGTCCCTGTGCATCGTCACAAGTTTGCTCCTCGTGCTCATAAGTGCATATTTGTTGGGTATCCTGCTAACATGAAGGCATACAGGCTTTATGACCTGGAATCATGTTCTTTCATTGTTTCCGGAGATGGTGTTTTTCATGAAACTCAGTTTGCCTTTTCTGAGTCTTCTGGCACATCTCTCTTGTTTCCTCCTCCCTTGGATACTTTTTTTGAGGATGATTCTTCAGAAGTTGTTGATGAGGGGCATCAACAACCACAACAGCAACCAACATAGGAGATTTCTTTAACACATGAGGTTTCAGAAACTCCTCCACTGGCTTCAGAAGCAGCTTTTGATGATATTTCTAAACACACTGCAGAAGTGATTCTTCAGCAGCAAACACACAGTCTTCCAGTATCCAGGAGGTCTTCATGGGTGGTACAACCTCCTGCTTACTTGAAAGATTTTCGTTGCAGCAACCATCTGAGTTATAACCATGTTCTTCATGCTGATCTTAAGTATACAATGGCCATTTCCACTGACATAGAGCCTCAGTCTTATAAGCAAGCTGTAACTGATAGTAGGTGGTGTGATGCTATGCAAGCTAAGTTGCAAGCTTTGGAATCTTCTCACACATGGAATATACAACAGTTACCTTCTAACAAAAAGGCCATTGGATGTAGATGGGTGTACAAGATCAAAGGGAATGCAGATGGTTCGGTTGAAAGATTCAAAGCAAGACTTGTAGCTAAAGGCTATACACAACAAGAGGGTATGGATTTCTTTGATACTTTGTCTCGTGTGATAAGATCACAACTGTGAGGTGTTTGTTGGCTTTAGCTTCAGCTAATGGTTGGCCTTTATTTCAAATGGATGTAAACAATGCTTTCTTGTATGGTGATATGTCTCTTCCACTTGGTTTAGATGTTGCGAAAGGGATGGTTTGTAGACTTAGAAAGTCTCTCTATGGGCTTAAACAAGCCTCTAGACAATGGAATCACAAACTCACTTCTGTGATCTCTAAGCATGGTTATATGCAGTCACATAATGACCACTCTTTATTCATCAAAAGACAGGATCATAAGCTCACTTTCTTACTGGTGTATGTAGATGATCTGATCATCTCAGGGAATGATCAGAAAGAGATTGATTCTCGTAAGGCTTATCTTCGGTCTCATTTCAAATTGAAAGACCTTGGGATATTGAAGTTCTTTCTTGGCACTGAAGTTGCTAGGAATGCAGTTGGCATACATATTAATCAAAGGAAATATGCACGTGAGATTTTGAATGATTGTGCACAACTTGGAGGTAAACCGGTTAAAACTCCCATTGATCCCAACTGGAAGTTGAGTAAAGGTGGTGGTGAAGCCTTGGAGAATGCTACTGAATACAGAAGGTTGTTTGAGCGTTTGTTGTATCTTACAGTCACCAGACCTCATATCACTTTTGATGTTCAAACACTCAGTCAATACCTTGAATCTCCCACTACTGCTCACATGAGGCAGCAGTTAGAGTGGTTAGATACATTCAGCAGGCTCCTGGTGGACAAGGTGTTTCTATCCTTTCTACTAATGATATCCATCTTAAAGGGTTTTGTGATGCTGATTGGGCAGCATGCACTGATACAAGAAGGTCTGTCACAGGTCATTGTGTTTTCCTTGGTGAATCAATGATCTCTTGGAAGTCTAAGAAGCAGCACACTGTATCCAGGTCATCTGCTGAGGCAGAATACAGGTCCATGGCTTCTGTGGTATGTGAACTGATTTGGTTGAAAAGATTACTTGCAGATTTTGGATTCAATCATCATCAACCAGCTCTGTTGTTCTGTGACAATTCAGCAGCTATCCACATTGCCTCTAACCCGGTTTTCCATGAGGGAACCAAGCACATTGAGCTTGATTGTCACCTGGTCAGAGAACACTTGCAAGCTGGTTTATTCAAAGTTTTCCACCTTAGTACACACAAGCAGGTTGCAAACATTTTTACTAAGGCTTTGGGTTTTGGTTAGTTCAAAACTCTTGTATCCAAGATGGGAGTATCTCATCTATACTCTCATCTTGAGAAGGGCGTATCAGTAGGATGATTCTTCAGCAGCAAAACACACAGGGGCAGCAACACATCGAGCACACACACTTGCCAGCTCATTTCCCGCCAATAGTTAGTTAGGCTGTTAGCTGTTAGTTTGTTGAGTTTGTTACATTTTTCGTAATGCTATAAATAGCAGCTAGCTAGGTCATTCTGTACTTACGAAAACACTTCTCATTTGTTCGTTATCTGAATAATATGGATCTCAATTTTGCTTCTATGTTCATCATCTTCGATCTCCTCATGATCATCAAATCTACTCACTCTATCAAACTTTCGGGATCTTGTAATCTTTCCCGTATTTTTTCGCAGAAAGATTCTACTGGGTCTTGTATCCCTGCGCAACGACAAAGTTGTTAGAAATTATTTAAACCTGAACACCTGAAGTTCACTTTATTAGATGGTTCTTGTAGCCATCCACATAAAGATTCATATTCTACGAAAGAGAATCTTAAATGTGATCTTCATTCTTGATTTTCATAAGAATCTATCATGGTATATTTTCTAAGATTTTTAACAAGAGCTTGTCAGAATTAAAAAACATCTAACTAATTATAAATGAAAAAGGAAAAAAACATAATGACTTTAACATTAACTTCAGTTAATAATAGATAATGAAAATAAGAATCTAAAGCAAACAGAAGCAATGTGAGACGTCCCGCACGTCTCCGGGCCAATCTGCCGCACAGACGGGCACACCGGGCGACAGACGGGGCGCACACGAGACCGGCACGCGGGCTGCCAAGCCGCGCGCGCGCGCCAAGCAGGTGGAACGCACATCAGGCGCACACCTTGCGCCCATGGAACGCACAGACGCGCACATGGAGCGCACATCCGCGCAGGACATGCACATCCCGCGCGCGCCATGAGCGCACGGATCGCACACGGAGGCTGTCTGGGGCAGTTTTGCTATTTTGTACAGTTTAGGGACTATCATGTAAATATTGTTTCTAGAAGTCTCTAGGACTGTTTAGAACACTTTAGAAGAGCCTAGAAAGGCCTTGTACATACCAAGTTTGTGTAGAATAGTTTGGAGAGTTGTAGAACCTTGTAGAAGGCCAATCTTAGCCGTCCGATCAAAACGATCACAACCGTCCGTTGAGGTTGGACATGTATATATATAGGGGCCTTGGAGTCATTTGTAACCAACAAGTTTTGAGTAAGAGTTCAAGCTTTTATTGCCTACTATCTCTTTCCTCTCTTTATCCTCTAGCAACCTTTAGTTTGAGTGAATCAAGGCTGACTTGCTAGGCATACAGGGTGTCTGTAAGGCCGCACGTTCTAAGTTTCGGGTGATCAAGTCTTAGCACGTGACACGTGGTATCAGAGCCACGTCGAGTGGCTTTGTTGCTTCCGCTTAGTGATCAAGGTTGCTGCACACTTTGGGACACGAAGACTAAGAGATGTCGGGCACATCTGAGCAAGCCATGCTGGCGACAGACAGGGTGACAAGGGGAGGACGGAGGGGCCGTCAAGCGTCACAAGAGCCTGTTGGGGAGCCGCCGGTCGATGCTGGCCAAGCCATGGAAGCACGCCTGCGTAGGGTAGAGGAGGCCCTGCTCGAGGCAAACCACACGTTCGACGATCTTATCGACCGTGTGAAGAAGATTGAGGCCAAGGATGTGGAAGACTTGGCCGAGCGGTGCACATCGTTGGAAAACCAGGTACTCACTACTATCAACTCTATTTCCTTCGATGTGCAATCGTTTAAAGACTCGATGGCTGAGTTGCATGAGGAGTTCAAGGCCATCAAGGAGGACATGGCCCTGCGCAAGCGAGCAGTAGCCATGCCGGCCGAGTCACACGGCCCGGCACCATCGAGGGTCAACGTTCCGAGGCCAAAGCCTTACAATGGGGTAAGGAACGCTCGCGATCTTGATAATTTCCTTTACAACATAGAAATGTACTTTGCTGCCGCTAACGTACAGGATGCCGAGACTCGGTTGTGCACCGTTCCACTGTACTTGACCGATGTTGCTATGCTTTGGTGGAGACGGCGCCAAACCGATATTGAAAGGGGCTTATGCACGATTGCCACTTGGGAGGATTTCGTTGCGGAACTCAAGAGGCAATTCTACCCCGAGAACGTGGAGTATGAGGCTCGGGGCCGATTGCGGCGTCTAACACACCGCAATGCTATTCGGGACTACGTCAAGGAGTTTCAAGAGGTCGTGCTCAAGATACCGGACTTATCGGACAAGGATGCCTTGTTCGCTTTTATGGATGGACTTAAGCCGTGGGCGAGGCAAGAACTACAACGCCGAAATGTCCAAGACCTTGCCTCGGCCATTGCCGCTGCCGAGAGTATGATCGAGTTCCGAACTGCGTCCGAAGGGAGCAAGGACAATAAGCAGAAGGGACGCCGGGAGGACAACAAGGGTAAAGGTGGGGGAGCAAGCACCGGCTCGCGCCCACAACAGTCCCAACAAAAGTCAGGTACGCATAAGCCTAGTTCATTCAAGTCAGGGACGTCGGAACAATCTGTTAACAGGAGCTCGGAGGAACGTCCCAAGGCGAAGGGATGCTTCTTATACGGGAGCTTTAGTCACCGCATAGCGGATTGCCCACAGAGGGGCAAGATGGCCGCTTTGTTGCAGCAAGTGGAGGAGCCAGCTGCTGCCGAGGAGGATGCGCAAATGGGGTCTTTGCGTCTCCTCAATGCCGTCAAGGCTCGGGTGGAGCCAACGAAGGGCCCTCGGAAGGGGTCGTTGTTCGTGACTGCCTCAATCCAAGGCCGAGAGGTGAAAGCCTTGGTGGACTGTGGGGCAACACACAACTTCATGAAGGATGCCGTAGCCAAGAGACTTGGGCTACATGTCACGCCGACTAATGGGGCGATGAAGTCGGTGAATACAAAGGCCAAGCCGATCGTGGGGATTGCCAAGGCCGTGAAGACCAAGATTGGGGAATGGCAAGGGGTCGTTTCCTTTACAGTCGTGCCAATGGACGACTATGACATGGTGCTCGGGGTTGAGTGGCAAGATGAGGTACGGGCGTGTATTGTACCTTTTTCGAACTCACTATTTATACTTGATGAGCAGGCACCATGCACTATACCGGTCACAAGGGAGACCAAGTGTGTAAAGACACTTTCGGCGATGCAATTCGCCAAGGGACTGAAGAAGGACGAGTCCTTCGCCGTCATTCCAATGCCAGATGACGGGCCGGCAACAAAGCATGTGGGCGAGGTGCTGAAGGAGATTCAAGCCGTCCTCAAGGAGTTTGAGGATATTATGCCGAACGAGTTGCCGAAAAGGCTTCCGCCTCGAAGGGACGTGGACCATAAGATCTATCTTGTGGCGGATGCCAACCCGCCGTCCCGCACGCCTTATCGAATGGCACCTCCGGAGTTGGAGGAACTGAGGAAGCAAATCAAGGAGCTGTTGGAGGCGGGCATGATCCAACCATCTAAGTCACCATACGGGGCGCCGGTGTTGTTTCAAAGGAAGCACGACGGGTCGTTGCGGATGTGTGTGGACTATCGGGCGTTGAACAAGTTAACCGTCCGCAACCGCTACCCCATTCCGCTCATTGGGGAGCTCTTCGATCAACTTGGAGGGGCCAAGTTGTTCTCAAAGATCGATCTTCGGTCGGGATATTGGCAAGTGAGGATTGCCGCGGGCGACGAACCGAAGACGGCGATGGTCACAAGGTACGGATCTTATGAATTTTTGGTTATGCCGTTTGGCCTCACGAATGCACCAGCGACGTTTTGCACTTTGATGAATAAAGTGTTGGGGCCTTTCTTGGATAAATTTGTTGTCGTGTACCTTGATGACATTGTCATTTACTCATCCTCGTTGGAGGAACATGTTGAGCACTTGAGGCAGGTTTTTCAAGCTCTTGGGGAGAACGAGCTTTATATAAAGTTGGAGAAGTGCTCATTTGCCCAAGATGAGGTGACGTTCTTAGGGCATCGAATCAAGCAGGGGCGCCTCATGATGGACGAGGACAAGGTGAAGGCGATACGTGACTGGAAGCCGCCGTCAAATGCTTCCGAGTTACGATCTTTCTTGGGGCTTATCAATTACTACCGAAAGTTCATCAAGGGCTATTCGGAGATAGCCGCACCATTGACGGACTTGCTCAAAAAGAACAAGTCATGGGACTGGGACGAGAAGTGTGGCAAGGCGTTCGAGGAGTTGAAGAACCGGGTGACGGAGCAGCCGGTCCTTGCCTTGCCGGATCACTCAAAGCCTTACGAGGTACACACCGATGCTTCGGACTTTGCTATTGGTGGTGTTTTGGTGCAGGACGGGCACCCTATTGCTTACGAAAGTCGCAAGCTGAACGAGACAGAACGGCGCTATACGGTGCATGAGAAGGAAATGACCGCCGTGATCCATTGCTTGCGGACTTGGAGGCACTACTTACTTGGGAGTCACTTCATCATTCAGACGGACAACGTGGCGACAAGTTACTTCCAAACTCAAAAGAAGTTGACGCCGAAGCAGGCTAGGTGGCAGGAGTTCCTAGCCGAATTTGATTATACGTTGGAGTACAAGCCGGGGGCGTTGAACCGGGTTGCAGACGCTCTCAGCCGGAAGGCCGAGCTCGCTGCTATCAGCCAAGCAGTTAGCACCATCAAAGACAGGATCAAGGAGGGCTTGGAACACGATCCTACGGCCAAGAATATTCTAGAATTCGCTCGAGAAGGCAAGACTCGGCGATTCTGGATACGGGACGGCCTACTCTTTACAAGAGGAGATAGACTTTACGTGCCGAAGTGGGGCAACTTGCGGCGCGAGATATTGAAAGAGTGCCACGATTCAAGATGGGCAGGACATCCGGGGATGCATCGCACTTTGGCACTCGCCGAGGAGTCTTACTACTGGCCGCACATGCGAGAGGATGTGGAGACCTATGTGCGGACTTGTCTTGTGTGCCAACAAGACAAGATTGAGCAGAAATCACCCGCGGGACTTTTACAGCCGCTACCCATCCCGGAGTATCCGTTCGAGAGTGTTTCGATGGACTTCATCACTTGCCTGCCGAAGTCCGAGGGATGCGGCACAATCATAGTTGTGGTGGACAGGTTTTCGAAGTATGGGACTTTTATGGCTGCACCACCCGACGTCACCGCGGACGAAACGGCCAAGTTGTTTATGCGGAACGTGGTGAAACTCTGGGGCGTACCCAAAACCATCGTGAGCGATCGAGATCCACGCTTCACGGGTAAGTTTTGGTCAGAGTTGTTTAAACTTTTGGGTTCTAACTTGGCCTTTTCCACGAGCTTTCACCCACAGACCGATGGGCAGACCGAGCGGGTGAACGCTTTATTGGAGCTTTACTTGCGGCACTATGTTAGTGCCAACCAGCACGATTGGGTCCGATTGTTGGACACGACCCAATTTGCGTACAATTTGCAGGTTAATGAATCGACAGGGCGAAGCCCGTTCGAGCTAGCGACGGGGAGACAACCTGCAACGCCCCAGACACTTAGCTCGGGGTACTCGGGCAACAGTCCGGCAGCTTACAAGTTTGCCAAGAACCTTCAGGAGGAGACGGACTTAGCTCGAGCAGCGATGGACAAGGCCGCCAAAAAGATGAAGAAATATGCCGACATGAAGAGACGGGCGGTCGAGTTCAAAGAGGGGGACAGGGTCATGGTGAAGCTCAACGCGCACCAGTTCAAGAGTTTACGTTCGGTGCATAAGGGACTTGTGCGACGGTATGAGGGACCCTTCCCAATCGGGAAACGCATAGGCATCATGGCATACCGTTTGACGTTGCCGCCAAATTTGAAGATCTATCCGGTGTTCCATGTTAGCCAACTAAAGCCGTACCACGAGGATGCCGAGGATCCAAGCCGAGGGTTATCGCGAAGGGCACCTACCGCAGTGGTTACACAATTGGACAAGGATGTGGAGCAAATCCTTGCCGACCGAACAATGTCCAAGAGGGGTGTCAAACCTTGGACAGAATACTTGGTACGATGGAAGGGACTGCCAGAGGCCGAAGCTAGTTGGGAACGAGAGGACGAGTTATGGCAGTTCAAAGACCAAATCGAGGCGTTCAAGGCGTCAAGGACGACGCCAGCTTTGGTGGGGGAGAATGAGACGTCCCGCACGTCTCCGGGCCAATCTGCCGCACAGACGGGCACACCGGGCGACAGACGGGGCGCACACGAGACCGGCACGCGGGCTGCCAAGCCGCGCGCGCGCGCCAAGCAGGTGGAACGCACATCAGGCGCACACCTTGCGCCCATGGAACGCACAGACGCGCACATGGAGCGCACATCCGCGCAGGACATGCACATCCCGCGCGCGCCATGAGCGCACGGATCGCACACGGAGGCTGCCTGGGGCAGTTTTGCTATTTTGTATAGTTTAGGGACTATCATGTAAATATTGTTTCTAGAAGTCTCTAGGACTGTTTAGAACACTTTAGAAGAGCCTAGAAAGGCCTTGTACATACCAAGTTTGTGTAGAATAGTTTGGAGAGTTGTAAAACCTTGTAGAAGGCCAATCTTAGCCGTCCGATCAAAACGATCACAACCGTCCGTTGAGGTTGGACATGTATATATATAGGGGCCTTGGAGTCATTTGTAACCAACAAGTTTTGAGTAAGAGTTCAAGCTTTCATTGCCTACTATCTCTTTCCTTTCTTTATCCTCTAGCAACCTTTAGTTTGAGTGAATCAAGGCTGACTTGCTAGGCATACGGGGTGTCGGTAAGGCCGCACGTTCTAAGTTTCGGGTGATCAAGTCTTAGCACGTGACAAATGACTGTTGTTACACAGAACTTTGGTGCTTCAAATAAACCTATGGAGGAATAAATAAATTATCACCAGCGGTGTTTTCGGTAATGATAATCGCTGCAGCTTCTTTTCTACCTTGATGAAACCGATCTATCGTGCGAGCGATCTCCTTATAGTACCGAAGCTGCCATCATGGTTCCAATCATTTTTGTCTCTATCATCGTTTCCTTCTCCAGAAGCAGACCTCTGAACCAAGTGTGCATAAACATTACATAATACCATCAGATAAATAACCACATAATCACTAAAGAGCTAGAAACTTACTTTTCCAGCATCAACAGGTCCGGCGAAGGCCGTGTGAGAGACAGCATAGGACTTATTTGGGAGAAAACGAGTGAAATCGCGAAGTAGGTCGGTATGGTCTTTAAGGAGTGCGGTAACCTACATAAACGGGTTATTCCATCACAATACCTCCTGATAAACATCTAGTATTGGCGTCTTCTCCTTTCTATACGTACGAATTATTTGAATGAAATCATTGTAGACACGATCATCTCCATGAAATCTAGCCTGCATTTAGTTTGAAAGATATAAATTCCAGTGAGAAAGTAAGAAGCAGTCTGGCGATATTAATCATTTTTTTGTGATTGCTTGCACCTTTATTTTATTTACAAAATCTATTAATTGCCTTCTCTAATTTTACTGGAGGCAGGTTTTGTAGGATTAACGGCTCAAGATGGTGTGGCTGTTGGAGGGTGATACGATAATCCTCTGGCAAGAAAGTATTGAACCCCGAAATGAGGTCTGGGTGCACAAATTGAGCAATTAAATATGAAATATATATATATAACCTTTGATCCTTGAAATCTTTGATGGTATCAAGAAACTCCTGGTATTTGTCGTTCTTGTTGTGCTTCGTGCACTTGCTGCAGTTGATGTATGGGCTTGCCCTGACCTTTATTCAAAAACATATATGCATAAAATGACAACAAATAAAAATATAAATGCAAATAATCTTGATGACAATCACACAATATACACCTGAAACATATAGTAATGCGCTACACATGAAACACACCTTACACTTAATACATATATTATGCCTAAATTACCTAAAAAGTTTAATATGTAAAGTTTAATGTGACACTATGTGAACTTATTTACAAATATATCATAGAGACCATCCCTCATTGATAGGTAATTTTAGGCAAAAGTTGTTCACTGGAATTTGTGTCCGGCCTAGCTGCAAATACCAACTAGATTTGGACTTGTAATATTTTGCTGAAATAAAATAACTAAAATGAAAAGTGTTGTATTTAATCATTAAAGATGAAATTTCTTATGATTTACTGAAAGTTGTTTTAATATTTGATATTTTATTAGGTCTATAAATAAAATATTTGACAACTATCATTTAAGTTCCATGGTCACTTAATCACGAGACTCAACATTCAACGCATAAGTCGTGATATGCAAAGGGAAAGAGTTTTGAGTTCAATAGTTAAAAATAAAACAATTAGATGAATATTTGTGGTTAAAACATTTGAATGACTTCAGTCGTAAACATAGGACATCTTCCTAAGTTGATGTGCTGATCTTTCTGGATCAGACGCATCTAGTAACATCTGTGCACTCGCATTTTTATACAAATCGTTTGTACAAATGGCTGAGACATGACAATTAAAGGATATATTTATGAATGTCGTTAACAAAAAATTCCTTTTTTAAACATCCCTCAAAATTGATGATCATGAAGACTAAACAATTTCAGTTATTAGTATCGCATATTTTCTTAAAAATAAAATATATGATACAAATTTGTACGAGGATCATGTTATGATCATGGTCACAAGTTCCTTGACATTCAACATGTCTTGATGTGTTCAAGGTCTTAATGAATTTTATTTGATCATGAGATAGCTCAAAGAGCTATTTCACTAAACCACACTTCATATATAATCGGATATCTAGGTTTTATGATCCACTGAAGAATTCTTAGGCATGATTACTTTTGACTATTACAGTTCAATCCCAATATGTGGTATTAGATCTTAAGACTTGTATGATTGTATTAAAGTTTCTATTTTTTAATAAAAACATTACAATGATTTAAACATTACGAATCTTGTTTTTCATGTGATTAGTAGATGAAGGTTCACATATTTTTTGAATGTCTAGATGAGGTTGTTGTTTTTTACGAGTCGTAAATGTATATAGGATTTATTTAAGGCCATTTATTTTTTGTTAAGATTCGTGTTAGTCTGCAATTATTATGTAATAAATGTTTCAATAATTGAGGAAGATTGAAGAAAAATTTGATATTGGAATTCTTTTGGGTTCCGATTGGCCACAAAAAATGAAGGAAAAGGAAAACAATATTGAAAAAAATTATTTTCCAAGAATTGGTACCAAGGTAAAGTTTTGCTGAGATAGGAAAAGATAGAAAGATATTTTTGTGAATCTTTATCTAAAAAAACTACAATTCACAAACTTTGGTTTCCCTCCAAAAAATTTCTAAAACCTTATCCTAGAATAACTCATCTTACGGATGATCTCTATCAAAAGAAAATCTAAATAAAGAATACTATTCTCAAATCAGATTTCCCTCCAATATAAAAGGTGGGAAAGTTCAATAGTTTGAAAAATTTCTAGTTCTCAATAAGAATTCATGTTCCCACCAACTTCCAATATATATAAAGACTTGTAAGATCAATATTTTTTATTTGCACATCTTCCTGAACTCTGAGGTAATACTTTTATATATAATCTATATTTCTTTATCGTAGTTATTTATTACTAATAATTTTTATTTTATTTGAAAGTTCTCTTGATTACATTTTATTTGTTTGTGTAGTCCGTTTCAAATATATTAATAGTACTAACAAATTATATATATATATATATATATATATATATATATATATATATTTCAATAAACTAACATTATTCTTTAGGAAGTTACATAATTTTTTTTAAATAAAGAAATGAAACACAAGTATGTAACTTCCTAAAGAATAATGTTAGTTTATTGAAATATACACACACACACACACACACACACACATATATATATATATATATATATATATATATATATATAAGTTTAATAACAGTTTTACTATAAAATTTAAGTTTAAAGTATAGTAACTATTTTTACATTGTTAAAATTATAAATAAGCAATTAAGTATTAAAACTTTCCTGGAAAACTAATGGCATGTCAATCACATGAAAAAGAGAGAAAAAACTTATTTTCTATGAAAGTTTTCCAGAAAATCCTCATGTTCCACTATTTTTTGTCTATTCCTTAATTTTTTGTGGAACCAATCGGAGCATTAGCAAAATTCCATGGAGGTATTCTATCGATACCATGACCATTTATTTTGGAAACAATGGCAGCAACACTACTTCGCTTTGCTAGGTTTTTGTCACAGTAGCAGTTCTAAAATTTGCAATTTTTGGCTTTTACTTTGCTTCTGTAAAAGAAAAAACTAGCCTTGTGAATTGCACGAATGAAGCATATGTGAAGTCATATGCAATATGGACGTGCAAGTGTCATGGCTCGTTGTATTGCAATTTAAAAAACCATTAGATTGTCAAAACAAAGTATTTAGTCGTTTACTGTTCTATATGCCCCATATTGTTGTTATTGGATTAAGTTCAAAGCATTTTGGCTTGAAAATCTGAAAAATTAATTCCTTGGTTTCAGTTTTTGGTAGTTTGAGTTGATTAATCTTTGATTCCAAATTGAAATTAAATCCTAGTTCATGTCTATTTAAGAGACTCAGTACAGGTGATGCACCCATCAATTGAAAATCGAAGGTCATTTAATTTTTGCATTAGATGTGTCTTTTATTTTAATCATGATCAATGCCATAGATAATTATTCTTTTATTTTTTGTGCATATTTATTGTTATGCTTTCCTAATTGTTTTATGTGTCATATAGTAATATGATAAATCTCATTCTGACATGCAAGTTTGTTGCTTTCCTGTATTTAAAAACTAATTATTAATTTATGTGCAAGAATGCTGCCCATATTTCAAAACTATTGAAAATTTGTTTTTAAAAAAAATTGGACTTAGATTAATTCATTTTATGAAATAAATTAAGGAGTTTCAAAAGGTCTATAATTTAAAATATTAAATAACATACTTTTACAAATTGTTTTATTTATAGTTTAAATTTAACTTAATCCCTTTGTAGAGTCATAAATCAATTTAAATATTTAAATTTGAAGACAACTTTGATTTTTATAACAAAGAAAATAAAATGGTTCCTCAATTTAGGTTAAGATCTCATGAGTTGTATAATATGAGTGTTTGCAAATGCTTATAAAAGGAGCCTGTTAGCTTTTGTAGCCGCAAAAGCACATTTTTAGTGTTTGGAATACTGACTTTTGCTTCTAGATGTCTTTTAATTTAAAAATAAAATTGCAATTTCTTCTTCGCCCAAAAAGATGAAGCTCTCGTTCTTTTTTTGGTACGGAGTGTTCCCGAATTTTTATTTTTTTTAACCTGAAGCTTGAAACATTTCTTTCTTTAAGTCTTAAGTTTGGAAAACGTTTTGGAGTGTGAAAAAACATTTTATTAATGGTGCGAATTGCAACACTTAATTCGGTGAAAATCGAAAATGTCCAAAATACTCTTAGAATACATAAAAATACACATTTTGGTGCAACTTGCAAAAAGAATTACAATTCATGGTGTATTTTGTTTGTAATTACAATTTGTGGTGTAATCCGCAAAAAGATTACAATTCGGAGTATGATTTTGCCATTAGCTCTTAAAATGTTTATAAAATTCTAGGGTGACTAATTCAAGTAATTTTTGAAGAACCACTAAAAGATTGTCATTTACAATAAAGTACATCGTCGAGTCTCATATTGCTAGTTAACTGTTGGGAATTAGGTGAAATAGAAGAGCAACATAAACATCAACTAAATTACAATAACCACCCATGATGCATGTCGAGCTCAAAGGAAGCCTAAAGACCTTGGATTCAAGCCAAGAACAAATCTAAATATCTTGGCTAGTAAGCGGACATACTAAAAGTCAAATATTTGAATGTTGAGAAGTCTTATTGTTAAAATATGATTTGCAATTAAAAAAGTAAATATCTCAAGACATGGAACCCCACACAGTTAAACAATGGATCAAATAAATAAGACGGTTGAATATTTTTTAAAGACACGTATTGATGAAAGAAGCACACAGAGATGAGACATTGCTGGAAAGTTTGAGAAGTTAGGAAGCAAATAATATCATGATATATGTATTATTTCTTACATGATTGAATGATATTAAATAGTTTAATAGGAATAATTGGCGAATTCCATCCACCTCCCCTGAAGTTTTCTCTCTTTCTATGCACCTCCCCTCTTGTTTGAAATTTCCCATCCACCCCCCTATGTTTGTTTGAGTAGTAGTCAAAGGCTAAATTCAAGGGTTAAAATGTCATGTATTATTAAAAAAACATTAAATTATTTGTTACATTGTGCTACTATGTATATAATGCGTAATTACTTTATCTAATCATCAATGTAGAATTAAACTATGTGTATTTAAATTAATTAGGGATTCTACTTTTAGAAATTGTTTTTTGTGTGTTGAAATATTTATCTAGTTGTACTACTACGAACTATTATTAATTTTTTTTGTCTAAAGTCTATGTATAATTTTGTGAGTATGTATACAAATTTATTAAATGATAGAAAAAAATTATACATATTCACAAATTAAACTATTACGTGAAAACAAATTGATAAGTAAAGGAATTTTATGTCTATAAATAACAGAAATGATTTAGATGTACTTAGATTTAGGTAAAAATTACCAGAAGAAAATGAAAAAGAGTGATGGTAGCTAGTACTGAAATTTCAACTTAGTTAGTGATTTAAAGATGGAATTTACATATTCGCGCCTACATGCAAGAGCCAAATAAGTTCTTTTTTTTTTTTTTCCAAGTGCACTGTCTTATTTTGCGCACTTGTTGAAGCTAGGGGTATACAATTTAGCACATTAATTTTATGTTCAATTAGATAATAACATGTATCAAATAAGTATTATTTCATAAAACTTTAATATTCAAGAGACGAAAGTAAATATTACATCAAATTTCATTAAAAATATAATGTCCCATTAAACCTTTTCTTCCATTCTAAGACTTTAAATAATCAATTGCAGTTGTATGTCTCATCACTAAATTTCCGCTAAATTTCTTTTTTACGTATATATTATATAAGAAGAAAAATCACAATTAATTATTAGTATCCTTTGGGTAAAGAAGCACCGTTGGTTGGTAAAACAAATTATTTGTAATCAAAATGCCATGAATTCGAGTCATATTGTATGTATGTGAGAATAATTAATTTTGTTAATATGCAAAATAATCAGAACGAAGAAAGAAAGGCTCAAGAGTTAGTACGTGTCTCATTATCAACCTATGTGGCTCTCATAATGTCCACATAAATTTTTTACCCAAATCTAAGCACATCTAAATCATTTCTGTTATTTATAGACATAAAATTATTTTTATTATTATTTTTTTTTATCGTAATAGTTTAATTTGTCAATATATGTAATGTTTTTCTATCATGTAATAAATTTGTCTACATATTCACAAAATTATACATAGACTTTAGACCAAAAAAAATTAATAAAAGGTTGTAGTAGTATAACTAGATAAATATTTCAACACACAAACACAATGTTCCTAAAAGTAGAATCCCCTAATTAATATAAATACGCAGAGTTTAATTCTACATTGATGATTAGATAAAGTAATTATGCATTATATACATAGTAGCACAACATAGCAAATAATTAAATGTTTTTTAATATTACATGACATTGTTACCCTTGAATTTAGCATTTGACTATTAGTGGATGGAAAATTTCAAACAAGAGGGGAGGTGCATAGAAAGAAAGAAAACCTCAGGAGAGGTGGATGGTATTTTCCCTATGAATAATTATAGTCCACATGTCAAGTCGGTCCATACAAGTATAAAAATATGTGTTTGTGTATTTCTGAAACAAGTGAGAAGTGCAAATCAATAACCGAGAGTTTGAGCATTGAGAGTTCTTGTACTAACATTTAATATTGCATTTAATATATTGCAAAATCATTTCTAAGTTATTGCAATTTTCAATCTAGAATTTTCTTTTCTTGTTTCATTTAAAATCCCTAAACAACCAACATATTTTGGTATCAGAGCCACCCCTTGGCCTGATATCTATTTTCAAATAAACATGAATCCATTCACAAACAACGAGCTCGCCTTCGCATATTCCCAACAATGTGTTCCAATCTTTGTTGGATAAAATTATGAATTATGAAACGTTTTAATGCAGACGTTATTTCAGTCTCATGAACTCTGGGACATCGTCGAGGAAGGCTATCAAAAATATGCACTGGGGGAAGAAGCTACGTTGACGGTACCAAAGAAGAAAGAGTATAAATAGAACAAGACCAGAGATGCAAGAGCTTTGTACTTGATACAACAACGGTAAGTTGTTCCATTCTTCCGCGCATAATGGGTGTTAGAAATTCTAAAAATGCATGGGATATGTCAAGAAAACAATTTGGTGGCTATGAAAAAGTTATCTCCATTAAATTACAAAATTTATGGCATGATTTTGATAAATTGTTTATTAAAGATAAAGAGAATGTGCAAGAAGTTTTATCAAGAGCTACTGTTATTATTAATCAAATTTGCGCATATGGAGATAATGTCGAGGACAAGAAAATTGTCGAAAAAGTACTACGGAGCCTGCAAGTGAAATTTGACCACATAGTTGCCGCCATCAAGGAATGTAAAGATTTCTCAAAATTATCTTTAGATGAACTAATGGGATCACTCGAAGCTCGTGAAAAAATAATAAGCCAATTCTCTAACCAAAACATGGAACAAGCTTTCCAACTTAAAGTTAGTGCAGGTGATAAGAATAATCAAAGCCAGCAGGACAAAAGAAATGCCTCTACAGCAAGAGGGGGCAGAGGAAGAGGTCGCGCCAGAAATCAAAATTTCCCCAGACGCGATCCGGAAAGAGAACATAACTCCCAAGACTCTCAAAATTCAGATTCAAGTTGCAGAATATGTAGAAAAAATAATCATGTCACAAAACACTGTCGATTCAAGTGCAAAAGGTGCAGAAATTCAAATCACTTAGACAGGGATTGCTGGTACAAGGACGACGACAAGACAAAAGAGGCAAACTTCACTGAAGAAACCGATGAAAATCAAGTATCCTATCCTAGCCTAAATTCTCAGCAAGAAATTGAGAATGTATGGTATGTGGATAGTGGTTCCAGCAATCACATGACTGGAAAAAAATATATTCGTGAACTCGATGACTTATACTCATCAGAAGTGAGGCTCGGAGATGGCAAAGAGTACAAAATCAATAGAAAAGGCACAGCTGAAGTGAAGACAAGAAAAGGCGAAACAAATTTCATCAAAGACGTCTTCTACGTTACAGATCTGACCCAAAACTTACTTAGCGTGGGCCAACTACTACAGAAAAATTACAAAGTGGAGTTAATAATGACCAATGTGTTATTATTGATAAAAAGAAAAAATTGGCTATGGCTAAAGTAAAGATGAGTACAAATAAAGTATTTCCTCTTACTTTGCCGGTAAGTGAGAAGATGGTACTTCAAAGCACTACAGACGATGATTACACCATTTGGCATTTAAGGTACGGATATCTTAGTTATAAAGGCTTACATTTGTTAAAGAAGAAAAATATGGTTCTTGGCCTCCCAGATATTCCAAATTGGGACAAGACGTGCTAAGGATGCATTTCGGAAAACTACATCGCCTACCATTTTCGAAGATATCATACAGAGCTAAAGCTCCTCTTGAGCTAGTCCATGCAGACATATTTGGACCAACTCAGACGCCATCTCTGAACGACAACGTGTACTTTCTCTTGTTCTTTGATGACTATACAAGAATGATGTGGATTTATATTCTAAAGCGGAAATCATAAGCATTTCCAAATTTTTGGAGTTCAAAGCAAAAGTTGAAATCAAAGTGGTAAAAAAACAAAGACCCTTAGAACAGATCGAGGTGGAGAGTTCATCGGCAAAGCTTTCATAAACTACTACAAAGAGAAAGGCATCCACAGACAACTAACAGTTCATTACAGTCCACAACAAAATTGAGTTGTTGAGCGAAAGAATCGCACGATCGCTAAAATGGCACCATGATGGGAGGAAAAGGACTTCCAAAAAGTTTTTGGGCTGAAGCGGTAACTACAGCGATCTACATCTTAAACCGGTCACCGACAAAGGCCGTTCCGAACAAGACGCCGTATGAAGCATGGTTTCACCGAAAACCACAGGTAAATAATTTCAAAGTTTTTGGATGCATTGATTATTCTCATATTCCTTCCCAACAATGTGAAAAGTTTGATGAAAAAGGAGAAAAGTTAATCTTTCGTGGTTATAGTGACGAATCCAAGGGACATCGTTTACCAAACCCAAAGATAAATAAACTTATCGTTTCTTGAGATGTTATCTTTGATGAAAAGTAGTCTTGGAATTGGGAAGGGAATACTACAACAAATAATAGTTATTTGCCTCCATCATCGACTACTCAACAAGATGAGTCAAGTACAAGTGCTAGCCCAAGTTCCTCAGGACCAACAGAAGAGTTTCATCCATAATCTGAAAGTCCAACAAGAAAGGTACGCAGTTTACGAAAAACTTATGAATCACGTGATGTAGCATTCTTCACTTGTGAGCCGCAGACATTCGAAGAGGCCATAAAAGAAGAAGTATGGTTGAATGCAATGGATGAAGAAATGGTCCCAATGGTACAACCAATACCTCTCTTACGCTGGGAGACAAGTGCTTATTAAATCCTCCATAACCTCACTCCCATCATACGCCATGTCAGTTTTCAAACTCCCACAAACAACAATCCAACAGCTGGAAAGTACGTCAAAGAGATTTCTCTGGAACTCATCAAAAAATGGGAAGGCAAGGGCAAAAGTAAACTGGAAAACAGTTACGCTACCAAAAGAAAAAGGCGGACTGGGCATACGAAGACTGCCCAGGTTAATGAAGCATTCCTACTCAAACTCAGCTGGCAACTCCTAACCCAACCAGAGTCTTTATGGGCCACAGTATACCGTGCAAAATACTTCCCAACATGCAACCTCCTACTTGCCCAGCAAAGACCACAAAACAGTTAGGCTTGGAAATCGATCGCCTCAACATTGAAGCATCTACCAAAAGCAATAAGATGGCATGTCAATTCTAGCCAACACTTTAATTTTTGGCACACCAAGTGATTAGGGAACTTCACAATTGCGGAATATGTGAAAGAAATCCCGACGGAGACCCAAAATTCAACAGTGGGTAACTTAATTGATAACCAAACAGGTGGTTGGAACCTTCAACCAGTTGCACACCAGGTGCCGAGTAACATTTTGGCTGCCATCTTGGGCCACACCCAGGGGAACCAAAATGATCATGACACTATATCCTGGGCATGGAACGGTACGGGAAAATTCACAATTGCAAGTGCATATGAACAGCTAATAAAGCAGGACAACGGGAGTAGTGAACCACAAATGCCTTGGCAGATAATCTGGAAAATGCGGACACTGCCTAGAATCCGATTCTTCGCCTGGCTTGTATGTCACGAGGCACTACCAACGAATGCTCGACTAGTCTCACAACAGCCAAACCACCAACCAGATTGCCCATTATGCAGAACGGAGCCAGAAACGCAGGATCACTTATTCACGAAGTGTAACACCATGCAACACAGCCTACGTGAACTGTGCCCTTTCCTGAGTGGAGTAACCCTCACAAATCCTCTCCTAAAAAAATCTTGAACCTACACGCCGGGCGTACTGCATGACCTTTCTCTGGACCATATGGCAAGCAAGAAACAAACTGGTTTTCCAAAACCAACAGGTTGACGGTGGGGCTATAAAGCAAGTATTCCAGAGCTATTTGGGAAACAATAAAATATTATTCCCAATGCCCAACCAAAACAACTGCCAAACATATGCTCACACACTCTACTGGACTCCGCCGCCGGTTGGGTTCATGCAACTCGATGTGGATGGATCAGCATTCGGAAACCCGGGACCGGCAGGTTTGGGAGGGTGTTTAGAAGAGACAATGGGGACTTCATAGCAGCGTTCTCGGGATCACTTGGGGTCACTACTAACAACCACGCTGAGTTTAGGGGGCTTCGGGATGGGTTACGTATAGCTAGACATTTGCATATCACGCATCTTCTTATTAAAATGGACTCGTTACTCCTCCTCCACTGTCTTAGCAGGACCAAGACCCTCCCGCCCATCTGGCGGGAATTCTCCGAGAGATATGGACATTAGCGACTAGCTTCTCAGCTCTGAGGGGGACTTTTTGCTATAGGGAGTTGAACACGGTGGCGGATTTTTTGGCGAAGCTGGGAGCAACAAGGCAAGCGCAACTTTTGGGACAGCAAAGCACGGACAGCAGCGAGTTGACTTTGTTTTTTAGCTTTTGGGATACTTGCCCTGCGTGGCTCTCACCTATTTTGTACCATGACATAAACTCTGTTTCGATCCGCTCGACACCCTCCCCGTACCCCTGTACTAAAACTGTTTGCTTGGTGTGATTTATATATATATCCTATTATAAAAAAAAAAAACATATGGGAGCTTTTAGATCTTCCCAAAAGAAAGAGAGTAATCGGACTATAATGGGTCTACAAGACAAAGTACAAGGAAGATGGCTCAATCTCAAAACACAAGGTACGCATAATCGCAAAAGGATATTCTCACTGCCAGGCGTTGACTTCAATGAAACATTTGCTCAGGTAGCACGAATAGAGATAATAAGGCTCGTACTAGCTCTAGCTGCTCAACTTGAGTTACCAATTTATCTGTTGGATGTCAAGTCAGTATTTCTAAACGGAGATTTAGAAGAAGGAGTCTATGTCGAGCAACACCAAGGTTACATCGTCAAAGGCAAAGAAGATAAGGTCTATCGACTCAGAAAAGCATTATATGGACTGAAGCAAGCACCAAGAGCCTGGAATAGCACAGTCGATAGCTATTTACAGGAGAATGGATTCGCGAGAAGCCAGAGTGATTCATCACTCTACGTGAAGAAACAAGTTACCAAAGATTTTCTTATTTTTTGTCTTTATGTAGATGACTTGATATATACAAGCACGAATCCAACAATGATGGAAGATTTTAAGAAGGCAATGATGCAAGAATTTTAGATGACTGATCTTGGCCTGATGAAATATTTTCTTGGAATTCAAGTCTGTCAATCAAAAGGAGAAATATTTATTTCTCATGAAAAATATCTTGAAGGATTTTTGAAGAAGTTCCAAATGCAGAATGGAAAGCTGATATCTACTCCACTTGCAGTAAATGATAAATTGACGATGAATGATGGAGCAGAAAAAGTTGATCAAAAGAGGTACAGGAGTTTAGTCGGCTCCCTGATATATCTGACAAGCACGAGGCCAGATATTGTTTATCCGGTCAGCTTGATCTCAAGGTTTATGTATGATCCAAGTAAGTTACACTGTACAACAGCAAAAAGAATACTACGGTACCTACAAGGTACAAAGAATTTTGCCATAAGATATGTTAAAGAAAAAGAAAGTAATCTCAATACACCGACAGTGATTGGGCTGGATCAGTTGATGATCGCAGAAGCACTTCAGTTTACATATTATGTCTTGGATCATAGATAATATCATGGATTTCAAAGAAGAAGAAGACCGCGTCACTTTCATCATCATAAACCAAATATATAGCCGCGACAGATGCTTCACGAGAAGCAGTTTGGCTAAGAAGAATTCTTGAAGATTCTTCAGCAGAAGCAAGAATCTCCTTTACAATTTACTTCGACAACATGTCAACTATTGCAATGACAAAGAATCCAGTTTTTCATGCGAGATTGAAGCATATCAAACTTCATCATCACTTCATCAGAAATCTTTTTCAAGATCAAGAAATTAAATTGGAGTTCGTGAACACTAACGACCAACTTGCGGATAGCTTCACAAAAGCAGTCACCGCAGAGAAGATCGCACAATTTTGGAATGATGTTCGAATTGCAAGTTAAGAGGGTGTGTTAAAATATAATTTGCAATTAAAAGAGTAAATACCTCAAGACATGGAACCCCACACAATTAAATAATGGATTAAATAAATCAAGTGGTTGAATATTTTTTTAAAGACATGTATTGATGAAAGAAGCACAAGGAGTCGCATGAGACATTGCTGGAATGTTTGAGAAGCTAGGAAGCAAATAATATCATGATATATGTATTATTTATCTTGCATGATTGAATGATAATAAAATAGTTTAATAGGAATAATAATAGACCACAAGTGAAGTCGGTCCATACAAGTATCAATATATGTGTTTGTGTAATTCTGAAACAAGTGAGAAGTGCAAATCAGTAACCGAGAGTTTAGGCATTGAGAGTTCTTGTACTACCATTCAGTGTTGCATTTAATATATTGCACAATCATTTCTAAGTTATTGCCCTTCTGAATCTAGCCCTAAATTTTCTTTTCTTGTTTCATTTTAATCCCTAAACCCCCGACACTTATGACATTATGGAGTCTCGTCAGTCCATGTCTGGCAAGGCTTCTGACCAGTCTATGCATGACATGGTTAAAAACCATCATGACCTCCAAGATGAGATCTGGAACCGTTGTTTGTAAGCATGTCCTGTACATCATAGGAAAGTGTCATGAAGGACAGGTTAATGGTGCGATCTTTGATGAGTATACTCAAGTGGGCATATTTTTAGAGATCCTATCACCCCACGTTTTTTTAGTTCAAAAATAAAGTTGTTATGGACAAGCTCAAGTACAACATCACTAAGTTGTTTAACAAATTGCAAACCTTGAGTCCATTACTGAGAAGAATAAAGGTGAAGCAAATATTTTTGAAGGTGAAAGATCTAAAGGTGGAAAACGCAACGGCAAAGGGAACAAGAAGAAAATAGGCTCCGAGAAGAAGTCTCTCAGAGGGAGTGTTTCTATTACGAGGAAAGAGGAGATTTCCTAAGTACTACGAGCTTTGAATAGAAAAAAGAAAGGTAAATATGATTTACTTGATGCATCATTCGTCATCACTTTGCTACCTCTATGTATCTTACTCATTGGTTTGCTCCCAAATTGCTTAAGCCATGAAAGAGACGTGAAGCAAAGGGACTCCTAGTCAAGTTATAAAATGTGTCGAGGGCGATGACGCGGAAATAAAAGGCGAGTCTCAGATAAAGATAGGAAATTATATTTCTTGCTAATCTTGTTTAGCAATTTGTATAGTTTTGGCTTTTTTTTCAACAACTACTCTTTTCTATTATTGTTATGTCCCTATTTTGAAACTTCTCCACATAGTTCCTCACGTACATGATTGATCTGAACATTGGTTTGGGGTCATAAGAATGATCACTAGTTCTCCGCTGTTGGTTAGTTCAAAAAAAAAAGATTTTTAACTAAACTTTGTCACTATAAATACGAAACATTTGTGTGTAAATCATATAGCTTAAGCATTGGACTTCATTTTATCTAAGTCCTGTAATTCAAAATTTATGAGTGTTGGAAAAAGTGAAATCCAATTTCATTCACACCTAAGGTTTTTCTAGTTCTTAGCCGCTGTGAAGTTTAGAGACTAGGTAGACCAAAATCAAGTTGAATAATGTATTAGCACAATAAACATAACACATGTAACATTTTTCTTAAACTTTAAGATGAGGAGGACACACGTGGGACATATGTCTTAAAATGTTTATCGAAAACTCAAACCTTAAATCAAACGTTGACTCGATGGATTTTCTCCCAATGTTTTTAGAATCATAACGGATATAGAACTGGACATCTTATCCGTTACAGGTTCGATCGGTTAAATCGGTTGGACCCGTTTAAATGATGCGAGCATGACATAATATTCACTACAAGAATTTGGAGCAATAACCACAAAAAAATTACTCCCCATTGGTGTGAAATTTGTGACTATAGATCAATGGGGTCAGAAACATTTGTAACAAACTTTTGTTACTATAGGTCTTGTTAGCATAAAGTTAGTATAGCAATAGTGACAGATTAATTTTTCACCATATATGGGGTCAGTTAATATTGTTACCACATAGTAACAAATTGTTTTAACCCCACAAGTAAAGGAAAATCTGTCACCATATAGGATCAAAATAATCTGTCGCCATAACGTATGGTCAGATAAATTTGTGGCCATACATCATTATCTTAGAGTATTAATGAAAAGTAAAAATATAAAAAAAAAACGCGTGGGGAAGAATAATCTGTTACCACATAAGTACCGTGGTGTCAGATTATTTTTCCCCCACACGCTTTTTATTTTATTTAAAAAGGCGACGGAGAAGAATAATCTGTTACCACGTTAGTACCATGGTGACAAGTTTTTCTCCCCCCCCCCCCCCCCCCCCCACACCTTTTTCTTTTTTTTTTTATTTAAAAACCGTGGGGGAAGAAAATTCTGTCACCACGTTAGTACCGTGGTGACAGAATTTTCTTCCCCCGCGCCTTTTTTTATTTTTTATTTTTAAATCGTGGGGTATGAAAAATCTGTCACCGCGCTAGCACCGTGGTGACAAATTTTTCATACCCCGGTTCTGTAAATTTTGAAAAACAATTGGTGGCGGTTTTACCGCGACTTTTGCCAAAAAAATCGGATTTTTTCATTTTGGTGGGGGATTTTTGCCTCCAACTTTATATATATATATATATATATATATATATATATATATATATATATATATATATATATATATATATATATATATATATATATAATTTAATAAATTCTCTTCAACATTTTTTAAAGAAACAAAAGATATTCGGTATAACATATAACTTGTTGTTTTTTATATATAAAATTTAATAAATTCTCTTTAACATTTTTTAGAGAAACAAAATATATTCTGTATAAAAAATAACTTGTTGTTTACAATCAATATCAATTTATATGTATTAACATAAATATTATATAGATGTGTATATTAATATATTATAACATGCATTATATATATAAAATAATATACCAACACACATATATATAGATGTTATATATAGTGCTATATGTTTAAAATACTTATATATATATATATATGTATGTATAATATAAACACCCAAATAACTATATAACTAATATAACACCCAGAGAGAGAGAGAGAGAGAGGAGAGGAATTTTCGGAGTTGAGAGGGGGAGAGGAGATGAAGAGATGAAGTTTGTGAAAAATGAGGTATTTTTGTAGATATGAAATTGTGGGTGGAAATTTTTTCGACCGGATTGTGCGTTAGTTGGGGTCCAAATATTCTGTCACCAATGATCTCACATGGATTGTGGTTTTGTAGGTTCAGAATAATCTTTTCCCATATTCAGAAATGGTGACATGTTTTTTTGACCCCACAAACTTTAAAGCAATAGTGACAGATTGTTCTTACCCCACACCTAGAAATAAATAAATTTGTCACCATATAAATCTATAGTGACAGATATTTTTGCCCCTATACAGATATGACACTCATATCACATATTTCTTATCTTCTTCCCTCATTTCCCCCATTTTCTTCCATTTTCTCCCATTTTCATCCCCAAAAACCTCCATCTCCAAAAAATCTATCCAACAAACTCTCCAAAAATTGGTTGAGACTCTATTGCTGACAATTCGAGGCAATTAGTAGGTAATTTTAATACATTTACTGTGTTTTGTTGACTTGATTTTACTTGTTAAAATATGGATATCTATTTATTAAAAGTTATTAAGCTTTAGCATGCTATTAAATTATAGAAATACGATAGTTGAATTTGCTATTGTATCATCAGTGTTATTTTTGTATATTTATAAATAGTTTTTTAGTGCATGTTTACTATTTTAATTAAGTGTTAATTATTTTTGCATATGTATCAATGTTCTAGTGATATATTTATTTTCTCATTTTAAAAATAGACAACCCCACACGTGATTTTTTATCAATGGTACTTTTTGGTGTTTGTAATAGGTTATAAAATATATAACAACGAAGACCAAAGTTGGATGTACGAAAGCTTAAATAATGGTGGTGATGATGGTTATTTGAATCCTATTTTTGATGCCGTTGTGGAAATTTTTGTAGACCACGCATTTGGTGCAACACAGTTATTACAAAAGGACAAACCTAGGTGCCCTTGCGTTAGATGTTATAACAGGAGATTTTGGAGTAGAGAGGCATTCAGCTTCATCTTTACAAGTCGAGGTTTTTGCCTCAATACTACATGTGGACTGGCATGGTGAAATTCAAAGGCTCGACGAGGGGTTTGATACAAATGTGGGGGAGTCGTCTGGGCATAACGTGAGAGATCGACAAAGAGAGATGGTCGAAGATGCATTTGCTGGCCAATTTGAAAATCTAAATGATTTTGAGATTAGAAATGAATAACCGAATAGGGAGGCACAAGAATTTTTTCATATGTTGCGTGAGGCCGAGGAGCCCATACACGCGGTTAGGAAAACACAATATTGGGATGGGTCACTGAATTTCTCAATAACAAGGTACTCCACTCTATCTCTAATGTGGCGTGCAAAAAGAACATACAACTGATATGCCAATGGCTAAGTCCTGAAGACCGACAGCGGATGCCCGGCAGTATGTATAGCATACAGAAATTTATGAATCGATTTGCGCTGGGCTACCAAACGTTTGATGTTTGCGTTAACAATTGCTTTTTATTTTATGGCGAGCACGTAGATAGTAAGTATACAGTATGTCCTGAATGCAATGAAGAAAGGTTCGAAGAGAGTGTGAATTAAATAACAGAGCGAAGTTGGTTGGTCGCAACAACTCTACATGTCTAGCGTCAATGCAGAACACATGACGTGGCATCTGAAATGTCGGAGAGACAGTGATTAAATGATTCATCCTGCATCTGGAGAAGCTTGGAAATCCTTTGATACAACACACAGATTTTGCTAATGAGCCGCACAATGTTAGACTTGGCATTTGCACTGATGGATTCAACCCGTTTACAAACTATGCCATTCCATACTCTTGTTGGCCTGTCTTTGTCACGCCGTATAATCTTCTACCTGATCTTTGCATGAGGTGAGAATACATTTTTCGTAGTTTTTTGATATTTAGACCCAGAAGCCCGGAGAAGAACATAGATGTTCTGCTTCGACCATTGATTGATGAACTGAAATTACTGTGGGAGGTTGGGGTTGAGACATATAAGAACTTTAGGAAGAAAAAATTTATAATGCGTTCAGCTGTTATGTGGACCATCACTGATTCCCAAGGGTATGGTATGTTTTCGCAGTGGAGTACCCATGGCAGATTGTCATGTCCATATTGTATGGAAGGGACTAAAGAATTTCAGCTGAAGCACGGTTGAAAGAACTGTTTTTTCAATTGTCATCGACGTTTCTTGCCAGTTGACCACCCTTTTAGGGACAACACCACTAATTTCCTAAAAGGCAAGACAGAAGAGTCTTTGCCCTTGTTGAGAAGATCCGGGAAAGAGATGCCACAACAGGTAGAGTTCTTGCCAAATATTTCGTTCGTTAACAAAATATGATCATTCAAGGTTTTGGAAAAGATCACAATTGGCACCGGAGAAGTACATTCTGGAAACTACCATATTGGTGCACTAACATGATTCGTCACAACTTAGACGTGATGCATTGCGAAAAGAACTTCTTCGATAATATCAAAAACACGGTGATGGATGATACAGAGAAGACTAAGAATAACTTGAATGTGAAAAGATTTGCAGTTGTTAATGAGCCGACAGAATTTGTTCTTGCGTGAGGGTCGAAGTGGGAGAGTTCTCAAGAAAAAAGCCAAGTACTGCTTGGCTAAAGAGCAAAAGAAATTGGTGTGTGAATGGTGGCAGGGTTTTTGGTTCCCTGATGGGTATGCTTCTAACATTTCACAATGTGTCCATATGGACCAACTTAAACTAGTTGGGATGAAAATTCATGACTGTCACGTATTCATGCAAACATTGTTGCCTATTGCATTTCGTGACTTATTACCGGATAGTGTTTGGGGTCCATTAGTGGAGGTTAGCAACTTTTTTAGAGCTTTAAGTGCCCCTGAAGTTCGAAAATCCGATATGGCGACGCTCGAGGTATCAATAGTGGAGACGTGCAAGTTGGAAAAAATATTTCCTCCAGCTTTCTTTGATTCGATGGAGCATTTAGTGATTCATTTACCCTGGGAAGCGAAGGTCCTGTTCAATATAGGTGGAAGTACCCATTTGAAAGGTAACATTTTTTGGTTTATTACTCATTTCTATATTTTTAGTTCGTTCAGTATATTTAACAAATTTAATTTGTTTCATACCAGGTGCATGCTAGTTTTGAAGAGATCAGTGGGTAATAAAGAGAGAATAGAAGGGTCGATTGTGAAGGCCAATATTACGAGGGAAACTACCAACTTTTGTGCAATTTATTTCGGATCAGGAGTTGAAACAAGTTCAAACCGTCTGAAAAGGAATGAGGTTGAGAGGTCTCTGAGTTTGAGCAATGAGTTGTCCGTCTTTCAAAATAAAGGAAAAGCTATGGGAAGCCAAGACAGATTACACAATTTGACAATTGCAGAGCATAGAGCCACTGAGTTATACGTCCTTCTTAACTGCACTGAGGTCGAATCGTGGCTAAGGTATTTATATTTTTATGATCTGTCCTTATATGCATTCCAATATATATGTAATTGAAGTACATACACTAAGTTATTTATCTGTAACAGGTTGTTTGAATATGAGATGTGTTTTGGTATGCCGAATCATGTGATTCAGAAAAGGCGCAACACTTATTTCGTGGATTGGTTCAAAGAGACTATCAAGTCCGGGTGTTACACAGTTGATCAATGCCTTCGCGCTTTAGTACACATCCCACTACTAAGAGTAAAAACATTTAAGGCGTTTAAGATTAACGGTTTCAGTTTCCACACTAAGGAGCATGGAAGGAACAAAAAGACAATGAATAGTGACATTTATCTGAAGGGGAATGTTGGGGGATCAGATGATATGATCTACTATGACATGCTACAGGAAATTATAGAGTTGGAATACTGGGGTAGTGGTGAATTAAGACTATTGTACTGTATGGTATGATATATACGAGGGGATGGCAGTACATCCTAGTTACCGATTGGTGTATATTAATTCGCAGAGGTGATTGAAAACTGGAGTGGCTGAACCGTTTATACTTGCAAGCCAGGCACATCAAGTGTATTAGACCAAATACCCTTCCAAACAAAACACGAGCAGAACAGGGTGGTGGGCTGTGTGTACAACAAGGGCAAGATACGTCGTCGATACTACTTCTATATATCAGGACAAATATGCAGCTATTGTCCTGCCCGTTCATGAGTTGGGTCTAGTACATCTCGCAGACAACAAAATTCAGCAAGTTGATGATGTATATGAAGATGATGAGGAGGACGAATATGGCGATGTATATGAAGAGGTGGGCGATGATTCCTAGCCTGAAGAGGACAACATCGATGATGACCTTGATTATGTTTAGATTCAGCATTTCGCTTTCAATTTGTAATGCGTATAATTTTCTTAAACTGGTGATGAGATGATTGTGTTAACTTGTGGACTATTAATAATATTTAGCAAAAATATCTATTTTAAAATTAACAAAAAAAAAATAACGGTTAAACAACATCTTAATTAATAATTTGATTTAACTAATACAACCATTAATAACTCAAAAGTAACACAATTAAACACTACAAACTAAGTAAATAAATGTTCAACTACACTGTATCAAAATGGAAATTTAGGGGGATCGGCCCCATCTCTTTGGACTCCTAGGCTGGTGAACCTGTCTCTGGAGGTTGGGGGTATAAGTCCCTTGTAGCGGAGTCTATCGTGACTCCTCTTTGTCTCTTCCCGCAGGCCCGCGATTTCCACGTCTTTAGGATTGTAGCAGCTGCTGCTCGTTGACGCCCAGCTATTATCCTTATATCTTGGGTACTTTTGTACCTCGAACCCTGGGTACTCTGGGTCCCCATGACTCGGAATACCTGAAAATCAAAACATGTATTGTATCACATTTCAAACAATAACAATCAAGATATAGACAGTATCACAACATGAGCAGATAAAGTTATTACCAGGCATCATGTTCTTGCTTCCACACCCTATCGCGTCTGACCACCTCTGAACATCCAATCGGGGCCACTCTACATCTCTATATGCCGCTGCTAGATCCGCGACATAGTTTTCCTTTTTTAAAAATTAATTATAAAAAAGTCAATCAAACCAATTTCATTTGGCACAAATGGATATTTAAAACTGTCACTTTAATTCAAAGTTGAAATTACTTACATATGCCCTCTGGTCCTTATCGTTCGTCCAAACCCCCTGTCTGTCCGACAGTTTTTTGCATTTTGCCTCCTTCCATGATTCACGGTGCTTAATCGTGTTTGGGTCACCCCCCGTATTCTCTGCCTTTTCAATCACACATAATTAGAAATGAGATCACTAAATTAAAAGTAAATAAACACTAATAGATGATTATACACAAATTAAAAACTTACCATTTTTGCCTTTACTTTATCTATACTTCTCGACCCGCCAAACCAAGTCAGCTTCAGTACCTCGGCCTTATTTGCTTGTGCTATCTCCCTCCGTCTTTTGGGCCCGCTCACTCTTCCATTGGGCAATATAATGCGGGAATCATTCCTTGAGCATCCAATAATTACGAATCTTCTTCATCCCCGGATTATTCTCCTTCATCATCCAATAGCCCTTAGCACGATGCACCTCAGAATCGAATCTCTTGGAACAAATGGTGTGGTACGCTCTTTTGATTCTAACAGCGTCCCTCTCACTCCACTGATACGTCGCCTGAAATTCAATAACTGATCATACGTAGTTAACATAATACAGTCATAATGCATATAATATAAAATTATACTTCATATAAATATCACAAAACATAATTATCACAAATCTATTCCAGGCCGCCTCTCGATCGTCCTCCAAAATTCACCATACGTGAGGTAGGGTGCATGTATACTCGCCTTCAAATTGGTGCAAATTGTGCCTACCAATTTGTCCCTGCCAGTTATTTCCCCAGTTAAATGGTTGACATAAAGCCTTTGCCTTTGGGATGGGTCTGCGGGGGGATGCTTAGGGATAGTCCCCCCATGATACACAACACCATCTACCTCCTGATCACCATCCATATCACCCTCCTCGTCATGACCCACTGGACCATCCTCACCATCACCCCTGGGGTCCACGTCATCCCCTAAATTGACCCCCTCTGTATCTCGCCATAATGCACTGACGGCCCCTGTCAAAGCTACACCTTGTGATCTCGATAACTGAGCCTCGGGATCAACTACTAGACTACATCCTGGAACTCCAACTGCCGAATAACGAGGTGAAGCTGATCTGTCTAGCTGTTGTCAATGGCCCACCTGCATCGACATGGATTGTTGTGGATGTAACTGGACGCCAGGCTGCCCTACCATCCCCTCCATCTAGTTGGCCATGTTGAAATATTGTCCGGGATTAGCATAGGGGCCCGTGTTCCCTACATTTGCCTGAGACTGCAACATGGTTGTATATGCCTGGTTTTGATACATGTTATACGCTGGGATCCTCTGTTCTCCTGACGGTATACTGTGGGGGTTGTTTCTCAAAGCTTCCGGCATTCTATGTTATGGTATGTTATATGGTGTCGTGGCAACCTACTATCTAGAAGTAGCATTTAGCTGGACATGGACCGATCTTGCCTTGTCTTTACCTTACCCTGTTTCGAGGGATCGTCTGTCGTCTGTCTGCCATCTGTTCTATAACAACACAAATAATTGTTAATAAACAACATATTACAAAAACGAACTAAAGAAATTAATAAATACTAATATATACTACAAACTCCAAATATATGCTAACATTGGTATGAATATTTTCAAAGTTTCTTATTTATACTAATTGAACAAGTAATTAATAGCCTAATATTTTATAAAATCAAACTAATTAATGAATTACCTGAAACTAACTAACTAATTAGTAATCAAATTACTTGATTACTAATTATGCAATTATAGTCATAAAAGTGTTAATTACTAATATAATCATGACAATTAATTGTACTACACATTTGATTTCGCTATTGTTTTCTAAATTTTAATTTTCTCCTAAATTTCATAATTTTCTTAACTTTTCCTTGTTTTTAAAACAATATTTCCTCATTTTTACTAAACCTATCCTAATTAAAATTAAATTCTCCTATTACTACTACTAATATGAGTACACATATATAATCATGATTTACCTAATTAAACTTAACTAATTAATTTTAATCAAATTACTTTGTAATTTATAACTTGATTACTAATTATGTAGTAATTGTCATAAAAGTGTTAATTACTAATATAATTATGACATTTAATTGTACTACACATTTATTCTAGCTGTTTTTGGTTAAATTTTAATATCTTCTCGTAAATATCTTATTTTTTCTTAATTTTTCCTAATTTTTATAACAATATTCCATCGTTTTTACTAAAACTAGCCTAATTAAAATTAAATTCTCCTAATTACTATTAATAAAATGAGTACACATATATAATAATGATTTACCTAAACTTAATTAACTAATTAATTTTAATCAAATTACTTTGTAATTTATAAATTTATTGCTAATTATGCAATAATTTCCATAAAAGTGTTAATTAATAATACAATCAAGACATTTAATTGTACTACACATTTATCCTATATTTCATAATATTTCTTAAGTTTTTCTAATTTTTATAACAATATTCCCTCATTTTTACTAAAACTATCCTAATTAAAATTAAAGTCTCCTAATTACTACTAATAAAATGAGTACACATATATAATGGTCATGATTATTCATTCTCTAATAACAAATAATGAAGACATGCATGCTTAAAATTCTAATTAACACTATTTCATAAACATATATAAATGAAGACATGCATGCTTAAAATTCTAATTAACACTATTGCATAAACATATATAAAATGCTAAATATTCAACAAAAATTATAAAACAAGAATATATATCCCAAAAAATTAATAAAACAAGCAAATATCCAATAAAAACTACACTTTGCAAACAAATAATTATAAACTCTCCAAGCTCCACAATACATATAAAATACATACAAATATTATAAATAGAAAAATTTATAAAATCAAAAACATACAATTCAACCATACGAAATCGATTTTTTTGCATAATAGTGTTATCCTAAAGTTGTATAAGAACTTACCTTGATTAAATGGTGAAATTGGAGAGGATTGGAGTGGATTTAATAAAAACAATTAGGGTTTTTAAGGGCGGTCGCGCGATTTGGGGGAATAAGATGAAAATGGTGGTGGGGAGAGAAAATTGATGGAAATAAGGCCAAGTTACCCAATCAATGAAAGAGTGATCTGCTCACAATCCAGGAAGGTCCAAAAACTAGAGCTCGAGCAAAGCAAATAAGAGAGGCTGAATCTTGTCGCTGAAATACAAGGAAATGTGCAAGAGAAACACTTAGAAGGCCCAATAGTGATTGTCGTTGGGTTGAGGCTTAATTCAAATGATGGGCTGGAGCTAAAGTAAATTGGAAGTCACATTTTTAAGTCCATGGGCCATCAATTTCATGGCTTATGCAAGACAAAATAATTATCTAGTTATTTTGATAAGTTATTAGTCAAATAAACCTTTTGTATGTCTATGTGAGTCAAAAGTCTTTGTTAGAGTTTCAAGAGTCTTTAATGGTAGTCAAAGGCTGGTTAGTGCTTCTATGTGATAGATATTAATGTGGGAAGGTTCTAGAGTTATTTTGTAACCTATAAATGGGTCTTATATATGTTGTAATTTTCAGCTTTGAATAAAATCCGAAAATTATTATTTCTTTTTATATTTGACTCTCTTGCGAAGATTTCAAATATTCAAGAACTTATCAAGATCATTGAGCAAGATCTTGTGGCGTTCAAACATACCGAGGTTCTTGGCTGATTCTATAGCCAACGTGTCGAGGTTTTATCACGCTCTATGTAAGATCAAACCGGATTCACGTTCTGGGGAGACCGTTGCTTATTTATACATTGGGTTCTTACATCATTATATCTAACGAGTCCGATATCTCTATCCTATCCACATCAGTTTTGCTATCAAAGCAATCTGGTACTGATCTTATTTTATTGTTTTGATTTGTATCTTTATCCCTATCAATAAAACAAAAAAGCACAAAAAAAAAGCACAAAAAAAAGAAGTGCGAAAAAGAAAAAAAAAGTGCAAAAAAAAAAAAAAAGAAAAAGAAGCACAAAAAAAGTGAAAAAGGGAGATAAAGGCGTATCTAAAGCATTGTTCAAGTTCATTCTACTTCAAAATCAGTTTAAGTATTCCTTATTTCTTCATAATACGACTGAGGAATTATTGAACGTTGCTTGAAATTGTTCAGCTTGATTTGTTCTTGAATGAGGTAAAAGGCATTGAGTGGTGAGATCATTAAAGGGGAGGTAAAAGCTAAAGAGTGATACACGAGTGGACTGAGAGGACACTTTTCGAGTGATACACAAGTGACTTGTGAGGAAATTATATACTTTGGCAAACGCACCAAATAATCAACAAGAGGCTTTCACACTTCAAGCTATGCAACAACAATTTGCAAGGATGACTACGTTTCTCAAAGGCATCACAGATCGGTTGGAGATATTGGAGCAACCTACGCCAAGAGATTGTGAAAACCCAAATGCAAACCAAAGAAGATATAATGAGTGGCCATCGGAGGAAGAAGATGATGATATGGGGGTCGTTCATCACAACTATGGGCGAGGAGGAAGAAGAAGGCAAACTGACGGGGTGGATCGAGATTTGGGGAGCATTAAAATAAATATCCCAACTCTTCATGGAAAAAGCAATCCAGAAGCATATTTGGAGTGGGAAAAAAAGGTAGATCTGATTTTCGACTGTCACAACTACTCCGAGGAAAAGAAAGTAAAGCTTGCGGCAATTGAGTTCACCGACTATGCTATAGTTTGGTGGGATCAATTCATTACGAATCAACGACGATATGGAGAGAGGCCAATTACCACTTGGGCTTAAATGAAAGAAATCATGCGAAAGAGATTTGTACCAACTCACTACTTTCGCGAACTGTACCAAAAGCTCCAATCTATGACTCAAGGTAATAAAACCGTGGAAGAATATTATAAAGAGATGAAAATTGCTATGATTAGAGAAAATGTTGAAGAGGATCGGGAGGTCACTATGGCTCGTTTCTTAAATGGGCTGAAAAGAGAGATTGTTGAAATTATGGAGCTTCAACAATATGTAGAACTTGAAGACATGTGCATACAGCCATGAAGGTGGAGAGACAACTTAAAGAGGGGAGCTCTATGCAAAGAACCTATCCACAAAATTTTCAATCTTCAAGCAAGGTGAAAGAAGGGGTGTCTAGGCCGACGTTTGGGAGTACGTCAAAGTCACAACATGAGACATCGAAAGCCAAGGTTGGAGAGGCTGATAAGGGAAAAGGTATCATCGCTACACCCACTCGTAGTCGTGACATTAGATGTTTTCATTGTCAGGGACATGGGCATATCGCATCTGAATGTCCAAACAAGAAAGTGATGATCCTTAAAGATAATGGCGAGATTGAGTCGGAAGGAAAGAGTGAAGAAGAGAATGAAGAGCAAGTTGAACAAGTTACCGCTAAACAAGGAGAACTTTTGGTGGTAAGAAGAGCTTTAAACTTGCAAATAAAGTTGGGAGAAGTGGAACAACAAAGAGAAAATATCTTTCATACACGATTCCTGGTTCGTGGCAAGGTATGTTTGTTTATTATTGATGGTGGAAGTTGTACTAGTGTGGCTAGTATAGAAATGGTGCAGAAACTAAGTTTGCCTACCTCAAAACATCCTAATCCATATAAGCTTCGATGGCTTAGTGAATGTGGAGAAATTCGGGTTACTAAGCAGGTTTTGGTGTCATTTTCTATTGGAAAATACGAGGATGAAGTCTTATGTGATGTGGTACCAATGCATGCAAGTCACATTCTTTTGGGAAGGTCAGGGCAGTTTGATAGACGAGTTCTACATGATGGGTATCTTAACCGATTCACATTGAAGCATCAAAATAAGACCATCATGCTTGTATCTTTAACTCCACAACAAGTTCTTGAAGTTCAAATCAAAATGTTCCAAGCGAGGAAAACTAGAGATGTTGCGAGTAAAAATAGTGAGATTGAGAGACACACTTTGAGAGGAAAAAAGAGTGGAGAAAAAAATAAGAGGGCTGATTTGAGGGTTTCCGAGGGAGAAAAGAAATTGGAGAAAAGTGAGGATAAAAAGAGATCAAATTTCTTCGCAAGAGGGAGTGACCTAGAAAGCGATTGTTGAAAAAAAGAGTGTGATGGTGTTGGTGTACAAGGAGTCCTATTTAAGTAGTAATGAGCTAACATCTTCTTTGCCTAGTTCTTTTATGTCTCTTTTGCAGGAATATGAAGATGTATTTCCCGAAGAGGAACCAAATGGTTTACCACCATAAAGAGGCATCGACCATCAAAATTGAATTTGTTCCGGGAGCAACACTTCCAAACCGACCAGCTTATAAAACCAATCCGGAGGAAACAAAGGAAATTCAAAGACAAGTGGAGGAGTTGATGAGTAAATTCAAGGTTTGAGAAAGCATGAGCCTGTGTGCAGTACCGGTGATTATTGTACCAAAGAATGATGGAACATGGAGATGTGCACTGATTGTCGCGCCATCACTAAAATCACGGTGAAGTATCGCTATCCTATTCCTAGGTTAGATGATATGCTTGATGAATTATATGGTTTATTCTCTAAGATTGACCTAAAAAGTGGATATCACCAAATAAGAATAAAAGAGGGTGATGAATGGAAAACTGCTTTCAAAACAAAATGTGGTTTATATGAGTGGCTGGTAATGCCGTTTGGCTTGACTTATGCGCCGAGCACTTTCATGAGATTAATGAACCATGTTTTGCGTGATTTCATTGGAAAATTTTTTGTTGTTTACTTTGATGACATTCTTATCTGTAGTAAAAGTTTGGAAGAAATCTTGGGCATGTGCGTTTTGTGTTAGATACATTGAGAAAAGAGTCTTTGTATGCAAATTATAAAAAGTATTCTTTTTGTATGGATAAAGTGGTTTTCTTGGTTTTGTTGTAAGTGCTGATGGGATTGAAATGGAAAGGGACAAGGTTAATGCTATTCTAGATTGGCTAACTCCTAAAAATATTTCTGAAGTGAGGAGTTTTCATGGTCTTCTAAGTTTATACCATAGGTTTGTTAGAGATTTTAGCACCATTGCTGCACCATTAAATGAAATTGTGAAAAAAGAAGTTGGATTTCATTGGGGAGAAAAACAAGAGCATGCATTTAATCTTTTGAAAGAAAAACTCACTACCGCACCAATTCTTGCATTGCCTAACTTTAATAAAAGCTTTGAACTTGAATGTGATGCATCTGGAGTAGGTGTAGGGGCTATTTTGATGCAGGATGGAAAGCCGATTGTGTAATTTAGCGAGAAGTTGGGGAGTTCAAGTGAACTATCCAATGTACGACAAGGAGTTGTATGCTTTGGTAAGAACATTGGAGACATGGCAGCGTTACTTGTGGTCTAAAGAGTTTGTTATTCATACGGATCATGAATCTCTCAAATACCCAAAGGGGTAAGGTAAACTTAGTAAAAGGCATGCTAAGTGGGTGGAATTTATTGAATATTTTCCATATGTGATCAAGTACAAAAAAGGGAAAGAAAACATTGTTGCTCATGCATTATCTAGGAGGCATACAATATTGACTGCTTTGAGTTCTAAACTTCTAGGTTTTGAATCAATAAAGGAAATATATGCTAGCGATTCTGATTTTTCTTCAATTTATTTAGCTTGTGAGCATGCTGCATTTGAGAAGTTTTATCGGCATGAAGGATTTTTGTTTCGTGAAAATAAAATGTGCATTCCTAAGTGTTCTATGCGTGAATTGCTTGTTAGGGAAGCACATGGGGGAGGACTCATGCGGCATTTAGGGATACATAAAACCTTGAGTACTTTAGGTGAACATTTCTTTTGGCCTAAAATGCATGTTGATGTGAAGAATTTGTGAAAGGTGCATAACTTGTAAGCACGCTAAATCAAAAGTGCATCCACATGGATTATACACACCATTACCTATACCAAGTGAACCTTGGGTAGACATATCTATGGACTTTGTTTTGGGGCTGCCAAGAAAAAAGAAAGGTAAAGATTCTTTGTTTGTGGTGGTGGATAGGTTTTCAAAAATGGTGCATTTTATTCCTTGTCATAAAACTGATGATGCTACTCATATTGCTGAACTATTTTTTAAAGAAATTGTTCGTTTGCATGGGGTACCACGAACCATTGTGAGTGATAGAGATGCAAAGTTTTTGAGTCATTTTTGGCGTGTTTTATGGAGTAAATTAGGAACTAAACTCCTATTTTCTACTACTTTTCACCAACAAACCGATGGACAAACTGAAGTTGTTAATCGAACTTTGTCTTAGTTGCTTAGATTCAAAAAAACTTGAAAAATTGGGAAGATTGTTTATCATTTGCTTATAATAGGACTGTTCATTCTACTACTAATCATTCACCTTTTGAAGTTGTTTATGGCTTTAATCCATTGAGTCTGCTTGATCTTGTTCCAATACCCGTTGAAGAACGTGCAAGTCTTGACGGAAAATCAAAAGCGGAGATGGTCAAAAAGTTGCATGAAAAAGTGAGACTCAACACTGAGAAGAAAACCGAGCAGTACATCAAAGCAAGCTAACAAGGGAAGCAAACAAGTCATCTTTGAGCCGGGTGATTGGGTATCGCTGCACTTGAGAAAAGAGCAGTTTCAAAAAAAACGCAAGTCCAAGTTACAACCAAGAGGAGATGGTCCATTTCAAGTGATTGCAAGAATCAATGACAATTCTTACAAACTTGACCTTTCAGGTGAGTATAAAGTAAGTACAACATTTAACGTCGCTGATCTTTCTCCGTTTGATTCAGATTCAAGGACGAATCCTTTTGAAGAGGGAGGAAATGATGGAAATAAGGCGAAGTTACCCGATCAAGGAAAGACGGATCCGCTCAGAATTCATGAAGGTCCAATAACTAGAGCTTGAGCAAAGCAACTAAGAGAGGCTATGTTGAATCTTGTTGCTGAAATATAAGGAAATGTGCAAGAGAAACACTTAGAAGGCCCAACAGTGAATGTCATTGGGTTGAGGCTTAATTCAAGTGATGGGCTGGAGCTAAACTAAACTGGAAGTCACATTTTTAAGTCCATAGGCCATCAATTTTGTGTCTTATGCAAGACAAAACAATTATCTAGTTATTTTGATAAGTTATTAGCTATGATGCACGGACACGGCACGATACGGACACGGCGACACATATTTTTTAAAATTACAAGACACGACACGGCTGCGACACGGCTGCAATTTTTTATATTAAAATATAGAAGACATCATCATAATCTGCACAAATAATATTATTACGTTCAAATATAGAATCAAATCAAACATATTTACACTCAAAACCAAGTAACCAATACTACAAGTTCAAATAAAATAGTCATTAAAGTATAAATCAAAAATTCCAAGCATTAAATACAAAGGCATATACACAAATCAAATGACAAAACAAAGTGTTATACAATACTCAAATAAAATCTTTAAATATGATATTGGTGCCACGCCTTGAAGAAAGAACGAATATTTTTTTTGTCCGTCCTTGTCGTTTGCTCAAAGAGAAATGCAGTAGGCTTATTCGTGAGATTTGATTGGGAAAAAAGTTATTATTTATGCGTTTTTGCTACTTAATTATTTAACTTTTAAAGTTTAATGGTTGATTCTTCTAATATATTTATCTATATATTTTAAGAAAGTTAAATTTTAACCATAAATAAAAATTAAAAACTACAAAATCAACTCAAAAAGTGTCAAGGCGTTAAAACGTGTCCGACATGGTGTCCCTTTTCTTTTTCTTTTATTTTTATTAAGACACGCCACATGGCGTGTCGGAGAAGTGTCGGAGGAGTGTCGAGGTGTCGGTGTCGTGTCGGAGTGTCGGACACGGCATAAAATAAATTTTCGAAGTGTCGGTGCATCATAGGTTATCAGTCAAATAAACCTTTTGTATGTCTATGTGAGTCAAAAGTCTTTGTTAAAGTTTCAAGAGTCTTTGTTAGAGTTATTAGTCAAATAAACCTTTTGTATGTCTATGAGAGTCAAAAGTCTTTGTTAGAGTTTCAAGAGTCTGTAATTGTAGTCAAAGGCTAGTTAGTGCTCCTATGTGATAGATATTAATGTGGGAAGGTTCTAGAGTTATTTTGTAGCCTATAAATGGGTCTTATATGTATTGTAACTTTCACCTTTGAATAAAATCCGAAAATTATTATTTCTTTTTATATTTGACTCACTTGTGAGGATTTCAAATATTCAAGAACTTATCAAGATCATTGAGCATGATCTTGTGGGGTTCAAACATACCGAGGTTCTTGGTTGATTCTATAGCCAATGGGTCGAGGTTTTATCACGCTCTAAGTAAGATGAAACCGGATTCACGTTCAGGGGAGACCGCTGCTTATTTATACATTGGGTTCTTAGATCATTATATCTAACGGGTCTAATGTCTCTATCCTATCCACATCAAAAATTCTCCCCACCACGCGTACTATATTAAGCATTGCGTCAAATTTTTCTGACAGAATGCATCATGCGATCTGGCCCGTGAACTGTTGATTATCAACGATTAAAAACCGTGGCGTCAAAATAATTTGACACCACACATCCGTTAAACCGTGGTGTCAAAATAATTATTTTGACACCACGGTTATTACTTTCTGGGGTCAGTTTTTGTGACCCCATGTATTTTGTTGATGGACAAATTATTTTGTCACCATTTTATGCTATCGTGACTGATTATTTTTCCTCTAGGCGTGGTAAATAAATATTTTTTCACTATTTTGTGCTACAAATTTTTTTAACCCTATTGATTTAAATTCTCTTCCTACATGGCCACAGATTTTAATCACTCACTATATTTCACTCCCTATTACAATGTTTTCTTGTAGTGATTTATATTAATTCCTTGTGTATATATCTTTTATTTCTAACACTTCCAAATTCTTCATATAAATAATCACAACGTAGATGTCTAATTTAAAACGGTTTAAATGCATCAACCAAAAGTAAATTAAAAATTATTCTTTTAATACACTTATATTAAAAAAAATTACTGCTAACCAAAATTTAACAGAAACCTTGCATATATATACTACAATTTTGTTTATGTATATTACTAATTTATTTTTGATTCCTAACTTGTATGATAAAATAGAAAAAAAAAATGTGTCGAGTCACTATAAATTGCTCAATTAAACCCTCAGATAAAATCATTTTTCATACCATAACTTGACACGGTTTTCATTTTCATACATTAATTTGGCACTCATCAATTTGCATACTATAAGTTGAATACTTTTTTCACATTGGGTACTTCGATGCCGAAATAGTATGTGCAATGACGTGGAATATGCTGACATGCAAGGTTGGAATCGGTCTAAATTGGTTTAAATACCCAAATTTGGATTCACCAGATGCCACCTTGTACTTTTTTGGCGTCGAAGCACCCTGTGTGAATAAAGTGTCCAACTTATGGTATGCAAATTGACGAGTGTCAAATTAAGGTATGAAAATGAAAATTGTGTCAAGTTATGGCATGAAAAATGATTTTTCTCCACTAAACCCTCCTATTATAATATATTTGAAGGGTTAGTCTATCAAAAAGGCTACATGTTAGTCTTCCCTTTTTTTTCACAAGGAAGCCCACATATCAGCCAACTTAAAAGCTCAAAAGACAAGAAAAACATAATTTAGTTATTGGATTTACTAGTGTACCAGCTCAACTCATCTTCCTATCTCCTACAAATCATCCGTCCTTGGCTCCATCGTCGTTGATAGTTTAAACAAAATATTCTCAAGCCTTTTGTTTCCAGCCTCTCTCCTCGCTATCAGTTTTGCTTTGAAACTTTTAATCCATGAATCAATTTTTGCCGACGCATGGTTCGTGATCAAGAAGATTTTCTAGAAAAAAAAAATTGAAAATGCTGAATCTTGGCTAACCAGCGGTTCTTAAAGGTGGGCCGCTCTCAAGTCTGTGTGCTTTTAGCGGTTTTCAGGGGTTTAAGCCGTTTTCTGAAGGAAGTGATTTTTGGGGGTGCTCCGGACCTGTGGCAAGCCTTCGGTCATCGGTCAACTTGAGTGAACCAACGAGTCCAGTGCGGGTTTCAAAACACTGGTTTATCCACTCGTAGTAGTTATCTTACAAGTGCTCTTAAATTGTCAAATTGAAAGTAATGGAAATTCCAGTGAAACAAGTTTTCTATGATACGTTGGCAGACAATGATAATGGAAAGAAAATTTCCCTGACCTAAAAGATAAGATAGAGAACCATGATATGGAGATTGGATGAAAACTAATAAACTTAGAGTTAGAGTTTAAAGGTGCTACTAAATCTGCCAACTTTACAGACCACCTAAAGGTGTAAAAACAATATAAGTTTAAGACGATCTTCAAGAGGAAAAGATGGATAAGTGAGATTAAATGCTTAGACAATTTTATGATCGTAGACCATATGGGAGATACTGAAGAAATTTATCTTCTACGAGATACCATCTAAAAGGTAATTATGTTTACATCTATCAATGTCCTGTTACCTATATGAAACTAAGTATGATTGCACTGCATGTAAATGATCAAAAGGTGTTTAAGAAATGACCGCATCGACGAGACCAACTGAGGTGAACTCAACTAGAAGAAGTGTGTGAAAGAAACTCGAGCAAATTTGAAAATTTAATCATTTCACTCGTGAATTGAATTCATAAAATGCAAGCTTAAGCGTATCCATTCATAACACTTAGATCTTTACTCAGTATCTCAATTAACTTTGTGAAAATAATACCTACTAAGAGTAGTAAAGTAGTCGTCGCCTAGTTGCCAATAAGTGTTAACCGTATATTAACCATCTTAGTCATATCCATTTTTTTGAATCTTTTGATGCAGAGAATGATACTATGGTTAGAATCTCTTTGAAGAATGGAATCGTGCAAATGTGAGGATCTAAAAATCTCTCCCTTGCTAATTGGGTCTTAATATTTCTAACCTCATTTTCAAGCATAAGACACATTTTTTTTCTTCACCTCGTGATGGTTGCCGATGCAAACAATCAAATACTTGTTAAGCTTTGAATGTGCACCATCTCTTCTTGATGAACATCTATTACTTAAATGTAAGTTCTTTTCCGTCCATGCTTCAACAATATATACTCTTTGTAATGAAGTCATGTCCTTCTAATGTAACTAAGTATGCCGCTTGTTCTTCTCATGATAGTTTGAACCTATGCCAAGCTTTCTCAAATTTGATTTCACTCGTAAAGGTTATTACTTCATTCTACAATGACAAGAATCCATCCCATTCTTCCACTTTTCCAAATTTCAGAACCTCAACTCGCATATATGTAAAAAGCATGTGGCGCCTCATTCGCAATTTTGTTCAAGGCACCCGCTTCGTGCTTAATCACGAAAGCAAATTGTTGTAGGTAAGCAATACACCAGTGCTTCAGAGCATCATGGTCAGTGTATACAACACCTTGTCCTCGGTGCCAATGTGCTTAAGAGAGTCATGGTAAGTATATAAGATAAACTCTTTGAGGAAAATATAGAGATGCCAATGCCAAACATACTAGACAATAGCATAGAACTACTACAAGTCATAAGTACTACACTGTGACTTAGAACCAAACAACTTCTCAGTGAAAAAGACAAAGACAACAGGGCGACTACCTTGACTTAACACTATCAACCTTTAATGCATCATAATATGACTCAAAAGGTATATTAAACTTAGACAAGACTAACACTGAAGTAGTGGTTAACTTCTTCTTAACCAATTAAAATGACACCTCAGCTTCATCGGTCCATCGGAACTTACGACCCTTCATGGAATCAGTGATTGACACCATGATATTACTATGGTGAGCTAGGTATGAAAGGATGATAAGATGAATGAAGCTCATGAAACTTTACACCTCAATGATAGTTGTCGATCGAGACGACTAACTTATTGCACTCACTTTAGATGTATTAACCTACCTAAACTATATTGGCAATATTTCACAGTAAGCGCATGGGTGCAAGTAATATAGGGAAGTAAGTTACAACACCCACAAAATATCAAACCCAAGGGAGGATTGCGTTTGACTTTAACTACTAATAAATCTATTTGTGCAAAAAGAGGACTAATGACTATGAAGATGTCACCTCAGAATAACAACTCAACATTAAATGTAAAATAAGGGGGATTTTGGATTTGAATGATTCATAGCTGTAAACAATCAACAATAAAAGACTCAAATCGATAATAAAACAAGTGATATCGTAAGGAACTACGTATCTTTGGCTAGGTATGATCAAAGGCTCATAGACAAACCATTGTTGAGACAAATTATGATTGATTCATGCGTGGGATATATTAAAATATGAGGTAAAACCTATACTTATGGGTTCCAATAGTGGGAAACACCACTCTGTAATTCGATGTTACTATTTGTATGTTGTTCCTCCAAACGCGTTCATCTCAGTGAAATACCTACGTCTTAATTGCTAGAAGCTACCATCACACGACATTTGGAATTGTATAACATATGAGATCTATCCTATGCATTTGGCCTTCGTATCTTTCGTAAGAATTTAATCTGTTATGTTTTCATGACGCACACAAAGCATTAAAAATTAAGTTGTCAGTTCATTTAATTATTCCTCAAAAATCGTCTCAACATAACTATCTCAACATGATCTCTATCCAAAAACTCCAATCGCCTCACGATACGCGAAGGATTTAGCTACTCATACTCAAAATAAAAGCATAGACAAATACAAAAAGGAACATAGTCTTCAATAAATTAACTAAAGCAAAGATCTAGTTCAAAACAAACATACGAAAATAAAGTGCCATATCCAAAGCAAAAAATAGAAATCAGATGTAAAAATACTAAATAACATAAACTCAATCACAGCTTTTAATTCTTGTTCATCTCCGTCTACTTTGTTCTTTACTTCTCTTCCAAAAGCTAGTCTCCAAAATAAGATTCTTTTCTTCCCAAAAACATGTACCAGCGTCTTCTCTTGAGGTTACCTCTTCTACTTGTATCCTCTAGGGGTTGGAAAGTCTCACTCTTCAATTCTGCATCAAAACCTAATTCCGAGTCTAAGTGATTGTAACCGATAGCTTTCCATCGCATGCAGCGACTGCTGATTTTAGGGTTGCGTTATCTTTTAGTCATAAGTGTTTTCATCTCTTCTTCACTTCAATGCGATCGCTTTCAACAAGCAATTTCTCTTCTTTGCTTCTCTTTGCTTTCATGCTCGTGTGGTCTGCCCAGAATTCCTCTATTTCACCTATTTTCGTCCCTTTTCACCGAAACGACTCGTAAACAATAAAATAAATGAAAAAAAAGTAAAAAATACTAAAAGCAATCAAGGAACATGCAATATAATGGTCTATTTGACATGCAAATAATGAGTACAAAATGGACTCGTTAAACACCCCCAAACTTACCCTTTTACTTGTCCTCAAGTAAACAACACATACTCAAATACAAAAATTAAACACAAGACTCAAACAAATATTTTTTTTTTTGACAGGTGGTAGTGGCGCAATCTTTCTCCATAGTATCTGAAAATTCAATAACCATGTGACAAAAAAGAGCAACCCAAGAGCATCATCCAAAACATATATCTTTGATACACAGTCCAAAAATATTTCCATGTATGAAAATTCTGAACTTAGTTTCTCATGCATATGTAGAAGTGACTTCTTGACTTAGTTTATAGAGACAAATTTTGCTGAGATTGATCATTTCACTTCATTGTCTAGCCTCACAGTTTATCTCCACTAGGTGTATAAGAGTTCTACTGAAGATCACTTAGGACTTTATAAGATTGTAATGTTAGGCTAAGGTATTGGCTAAAATGGATATAGGATAAGAGTAAACAATTCTACAAAGCTTTCGTTCATGCACAAACTCAAACTACCAATCCTTTTGCACTTCTCCCTCAAAATAAAACATTCACCTTGCCTAAATTGATCACTAAAAATATGTTATCCCTTTGACACTTATTCACCAGCTATCAATATTTGAACTTGGATAAGATCTTTGAATCTCTCAAAAAGGTGAGTTTTATGATGTAACTCCGGTCAAACAAATATAATGTAAGGGATAAACAATGTAAGATACTGATCATACATTCTTCTCAAGCATTCGAGACAACTTTTTTGTTTTTTTAACACTATTTAAAAACAATAAATGACACAACAACCTATTTAGTGAAAATAAGACTTAAAGATAACAAAAATAAGGACTATGATACCAATAGGATTAAATTAAAGATCATTAAAGAACTATAAATAAACAAAGAACGTAAAAGTAGTGATAGAATGAAGGCATGAAAGTACTCCCAACACCCAAACTAAAAAGCAAGCAGTGTCCTTACTACATAAAATAAAGATAAGAATAGGAGGACTCCCCTTGCAAACCGAAGCTCAGTTTGACAATGGTGAGTTAACGGATATCGGAATTCTCCTCATCATCATTCGCGATTGGATTGGGAGAGTATCATGGAGAAAATTCTGGTAGTCTTGCTTTCTGTGTTGCAGTATCTTCTCTTAGTACCTTCATAGGCTTGTAAATCGTCTCTTGATAACAATCGACCTCCTGCCTTAAATCTTCTATGTCTGGCTCTTCTGGAAGCTTGATCTTCCTCAACTAGCAAAGTCATTGTCGATATCTGTGTTGCGATGCTTGGACCAGATTTTAGAGTTGTCCACCACCGAGTGTTCATCAATCTTTGGCACGAGTTGTAGAATCAAATTAGACGCGGCTGCAGCAGCCCCAGCTAACTCGTATAGTTTGGTGATGAGCCCTCCAAAAGGAATATCACCAGTCTCCTTTATTTCTCTAAAGCACAGCATTCTTTGCCTGATGATTTTTCCTGCGTTGGTCAACTCCCCACGAGCAATCCTGTAAAGAATATTTGCTCGGATCTTGTTCACTCTAACGCCATTTGTGTTTGGGATAAGGCGAGAGTAGATGAATTTGTACCAAGTCTTATACTTTGGTTTAAGATCATGAAAATTGTACAAAATTTCATGATTTATTCTGTAGAATTTGCTCCTTGTGTACAAACATCTGTGACTGGACCCCAAAACAAAATGAATTTGTCTTGAAACTCTCGGGTTCGCACATGCAGCTACTGCATCCTCGCTCATGCGAAAGATGTTGTGGGTTTTTCGCAAAAATAGTCCCCTAACTTTTCTCTTTTGCAAAATTCGTCCTTTATTGATTTTAATTGCAAAATTAGTCTCCTAACTATACACACTTCATAATTTATGCCCTCTGGTGACCGTGGACGTGAGAAGCGTCAGGTGGCAAAACCATTTTTTCCCCAAACTTTTTCTCACTTCTAACACATTAAAACCCATTAACCAACCCCTATATTCACAATTTTGGAGTGTATCGTGTGTTTTGTGGTGTCAGATTTTTAAAAAAAAAAAAAAAAACGTGTTTTGCAACTCATATTTCTTCTCTCACATGAGAAGAATTGTAAATTGTCTAAACTGCCATTGATTATGCCTCATCTGTTGGTCATATAACATTTTTCGGCAAACATTAAAATATTCTGAAAGCATAAATTGCAAAGGATGTATAGTTAGGGGGTAATTTTGAAAGGGCGTATAGTTAGGAGATTCATTTTGCGAAGGGGTTTTTTTCAACTTTGGTCCCTTAATGAGTACTGACTCCATCTTTGGTCCTCTATTGATTTTTTTTGCAACTTTGGTCCTCTAATGTATCTCACAATTCATACTTGATCCTTTTTTCCACCGAAATCGTCCTTTTTGGTCAAAACAATTCACGTGTTGTGCACGTGGTCATACGATGATTGTTTTCATGTGGGAAAGAAATCGCGATTCTAAAACTGTACCCCTCTTTTGTTGTTTTAAGGCAACACTTTTTCTATTAGGGGACTAAAGTTACAAAAAAATTCAATAGGAGACCAAAGATGAAATCATTACTCATTAAGGGACCAAAGTTGAAAAAAACACTTTTGCGAAGGGTGTATAGTTAGGAGACTAATTTTGCAAAGAGTGTAGAGTTAGAGGACCAATTTTGCGATTAAATTAATTAAAGGACGATTTTTGCAAAAGGAAAACATTAGGGGACTATTTTTGCGAAAAACCCGATTTGCTAATATAGTTATTTTTTTTTCTTTTTTCTTTTCGGTCCTTTGAGAAAATACACTAACATGTATTATATGTTTGTATACAATTATGAAAAATTTGGACACATCTCGTGCAATACCTTACGGTATATATGCGTGCGCTGTACTTCATGAACAAATCTAAGTGTTGGGTTTCTTTTTTTCCTTTCCCTTTTTTCTAGAAGTATAAAATTGATTAGAATAATCAAAGTGAAGCGGCACTCATGGCTGGCAAGCGCAAACTTGTTGCAGAAAATTGCTGGAAAAGAATAATGCGAAACAATTAACGCTATAAACATATATAACCTTTCAAAGCAAAAATGAAGGACGCAATATCTATAAATAGGAAGAAAGGGGTTTGGTCCAATATTTTAATTAATTTCCAAGTTTACCTCTAAATTTATTTATAAAGTGTTAGTTGGTCCAACATTTTTATTGATTTCAATGTTTACCTTTATTTATAAAGTTTTAAGTGGTAAAAAATAATAAGGATAATTTTGGAAATCATAGAGTGAGAAGGGAACGGCATAAGAATTCAATGATGTAATTATAGAGATTTTACTATGATGATTTATCAACTAAAACTTAAAAACTCAACATTTCATCAAATTTTAAAAACAAAATTGCACGTGGAACCGCGTGTATCCAAATTCTAGTGTAAAAAGAAAAAGGAAGACAGTTAGTACAAATCAAGGGTGGTCCATTTGAATACCAAAAACTTCGATTATGGGCTAATTAAAATCATTCACAAAAAAATTTTCAAAAAAAAAAAAAAAAATCATTCACAAAAACTTCATATTGTCTTGTAGTGTAACAATAATCTGTTACAACGCGCGAGCTCCGCATTTAAGTACTAAATAACAACTCAAATGAGAGACTTAATTTAAGTACTGAACAGTCTCTAAGCATATCTTTAATTTGTACGCATTAAAAGATATATTCATAATGCGTAAAATAAGTTTTCAACATAATAATTGTGTTGTTTTGCCAACGACACAATATTATATTGCAAGCATAGTCCTGTTTTATTGACGGAAAACATAAAAATGAAAGGAGCCTTAGTTGCATTATTCATTGCGATAGCCTTGCTCGCCGCCTGCCCCTCTTCCTCCGCAAACGCTGAAAATGTTCGAAAATTCTACAAAAACCTCAACAAAGAAAACCTCGTCCTAACAAAGCTCGAGTACTACATCCATGCCGCTTTCGCAGTCGGTCCCAACCAGACCGTTTTCCAGGTCGCCTCCACCGACGTCGAAAAATCGAGGTTCAACTTCGGCGGTGTTCTCGTAATCGACAACAAATTAACCGTCAGTCCCGACCCGGAGTCGCAGTACGTGGGACAGTACCAAGGCATGAACGCTTACTCCGACTTCCACGTGGTGGCGCTGAACATGAACATGAACATTATATTCCACGGAGGCGAGTACGACGGAAGCACGATTAGTATCATGGGACGGCAGCCGGTGCCGGAGAAAGTTCGGGTGTTGTCTGTGGTGGGCGGAACGGGCGCGTTTCGATTGGCGAGGGGGACTGTGCTTGCGAGTACTTATTCTGTTGATGCTGTGAAGCAAAGTGGTGTGTATTTCTACGAAATATATGTGGTTACTCCAAAGGTTGGACAGTTCCGTACGACGGCTTAGGTGGTTAATTGTCTTGGGGTCTTAGGACGTCGTGTTTGAGTTCGATTATGCTTTTGTTTTGTCAAATAATGAACGCTCGAGGAGAATCAAGTTGAAGTTTGTATTGTATGTTTTCTTTTGATTTTTATGTTGTTTGCCTACAAGGAATCAGTTTATGGTGCAAGTGTTGAGTTTAATATATATCTCTTAGAAACTTAAAATGTTTTACTCTTATCATTGTCTTTTCAGAATGTTAAATTGTGATTCTAGATGTGCATGGTTCGCAATATTATGTTTTATATATAGTAGTTGGAATACACGTCGCATGACCGTCCGTACTAATAGAAAACTTAATTTAACTTTAAAGAGATTAAAGATACGAATTGAACTAATTTGTAAACACAATACACGTACATGAGCCAATTAATGTTCGCGCTTATATGAGAAAACTAGATTTAAATTATGTTATTACAATAAAGAACATCATAATGATTTGATGTAGATAACCCCCTCTGACCATCAAATCGTGGCCATTCATCACGTACGATTCTCCTCGCAGATTGCCGTGCAATCTTCAACCGTGGTGTGCGGTGTGCCTAAGTAAATTCATTAATTTGAAATTTATAATATAAAAATAAAATGATATCTAAGTCATAAGCTCTTCAATTAAGTTAAACATAATGTATAACTTATGTGTGCCTACATAACTTCTCGTTAGCTACTCCGCTAGTAGTCAACATTGGAGTTTAGATGTAGGGTACGTAATATTGATCTCATTGTGAATAACCCTTCAACATCATGAAGGTCTTGTCGTGGTCAACCTTATCAAAATATGTAACTAACCTAATGAAAAATCATATATATACTACGCTTCCGCAAAATAGACATTTCATCGGTAACAAAACTGCCGATGAGTGCTTAAAACTTAAAACCATCCCCATGACCCGGAAGTCGTCATTGTGGTGAAAGGAAAACATCACCGAATTTATTTATATTTCTCGGTTTTATTGCATGTGTTTTGCTGAACAAAAAAAGTTAAGTTCTCATAAATATTATTTTTGAACATTCAAAGTGTTTGACAAGCTTATAAGATCAAGAGGTCTCGAGAAACTATTCTAGTTTGGGTAGTAAAAGTACGTCCGTCCAACCGTCGACTATTAACCGGTACGTCCGTTAGAAAGATTTTGTGTTCTGATTCGTCGGTCACGAATATATTGGTTCTTGTTGGAGGTGAATGTAGAAATGAATTCCTCGCTTATAAGTACTTAAATTTGATGTATAAAAAGTAACATATCACTTTTATAATATAACAATTTCACTATATATACATAGTATCACAATGATAATAGTAAAACATATTAAGTTCTATAGAAACTATTAAGTAGACAACTTAATACTCCATAACACACGACTCCTTGGACGCATACAACATAAAATGTAAAAGCACAGGCATAGACAAACATTAACTTGAAAGTGTTTATTTATTTGACAAGACAAAGATCCTCGCGAAACCACCGTACATAGGGGAGCGTTCGACCTTAGATTCTCACACGAACCATGACGGCGGAACCACCGTACGTAGTGAGCGTCTGACCTTGGGAGTGACGACATACATCTCGTAGAAATACACACCACTTAGCTTGACAGGATCAACAGAAACGGTACTCGCAATCACAGTCCCCTTAGCCAAATGAAACTCGCCCGTTCCACCCACCACCGACATAATGCGATCTTCCTCGGTCACCGGCTGTCGTCCCATAATAGTGAGAGTGCTCCTGTCATACTTGCCGCCGCGGAATACAATGTTCATGTTCATGTTGAGCGACGCCACGTGGAAGTCGGAGTAAGCGTTGATGCCCTGGTACTGTCCCACGTACTGCGAATTCGGGTCCGGACCGACGGTCAATTTGTTGTCGATGACGAGAATCCCGCCGAAGTTGGAGCCCGAGGTGCGGCTGATGTCGGCGGAGGCCACCTCGAAAACGGTCTGGTTCGCACCGCCTGGGAAAACGGCATGGATGTAGTACTCGAGCTTTGTTAGAACGAGGTTTTCTTTGTCGAGGTTTTTGTAGAAATTTCGAACATTGTCAACGGTGGCCGACGCAGAGGGGAAGGCGCCGAGCAAGGCTATCGCCACGAATAGTGCAACCAGCGCTGCTTTCATTGTTGTTATATATTTCTCTCAGTTGAGTGTTTTATGAGTGTGTGTAGAATGGAGTGTGGAGATACTGCTATTTATATATAATATAGGTGAAGGAAAAAGAGGAATTTTGCATGGATAATTTAGTTAAAGATAATTATATTTATGCCATGATATTTGGTCCGATTAATGAAAAGACTTTAACGATTTAAATAATTACATAGATACCCTTTTAAAAAAAGTTGCAACTACACTCTTTTGATGTTGAATATTTAACAGACTCACTTAAAACTCAAAAAAGTTTAACAGGTAGCGCCGTTTACGTTACTTTTTCATGTTCTTAAAATTTTAGGACACTTGTAATTTTTCGAGTAGTAAAAAGATTTTGTACTTAGATCAATCTCGACAAGTATATACATCCCTTTGTTTAACCATCTGAAGTTATAAGTTTTACCAAATTGAGATAAACACAGATTAGTAATTTTCTCGCGTTTCTTAAGTTTAAAACTCACGTTTTTTGGCTTTGTTCATATTAGAGACGGTTTAGAGACCGTTTAATATTAAAAGTCTCTGATCCGAGTGGTTGTTTAATACTCAGAATATATAAGTATTTTTGTAACTCAAAATATTATATTGCAATAGCATCTGAAGTTTTGTTGAATAATTTTAGTCCATATATAACCGAATACTTTCCTAATTCAATATTGTCTACCACCCTCGAGTCGTCCTAAGCTTTTTTTCCTTTTTACACATTCTCGTCCTTCATTTTTACTTGAAAAATTATGTTATAAAGTAATGGCTTCAAATAATACTTTGATTTCCATCAACTTCCTGAAACAAGATGCCGCTTGCTAGCCATGAGCTAAATTTTTTTTGATAATTCAGCCATGAGCTAATTAACATAGATTATTTTAGTCAATTAATTAATTTTTACATGAAAAATACCAAAGGGAAAACACTAAAATCTAACCCTTAGATTTTTTCGTCCACACGCGCACGCACATATTAAAATGTTACACGAGAATTGCATCCCAATTTTTCATATTATCTAACATAATACATGTTAATATATTTACTCAAGGGGCGAACAGTAAAATAAGAAAAGGAACTATAGCTCCAAATCACTCTGCGTTACACACACTATTGTCATTGATCGATCGACAAAAATATAAGTTTTCGTTTTTCTCAAAAAGTACATTAATTTATCTTTAATGTTTTTTGCAGTTGGCCTGTAACGACAAATGAATCTCCATATATATTAATATAAACATCCAATTGACTTCGAAGGAACTATTAGCTATTTATTTCATGCAAGGATAATGTGGCTAATTATCAGATACGCGCGTAATTGGTTTGCTATTCATTTTTTTAACATATAGAGTGCCTATGGCGTTCTCTTACCTCTGAAAACAAAGGGCGAGGCAAAAGTTCTTTTGACCTTAAGACAAAGCGCTAAGTGTAAAAATCTCTACATATTTAGAATTGTGTGGCTGATTTACAGACAAAATATTCCATGGTTCTACATATATGCAGCGCACGCGATACATATCTTAGCTGAATATGATATATTATGCTAAAAAAGAAAAAACACCTACTTCACGAGATCACTTTATCCCTATTTATTTACTTAGCGCACGCGATACATATCTTAGCTGAATATGATATATTATGCTAAAAAAAGAAAAAACACCTACTTCACGAGATCACTTTATCCCTATTTATTTACTTGTTCTCTTTGTAAGATAAAATCTTCCTTGTCTTTCTATTATATCTCAAAAGTATATATACAAAGTTATTTAAAATTAAGGAAAATAACTTAAAGATAATTATAAAGGACTCCTAATCCTATACAATCTCTATTACACCCCCGCAGTCGAAACGGGAGGTGACCGGACTTTGAGACTGTCTCGAAAGTCGTCAAAGAGAAGACGAGGAAGGCCTTTGGTGAAGATATCAGCAATTTGGTACCTAGAAGGAACATGAAGAACCCGAACTTGACCCCGAGCAACCTTTTCACGAACAAAATGAATGTCCATCTCAATGTGTTTAGTGCGTTGATGCTGGACGGGATTCTCGGAAAGATAAATGGCACTAACATTGTCACAGTAAACAAGAGTGGCAGACGAGATGGGACAATGGAGTTCCAATAAAAAATTGCGGAGCCAACAGGATTCAGAAACAACGTTGGCAACACCACGATACTTTGCTTCAGTGCTGGAGCGTGATAGAGTGGGTTGACGTTTGGCGGACCAAGAGACCAAGTTGTCACCCAAGAAAACACAGTAGTCGGACGTCGAGCGACGGGTGTTCGGGCAGCCGCCCCAGTCGGCGTCGGAGTACGCCTTGAGAGCCGTGACAGAAGAAGGGCGGAGATGCAAGCCGAGCTGGAGAGTCCCCTGAACATAACGCAGGACCCGTTTCAGGGCCACCATGTGGGCGGCACGCGGGTCGTGCATGTGGAGAAAGACCTGCTGAACAGCATAACAAATATCTGGGCGGGTAAAGGTAAGATACTGAAGAGCGCCAGCCAAAGAACAAAACAAGGTCGGATCCGGGCACGGATCACCGGTGGTATCCACGCCGACCTTGAATTAAGTGTCGACAGGAGTGAGAGAGGGCTTGCAAGAGGACATACCGGCCCGATCAATAATTTCAGCAGCATACTTACTCTGAGATAGAAAAAGACCTCCGCTATCTCGTGTAACAGCAATACCCAGAAAATAACGGAGAGGACCTAGATCCTTCATCGCAAACTCTGAGCTAAGGGATTTCATGATAGAACTCTGGAGAAGTGATGAAGAAGCGGTCAGAATAATGTCATCCACATATAATAACAGATAGGCGATATCCAAACCCTGACGGTAGCAAAAAAGAGAGTGATCGGACTTATTGTGGAAAAACCCGATAGTACCCACAAAATCAGTGAACCGCTGGTACCAAGCACACGGGGCCTGCTTGAGGGCATAAAGAGAGCGTTTCAGGAGACAGACATGATTGGGATATGTCCGATCCTGAAAACCCAGAGGTTGGTGCATGTAGACGGTTTCCTGAAGATGACCATGAAGAAAAGCATTTTTAACATCCAACTGGTGAATAGACCATGACTTGGACATTGCAATGATAAGGACTGTCCGGATAGTCGTGGGTTTGACCACAAGGTTGAACGTCTCAGTGCAATCCACTTCAACCTGTTGAGACCTGCCATCACCAACAAGACGAGCTTTGTGGCGCTCAAAAAAACCATCAGAGTTAAACTTATGACGAAATATCCACATAGACCGAATTATACTAACATCAGGGGGGTCGGGTACTAACTCCCAAGTCCTACTTTTAATAAGAGCATCAAATTCGTCGGACATGGCCAATTTCCAATTCGGGTCGGATAATGCAGTCATAGGGTTTCGAGGAAGAGGTGATGGAGAAGGACTAGAGTGAAGATTGAAGAGACGTTTGAGTTTAAAGATGCCGTGTTGGCTTCAGGTGGTCATTTGAGGTGAGTGGGGCGGAGGCAAGATGTGCGGGGCCGGAGCTGGCGAGACCGCGGGCGATATAGGCGTGAGGCCAAGCGAGCGTCCAGCAGGGGCGACCGATGCCGGCGAGAGACGGGCGAGAGCAGGCGCGAAGCCTGCCGACGCGGGCGAGGATTTGGCCGATGCAGGCGAGGGGCGGTGCGCCCAAATTTGCGGGCGCGCGGGGCCGCGAGGAGGGGCGACGGCCGAAGTGGCCCGAGCTGGGTGAGTTTCAAAGGAAAAGGGCGGTTTGAGAAGGGGCGAGATATCGGAGTTTAGAAAAGTGTAAAGTGGGGGTGTCGGAGTGTGTATTTGAGAAAAGGGAAAGGTGAATTCATCAAATAACACATGGCGAAACACGATGACTTTTTGACTCGATAGATCGTAACATTTGTAACCGCAATGAGAGGAGGGATATCCGAGAAAGACACAGGGGGAGGAGCGTGCCTAGAGTTTATGGATCTGTGTAGAGGGGATTAGGGGATAACATAAGCACCCGAAAACCCGAAGATGACCATAAGATGGAATTTTATGATATAAGAATTGAAGGGGTGTGCAAGAGGCGAGGCGTTTTGAGGGAGTTATATTCAGAAGATAAGTGGCCATTTGTAAGGCGTGGTGCCAGAAAGAAGGAGGTACGAATGCATGGGCGAGCATTGTACGAATCAAGTTGTTAATTGTTCGTATTTTGCGTTCGGATTTGCCGTTTTGAGGGGATGTATAGGGGTAAGAAAAACAAAATTGCATGCCAAATTTAGCACATAATTGGTGAAAAGCATTGTTGTTAGATTCCGTTCCATTGTCACATTGCAGGGTTTTAATATCACGTGCAAATTGAGTTTTAATAAAATTCTGGAAATTGAGAAACGTGGAATAAACGTCCAATTTACGAGCTAAAGAAAACGTCCACAAAAAATCTGAAAAATTATCAAGAAATAGCACATACTAACGATGCAGTGATGAGCTAAGCACAAGAGATGTCCATAAATCACTATGAATAATATCAAACGGAAAATAACTAAATGATAAAGAAGAGTTAAACGGTAATTTAATGTGTTTGCCGAGAGGGCAAGAATTACAAAAGGAAGAACGCAATTGTTTACGGAAATTAAATTGGTACGCCTAAGAGTATCTAAAACAGCTTGACCGGGATGACCCAAGCGAGCATGCGAGAGATCAGGGGAAAGAGCGACGAAAGTTGAATGAGGGACGGTATGGTGGTTTGTGGAAGAGTGAATAGGGTAGAGGTCGCCAGAGCTATTGCATCTCATAATTGGTGTTCCCGTCTTGAGATCCTTCACAGAGAAACCAAACAGGTCAAACTCAACAGAAACCGAGTTATCCATATTAAATTTGCAAACAGAGAATAGGTTTTTGATTATGTGAGGGGCGTGAAGGACGTGTTTGAGGGATAAAGGGGGGAACGGAGGAGAGAGGACCGTACTACCAAAACCACGAATCAGGATAGATTGACCACTACCGACAACAATTTTATTATTGGTGCTCGAATTAAAATAAGGTGAGAGCGTACCTTGCGAGGATGTCATGTGGGATGTAGCACCGGAATTCATATACCACTGTGCATCCTGAGGATTCAAGGATAACGTGTGCATGGCGGAAGCGATATCCGTGGGAGCATAGGGGCCTGGAGTAGCATTGGGGTCGGCATAGTGAGCCTGTGGCGGGCGAGTGCCGAGAATGCCAGGGGCGCCAGACGGTGCGGGCGGGCGGGGCTACCATGGTGTCGTAGGATAGGAGGATGGTGGTGCAGCCCAAGGCGGAGGTTACTGGGGATAGGGCCACCCCCAATATGGAGAAGGTGGTGCACCACGGCCTTGACCGCGGCCGCGACCTCGGTTGTTGCGGCCCCGACCGCGTTTGCCGGAGTTGCGGTTTCCGCCGTTGGTGGAGCTGTCCGGTTGGCCCGACGGGGCAGCAGGATGTGAAACAAGAGCCGGGGCCTCAGACGAGGCGGTAGGGCCGGTGAGCAGGGCGGCAGAATCCGGCTGGCGGGCGGCGCGCTTGGCAAAGCTAGTCTCCTCTAGGGTTAACATGGACTGAGCTTTGTTGAATTGAGGGAGAGGATCACTCTGTTGGATGAGAGTAGCGATTCCGCTATAAGCATCAGTAAGTCCATCAACTAAATGTAGAACCAAATGTTGGTTAGAAACTGGGGCGCCGACGTTGGCAAGTTGATCAGTCAACATCTTGAGTTTCTGGCAGTAGGCGCTGACGTTCGGAAAAGCATCCAGAGTGGTAGAAGAAAATTGATTCTCAAGATGAACGGCACGAGAACTCTTGTTATCCTGAAACAGACCTGCCAGGCGGTTTCAGGCGTTGGCGGCGGTAGAGTCGGGCTCGATGATCGTGTGAAGGAGATCATTTGAGATGGTGCCGTAAATCCATTGTAAGACAATGGCATCGAGACGATCCCACATGTCGGCGTCCAGATCAGGTCCAGAGAAGAGTCCGGAGAAGGAAGAATATGATCTAGAACTTGATAGGCTCGGGCATGGATTTTGAACAATTCGGACCATGAATTGTATTGGCCGGACTCAACGTCTAATGTGATGGGGATGAAGTTTTTCACATTAGTGGCGGAAAGGGCGGGGAAGAATTTGTGAGGAGAGTTGGGCGGTGGCGGCACCGCGGAGGACCCGGAGGAGGGAGGATCGGAGGTAGGGTTAGTCATTGAGAGAGAAGAGACTTGATACCATGTAAGATAAAATCTTCCTTGCCTTTCTATTGATATCTCAAAAGTATATATACAAAGTTATTTACAATTAAGGAAAATAACCTAAAGATAATTACAAAGGACTCCTAATCCTATACAATCTCTATTACTCTTTAAAGGGGAGGAAGCTGGTGTCGCCAACGTGGTGGAGCAGATTAGATTAAGATCAAATTATAGACATGGATTAAAGCTAATACCAAGAGCTTTGATTACTCGTTTAGTGACTTGTTTTCTTCTCCGAGATTCTGTTGTATGTCTTAGTGTGTGAAGTGAGGTAACTTTGTTGCTTCGATTGTGTTGTAAGGGATTGAAGCACCTCTTGTGCTTCCTCAGTGAATTCTTTTCTTCGTTCATAAAAAAAAAAAAAAATTACTTGTTCCGAGAAAATAACCAGATGACTATTGTTGCATTACTAAAATTATTCATGTGACGACCCTCGCTTTAACAATAAACTTTAACAATATTAACATGTTACAAATGAATATATTTGAGAAATAAAGTAGATAAAGAAAAGAGCTAGTGCCAAACTAATAGATTTATCTATATATGTTTAGGAATAATTTACTCTTATATATATATAATAAAAGAAAGAAGGGGGTCAGCAACTTATGGAATTATGTTTTGGATAGTAAAATTTTGGTATGTTGCCTGAATTTTAAGTTACAAACCTGTTCTGAATATTGTAAGTTAAACCACTATTGATATGATGAAGCTATCTAGTCAATGTTGAAATTAACGAAAATATCAATTTGAGATACTTGCTCTCCGCGGGATCCAACAACCATTCGTTCTTTAATATCCATCAAAGGAAATGTTTTACAATAGTATTTTCCATGCATCGCGTGATGTTCAATAATTACTGATTTTGTCATGAAGGTATAATGACAACTGCATATTCAGAGTGCGTGAACCAGCTGTAAGGTAGTTCTTTTATATGTTTCGTGCAACGCGAGGAGTACTAGTTTCAATTATCTTCACGTAATGAAAAATGGTCCAAATTGCTTAAAATTTTGATCATTTAACTGGGGACGACAAAGGCTTTTTCCGAGAAAAGTTCAATAACATCATTATCTTTTAGGGATAAAAGGGTCAAACCCCCTATACTATAGGGTATAGCGATATGCCCTCTGAACTTTTTTTTTTTGGCAACAAGCCCCCTATACTATGGATAAATAAGCACTTTGCCCCCCGAGTCGCTTTTCACCATTGGATTTGAATACGTGTCAACACTTTTTGCCGTTGGATTTGGACTGAGGGGGCAAAGTGCTTATTTATGCAATAGTACACGGGGCTTGTTACCAAAAAAAAAGTTCAGGGGGCAAAGTGCAACAAGGGGTATAGTATGGGGGGTTTGACGCTTTTATCCCTATCTTTTATTAACATAATAGTTTGGACATATTTGATAATATAATTTGAAGCCCATTTATTTCTTCCCTTAAAATGCCTTTTAAGGAGAGAAATAAAAAGGCTTCAAATTCTATCATGGTATAAGAGTCTACCCAAGGTGTATGATGGGCTTGCGACTTACCCACGTGATGGGACCGAAGTTAATACCGATCCACACGTGAGGGGCGTGAATGTCCCACGTCGCTTGGAAAAGAGCCTGGGCTTATATTATTAAGAGAAGTTCCATCTCCACTTAAGAAGACATTTTAAGGGAAGAAATAAATGGGTTTCAAATTCTATCATTTGATACCGAATTGAGTTTTGAGCTTTATACTGAGATCTCGTTTTTTCTTCAATAGATTCACCGGACCTCAAATTTATATAATAATAAAAACAAAAACTATGTAACATCACGTTGAAGAGTTAGGGTCAAAGTTGTTTAAGTTGTTGTGCTTTCTTTGTTCAAAAAAAAAAAAAAAAAAAAAAAAAAAAAAAAAAGTTGTTGTGCTTTCTTCTTATTTGTATTCAAATTTTCAAATAGTTAGTCTGAGATATTTGTATTGTAAACTCAATATATGTAACTACTTCAGATATCAATAAACATTATTGTTCACGGTCTATTATTTTATCATATGGTATCAGTGAAATAATATATTTATTTTTCTTGTTTCATCACCATGCTTGATAACAATCTTATTCAAACAGCATCATATTCACCATCCTCAAATCCAATAAAAGATGCACGATCATATGCGATTCATCATTCGGATGGTCCTGCAGTAGTCCTTTTTACATCTTTCTTAAACATTTTTCTTTACTTGGATCAAATACATAAAATCATGAACCAATGTTACGATTCTAAGTGATGATTCGATCCGCTAAAAATTAGAGAATTTTCGCTATGTTTTGAGATATTTTCATATGTCCCTAATAAAAGCAGTTGATATAATGCAATGTGGAAATTACTTTTATGTTTCTTTTCAATATAGTCAAAAATTGAAACGTTTCTGTAATTTTCTAGGTTAAGCAACTTTCATTCATGAATAAAATATTTCTTGATATATTTGTTATCATATTGATCATATATTCAATTTTACAAATGTTACCCGTTTTGAATGATGAATTGATTTGCCGATGATGATAAATAAAGGCCATGGTGTAGTACTCTACATGCTTGCTCCTACAATAATTCTGGAACAAGTATTGGAATCTCCTGTTGCGCTGAAGCTCATAATGCACCACATTAGGGTTGGCAATGGGAAGGATTTTACCCTACCTTACCCAGACCCTGTCAATACCCTGTCAATTTTTTTTGGCAGGACCCTTACCCTTACCCTGTCAAGACCCAGACATGCATACCCTTACCCTACCCTGTCAGAAAGGGTAGGGTTGACCCTTACCCTTACCCTAATTTTAAGTTAAATAAATAATTCCATAGGCTAGGGTAAGGGTCAGACCCTTACCCTTACCCTACCCAGACCCTTATATTAAATTTTCATAGGGTAAGGGTAAGGGTCTGGACCCAGTCCTTACCCTGTAGGCACGGTAAGGGTTCAAACCCACACTCTAATTTCAGGGTAAGGGTAGGGTAAGACCCTACCCATTGCCAGGCCTACACCACATCAACATCCTAAAGTCAATCACAAGACAAATACAATCACTAGTATTAGTATAAATGTCAGATGTTGTGACTAAATCATATAAAGACAATCATGGGTATTGTTAAAATCTATTGAATACAAACACAAGCTTAACATAAATAGAAAAATGACACAATTATAATTTATACATTGAAACTTAATATAGGCTCTTCAAGTCTCATGTGGAAAGGTTGCATCAATTTTTCTATAACAACATTGATTTATAACATGTTTAAATTCATATAATATTGATAATCTTGTGTAAAAATGTAAGAGAAGCTTGTAATAAATAGCTCATCAATGTTACCAACAACAAGCATGGTGCTCAAAGCTAAAACCCCTAGCCCCAAAACGTCACCATCGTTGAAGAAATATTCAGGTGCAAACTACATTTTTACACTAATTTTGTGTTGGCTAAACCACATTTCTTAATGTTATTGTACAAAAATTATTGTGGTATCCAAGATGTATAGCTCTGCTAGAGATTTAGAATTTTACCTTATATCTATGATATTGTTCTAGATCTAAAATCTTAAGATAGATCAGTATGATTCAGTTTATTAACTAGTGGATAAAAGTGTTAAAAGTAAAATAAAAGACACTAAAGAAACAAACCCAATATTCAATAGGTTTACGACCCAAATCCAATTGGGTATCTGGCTGCAGTACCGGATTTGATTGGGTAGTGACTAGTACCATTTTCCTGAAATTCAGAGATCCAAATAGTATCAGATTCAATCCGACCATTCCCACCTCTAATAGGAGAGAGTCATGTATGAACCAAGTTATCAAACCCCGTCAATTGATCTAAATAAACCCTAATTTTCCGATCTTCTCTCCCGACTCAATTTTCCCCCATTTCCAATATTCAACAATTTAAGGGTAACTATCAACTTCGACATTAAAAGTAAAAGTTCTATAAAAAGGACCAAAGATAGGACACATGAGAATAGATGTTGAGCTTGACCATTGGAACAAGGGTTTGCTTGGACAGTTCAGTACCTTTGTTTTCATAAGGTTTAACAAACTTGTGAGAGTTCTTTGCAAGAAGTGCAACTGATTTTTCAAAATCATCATTTCCTTCTCCTTTGGCTTTATTCTTAGCATCTGATTGAGAGATCAAATTGATGTCAATGGATTCTTTATTTGTTAGCTTCAATTTAAAAGTTGCAAGAGATATTATGAGTTCCTTCATACACATGCTTTCAATATCTTTGGCTTCTTCTATCGCTTCAATCTTCGCGGAAAACTTCTTGGGCAATGAACGAAGAACTTTTGAACCAATTTGGTTTCACTATATTCATCTCAACAAGAAAAGCTTGATTTGCAATATCCCTGAGTTTGGCATTGAATTGAGCAATGTTTCATCCCGTTGTATTTTGAGTGCCTAAAATATTAAGTTGGGGATTGTACTTTCTGATCTCATAACTGCTACAGTTCCTTCATGAGCAGCTATAAATGTGTTCCACGCTCTACGGGCTGACTTGTGCTTAGACGCCAGTTTGACTTGGTTTATTCAAAAATATTCAATGCTGAAATTGCACTTAGTGTAATTGAATTGAAATTGCACCTCAGAGATGCCAATCAACGTAATTTTTTACTTTCCCGTCTTCATCTTTTGGTGGACTCCAACCATTAAAAATGGATTTCCAGGCTTTTCTGGTGTCGTTTCTTGATGAATTCAAACATTCCAGTAGGAGTTGTTAAACTCGTTGAGAAGAGGTGGTCTCGTGGTTGATGAGCCCTCAATGTTTTGATTCACCTTTAATTTAGCGCTTATTTTGATATAGTCTGCAACGAAATAAGAGTGGGTAGCTGAAGAAAGTTCAGGGAGTTGGAAAATATATACGTAGTCATGACTAGTTCTCCACTCAATGTGCTTTTGGAGTAATTTTGTCGAAGTAGAAGTAAACTTTTGCAAAACTAACAACCTGTTTCACGAAAAAAGAAAATTGCTCTAATAATGCTCGGGGTCCATCATTCTGTTAATGCCGATTGCATGTACAATATCTCTATGATGAATAAAGGCCATCTCAATCGGCATGACTAGACTATTATACCATTATCTTGAGTGATGGCTTGATGTCGTAAGTTCTTCTGATATTACTATTAATTACTATTAGTTAGGGATAATTATAAGTATTACCTCTTGAGGCTTGAGGTAATTACGAAAACATCATTATTACAATACCTCCCCTATCACTAATTTTTGTAAAAAATGATAATAGAAATTACGACATTAATTGTTTTATTTGTCCTACATCAGAATATTAAAAAGAGTTGAAAGGAATACAATTTTCTATAATTGATCCACAAGGTCAATTTATATTTTGCATTAAAAATTTATATAACATATTTATTTAAAAAATATTTAAACTACTCCGTTTTGATACAAAAACCAGAATTAGATTATCCATGATTCTCCTCGCATTATAGCCACCAGAACCAGATTTGCTTGCAGTAACAATTAGTAAAACAAAGGCCAAGCTTTTGAATCTATTTGCTATTGGGGTCGAAATTTTGGCTATTGGGCCAAATATAAAGAAAGGAGTAATTTTGTTGCGACTAGAGGTCTAAAGAAAGATGATTTCATTTTAGCATTGAGATGTTTCGCAAACAATGAAAAGCTCCCTTGCATTAGATTTACTTGTACTCGAGTCTTGTAGTCTAAGATTAATTTGTTCTCATGAAAAACTTAATCAAAGGAAATATATTAGACAAGTTCAGTTCATATTTATAAGAAATTCAAAATCCAAATCCGCCAAAGGAAGCGTTTTGCCTCTATCTACCATGAGTAATTCATGCTCGAGTGACGACCCGGGTTTCTCTCTCGCCATAGTCTTTCATGCTCCAGATTGGTGCATCACCATTATAGTAGCTCCGTCTCTTAGGCCAAGATGTGGAATAAGAAATTAAATTATCAAGTGCATTCCTTTTATGTCAGAAACATTTTTCTTTACTTGGATCAAACACATAAAATCATGGACCAAACGATTCTAAGGCATGATTCGATCCGCTAAAAATTAGAGAATTTTTGCTATGTTTTGAGATATTTTCATAGGTCCCTAATAAAAGCAGTTGTTATAATGCAGTGCAAATTACTTTTATGTTTCTTTTCAATATAGACAAAAATCGAAACGTTTTTGTAATTTTCTATGTTTAGCAACTTTCATTCATGAATGAAATATTTTTTGATATATTTGTCATCATATCGACCATATGTTCAAACTTACTAATATTACCCGTCTTGAATGATAAACAAAGCAGTATAACATTTCTGTTCTGCAAAGTTGTAGAGAAAGAGAGTGTGTTAATTGGTAATTCACCTCGTCATGAGTACTTGATGAATTGATTTGCCGGCGATGATAAATAAAGGCCATGGTGTAGTACTCGACATGCTTGCCCCCACAGTAATTAAATCTCTAGTTGCGCGGAAACTCATAATGCACCACATCTCCATCCTAAAGTCAATCAAAAGACAAACACTAACACTAGTATTAGTGTAAATGTCGGATGTTTTGACTAAATCATGTAACACAATTATGGGTATTGTTAAAATCTATTGAATACAACCACAAGCTTAACATAAATACAAAAATGATAAAATTATAATTTATACATTCAAACTTAATATAGGCAATTCAAGTCTCATGTGGCAAGGTTGTATCAATATTTCTACAACAAAAATGTATTTATAACATGTGTAATTTCATATAATATTGATAATCTTGTGTAAGAATATAAGAGAAGCTTGTCATAAATAGCTCTTCAATGTTACCAACAACAAGCATGGTGCTCAAAGGTAAACCCCCTAGCCCAAAAACATTGAACCATCACTATCGTTGATATTCATGTGCAAACTACATTTCTACACTAATTTTGTGTTGGCTAAACCACATTTCTTAATGTTACTGTAAAAAATTATTGTGGTACCCGAGATCTATACCACTGCTAAAGATCTAGAATCTTACCTTGTATCTATAATATTATTCTAGATCTAAAATCTAACGAAAGATCTGTATGTATAAATAATAATTTCAAATTTACTTTATAATATGAATTGGGATTACAAATAATCCTGTATTTTAATTCTAAGTTTGACTAGTTATATGTATTTATACGCGTGTGTCTATAAATATTAGCATTTCTAAATTAAAAAAAAAAAATCAATACAATTGTCTTGGTAAAAACATTACAAGTCTATTTGTTATTCCATTAATCGTGGTGAATGATATAATGGTCATTTCATCAAATTCTTATCTTTTTCTACTGCCGTTGGTTTTAGGGGATGTTAGTTAAGATAATCTTTCATATCTTAGAGGAAGTTTTAATTATACCAAGCATTAATAGGGGTTATAGCTGTAACTAAACCAGAATAATATATTAAATACTTTTATTTCATGTTACCAATTAAAAATAATGTTTGTTTAGACATTATTATTTGTTTTTGCTTTTTCAATCAATAATTTAAAAGTAAGGGCATTGATAAATTAATAATAATTAACGTATTTACTTAAAATTCAATCGAGTGGAGTGTGTGCGTAGTATCTTTTCTCACGAGGGAGTTGGTACAGCAAATGAACCCCGGAGAATTTCAGGCAAGTTTTCCAAACCATATGATATCACTCGTTGTAGTATATATTACTCATATTTTAAATTTTCTTAATGCTTCACAATGATGTCTTACATTTTATGAACCACGCAACTGGAAACAATTTTTTCGTGAATTTTAGTCCCACTACAAGTTTTGAGACTATATGAAAGTGGTAACACTACTACTATTTACTATATAAAATATTAATAGCAAAGCATATAGTTTTCATAAATATAATAGTATAAACAAGCATTTTGCATGAAATGCCATCGGCGGCTACTAATTTGTAATAAATTTGTCTAGTAATAATATGAGTTTCCTAATAATATATATTTAATTTGTTTCTAACACCAAATTTCCTGATCATGAAATGTATATATTGTTAAATTGCATACATATTACAGAGTTCATTTATATTTGTCCACCATTAAAAGGAACTTTAGTCTGCAAAACGAGTGCAATTTTATTTCTATATAGCAATGAACTCGCGTCTAGCATGGAACTTTATCTGTTCTTCGACAGTTCAACTCGTTCTCCACAACTTTTTGTTTCTTACAAATAAACACTAAAAAAAGAGCAAGTTGTCATTCATGTAAATCACATATCAGATGCAACGAAAATAAGTCCGCTAATACGTCAGCCATCATTTTCTAAACCCGAATGTATCCATTAAAATGTACGTCGAGCATTTCTGTAGTTTAATATTCAGAAGAAAAAAATTTCAAGATATTCAATACTTTGCTTATAATGTTTTAGAAATATTTCAAAAAGCTTTCAAGAAATGAAAAAAACTGCTTTTAATATCCAACAAATTAACCGAAACATATTTGACACAATAATTTATTATCATTTACAACAAGCTAGAAAAATCTGAGAGGAGTGGTCTGAATAACTGAGTACATTCCATGGTTACATGATCACAAAAGTAAGTGCTTAGCCAAATTAGATTTCTGTGCAGGCGTATAATTAAATTGTTCAAATCTCTATTCCAATAATCTCTTAGGTTATAAATAATGCAAGAACTCCTATCGAGTACTTACAAGCTGGTATACAGATGACACGTTCTCAACAAATTAAGAAAGATACACTAGTTTTTGTTTCTTGATGATGAAAGATAGACTAGTTAACTTGACGTGATATAACAATTGTGATTTTCTTCTAGCTAGACAAAAATCTATCGAGGAAAATGTTTGGTTTCAGATTTGAAATACTCATATTTATGCCTTCTTGTACTGTTAAAAATGCCAACATGTTACTCTTAGAAAGTTGGAATAATTAATCACATGAGAAAAACACTCTGAGTTTGCGCAACTTTTCACATAAGTTCAATCGTTCAAAACTAGTATAAAATTATTGAAATCGGTGCGAAGTTAAATCCAACGTTATTCATAGGCCTTTGCCACTTTTTTAAATAACTATAAAAGCAAAGTAAGAATGTTTGTGTTAATTTTCAATCATTTTTTTTGTATGAGTAATTTGATCAAAGTTTAACGACTGTAAACATCATTGTCTATTTCAATTATATAAGTGAAGGTGATGACTAGCGGTTATACGAAAACGGATAAGACAAAATGACATCAGATTCAGAATAATATTATTTAACATTATATCGAATATAATAAAGATATAAAGGGTCTCCCTCTCGAGCCACACGGAGTCCCTTTGGATGTGCTCTGCATCAAGCGACAAGCGGTACCATGCATGCACCACGTATAAAGGAACAATTGGCATTTTCTGAATTCATACAGATGTGATACAATTAAGAGATTATTTTTTCATTGTGTGGTGATTGGCTGAAAGCCTATTATCCTGAATAACTTTTTTATTAAATTATGTAGTATAATTAAACTATTAATATTTCTATTCCACGAGTTGCATGCGAAATACAGAACTATAGATTACATAATTCAATTTAATTGTTGCAATTAGTACTCCTAGTGATGACAAAAACAGTTATTATTGGAATTTGCATGTTGCATGCAAAGTACTATTGTCAAGATATATGAACATATTAAAGAAAATGTTGGTTTTTGTGCGGTGAGCGATTTTCTTAGTCGAAAGCTCTCTCTTTAAGGTCGCGATAACCAGGGGCGGAGCCCGGGGGGCCATTAGGGGCCATACCTATTATATATATATATATATATATTAATCAAGGCTTTTGAAAGTTGAAACCGCGTAGTATACTGTATATGCATTCAAGACTCTCTTTCTATTAAAAAGGAAAAACACACACATAAATAAGTCAAGCAAATATTTGAAACTGGAAAGTAGATATTTTAACTGTACACATGTTCATTTGTCTCTTAGGAAAAATGGGAATGAAATACACTGGGATTTAGCTTTGATAATTAATCCGGTATTTTATTGTCATATACTTCCAATAAAAAATTTAGAGATAAAATTAAAAGAATATACTGTAGTAGTATTGGACTGTGTTTATAGTAGATTGAGTCAACTTGTTTGACAACAGTTTTTATAAGTATTTTTGAGTATGTAGACTAAAACAATAACAATTTCTTACATTAATATGATACATTAAGAAAGAGAAGTCTCAAATGCTGAACATTATTAAAATTATAATCTTATAACTAAACATCATCACAAAGTATTAGATACAATTGTAAATGCTCAAATGAAATTAAAAATATTACAGATTTATAATCTTTCAGGGCACATATATGTGCAATATTCCTATTTTTACGAAGTATAGTTTTATTGTTGTCTATATATTTTTATGTTATTCTTTTTTGTAAGTAGTAATATATACACACATATATACACACACCTGTAGATTGGGTTAAGAGGTCTCTACTCTATTGTACTAAGTATCTACTTTTAAGTTAATTGTGTTTATCATGACGAATGAATAGTTTTTTAACAAATAACAAGTAGTTGTTTATGCGACATTTCCATACTTAAAGTTAGAAAAACATGAAATAGTTCTTAAGTCTTGTTAGCCCCCTAACTTGAATTCCTGGCTCCGCCCCTGGCGATAACTTGAGAATAAGCGGTGGTTAATAACTTAACACTGAAATCAAATTGTACGTTAGATTTAGGCTAGCGATATTGCCAGAGCAGATAATGTTGCTTCCAGAGCAAAATCATTAAATTATCTAAATTGCCCTTACTTACAAATCTGTCAAATTCTAATTTTAGAATTTATATTTAATATCATTATATTGTACAAGATTCATTAATTATATCAAAAGAACCTCATTAATTCATACTAATAATTTATTTTTTCCATAACAGTAGCTACAAAACTTGGAAAGTATTCTAACAAATTGCTTTTTAAAGGTTGATGCAGCCGGTCCACAGTATATCAACATTTATTTAGTTTAATATATAATGTGTTTCTTACTCAAAGTAGGTGTTTTGGTTTTTTATTGTAAGCTTTATTCTATTTATTTTCAGATTGGAGAAATAGTTCTTTTTTATTATATCGTATTCCACAAGCAACTTTAAATATATATAACAATAAAGATGTACAATGTTTTAATTTTTAAACACGTAGAATTATAAAAACTTATTATTCACCAAGCTTTATTTCCTGTTATTATTTTCAGTATAAGGTATGGCAAGCAAATAAATCTTAACAACCAAATTTTGTTGCTAAGAACAAATCATTTTTATTGAACTTCATTGAAATTCGAATTATGCTTTTTAATTGGTAGATATATTAATAATTACTAAATAATTTATGATGCGATAATTTAAGTGAATAATACAAATAATATCTCCAAAGGTACAAATCAATTAAAGTTAGGAAATTATCAAATCAAAAGCTAATATGAACAACCAAATTTCTTTAACAATAACTCCATTTTTAAACTAATTAAATACACTTATATAAATCACATTATAATATGGATTTTGGAAAAGCAACTTTGATTTGGTGTTTTCCTTTCAAAAACCATTTGACACAATTTCTTTCCAAGTTTAAGGCTCTTATCACATAGAAAGTCAATTACTAACAAAAATTAAGGAGATTTTTCAAGTAACTAATATATATTACATAATTAGAATTTTAATAAATCTTAATGTGAGGGTAATTTTGGCACTTCAAAGTCTATGGTCTGGAAGCAACATTATCTGCTTTGAAAATATCGCCGCCCTTAGATTTATTCTAATGCGACAGCATCTTGGTGACGCATATTTTAGTCTCTAGACTGTTAAGTTTAAAGGTGATATTGACGGAGTTTGTTACGCAAAATGGAAGTGTAACACACAACATTAATCGACATAAAATATAAGAGACATAATCAACATGCAACCGATGAACGAAAACCAGAATTCACAATATTTAATTTGAAATAAATATTCAATTTAATTAATAAATAGTCAAGTATAATTAAAACATAATGAAGAAAACTATACATATAACCCCACAAATAACCTAACTGAAGTAAGAAACATATTTCTAATTAGAAATAAAATATAAGAGAAGTAGTCATAATTGTTAGCAATTAACTACATAAAGCATGAACAATAATCAGGATCAACATAAATTATGTGATACTTCCTTAATTAAATTGTGTAGAGGTACCTGGCTCTATTAATGACAATGGATTCATGTATTAGGTACAGTAATAGAGTTATTGTAGGTTCTACACAAGTTTCGAGGTTAATTTCTATTTGTAACTGAAAATATATATGAGAGATTTTGGCCCCATTTGGATGTAATTTCATATTTATGGCTTGTTCAATTTTTGTTTGAATATTTTGAATATCTTTTTAAAAAATGTGTGGAACATTTAAATTATGATTTGGATGTAATTTGAGTGTTGGAGTTTTAGAGAGAAAATAGGTATAGGTGTCAAATCAATGGATAATAATTAAGATTTTTTATATTTATTATTTAATGATATTTTAAGAAAATATTATTATAACGCTGACTATTATTATATTTAAACTGTAAAAGTACTAATCTATTGGTAATAGTTACAAATGTTTAATAATATGTTCTCTATTATTTCATGTAGATATATTTATCCTAAACTTGTACAAGTAGTTGACGACTTAAATGATAAATAAAAAATATAGTCCCATATTGTAGGAATTTCATATTATAACCGTTCTTTACAATTTATTATAATACAAAATCTTTAATACTGTAAGTGTACATTTTATTAATTAATGAGTTACAATTATAATTAATGAGGAGAGAGAGAGAGAGCTAACATGGACATGTGATGTGAGAGGACCGTGCATTTAAGAAATTAATCAAAGTCAGAATCTGCACACTTCCTAGAATATAGATTTAAAATTTTCAGTTTATGACCAAAAAAAATTTCATGCCAAAATTTGAAAAGTGTTCCAAGTGATATTTGGGCTACAAAATCCTAAAAAATTTGGGCCAAATTTGATCCAAACAAAGCATTTACATTTGGGGAAGATATGTAGAGAAAAGACCGGTCTCCTCCTTTATATAGACTTATTAAAAACTCTAATATTCACCAATTAAGGCCCTTAGTCTATAGACCCTAACCCCTTAATGGGTTATTTCTTAAATGGGTCATAATATAATTTACACTCTGCCACTTGGCCTATGAGAAAATCAGTCATAACTACTTTGTATCGAAAATCACATACACAATTCTTGGTGGTTATATATCATAATTTTTAACATAATGATATTAATGACTTACTACACAATGTCTAAAATTGAAAACTAACGTAAAGTCCATTCGTGTTAATAATCACACGACGGACCATGAAAAGTACAGATAACCCATAAATAACAAGAATATTATGATAAACATCAGAAACATCAAAGTAAACTCAAGTGTCAATTACAAGCAGTGTTTAAGAATCGGACCGACAACAACCAAACCGGTATAAAAAGTCATCTAACAAATATAATCAACTAATGTATCATGTACTATATTTTTCTAACACTCTCAGCTAGATACTTCATAAATTTATATTAAAAAATATATGTGGTAGCTGATATATCACTTACCATGAATTATCAGAATATATTATTTCAATACATGGATCAAAGTTTCTTTTCTTTTCCGCGAAAAGCACTGAAAGTTTCTTTTTTTTTTTTTGACTCAACAGAAACAAAACATACAATATTTTCTAAGTCTAAAGCAACAACAATTTCTACAAATTTTTCGAAACTTATCAAAACGATCTCGAAATATTACGAAAAGTTTCTAATTTTTTGAACACCAAAACATATTGTGGAAACGAAACTTTAATCCATGCTTCAATACACGAAAAAAGACTAAAACTAGAATAATATATGTTCAAGGGAGAAAACTGATATAAAAGCTCTACCGTTTTCTCTCAAAAAAAAAAAAAAAGGGAGAAAACTGATAATTTCAATCTTATGCTGATTAGAGTGAAATAAAAAAATACCTAAATTCATAATATGTAACAATGCAATTCTTTTTAGTTATGTTTCCTTTCTCTTACTGCATATGTTAAACTCAACCAGAGAGCAAAAAATCTTTAATAAAATCATCCAATCAATAATGCTTGAACTTGGTCTTATATTCCTACCGTCAAAAATTCAATCAGAGCGCAACATCATCCAATCAACAAAGCTTAATAAAATCCATTCCTTAGCAGGATAAAGTCATAAACACAAAATTTACTTAACTTTAAAAAAAAAAAAAAATCATCAGAAACATTAGAAAATATAAAAAAGAATCAAGAAGAATGAGAAGTAAAAAGAAATTAGACCAAAGGAAGGGCCGGACACCTGTTAAACCATTTCTCATCGGTCCAATCTGGTTTTAAGAACATTGATTACAGGTCATAAACGAACTTTTGAAATACACATCAATTACAATAAAGATCCGTTCGTTTAGTATGCTCTAAAAAAATCTTTAGTGGTAATTCATTAATCAAAGGAGCAACAATCATCATACGCACTTAACTCTTTAATGAACTTGAATTCCATGAGTGATTCTTGTTATTAACTTCTAATAAATTGCTTTTAGTTTTGGAATATGTCTTTTATTGGTTATCATCCTTTGGTCAAAATAATATCCATCCCACACTAAATCAAACAAAGTTGCAAGCCGCTAATTACTTCGTACAAAAGCAAAGTGAAGGGCATGGCAACCCTCTCCAACATGTTAATACAATCACAAAATAAATTTTAGTAATCAAACCAATACTTTTCTTCAAACATGACTGCACATTTCCTTAAGTACATACAACACAAAACCTGCAAAATTAGAAAGATCCCAAGTTTCCTGAACAAACCCTTTCATGAAAAAATGAATAAATTATATAGTGTAATACCCCTATATCCGCAACCTGCTGAAAATACAAGTTCCGTTGCTGAGAACTTGTATAAATATACAAAAAAATAAAAAATAAAAAATAGTTATCTCGTCTCAGAGAGCTTTCCGTGGACTTTTCACGAGCAAGCATAATCTCCAGCTTCAACTCATTGGATCCCACCAATAAAGGGAGAGTTTCACTAGCGACGAAACAATGTGAAGTTACGCTAATGAACAAAAGAATTTGTCGTTTACCACTGAGAGTTTAATAGGAACCGAATAATTCTGGCTAGGTATACTTCGAGTGAGCCCTTAGAAAAAGTAATCTGCTCCCCAGCGTGGAGCTTGTTTATCGAAAAGTCAATTCCCTTTGTTCTGATTCGATGGGTTCATCTTGGGCCTGTAATGGGGCTACAGAGCACTAATCAGCTTTCCATTCAGAATCTCCACAGTTGTCCTCTTCCTAAAATATAGCATGTCTTCCTATGAAAAAGAATGTAAGGAAACATAGCAAAATCAAGCATGCACCATATCACATAAAAACTTTCTGGATAAAGATGTTACTGTTACAAGTTCTTAAAGAGCCCACAAGTTCAGTAACACATACCACTAAAAGAATCTTTAACTCAACTAAAGATTTGCTAGTTCGAAATTTTACAGCTTATAGCAAAAAACACCAGTGTTATGCGTAATACGCATACCCCATTATTATGTGAAAAAGAGAAGCAAAGGAAACCCCTGTCCTAAACATGATTGGCCAAAAGCACCGTGTGAGAAGAAAAAAGAGGGAAAAAGAGATCTCCTACAATTTTAAAGAACAGATTAAGAACTCACCTTTTATCTTTTCCACAGAGGTTTTCATACTTTATTCTTTTTCACATGGGGTTGTCATACCTATTACACATTACACAAGTTATGGTTTTGCTGAAATCCCTTTTGTTTAAAAATGCCAGGTCTGTAACAGTTCAACCGTAGGATAAAGATTACCATAAGTTCCTTCATTCTTCTTTCCACATCCAAGTCTTTTACAAAATAATTTACGATGTAAATTTCAGCATTCAAATTTTCTAACACTGGATTAGAGATATCTAAGTATTCCTCTGGTCGAATATGAGATTGTGGCAAAATCATGTACTTGATGTCATCATAAGCTTACCTGGCTAAATCTTAGTCCTATATCTCTGCTATAGAAGTCAACATACTTGATCATGAACAAGCCGCAATTGTACCTGTTAGAAAGAGTAGTTTACCGCTATGAGGAATGGTAGTATATCCCACGTATCCAAGAGGAGAAGTAATTGTTAATACGAGATTAACGCAAAGCAATCAAGGTTCCAAATATTGTATATTATGAGATGCATCGAACAAACATTTGCTATATCTTTCGAGAAGGGGATAAAGTACATCTACAGCGTTGAGGTTTGGACTAATTTATACAAACCACCCCTAGGATTTGAAATATTGTAAATACACTCCTGAAACTTAAATTCATGAAGAGTCTCTCTGTAACTATTTGAACTTTAGGGGAACATATGCTTAACGTTCTTTCAAGTTTCAAATGATGTTTATGTGAAATTAAAGTCCAGTAAAGTATCTTTACGTTCTCACTGATTAGGTAAAAAGAGTACAAATAACGATTCACTATTCTCTTTTCACATTTTGATATTCTTTCCCAAGTAGCTGTATTGCAACATAGGCATTTCACTTCACCAATTTTGCAATTGAGACCTATTGTGAACTAATGTATGCAGGGGGGAAGTAAAAATCACATGATTTGATTTCACCACCAGCTTCTTTTGGTTGTTAAAACAAATACTGTGCTAAATCTGCTTTACTTATAGAGAGAGAGAGATGAGTCAGGGGGGTTTGCTGGCTAACTCATGCAATCAACGACAAATTCCTTCGCCTTAGTAAGCTAGCTTTGTAAGCTAAGCATGCCATTCTAAGGATCATAATCCTTTTTTCATGCTTTATATATTTCTTCTAAATATAGGAACAAACCATTTCATCCATGATAAGGGTACTCATACGATATTGAATTCAATTTTCATTTTCAATAAGGTCCCACAAATTATGATATTACTCGAGCAATTATAGAATAAACAGACCAAACTAGTTACCAATTCACACTAAGTAGGGTCAATCTATCGCATTAACTCAAGTCAAGTTCACGTTTTATTTTCGAATTTTAGATTGATTATTGTTTCAGTAAAAACAATAAATACTGGAAAAAATCAAGCCTCACCGATTTTCCTGCTCTGGGAGGTCCCTGATGAATTCTCGCTCCCACGAACTAACATCAATGTCCTTTTCATTTTTATCCTTCACCTCATCAACATAGTACCTTGCCTACATCATAAAACAACATATAAGTCATACAAATAGTCCAGCTAAAATTTAAAAAGAAAAAGATACAAAAGAGGTACTCTTGCAAATAAGAAATATAGATATAATATTATAATAATGAGCACAACTTTATGGATATTATTCAGTTACAGCTGCTAAAGGATCATATGGAAATACATTTTCTTAAGATTGGTGGTGCTCCCACACTCATATGAGTAGCATATAAGCAAAAATACTAGAAATATAGATATACAATATTCATATAATTTTCCATTAAAACTTCCACTGGATTAACAAGATAGCAAGCATACTATAAGGGTTTAGAAAATATAATGAATGTGATGAATCTTATAATCACTGTTAAGGAGTATATATACAAAGTAAACCCTATTTACAGAAAATAAGGAAAGAATAAAATACAACACAAAATAATAAAACTAAATACAAAAACTATGTACTGTCTAATACATACCAGCGTATGCAGAACTTTCGTATCAACTCCTTTGAGTGAATCAAGGTACTGAAACTTTTTTTCCTTGTTATTAATGACCGCTAAACACCAATGGTTTTTTTTTGTAGATGGGCACAAAAATCTAGAAAAAAAAAAAAAAAGACAGAAGAATGAGATAATTCTTCATTAAGGGATAAAACAAAAATAGCATTAACAATGCAGCTATCAAAACTTTACTTTGTCACATCCTAGAAGGTTGTATCCAAGATTTTTCTGAGTAGTCCATCTTTGAACTGATTTATAACTGTAACCTGTTCTACCACTGATCAGCTGAGAGAAACAAAATAAAGCAGAAAAGTATTGAAGTGAATTCTGTGCCATATTTAACTCAATTTATAAATGCTTATGCATATGAACATTCAAATATCGTAAGATTAATCGTGTACATATATTATCGTGTGCAGTTTTTATAATCAAAAATATTGTGCTGATTAAAAATCATACCAAAGTTCATAGTTTCTAACAGAATACTGTGTTTGAGCACTGTAATATATTTTTCCAATAATCCAACTAACAAGTTGGATTTAAGAAAAAGTAGCTCACCGTATAAAAGAAACTACTAAGAAATGGCATTTCAAGAACTTTTGAGGCTCCCTCATTTCCCTCTCCTTCAATAATTCAAGATATGCATTAATGACCTGCAAAGCAAGATGAGTAGCATAAGCAATAACATCACAAATTCCACTTTTATTTTCGTCCCGCTACAGAAAAAGCCGTCTACGTACTACTCCTTGCAAATAAAATTAGTAACCTCATCATTAAGCCATCCCCGCGGCCTCAAACACTGCAACATTTGTCCAGTAATGTAGGTATTGGATTTCTTATCACTCACAAAAACCTTTCTCCTACAATAAAGGAGCAGAGACAAAATACACAATAAGAACGTAGAACGTAAGAATTTAGTTCGACAACAAAGTAAGTACAATACCTGTTAGAGCTTTTCAAGGCACGAACAACTTGACGCTCTTCCTCCTCGGTAAGTGGCGTAAAACACTCCTCACGCAAATCCTGCAACGCAAACACCATTATACGGAAACATCAACAACTTGCACAAAAAACGACAATTCATCAAAACTCGCTAGAGAAATTTCACCTTAATCCGCTCTCCTTTCTCTTTATCAACAAACGCCTCGTCTCGTTCCGTACACAATCTTGGAGTCGTAAACGCACGATACTTCGCAATCGCGCATCGATTCAGAATTCTCAAGAAATTCCCCAATTTACCAAGTAACAAATTTCCTCTATAGCTAATTTTAGTCTTAACTTTCTTGGCAAAAAATGAAACCCCATTTCTTGAATTGCTGACAGTGCATCAAATCCTCTCGAGAACAGAGATTTTACCATCATCACTTCTTTTCAGCTTAAATATTCTCTTAGAAACTGAAAGATTCGATTTTTTCAAAACCCGCCTAAAGAATCGATGATCAGCGGAGGATAAAACTAAAACAGAGGATTTGTTCAAATCACTGCCTTGTTCTTGGTTGCTCGTTAAAGCTCCCATCAATAAATAATAAAAATAATAAATAATAAATAATATTGTAACCTTGTGTTTGTTGTAATGCCAACTCTGGTCCTTGTAGAGGCCTTAGATTAGAAGATTGGCAGAGATTTCAAATGGGATTTTGCTGTAATCAGAGCAAAAAGGGTTTGTATGCAATGAAATTAATCTAAACGTTCTTTTGCAAAGAGTTGAACATTGTGAAGCGTTTGGGGTTGATAACACCCCCCCCCCCCCCCCCCCCCCCCCCTCTGAAATCTAAATATTAGCCAAAAAAAAAAATTCTATAATCATATTTTTAGTTTACTGTACCAATGACTGGCGTTATTCATTTGGACTTTATATTAAACTTACAGTTATTAAAAAAAAAATTATAAACTTTCGTAAAATATTTTGAGATTTTTTTTTAGAATTATTTAAAAAGTGCCAAGTAAGAAGCTAGGTCATTAATAGGTCTCACCATTAAAATAGCCACAGTCTTAGGTAATCACCTAGAACTTGAACGTTTCTAACCTACTCGTAACAAAATTCAGGGCATATGGTGAATGAATTCATTTGACTAAGACAGGAAAGAATACACAAATCCAGGGGTACAACGCACATATTGGAAAGGTTAAGAAGCATGCTCATAAAGTTCAGGGGGTATTTGGCACATATTGAAAATGTTAGGGTGGGATAATAAGTTAGGGGGTGATTATTAAATTTTTTAAGTTCTTGTCAAATATGGATGGACAAAAATGTCCTTCTGATGATCACGTGCAAGGCATGCTTCCTGTAAATTTTTGCCGGAAAGTTGATCAGGGGGCATTTTGCACAAATTTTAAAAGGTTAGAGGTAGATTGCTCTTTTTTGTAGTTTAGGGACACATCTTGAAACACTCTATAGGTTTGGAGATTTTAAGCGTTTTACCCTATTTTATGTATTACACGATTTAAGGAAGGGCATTTTTGTAATCTAATAGCGCCTAATTCCCCAACAATTCTTATACATTCGTCCGAAACACAATTTCTAATTGGGTGATTTGTGGTCCACGTAGGTGCCATGTGTAATCACTCATAGCCAATTAAACAAACCAAAGCGGTAAGACTCCCAATTACATATTTTATCTGCCCTAATTTTTTCAACCAACCATGTCCTCACCAAATTTGTAATCTTCACCCATTTTTTTTTTCTTCAAATGGTCTGGTCGTGAGTCGAACTCCAAATCTCATCAGCTTGCACGCACAACAATTGCTAATGTTCATTGACCCGCAGATGGAATTGGCTAACCTCTCCATCGTGTCTTTTTTCTTAATGTTGTTTTTCCCTCTTGTTTTTTTATTCTGATTGGTTTTTTAGAGTTCTCCACGGGGGATGCAACAATAGCGTGTGGATGATGACGCATGTTCTTTTTTTTTTTTTTTTTTTTGATTGCTTGAACAATATATCTATTCTCTTTTCAAAAAAGAAAAAAAAAAAAGAAACTGACAATAACCATATAGATAGGTAGGGGTGGGCGATCTGACTTTACATGATCATTGATCGATTTTTTGAAGAGAGTCGATTTTGGTGCAAAATAGACTAGCATCGTGTTCCAAACCATTCACAATGGTTTAGTATGGATCAAATCAATCTAGTGCTGATTTGGTTCGATCCGCATTAATTTTCGTTTTCTTATGTGTGTGTTTTTTTAATAACAAATGCAATCTAATGGCCTAAAATTTCAAAAAAAAACAATAAACATGCATAAATTTTAATTAATCAATCAATTCACAAATATAAAATATCATGAAGAGCGTAAATCATAACTTGCAAGACATAAATCACAAACATGAAATAACTGGAGTGGTCTATGCATTGGTGGATCTTTGAATTCTTTAATGTATTGAAAGTCTCCTAATCCTTATTCATGATTCTATGAAGTGTGAATTGTAAGTTGAAAGCTACTGGTTCGACTTTAGATAATTAGATACCATAAAAAATGAAATAAAAAGAAAAAGAAAAGCATAAGGGGCACCGATTTTTTGGTTCAATCTGATAAACCGAGGCTCTAAAGCAGATTCAAACCAATTTCTTACTCGGTGTTGGTTTCTCTATCGAGGATCGAACCAAACATTTGGTTCAGTTTTTTTTACCAGATCAATGGTTTGATTTTTCGACGGTTCAAACGGTATTTTAGTTCTTATGTCCACCCTAGAAATAGGATTAGTATGAACAATTGTGAAATCATATTTTCAATAATTTTGCGTGATCATAAATCGATCTGAAACTAAACTTACCTTTTAACGCCCATGAAATTTAGAAGGAATAGATTTTTTTTTTTTTAATTTTCACTATAGCCTTTTTAACATTGTTTTTAAAAATAATTAACCCCAATCATTTTTAAAAGTTGCAGTATAGTCCAAAATGATGTCCAAATCATTCAAAAATATTTTCTAGACACTAAGTTTGCTTTAAGGTAAATTATAATATGTATATTTTAGTACAATTACCATTTATCATTTCCTTGGGAGGTCCTTATTAGTTATTTTGTTAATATTTAAGCTAATATTTTTTCCATAATATTTGTTCATTCCGAAATATGTAGAATATATTTGGTTATTGTGGTCTACTCGAAATGGTTGTGTTTTCGAGGATCAAGAGCCGAATATTGGTGATTTTCTACTGAAAATTTGGCGATGCATTAAGGAAGTGGAAATTTTCAAAGTTGGATCTGCTTCTTCAATTGTTGACTTCCGGATTCTCAAACTTTTTGGTATGCAAGTTCAACCTCGGAAAGCCCCGCGGATTATTCCGATTAGGTGGAATCCCCCACTGGTGGATTGGGTTAAATGTAATGCAGACGGAAGTGCACTTGGAACACCTGGGATTGGTGGTGCAGGGGCTTTTTGCAAGGTTGCTTTGCCGTTAGATTGGAGCAGGTGTTTGCATTTGAGGCAGAAATTTGTGCTGCCGCATGGGCAATTCTCAAGGCTCGTGATTTCCATTGGAAACACCTTTGGCTTAAGTGTGATTCGACATATGTGGTTCATTTGTTGGAGTCCAGATCGGACAAAGTCGCATGGAAATTAAGAGGCAGATAGTTGGCGTGCTTGAGTTACATTAACGGCATTCATTTTCGGGTGTCTCATATTTTCCGGGAGGGGAACAAAGTTGCTGATGCATTGACAAATTATGGTGCGACTCATGATGGAGATCACTAGTGGAATGGTCGTCCGTCGTTTATTTCTGATTTTGTTAACAATGACGGTTGTAATAGGGAGAATTTTCGGTTTGTTGACCTTCGGGTTTGATGTTACTCTGTTACATGTTTATTTATTTATTTATATTTTTTATCTTCTTTTTAATAAAATCTGGGGTTGCAATCGCTTGGTGTTCCGAGGGTGCCAACCTAGTTGGGATGTTCGGTAGCTAGTCGAAAGCTTTCCTCCATCTTCTACTTAAAAAAAAGAAAGATATATGTAGAATATATATGGCTGTCTTTTAAAAATGCATTTTACATGTTTAGATATATTTGTAAATGGAATGTGCGATTTTTTTTTAAGTTGTTTATTATTTGGAAGTAACCAGTTTTATAAATCTAACAACTACTGCATCCCTATACAGAGGTTGGCCAATTCAATTTAAAACTGTAACTAAAACTTGTTTTGATATGAATATTTATTAGTTAAATACGTATAATGCACAAAACAATTTAAAAAATACGCTTAAGAGGACTGTTGTACGTTCTCTACTTCGATCCTAATGATACCAAAATTCAAGATTATCACTTTATCCAAATAATCAAACTGAAAGTTATGTTACTAACGAGTACAGTCTAATATAATTGAAGAATATGCATATCAAGATATTTTGTCTATTGTTTTAGTTCCTGGATAACTCATTTGGTGTTTGCAGAACGTTTCCACATATAATAAACATTAATCTCAAACTACTAGACTTCAAATCCAATTTTTTAAGACCAAGATCTTCATCCAAATTATCAAACAGCAACAACCTACACCGCCGTCGGAGTAACCACAAACACCTCATACAAATACACACCGCTATTCGAAACAGGATCAGCTGAATAAGTACTCGCAAGCGCCGTCCCCCTTGCCAGTCGAAACGCTCCCGTTCCGCCAATCACCGACAACACCCGAACTTCCTCGTGCATCGACTGTCGTCCCATAATACTAACTGTGCTTCCATCATAAGCGCCACCGTAAAGTATGAAGTTCATATTCATTGTCAGCGCCGCCTCGTGAAAGTCGGAGTAAGCGTTCATGCCTTGGTACTGTCCCATGTACTCCGAATTGGGGTCGGGACTGACGGTTAATTTGTTGTCCATGACGAGAATCCGGCCGAAGTTGAAGCCACTGATGTCGGGGGATGTAACCTGGAAAACGGTCCGGTTCGGACCGGTCCCGAAGTCTACCTGGATGTAGTATTTGAGCTTGGTTAAAACCAGGTTTTCTTTGTTGAAGTTGTCGTAGAATTTACGGACTTCGTCAGCGGTGGCGGAGGCGGAGGGGCAGGTGCCGAGCATGGCTATCGCCGTGATCACGACGAGTATTGCTAATCGTTTTATCATTGTTATTTCTATCGTTAGATATGATCATATAATTTAGGGTGTTTTCTGTGTATAGAATAGGGATGGAGGTTGTGATATTTATAGGCAAATATATGTTCAAGATTCCTTTTATTAACTTAAACTAATCATTTAGTTTAAAAATACACATGCATGTATAACTGAGGTTGAATACATTCTCCTTTTAAATATATTAGAGGCAATATGATACTAAGCGGCCGAGTCTCTCAGCTCTGTTATTTTCATGTTAGTTGGATGTTTATTTAATGAACATACAATGCATAATAAGTACGTACACTCTAATATTTTCTTAGAAATCACTATAAGAAAATCTTGTAGCATTGTAGTAGATTCTGAAGTCTTTATTGTGAATAATTGAGACGTACATATTTGTATTTCAATTTACCATTTCTCGAGTTATAATTTATTTATATCCATACTGAATTGAACATATTAAATCCTTATATTTATAACTATATATTGAATATGATAATTTACAAATATTTGATTAGAAGTGGTCACTGGCCCATTACTGAAGTTATATATAGCTGATAGGCTTTTTTTGTTTTTCATATGTACGAATTATGAGTTTTTTTATATGTAAAGTTATATGCCAAATAACACCATAAAATGGCACACTGAATAAATACATTGTTAATTGTCGAAAAACCTAATAATGATATAAGTTAAGTCAATTCATAAATTTTAGATGTTTATTATTATATATATATTCCATGTTGTTGGACACATCAGTAGTTCATAGTCATGGAAATTTTTAGGCGCGCTAATATCGATTATATTTCATACTCATAATAATCTTAAGATATTTTAAAGTGCTAGCTGGTGCATTTCCGAGAAGTCCCAAGATTTCAGATTGTCCAAGTATTGTAGAATTTGAATTTAATAATATTCTTCGAATCATCATGCATGTAGTCTACGGACGCGTTTGCATGCATGAAAAAGAAAACGCAGTATCGCGTGGTTTGAATATAATAATAAACTACTTATAATTTGTTTTGTTGTACATATATGCAGCACGCGACCCATCAATATCCGCGCAAAATGGGATTTAATATGCTGAGAAAAATACAGAGCAGACCTTTGTTGCCGATTTTTATATCTCCAATTTTCACTATTTCGCAAGATCACTTTACCCCCATATATAAATTGACTTGTTCCGAGAATACAACCAGACGACTATTATTATCGTACTAAAATAACAATTTATGTGACCCACGCTTATTAATTTGTTTGGTTAGAGTGGGAGCTTCTAGGTTTCAATAGAAACTTTTCCATCAACAATGCTACAAATTAAATAAAACTAATTTGATCCAAAGAGGAGCTAAAAAGTACAACCAGATATTAATTGGACTTTGTTTTCTATCGATTTCAATTTCACGTAAAAGGGAGAGAGAAAAAAGAGGAAAGAGATGAATCAAGAAATATTATTTGTTAATTAATAAATCGGTAGTAGGATTGCAAAATAAATAAATAAAAGGTGAGCCGTTCATAGGTACCATAACATTGTACGCAAGTACGCAACCATCAAATATATATCGCATGTGCTCTAGATCCACTTTCAATAAATGAAAAATAAACCAAAATTGCTAAAAGAATATAGAAATAAGTACAATTTATTATGTTTTAAACAATGGAAAAGCATATAAAAATAAGGTATTTTCAAAAGTTTAAGTAAACTATTTATCAGGCATTTCCCCCCTCAAGATTAAACGTTGTAAGCTTGTCTGCTTCAATTAGTTATACACTAGAAAGAGTTTATAAGCAATGAAATACATACTAAAGGAGTATTTGTGTAATTTTTCAAATATGAGGAAGTATCTGTAATTTCTCCATATCTTGGGGGGGGGGGGGGGTATATTTTCCTTATTCTTAATGCTTTTATGTGCTTATGAATTAATGACTATTGATCCACGATTGAGAGAATTTTGCAAAATGCGCCGTTGCAAAACTAGTCCCACAAAGTGGCAGCTCGCTTGTAATGTCCCACAAAGTGACACAATTTGCGAATTTAGTCTTTTTGGCCAGAGTCAACGACTCTGACCAAATAGTAGGATACTCGCAGCCCAATGTTGGAATTTTTCATATTTATACACCACATCTTTCTCAAAATCCCATTTAAACCCCCAAAAGATTTCTAAATCTTTTTTGATATCTCGAAGTTAATTCTAAAAACTTTAAAAATTTAAAAATTATATTATTGTGTAAAACTTAAACTAAAAAGCATAAAAAACATGAATGTAAGAAAACAAAAAAGTAATTGAAATAACTTGAGTAAACTTCATCACATTATCATCTTCTCTTCCTTTTGATCAATGAAATTAAAATATGAAATTAGCTTGTCAAACCCTAATATCGAGTCAAAGTTGTTGACTCTGACCGACAAAGCCCTAATATTGAGTCGAAATTGTTGACTCTAGCCAGAAAGGACTAAATTCGCGGTTGTGGCACTTTGTGGGACATTATAAACGACTTTTCACTTTGTAAGGCTGGTTTTGCAATGGTACCATAGTTTCGCAATATTCTTGATGATGATCTCAACGAAAATATCTTATGGAGTTTATGTCTTATGTACATAGGAAACATATTCATCAACATAAACACATTGTTCATATAACAACCAAAATGATTATAAAAAGATCATGAAGTGATTAAAATAGGATTTTGAAGGGATATTGATCATTATTCGTGGAGATGTGAAAACAATAGGAGGAGAAAAATAATATTATCAAGAACTAGGACAAAGACGAAGATCCTTATGAACTTGTATCAATGAAGGTTATGCAAAATCATGCAAGAAAGAAGTGAAACTTAAGTTTGTGAAGTCTTTAGACCATGTTGTGGACATTTTCAATCCATCGAAGAAGACATCTCCAATTGCGAAGAATCATGTTAAAAAAATAATATTGGATAATAAATTAGATTTGTTGTTAATCAAGTTTATGTATACTCGAGAGTATTTAGAAAAATGTTGTACATGTACTAGAGTGAATATGTTTGTCTATGTATAACATTCATGTATCTGTAGTGATGAATTTTATTGAAGTTAAGCGATGATATATAAACAAGGCAAGGTTTATATTAGGGAAAGCCTTTAAATATCTACGTGATCTAGTGTTTTATAGCAAGTTAATGGAGTTGAATAATAGAAAATTATAGTCTACTCCGCGTTTTTTTCCCTTGAGTGTTGAATTGTCTAGTAAGTTTTCCAACAAAATATGCACAACTTAATTTGTTAATTTAATTTTTTGTGTGATCGATGAAAGGAAGATTTTATTCATGAGAAGGGAGTATAAGGAATACTAATCTCAGAGAAGACAAAAAAGTTCAAAAAGTACAACGCGTAGGAGAATTTAATCATTCAACAAAAGAGTATCAAAAGTTTAAATGTCTCGACTTAATCCAACACCAGGTCCGAATTTTAATGACCTCTACCGCTTCTTAAATCTGCATTTGCTTCCAATTGAAGATTATGCCATTTCTAACTGACCAAACTTCCCCAGATGACGAAATACCAAATGAAAATCCAGTTTGGGTTGTTCTTAGATTTTGGAAGGAGATCACTGAATTGCAAAAAGTGGACCTTTAGATTGCATGGCATGCATAACGATACTATAACATCAAAGAGTACAATTTTATCTATAACTTCTTTGGAGAAAAAACTATTATATTTGACATCTGTATTGTTTTATATGACTGAATCAAATCATTAATTTATATATTTTCGATATTTTCATGCATGAACTCTATTAAGAACATCTAAAATGATACTTATGCCACAAAGACTTGGCATAAACACAAGTTGGTATTTTAGCTAAATGAACATCAACTGTTTCTTCCTAAAGTATAGAACAAGAAACTTGTATTATATCGAAATTACTATATAGATTGAAAAAACACGAAATTATATGCTAAACAAAACCTCCAACATAATTAACTCCTGGCTTTGATCCAAGACACAATATTTATTCATTTAATTGAAAGATTAAATACGAAAAGAACACGATAGGACTCCAGCACCGTCCAAAATACATCATGAGAGAAAAACAAAAAAACACAATTACGCTCCGGGCGTTGAAACATAGATATGGTATTCCATAACCATATGAGGCTCCATCGTAACAGTTTTCGTCACCGCAACCCCACGTGCCAATTTGAATTTCCCCGTCCCCGCCACGACCGACAGTTCTCCGTCCCTAGCAAACGCGACGAGCCTCCCAACGAGCGTCACCGTGCTTCCTTTATACGGGCCTTCGACAAAAACCACGTTCCGATTCACAGTCAATGCCGCCTCCTGCAAATCGTCAAGAACATGAACACCCTGTACTCGGGCAGTTACCGGAGTGTCAAGCCCTTGACCGGAAGTCGCCATGTGATCGACAACTTGGGTTAGCCCGAATAGCGTGGGGGAGTTTGATGTGATGGGAGCTTCTGCGACGGTGTAAACTGTCTGATTAGGGCCGGACATTAGGTCATGGACGTAGAAGTGGAGGGTTGTCAAGGTTTCTCCTTCTGCTAGGTTCACGTTTTTGGCCCATTCGTGAACGGATAGCGGTGTTGTTGTTGTGGCGGCGGGACGTGGCATGGATATAAAGCTGCGGGCGTGGGCGTGGACGCCGAATGTAGCTAGAAGAAAAATGGAGTAGAGGATGAAGTGGTGTTGTTTGTTTTCCATGGCGACTGTAGTTGAATTAGTCTATTGCTTGTTTGTGATGGGTTGTAGTGAAAGGTTGGAGGAATGGGTATTTATAGGTGGGAAAATGCAGTCAGATTAATGTATACAAGAGATTAGTTCTTATGAAAAAATTTGTTCCATATATATGCATATTATATATGAAGAAAACAAATTAATAATATTTAAGAAAATGCTTATTTGGATATCTATGATTTATTTACCCTAATTCTGTCACTCGGAGATTTGCAGAATTCACTATGATATTCATGCCTAATGTGTCATGAATAATGGAATGATCTATACTTATTCATGTATAGATTATCAAAGAAAAAAATAACTACTTTTTATACGTCTGGTATTTTTAAAACATTGCCATTTAAGAAATGTAAAATTTTGGTTTTAATTTTAAGACATATTTTATTAGCCTATCGTTTAAGAAAATAGTAACAGTGAGCATGTCGTAGAATTTTGGTTATGGATCGAGTGTCCGAAAAATTAACAAACATTGTATAAAAAGATTTTTTCGTGAAATGTTGGTGGCGTCTAGTATGCGTGATTCTTGCCTATAGATAAAGTGTATAGCGTTGTCACAACTTTCGTTCTGCATCAGAGATCATATACCCAACCACCCAAAAAAAACAAAAATATCATGTACCCTCTGCAGCAGTATCTATCTAATAAGTTCTCTAACGTCTTCTGAAACTTATAGTATCAAACCAGTACTATTTAACAAATATGTTTAGGTTAATTACAAAAATTTATTCTTGTTTGGAAAAACCGAGTTCCTTTTTGTTTCCCCAATTGGCGTTATTAACTCGCGACACGCGAGGAAATGTTTTACTATCGAATAGTAATTCAACATTTTTGGAGGAAAGATTTCAGCATAAATTGGTACCGTATAAATTTTGTTCTTTAATTTAACACAAAATTCAATTTCAGTCTGTCGGCATCGGAAATTACTAATACTTGCCGGATTATAGCACGTGACCCCAATTTGGAGATTTAAGGCTTGAAATTACCACACGTGCAAAGACACCTGGCAAAATTGCATTTTACGATTTTGCACCCCAAATTACACGCTTGTTACGTGATATGTGGCATTTCCAACCACTGAATCCTCAAATTGGGAACACGTGATCACTCACATGCTATAATCCGGTGAGTTTAAGTAATTTCTGATGCTGGAGGACTTAGATTGAATTTTATGTCATGTTTGAAAATCTGATTTATGCGGTGCCAAGTTTTAATACGATTTTCGAAGCGAAGCCAAATTAAAGGACCAATGTTAAAGTTTTCTCACATTTTCAATCTGGACAACTTCCGCTCTTTACAAGTACAAAAGACAGACTCCTTAATTTTTTTTTTACACGAGATAGATAAAGATAAATTATTGATCAATTCTTCTATAGTTTGAATGTGGGTTCGAGCAACATGAGATCATGTCATAACATGAGATCGGTTTTGGAACGAATTAGCAAAAAACTCGTTGTGTCTCAAGTTTTGCCAAAATGTCAATATTCGTCATACGAGTTTAATTAAGATCAGAGTAATATGTTATTGTGGCGAGAATTATAGTCATTTATATGTATTAATTAATAATTAAATTACTTTCTAAATACAATTGCCTTTTGGAATTAATCATGTTTATCTAAATGATTAACAAAGTGCCATGTATAGATAGATACCAATAGAGAAATATATTAGCGACAGTTATTTGTTCTTGAAATATTCTTCTAACTAACTTATCTCTCACAACTAAATAGGGGTAAATATCTTAATAATACAACATAGTAGGAAGATTAACATGTCTCTTACTATGATAGTTAAAATTCGTTTAATTATTTTAAAATTTTGTTCAATGGTTTTAATATTTTAAAATTAGATAGAGCAAAAAAAATATATATTATTTTCCCGCATTTTATATAATTTCCTATATTATTGCATTTGTGTAATTATTTTAAAGTTTGTTACAATTTTGTTTATTAATTTTAATATTTCAAAATGAAATAGAGAATAAAATATATATATTATGTTTCTGCATTTTATATAATTTCCTATATATATATATATATATATATATATATAATAATTTTTTTAGTTTAACTTTCTTTTTCTTAATTATTGTAAAATTTAGTTAAAATCATTGTTCGTTGATTTGTATTTACAATAAATTTGTAAACTATAGATATTTTAACATTAAATTAGGTACCAATAGACCTTTTATTTTTGGATTAAAATAAAGAACAACAAACAAAGAAGAAAAAAGTCAAAAACTAAATCCGTGTGTTACTTGTCTCCATTCAATAACAATCAGTCTTCAATTTTCACCGCCACCAGAAGTACACATTTGATGCCCATACGCAAGAAATGTACCGCTCGATCACCAAGGTTACGGCCGCAAGATCTATTTTCTGCATGCATGAATAAAAAGTGGAATTTCTTGAAATTGATCTTATTCGTGTTTTAGAAAGTGTTAGGCGTGAGATGGAGCGTTTCATGAGTTTAAAGGTGGGGCATAAGCCTCGAAGCGTGGACCGCAAGTCTCACAAAAATTGACATCCAATTTATTAAAATGGATATATTTATGATAAATAAAAAAGAGATTAAATATAAAAATATAAAGAATAGGTAAAGATGTTCTTGAAATAAACTAAAAGCAATATCGTCCCAATATAAAGTTAGAAAAAAAATAAGAAACGCTATTTTACGTTACATATTCTATAAATGGCATTTCGACCCATTTCCATAAAAGACCACATAAACAATGAAAAAGAAACTCACAAAAGAATGATCATAATTAAACTAGTTCAAAAGAGGAGGATGATTTACAAATTTAGAAAATAATTTAGCAAGAATATCAAATATTTCTAGCATACTTTTTATTTTATGTCATATATGTAATTTTAATGTAAAGACAAGATGAGAAATAATAAATAACTAAATAAAATCAATCTTATTTTGTTGTCTTGTTCAGCACATAAACCTAATAACTTAGGACAAAAAATGCGTAGTTTCTACCTCTGGGCGTAAAACCTAAATCATGGGGTGTAAGCCCCGTGAAGGTTAAGCTCCAAACGACTGCTTCGAGGCGTTTCGGGGTCGAGAAAATCCTAAGCGAGCCTGGGGCGAGTTTTTTAAAACACTGATCCTATTACTTGTCTAAGTATCAATTCTTTTATAAAAAAATGTCCAAATTCAGATGTACAACCAATCCAATTTAAATCTTGGTAAATTGCACATGACCACTTAATTTTTCGAATCTTTTAATTTATTCTTTTTTTTTTGAATAATTATACGCCTGCACCACTAAAACAATTCTCAAACATCCATGTGTTCCCTCATTAAAATATAGTGTATCGCGCAAAACGGCTCGTTTAGGAGAGCACGTACCATGATTCAGGTCGAAACAATTTGTCTTTTTGGAATTCACATTATTGAGGCAAGTCGGAACATATTTCATTACGTGAAGATAATTGAAATTATTATTCCGCGCGTTGCACGCAAAATATAAAAGAACTTCCTTTCATGTTTCATGCACTCTGATCTCAGTTTGTAGGTGTCCTTATATCTTCGTGACAAAATCAATGCATGCAAAATACTATTGTAAAATATTTCCTTTTGATGGATACTAAAGAACGAATAATTGTTGCATCTCGCGGAGGGCAAATATCGAGATTTTCATTATTTTCGATGTTGACTAGCTAATTTGAAAATGAGTAGTGGTTTACTTACAAGACACGTTTATTGGGAAATAGAAATAACTTTTTTAATCTGATCAAATATATATTATCACTTCGATAATAATTAGATAATCTGAGGATGAGTGGTGTTTGAACTTAAATCAAGAAACAGGCTAAAATTCTAAATACCCTATATCCCCCTCCCCCTCCCCCTGATTATTTCTTTTTCCTATAACGTAAATATTTAATCATAAATATATCATTAGAAAAATCTCTAAATTGTTATAGTAGTTCTCTTTCTTTGACCTACTTTTCTCAAATAAATTTTATTTGTAACATTTTAATGTTGTATTAGAAATTTTCTACTTTCTACTCATACTTGGGTACCAAACACATGAGCGAGGGGCGTCACATGAATATTATTTTAGTAATGCAAATAGTCGTCTCGTTGTGTCGATCCCAGAACAAGTAAATAAAGGGTTACAGTGATCTTGTGAAGTAGGTGTTTTGTTTTTTAGCCTAACATATCATATTCCGAGCGCGGATATGTATCGCGTACGCTGCATATCTGTACAACCATGGAAAATTTTGTTTGTACATAATGTATGGAGATTTTCAAAATCTGCTTTTGTTAAAGGTCAAAAGCAACTATTTCTCATGTAAGCGAAAAACATTACGTTCCTTTGTTTCTATAGGATAAAAAGATATTATACACTCTCTGTATTAAAAAAAAATCGCTAACAAATTATATATACTGATAACTATGCACATTAATTGTATAAAATAAATAGTAAATCTTCTCTTCAAAATCCATTGGATGTTTATTATTAGATTTTTAATATGAGAGATATTTGGTCTTTACAGGACAGAATACATGCGAATAAATATCTTACTTATTGAGAAAAAAAGCTACTTTTATTGTTGCAGATGAACAATGCGTGTAACATAGATTGGTTTGGGGGAAAATTGTATAAAATCCTACTCTGATTTTAAAAACTTGCACGAAACCTCCTTATGGTTTGATAATTGTTAGAATGCATGTCTGTGTGGTTTAATCATAAACCTTGCGCAAGACATTCATGTGGTTTCAAAAACTTTATACAAGAATCCCATTGTAGTTTTTTAAAAGAAGGATCTTGTGCAGAGTTATGAATTATACGGGGATTTTGTACAGGTTTCGAAATAGCACAAGAATTTTATGTTGATATCATAGTGATTTGCTAAGGGTTTTTCGCAAAAATAGTCCCCTAACTTTTTTCTTTTGCAAAATTCGTCCTTTATTGATTTTAATTGCAAAATTAGTCTCCTAACTATACACACTTCATAATTTATGCCCTCTGGTGACCGTGGACGTGAGAAGCGTCAGGTGGCAAAACCATTTTTTCCCCAAACTTTTTATCACTTCTAACATGATGTGTCAAATCTCGGTATCGTCATATCTTAAAATTCAGTATCATATCTACGGGATTATTTCGGAATATTACGCCACGACAACACCATTAATTTTTAATGCAAAATTGCAATTAAGGGAAAACTCAAAATTAGGCCATGCAGGCCCAATTTTGAGTTATTTGGGGCCCAATTCGAATTTCACAAGCCCAATTCGAGTTGTTCCAGGCCCAACTCGAGTTGTTTCTAGTTCATTCGAGTTATTTCTTTGCAGGTAATTCGAGTTATTCCTTTGCAGGTCATTCGAGTTATTTCTTTGCAGGTCATTCGAGTTATTTAGTGGAGGTCATTCGAGTTATTTTCTAGGAATCCTAGTTTGACTTATTCAACTCATAGTTCAATTTGGAATGCACTTCTAGCTGAATAAGGACTCTTATGCCTATATAAAGGGATCCCATTCTTCATTCTAAGGTACGTTTTACATGATTCCAAGCTCTAAGTTCGAGTTATATAAGTCGACCTCGACCTATTCCTCGAGCTCATTCGAGTTGTTCGTCAATAGCTCGAGTTCGACCTATTTTGGCTTACATTCGAGTTGTTTTGTTCTGTGTTATTCGACTTGTTTGACACAGTTCATTCGACTTGTTTGGCCATTCACATTCGACTTATTGCTTTCTGCTTATTCGACTTATAGCTCTCAGTTCATTCGACCTATTTTACTCAGTTCATTCGACTTGTTGCCTAGCTGAACAAGATCTCATATTCCGATCCGTCTGACTTGAGCGTCGGAGTGCCTTCGCCGGAGAAGGCACCGGCTTAGTTCACGTTTGGTGTTGAGTGCAGGTTCCGAACTCAAAAGCTGCTTGAGCATCCAGCAGAAACTGAAGCAGTCTGACGTGGAGTGTTGGAGGGAGGACACATATCCAGACGAAAATACCCCACATCAGTGGCGCCGTCTGTGGGAACCACTAAACGCACTTAGAAGCAGACATCAACACTAATTCAATGGCTCATCGTAAGGCCGCAGAGAAGAACGGAATGGCTGGGAGAACAAGATCACAGAGAGAAGATGAGAATCGAGTAGCTGACGCATCTGAACACACTTCGGTAGCTGCTCCCAATGCCCCTTTGGATCAAACCCGCACTATGACAGACCAACCAGTAGAACAACCATTGTTGAATCCTGCACAACTGACTCAGATTATGACAGCATTGCAGCAGACCATGATACCAATAATCATGCAACAACTGGCCAACTCTGGATTGCAGCAAAACGTTCCAGCACCAGAAGCACGACAGACACCAACACAACAAGAAAGGTCTCATCACACACAACGTCGAGCTGATTCAGGACAACAACAATCAAAGATGACGAGACCAACACGGAGGGATCAATCACCTTCCCAAGAACGCAGAAAACCGTGTTCAGTAAAGGCTGTAGGGAACAAGGCTCCAAGCCGGGCAAATGACAAGGGAGGAGAAGTCAATTCTAAGCGGAGAGATTCTGAAGATCAACCTGCAGCTAGTCACACGACATCCAGGAATAAAGACCATCATGAAAAAATGAAACCAAGGCCGGAACCAGTAATCGCTGAAAATATTCCATCAACCGAGCCACCAACTCCATTTTCTGAAGCAATTGGCAAGTTGACACTCAAGGAGGGAGTCAGACTTCCTGACATGAAGAAATATGATGGAACAACTGATCCTTCAACACATTATGATGACTTGGATCTCGAGCTGCAGATTCTGGGGTACCATGAGAATTTAAGGGCGAAGCTGATTTCACTAAGCTTAAGGGGAACTGCTAAAGAATGGTTCAAAAACTTGAAGTCTCATTCAATTGAATCAGCTGAACAATTCAAAAGCATGTTCGTTAAGAAGTTTGCCATTTATCGCTTAAAGAAGAAGTCTCCAAGTACTTTGTTCAATATCTATAGGAAGCCAGGGGAGACGCTGGGAAAATATATAGAACGTCTGAATTTGGAAATTGGAAAAGTGAATGCTCCCACCGTGGACTTGGTTATCTCGGTGTTGCAAAACCGTTGCCAGAGTGCAAAGCTGATTGAAGTGCTAACTTGGGACGCTCCTGATTCGATAGAGCAAGTAATGGATCTTGCCAATAAAGTGGTTGAGGTGGAGGAGATCACCATAAATCAAGGATTAACAGACCTGCCAGAAATTCCTAGAGGAAAGGAAAATAAAGACTGGAGGAGAGATCCTAGGGGGAAAGATCGTGAGCACAACCGAAAACCTTTCAGGAGGTTTGATAATTGGACTCCTTTGAAGAAACCAATTGGCGAAATTTATGCGATAGTAGGGGATAAGGAGAGGTTCAGATCTCCAAGACCCATGGTGCAAACTGAAGAGATGAAGCAATCCAAAAAATATTGTAAGTTCCACCGACAAAATGGACATACCACTAACGATTGCAGAGCTTTGAGAATGGAAATTGAACGGCTCATTCTCGAGGGGAAGCTTATTGAATATGTACTGGAAAATAGGCAACCAAGGGATGAGAAATTAGCGGGTGGACGAAAGCGAAGTCGTTCCCCAAAAGAAAAGAAGGACGAACCAAGAAGAAGGAGGGGTAACGGTAACGATGATATCGAAAACGGAGTAAATGTGATTGCCGGAGGACCCACAGGTGCGGATTCGACCAAAAGCAGGAAACGGATTTCACGTGATATACAGTATGAGCGTTTGAAACGTCCAGAGATAGACCTAGTCTTTGCAGTAGACAAGATGGATACAAAGATCACATTCGATGATAGCGACTTTGATAGCTTATCCTCACAAGCTAAGGAGGCTCAATACTTAAATTGCCCAATGGTGGTTACCGCGGTAATTGCAAATCACGCTGTAAGAAGAATAATGGTAGATAATGGATGCTCATCTAACATTATCTTCATGGATGCCTTACAACAAATGAAGCTTGGACAATACGAGATCTCGGAGGTGAATTCACCTCTATTAGGATTTGGCGGAAGTGAAGTCAAGCCTGTTGGAAAAATAATGCTACCAACATCTTTTGGTGTCAATCCAAAGATGAGAACGTTGAATGTGGAATATCTCATTGTTGATATGCCATTCGCGTACAATGTGTTAATTGGAAGGCCAGGAATAACCGCATTTGCTATGATTATTTCAACAGTTCATCAGAAGATAAAATTTCCAACTCCTGGGGGAGTCGCAGAATTGACAACAAACTATCGCGATTCATGGAGCTGTTATGTTACATCAACAAAACCGGCCAAGGCAAGAACTGCACCTGACATAGCTCTGATTGAAGCTCAAGACGCGGGGACACCACAAGTCACAGGGAGTAAAGACATTGAGATGGTGCTAGCAACACAAGAAGATCAGCAGGAAATCCCTGAAGATTCTGATGTTCCCGTGAAGGGAGTTGAACTGAAACCAGCAAAGGAAGAAAGAGAGGATAAAACCACTTTGCGTTACAAGAAACAATTGGAGATCGAACGCATGAAGCCTTCTGGAGAATTCAAGGAAGTTATTTTAATGGATAATGAGCCGGAGAAAATCATCAAAATCGGAAGTGAACTGCCAATGGAGATGGAGAAAGCGTTGATAGCATGTTTGCGGAGAAATTTTGATGTATTTGCATGGACTGATTTGGATTTAAAAGGCATAGATCCACGAGTTGCAGTACACCATCTCAATGTCAATCCAAATGCAAGACCAGTTCGGCAGAAGAAGAGACATTTCAGTGATGAGAAGAATAAAGCGGCAGAATTGGAAGTACAAACAAAGTTAGCAGCAGGTCACATATTTGAAGTTCAATATTCAGAATGGTTGAACAATGTCGTGCTAGTGCCAAAGAAACCAACCATATGGCGTATGTGCGTGGACTACACGGATTTAAACAAACATTGTCCACAGGATCCTTTCCCATTTCCTAGGATTGATCTTGTAGTTGATTCAACAACAGGATGTGCACTACTTAGCCTTTGTGATGCACAGAGTGGTTTTCATCAAATCTTGATGGCGGTCAAAGATCAGCACAAAACCGCATTCATAACAGACAGGGGGATATCCTGTTACAGAGTAATGCCGTTTGGGTTAAAGAACGCAGGAGCAACATTTTAGAGGATGGTTGCGAAGATGTTTTACCATCAGATAGGTAAGACAATGGAGGTCTACATAGATGACATGCTTATCAAAAGTTTAAGGGCGGAAGACCATGTTAAGCATCTTGAAGAAGCTTTCGGGATCATGAGGCAGTACGGGATGAAGTTAAATCCAAAGAAGTATACATTCGGAGTCAAAGCAGGAAAATTTCTAGGCTTCATGGTAAATGAAAGGGGCATAGAAGCAAACCCGGATAAGATCAAAGCTATAATGGATTTTCCATCTCCCAAATCGGTTCGTGAAGTCCAACGATTGGTGGGGAGAATAACGGCACTCAGTCGTTTTATATCACATTCCGCGGAGAAAAGTTTGCCTTTCTTCAAGAAGTTAAGAAAAACGCCAAAGTTTACCTGGACGGAGGATTGTGAGGAGGCATTTCGTCAACTGAAGACTTACCTGACAACGCCACCACTATTGTCAAAGCCCAAGGATAACGAAATATTATATCTCTATTTAGCTGTAACGAAGAATTCACTCAGCACAGTCTTGATCCGAGAAGAAGATAGGAAACATCTACCAATTTATTACGTGAGCAAAGTTTTGAATGGAGCAGAACTCAATTATTTGAAGATTGAGAAGTTGGCATACGCATTGGTGATAACTGCAAGGAAACTAAGACCATACTTTCAGTCACACCCAGTCATAGTACTTACAAATCAACCATTGAAGCAGGTCATGGCAAAGCCAGAGACATCAGGCAGGTTGGTCAAGTGGGCAATCGAGCTAGGAGAATATGGTTTGGAGTACTTACCAAAAACTGCAATCAAAGCACAAAGACTGGCGGATTTTGTCGCAGAAACTATCTCCGAAGCAGATCCATCAATTGATGTGGCTATGGTGACGGAAAGCAGTCAAAAGGATGAGACCGGGGCAGCAAAGGAGATTTGGACTCTACACGTGGACGGATCCTCCACAGTTGATGCAGGAGGTGCAGGAATTTACATAAGGTCGGCAGATGGAAGAGAATTCGATTATGCCATTAGATTGAATTTTCAAGTCACAAATAATCAAGCAGAGTATGAAACCATGCTAGCCGGTATTCAAATGGCAAAATCGCTTGGGATAACTAAACTTATGGCATTCACAGACTCTCGATTAATTGCGAATCAATTTGAGGGTAGATACGAAGCTAAGGAGGCGGCAATAGTGAAGTACCTTGAAAAGCTGAAGGAGGCGACATCTAGCTTTGAGACATTCATTATATCACAGATTCCTCGATTGGAGAATGAACGGGCCGACTCATTATCAAGATTTGCAAACACTGCAGAAGTCTTTGTGGAGAGACGAGTGACATTGTTGGCCGCAGATCAACCCTCAATTAGCAAAGGCCTGGAGTCAACGACAACGCAAGCCCTAGATTACGTTTTGCCAGTAGAAGTCAAGGCGTGTTGGAAGGATGAAATAATAGACTATCTACAAAACGGAAAATTACCAACTGATTCACAAGCTGTGAGAAGACTCAAATATAAATCAGCGAGATTCACCATGTTTAATGGAGAACTATACAAAAGATCTTTTGAGGGACCACTCTTAAGATGTTTGTCACCCACCCAGGCGAAGCAAGTCTTGAGGGAAATTCACGAAGGAAGCTGTGGAAATCATTCCGGAGGGCGATCCTTGGCACAGAAGATACTCCGACAAGGATACTTTTGGCCAACAATTATGAGAGATTCAATGGATTATACTAGGAGGTGTAGAAGTTGTCAACTACACGCAAAAATCATTCATACACCTGCACAACCAATGACAATCGTGAGCTATGGATGTCCCTTTGATCAATGGGGAATAGACATTGTAGGACCAATGCCAGTGGCGTCCGGCGGAAGGAAATGGCTGTTGGTGGCGGTTGAATACTACACCAAGTGGGTTGAGTCTGAAGCAATTGTGACAATAACAGAAACCAATGTGAAGAAGTTCATCTAGAAGAACATTGTGTGCAGGTTCGAAATCCCAAGGGTACTAATATCAGACAATGGAAGACAATTCCAGGGATTCAAGATTCATGATTGGTGCAAGGATATGAAGATTGAGCAGAGATTCACATCTGTCACGCACCCAGAAGCTAATGGGCAAGTTGAGGCCACAAACAACACACTCGTGAAGAGTTTGGAGAAAAGGTTGCAAGGTGAAGGAGGAAATTGGGCAGACGAGTTGCCAGGAATATTATGGGCATATCGCACGACACCACGAACTTCTACGGGCGAAACTCCGTATTTGTTAACGTATGGTTCAGAAGCAGTAATACCCGCGGAGATCGGAATGCCAACTTATCGAATCGTCACATATAATGAGGAACAAGCACTAAGAGCTAGACAAATGGACCTCGAGCTAATAGGAGCAACAAGATAAGAAGCCTACCAACGCACTCAAGCTTACAAATCCATGATGGCAAAAGCATATGACAACAAAGTTCGTTTCAGAAACTTTCAAGTGGGGGACTTGGTCCTAAGGAAAGTAGAAGCCACCAAGCATGTAGGGAAATTAAAGCCAAATTGGGAAGGACCATACAGAGTGGAAAAAGCAAGCGCAAAAGGATACTATTATTTACAAGAATTGGGAGGAAGGACATTGTCACGCCCTTGGAACGTCAAGAATTTGAGAAGGTTTTACAGTTAGAAGAGCTAGTAGAACAACAGGCTGAGTGGCAAGTTAGGACCGTAGTTTCAATGCTTTATTTACTTATTCTTTTACAAATTACGAGTCTCGACGCAAGAGCTCCAATTGTAATACTTAGCAGTGAACTACGGGGACTTGATTCCTAGCCACCTATGAAGCGTCAGGTGGCAAAACCATTTTTTCCCCAAACTTTTTCTCACTTCTAACATGATGTGTCAAATCTCGGTATCGTCATATCTTAAAATTCAGTATCATATCTACGGGATTATTTTGGAATATTACGCCACGACAACACCATTAATTTTTAATGCAAAATTGCAATTTAAGGCAAAACTCAAAATTAGGCCATGCAGGCCCAATTTTGAGTTATTTGGGGCCCAATTCGAATTTCACAAGCCCAATTCGAGTTGTTCCAGGCCCAACTCGAGCTGTTTCTAGTTCATTCGAGTTATTTCTTTGCAGGTAATTCGAGTTATTCCTTTGCAGGTCATTCGAGTTATTTCTTTGCAGGTCATTCGAGTTATTTAGTGGAGGTCATTCGAGTTATTTTCTAGGAATCCTAGTTTGACTTATTCAACTCATAGTTCAATTTGGAGTGCACTTCTAGCTGAATAAGGACTCTTATGCCTATATAAAGGGATCCCATTCTTCATTCTAAGGTACGTTTTACATGATTCCAAGCTCTAAGTTCGAGTTATATAAGTCGACCTCGACCTATTCCTCGAGCTCATTCGAGTTGTTCGTCAATAGCTCGAGTTCGACCTATTTTGGCTTACATTCGAGTTGTTTTGTTCTGTGTTATTCGACTTGTTTGACACAGTTCATCGACTTGTTTGGCCATTCACATTCGACTTATTGCTTTCTGCTTATTCGACTTATAGCTCTCAGTTCATTCGACCTATTTTACTCAGTTCATTCGACTTGTTGCCTAGCTGAACAAGATCTCATATTCCGATCCGTCTGACTTGAGCGTCGGAGTGCCTTCGCCGGAGAAGGCACCGGCTTAGTTCACGTTTGGTGTTGAGTGCAGGTTCCGAACTCAAAAGCTGCTTGAGCATCCAGCAGGAACTGAAGCAGTCTGACGTGGAGTGTTGGAGGGAGGACACATATCCAGACGAAAATACCCCACATCATAACATATTAAAACCCATTAACCAACCCTTATATTCACAATTTTGGAGTGTATCATGTGTTTTGTGGTGTCAGATTTAAAAAAAAAAAAAAAACGTGTTTTGCAACTCATATTTCTTCTCTCACATGAGAAGAATTGTAAATTGTCTAAACTGCCCTTGATTATGCCTCATGTGTTGGTAATATAACATTTTTCGGCAAACATTAAAATATTCTGAAGGCATAAATTGCAAAGGATGTAGAGTTAGGGGGGTAATTTTGAAAGGGCGTATAGTTAGGAGATTAATTTTGCGAAGGGTGTATAGTTAGGAGACTAATTTTGCAAAGAGTGTAGAGTTAGAGGACCAATTTTGCGATTAAATTAATTAAAGGACGAATTTTGCAAAAGGAAAACATTAGGGGACTATTTTTGCGAAAAACCCAAGATGTTGTTGATGAGTTCTTCATGAATCATCACCAACTTGCCTCTCACTCGAACCACGTTGTTCGCCTCAATTCCTCATGTTTGCATAAAACTCGCGAACTATTTTCTCGTTGATTAATGGAGACCTAATAGCAAAATCTCCCCATCCTATTCGTGGAACAACATACTTGAAGATATTGATTCCTTTTTTCAGGATCAACTTAATTGCTCTCTTCTGGTCAAACATTTCCATTGCTTCATGTGAACGGAAGCAAGATGTCCTGTAGTTGGTCATTTGGAAAAAATCTATCAGAACTATTCGACATCTCCAACTTTTCTTTCTCTTCAACACTAGTTTTCTCTGCAAAAAAGTAGGAATTAGCAGGATACAAACTTTCTCACAATGAGATAATGAAGATCATCATATACACATATTTAAGGACTTCTAGGTCTTGTGGGAGTTTAAGATTCCATAAATTATAAAGTATGATTCAATTAGGATTGTGGAAACGTAAGTTTCTTACTCTCCTAACAACTAGAAGGGTATGAAATATCAAAAACTAGAGTTTCGGAAAGGTAGTGAGAGTATGGGGGAGGATAATTTGTGCAAAAATTTAAGAAGGAAAGAGAATTTCATAATTAAATTTGACGATACAAGCGATCGCTTTCCTTTGCGATTGCAATCGCTTCCTTAGGAATGCGCTCACTTTCACCTGAGAAATTTCCTTTGTTTTGTGCTCATGCAATGGGTACGCGGAGCGATGCGATTTCTTAGGGTAAAGCGATGGAACGCGATTGCATGTTTGATCTCCAAACATCGACAGTGGTTTTGACCCTTGACAGCCGATATGTATGCGATCGCTTCCTTCTTTCTAAATTCAGACCGAAACTTTTCCTTTCTGAATGCGATCGCTTTGGTCCTCGCAAAGTTTCATCAAAAAAAATTCCTTGACTTTGGTTCGCTTTCTCTCCTTTCTGAACCTCAACAAAAACCCTTACTCTTCCTAGCATACATGAAAGCGATAGCTTCGCGTCGCTTTCCTCTTTCCCAAATTTTGATATAACAATTTTGACTTTCTTCATGATTCACGTAAGTGATCGCATGTTTTTTCCTCATGTCTTGAATGCGATTGCTTATTCCGCTAAAGTTTCTTCGTCTTTTTGCTTCTTTTCACTTTTCATATTTTCTTGAGCTCTCTTAATGCATCATTTTCTACACAAGCAACTCATCATTACTTAGAACAAAATAACCAAATTGAATTAGCAAAGTTAAATAACTAAACACAAAATAAAGCAGTAAACTCATGGGTTGCCTTCCAAATAGCGCTATTGTTTAACGTCGTTGGCTTGACAGAATAGAGTTAATCTTCTTACTCCTCTTCAGAATCCATCTTCACTCCAGTCATTCTCCTCAAATCGAGTCTGGTAGTAATTCTAGATTTCATGTGCTTTGTGACATCTTTACTCCTCATCCACTCTTGAGATTTGTTCTTATGTCGCAAACAATAAGTATCCTCAAATGAAATCACCCAAGAAATGAAATATCCTATCATGATAGTGACATTATCCACTATTCCAGTTAGTCTCTTGGTTGACTGATCAGCAAATTGGAGAGATGATCTAGAAGGATTGATTTTAGTTAAGTTCAAACTTTTATAAAATGTCAAAGGAATCAAATTGACGCTTGCACCAAGATCGCAAAGCGCATCTTTTAGAGTAACATGTTTATGGTGCAAGGGACAGTAAAACTCCCTGGATCATTCAACTTTAAAGGCATGTTTTCAAAATTATTTTTCAGTTATCCTGGTGATAGAGATCGGGTACTCGTGAGAAGAGAGATTAGAGAAATAGAGAGAAGAAAAAGATTTCAGAGGGATTAGAGAAAGAATTAGAAGAATAAGATAGAGAAGAGACAGAATTAGAGAGAAAACCTTGCAATCAGCAAAATAATAATCATCATCAAAAACGTCTTACAAAAGAACCATAACCCTCTATTTATAGGCTAGGAAAATAAAACCTAGCAAAACTAAACCTCTTAAATAAAAGATAACAAAATAAACTAGAATCCTAATTTAATAATATGCAAATATAAATAAACTCTAAATTGAACTATAATTCTAATTAAACTATAATTCTAATAATATTTAATTCTTGATTTCTATCATTCTCCCCGGCTTGAAAAAATTCTCCCCCGGAGAGTTTGCAAAATGATACTCGTCAAGAAGTGTTGAATCTCCCTTGAATGCGACAATCCAAATTAGGACAACCCTTCCATCGAGTTAGATGTAGAAAACGTCAATCTCTGGTGTTGTTCACATCATAAACCTCTTTCCAAACCAATAAGTGTGCAGACTGGAGCTTCGGCTTTGCAATTAATGTTGTATAATCTCCTGAATAACTAGCAGAAAATTGAGGATGTCCAATAATAATTTGATAAACAGTTAAATCTTTATTATTAAAATAAGAACTCTCAAATAAATTCGGAGGAAAATTCGACAAGCTATTCTTAGAATCAAATGATGGTGCCTTCAATAATAAACAAGATTCAACTTCTATTTCACATGGGGTATCGGTTTAAAAAATCTGATTGCTACTCACGTTAGGCTTCAGTTGACAAGTGGGTAACATGACAGAAGTTAGCGTAATGCTTTCTTTTATGTGAGGCAACTCATGGGTCTTATCAAAATCAAGAACATCAACCTTAATATTTTCAGAAATATCACAACTAGCATCTCGAGATAAGTGTATAGAATGGTCATGCTTGAGTAGGGAATTATTTTCATAATTTCCTAATTCACTTTCTTGTGATGCAAGTTCTCTACGAATTTCTTCTAACATTAGAGTTTTTAATTCATCAAATATTCGATCTAACCGAGGAAAGGACATAACGATGCAAGACTCGCCAACAAATAATTAAAGTCCAAAATTCAATAAAAGAAGATTAACTTTACCAAAAGTTGAATAGCCCAAATGTATAAATGTTAACAGCCCGTTTCTTTTCCAGTGTCGCCCAAATCAACAGAAAATAAGGCCCAATTCTTCTCCTTTTTTCGGCCCAAACCCAGATTCAATTTTCAGCCCTTCATTTTATTTTATTTTTAATTTCTGGCCCAATCGAAAATTACAATTTTCTGTCCAATTGTTGACGGGGAGAGAAGCGGGGACCAACGGTGGATTGGCGGCGGAATAGCGATCCGTGGCGGTCTAGGGATGTGAACGGCGGCAGAACGATGGTACAACGGCGACGAAATGGCGACGGACGAACTAGGGTTCGTTGCTGGCTGAATTTTGGGCAGTGACGGCGGTTGATTTCGCGCCTAGCGACGGGGATTGGAGCGCGGCGATTTCGGCGGCGGCGTCGGGTTGTTCCACTGGTGATAAGGTCACGGTGGTTGGCAGTGGGGGTGGCGGGATCGGCAAAGAGCGGCGGAGGAGCGACGGAGAAGATGATTCAGGATCTAGGGTTTCGCGAATTTTCGACAGTGAAATCAGCTGCAAAATTGGACTAATTGGTTGCTGGTGGTGGCGCCTGGTGATGGTGTTGACGGCGGTGGCGGACGGGCAGTGGAAGTGTTGCTGAATTTGTAAGCGGGCGCGTGTTTCGCATGCTCTTCGTTCCAAATATATTTTTTTTCGGCTGATTTTCTGGATTTTTGGGTTTTTCTTTTCAAAAAGAATAAAATAAAATAAAATTTGAACACGAAAAATTTATAGAATAAAACATAATAATGCAGCGAAAAATAAAGGATAGGTATGGCTCTGGTGCCAAATTGATAGAAGAATAAGATAGAGAAGAGACAGAATTAGAGAGAAAACCTTGCAATCAGCAAAATAATAATAATCATCAAAAACGTCTTACAAAAGAACCATAGCCCTCTGTTTATAGGCTAGGAAAATAAAACCTAGCAAAACTAAAACTCTTAAATAAAAGATAACAAGATAAACTAGAATCCTAATTTAATAATATCCAAACATAAATAAACTCTAAATTGAATTATAATTCTAATTAAACTATAATTCTAATAATATTTAATTCTTGATTTCTATCACCTGGTCACTCAGCCACTCCAACAACATCAATTTCTTCTCATTAATTAGCATTTCTTCATCTTCTACTGATGCCTTAATGGCCTTCACAGTTTCATCCTTCTTTGATCCGGTTTTCATCTTGCTTTGATGATTCTGCTGGTTTTCAATTCCATTGAGTGATCTTTCTTTCCCATCTAAGGCTTCAAGATATTTGTAAACATAGATCATTTCAGCACAATCAGCTTTATAAAATTTTAAAGCAGGTTTACCTCCTCTTTCTAGAAAAGGAAAAGCTTTGGGATACTCCCTTAAGTGGCGTGTTTCAGCCTCTTTGAATGTGTCCTCGTATGTCCAAGCTCTCCTTGATATCTTATTCACCATTTCCTTACTACTTTTCTCAATGTTGCTCGGCAAAGCTCCTGGTGGGAGGTTAGTTGATTGGGCTCCCAATTGGCTTATTTTCTGCTCTATTCTTCAGCAGCATAGTTGTAATTTATGTCCATTCTTCTAACTTCGCCACTCTATTATCATGGTCTTCAAAATTATAATTTTGCCTCCTCTCACTGGGTTGAAATCCAGATTGTTGATGTCTTGGTGGGTATAAGTTCTGATTGTTCCCACCCCAAAAGTTATATAGTTCTCTCTTTTATAGCTCGAGACGAATGGTCCTGGGTGATAATTATTTGTTCCGTTGAAGTTGTTGGCATAATCCACCTGCTAAATTTTTTCTTCTTGCATCTCTCTGGGTTTGGTCCACTCATCAATCTTTTTGATCCAAAGACTCATTGCATCAAACTTGGCCAAAACAACCTCTATATCTTAAATTTGATGTACCCACCAGTCTTCCTTGGCACTTCTTGGTCTTTGTTGGGGCGCCACTCTCTACGCATATGCTCAATTGTATCCATCACATTTAAAGATTCTTCATCCGTCAAAGCCATGGAACTTCCTCCAGAGGTAGTATCTAAATACTTACATACACTTGTGTGCAACCATGAATAAAATGAGACAACAAAGAGTATTGAGTAATCTCATGTTGTGGGAAACTCTATACTAAAATCTTAAATCTCTCCGAAGCTTCACGGGTTTCTTCCAGCTCCTTTTGACAAAAACTCATGATATCATGCCATTGTTTCATCACTATAGATGGTGTGCAATACTCAGCAATAAATAGTCTTGTCATCTGCTCCCATGTTTTAATGTTGTTTGCTGGTAACTTATCAAGCAATTTGTGTACCGAAGATTGAGAGACTTGATAAATTGGATAAATGCCATGAAGATGGTTATGGAGGACATTTTGGTAACATAAGGACAGCTGCAAAAGTTTTACATAGTGGTTTTTAATAGCCAACACTATTAAAAGATGCAGACTTTTTTGTAAGAAGTTGTGACAGATGTCAAAGAACATGGAACATGTCCAATCGTCAAAAGATGCCCTTAACAGGATATCTGGTGGTTGAATTTGGGCAATAGATTTCATTGGACCATTTGCGAATTCAAATGTTTATCAGTACATTTTAGTAGTTGTAGATTATGTGAGTAAATGGGTTGAAGCTGAAGCACTGCCAACAAATGGTTCTAATGTGGTGATTAAATTCTTGCAAAAGAAATTTTTCAAATGATTTGGTACGCCAAGGGCAAGTATCAGTGATGGAGGACAACATTTGCAACAAACACTTCGACACCTTACTTAAAAAATATGGTGTAAGGCGTAAAGTTGCAACACCATATCATCCTCAAACAAGTGGTCAAGTTGAATTATCCAATAGAGAATTGAAGAGAATTATGGACAAGACAGTGGGTAATTCACGCAAGGATTGATCAAAAAGGTTAGGTGATGACTATGGGCTTATAGGACAACATTCAAAACACCTATAGGAATCTCTCCATACCGTTAGTGTTTGGAAAAGCATGTCACCTACCACTGGAGCTGGAGCATTGAGCTTCTGGGCTACAAGGCAACTAAATTCCGACAACGCCACAACAGGTCGAAAGAGGATAATATAGTTGAATGAGATGGATAAATGGAGAGCTGAAGCATATTAGAATGCAAATATATACAAAGAAAAGACGACGAAATGGCACGACAACAGAATTCTGAATCGGCAATTCTTTCCAAGACAAGCTATACTACTGTTTCAGTCAAGGCTCAAGCTATTTCCTAGAAAATTAAGATCAAGATAGGTTGGGCCTTTCATTTTAGTTGAAGTAAAACCATATGGACCAATCATTCTCAAGGATGACACGGGGAACATGTTTCAAGTAAATGGTCAGAGGTTGAAGCATTATTTATCAACAAAGAAGCTGCAGCGCAGCAACATTAAGCTTCACGACCTGACTTAAAATTTACAGGCGTCGGGTTACAGAGGTTAAACTAAGCCCTACTTGGGAGGAAACCCATAATTTCTGCATTTTATTCAGTTTAATTTTTCTTTCTTGAACATTTTTATTTTTTATGTTTTAGTTGTGTGAGTGTGGTTATCTTTCTTGTGTTGATGAAACTTTAGAAGAAAGGATTCGGAACAAAATACTCTGATGACACAAGATTTTTGGTGCAGGAAAGATTCTTGATTAAAAAATATCAAAAGCGATCGCATTGCATAACTAATTCATGACTTGGCGTGATTAATGGACAAATTTGCAATTTAGGGCTAGAATTTGGGGTTATATTGGATTTTTGGAGAAATTGAACGTTTTTTTTAATATTATAGTGAAATTAATTGGGATTTGTTTGTTTCGCGTATGATGTTTAGGAATGTTAATTGATTGATTGATTGCCAATTTTGACTGATTTTGGCATTATGCGTTAGTGAAAGTCAAATATACAGTAGTAAGTGTCAATTTTAAGACCTTAATTGGTATCATGCAAAATTAGTGGTCGTGATTAGTGTGTGTTGTGAAAGTTGTTAATGAGTTACGTGACGTGTTGATTATGACTTTCTGAATTTTTGTGCAAAAATCGAGTTTGGGGGTGATAACCCACGTTTGATATATGCTACAAATATACTTGTTGGTTCTATTACTTTTAGATGTAACACTCGATTTTCGCATCGCACAAAAGCCCACGCAAGTCAGAGGGATCTACTTCAGGATATCACAAACCGAGTTTATCTCGTTTTGGTGCGTCTGTCCCATTTGATCCATCTCTTCTTATGCTACCACATGTCGACCCGAATTTTGATCAGTACTATTTTCCAACGGAAGCAGCAGCAGACTTGTGGCCCAAGTTCATTAATCGGGGTGTTGTGCCAAAGAGAGCATTTCAGATACCAGCACTAACTGAGAATATTGAGGCACTACACTGGACCTGCCTCACTGGCTCACGGACAGAGGTTAATTTGACAATGGTTTGGGAGTATTTCGCAAATGTTGCGTTGGGACAAATTGAAGTCTGGGTGAGAGGAAAGATTGTGAAGATCACTAACGACGACATCAACCGGCATTTTCAGCTGGATATTCCGGCTGGGGAACCGATGTTCACACCCAGTGAAGGGGTGGATTTCACTGATGAGATGGCGATCTCCAGGGTGACACGGGAGGAGAATATCAAAAGAGTGGAAGGTAGGTTGAAGTTGCAGTATAGACTATTGATCGCCCAGGATCAACTTTGTTAGCAGCCAAGAGATGCCTACCACGCATTACACTGAACTGGTTTGGGGACATGTTAGCTGGTTTCACATATTACGGAGCGCTCAATTATCAATGTCGATGTTGTGATTTTGCAGGCCCAACACTCATCTCAGGGCTTAGGGAAGCCCAACATGCCATGCGCCAGTGTAGTCACTGTCATGTGCATAGCTGTTGGAGTTAAAGAGCTACCAGGGGATGAGAAGATGGCAGAAGTAAATCCCGATTATCAGACAAACTGGGATAGATAGGTCATGCAAGCAGACCAAGTTGGGCAGCAGCCACAACAGCAACAACGAGGATCCCAGGCAAATTTATACGATTGGATTCCATGGAGTACATTCACACGGGGATCCATGCGGACATGCAACGACTCCATGAGGCTATTACTTCTAAGAGCAAGAAGCTGAGTCGGCACATGGCCATTGTCTAGGAGGTGCTCAATGAGATCAGGGCCTCTTTACCATCCGCCTCGAGACCTGCTGATGATTGAAATTGACTCACCGAGGGAAGTATAAATTCTTTCTATTTTTCCAATGAGGGCATTGGCTGGTTTCTGTTTGGGGGTGGGTCGGCGAATATTTACCTTTTTATATATTTGTATTATATATTTTCTAGTTTGAACTATTTTAATTTTGTGCCAGACTATTTTGAGTCAATTTATCAAGTTATTGTACTTTATTTTATTCCAGCTTAGGTCATTTATTGTGTGTTTGTGATATTTGAGCATGAAATTGGAACGCTTTAAAAATGAATGGTATTTTTGTGACTGTGGACTGAGGTTATGATAGAATGAGTGTAGATTAGAGTAGATACACCTCGTAAGTCAAAGTGTGTGGTGATTGAGTTATTGAACTGTTGACTCTGAATACACCGTCATTTCTGTTATTGATGTTGTTGGTTGAATATTATCGACAACGGTTTACAAGGATGACTTGGATAATTGTTAGATTAGTCAAAACCAATGAACTTAGTTGATCATCTATCGAAGCCTTTGCTATGGAATCCTTTCTGTAGATTAGCCCATTTACTACCTGAAGAGCCAAAACAGATTATATCCTTATTATGTTGAGAGTTCCTTTGTTCACAAATGGAAGTCAAGAATGATAAGGATAAAGTAACAGGAGTAAGGTTGATGCATAGTTGTCGCTCATCAATCAATCAAGGACAAAGTTTGAGTGGAGCAGTAAAGAAACGAGTACACCGAGCACATAAAAAGATGTTAGTTTGGGGGGTGATACCATGTTCATGAAAAGAAAAACTTATGATGATTTTCTGAGAATTTCGGGGGCAATTTGAAAACAATGGTTGAAATTTTATATGTGATGTTGGAGCTATGACTAATAAAAGGCAGGAGCAGAAACTGAAATGTGAAAATGAGGAAAAGAAGCTTGTGATAAGAATGAAGTTTGCGATTGAACGAATACCTCTAGTCTGCATTCTTATTGTCTCTTATCTTTTGTTTAGCTAATACCCGAGTCTAACATTACAAACTGAAAAAGTGCTAACTGACTTCTTTGACTCTTGTCTATCTTAGTGGAGAGAAAATGTGAAAACTAGGGAATCTAGAGAGGCTGTCGAGCTCTTTGAAACTTGTCGTTGTAAACTTAGTTAAGAAATTCCTTTCAGCATTCATGACAAAACTGTCCACACCACTGAGCACACAGAGTTAACTTGTGAAATAGCTAGTCATGAACATTTTGAAGAATGCAGGTGCACTTTTGAAGATCAATACCAACTTGAACCAAAGGAATGACACAGGGAATGAAGGCTTTTTGTTGGAAAAGAATTCCGGTTGAATGTAAAATGACAGATTACCATTTGGTGGAGTCTTGCAATTGTTATTTTTGTCAGTTGTGCCCGTATTTTTGTGTTTTTGTCGCTGCTAGGGTTTCACAACAATTGGAAGAATTCACTAGTTTTAACATTCGTGATAGATAAATTAGTTTTCATTCATCTAGAGAAGACGACAACATATTATATGGAGAATTTGGTGGAGACGGAAACATTTCCATCAGATTTGATATTTCTTTTACTTAGTTTTATTATGTTAATGTTAACTTTTGAATTACGTTATGTTTTTCAAATTATGAGTAGATAAATTTCTTAAACCTCGGAGTTAGAGAGTAGTCGGATTTATGTGATTGCGAAGTTTATGTTTTGAATTGATATTCTTAAATATTGAAGTATTTATGTTTATGATTTGCGTTCTTAATGTTTTAATTATATTTGGCCAATATATTATTGTTCAGATCTTCATATTAGAATTTGACAGAAAACTTTTATGAAATAGATCTCATGCATATCATAAACCACAAATTCATGTTGTATGATTGACAACCTGATGCATGTTTCTGTGTTGCTTTGTGTTTTCGGACATAGGTGATTTAAGGGAGGTAATGCATTTATGAAAAACATAGTACATATAGTACCATTTAAGTGAATAGAGTGCAAGGATCAATGATTTACTACCGCGCACCATTTTAGGAACACATGCATGAAATATTGTAATATGAGAAGTCAATGGTTAATTTAAGATAAGTAGTCACAAGAATCCGATGAAACCAACACTCCAACTCTTTTGGTGAAATCTATTTAGTCTTTTCTACAACAAAACCCCCTTTATTTATTATTTTCTTATTTGAGTTAGATAATTAGAAATTAGATTTAACTATTAATATTCCTGCACAATATTCGTACCGCTTCCCTGTGGGATCGATAAATATGTGAGTCGTAAACTACTTCCCCTTTATTATTTGAACTCGTACACTTGCGGTATTAGGTTGCCAGTATAGTGTAGGGAGGTCAATCCCCTTATTGATCACAATAATTACGTCACAAGCTTCACTTATTAATCCAGGCCTTCGTGGGATGTACCTAAGCTTTCCTCCATCTTTGAAAAACCCACTAGTAAAGAAATACTCGAAATTTAGATCTCACGATAATGTGAGTCATGTACCACTTTGGATTCCCTCTAAGTCAGGGAAATTTTCTTCCAAGAATGTATATCTCGCTGACCAAATCAACCATTTTCCAACCTTCAAGCTGCGGATGGTCTTTTTATAAATAAACTTGCAAAAATGGCTTGCATGAGACACACAAACTTCTTCTTTGAGAGATTGCTCCTGATTTCCTTCCTACTCGAGCTCGACTTAGTTTTAGTTTCAAAGTTCAAAGACATCTCTTGTGTTATTTGTCAGTCAATCGATAGGACTAGAGAGCACCTATTCCTCAACTATCCATTCACAACTCAAATTCGCTCTTATTAGGATGGCACCTAAATCTTAACTCTTTTAGAGATGGGAGTATCTTCGAACGAATCAAGCTTTTCCTTTTTGATTCAGCAAGATTCTTTTCCTCAAACTAAAATGTGTGCAAAATGCCTTGTTTCTTTCTGTGTAATTTGTGAACTTTTATGGCAAGTAGAAGCTCAATACATCATGGACTTACCCTATCATCATTGCTCGGACTCAATGCATGAAAAACCTTATTCATGGCAAACAGAAACTCAATATGGCAGGGACTTTACTCCATTTTCAACCTCCTTAAAACTGGAATAAAGTAAATTGTGAAAATAACAGGATTAACGTAAATTGTGAAACAGTATAACCTGTAACCACCTCATTGTCAAACTCAAACTCTGTAGGCAGATTCAGTCAGCAGATACATATTCAAGCATGGATCCTACTGTGACTAAATGTTGGCTCTACCTCGGGCATGTCAATGCCTCCATTTTGCAATAGCAATGCTTGCTTTTCCATTGTTTGAATCTCTCCTTTTGATCAGCTCAATCACAAACCCAAAAGGATACGCACCGTTGACTATTCATCCTCTTGCTATTGCAACCCATAAAGATTGGAACTTGCAGCCTAATAGAAGTTTCATTACATTAATGGTAATGCAAACATTGAAGCCCATAACATAGCTCAATGAGCATTTTTGACGAATTGGTCATCACACTGTACTACCTCCGGTTGTCCTAATTGGTGTCTTTGTGATGTGGGGGGGGGGGGGGGGGGGGGGTATCCTATGATGAATCTTGTAATTCTGGTTCTAATGTAAGCATTTAAGTTTGGCAAGTTGGATAACTGAAATGCAGTTTCACTTATAATTGATGCAACCTCCAGTTGTCCTAGTTGTTGTCTTTGTGATGGAGAAATTTCAATGATGAATCTTTGCAACTTATTATAGTTCTAATGAAAGCATTTAAGTCTGGCAAGTCGCATAACTGAAACGCAATTTCACTTATAACTGATGTAACCAAAAACACAACAAAGACAGAACGTCAAAAACAAAACAACATGAAAGGAGATCAACAGAACTGAAACCAAGACCTGACATGTTATATGCAACATACTCCCCCACTTGATGTTACATTAAATTTCGCCTAACTAAAAGAACAGAAGTAGAAATAGAAAGAGAAACACTCAACAAACAATATAACATGTACAATAGAAACACACAAATTCTGGATTTACAAAACTGTGTTGATATGAAGGGCTTTGAGAAGTGAAGTGGCCATTTGTTTAACCAAAACCTGGCCTCCAGAACTCTGCCCATCTCTTCTCTCCTCAATCAAATTCTGAAGCTTCTGAGGCAGGTCATTCTCCACAATCAGTTGCTTTGGACGAGGGTGATGCTCATACACAGCCTGCATCACAAAAGTGTAAATAGAAACCATCACTAACGAGCTGTACTTGCCAACAACGGCAGAAAGAAACAGTGGCAACTAAGTCTACTTCACAGATTTGATGGGTAATTATAGTTATTGTGAAATGAAGTTATAAGATGCTTCTTCAGTTTTAGTGACAATGTTTGATTTAAAGAGTTCACTCACTTTAATACTGCAAGGTGAGTAATAGCCTGGACATTGACCTATCTTTATGATCTTTTGGTTTCTATGATCCAGCCGACTAAACAACAAGTTTGGGTAAGCTGATTATCTAAAGCACCGTACAAGCTCGTGAACCTATCTTATTTAACAATTGGGATAAAAGTATCAAACTTCCTATCGTATGCCCCCAATTGCAATTTGCCCCCGAACCTATTTTAAAAACTAGCACTTTGCCCCCTGAGTTGTTGATCAACAACTGGATTCAGACACATTTCATTTTTTACCGTTGGAGTTGGCTTCTACGAAGTGCTAGTTTTTCAAGAGGTCGGGAGTCAAGTCGCTAAAAGTTTTAGAATATGGGGCAAACTGCAATTGGGGGAAAACAATTGGGGGTTGATGCTTTTACCCCTTAACTATTCGGCAAGCTACTTTTAATACATTATTATAATGCCAGTTGTCGATAGCAAATTCGTAATATAATAGGACAATGATATTAGATGAATAACAAACCAAAATAAAGTGGTGAAGCAAAGACTTCAAATTTAAACAATGAGAGAACTAACCGTGGATTCAAGGTGAAAAGAGAAATATATTACTATTAATGCCGAAGGCTCACCTAGTTTAACTATCATGTCATCCTAGTTTATCAATGGCTTAGAATGGAAGTTCACCAAATGTAATTTACCCAAACTTCCCATATAAGAGAAACGTTTACCATAAATTTTAAAGGATTGACCAGACAATAAAAGCATAATTACAGCACAACAACCACATTCTTTCACAAGGCAAACAAACAGATTGCAATGGATAAATTTCTACGATATAAAGATTCAAGAGTTCCAGTATAACCAGATCCATTAGAATTCAAAAATATAAAAAAACTGACCACACACAACGTAAAACGTGCAACATTTCTAAGCAAATGGTGATCAGATTCAAATGTTTGCTCAATTGGTAATGTTCTGCGATGCAGAAGATAACTTGGAAGTTGGTAGGTAGCAAACTTACAGAGGATGGAATGTCGAGAAATTCAATTGGTGGAGCTTAGAGGATGTGAATAAAATCCCTAACATATCATCTTTAAGGAATTGAAACATAGAAGAGGCAGTCTGAATCAATGGCAGAAATGTGAAAAAGCTGAGATGCACAACATCTTGTTCTGTTGATGTGCCACTCTATTAATAGCTTATTTGTTTACAACTGGAAATAAGTCATCTAGAGCAGTCAATAGACCGTACAAGTCAAGATTGACAAATGCAGGAATGTTAACGCCAGGGTACTGTTTGGCATAATTCAAAACAGAGAATGATGCGCCCCGAGGTGGATTATCAGACACATAGGAGTGAGTACGGGTATTTTTTGTTATAGAATGAGATTGCATTTCTCAAGTTTCAGATAGATGAAAAATCACACTTGTTAACTACCGAACAACAGAAAAATTGAACAAGAATGGCGAGTCCTATCACAAAGTAATCACAGTTTTTGCCAAGAGATGAACTTTATACTGCATTACATGCAACAGATGCGGCATAAGAACAGAGCACTAACCTTTATCAATTTAAGCAAATTCAGGCGAGCTATAGCATCTGGATGGTCAAGCCTAGAGATTAGCAACGGTGTCAAACCATTAACTGCCAGAGTAGTATTTATTCGAGATGATTTCCTGTCGTACATAAATATGTAGTAAGTTTCTTGAAGTGAAATAAAAGCCGGAGACAAAAACAGTTACTTAATACATCCTATAAATGATATTTGAAAGAAAATATGACGTGCTCGCATATCAAGAAACCAGAACAATCTATAGAAAATGAAAAAATGATGATAATTAATTGTAATTCCTCTTTTCCAAATTGGAAATCTATCAACCTCCACGTGTAATTATTGTTAACAACAATAATCTATTATAAATTCTCAAGGGTGGAAGTAGGTATAAGAAAGGCCAAGGTATGTGACCCTGCTGGTGCCTATGGAGGTTATTATTCACTCTTCTTTCATTGATTCAAACAAGCCTATCAAATTAACAAAACAAACTGATTCTATCTGATAATCCTTAATTAGTATGACCATCAATATGTTTCTTAAAAAATTGGTTTAAAACATCAACAATGAGAAGAGTAAAGAATAAACCTATTAAGGCATCAGCAGAGGTCTATATGTCAACATTTCGCAAAACAACGGTTTAGATCATAAAATTAGACGAGAAATTAAGCATAAAAGTTACTTTCCTACTGATTTCCAACAACACAAAAGCCTGAGTCCTCTCAGTTTGAAAGGATTACAAGTCTAGGTACTTAAGTCTCTACCAACGTCTTTCAATTTATGGACCAAATACAAAATTGCAAATAAATTTACCATGGAGTCAAAAACAAATTTCAACTGAAATTTATTATAAAAAGAAAACAAAAATCAAAACTTCTGAGACAAGTTCTAAAGCGATACTTCACGTACAAAGTGATCCAACAACCTTCCGTTGTTTCAACATACAAATAAACCACCCACATTGCTATACCTATTCTCTTATAGCATTCCTCATGATTAAGGTGAATATATTAATTGTTGAATTATTTTTAATTAGATTGAAAATCTTAACATCATTCATCTTGTGTTTCCATTATTATCTTCAGTCAAACTCACAACAGGGCTTTTTCTAGTTAATCACTTTATGGAAGAAAGATATGAGAGTCATCATTTAGTAAATGAAGGTAGAAAACATAAGATGCATGTGTGACATACACATAGACATAGACATATACATATATATATACATATACATATACATATAATATACATATACATATAATATACATATGCATATACATAACTAGATACATATGGAAATGCTGAAATAAGATATGACCCACGTGATAATTTTCAAGAATGGTTCCAGTATGTGTAGGAAGTATTGCTCCGGACAGCATTGGAAGAACTTGACTAGTTTTTGTACAGCATCCTTTTTGAGCAAGGCTTGTTCCACTTTCCTGTTCTCATTGTCATGGGCCAAGCATATGGCTATTGAATCTAAAGCAGTCACAGACCAGAGCTCATCTTCAAGAAGGCTCAGGTATGCATCCAGCCCTCCATGCGCTCTTAGTTGTTCTCTTGAATTACGTGATGCGTGGGCCATATCACAGAGCAGAGGTAATGCATACTGTTTCAAAGGAGAATCTGAGATGATAAATTGCATCAAGTGGGGAATTATCCCGTTTTCTGCCGCTTGTTCCTGTCTCCTCTTGTTAATCTTACACAGGTTGAATAGTGCATTAAGGACCTTCAGCAAAGAAAGTGGTGAGACAATATTCAATGATGAGTAAGCTAGCAGTACTCAATGCACAACAGACTAAAAATTTGTTAAGTTTATACATGTCGGGGTGCATTAAAGAACTTAAGCAAGGAAAGTAATGAGACAATATCCACTTACAGGTAAGCTAATCAACTTAAATGCAGAATGACCTGAATACCTTTTTCCCGCTCTTGTTTTCTAATATTAACTCCATTCTAACTAGGGACTTAACTAAATCTTATAAATTAGAGGAGTTAGAGTTTGTCAGCACATAACTGATGGGATTTCAGAATTTATGACACATCGTAGAAGATAATAAATTGTTGGCAGTTGCGATATGTGAAGTTCTAAGGCAATCCTTCACGTAATAAAATGATCTATGTCTCACTCTCTCACAAATCCTATTTTTTGCGCAAATCTCCTTGTCAAGATGTGATAGATTCCCCATCAGAAAACTTCCTTCATTTGGCGAACTCCTAGATCAGTTGATGCATAGCAAAATGCTCATAACTATGGTAGATATGCCTCGTTATCCCCCCTCACCCATTCTTTCACTTTGCTATCCCTGAGTGGTCTTTGTATCCACAGTGCCTCCGCCACAAATGAGGTTCTCACAGTAAAGCTCTTTCCTCTTTAAACTAAAAAGAAAAAAGCAAGATTGCAACCACCAAAATAAGAGAAGCGACAAAATGTTGGGCCATAGTTGCATGTAACAGGAAATGAAGAAATAAAAGAAATAGACAAGAAGCGAAGAGAATCGAGCAGACTAAAAGTAAAAAGATCATCCAGACAATGTAGAGGAACAAGCTACACTGAGAGAAGGCACAAAGAGGATCAATTTCGCCATGTTTTTTCGGTAGCGATAGCTTTTCGCTTGACCAGAAAATCATGATAAGTCGCCACTATAAATAAAGTTTGCTTAAACACACACCTATATTTAGACAAAAGGCACACTATATGTAATTAAGTACTCGCTTCATTCTAGGTGATGCAGACATCGGGGCTTGTGGTTTATGAGCTTCGAGCTAAATAGCACAGTATAACACTTTTAACAAACATGGAATGTACCTTTCAAGATGAAAGAATGTTCAATTGTACATTCAGGGATAATCCAACATCTAATATCGACCATTTCATAGTTCGGCACATTTCCTCTGGGCAATTTCTCTTCCTCTTTTTTCATCTCCCAAGGATACTTCTCTTAATACGAAGCATGCTATTTCAGCTAATAGCTATTATTATCCATCTACAGAGGATCTTTGACGAAGCAATAGGATAGTAGGTTGAAAACACCACCAAAGTTGTTAAGAAGGGATTGTTCTAACTAATTTCAGTTCAAACAGTTGAGTGAATTTATTTGTACAATCCTCAAATAAAATAAACAATGCATTGAAGCCATGATGTTGCAGATTCAAATTTAAAATGTCAAGCTTAAAGAACTCGTTAACCATATGATAGAAATGCATGCATACACTATTACACCATAATCAACAGGGCTCACTTATTTCATGGTTCTCCCATTAATTCATTTTTTGGCACCTGAAGTAGTTCCAGCTTTGAAATGGATTTAACCCAATTCAAATTGGCAGCCACCAAAATAGATGCATGTCACATTCAAATCTTACATTAAATGCTATTAGAAGAATTTTATATTGGCTTCTATCATAAATACTGTATATTGTAACCAAAACATACAGTTTATTTCTACATTTATGTCATGTTGTTAAACTTAAATAATTAACATTAAGTGGTTCAGAACTACTTTTTATTTTAGACATGCCGGTTTTAGAGATCAAATCCATCATCACATCGCAGAACGTTCCTGCTGAGATAACATTCCTTTCTCTTGCATGTTTGTATGTATTAATTGTTGTTTATCGTACATGGATCTGTGTGGTGCTCAATTGTATTTTATTTTGATAAGCAGCGAGATTTTATTCAAGGAAGAGTTGAGCATGAGGATCACTCAGAGATTACAAACAAACAAAATGAAGTCCTAAGCTGCCTAAACATACAAGAGGCGCTTGGTACCAGTCAACAAAAGAGAAACAAAAAATCCTTTCTACAAGCCTTGATCCAAACCCAAGATTTAACTGTAATGCAATCCAACAATATTTCAAGATCAGAAAATGATTTTGTTCCTTGTCTTCCACAACGTCCAAATAGTGAAGAACCAAAAACAAGCCCATTAAACTTTCTCCAATTCAATCAAAAAATGGTTTCATCATTCTTAAAATATATATATATATATATATATATATATAGATATGAATCAATCAATGATGCGGAGATTTTGAGATTGCTTCCACTACAAGACTATTGTATTAGGGTCTGGAGCTATGATTTCCTAGATCTTGGGATGAATAATCCCTTAAAAGAAATCTCAATATGAGTTGGCTGCAGGCTCATATAATAAGCTTATATCTAAACAAGTTGAAGTTAAAGTGGGCCAATTATGAACTAATGATGTATGTGTTATTGATGATAATAACCTTGCAGGATTTAGATTTGTTAAAATTGCTGTGTGTTTTCTATCCGTTAGTTTATTTAAAACATACCAGTTAAAAGTGCACTTCTTTTTCCAAGAAATTGTCGAGGCAACTTAATAAATGACCATAAGTCAACAGTGCTGTAGCCTTCAGCTCATGATATCTTACTCGAGTGACATGCAGGAGAGAGAGGAGGGGGCAATCCGTACAAGGCCGTTGCCGCTGTTTACGGAGCAAGGTAAATTTGAAGATGGGGTGGAGCATCGTTAATGCATCGCGAATGTGGTGGATTCTTTCCCTTTATTTTCATAAAATTTCAGCTGCTATCTCTTCTGTTTTTCTGGATATCTATAATTTTTCTTGCAACTTCAGAATTCAATCAATGAAATCTACCTTCCTGAACTAATACAAGTCATGATTTTTTATCGTTCTTCATTAGTATGGCTATTGCATTTAATATTGAACTAATCGTGTATTTTAACCTCTAGGGCTGTTACATCTGATCATAGCATTGCTCCTAGTTTCTTTTAACAATTCCAAATCAACTTCACTGTACTGTAGTTGTGTGGAATAATCTGGTCCTTTGGCGAAGAAAGAAACAATCTGTTGCACCAAGGAGCAGTGCGGAAGCAAATGTTCGAGCTATGGCACAGGGATATGTAAGAGAATGTGGCTAAAATGATTATTGCGCCAGTTGTGAGTTCTAGTTGATAAATATCTGACTTTGCTATGACAATCAAGCACCCATTCGCATAACACCAATCCCTACCATCATGGCAGAACAAAGCAAAAGAAATTTGACCAGCATCTTATCATAGAAAAAATATATACCAGGTGATGAGCTACACAACAATCATGCCTACAAATTGCAGATATTCTTACTAAATGTCTCATCCAAACCACGTTTTGAGTGATTGAGAACCAAAACATCTATTATCCAGCTTAAGGGAAGTGCAGAAATCCGTTATATCTAAAAGATTTCACAATCTTTAGTTCAGGAAATCCTTTTATTTCCTTCATAGGAAAATATGGATAATCTGTTACAGCTATTCTCTCTCTCGATTCCTAGTTTAGAGAGATTTGTAATTAGAGATATTTTCTAAACAGTCCCAAGAATAATGGAGAATATTTACTGCTTATTTCCTATTTAATACCATGTAATCTAATAATGACGGATTTGCTTTTCCCTACAGAATATAACGCTCGCTGGGAAAAAGAGTATGGCTTATGTCGGACTTTTGTCATTTTCCTATTTCTTCACTTCCCTCCAGGGATTGGTTATGGTTGTTCGCATAAGGTTTTCTTAAATATCTCTACCACTTATTGGCACTCGGAAGGGATTTGTACCTTCTAACACATCCCAGAAACAGGATATCAGGAACCATAGAAACTCAAACCTTGCAAACTTCCATCTCTTGTTCTGTTGTTGTGTGCACGTGCTTAGACAGAAAGAAGGGAAGGGGGAGTTCACATTACTTATTCATCTAGTAACAAATAAGAATTTCGACTCGAGACTTCAAGGATTCTGATACATCCGTCCTCGACTCCAAATACGATATACATAATATATTTTTTCCTTCGTAAATTTCTTGCTTCTGCTCAAATGAATCATGCTTTTTCTTTCAAAGATCTAATAGATGTACTATCTAATAACTTGGCATTGCAAGTATACAATAGACATACAAAAAAGATTCAGCTAGAATGCCTGCCACAATTTATACCACCCATAAAATGATAGGCTGGAGCCACCACTTACCAGAATTAAATAGAGGTTCAAACATAATATTTTAGTTTGTAAAATTAGGAAGAAAAACAAAACAAAACATGACAACTCAAAGTCTCACCTCATGATGTATTTGTGATACAAGGCCACCTTCTTTGAGATCAAGGTTTGGGATCAAATATTTAATTGCATCCGCTCGCTGAAGATGTTCTAAGCAGTGTGGGTCGGTCGACAGATGATTTATACACTTCAATAACTAAAATAAAAGAGCACGATTACAAAGTTAGATCATGACAGATGAAATGCAATGTCAACGTATGGAACCTTTGCCCTACCTTCAGAAGAATTGGGGGCTCTATCTTATTGAACATCTGAAAAAGACGACTGAGTAAACTTTGCCTACACATATAAGATTTCACTGCTGTGTCAGCTGCAGCAAACTCAAGAAGAAGGTCTGCCACCTTTTCCAGATATTCCAGGGCAACATCAACATTCCAAGGTGATACCATGTGAGATAGTAGCCCAGATGATGTAGCACTCCCAGGTCTAGCATTTAAAACTCCTGAACCAGAAAGAACGCCAGATGCTGTATGTGATGCAAGTCCAGAAGTTGCAACAGTTCCTCCATTAGATATCAGAGGTGCTAACTTCTTGTTAGCTGCTTTAGGTGAATTTTTAGGTAACAAATCCACATTAGAATGTTCCCTTCCTTTTCCAGAAACCTCTGGGGAGGAGTTAAATGTTAGTAGGGCCTTACAATATTGGTGATTTGACATAAATTATGAATATTAAGTTACCAAGAAAATAAGGCCGAATGCATTACTACAAGTTAAACATGAAACAACATGTTGATCAATCAAAAGAATCAGAGAAGAAAGACTCTACTGTGAACTATTTCTTCAGGTATCTATTGGTTCACGGATATAGTTCAAACATATAATGGTATTAGTTGAAGACTATAACTTTCTTATGAAAGATAAATAAACAGCTATAATCACCTGCAAATTCAGCCATCAAAAATTCAAGTCCATTTGCTTTTTTGTCACTGGATGCATGTAGAAGAGGCAAAACATTTTCATGTTTCTCAATCCCAGTGAGATGCCGTACATACTCGAGCTGACCGGAAAAATGGCGTGATGGAGGTTCTTTCTCCAATAAACTCAGTAGGGGTCGTACATTTTCTTGCTGGCTGGCATTTAGAGCAGAAACTCCATTGGACGCTACTTCCGCTGATTTTGGGGCCTTATCTGTTGATGTCCTACTTGCTCCATTAGCACCTCTTTGCTGCTTTATATCAACTTCAGCTCTAGAATGTTCATTTTTCCACCTGTCTACACTTTCCCCGTCTCTGGAGGTCGTGGAGAGATGATCTTTTATTGCAGGAGCAGATACCCTGTCTAAAGACATATGATCCGGCTCTTTTGAAGAAGGCTCCATAGGAGTAATACTTGACTGACCCCTATCAGCATCTGAAGCCAATGGTTTAGACTCTGGGGGATATGATATAGAAGCTCGCGAAGGTTCTTGCAGTCCGGTTTGTGATATCTGAACCCCTTGCTTAAGTTTAAAGTGATCAGGCAGGTCAGACCCATAAAATGAGGGATCCAACGGTAAAAACGAAGGACTGCTAGAATCCAAAGGACCAGATCTCGGTCGTGGAGCTAAAACATCTTGATGGAACCCACCTCCGCTAGCTACAGAAGCTAGGCGAGCTGCCTCATTCAAACTATAAAGAGTATTAATAAGTCTAGGTAATATCCCATTCTTGGCAGCTATACAACAAAAATCATTTCTGGAGGTGGATTTTTGAAGCCTGAAAACCTGCCACATGCCATCAATAGCCATATGAACCATTTCCCTGGTAATGGAAATGACAGGAATTAGTTAGTGATTAACCAAATAAAATTATATTCTTAAGTAAATAGCAGAATTACTTAACGCATCCCAGAAGATTATCTCAGAAAAAAAAAAAAAAAAACTAAATAAAGTATTAAGAAAGTAGCCTCCCGTCCCTCAAATATAACAGATGTCCACTGAGTCCAAGAAAGCGAAACGATTTTGATAGTATGACTAGATATAAGGAAAACCACGAGTGCCATCTTTTTACCAGATGAGGCAGTATGCTACTTGTTTGGATAAGTTACCACTAATATATGCTCAATTCTGTTTAGGCTCGAAGTTTACTGTTGCACATTATCTGAAACTCGAAGATAACCATGTATTTCGCCCCCACTACTGTCACGCTTGATTTGTATGAGGAAAACTGATGCAGCACTAATGTCCAGCAAGACATGAATACTGTTCAGCTCTTGGGCTGCACCTATAGGCTGTACTAGGAAAATGATACCTGGTTCGTATACATATAAATGAGATTACAAGTTTGGCTGTTGTTGCTGCGTTTAAAAGACTAGACGGAAAATGACTCTAAATTCTGACCTTTCTCCCTCACCTCATTTTTTCTCTCTATTCTAAATTCCTGGGCCTTTTTCTACTCTCTTACTTGCACTTTCATCATTACACCCAATTCTGCATGCTTGTTCTTTTCACCAAAAAACTAGTTCTATTTTTTCCCAAAGCACTCCAGTCAGATTTCCGTGTTGTGCCCTGTGAATGTAGGATCTAGCTTCGATGCCATTGTACAAGAGACGTTGTCTAATGTGGTTGGACACTTCCTTATGGTTAACCCCACATTTGTGTCAGATCAAGAATATATTATCTTGTGTTTACAGCAAATGACAGTAAACAAATGTACTACAAGCGTTTAATCTTAATGCTTAACCTCAAATACTACCTAATAGTGACAAATGCGAATGAAACTATATGTTTATTTGGAGTGTGCACGAATTTATGCATACAGGCTGACCTATATCTGTGTCAATATTTCTAAACACTTAAATAGCAACTTTTCTCAAGTTTATTGCTATATATGTAGGCATATGCTATGCTTATGTAGTTGCCTATGCTTATGTAGTTAAGAATACTGATTCTTACACACGTACATGCATATGTACATGTCTACAGATACTCCTTAATAGAGATTCACAACTCCAATCTTATTTTCAAGATTAACTAATTAAAATATTATAAATTATACTTTCTCTTGGTTTAATACCACTGATTTAATAATTCCCACATGTTTCTGCCCACATCTAATATGAATTCAAATATACTTTTTTAAACATTTACTAACCTACTAATTGGCATTATTACACAATACACATATATCGAAATAAATCCAAACACATTGTTTTAAGAATATCAACATAAATCCAAACACATTGTTTTAAAAATTCTAGGAATCTTGCAAACTCTCCACCTCAAACCAAATTAACACTATTTCATGCGTGAGGAGCTCTTATAATGATGCTTGAGAGAAACTCCTCAACAAACTCTGACTTATCCCACTTCAAAGAACTAGAATTGTCCGTGTGCAAAAACTACACTATCAATCCAGCACTTAGAAGGGATTGTGGCTGAAAAGACATGCGCTTAATGGTTCTCAATTTTGGAAGGACATAGCACAATAAGCAACAAGAACTACCGTCTCCACAGAGAAGTACCAGAACCCCATCTCCTTAGAACTGCAATCAGCTATTTCAATATTCTAGAGAGTGTATATGTGTGATAGACCAGACATGTATTGAATAGAGATTTATTAAACTGAGATTTGAAGATAATAAATTCTAACTTTGCAACTAGGCCAACTGGATATAAAAACTCAGATTTTCCTACTTCCCAGCACAAAACTTAAAGGGGAAAGAGACTTTACTACAGTAAGGGGGCATGTCATCATCGTGACTTACAAACAATAGATCATTCACACTCCAAATTGCCAGAACCAAACAGTACTATATAACATGGAAACTCTCTTTCAAAGACATTTTACAAAGTCCATATACGTTTTATTCCAATTTCTCAAAATAAAACTCACATAGAAACACCTGAGCTTAAATTTGCTAAAGCAACTTAAACAGTGTGAAAGAATTAAGAAACTAAATAGTTTACAAACAACTGACCTGTACTTGGCGTAATCAGCCTCTAGAAAGCCCACCAGGACAGGTATACCACGACAAGCAATAAACATTTGTAATGTCAAGGAGCTGCAAATACAGTTTATCATATTAACTTTAGCAAAATGATAAAGGTGCTCTAAACAACATGATGGAGAAAAACGTCTAACCTTGATAGGCAGAGTTGCTGAAAGAAGTACGCTGCTTCCATGCGAATCTCACGAGGTCGTTCAGGCATAGCGAAGCTCATCACAACAGGAATCTGAAACATAACTTGAAATAAGTATGATTTAAAAGATCAAAATACTCAACAATTAGAGGGTTTACTGATTATGTGATGATTTAGGAGGGTGGAGGACAAGAGGAGCTATAGATATTGAGTTAAGAAAATAGAAAATTTTGGTCATTATCCATCACAGTCCATTTGCAATTAATCCGTACTGCAATCTTCTACACAAGGGGTATGCTGAGAGTCTAGAAGTGTTAACTTTCACATTCCATATTACCCTATCTGATACTCATATTCTTCTATCGTAAATTTCTTAAATCATTCAAGGACAACTTCAGGACAATTTTATAATGGTGTCTACGAGTAATTACTGATGCAATTACTAAATTGACTAATATTTAACATTAGACTTGTTTTGCCTATAAATATGACTATGATTGTAAACTATTTAACTGATTTCAAATTTTTATTTAATCTTTTTACATGTGAATCTTCTACTACTTGTGAGGAGTTGGGTTGTTCCGACCAAGCCAAACTTGGTATGGTGATATGGATGGAGGACTAAAGAGTGGGTTGGATTTTATATCTTAGATTTAAATTAAATAGTGTAATTCTGTAAAAGGAGTATAAACATGTAAAAGTGTATTTGCATACTAATCATCACTCATCCATTACAATACAATTGAAAAGTGCAGTAAATTGATAGGCACTTTACATCTAACTCCAACCTACACTTACCACTGAATCAACCCGTTTGCCAATGTGTAATAGTAAATATGAAACAGAAAGCACACACGTGTTACTTAGTGGAACTTATACTATTTAAGAATGTGATACTTCCTTATTGAAGAATATAACCTCTATACACTGAATGCAATCGGTATACTATATTGCTAAAAGTATCTCTCTAAAGGTTACTGCAACGCTTTTGAATTATGGTGGTAACAACCTATTACTACCAATGACTCCATGATTGATTTCTTAAATGTGGAGCAAGATGAGTTGGGGGTCCTTTGGTTGGATGACAAAAGAAAAATTGAAACCTAGGTGTTTTGTCACGCCAGATGTGTCAACCAAAATCTTCGTCCAGAAAGTAGTAAGCAGGCCAAAAGGCATACAAGTAAAGAGAGAGTTCACAAAAGTTCAGAATACATTGAAACCTCAACAGGGCATTCACCAAGCACTTTAGTACAAAAACCATTCATTTATCTTACCACAATTTAACATTAACGACTCTTCCACTGTTCATATTACCATTCATTTGCTACCTTACTCATCAAGTACTTTTTATTAAGCATTAGACGGCATTTGATATGCAATCCCAGAACCTTTAATATGTGTGCTGTTGTGTTGAATCTATATATGCTTCGTTGGCCTGGTGCTGAAGAAGCATCTTTCTAATCTCTGTGCACATAGCCAGTGCTAATGGTGAAATTGGTCACAATTAAGGCACACATCCTAGCTATGATAAATGTTGAAAAAAAGATATGCTTCAAGGAGCTGACACCAGAAATAGAGATATTAATTGTGAACTATGTTTAACCATTTATTCAGGTCATCTATCAAAATGGCTCAATTCTGTTCATTTTTCCCCCGTCTAAATGTTGCTTAAGAGTTCATCGAGTGTACAGCACAGTACAAATGAGAAAAATTAAGCAGAAAGTCATCTGGAGGAAATTTGGCTTCAAAGAGGTCTAGTGAGTATTGACAAACATTTGTGCTACTAAGTTTTTAGGCCAAGTTTCTCCTGAAGAAAATTGTGAACTTCCCGTTCAAGAGGTATATTAGTAAGGCAGCCAATTGGCTCAAGTTTTGTACATAAAGATGAAAGGTTTAACTATACATTTCTTTTAAAAACTATTCACTGTTGGCCAGAAAACTGTACTGCCACAGTATTCTGCCAGGTAACAAAGAGAAACTGCACTATATAGAAAAATAACCATCCACGATGCCAACAAATGCATCTGAAATGGCTAGATTTATATAAAGAATTGGCATTGAACATTCGGTATCGGAAAAAACAAACCCCTGGTTCGAGGAGCAGAAAAACTATATCTCATGGGAATATAAAAGTAAACTCTCAGTAACATATTGCCTACATACCGAATTATCTCTATGAACAAATAAACACCACGTTTTTAAATGCACCGGGGGTGGGGCGTTTGGATAAAGATAAACAACTCGAGATACTTACAAGACCAACTAGACAAGCATTCTCCTGAAAGTCAGTATTATTTTTTATTATTTGGTTCAGTACTTGAAGCACAGCACATATAACCTGAAATTTTGGAAAGAAACAGAGAGCAGATATGAGAATCAAACACAATGTTCACACAAAAGAAGATACAGATATTCACCAAGGTTAATGGAGATTCCATACACGAGTTACTGGAACCTCGAGCAGTTCCATCAGAGGAAGCAAACCATGCTGCGTAATGAAAACAATCTTCTGCTCCGGCCGTTGATGAAAGAAAGAAGTCAACTTCTGACAAGCGGATACAATTACATCTTCAGGTTCATCCGGCCTCAGTGATGAGACTAATTTGCTAAATTCAACCGCCTGCGATGTTATAACAACTTCACTTTCATAATCTGAATGTAGATAATTACAGCAGTAAAAAACACAAGTAGACGATGCCACAATATCAGAAATGAACAGATTATATTCAAAAAACAGGTAGTGAAATCAAAACTTGGATCAGTCTCAACATTTACTTCAAATCATCATAGATGTTTTTGATGTAACATACAATGCCATTAGTCTCAAGAAGATAGAAGCAATTAAGAAAGTGATGGGTTGAATGACAACCCCAGCTCATACAGGTAGTTATTAGTATATGTATGGAGGTGATGAATTATTATCTCATTTCTTCACATGACAAAAACCCTTTGGTAAGAGAATATCATCTTTACTGAGCCATTACTAAAAGAAAATTGTTGGTTGCACCAAGAAGCTCCCTTTTTGTTGATCAATTTGTAAATGGAGGAAACTGTGCAGTAACTTTTTTTTGACTGAAAACTTCAAATACATGACACATCAAAAAATGAGACAATGATAAGAAAACAATCCAGCATTAAACGTATAAGCACCTGAAGATGAAAGAGGTTTTCTGCAGGTAATTTATCTTCAAATCCCTGTTAAGAAAGCACATCATATTATATATAAACCTTATAGCTACTTAGTAAGAATCCAGAAACCAAATTTCTTGTGCTGATCATACCAAAGTATCAATATCAATTACATCTTTCTTTAAGACCCCCATCATTAGACGAAGCAGGTCACCACCATTAGTCTGTGCTGATTCACCTTCCATTTGCTTTTGAGCAATTGTGGCCCTTAACTTTGTAGCCAAATCATTCTTTCCACCATTAGAGACTACATTGCCTTGGTTTACATGTGATGAAGATGCAGATGTAGAGGCTTCAGCTATCCGATCATCCAGGTTTTCCGCCTGATGAAATAAGTCGTCCAGAGAGGCATCCGCTGGAGGGTCGCTGAATCTACTCAGCTCATTTCCTCCAGAATTTGCTGATGCCTTCACAACCTTCATAGGTGGCAAGAAATATAGATCAATATTATAATTTACTTCACAGTACAACAGCACGCATGCTATAAGAAAGACAAACTGTACTTTTAGTGGCGAAATTCAAAATAAATGACATTATCGAGAGTGAACTGGTTGAGTGATTCTAGCATTTCAGACACATAAGGAACTTAGGCAAATTGGTATACTAAACAAAACTAATCTAACAATTGCAGAAACAAATTACTTCAACTGAAGCCAGACCAGTTTCATCAATTGTTTATAAGAGTTCTAGTTAATCCAACATCATCTTAAACAACGGAATCCATGTTCCGGTAAGATATGGGGAAAACGTGGTAAAGATATGGGACATGGTTGACAATCCTGATTGAAAAGATTTAAAATTTTAACAAAATATCATATGAGAGAAAAAGTGGTACATTTGTAGGTCTTTACAAGTCAAGGTTCTTGATTGGCATTGTTCCGATACAGCGGAGCAAAATTCATGTTTCACACGACATGTACAGTGAAAGGGTAATTGTACACACGTTAAAAGGCCTTATAGGGGATAGAGGGAGCTCCTTCGTATTATGGTCCCATCACATGAAGAGATTAAGACAATTTTCATCATGTGCGGTGATGCGTAGTCGGAATTAACTCGGTCTCATCACATGGTTAAGACATAAAACCATCATGGGAAATAGGTAGGCTCTATACGCTACAGAATTTTCTGAAGTCCCCTTATTGCTTCCCTTAAAAAGCCTTAAAAGGAGAGGGAAAGCTTTTTTATATATTATGGCCCGTGTTATCTTCAAAGCTATATGGGGCAATGAACAAAGGTTCATAACAAATTGAATAATTGAGGAAAACCTTGGAATCATAATTTTAGATTGAATAGGTCTAGAACAATATATATGACGCCCAAGCTTTGTAAACATAGGTTTCAAGTCAATGGTGTTATAGTATTAGACAACAGACAACAGGCACCAATTAACACTCATGTGACACGTGCTCAATTTTCAAGAAGAGTAGAGAATTGATAGTGATATCAATCAAAGTTTTCAAGCCGGTCGAATGGAAGAGAGAACGAAACATTTGCGCACGGCAATATCTTAATAATAAAATCGAATGGATAATTTTCTAGGAATGTTGAAGTACCTTGTTTTCCAGTTATAGACACATACTCAAAATAAATGAAGCTAAAATACACGGGATTGGTTGGCTGTGGCAATAATTAACATGAGGATATTAACACTGAGGTATATATAGACTCTCGTAGATTAGAAGCAGCACTTTCAACACGTGAAAAAAATAAATCTAAAGATGAATCTCTAATACGAGTGTAAATTCTTAACCTATGGGAAACTGCACAAGTGCAAAGACGGCTAAATTAAAACATGGATAGAAGTGACGGGAAAACATATAGCTTCTAAGGAGTTGAAAACATTCTGCTCAACTGGACCCAGAGTAGAAGGAAATTTCATGTACTCACTCAAGGTGATTCACAATTTGGTTTATCAATATCGTCTAATTCAATTAGCATAAAGGCTAAGTAATTGTTCTTTTCTTGTCATAAATTCTTTTAAAAAATTGGATATTATGGAAGTATTAAAATGGGCTTATAAGATGAATAGTACTTCATAGTGTAATAAACTAACTCACTTTTATCTATCTCTAAGGAGTCTAGAGCTCCAGAGTGAAAAGAAGTAAAAATAAGATATCTACCAGTACATGCCATGAACTTCCTCTGCTATTACCATGTATTGATCAAGTAATAAACATTATTCCGTTAGAAATGGAAGGAAAAAAACAATGGCTGGAAAAAATATAATTTAAAGCATGCTAGTAGGTCAAAACCCACATAAAAAACTATATCATTTAATTAGAAAACTGATTCTAAAAAAGTGGAAAATGTATTTAAGCAAATTTGGAAAGACATGCATTTTAAGATGGAGAAGTTACAATCTAATTTCTACGAAAAACAATATTCCCTTTTCATGATACCACATTTTTTAGTAATCAAGTATCAAAAGAAAATAGCTAGTATGACTTCATGATAATTGATGTTAGTATGCCTCAATAAGTCACACATCCTAAGACATCCATGATTGTAATCTTGGTTTGTAATAGAACCATCCTCAAAATGCTACATTAACAAGCAAAAATACTCTTTATACTGGACTAAAACAGAATAAAAATTAAACGGACACAATTATTACCTTCTGACGGCTGTAATCTTGGCTTTTTTGTCCAAAATTAAATGCATCATGCTCAACAGCCACTGAACTCCCTTTTCCATCAGTTTTCCTACCTTCGACATATCTCTTTGTGGATGCGGAAGGTTTTGATTCACCATTTTTCAGCACTTCGGCCTGGTGATCCAGGCTGGACGTCTGGTGTTCTGCCAAGTTAGAGACTGATGCATCAGGACTATCTACCAGCTTATGCGAGCTGAACCGAATAGGAGCCTTTTCATGGAGAGCAAACGTGGGAACTTGATCAGAAATGGCAATGTCCTCAACGCCATCCACACTTTCATCAATAAGATTAGCATTAGTGCTTTCATCCTCAGAAGACTTGCTGATACCTGCAGCTTCTGATGATAACGACTCTGCTTCACGTTCCTGAAATCCAGAACAAGCGTCTATGATAAAAAAAAACAAATAACTTAAAAGATCACCTTCTATTGAAACAAAACCACGGAAAAAGAGTTTAAGAACTCAACACATACTGACAAAGCCTGTCAGAGAACAAAAAGGTTTGAATTATTACTTTCTCAGTAGCAGAGGTTTTAACATCATCCCCTTGTTCGCCCACACTCAATTCAGCATTCCCTGATCCAACTTCCTCAATGTTTCTGCAATTGCAGAATGTATATGCTTTAAAAATTGCTCCATCCTGATGCTGATAGTAGCCAAGAACTCTAATGGACGCATTAAAGAGAACAAGAAGAAGAAACAAAGATAGAGAACCCGTACACTTGGTACAGTAAGAATAATAACACTTTCACAAAGTATTTTTTTCATTTGAACCTCAGGCAACTTTATACACAATAAGTGCATCATCAGAAAACACTAGAGTTAGATAAATATGAGCGAAAAACAAACTAATAAGTGAAATAATATATATGGTCATAAACCCATCCAGTAGGACTGCAACAGGCTTCTCCTTCCTTGCCAAGATTGGAAATTGATGAATACATATTCCAAAGTAGAAATTCGAATCTTTTGGTCATAACAAGAAACCAGTAGACAGTGGGCCATCCTCAGTGAGAAGGGAGAAGATTGGGCACCAAAAGATAGGCACATTAAACATGACCATACCTTACAAAAAGTTAGTATGTTAGATACTAGATTTCAAATGTAAAAAAATGAAGAAAGAAGAATAAGTGGGAGACAGTTATAAAAAAGGATTAAAACAAAAGAAAAGAATAGAAGAATTATAGAAAAAGATTAGAATAAATCAAAAAGAATTCACTTGAGAAATGCAGGTAGAGGAGCAGTCTATGAAGAGAAAAGGCACGCTTTTGAAAACTCTCCAGTCCTTGTCCAAAATCTTTTGCCATTTGATTGACAGATATACATTACATAAACAGGTTTTGGCGTCTACCTTAAATCATACAAAAAGAGTTAAATACACAATAAAGTGCTCACTTTATTCAAACACGTGACCAAGGCGCTGCAAGGCATACGGGTCCAGGCATGCACTTTAGGCCACTCGAGCTATAGCAAGGACTCAAGTTCACTTCTAAACAGTTACAAGTGATAATTACTAGGAATTGGAGATTTGATAATGCCAATGTAGGGTCTATTGAAGTCGTGGAACTGAAGTCTAATGTATGAGGTACACAAACAGAAGAACCTTCATAAGACCAAAACAAAAACAAAAAAACAAAAAATGACCAATCCAGGGATCTTCCCGAGAAGATCTAGGACAATAAGCCAACTTCCTGGAGAAAGCATTATGGAGATGAGTTCACAGGAGCATAGAGAGTGTGGTATGGTGTAGGCATAAAAAGTGTATATACTACTAATGACAAATGTAGATGCACAGAACACACAATATACTGAACAAAAGCATAGAGAGTGTGGTATGGTGTAGGCATAAAAAAGTGCATTCACTACTAATGACAAATGTAGATGTACAGAACACCCACTATACTGAACTCTGTCTGAAGCAGCAAAATTTCATGAAGTATATTGGTGAAAGATACACCTTATAATAATCAAGAAAGTAGGAAACAACGACATGAAACACACACTTTCAATATAGTAATTCAAAATACAGAGTTCTAGATTGAACCTGTGAGAGAGGTAAATTCTTAGTGTCCAATTTTTGGTGTGGCAACAAAAATATTTATCCATGCTTTATGTTTGTCTGGCGCAAAACCGATTTCCATAATACAAGTAATTATACATCGTGCATAAGCAGCGCGTAAGTGAGAGCCATGTTAGCAAGAAAGTAACAGGGTGAACATAAACCTTAAGGTTCCACTATGACGTAGTGACGTTTGCAGTGCCCGTCTCGAATTTTGAATCCAAGGGTGAGAAAGTAATGTCTTTGCGTCAGGCCTCTGTCTTGCGTCCTGAAATGTCAAATAAAGTGAATAGAGCAACCTCTAAGAAGGCCTGGATGATAATTTAACAGCCACCCATAAACCCATAAAAATGAAAATGTTCTATTGACAATGCCATAATGAAATGCCTCAGAGAAAAAAACTTTAGCTGATAGAAACCTGGGTTAACCACTCCATTCACCACTCGACAAAGAACAATGTTGACTAAAACCTGACTCATTTCTCATGTCCACTTCACGCCTATTTCATCTATTTCTCAAATGGACAAAGTGCAACATTATGCCACATCAAGAAATTTCACTTTCTATCAACCAACTGCAAGGGTGATATACTTAAAAATAACAAAGTTTATGCCAGTGAGGATTAAGAAAAGAACTAAGTAATGAAAAGTACCATATTTTCATAGCACAGTTGGAATTCTTGAATATTTTGATTTATTCTCTTCTTTACAAGAGTAATTCAGAAAGTCTTGAGGTCTAAAAATATGAGACCACTGCTTACTCATTAAGAATTATTCTTCTAAATAGTTTCTCTGCCAGATTCTCTCATCTTCTTCTCCTGCAATTCCTCCTCCTGTCTTCTAGCTCTTCCTCCTTAGATCTAGTTTTTCATCCGTTCATCTTATTTCATCATCAATTTGTGCACTTTCCCTAGTCTCTATCAGAAGTCTCAAGTTGATTTCTCAATAGTAGTTTTACTAAAGTTTCCTAGGATATGTGCCCTAAGCTAGTTGGGAACAATGGGTCCTTACTTGTTGAGGGGGTGGGGGGTTCATTGGGAAAGTGAGTTATGCATTCGATATATTCATTGCAGAATGACTAAGGTGCAGTGATTTGAAAGAAAAATCGTCATTAAAAAAGCTAACTCTCCTTCACCAAAACAACCTATGATTAATGCAGAGAGAAATTTCCACCCGGAAGAAAAGAAATATATTATGTTACTTCTTTCCATAAAACAGTAGGCTACGGCAAACAGACTGTGCCTGCGTCAACTTGGTAAAATGGCAAAATGCATATAAATGAAGGAAAATACTAGTTAGGAGTACTTGCTTTTACTACATTCTTTCACTAACAAATTTGAATTCAATGGAGGAAGAGAATGCACACCGGCATATAGCCAAATTCATAAGAGAACCCTTTAAATGATAACACAATCTTAAGTCCATAAACTGGTGACCACAGAATAATAAATAAAATAGTAAAGTTTAATTACAATGTGGTTTTCTGCATCAAACAATACGATTTCCACTTCAATTAACCCTCTAGATTAAAAATGAAAATTTTTACGCATCCCATCACCTAGTGGACATGTTTGCTTAAGAGATTGGGCTTGATAATATATAATTTAACAGGCCCAATCACTCATTAGTTTCTTTCAGAATAAAGCTAAGGCCTCTGACACCATCAACGGAAGTTAGTTGTTCGCATTTGCTGGATTATAAACCCAAGCATGGAGAGCTCGTATAGTTATTCATGGGTTGGCAACCCACATACATGAACCAAACTAGAGTTATGTCTAGGAACGGAAGGAATTACTGTGCGGGAAATAACCATGCTTGCCACCCAATCTCACAATCCAAGAATGAACATCAAGTTGTATTGATTGATCAAACAACTTTTGTCACGCACTCTAAACATGCGTCAAACTACATATAATCAAAGAGTTGGATGCTTGTCCATATATTAAGCATCATGCATAATTCAATTGTTTAACCAAATGAGGCCCCAATGCATCATCATGGCCATGCATGCGTAAGATTAGGTTTTTTTTATGGAAAGGATTCATTTATTTTGTAAAATAACAGCATAGGTATCCTACGAATGATAAACTAAAAGACTTCCATTATATATTAATGATGTGGGTCTATAAAGAAGCCCAACTCATTTTGTGACAGGAGCCCACCTGATGAAAGATGGTAAGCATGCAATAAAATAAACCAGAGAAAATGCATTTCAGAGAGAAGTACATAATTATGGTCTGAAGTTTGAATTTTGACCTGGTAGGATATCCCGAATATAATTTCAGAACGTGTGTAAAAGGAAATGGCATCCTTAATCATTATACAGCAATGAAAAGCTAGCATATATTCTTAGATGAAAAGAAGAAAGAGTCAGTAGGCCAGCACTAGGAGAGAAGAAGGTGCTATTTCTCTTTAGAATAATATATATAAATATATATATATATATATATATATATATATATATATATAAGGATATCCAGGATGGTAGATAGACCATTGTGAATATCATTAAGCTCCCAAGAATATTTACGTCTTGAGGAAATGTTATCAGTCAAGCATACATGTCCAAGTACCAAAAGCTTATTCACTTTTGGGAGAATTACACAAACACCCCCTGAGGTATGGGCTAATTACACAGACACCCCCTCATGTTTGAGAAATTACACAAACACCCCCTATAGTATGCATCTCATTACACAAACACCCTTTTTAGTGTGTTTTTTTAATCGAATATACACACTTATGGTGTTGGATCATAATTTCAATAATGATGTGATGACTAACTTACAAAATCTTTCGAAATATACCTTATTTTTAATGTTTTTTTATTTTCTAAAACAGACTAAATGAGACTTATTTTCTATCGTTTTAGCAATTTTAGTTTATTTTTCATTGATTTTACAATATAAACGAGAGACGGAAATTTAAATTCAGCAAAACATAACAAATTGCGATTTTTTTTTATCACAGGGGGTGTTTGTGTAATTTCCCAAACATGAGGGGGTGTCTGTGTAATTAGCCCATATCTCAGGGGGTGTTTGTGTAATTCTCCCTTCACTTTTTAGACTATCTTCATAATATGCATAAAGCTTGTGTTCCATTTGAAAATGAAACACAAGCTTGTAAAGACAGTAAAAGGAAGATAGGAATAAATAAGATAATAACTTCTTCAAGAAACAAAAGATAATATGTTGGACTACAAATAAATAAATAAAACAGAGATCACTCATGGAAAACCATAATACTAATGAATCTATCTAATTTTCTGGCTGACCTTCTTGAAGCATTGACGCAGGAAATCCGTAATGGACGGAGATAGACCATCTGGAATCGGAGGATGCTCATCCTGGAAACAGAGACAACGCGGTAACTTCAACAAAGCCACAATAACATCCCCACAAACAAATTTACTTGGCCATCATTGTTTATTTTCAAATATCCATGTTTATTGCAAAATACTTCAATGCATAGGTGTTACCGTGTTACACAGCATAAACAATAGTTTGGAAATGAAGGTGAAAATGTATCATGTAAATAATAGGATCTTGCAACCATGAAATAAACTATACCACAGAAAAATTTGATAACAAAGATTTGACTGAAGACCTGATTCTACCTGTACAATTCTAAAGAGGGCAGGCATGGGCTGCAGATCATAGTACGGTGGAACACATGTAAGAAGCTCAATCACAGTGCAGCCCACACTCCAAATATCAGATGCAGCACAAACCCCCGACATTTCAATGACCTGCAATTTGTCAACAATAAAGAAACGGAATTTCATACAGTTGAATAGCTATGACCGTCTCTGGCCAAAGTCTGAATATTATAAACAGCCAGCGAGATATGTCTATGCATTTTAGTGCAGACCATAGAAGAAATTTTTGCTTTAATAAATAGAAAACAAGCCTGCATGAATAAGAACAAAATGTGGACTGCTAAAATAATGAATAGTTACAAGGCTGAGAAACAACCCTTTTCATTAAAAAGTTAATGGTTGTCAAAATAAACTAAGATTGCATATTCACTTGAAAGATTGTCTACATAAACTTAGATTATAAACTTCAACTTTTGCGCTTAAAATAATGAATCTTTTTCAGGTGAAGAATAAATTATTGAGAAGCTGCAAATGTTGAATGACTTTGCTCCTCAATGCTGAATAGTTTGATATATTCAATTTCCATCATTTTTGCAAGATATGAATAATTTATTAAGATTTACCTCTTACAATAAGCATTTGACTTACTAGCAATGAAAGTTATAAGTAAAGAATAATTGTTTTGTTTCCCGTGCTCAATAAATTCTCCCTTTAGCCAGAGAACTTCAATATAAACATTATATCATTCTGTCCTTTGATTATTGAAAGTATTTATACTTTTCCTTTAGAATAGCTTAAAACACATCTCGGTGCCCCCAAAGAAACAAAATGAGGGAGAGGGGGGAATAAAGAGAGGACATGCCCACAAACTGAAGAAAAGATACAAATCCACCAATATATGATACGTTATCCACAAAGACGAGAAAAGGGGAAATGCATATTCAAGTTCTAGGACAAGAGTCGACAAAAACTGCCAAGAAGAGGAGAATAAACTTACCTCGGGGGCCATCCAGTAAGGCGTTCCAACAACTGAATGTGTATTAGCATCTGCTTCAGTTAGTTTAGTGGCAACCCCAAAATCTGCAAGTTTCACGAGACCCTGAAAGTATAAGTTAGATCAAGGAAGTACAATTTCAATAAGCTTGAAATTTTTGTTACCATTCTAGTCATGAAAAGAATACATTCCCTCCCGTGAATGGGCATAAAGAAACAACTCAAGTGATAAAGGACAGCAACATAAGAGCATCCAACAAAAAAGTCAATATATTTTTACCAATTTATTCAAATAATTCAATCCCACTAATCTTTGTGAACCAAACTATAAAAAGAGCAGATAAATAGAACAAAATGAACTGAGGAATACCAAGCAATAAAGACAACAAGGTAGCCTAAACACAATCAGGAGGTATACCTCCTTTGTCGTCAAAATATTTGCGCCCTTGATGTCCCGGTGAATAACACCTTGTTCATGCAGATATACCAAACCTTCCAGTACCTGATGATAGTAGACTGCTTAATAGATATCCTAAAACATAACATATGAACAGAAAACTCATTAACTGGGACCAGTAATGAAACCTGCGCTATATAGACTGCCACCAAGGACTCTGGAAAAGGCCCAAACTTATTTGGTTTAATAATGTTTGCAAGTGAACCGTTCTCGACATACCTACGAAACATTGAATTAAGACTTTGATATGTTTTATGAATGCTACAAGTTGTAAAAATGGTGGGAAAAAAACTAGAAGCTTGACTAACTCGAGTATTATGTGAAGATGAGTCTTTGTCTTCAGCGAACCGAGATACTTCACAATATTTTTATGATTCAAATTCTGCAAAACCAAGCATATGCATCAAAAATCAATGAGAGCGGAAGAAGAAGCCAAGTAATGGTGGTATGCTTCCAATATACTACAGATGAGACCAAAAGAAGCTGTGACAGATTATAGCACAGACTGACAACAATACGATGTGTTATCTAATAGATGATAGAAAGTTGAGACGACGTGGAAACGAGCAATTGCAGATTATCAACCTTAGCATGCAAGAACCCTGAACAAAAAGAAGTCAATTCCCATCTCCCGTTAATCTTTTTATCTAGCATGTACTACAGGTCGAGCCTCAATACTGTGGAAATTATCAATGATAGGGATCATCAAATTTTTCATGCACAAATCCTGAACATTGATGATGCTATCACCAGAAAAACGCATGAAGCGACGGACTATTAAACAGCAAGCCCGCCACCACCTTCAGTAATATTTGAAACTAGCACGAGTTATTCGATTAGACCTCAAACATCTTAAAATCCCCAACCCACTTCATCATAAGTCATAACTAACCAATGTGGGTAAAATTACAAAATAAGCAGGCAGCAGTTATAAGAAAAGATATTTACCTTCAACAAATCAATCTCTTGCTAAAGTTGGCAGGCATTGATGAAAGCCAAAACAAAAAAGAGTTAGTACTAATCACAATTGATTGATTGATAATACTAAATAAAGCACAACCACAAGCAGTGTAATTAACTAACCATGATAACGTTGAGATCCTCCTGAGCAATATTCTCGAGAGATACTTGCTTGATCGCAACAAAGTCTCCATTCTCCAAATCCAAACCCTTGTAAACTCTCCCATACGCGCCTTTTCCGATTTCATCTCCAAGCATCTGCAATTTTTTAGAATAAACTCAACAAAATAAAAAAGATAGAAGAAATTGAAGTGTGTAAGATAAAATGCAATGCAGTGCAGTGCAGTGCTCTTAACGTATTTGTTGTCGAGAGTTTTTGATTTGTGGATAGCGGATGACGTCATTTGCCGAGCCATCTCCGCTAACCCTAGTAGTTATCGAAATGAATAATGCTTCGTCTTCTTCTTCTAGTTGCAATTGCAATTCATGCGAAAACTAGGGTTCTGGTGGAGGAGAATTGGGGATTGATTCAAGGGCTTAAGGGGAGTAGTAATTCATGATCCCAGCTCCGCCGGAGAAGAGAACAGGAGAGAGACTTTATTTAATTATTATTTATTATTATTATGATTATATGATATTGTTCAAAGAGATATATATACATATATATATATATATTAGGGAGAATTATACAAACACCCCCTTAGGTATGGGTTAATTACACCAACACCCCTTCATGTTTGGGTTAATTACACAAACACCCACCATAGTATGCATCTCATTACACAAACACCCTTTGAAGTTTTTTTTTTATTATTCAAATAGACAAGCTTCTGGTGTTAGATCATAACGCGAGAAATGATGTTATGAATAATTTACAAAATCTTTCAAAATATACATTGTTTTTTATGTTTTTTCATTTTCTAAAACAGAATAATGAGACTTATTTTCTATTTTTTTTTGTAATTTTTTTTATTTTTTCATTTACTATACAAAATAAATGAGAGGTAAAAATTTACATTCAGCAAAATGTAATACTTCGAACGAAATTTAATCCCAAGGGTGTTTATGTAATTTCTCAAACATGAGGGGGTATTTGTATAATTAGCCCATATCTCAGCAGTGTTTGTGTAAACAGTTGAAAAAAGCACATGGGAATTCTTGCGTGACCCATTTTTACTTTTACCCATATGGAAATTTCCACCTTTCTTCCCGACTACATTTCATTATTACTTCAAATTTGGTCTAACTACAAAATCTTTAGGGATAATTTCAATAATACCGTTAAGGTTTGATGTAATTACAAAATCGCGCCTGAGATTTGAGAAATTACAAAAATACTCATGAAGTCTGAAAACTTACGAAACTTCCCTCAACAACTTTACGACGGTTTGGTGTAGTTTATGATATTATTATGCTTATCATACTTACATTCCTGAAGTTTTATGTAATTATAAAAAGTTATATATAATCTTTAAAAACTTAAGATACACCCTAAATAATTTTGAAACTATCATATTATTAACTGAAAAATATAATAATATTTAACTTCAATTTCAAATTATAATCCAAATTTTTATTTCATGTCAAAATGTTCAATTTCATGTTTTGTTTCTCATTTTGATTTTTTGTTTTTATTTTGCTTTTAATAGTCTCATGAGTTTCATCACAGTTCGATATCCAATACTATTACTATCATGACCATGGAATTTTCAGCACATCACAACAAAAAAAAGAAGCTTTTGATAAAAAAATAACATCTATGTGTAGAAATTAAGACCACAAAAAGAAAACCTAATTGCAAAAGTTCTCCTTCTCAATGAAAATTAACAAAAATAATAGAAATAATCACGATTTCCACAACCTATTTTATGAAATGAAGTATGATAAAGTAATTACGAGCAACAGCGGTACGAGCAATAGCGGCAGGATAATCATCATAATTGGATAAGGACGTGGTCACTAGTTTTATAAAGCAAGTTTTGTTGAATTCTTTGATAAAACAAGTAAGCTAAATGCACAACCTTTACCCTAAATTCCATTTCATGGAACCAATTTTCAGTATGTTTAACTTCTTCTATTGTTGAAAAATTAGTTAGGTTACAATTGATAGGAGAAGAAGGGCATAAAGATGAGTGGTTATAATCGTTAGTTGAGTTTGGACGGAGATTTTACTAAAAAGTTAAAATAAATAAAACAAAAACAATAAGTTGAATATTTTGATTCAAACATATATTTTTAAATAAAATTTAAAAATTATTTTTGAATTTAAAACTTGAGTTAAATATATTTATTTCTCGAGTAATAATATATTAGTTTCTAAAATTATTTGGAGTGATTTTTTTATTTTTCATAAATCTAGGATTATTTTAGGATTATATCAAACTTTAGAGGTGCAAGTATGATAAGCATAATAATGTCTTAAATGACACTCAAACAGTCTTTAAGATGTAGAGGGGAGGGTTTTGTAAGTTTCCATACCTCAATAGTGGGTTTTGTAATTCTTTTGACCTTAACGGTGCTTTTTGTAACTACACCAAACCTCGGGGGGGTTACTATAGTTATCCCAAAATTTAAACTACAAGGCACCGCAAAAATATGAAATCATCCAAACTATGTAAATAGAGTTTGAAGACAACAATATGCTTAACTAAGTTGAATTGTCTGCCACGAATATATTCAAAGCCAAAATTGAAATCGACTTAGATTCAGTAGGGAGAGCTCAGTGAAGAATTTAATTCTCTACCATATATGATTTGGTTTGTGGTTTAGTTCTGCGGTACTTGCACTAGCCCGAATGACAAGTGAATACAAAGCTCTAATCCTCGTGCGAGTGTGAAATCACAAGATTGTTGCTTTTGCTATATGACTAGGTGAGTTTTTATTTATATATGATGATGACAAAAGATACATTACATCCTTGGCAAATACAACTGCCCCGCAATTCCTGCAATTCCTCCTGGTTATTAATAGATGAATAAAGTTATTGGTTGTGGTTCTATTGTGCAAATTTAAAGTCAGATAACTTCTTCAGCTTGATATCAGCTTGCTAACTAATTTGGTAGTGGAGATTGAAAAGAAGAAAAAGATCGATGCATGGATAAAATTGAGTTGAGGCAAACATTTATTTACTTAAACCAAAAGTGAACCAAAAAAATTCCATTCGATTCGATTTTAATGTAGGGGCGACTAAACGTTGCGCATTAAACATATCAGGCGTGCGACATCCCACAATTACAGGGGTTTAGAGTATCACACCCCTTTAACAATAATTTTAGCAATAGATCAGTTAGATAGTTATCCATACATTATTGTTATAGAGTTTGATTAGTTATGTTCTTTTGCTCGATTGATATGCATATATATGCTTTGTATTATGAACAAGATCATCATTCATATTCACAAGGTATAAATTTGTGAATGATCTTATAGCCAATTTACTTTTGCACTCATAAGGATATTTTACCCACACCAAGCCCATAAACGCTATATCATCATCAACCAAAACAGAGACTTACGCCATTCACCACTCAGAAAATTCACCCATCGTTCTCGTATATCCATTTTTAACCAAGGAAAACTGTGGATCTCGGAGTTGTGTCGTGACAATGGTACTTCAAGACAAAAACAAGTTGAGTTTTGTTGATGGCTCATTTCTCATTCCAATTGGAAAATGGGATGTTTCCTATTGGGAACGCTGGAATGACCTGGTAAGTAGTTGGAGTTTGAATTATGTCTCTAGATAATCATCCAAGTATCTTGTACACTAAGTCTGGAGGGCATATTTCGACCGATCTAAATGAGTGCCTTTTATCAACCAAACGCGACTAAGATCTATTCATTAAAATTATCCATTACTCCCTTGTAACAAGAATGCATGTGTGTACCTTCATATTTCACACTAGACAGTCGTTATGGGATGAAATAATTTCCATTCTTCTGGTTCCTCCATGCATATGATCAAAAACATCAAGATCGTTCTATGGAGTTTTTGTAGTGATTTTATGATAATTTCTCAGTTATTTGCAACCAAATCCTCTTCATGAAGCCATTTCCCTCTGTTCACCGCATCGATAATTTGATGCATCAAGAAGAAAAACAACAAGAAATCGATATTTAATCGGTTTATATTGTTGACTCGATTATTCTTCACACCTTTAATCGACCAAACCGGCGATTGAGGGAACGATAGCGACCCTTTTATTACCATTGAAATAAGCATGGAACACTCTTGTAACATGTTACTAGATTCACGAATACCCCAATAGAGGCCAAAGATCAACCTCATCACCGACACACTCGCTGCACTACCACCGTCATTGACATCTTAAAGTACGATAAAACCTTGCCACTCTTCGCCAAAAGAGAATCTCATGGACGATTGTAACACCTATGAAATTTAATTTTTTTTTTTTTTTGAATTTTCACATTAATCTTTGAACTTTTAAAATAAGATTTGACTCTAAGATTTTTGAGAAAGTTGTAATTTAGTCCAAAATTATTTTTAAGTCCCCCTAAAATGTTTTATAGACAATATATTTGTTTCTAAATAACAATACTATGTTCAATTAATATGAGTTTTCATAGTTTGTTTTTTAAAATGAACTTATTATATTTATGTTTGAAAAAATATTTATTGATTGTTTCTTGAACTATTATAAATCAAATCAAGGGCAAAGTTTTTCACCATATTTGTTTGTTATTAGAAACACTGGTTTTAATTCTTTTGCATTGGAAAGTTAGAAGTTATTAAGCATGAGGTAAAAGATTGATTTAAACTTAATTATCTCAATATTTTTTGTAAGAAGTCATATTTTAGAAGGATAGATGTATAAAATAAACAATAATAAAACTTTCTTTAATTATAGATATTCTACGACCTATACAACTGGTATCAGTCAAATAAATTTGACTCCAAGACAGAACGAAAAAAATTCAAGTGAGATAAATTGGGGTATGCATAATTATTTCATGTGTCTCTCATTCTTGTCTATATTATGAGTCTCATCTTCAACAATTTCCCCACACTATTCTTCTTTCGTTTTACTTTCACTTCCTTCTCCAAACTTTATCTCCTCTATATGTCTAGATTATTAGAAAACTTACTCCAGCCTTTAAAGCCTTCTTCTTCTTTAAAAATTCTTAAAATCGAATTCTATCAAAACTGTCAGTTTTAGTGCAAAAATTTTGAGAGGCCAAAATTTATATCAAAATTTCATATTTGTTTCTGCAATTTTAAGCACACACGTTGATGTAAGATAACGTTTGTCTTTAAAAGCCGTCTTCAACAAAAGTGAATTTAGGGACCTAAAGTAGGTAAAATATGTACTATTCTTCAGAAAATCTAAGAGCAGTTTCTAACTTTCATAATTTATTGAAAATATCAAATCTTATCTATTTGACCCGATTTTCATATTACATATACTCTTCATGATGTCTAGAACTAAATCCCTCTACTAATTTTAGAATACCAAATTGTCTGAAAGTCCATTTGAAGGTAGAGTTTTCAACCTGAGATTTCGTATAACTTTTTCTTTAAGCAATTTGAGTTGCAATAACTATCCAAATGATGAAATCGATCATCAATATGGACTCATTGCATACTTATAATGATGTTGGCGCAATTGATCATAATTTATAATCGTGTTTAATATTATCCATGGACTTTGCAACATTTCGATGACATATGTAGTATATTTTCATGGTTAATCTTTCAATTACTCTAACTTTAAGTGGGTTATTGAATGTATCTTGTGATCTAATCATCTAATGTAGTGAATTTGCTTAACATAATTGTGCTTAAAATATTACTTTGATTGGATCTATTTGTTCATAGTGTTTTATGATTTGTTATTAGTGATATTTGCAATATTATGTAGTTTTATGATAATAATAATAAACAAAATAGTTTTCAATCAAAGCCAAACATGAAATATGTTTTTGTTCAAGGGCTTGATGAAGTGTTTGTTTAATATTATAGTCATGGTGACAATTTAGATTGAGATCATTATTTAATAAGGAGTTGACATGGATTTTCTTAAAAAAATATATAGTTTTAAAAGGTTTTGGTAAGCACTAAAAACATTTATGTTTACTAATATCAAATATGTTGTAACTAAATTAGAAATGGAGATCGTTATAATAATTAAGTAACTGATTTAGTCTTAAACTTCTCACTTTGTTATTGTAAATCTCATTGTTTATATTTTATTATTATTATTTAATAAACAAATTTTTTACATATTTATGAAATACACTACAACAAAAAAGGGACACAGGAAAGTGTTCCAACATATTGATTTTGGGACACTTTTAGAGACATCTAAAATATATGTCGCATGCAGAGGGTTCCCAGAAAGCTAGGAGACATTTTTTATGTGTCTCGACATTCTTTATTTTAGTGACAAATATATGCGTCCCATAATTAACTTTTAGAGACACATGTATATGTCCAAAAATATTATAAGTATGACGACATAAACACTGTGTAGACACTTATTTGTGTCTTAAAATCTTATTTAACTAACAAATTATATGTGTCCTACTAGTAAATTTTAGATACATATGTAAACGTCCAAAAAACGTGTATACGACAACATGAAACACTTATTTGTGTCTTTTAAAGTCATTTAAATGAACATAAAATTGCCCCATGAAAGTCTTTTGAGATGAGGACAATATATTAGGACACTTATTGTTCTATAATGAAAATTAATTTATTTTGATATTTTTATTGTAATAGGACAATTACTTTGTTCTTAAGCCACTTTTCCTAGTACTTGGAAGAGCACTTGGAACATCCAAAAGAAATAAATCGGAAACTTAAATAAAATGTTATTCACCACCAAGAGTTGGACATTTCACATTAATAATTATCATAAAGGTATTCTAGTCACTCGGACATAGAAATGAAGCCATGTTCAAAGTTCATACGTAAACAGAAAAACAAAAACAAAATGAAGAATTGCCAAATGGCTTAAAACACTAAGTAGGATCCACTTAAAACCTATGCAAAAGTAAGATTACATAGGTTATGAGGCTTGATTATTGAAACTTGATTATTCTCCAATATATCTCAATCTGCATCAACTCTCCTCATCATCTAAAGCAATCTGCGCATAAAAGTAGAGAATGGACTTAATATTGTGATAGTTGTATAATTAGAAACACAACTAACTTTTGCATAAAAGATATAGCAATTCATAATCTCATACAAAAAAGTGAGAAGACCAATTTACGTTATGAAAAGTACAGGAAAGTACACATGACCCTGGTTTATCACCTTTTAAAAGCCACTATTTGCAACAGCCAGGCTGAAAATCCAAGAGCAGTGACATAAACAGTACTTATTGCCAAGCAAGTTAGAATATAATTTTAATTTGTTTCTTGTTGAGCTTAATAAGAAAACCATATGATGTGCCCAAATTTACTTAAAACGCAAAACTATTAATACCATCAATAATTTACATTTCTTCATATGATGAAAACCTAAACATTATTTAAAACAACTTCTGCATATTAAACATACAAGTCTATGGGCAACATCAAAGGTGACATCATTGTCCTTCTAGTTCACACATTAGTAAACACACATGAAAACACCAATATGAAAAGAAAAAAAAAAGTATGTGACTTAGTCGGTCAACGTTAGTGAAAAGGTAAGAAAATACCAAGGATAGAGGCCAAGCAACAGGTACTCCGAGAACATCTCTGATTGTCTGAAAATGACCAGTAGGGTAAAGTAGTCTAGCATCATTTTTCGCTTGGACTTGAACAATTACCAAACAAATCTCTCGCCCTAGATCCATACCATTCATTCGAATATTACCAATCTCATTCACAATACTAGTTGCAACAACTTCATTGATATTTGCAAGGCCTTTTAAGACAATATAAGATCCCACCTGCAATTCTCATGAGCAATAATATTGTAACTATCACGAATTGTATATTTGTTTATTTGTAAGAAGTTAAATAATTCATATTTTTTTACCCTTATAGGCACTTGACAAGAAGTTGGCAGAGTTGAAAGACAATTATTCAGGGGTGCAAGTGGGGGACTTTGAGAATTACACAATCCATTTGGAGATGGAACTCGAGCACTTTTTGCTCTTTCTGCAATGGGCTATCCACTAGAAGGTGATCTCCTATATGCTGTCAACTCTTCATTTAACGCACGAGATTTCTCAACTTCGCGCAAATATTTTTCTTTATACTCCCTGACAAGTGCATCACGACTTGGTTTTTCTCCACAAACATCAGCTGATGCCACTCCAGTCCTATACATACGCACGCGTCCATCCTTATCTTTCCCCATTATTTTTGCAAAGACATCATCAGGATTGTAAACAACATCACTATTATTTAAGTCTGGTGGATTCTCAACAGCTAGTTCTTCCATTTGTTCCTATAGAAATTTGAATTTGTTGTAGTCAAAAACTTATCTTGGTCCCAACTAAGATTCTAAATCAAAAGTGAAAAACTTAATTGCATGTGTTAAAAATACTTACAATTGCATCTCTTACTGCATCACTTGAAGGCACGCCCTCGGAGCTACAATAACACTCCTCAAATAACTCGAATCTAGTGGGACATCTACCTTTTTTTTTTGATAGCACACACAACATGCCATGTATTTAACTGATGCCTATGATATCATATAACTAAAAACAAAATGCTCAAAAGTTGACCATAATTTCCTTCTTTACTGAAATACTTTTTTTGCCCATGGAATGAGCATACTCTAGTTTGGCACGAGTTTCTTTATTCTTTTCACTTATTCCCTGAACTCATTTCATGAGTAAAATATTTATAAACAAAACATTGAGACCATAAACTAAAATAGTAAGGTAAAGATGAAAAGTTTGTACCATTTCTTTATCAGACAACCAATATTTACATATTTCTCTATACTGGTTTTCATTCACTCTGTAGGAACTTCAACCATTTGTTGTTCTAATGAAACATAAGGGTCAAAGTTCAAGCTCTTCACTTTATATTTTCAGCTTTTCCATTTTTTGTTAATAGCCTTTAAGATAAAACTTTCTCCTGCTGGTGGTAGGTCAAACCTAACCTGAAAATTGAATAGGATTCAAACTATTATACAATATCATAAAAATTGCATGTTAACCACATATACTCGATTTTAACAATATCAATCACCTTGACAATTTTTATCATTTCATCCTTGTGAGATTTAGGCATCATCCTCCAATCTTTATAATGCAGTGGACAATATTTTCCATTTCTTGCAATTGTACCCAAAAATTGGGCTATGGTGCTTGTGTTAAGTTCATCGTTCGGTTGTCCAAGGTCATTGAATGTAACAACAATAACATCTTCTGGTTGTTGTCCCCAAACTTTAGGCATGCAAGTAGCTCCTCTTTCTTTTGTTCTATTATGACCACCAGTACCTACAATACATAAACTAAAATATTTTCTTATTGATGATTTTAAGATATTAGTTATTTATCATGCATTGTAATATATGCGATTTATGGAAAATTAACTCGACATGATTTGGTAGAGCATCACCAAATACTTGAGAAGAAGCTTGATTGATGCTTGAATTTGGCTGCAGAATAGTTCTCTGAAGTGGATTTGAGTCCACAAGTAGCTGGTGTGATCCTTTATAAGATGAAAATTCAAATTTAGAAATATTTTCATAAATGGTGTGACATAACTATGTCATGTGATTGAAAAACTGCATAAAGACCTAAGCATACACTAAAAAAGTTGAATATTGCCTGTGTCCACATAAAGTAAATCTTCATATGGTGTATTAGCACGATGTTGCGGATATGATTGGTACTTGGAACTCCACCTATCGGAAATAAGTATGGTGGTGGTATTTCATTAATATCGGGAAAAGGTGGGACGGATTGGCCATGACGATTTGAGTTTTCTTCATGCGTCGTAATTGAAAAATAGAACGAATATATTGTGTAAAAAAGAATTTGAAAATGAAATAAAATACTAAGAATTTAAATAAAACACTAAGTAATAAAATATTTAGGTTTAAGTAGAATTCGGATAGAGAAAAGAAATAGAATAGAATTGGATGATTGAAAGTGGGAAAAAATAGAAGAGGTATGGGGGAATTTATAGTTTTTCAATTTTCAGAAAAAAGGGAAAAATTGGAGCTTGAAATCAGGCGCCTGATTGCTGCCTGAATTGGTAGCAATCAGAATGGTCCAATTTCAGATTGGACGGTCCAATCTGAAATTGGAACGTTTGAAATTGTAGTCGTTGCAATTTCAATTGGTGCAAAATATTTGCACCAAAAGCGTGGCACATTTGTGCCACGCTTTTAACTAAGCTGACCCACCAAAGGTGGGTCAGCCTTGTTACAATTCAGGCCCAGCTGCCAGCTGGGCCCCAAAAAAATTAAAAAAAAAATAGAAGTGGGCCCGCGTGGCTCACTTTTAAGCGGATCAAATGCGTGTCGAGCCGAACCAGCCCATGCACGCATTTGAATGGCCCGCATAGCCCAACACGCAAAATAGACGTGTCGGGCCGTGCTGGGCCGTTCCGGGCCGAATTGACACGGCCCAATTCACATCTTTATTTGTGAACAGTAGCTCAAATATATTATATGCCAAAATAAGCCGACAATGCACAAACCTAACACGATGCACAACCAGCGACCTTAATTGTATACTTACAACTAAGGTCATATATTGTTCAAGTTCAAAATAGAAAACATTTCCTAACAGATTAGCCTAATATCAAAGTTGGACTACAAAATCGATTTGTAACCCATATTCGCAATCCCAAAAACACACAAAATAGTTCAAGTTTTAAGCGTACAAAGAAAACCTACACTAATTAGTTCAACCGCGTTGCCTCCTGGCTGCCCCCATGGATAAGAGGAGAACCCAACATCACAGAACAGGGTGCGTAGCTCATCGTGGAGGGGTAGCCATGGTTTGTACGGAAATAGTGTTCTATCATTGTTTTCTACAACATAAATCACTGGTTGTTATTAAACATAAATTCTTTTAATCACCATAGTAAACGAACCAAAATAGAATTGATTCATAGTTTTTTACTGCATTCAAGTGAGCCTCATACAACGTATTTGTATGGCACCTCCTACGCGAATCCACAGTCACTCCCGTGATCCGAAGCCAGTGTTCGTAACACCCAATGTCTTGGAAATCAGCAACCTTTACCCGCAACTTCTCAATTGCCATAGATCGGGGAATCTTATCCGCAAATGCCAATACGTATGAGAGGGCGTTGTTGATAAACCAATTATCGAACCGATCATCATCCTCTCCAATATATTCGATGAGTAGCTGCAATACCTCTCTTTCTCCTTCCATCGTTCAGTCATGTAGACCTAACCACATCTTTTCTACGTAGCCCCTCGTGCGTGGTTGCCAAAAACATAGAAGCAATTGGTTAGAAAGATGTACCAATGGAAATCACACAGTAAATGAGATTGGAATACAAGATATGTGGCTTGACCGAAAACTACAATAACGTGAAAATTATTCATTGTAATATATGCATGCAATATTGAATATTATGTACAAAGAACTATTTTCTGCCTAATCTCGGATCCTCCCTAACTTGATACACTTTGGGTTTTAACGAGCAAATACACGATTTTAGTTTTCTTTGTTTCTAATCTTGCTAAAGTATTGTTAAAATTTCTTGATCTCTAGAAGATCCACTAATTTTCTTGACAATAACATGTGGTGATTGCAAATTAACAAAAACAAAAACCAATGGAGGTATACACTTCATAGAAAATCTCTCCCATATACAAAATCCAAATCGTAAATAAACTTCACATAAAATCGTTGCTTTCATTGGAACACCAATTCATATATACACTTCACAAGAAACAAGTTGATTTCAATGAAAAAATAACTATATAATCTGCATAAACACAAACAAAAGCGCACACATCAACCAAAATATGACGTGCAATATTCAATATATGGATAAAGTACTCTTTTTTGCCTACTTTCGGATCCTCCCTAACTTGATACACGATCTTAGTTGACAATATTTTCTAATCTTGCCAAAGTATAGCTAAAATTTCTTGATCTACAGAAGATCCATTAATTTTCTTGACAATAACATGTGAAGATTGCAAATTAACACAAACAAAAACCAATGGATATATACACTTCACATAAAATCTCTCCTGTATGCAAAACCCAAACCGTCAATAAACTTCACATAAAATTGTTGCTTTCATTGGAACATCAAATCATATATAAACTTCACAAGAAACACGTTCATTCCAATGAAAAAATTAACTATATAATCTATATAAACACAAACAAAATCACACATATCAACCAAAATATATAAGCAAATACACTCTAATTTTTAAATACCAACCAAAAAAATAAGGGATTCTCTTACACCAAAAGTAAAATTGCTTATACCTTCCGTGGAACGAAGACCGCGCGCTCTACCTCCGTATGCGTACAATCAACCTCGACAACAAATTCGACATCAGGTGAATCCGCATTACCTTGTGCGTGCAGCTCTAATGGGTTGCTTTCTTGCACGAATGGAGCCTCAACTTCCACATCCGTATATGGTGGCGAATGCGTGGTTGAATCGACGGTGGCATGACTGGGAGATGAGTTGCTTCCACTAAGATTTTGATATTTTTGGACTAGGGTTAGTATTTGCTTGGGCAATGGGTTGGTGGAATGAATGTGGGTTGGGGATGTTAGTGGTGAGAAGGGGAAGAGTTGATGTGAGGAGTGTTCTTCTTGTCATAGAATCTCCATGGATGGATGTTGTCTCTTCGATTCCCACAAAATGAAAAGACAATTAAAAAAAAAAAACAATGATGGTTTTTGAGGATATTTAGACTATTCAGCTTTTGCTGATTTAATTGTAATATCCAAGGGCAATTTTGTTAAAACTAACAAAAAAAGACAAAACTTTGGCAAACCAAACAAATAACTATTTTTTTGGTGGGCTCATTATTTGTTTTAATCTATTATAGCAAACCACAAACTGGACCAAGTTTTGAGTTTTTTTATTTCACAACTATTAATAATTGTTTTGTTAAACACCCAAAGCAAACACCTCCTTATTTGTTGTTGATTAAAATCATATCAATTATGTTATAGTATGACATCTTATCTGTTGGTTCTTGAATGTGCCATAAACAAATATCTATGTTTGGATTTATAGCTCCTAGAGCCACAATATTTATCTCGTTTAGTAGTTCATTGATATTCGTGCAACCCATTGGGACGCCATTGAGATGTTGGGTTCAGGAATTGTGTCGAATTAATGTTGACAACAAAGGGCGGTCGATTTAAGTAACTCTTCTCAATACTCAACGATTTAGGCACCGTTTACAGTCAAGAGTTATGATGGATAGACATGGACTCGAGCATGTTTCTTCGTCTTGTGGGAGGTCGCTTCTCGTGGGGAGGTATAAGGTCGGATTTTGGGAGTTGTATAGTTGTATTGGTTATGCCTGGTTTAGATGCACATGTTCATTGAACTTCTTGACTTGAACTTATTCTTGTTTTTTCAGATGATTCGTTCATAACTCCTAATTTATTTCTTGATTGACATGTCATTTATTTTTAAGAATTTTATTAAGTCATCAAAGACTTAATCTTTTCTTTTCTTGATTGTCCATTCTTTAGAAAATAAGCACTTGACGACATGACTGTAATAATTGGTTTTGAATGTGTTATTATGTATGTTGAGAGTCGACAAATCTCATTAACACTAATTTATTAGAGGTAGATTCATATATGTTACCTATATATGTTATCAAACTGTCTTCTCATGGTTTGATAACAAGTTTATGATCCCATAAAGCTTGCTCATGCTGAGGGTTATTTCTTTTCCTACTTTTGTTGTGCTAAGCCAACCTTCTACAGTACTTTTGCCATGGAGAGGAAAGTAATTGAATCGAATTAGGCATACTCTTATAGCTGGGGCTTGGGTCGAATGCTTTCATTTCAGAATAAATATTTTATTTGAAGATATTGAAATTTAGACTCTCTTAATGGATTTAAGCATAAGAGTTTGATGATAATGACTCATTGTGATTCGACTTTTGACATTGCTACTGCCCTTTAAAATGTAGCCAAATTGTGCGATTGTACATTAAATCTTAGTTACTATGTACAATGATTGATCATCATAATACTAACTACCGTTAAGTTCATTATGTGATTAAAATAATACATAGTTCTCATGAATCATGATCATATAATTTGTGTACAATTGAACTCCATCACTATGTATATTGGTACTTTTATGGTGTTGTAATGTAGTATGGAGAATGACTAAAGTAATAGTAATTTTGGTATACAAATAAATAACATCAGCGTGAAATTTATCCGTTTGAAAATTTCAGGCAACTTTCTTTTATTTTGTAATTCTATAAAATATAAAGTCAAGCTCCAATGTATGTTAACATTAAGAAAATGAAGTTCAAATTTTCTTTATGTGAAAATAGATTTGGACTAATTTGAAACAATAAGAGGGCCCTATGGAGAATGTGGTCAGAAATCCATAATAGAGTTCGACCACAACGACCGAATTGATACTAATTTTTAGTTTTAACATAAAAGCAAATTAGGTTTGTAAGTTTATTTTTTTTGATATATTAATATCAATAAAATAAATGCACCCTAAAGAAATATATTCTTTGTATCAAAAAGGACCTTGCAGGTTGTGAAAATGAAGTAATAAATTGGGTTCTCATGAGCTCTCACATCCGCGAGGAATTATATTCTATTATATATATATATATATATATATATATATATATATATATATATATATATATATATATATATATATATATATATATATATATATATATATATATTTATTCGCTGAATTATAGGGTTTAATGTATGAATGAATACTCCGATGAGAGTTATTGGAGTGTTGTTGGTGCTGGTGGTGGCCATAGCAGCAGCAGAAGAAGAAAAAGTGCAGCAGCAATGGCAGATCCTCACCAAATCAAACTACACCTCGCAGATTCGTCTCCATCACAGCATCCTACTCCTCGTCACTGTTCCATGTAATTATTAATAATCAATAATAGATTTGAGTGTGTTTTATCCTTTTTGTTGTAGAATTAGGTCAATCAAACTTTTAAAATCAATTTAGTGTCACTATTCATAATGCCATTTCAGTTTTACAACACATTTTGTTTACTATTTTGTAGGGTGTGGTGAGTCTAGGTCTCTTATGAAGGAATTGTCTCGTGCTGTTCAATTGAGTTTCCCCACATTGAAGCTCATGATCTTGCATAGAAATGTGGACAGGATGTCGGCAGATGCACTTGGTGCCACTGCCACTAATGGGATTACACTCTTTTACTACCATAACACCTTCTCCTATAGATACTCCGGGAAGCTTCGGGTGCCAAACATTCTGTCATCTGTCTACTACGTCACCTCCCGTTCCCCTGATCAACTACCTCTTCAGTCTTTAACGACACCCGATGAGTTGAAAGATTTCCTCGATTCAACTGATAAGGTTGTCCTTCTCTTTGAATCTTGTGGATGGACTCCCACACTGTTGGCCATGAGCGACGACACCCCTGAAAATGGTTTTGGTAATATATGCATTTTCAATGAAAAATGTTTTCCACCCTTAGGGGGAGAAAATAAACAATTGGAAAAAGAATTATCATGGTATACTCCACATTTATCAAACTATGATATTCTATCAAAACAATGTGATTTTGAAGTAAAGAAAATTCTACATTTACAAGATATTGCACATCAATTATCTGATGCATTCACTGACACAAAAAGGGTGACAAAATACAAATACCAGCTACAAATTGTCTCGCTCGAATTGAAATTCCAAAAGAAATATCCGACAATGATAACAGTAACATATTCAAAAAGTGTGGTCGCCCTACATGTCTGAAAGAAAAAATCCTCGAAAAAGAAAGGGGCAGAAAAAATCAATAACCCCATTATCGAGGAATCTACTCCTGATAAAACAAAAAATGTGACACATGAGACAACTCAAGAGCGTGATGAATCAAATTTTAAAAATAAAAATAATACTGAAGTCTCTATTAATTATGTCAATTTAGGATTAATATGAGATTGAAACAAGACAAAAAATATAAACGAAATATTTTTATATTCAGTCGCATGTGACATTATGAATGAAAATGATGATCCCGAACCAAAATCCGTAAGTCAATGTTAAAACAAGGATGATTGGATCAAATGGATAAATGCTATGCAGGCTGAATTAAATTCGCTTAATAAGCGAAAAGTATTTGGACCTATTGGTCTCACACCCTAAAATGTGAAACCTGTAGGATATAAATGGGTCTTCATTCGGAAACGAAATGAGAAAATAAAATTTTAAGATACAAAGCTCTCCTTGTTGCACAAGGTTTTTTTATCAAAGACCGGAATCGATTATGAAGAAACATATTCTCCAGTAATGGATGCGATTACATTTCGATTCTTAATCAGCCTTGCAGTTTATGAAAAATTGAAAATGCGTCTCATGGATGTTGTTACAGCTTATCTTTATGGATCACTTGATAGTGACATTTATATGAAAATTCTTGAAGGATTTAGAATGCCTGAATCATTAAGTTCTAAACCCCAAGAAATGTATTCAATTAAATTGCAAAGATCATTATATGGGTTAAAGCAACCAGGACGTATGTGGTACAATCGCTTAAGCGAATATTTGCTGAAAGAAGGATATATCTGATGTGGGGTATTTTCGTCTGGATTCGTGTCCGCTCTCCAACACTCCACGCCAGACTGCTTTAGTTCCTGCTGGATGCTTAAGCAGCTTTTGAGTTCAGAACCTGCACTCAACACTACACGTAAACTAAGCCGGTGCCTCCTCCGGCGAAGGCACTCCGACGCTCAAGTCAGATAGGTCGGAATGTGAGGTATTGTCGTCAGAGACAATAGCTCGAACAAATAGGTCGAATTTAGCTCAAATAGGTCGAATTTGAGCCTTATAGGTCGAATAAGCACACCTCAAAATGGTATTGAGAACTGAGATGAAGGCACCCGAATAGGTCAAATTTAGCTCAAATAGGTCGAATTTGAGCCTTACAGGTCGAATAAGCAGACCTCGAAATGGTATTGAGAACTGATATGAAGGCACCCGAATAGGTCGAATTTAGCTCAAATAGGTCGAAATACACTCTATATAGATCGAACAAGAGCTATTGCAAACAGCTCGAATTACTGCTCTTATAGCTCGAATTCGATGTATATAGCTCGAAATTAAATGCTTGTAAAATTAAAACGCACCTTAGGATGAGGCATGTGACCCCCTTATATAGTAATAAGAGTCCTTATTCAGCTAGAAGTACTATCCAAGTCGAACTATAAGTCTAAATAGGTCGAATTAGACCTATTTTGAAATAGCTCGAATTGGGCCTTCAAATAGGTCGAACTGGGCCTCAAATAGATCGAATTTGGGCCCAGATAGCTCGAACTGGGCCTCTGGGCCTCAAATAGCTCGAATTTGGCCCCAGATAGCTCGAACTAGGCTTGATATAGCTCGAATTAGGCCTTTTCAGGCCCAAATAGATCTCGCTTGGGCTCAATTTGGGCCTACTTGGGCCGATTCCCGAGTTTTGCCTTGAATTGTAATTTTGCATTAAAAAATAATGGTGCTGGCGTGGCATAATATGTCCCGAAATACGTTCGTGTATTGTATCAGATATTATGACGTGGCGGTACCAAAATATGGTACATCATGGAGTCCCCCAGTTTGTAAGAGTAATGCGTACAAACATTGGTCATACGAACTAAAAAAAAGTCACATAACCGAGTATCGTGCAACGAAATCGGCCTCGGCGTAAAAAACCAAGAATTTGACCAAAAATATCAAAATTTGAAAATAGGTCGAATTTACTATTTTTGGTAACTCGAATTAGTATAGGTCGAAATTACCTTCCAAAAAGATAACTCAAATTTCAGAAAAAATTTCCCGAAAAATAGCTCGAATTTGCATATAGGTCGAATTTGAGGGCATTTTGGTAATTACCGCATCATTTCGCCTATAAATACTCCACTCCCAGCTTCATTTCCTCATTTTGCGCCTAAGCACTCCTCTAGAGCTCTCGAGAAATAGCTCGAATTATTAGCTCGAATTTGCCAAATTTAGTAAGTGCGCTCAAATAGCTCAAAAAAACCTCCAAATTTAGTAAGTTTACTAAAATAGCTCGAAAACCTCCAAATAGCTCGAAAAACATCCCAAATAGATCGAAATTTGCCAGAATAGCTCGAAATTTCCTTTCTAATTGTAACCTTTGGTGAGTTGTAAATAACTCGAAAATATAGGTCGAATTACCTGTATAAATTCGAGTTATAACACTTAGAAAATTTTTCCAGTTTTTGAAAAATTTATAAAATTCTAATAATTTTGACTTTTTCGCAGATTCGTTCACGACGGCTCGACTTCGGCGTAACCGGTCTCCACGACGTCCATCACCACCTCGATCTCACCAACGTGCCTACTACAACTCTCGCAATCAACCTCGAGATTCTTCGTCTCGGAATCCTCGCAATTCGAACACAAGGCGTCCAACATCCCCGATTCGTCCTCGGCAACCAGAACCTGCCCGAATCAGAGTACCTGGAGCACCGAAGCTGTTTGTACCTGCGCAAAGGTCATACGAGCAAATCGACCCAAAAGAAGAAGTTTCCGTAGATCTAGACCCTCGTGCCGGTAATCTTTCAACCTGAACCTCTTTATGACTCGAGTTATTGATATTGAGTCGTCCAGTAGTAGTGGGGAAAACAGTAGTGAGTCTTCTAAGTCTTCTAAGGCTAAGGAAAATGAGTCGACTAGCGGCAGTAGTAATGACTCGAGTGACGAGACCTCCTCTAGCAATGGTAGAAGATCTAGCAATGATAGGGCGTCTGATATGGAAGTAGATATCCTAGGAGATGACGAGGTCGAGTCTAACCCTCTTCCCATCGTGCCCTATTTGCCTCCACCCAACGTTGCTCCCATACCTGCCCAAACTCTCCTGAACAACTCTCTGCGCGAAACTTGATTAACTTTGATTAGTTTCCTTCATCCCTTACTTACGACATAGATTATTATCGAGATACCTATGATATCCCTGATACTTATGAAATCATCGTTCTGGGGCCAGATGACAGGATAAAGAACCCGCCAGAAGGGTGTCTCACTGTTTTTAGTAGTTACCTCCATTTTGGCCTGCGGTTTCCCATATCCCCTGTTGTTTCAGAGATCATGGCCTCCCTTAACTCTTGTCCTTCACACTTTACCCCCAATGCATACACACAGATGTATGCTTATGTGATGCTCACCCGCGTCTTTGACCTCCCATGTTCCGTAGACGGTTTTTGGCAATTGTTCTTAGTGAAATTCCGTAATAGAGGGGTAGACGTCGGGTTTTACTACTTGAGTTCACGGAAGAAGCAGTGCTTCCTTTCTGATCTACAATCGAGCTTCGGGGCGCATTGGAAGAAGCAATGGTTCTTTATCAAGGAATCCAAGCCCCAGGAATTCCGATTCAAGCGGCTTTGGACCGACGCCCGTCCATCGCCCAGATGCCTCAATCCTCCTATCTATAGTCAGACAGTGGTTAAGAACTTGAAAGAGCATCAGTTTGATGCTTTTGAGTTGACCACCACCCCAGTGTTGCGGGCCGGCGGTTATACTCATCGTGCAGGCGTTGAGTCTTCTGTTTTTGGTATAACATTATGCATGTTTGTCTTTTGTACTTGCTGAATTTCTATCTTCCTTTTATTGTCTTCTAACATTTGCATTAATTGTTATTTTCAGAGCGCATCGTTATGGACAAGACAAAGAAGAGGCTGGCCGCTATGAAGCGTGGCGCGAATGCTCCTCAGGCCTCAGTGCCTATTCTTGAGAAGACCAGTCGCCGGGGTGCGAAGATGGCTGGTACTAGTTCTAGAGGCGAAAGTGCTCCTACCCCTCCTTCCACCGCTGCTGTCTCGACTCGAGGATTGGGACGAGGCAGGGGTTCTGGTCCTGCACCTTCTCCTGCTCCATCGCAGTCGACTGCTGAAGCTGCTCCCGGATCACCACCTATCGGTTCTGAGCCGATTGTTCCTGAGCATTCTCCTCCTCTAGCACCTTCGACTGGAAGAGTGCACCTTCCCTCTATTGCTGAAGCTGCACGTCGTTTCAATGAGTCTAATCCAGAGCCAACGACCAGGAAGAGGTCTTCGACTGCTGAGGAGATTCGACGGGGCAAACGTCACGCGCATGATAAATCAAACACCTATGAGGATGATGAGCTCGACATCGATGTGGAGGAGATAGTGCGAGCTATGATCGAATCAGGACAGTTCACAATGAAGGATACTACTGCCCTTCGACTCATGAAGGGATTTTTGCCTGACTTCGACCGTCAGCTTTATTATCAGGCAATGGGGCACAAGAAGCTGGTCAGCCGTGCTGCCTTGTCTATGTGCGAGGTTTGTGTACTTATACACTTTCCTTGAATTCCGTGGTATACTTGTTTTTTAATGTTGCTGACTTTCTCCCGTTTTTGTAGTTCTTTGTTAACTTCCAGACCATGGCGGAGAATTTCGACATGGTCATGACTTCTCATGGTCAGCAGAAGGAGCTGATGGACATGCACCTCTCTTCAGCCTTGCAAGCTCAACGACTGGAGAAACAGGCCAAGGAGGCTAAGGCTGAGGTTGAGAAGCATCTTATAGCAGCCGTCGACGAGCTGAAAGAGGTGCAGGCCGAGCTGGAGGCCCTGAAAGCAGCTAAGGCTAGTGTTGACAAGGAGCTCGTTCAGGAAAAGCGATTGTCTAGTCAGCTTACCACCGACTGCCAGCACGCCACTTCAGTTGTCGACGACCATGTTGACACCATTAGGACGATGCAGGATGCCGCTGCTGCTGCGGAGGTGGAACGCGCGAGACTCGAGGCTGAGCTAGCTGATGCGAAAGCTCGCCTTGCGACTGCTGAGGAGGATGGCTATAACAGGGCCATGAACGAGGTAGTTCTCTCACACTTGAATTTATTTCCCGTATTTTGATGTTTTGTATTTTTTACTTACACTTTTCTTCTCTTGGTTCATAGGAGCTCCCTGATGAGGATAAAGTGATGGTAGCCATCGAGTTCTTTCGCTCGGCTACATGGGAGCATATTGCCATGGAGAGGGGCGGCTTTGACACAACCAAGGGTTACAATATGGCCCTTGATGATATCGTCTCCCGAGGTGCCCTCGCTCCCGGATTCAAGAAGGAGGATTTCAACGTCCTCAACTGCCTGAACGAGGATGATGCGGAGGTCGGTGAATCCTCAGGTGCTGCTGCTGCCGATCCTTCTCTTGCTGATCCATCTCCTGCTGAGCCTGCTCCTGCTGTGGAAGTTGGCGAACCCAAGCATGATCCATTCACATCCTTCTATCCCCTCCGTCAGGTATGGCTCTCTGATTTTGCTGATGAGCAGCCATCCACTTCTGCTGCTGCTGCCGCTGCGCCAGATGAGCCCGTGGAGGAGGGTAAGATGGGTTTCAACCCTCAGGTCCTGGATCATCCGGCAGAGGGCGATCAGGCTATGCTAGATTCCCTGTTCCTTCTCCTGCTCCTCGTCAGATTTCTCCCATAGACGACACCGGGCCCTTGAATGAATCATTTGCTGAGATTCAGGAACAAAGCGAGGGTGCTGTGAAGTCGTTGGGACTAAATCTACTGCCCTGATTACTTTGAGTGGCCTGCGTGCCCATCTTCTTGGCGTCTGCCTTAGATAGTATTTTGAACATCCTTACTTTCCGTACAGTATATTCGCAGTAGTTCATTCTTTTCGTACAGTATATCTTGTTGACTTGTGCGCGATTTTAGCGCTTATCCATCGCTAGTACAGTTTGACTTTAGAAATTTTCGAATGTCGTTACTTTCTCTTGTTAAATCTTTGCTCATATGTGTCTACTTTTTAAGTTTATATTTGTCACTTGCTAAAACACTTAAGTTTTATAAACAAGTATATGTGAGAGAGCGAGAACTTGTGCTCGACTCTACGAGGCTTGTGCTCGTTGTGCGAAGCTAATGTTCGCGCTTGTCAAGCTATGTTCGCGGGAGTGTGAAGACTTGTGTTCGACTCCACGAGGCTTGTGCTCGTTGTGCAAAGCTATGTTTGCGCTTGCGAAGCTATGTTCGCGGGAGTACGAGGACTTGTGCTCGACTCCACGAGGCTTGTGCTCGTTGTGCAAAGCTATGTTTGCGCTTGCGAAGCTATGTTCGCGGGAGTTCGAGGACTTGTGCTCGACTCCACGAGGCTTGTGCTCGTTGTGCAAAGCTATGTTTGCGCTTGCGAAGCTATGTTCACGGGAGTGCAAGGAATTGTGCTTGACTGCACGAGGCTAGTGCTCGTTATACGAAGCTAACGTTCGTTTTGATTAAGTTTTTAAACTTAAAATTTTGTAGACAGTATGAGTTTAACTTTATGTATCCTGATAGATTGTAATCTTGCGGGTAATGAGTAGGCAACGGCTAAACTTGAATAAAATAAGAGATTTTATTAGTTTTGGGACTGAGCTCGAGTAACTTCCGAGTTGCCTACGTATCCCGCCGTATATAGGTTGGCTAGGAATCAAGTCCCCGTAGTTCGCTGCTAACCATTACAATGAGAATCCGCGTAAAGGGACTCGTAATTCATAAAAGAATAAGCGAATGAAGTATTGAAACTACGGTCCTATCATGCCACAAGGCCATTAGAAAACTAGTGCTCTAACTATAAAACTTTCGTAAGTTCTTGACGTTCCAGGGGCGTGACAAAGTCCTTCCACCCAACTCTTGTAAGTAGTAATATCCTTTTGATCTTGCTTTCTCCACTCTGTACGGTCCTTCCCAGTTTGGCTTCAACTTTCCAACATGCTTGGTAGCTTCAACTTTTCTAAGTACCAAGTCCCCCACTTGAAAGTTCCTGAAACGAACTTTTTTATCATATGCTTTCGCCATCATAGATTTATACGCTTGAGTACGTTGGTATGCTGCTTCCCTTGTTGCTCCGATCAACTCTAAATCCATTTGTCTTGCCCTTAATGCCTGCTCCTCATCATATGTAACAATACGATAAGTTGGCATTCCAATCTCAGCCGGTATCACTGCTTCAGATCCATATGTCAATAAGTATGGAGTTTCTCCTGTAGAAGTACGAGGAGTTGTGCGATATGCCCATAAAATTCCTGGCAGCTCGTCTGCCCAGTTCCCTCCTTCTCCTTCCAGCCTTTTCTCCAAACTCTTCACTAATGTGTTGTTAGTGGCCACCACTTGCCCATTTGCTTCAGGATGCGTAACGGATGTAAAACGTTGCTCAATTTTCATGTCTCTGCACCAGTCTTGAATCTTAAAACCTTGGAACTGCCTTCCATTGTCGGAAATTAAGACTTCTGGGATTCCGAATCGACAAACAGTATTCTTCCAAATGAATTGTTTCACATTAGCTTCAGTAATGTTCACAAGTGCTTCAGCTTCAACCCACTTAGTGTAATACTCGACTGCCACCAATAACCATTTTCTACCTCCAGTAGCCTTTGGCATTGGTTCAACGATATCTATTCCCCATTGGTCGAATGGGCATCCATAACTCACTGTTGTCATAGGTTGTGCAGGTGTGTGAATGATCTTCGCATGCAATTGACAACTTCTGCACTTCCTAGAGTAATCCATAGCATCTCTCATAATAGTTGGCCAGAAATATCCTTGTCGGAGTATTTTCTGGGCCAAAGATCGTCCTCCTGAGTGATTTCCGCAACTTCCTTCATGAATTTCTCGTAACACTTGTTTTGCCTGTGACGGAGATAGGCATCTTAAGAGTGGTCCCACGAAAGATCGTTTATACAGTTCACCATTGAACATAGTAAATCTTGCAGATTTGTACTTGAGCCTTCTAACTGCTTGAGGATCAGTAGGTAAGTTCCCGTTGTGAAGATAATCAATGATCGCATCCTTCCAACATGCCTCGATCTCTACTGGCAGAGCATAGTCCAATGCTTGCGTCGATTTTGACTCAACTTCTCTGCCAATAGAAGGTTGCTCTGAAGCCAATAAAGTTACTCGCCTTTCAACAAACACTTTGGCGGTACTTGCAAATCGTGACAAAGAGTCAGTGCGTTCATTCTCCGTTCGAGGGATCTGCGAGATAGAGAAAGTATCGAAGTTTGATGTCGCCTCCTTCAATTTTTCGAGATACTTTACTATTGCAGCCTCTTTTGCCTCATATCTTCCTTCGAATTGATTATCAATCAATTGTGAGTCCGTGAATGCAACAAGCTTCGTTATCCCCAACGATTTTGCCATTTGGATGCCAACTAGCATAGCCTCATATTCCGCTTGATTATTCGTCACTTGAAAATTTAACCTTATTGCATAGTCAAATTCTCTACCATCCGCCGAGTTTAAGTAAATTCCTGCGCCTCCAGCGTCATTTGTAGACGATCCATCTACATGTAAAGTCCAAGTTCCCCTTGCAACTACAGGTTTGTCCCTTTTAATATCTTTCGTCACCATTGCTACACCGGGCGCTTGCTCCGCCTCTTAGATAGTTTCAGCTACAAAGTCCGCCAGCCTTTGTGCTTTGATCGCCGTTTTCGGCATATACTCCAAGCCGTATTCTCCTAACTCGATTGCCCACTTCACCAGTCTCCCAAATGTTTCCGGTTTTGCCATAACTTGTTTCAGTGGTTGATTAGTTAAGACAGTAACCGGATGTGATTGAAAGTATGGTCTTAACTTTCGTGCAGTTATCACAAGTGCGTATGCTAGCTTTTCGATCTCCAGATAATTCACCTCTGCCCCATTCAACACTTTGCTAACGTAATAGATAGGCAAATGTTTTTTGTCTTCTTCGCGCACGAGTACTGTGCTTAATGAATTCTTCGTTATGGCCAAGTAAAGATATAACATCTCATTGTCCTTGGGCTTAGATAGTAATGGTGGTGTCGTAAGATACACCTTCAATTGACGAAAAGCCTCTTCACAATCTTCAGTCCAGACAAACTTAGGTGTCTTACGTAACTTCTTGAAAAAAGGTAAACTTTTTTCTGCAGAATGCAAAATGAATCGACTAAGTGCCGTGATCCTCCCCACCAAGCGTTGCACCTCTCGAACAGACTTGGGACGGTAGATCCATTATAGCTTTAATCTTGTCTGGGTTAGCTTCGATTCCTCTCTCATTGACCATGTACCCAAGCAACCTTTCCAACCTCTGAAAGGTTGCTCCTGCGTTCTTCAAACCAAACGGCATCACCTTGTAACAGTATATTCCTCTATCAGTGATAAAGGCCGTTTTATGTTGATCCTTTACTGCCATTAGTATTTGGTGGAAACCGCTCTGCGCATCGCAAAGACTTAGCAGTGCACACCCTGCTGTAGAGTCAACCACGAGATCAATCCTGGGCAAGGGGAAAGGATCTCGTGGGCAATGTTTGTTCAAGTCAGTGTAATCCACGCACATCCTCCATATGGTCGGCTTCTTTGGAACAAGTACGACGTTGCTTAGCCATTCAGAGTATCGTACTTCAAATATGTGGCCTGCAGCAAGCTTTGTTTGTACTTCCAACTCTGCAGCCTTGTTCTTTTCATCACTAAAGTGTCTCTTCTTCTGTCGGATAGGTTTAGCATTTGGGTTAACATTCAGGTGATGTACCGCAACTCGAGGATCTATTCCCTTCAAGTCCGAGTCCGTCCATGCGAATACATCAAAGTTTCTTCGTAGACATTCCAATAATGCCTTCTCAATCTCCGGGGTCAACTCGCTTCCAATTTTAATGACCTTGTCAGGCTCATTATTCAACAGAATCACCTCCTTAAACTCTTCAGAAGGTTTCAAACGCTCAATCTCCATCTTCTTTTTATAACGCAAAGTTGTTTTGTCTTCCTTTTCTTCCTCGGCCTTTTTTGATGCGTCTTCAACATTGGGAGGAGTGGGATCCTCCGGCACCGCCTTTTGGTCCACTTGCGTAGCAAGCACCATCTCCGTATCAACTTGTTCTCCTATTTCAGACGTCTCCAATGGGTATATGTCAATCATAGCAACATTTGGATCCGTTTTTGCCTTGATAGGTTTAGTCGATGTAACATAGCAACTCCAAGAATCACGATAGTTCGTAGTCAGTTCAGCAGCTCCTCCAGGCGTTGGGAATTTGACCTTCTGATGCACCGTAGAAATGATCATAGCAAATGCCGTTATTCCAGGCCTTCCAATCAGTACGTTGTATGCAAAAGGTATATCAACAATGAGATATTCCACATTCAGTGTTCTCCTCTTTGGATTCACGCCAAAGGATGTTGGCAACATGATTCTTCCAACAGGTTTGACTTCACTTCCACCAAATCCCACTAGTGGTGAGTTAACATCAGTGATCTCGTATTGTCCAAGCTTCATTTGTTGTAAATCATCCATGAAGATGATGTTGGACGAACATCCATTATCAATCATAATCCTCTTTACCCCGTGATTCGCAATCACCGCAGAAACCACCATAGGGCAATTCAAGTATTGCGCTTCCTTAGCTTGTGAAGACAAGCTGTCAAAATCACTATCGTCAAATGTGATCCTTGTATCCAACTTGTCTACTGCAAGGACAAGATCTATTTCAGGGCGCTTCAGCCGTTCATTGTATATATCACGTGAGATGCGTTTTCTACCTTTGGCTGAGTCTGCGCCAGTTGGTCCGCCAGCAATCACATTGACTCCATTCTCAATATCATCATTCCCATTACCCCTTTTACGCTTGGGTTCTTCCTTTTTCTCATGCGGAGATCTATCCCGCTTGCGTCCAGATGACACCTTCTCTTGACGTGACTCTCTATTCTCAAGGACGTACTCAACGAGTTTCCCCTCTTGAATGAGTCGTTCAATCTCGTTCTTTAGGGCCTTGCATTCATTAGTAAAATGCCCATTCTGCCTGTGGAACTTACAATATTTCTTCGACACCTTGGTCTCCTCCGTCTCTCGGAATGGTTTTGGGGTTCTCAGTAACCCGCTATCTTTCTCAATGGCGTAAATCTCTCCAATTTGTTTCCTCAGTGGAGTATAATTATCAAATTTCTTAAAGGGTTGTCGATTGCGATCACGATCTTTGCCCCTTAACTCCTTCCTCCAATCTCTATCTTTATTCTCCTTGCCCCATGAATTCCCGGTGAATCCATCAACCCTTGATTCATGGTCGCCTCCTCAACTTCAATGACCTTACTAGCGAGGTCCATCACTTGCTCAATGGAATCAGGTGTATTCCATGTTATAACTTCTATCAGCTTCTTGCTCCGACAACGATGCTCCAATACAGAGATGACCAAGTCAACATTGGGAGCATTCACTCTACCAATCTCCAGATTCAGACGCTCTATATACCTTCCCAAAGGTTCATCAGGTCCTCTATAGATATTAAACAGCGTGCTTGGAGATTTCTTCTTTATCCGATAAGTAGCAAACTTCTTGACAAACATGGTCCTAAACTGTTCAGATGATTCGGTTGAACACGAACGCAAGTTCTTGAACCATTCCTTTGCAGGGCCTCTTAGACTGAGCGAAATAAGTTTCGCCCTCATATTCTCTGCATACCCCAAGACCTACAAAATCTCCATCTAACTCATCATAATGTGCTACTGGATCGGTATTTCCATCATACTTCTTCAAGACAGGAAGATTAGTTCCTTCCTTCAATGTTAAATCACGGATTACCTCACAGAAGGGGTTTAGCCTCTCCCTTAGTGGAATATGTTCAGCAACAACAGGCTCCAGTCTTGGCACAACTCTCTCAGGCAAATCCCTATCTCTTCCGGCAGTTCGACTTGCTGCAGGTCGATGATCAGGAACTCTCTGCCTAGAACTCACCTCTCCATCCCTCACTTCTCTATCTCGACCAGTTGCTCGACTGGGAGCTCCGTTAGCATTAGTCCTCATTGAACGAGGATTCCTCCTTTCAGGCGAGGGAGATGGATCCCTTGGCCTTGTCATCCTAGTCTACGTATAATGCCTTGAATCATCACGATGCTGGGTCTGATGAGTCCTTCCTTGCTCAGTGCTGCAGGCTGTGCTGCAGGTTGTTGTGCTATTGGAGCCTGAACATTCTGTTGAGCAGAAGTGTTAGCCAATTGCTGCACAATCATTGGAACCATAGTCCTTTGGAATGCTGTCATGATTTAATCCAACTGAGCGGAATTCAATAGCTGTTGTTTCGTGGGAGGAACTTCAGGTTGATTCGCTGTGTGAGTTGGAGGATCAAGGGGAGTGTTGGGCGCTGCCACTGATGTTCGCTCAGAAGCATCATGTGCCCGATTATCGTCCTCCCTCTGTGATCTAGTCCTTCCTTCCATTCCATTCTTCTCCGTTGCTCTCTGTTGAGCCATTGAGTGTCAGTGTTTGTTACTAAGTGCGTATAGAGGTTCCCACAGACGGCGCCACTGATGTGGGGTATTTTTGTCTGGATTCGTGTCCGCTCTCCATCACTCCACGTCAGACTGCTTTAGTTCCTGCTGGATGCTTAAGCAGCTTTTGAGTTCAGAACCTGCACTCAACACTGCACGTAAACTAAGCCGGTGCCTCCTCCGGCGAAGGCACTCCGACGCTCAAGTCAAATAGGTCGGAATGTGAGGTATTGTCGTCAGAGACAATAGCTCGAACAAATAGGTCGAATTTAGCTCAAATAGGTCAAATTTGAGCCTTATAGGTCGAATAAGCACACCTCGAAATAGTATTGAGAACTGAGATGAAGGCACCCGAATAGGTCGAATTTAGCTCAAATAGGTCGAATTTGAGCCTTATAGGTCGAATAAGCACACCTCGAAATGGTATTGAGAACTGAGATGAAGGCACCCGAATAGGTCGAAATACCCTCAAATAGCTCAAAATACACTCTATATAGATCGAACAAGAGCTATTGCAAACAGCTCGAATTACTGCTCTTATAGCTCGAATTCGATGTATATAGCTCGAAATTAAATGCTTGTAAAATTAAAACGCACCTTAGAATGAGGCATGGGACCCCCTTATATAGTAATAAGAGTCCTTATTCAGCTAGAAGTACTATCGAAGTCGAACTATAAGTCTAAATAGGTCGAATTAGACCTATTTTGAAATAGCTCGAATTGGGCCTTCAAATAGGTCGAACTAGGCCTCAAATAGATCGAATTTGGGCCCAGATAGCTCGAACTGGGCCTCTGGGCCTCAAATAGCTCGAATTTGGCCCCAAATAGCTCGAACTGGGCTTGATATAGCTCGAATTAGGCCTTTTTGGACCCAAATAGATCTCGCTTGGGCTCAATTTGGGCCTACTTGGGCCGATTTCCGAGTTTTGCCTTGAAATGTAATTTTGCATTAAAAAATAATGGTGCTGACGTGGCATAATATGTCCCGAAATACGTTCGTGTATTGTATCGGATATTATGACGTGGCGGTACCGAAATATGGTACACTAATATCGATAATCCTTTATGTCCATGTGTTTTTATTAAGAAAACAACATCCGATTTTGCAATCATTGCGGTTTATGTAGATGATTTAAATATCATCGGCACTGAAAAAGAAATTTTTAAGAACGATGAATTATTTAAAGAATGAATTTGAAATGAAAGATCTTAGCAGAACTAAATATTGACTTGGTTTACAAATTGAGCATACTAAAAATGGAATATTAGTTCATCAATCCAAATATACCACGAAGGTCTTGAAACGTTTTAACATGGATAAAGGAAATTTTTTAAATAACCCAATGATTTGCAGGTCACTAAATATTAACAAAGATCCATTTCACCCTAGTGAAGAAAATGAAGAAATTCTTGGTCCTGAAGTTTCATATTTAAGTGCTATTGGTGCTTTGATATAATATTCATTGTAAATTTACTTGCCCGGTTGAGCTCATTCCCCACAATGAGGCACTGAAATGGAATTAAACATTTATTTCGTTATCTTCGAGGGACTAACGATCTTGGTTTATTTTATCCTAAAAATGCAAGACAAGAATTGATTGGTTATGCAGATGCATGTTATCTTTTAAATCCGTATAAAGTCAGATCTCAAACAAGGTATGTATTCACATATGGAGGTACTGCTATTTCATGGCGTTCTCATAAACAGACACTGGTTGCCACATCTTCAAATCATGCTGAAATTATTGCACTACATGAAGCAAGCAGAGGATGTGTATGGTTGCGATCAATGAGTCATCATATCGAAACCACCTTTGATTTACCAATTAAGAAATGTCCCACAATACTATACGAAGATAATTCTGCATGTGTTACTCAGATGAAAGAAGGCTACGTCAAAAGTGACACGTTAAACCATATACCACGAAAGTTCTTCTCATTCACTCAGGAACTTGAAAAGAACAAAGATGTTGATATCCAGTATGTTCGATCATGTGACAACATGATCGATTTTTTTACAAAAGCTCTACCTACAACAACTTTCAGAAAGCATGTTCATAGTATCGGGATTTGGCGATTGCAAGATTTATAAAAGAGGACCACCCATGTCTACTTGAGGGGAGCACACACAACTGCACTCTTTTTCCCTTACTGTGGTTTTTATCCCATAGGATTTTTCCTAGTAAGGCTTTTAATGAGGCAACATGGGACGTGTGTGCAAGGCCGATGCACTCTTTTTCCTTCACTATTTTTATCCCAATGGGTTTTTTCTAGTAAGGTTTTAACGAGACATCACGAAAGCTTGGATGGCTAAAGGGGGAGTGTTATAAATAATTATGTAAATAATTATATTAACCATCCAACTTGAAATGAATAATTAAAGAACACATTATTTAGGCAACTTGTTATGTAAAAGTTTGGAAAATTATTCATTAATTTAATGTGATGGAAAATTTGTAATAGTATAGGGGCTCGTTTGGTTGTTCAGGTGGGATTAGAGGAGATTAGATAGGAATAGATTGGTTATGACAGATTGTGTAAGATTATTTTACATTTGGTTGAAAAAAATGTACAAGTCAGATTAATTTGCAGATGATGTATTTGTCTATTTTGCCCTTTATTATCAAAATTTCTTTTATTTTTTCATATGTTAAAGCACATATTTTTTAAAAACCTTAAAGAATAACTAATTTTAATCATTCATTAATTCAGATTATTAAAGGTTATGTAATGTAAGTTTTTTGAATTCTGTTAAAATTGTGTGAGATTAAATTGTAGTGTTAATTAATTTTATTATAATGTATTGCTTAATAAAAAAAATAGAAAAGAAATTAAAAAAAACTTCATCTTCCCCAAAATTTTCGCTCGCCGTCGCCTCCCCACCAATTCCAAACAGAAAATTGAAAACCAACACCATTAAACACAAAAATCGATGGCCAACCCACGCCGATACACTGCAAATCACAAAACCCATCCCAAATTTGACTCCATCGTCGCGCACAGCAACCATAAAAAAAAACCCTAAACCTTACTGGTGTCGCGAGGTGGTGGAATTCGCCGGATTTGAGTGGGAATTCGCCGGATTTGAGTGGAATTGGTTGTGAGCGGCTAGTTTGAGTCCTCTCTCGCTGGATTTGAGTTCTACCAGGTGGTGGAGCAACGGTTGATTGAGCGCCAGAGACATAGGGAGAAATCGATGTGTGTGGAAATAAGGTGCTAATTGTGTGAAAGAGATGACAGGAATGAGAAGGGCAATTTCGCCAATAGACTTTTTTTGTAGACTTTTTTTGGAGGATGAAATTGGAATTTTAGTATAAAATGAGGCACTGTTCAACCGAGATTATCAAACCGAGGGGGGAGGTCGGATTATTTTCCTGCCTATATACCGGGTCACCTGGATTCAAGCCGGGCGACCCGGTTTTGTAAAGGTGTAACCAAAAGTAAATTTTCCCCCTACTAGCCCCTATTAGCCCAGCTTATTTTGTCTATTAGGGGTTTGTAAGCCCAACCAAACGAACCAAACGAGCCCTAGTTGAATATTTTTCCTATAAATAGATGTTCATTTCATTTGTAAATTACATTTGAAAATATTGAAAAAGAAAATATTCTCTCACTTTATATCATATATATAAGTTAAGTTTATTGTAGCTTTATTTGCATTATTCACGACAATATTTTTATTTTTGTTGAGATGATATATATATATATATATATATATATACAAAAGTAAATGCAACATAAAAGAATAATCTTAAAATCAGAAAGAAGCTCATGTTGTGAGAAAAGAAATAATAAAATCCGTGATGAATTCATTTCCTCGCCCTAACATTGATTGTTGTCCTCTTTGTTTGATAAATAAACCTCCTCCACTGCACAAGAATCGTATCGTATCATCATAATATATGAATGAGTGGTCTGATGAGGGTTAGTGGAGTGCTGGTGGTGCTGCTGCTGCTGCTGGTGGTGGCGGCTATAGCAGCAGAAGAAGAAGAAGAAGTGCAGCAGCAGCAATGGCAGATCCTCACCAAATCAAACTACACCTCGCAGATTCGTCTCCATCACAGCATCCTACTCCTCGTCACTGTTCCATGTAATTATCAATAATCAATTATAGATTTGAGTTTGTTGTAGAATTAGGTCAATCAAACTTTTGAAATCAATTTCGTAATGCCATTTCAGTTTTACACAGCACATTTGTTTATTCGTTTTTGCAGGGTGTGGTGAGTCTAGGTCTCTTATGAAGGAATTGTCTCGTGCTGTTCGATTGAGTTTCCCCACATTGAAGCTTATGCTGTTGCATAAAAATGTGGACAGGATGTTGGCAGATGCACTTGGTGCCACTGCCACTAATGGAATTACACTTTTTTACTACCATAACACCTTCTCCTATAGATACTCCGGGAAGCTTCGGGTGCCAAACATACTCTCGTCTGTCAACTATGTCGCCTCCCGTTCCCCTGATCAACTACCTTTTCAGTCTTTAACGACACCCGATGAGTTGAACGATTTCCTCGATTCAACCGATAAGGCTGTCATTCTCTTTGAATCTTGTGGATGGACTCCCACGCTGTTGGCCATGAGCGACGACACCCCTGATAACGGTTTTGGTAATATATGCCCTTTCCACTTTTATTAACCTTTTGATAGTTTGCGTTTATAAAGAATGCAGATGGTTCTTTCTCCATGTAATGAATACGTTTTTTCTAGAACGAGCGGGTAATCTGTATCCACTTGCATGTCTTTTGACAAGAATTGGATACACAGTTTATTTGTTAAGGGTTTGACATCACAAGTGGCAAACATAGAGTAGCTAAATTGCTAGACTTTTTTCCTCATTATGCTGGAGAGAAATAACCTACCAGGCGGTTGGTTGTCTTGGTGCAGATTTCGGTACAGAAAGCAATCGAACTCTTGCACCAGAGGAGGATGATAGGAAGGTGGGTGATCTTTCTTAATTCCAATTCTTATGACACTCTTCTGAAGTGCGTGGGAAGTATATTTTGGATTGTAATTCTTTCCCCTTTTTCTCTTGAGTAGGGCATGGGTAATGACAAGCTCGATTGTGGTGTTGATAGATTTAATGCAGCGCTTTGGCCTAGTCAGTTTACCTCTGTAAATGATAGTCTAATGAAGGAGGCAGAAAGTCCAGCATTCACTGTTGGAGGGTCCTGCTCTTTAGATGAGCTCCAGCAGTTTAAATTGTTCTTCCAAAAATTCATTCCAATGGTTAGAGGATTCTTCTTACCCCCTGAAAGGCTTAGGTTTGCCCTGGTTCGAGAAAGGTCACTTCTTCCTTTGCTAAATATTGAGGAACAAAGTTCATGGTTCACGGCCGTTTCCTGTGCTGCATGTCCCAGTAGTTCAAAGGTTCTCAAAGAAATTGATGATCTGAGAACTGTCCTACAAATCCAAGCCTCACTTGTTTTAGAGGCAAGTCATTTATCATGTGTTTTCTTTTCCTCATCTCTACCTTACTTTTGAACATTGAAAGTTTGCTTCCTGTATTTGCATTATCAGATTTACAATAGTATTTGGACTGTGTGTAGATATATCTTCAGCCGTGATAGCTGTCATTTTGAAACTATGAAAATCTAGGATTAAGCTAGTCAGCATTTTTCTGTAATTTGCCTACTCAAGGACCCTCTTAAAATAAGAAGAGTTTCCAGTTGAAGGGCTTTTTGGAACACTATTCTGGCATCACATTAGAGTCTTACTGACATAATGGGTAATCTAGCTGGGTAGCAACACAAGGCTAATCTAGCCGGGTAGCAATACCTCAGGAATTTGTTTATATCTCTGAATGTTTTTTTTTTTTTCACTCGATTTTCTTCTCTTGGAAAAGAAGTATCCCATTTGAACCTCTCCTTTTGTTGAGTAGAATGGAAGGAAGCAAGCATTAAAATGTTGTATTTTCCTCTTATTTGAAATTGCAGTACTACCCTCATTACCCTGGCAGTATAATAAATTACTTGTTTGTTGTTCTTCCTCTAATGCAAGAGTATATTTCTTGTCAGCTAATTGCTAATATTTGTATGTTTTAGGGAACACATGCTCTTAATGTACAGCTGTACCTCTTTGAACATCGTTCTTCTCATAAATGTGGTTTTCCAAAGTCCCACATGAAAGTTGTTTTGGCTTTGGGTAAAGAGGTGGACATAAGAAGGCATATGTGCGCTCATTTTACATTTTTCCCTATACAATTTAAAATGTTCTATCACCACCTGGCCATTTGCTGGTGCTTTATGGTTCTTGTTTTATTCTTGCCTTGGACAACACTGGGCCTTTCCTTTACCAACTCATGAATCTCAATTTTGACAAGCATACCACTTTTAGGGAATGCTACTAATCTTTTGTACTTCAAATGTCTTAGTGCTCGTAAATATTCTCGCTGTATTATGCAGTTGGATGATGATCTTCATGGAACTGAGGCAACTTTATCTGCGAAAAGGCCAACATTACTTCTTTTTGTTGATAGATCGTCTAACTCGACGCAAATTAAGAAAGAAAGTCAGATGGCTCTCAAAGCTTTCAGAGAGTTAGCAAAACACTATGAAATGGAAAATCAGATCCATGGGCAAGCCAATTGGCCTGGAAAGACTTTAACTGAAGCTAAGCGAGCATTAAGCAGTGCCCTCAAACAGTCGAAACTCCAGCCTTTTCCAGCTTCAAAAAAGTTAATTTTCAAGGATAAGATGTCTATAATGATTATGAATGAGGGACAACAAATTACTCTTGAGAATTTGGTACCTGATCTGCAAGGAAGTTCTGTGCATGAGATCTTAAGTTATGCGTTTAAGAGAAAGAAGGAAATTAAATTAAGTTCACTGGCGAAGGATGCAGGATTTCAACTTTTATCTAAAGATTTTGATGTTGAAGTCATGGAGTCTTTACCACAAGGTAGTGAGGTTGTGTCCAATCAAGTTCTAGGAGAACCATCAGTAGAGGGCGATCTTTTAAATGCTGCTTATTTAGATGAGAAGCAAGTCACAGCTGTTAGTTTCAGTGGGCAGAACGAGGAGAGACCAAATCCTTCTGATAGTGAGCATATTTCGCTAAAAGGTAACACAGATTATTTAGAGAAAAGCAGCGAACCATACTTAGAATCTGAGCTTCACCGTCATACTATGAGCATATCAACTGATAGCGTTCAAGATTGGAATACGGAGAAAAGACCCTCAGAAATAGATGAAAATGAACAGCAGAATATATTTAGGGGTTCTTTTTTCTTTTTTGATGGTCAGTACAGATTGCTTGAAGCTCTAACTGGAGGTCCAAAGATGCCATCAGTTGTCATAGTTGACCCCATTTCTGAGCAGCATTATGTCTCAGACGAACAGTCTGTTTTTAACTCTTCCTCGCTCTCTGCCTTTGTTAATTTTTTCCTCGCTGGAAAGCTAACTCCACATCAACAGTCAGCTCCTGCTGTTCGTGATATGAAAACTGTTCCAAGACCACCATTTGTTAATCTGGATTTTCATGAGATGGATTCTATTCCTCAAGTTACTACCCGTACTTTTGCTGAGCTGGTTCTGGGTAATATATCCGATTCCAAGAACTCTGGAGGCTCTTGGAATAGGAATGTACTGGTTCTCTTTAGCAACAGTTGGTGTGGATTTTGCCAGAGGATGGAATTAGTTGTTCGTGAAGTGTATCGAGCTGTTAAGAGCTATGCAAACAGGAAGATGCATAGCTCATGGAAGGAGAAATGGACATCAACAGGTGGTAAGAAGTTCATTGCTTTATTCTTTGCTATAATTTTCCACCGTTTAACCTCAGAAACCTTGTTCCGAAATTTGTTATTCGTTTTTTAATACATATATTTATTGGCTATGAATTCTTCTTCTCATTGTAGAATGTAGGAGTCCTAAGAGATTATGTCTTTTTCTATAAAATACTATATCATAGGATTGCATTATATTTATGTGTAGTTTTGTCCTCAAGCCTATTAACATCTTTTCTTAAAAAGGGGATGTGGTACCTTCAAGAGTTTATTAGCCATCATATGAAGCCGTGGTCGCATGAAAATCAGGTCAAAAGAAAAAAGAAGATGAAAGGAAATCTGTGGGTTAAGATAAGATAATGCCTAGAAGAATGATACTTTTCAAAGTAACGTGATAGTTCAAGGACTGTCCTTTCTTGTTGAATTTGCTACAAGCTGCAGGTTGGGATTGTTGGAGTTGAACGTGGAAGGAATGTACTTTAGGCAATAAGCCTGTGCCTTGAGGTCTATAATCGTTTTATTTTTCCTAGTTAGATGGATTGTTGAGTTTTTTGTTAAATATAATGCTTTTCTCTTTTAGGGATAAAAATGTGAGAAATCAGTTTTTTTGGCACCACGCCAAGGATAACGTGCAATAATGGAAGTTGTGGAACACAAGGAGGCCTCGGCCTCCTTGAGAGTTGTGCTAAACAAAGCTGTATATCACTTTTAGAATATTGGTCTTCCCATTATCATCTGGTTCATAGATTGTAATGATGTTGATTTACTTGAGAAATACCTCAAACTGCATGTCCGCTTTCCTATACTGTCTGACTCTTCGTCTCTTTGTTAGCACTTCCTACTAATCTTTTATGCTAAAACACCCATTCACATATGTTCTTTCATAGAAATCGCTCACGACCTTGTAATTCTATATTTGTCTCTGTGTGTGTGTGTGAGAGTTAATGTTTGTATATAATTCTTTTTCGGGTAAAATGCATCAAACCCCCTAACCTATACCTCTTTTTACAAGTTGCCACCTAACCTTTATTTTTTTGCAATTAACCCCCCAACCTATTGAAAAATGTGCGAACTACCCCCTGAAGCCAAATCCAACGGACAGAAATGTAGAAACATGGTCAAATTCAACGGTTGGATTTAGGTTCAGGGGGCAGTTCGCACATTTTTCAATAGGTTGGGGGGTTAGTTGTAAAAAATAATAGGTTAGGTGGCAACTTGTAAAACAGGGTATAGATTGGGGGGTTTAATGGGATTTACCCTTCTTTTTCAGTTACTGAGAAATCTGCAATTTTAGTTTACTTTATTTCTAATCATTAAGTTTTCGATACAAGTGTGATTGGCTTTTGTGCATAACACATATTTGTTTACTTGAAACTCTTATCTTCATGAGAGCAAAGCAAACGCATTTAAAAATCATTATACTCCAAAGATTAAATACTCCCCATACCCTTCTTATTTATGTAGTATGTCTCAGAAACAGAAGGTAAAAAATATGTGCAATTTTTGCCCGCGTCAAACTTCCATTCTTGATTCGTCCCTCAGTAAGTGGCTTGCATAAATGCTGGTCATTGAGGACAGCTTGGCCGACATTCTTATTCTCATATACGTTATATTCCATCTAACACATGTAACCTAGTAGTAAATCTCTGTCTCTGATCAACAAAGTTATCCTTCTATTGCAATTGTGCCTTCAATTGTTAACTAAGTTACATCATTATACAAGTGATTACTTGAAGTTTGTTATTCTTCATATCTTCCATGTTATTATATGCAGTGAAAAATATATTATACTCATTCTGATCATTGTCTTAGATATGTGGCAGAGTATGTTGAAGATGTCTCTTTGAAGCTTCCCCTTATTTATATGATGGATTGCACACAAAACGACTGCAGATTGATCATAAAATCCGTACAGCAGGTCTAAGCTTCAGAAACACAAACTTATGTTTTGTTTGCATAACTAATTTGTTCTGCTGATATAGTTTCCCATGAACTTGATAGTTCGGAAACAGAGGACTTACTGACTTTTTTATTTCTGGTGCTCCTTCCTTCATTTTATGCCTGATTTTCTAAATGTTAAAATCTGTCTTTTGCTCATCTTGTTTCACCCAAATTGTTTCTTTCTTTGGTTGCTAGGAAAATATGGTGGAAAGTATTAATTTTGTTTAAGTGACAGAAAAGTGTAGAAAAATAAGAGAAGAATAGTATTTCATCACATTGATTTACAGCAGCAGAAGAACATATATATACAAGAGAAATATTAATTTCTATCTAACTCACCATACCTCTTAACTAACTCAGCATACCTCTTCATTTAACAGCCATTACCTTATCATCTTAATATCTGCAGCTACCTATTTAATGCTTGACACAGTGATAATTACATTTCTACACTTCTCCTCAAGCTGGGATGTACATGTTGTACATTCCCAGCCTGGAACGCAAATTCTCAAACATATTCCTTTGATGTGCCTTGGTTAGGATATCAGCTAGCTGTTGGCGAGTTGGAATATATTGCAGGACAACATCTTTGTTTCAATCTTCTCACTGATGACGTGTCGATCAACTTCAATATGCTTTGTCCTGTCGTGATGAACAGGATTCCTTCCTATGCTAATAATAGCTTGGTTGTCACACATTAGAGTGATAGGTATAGAAATCATGACTTGTAGTTCATACAGCAGTCTTCGTAACCATATTCCTTTACACATCCCGTGAGCCATGGAATGAAATTCAGCTTCAGTACTACTTCTTGCTACAACAGATTGCTTTTTGCTCCTCCAAGTGACCAAATTTCCCCACACAAATGTGCAATACCCTGATGTTGACCTCCAATCATTTAGTGATCCTGCCCAGTCAGCATCAGTGACCACCTTGATACCTCTATCCTTATGTCTCTGAAACAAGAATCCCTTTCCATGAGTGCCTTTTAGGTACCTGAGTACACGAAGTGCAGCCTCCATGTGTTCCTCAGTCGGATAGTTCATAAACTGACTGATAACACTTACGCAAATCCAATATCTGGCCTCGTGTGAGATTGGTATATGAGCTTGCGTACTTATCTCTGATATTCTCTTTTTGGATCCAATTTTGTTGTATGGATCCATGGGAGTATCAGTAGGCTTACAACCTATCATTCCCGTTTCTTTAAGAAGATCAAGTACATATTCTCTTTTAAGCTTGTCTTGTTTTCCGTTTAGTCTTGCTCGAGGCCGTTTGCTGATTGCATGCAATTTCCTTGATCAGCACTCTTTAACATTTCTGAGGTGGATCCTCATTATTGACTAGTTCTTAATTTTGCAGAGGGAACTTTATCCACTTCTGCTGTTATTTCCTGCGGAGATGAAGAACAACACTTTGGTGTATGAAGGGGATATTGCTGTATCTGATATCATCAAGTTTCTGGATGCTCATGGAAGCAATGTGCTGGATCTCATCGTGGATAGAAGTAAGCTTTTTAGATAATGATACTTTAGCTCTGATGTTCTATGCTACTTTCAGCTTCATCTATGTTGAACACGGTGTGATGAGTTCTCCTTTTCTCTTATTAATGAAATACCAGTGGCTTAATGATGGAAATCGAAAATTATATTTTAGAATTATACTTTAGTTAGAGTTTATTTATATTTGGATGTTATTAGGTTAAGATTCTATTTTATCTTATTACTTTATTTAAGAGTTCTAGTATGGTAGGCTTCTTTTGTATAGCCTATAAATAGAGGGCTAAGTCTTGTTGTTAAATAAGTTTTGATGAGTTGATGATTATTAAGGCTAATTGCAATTTCTCTCCTAGTTTCTATTTCTTTCCTAGTTTCTATTTCTCTTCTCCCTTTCTTCTAATTCTTGTCTAAGTTCTCCTATTTCTTTCTCTAATTCTTCTAAATTCTGGTTTCTTCTGCTCTAATTCTCCAATCTCCTTCTTCTAATTTCTCGATCTCTATCACGTAACCTGGTATGCATGATTTTTGTCTCATATGATTTTTTTACTGAAGTGTATGAATTAGATTCTTCACTTATCCTGCATCACTTGCTGCTTCTGTGGCTTCATGCAAGAATGTTAACTAACTCTTGGACTCTCTCTGTATGTTTTGTTAGCTTACCTGTCATCATGACCAAAAACTTATATTAGCTGATTTTACCATGATGGGAAAGATTCAGTGCCTTGTGGTATCTTGATCTAAAGGCCCATTGATTTTGTCTAGAAACTAATGCTCAAGATTTATCAGCATGTTAAGTGATGGGTACATAACCTCCATTTTGTTGTGCACTTATTCAATTTGCTTAAAGCCTGGAAATGTTATATTTCTCACTGGTCTCCTTCGGTAGTCTTAGTTGAAACTCAAAGACAGTATTCAGTTATTGCAATTGATGAGCTTTTTTGGTTAGGTATTCTTGAGGACAGGAATTCAGTGAAGCAGGGTCCTCAAAGTAGGAACTTGCCCCATGAAGTTCTGTTGAAAGACAGATTGCAAGTTACTCGTCACCAGATCATTGCTCAATTCCCCACTGGCTTACATGAAAGGCCCGAGTTGTTTGTGGGGTGTTTCTTAAGTGCAACAGAAAAGCTTCTGGATGTTCATCCATTTGATGAATCCAAAATCCTTATTGTGAAAGTTGATCAAGGCGTTGGATTTCAAGGTCTGATTATTAATAAAAAGATCACCTGGGACTCTTTTGAAGAGCTTGAAGAGGGATATGAATTATTAAAGGAGGCGCCCCTGTCTTTTGGTGGTCCTGTTGTGAGGCGAGGAATGCCTCTTGTTGCTTTAACACACAAATCTTTTCAAGGTCAATCACATGAAGTCATACCAAACATTTATTTCATTGATCCAATGGCTGTACTCAGCCTACTTGAAGGAATCAGAGAGGGAAATGAATCTGTGTATGATTACTGGTTCTTTCTGGGATATTCCAGCTGGGGCTGGGACCAACTATTTCATGAGATAGCACAGGGAGCATGGAATGTAAGTCAAGGAAATATGGAGGAATTGGAGTGGCCATCACGATAATATTTTGAACCATCAGCTGACTTGTGATTGTGGTGTACGACTTAGGAGTTCCTTAAACAGGTAACTTAATAGAAACTGCCATTTTGTTGGTACTTTTCATCTGTTAGTATGTAGAACTGAATCATCACTAATTGTTATTTCTATAATTCAAAACTCGCAGTGAAATGGTACTAAGTATTTTTGTCTTTAACTGTCTTGTGACATTAACATTTTTAAGATTTCCATGAGCTCTCACATAAACATCAATATGTACTTGCAATTAGGTGTTAGCTTGTCGGCTGTAAACTTTGCATAAAAATTATATCTGAAAGATGCCTTATTACACCTATGAACTTTATTATGTTTCTCTTCTTTTGAAGTTTGCTACTATTGTAACATATCTTCATGTTTGCTTGGGCTGCTTCTGTAAGCTAAATATACATGATTGAGTATTTAATATAATATGGTGGTGTGTGATCTTTTTCATGATACATCCAAGTTAAAATTCTTTGATTCCATTACTTGGTCTGTTCAACTTGTGTGATTTCATCTACTGTATCTGCTATGTGGATAATTAGTATATCCACCCGTTATCAATTTGAGTTGGTTGGGTGTATCTTTGTTTTTTCACAAGATCCTGTTATTTTACGATTGATTGCTTCAACGAAAGGAGCTAGCTCTTTGGTCACCAGTAATGTACGAGTTTAGATGGTGGCTAGAATATTAGCCAGGGGCTTTCAAAGCCTACTGTCCTCCAAGTCATGAACAAGAATCAATGACATAACATGAGTTAAAGGGAGCTATTAATAGTGGCATGCACACACGCACACACAATTTGGGTTGAATACAGTAGGCTCATGCTGATAATTTTAAACAAATTTGAACCATGTTGTCCTGAAAAAAGTAATGTAGCATTTAATTGTTATAATGTATTGTGTACTTTTTGTGGAGCCGTGTTTCACTTTCTACCTCGGAACTTCTACAAATATTTACAATATAACTGGATAGTAGTGAATATGTTAGGTTTCCTTAAGCTCATACTTCTTCTTTAGCTCCAAGAGTTTATACCATCTCCTTTCAGTCGAAGCTGCATTCCTTGCACCTAAATCTGCATTCAACAACATCTGAGAATTAAGCATTCAACCACGTATGGAACTTTGTAATATGAGATAAATAGTTCCTGCATGTTCCCATGTGTGTATGTCTATACACACACACACACACACACACACACACACACACACACACATATATATATATATATATATATGTATCATGGTCCTTACGCTGCAACTTAGGTTCAGACTTCTCGCAAGATTCCGAGCAAGTCTCCTGCAAAAAGGAACAAGCATATATACTCAATTACAGAGAATATACACACATAAATATTGCAGCTTAATCGCAGAAAATTTGTAAATTCAAATTATGTTGTTAATATCATGGTAAATAGTCTGGCTGTGCTGCAGTACATTTACTGAGGTGGCCAGCCGAATGGTATCTTGTATTAGAGAATCGAGATCAGCTTCATATCCCGGTTTCACATAAATTACCTGCATGCATATGTATTTTTGGACAAATATTAATAAGTATGGTGGATTATACCATCTAACTTGAAATACCTATCTCTCCCTCTCTCTCTCTCTCTATATATATATATATATATATATATATATATATATGTTTGTATGTTATATAGATATATATGTATATGTGTGTGTGTGTGTGTGTGTGTGTGCGCGCTTTGGGACTTACTGAAGGGTCATCTCCACCAATGTCAGGGAGTTGATGAGACGAGTCTTTAGATTGTCTGGTTGATGGAAGAACCCAAACTTTGAATGTTGTATTAATCTGATGGAAAATCAAGTAGTATTAACCTCTAATGCCACCAGTCTTGAAATTAAAGACAAGTAACTACTACTTCACTGAAAGAGAATATCTTCTTTCAGTATCTTAAATTTATTTTGTTATAAAGAAGCATGCATTGTATTTGTATGTACCTCTCTTAAGTAGGGTGAGCAGCAATTGCAACATTTTCTTGTAAAGCATGTGCTGATCCTTCCTTCCACAGACATCCCAAGTCCAGCATGCTGACCCACTTTTAAAACATTTTGTTATTTCTTTTAAAAAACATATGAAGTTCACAGCAGCAGCAGCAGCTAAATCTAGTTCATTTTTTCCTACCAAATAAAATCATACTGAACAAGGATAAATAATTTAAAAAGAAAGGTGCATTTTTTACATAATTTTTTCCCTAATTAATAATCTTATTATACTGTGTTCTGTTTCTCATGGAATTGAACTGACTGTGTATTGAAAAGGTCACCTTCTGAATGCAAAGGCTGATGAGAACATCAGTATCTTTGTGAACATCTTCAGAGAGATCATTTAGCTGAAGCTGTTGAAGAGAAAATGCGTAGTCACTGTTCCATTTTCCATTCCATTTCCCTTCTGCTGTTGATATAGTGATTAAACGAGGTCTACCCTTCTTGCCTGCGACCTTTTTAATGAAGAAAATGCACAAGCAATTAATTCTAAATTTCTTAGTCCGCAGAGTAGAGGTACATATGTGCGCGAAAGAATAATCCTTTAGCTTAAAGCTACATCAACAAACAAGAATCGTTTCAATAGTATATATGTGTTTCTTCACATTTTAAATCATATAATTTTCGGCACGTATAGGTTACAGAGTGGAAAATGAAAAAAACTTATATATATGGATAACTCAAATACAAGGAAGAGATAAAAATGCATGACATGAAAAATTACCATTTGAATTTCATTTATCCTCCTCGTTGAAGCTCTGGGTATGCATAGGGTACTATGATGAGGCAAATTAAAGAGTTTGGAGGTAGATGGTATTCTGTCGATGATGTTTCTTGAATATCCTGGCGCAGCCATCTACTCACATACACTGCACATACAAACATGAGAGAGAGAGAGAGAGAGAGAGAGAGAGAGAGAGAGAGAGAGAGAGAGAGAGAGAGGTAACCTTATCCTTCAGCATTGGACCTTGGTGGTACACAAGTAAACAGCCAAATATTTACGCACGATAATTCGGTAAGGAACAAGCATCATTTTTTTGTAGGATTTTCGTTGCCATGTGAGATGGAAATTAATACATACCTAAAAAATAGGTAAAATAGCACTTAACCCTTCCCAGAAATGATTTTTGGCACTACATCTCATACAAATCAAAATTAAACACTTAAGCCCCTGAAATGTACAAAATTGAGCACTTTGTCCCCCTGTTAATTTTTACCCATTTCTCACACTCAAATACCGAAAACGTATCTAGCATCATAGCATGTACATCTTTCAAGGATATTATTGTCTAAACACCTTTTAAGGAAAAAATGCAACATTTTTTACTTTTAAAGGAAAAACTCTACATTAAAAGTACATTAACTTTCATCAAATATAAATATATATAATACTTATTATTATTTGAAAGTATATTGAGTTTTTTAGATAAAAATGCAGTTACATTTAGGCTTGAAACGAAATATCAAATTATCATGTATGTGACCAATTATGAACATTATCCCTTAGCAAAAGATAATAGTAGTCACCAAAATACTATCCACGTCTCCTAATTCTGAATCAGCAGATATATGTGGTATCATTTAATCGAGATTTCGTCACACATTTCTTGGTCGTCTTTTTCTGCTTAAGTTGCCCTACCACGAACAATCAGTTATATTCAAGCTTTTTCGCTATTAATCGTGGTCCCTATGCATCACTCAGAATATTGAAATGAACTCACTTTTTTTGTTATATACTAGAAACTGGGGTACGCAGAGCCCTTGTTACGATTGGAGAATCAATCATAGTTGGGAGAGTTGAGATTTGAGAGGAAATGAGAGAGAAATGAATTTGCCTTGGCATAAAATCTGTATTATTCCTCAACAATGCAAAAGTACAAGTATTTATACTGTTCACTCACACACACGCACAATTACAAATGCGACTTTACAAAACGTACTTAAAATAAAAGCGCGTAACTAATATCCAAAACGATGCCGTTTAGTTCCCGCGTAAGAAATCCCAGCTGCAACCCTAATTCATCATTTCTGCCTCACTTCACACACACTTGACACCTCACGCCCACACACACAACTCCATTGTCAAGGCCAGATCTTGACATTGCCCTGCCCTACACAAAGCTTGTCCTCAAGCGCAAAGATGAGGGTGATGCTGCTCCACCCACTCGAAGTCTTCCCATGTCGCCTCACTATCCGGCAGATCTCCCCAACATAGCAACCACTGCGATTTCGCCACATTTCCCCGTTTTACAATTCTTCTGGCAAGTACTTTTGTGGGTTTCAAAACTAACTTGCCGTCCTCGTCTAATGCAGGAAAGTCACCAACAACAGAGACATCGGAACCCACGCGCCGCTTCAGCACCGACACATGGAAAATGGGATGGACACGCGCCGACGCCGACAACTGCAACCGGTAAGCTACTGCTCCAACTTTAGCTAAAACAAGAAATGGGCCTGCAAATTTAGGGCTCAATTTCCAACTTTTATCCTTTCTGATAGTGATCTGACGATAGGGTTTCAATTTCACATAAACCCAATCCCCCACCTGAGATTGTCAATCAATTCGATTCTTGTCTGCATATCTACGCATTCTGTCTTGAGCATGTTGTAGTTGTAATTTGATATCTTGAATACACTGCTGCCTTGTATGTAATAACTGATCCACACCCACCACTGTAGAATTATGATAAGTATCCAACCCCAATTGAGAAGCCTTATACCCATACAAAATCTCAAAGGGTGTAAGGTTAGTGGCTGAGTGGTAGTTAGTATTATACCACCACTCAGCAAGAGGCAACCATTTGACCCAATGCTTTGGGTTACTGCCTCCCATACATCTAAGGTATGTCTCCAGACACTGATTCACTCTCTCTGCCTGGCCATCAGATTGAGGATGATATGCAATACTTAGATGTAACTCCTTCCAAAAAGCACCGATGAATATCTTGTCCCTGTCTGTAACTATACTCTGAGGAAGCCCATGTAGCTTGAATATAGTGTCTAGGAATATGGTAGCTAGGCTAGAAGCAGTAAAAGGATTGAGCCAAAGCAATGAAATGTGAGTATTTAGAGAACCTATCAACCACAACCCAAATAGTGTCTTTTCCTCCAGCTTTAGGTAGTTGATCTATAAAATCCATAGATATGTGTTTCCATGCCTGATCTGGTATTGGTAAGGGTTGTAATAACCCTGGATACTTGACAGTTTCATGTTTGTATTGTTGGCAAACATGACACTGTGACACCCAACCCTTAACCTCTTCTTTCATCCCTGGCCAAAGAAACACAGCTTGAATCCTATGATAGGTAGCAGTAATCCCTGAATGCCCTCCCACACTACTTCCATGCATTAGGGAGATTACTTGAGACCTTACCTCACCATTACTTCCCACATAAATCCTCCCCTTGTATCTCAACAACTGATCAGTATAGGTATACAAGGACATGTCCATAGGATTTAGCATGCAGTGAGCTATAGCTTCTTGTGTAGCTTGATCCCCCTCATAACTTTGGGACACTTCCTTTACCCATTCTGGCTGCAATACACTGATAGCAGTACAGCTACCCTCTTCACAATCTCTCCTGGACAAAGCATCTGCTGCTTTGTTCTCCTTGCCTTTCTTATACTCAATCTTATAAAAATATTCCATTAGCTTGGTCATATACTTTTGCTGTAAAGGGGTAGATATTTTCTTCTCTAGCAAATGCTTCAAACTTTGTTGATCTGTCTTGATCACAAACTCCCCATGTAGTAGGTAAGGCCTCCATTTCTCAATGGCCATCAAAATAGCCAAAAACTCCTTCGCATACATTGACAAGCCTAGATTTCTAGGTCCCAATGCCTTACTTAGATATGCAATAGGGTGGTCCTCCTGAGTCAAAACTGCTCCCAAGCCAGAGTAGCATGCATCAGTTTCTACTACAAATTGCTTGGTGAAGTTTGGCAATTGTAGAATAGGGGCAGTAGTCATTGCTGATTTAAGAGCTTCAAAGGCCACATTAGCTTGATCACTACACTTAAACTTGCCCTTCCTAGTTAGATCAGTCAATGGTTTAGCTATTGTACCAAAATGTCTCACAAATTTTCTGTAGTACCCTGTGAGACCCAAAAAGCCCCTCAAGGCTTTGACATTTTTTGGAATAGGCCAATCCACCATCCCTTTAATTTTATTAGGATCAGCCTGAACCTTGCCCCCCCTATGATTTGTCCTAGGTACTCCACAGAACTTTGTCCGAACAGAGTTGCTCCCCTCAGTTTGTCAAACACCATCCTCAAATGTACCAAATGTTCCTCCATACTCTTACTGTACACCAGGATATCATCAAAGAAAATCACAACCATTTTGCTCAAATACTCCTTAAAAATTTTATTCATCAATGCTTGAAAAGTTGCAGGGGCATTAGTGAGGCCAAATGGCATCACTTTGAATTCATACAACCCTGAAACTGTAACAAATGCAGTTTTCAGAATATCACCAACCCTCATCCTGATCTGATGATACCCAACCCTTAGGTCTATTTTAGAGAACACAGTGGCATGAGCTAACTCATCCATTAGATCCTCAATGTGTGGAATAGGGAAACTGTTTTTGACTGTGAGTGCATTCAACCTTCTGTAATCCACACAGAATCTCCAAGTATCATCCTTCTTCTTGACTAACAAGACAGGGGATAAGAAAGGACTATCACTTGGTTGAATGAGGCCACTTTGCAACATTTCCTTCACCAACTTTTCTATCTCTGCCCTTTGCAAATAAGGGTATCTGTAGGGATGAGCTTTAAAGGGTTGAGTCCCAGGCAACAATGTAATTCCATGATCCAACTCCCTGTGAGAGGGCAGTTGTTTTGAAGCCCTGAAAAGTTGGTGAATCAATCGTAGTTGGGAGAGTTGAGATTTGAGAGGAAATGAGAGAGAAATGAATTTGCCTTGGCATAAAATCTGTATTATTCCTCAACAATGCAAAAATACAAGTATTTATACTGTTCACTCACACACGCGCACAATTACAAATGCGACTTTACAAAACGTACTTAAAATAAAAGCGCGTAACTAATATCCAAAACGATGCCGTTTAGCTCCCGCGTAACAAATCCCAGCTGCAACCCTAGTTCATTATTTCTGCCTCACTTCACACACACTAGACACCTCACGCCCACACACACAACTCCATTGTCAAGGTCAGATCTTGACAGCCCCGCGCACATTAATTCTTTTATATTGTAAAGTACAATATTTTCATATTCAAGTCTCACGAAAAAATAAAATTTGGAAGAAAAAAAAAAGTCAAGAAAAAAGATTAGCCTAGATGGAAAGAGTTTGAATTAATGATTCAACATAATTAGAGTAAAATGGAAAGAAAAGTAATTTCCATTGAAAGAATATGAATTATAGGGAAACTCAATCATCCTTCTTATTAAATGGTATAATTAATTTCATCTAACTTAAATTGTAGGGTGAAATTGGGAAATTAATAATAAGATGTTATAGTGGAACACAAATTATAAGGTTAAACTTGAAAATCAAAAGTTTCGTGTCACAAATACCTCTTCCTTTATATATTAGTATAGATTTCACTAGGACCCAAGTCCCTATTGTCTATACATTCGAGCTCCTTCACGACATTTGGACGGTTAAAACGGTATTTGTTTACCGTGACATGGATCTTTTGCAAGAAAGAGCTAAACTACATGATGTTTCTTTTTTTTTTATGGAGGAAATGCAAAAAATGTCCAATAAGTTTCGCGATTTGGCACTTTTGCCCAATATCTTTTCGGGCCGAACTTTTGCCCTGTAGGTTTCGATAATTGCCGCAAAAAATGCCCAATCGGGCTCTGCACGGGCTTTTTGCCTACGTGGACACCCAACGGCTAAATCGCCATTCCACCTGTAAAATCGCGTGCCACGTGTTTTTGTCTCCTGTAAAACACGATTTTTACCACACTTATACATTTTATAACACCCGAAATTCCCAAAAATCAGAATCAAAATCCCCAAACCCAAAACTCTAAATCCCCAAATTCGTCCAAATTCTCAATCAATTCAGCGCAAAATGTCGGAATCGTCAACCTCGGCATCGGATTTATTCTGCAAATGTAGGAGACGCGCTATTGTTAGGACATCATACACGGATCTTAACACAGGAAGAAGATTTCATGGGTGTCAAAAAGGGAGTGTTGGCTGCAATTTCTTTGTGTGGAAAGATCCCCCTGTTTGTCCTTTTGCTAGGGTGATTTTGCCTAATTTGCGCAGGAAGCTTGAAGCAATTGAGTCAAAGAAACAAAATCTAGAAATGATGCTGATCGAGATGGAAACGAAGAAAAGTGAGCTGGAGATGAAGAACACGAAGTTGAAAATGGAGAACAAGATGTTGAATGAGAAGAACAAGAAATTAGGCGTATGGGTTACAATTTCTTGGTTCTTTTTCTGTTTGTATGGGTGTTACATTTTGTAGAACTGGTTTTAGCTTATTAGTATAGGTTTGTAATGAATCTTGGTTATGAGTTTAGCTCAATTTGTTTGTTAACATTGTAATGTATGGTGTATGGATTTCAGAAGTTTTTATGAATTGTTAGTGTAACATTGTTTGTTAACATTGTAACATTGTATCTTGTTTTTACAACTCACAAAATGCACAACAAAACCTGCAAATGCATAATTGCAACACATATAACCTGCAAATGTCTTAACAACAAAACCTGCAAATGCAATCTGCAACACATATAACAACACTCAAAATTGACAACAAAACCTGCAAATGCAATCTGCAACACATATAATCTGCAACAAAACCAACAATACATACAAACCCTTTAAAACAAAACATGAAAAACATCAACACCAAAATTGACATCAAACTCAATAACCATAATTATCATCAAAACAATTGTAATGAAAGTTACATCAAGTCTTCTTTTCTGCAGTCACCCAATGTTCAATGGCATCTTTACACAACTACTACACCCAATGACCATAATTGAACATATTCTGTAATCACCCAAAGTGATGTAACCAAAACAGTGCATACATCAACACCAAAAACTAGATAAATAGTTCAAAACAGGGGAAAAACATTACAACCAAACAACACAGCAGCTTCTCACATGCCCTTGTCCTTATCCTTTCTAGGCTTCTTCCCTTTTTTTGCTGCATTCATGTCACTCATGGCACTAGCCAGATTAGACATCTTCACATACTTCTTCCCACCTCTCATATATGTTGGGTTATTGATTTGAACTTGAATTGTAACTGGACTGGTACTTGTTTGGCTTACTTGTGTACCTAGGGACACCCTTTGGCTCATTCTAGGCTGTGAACCCAAGCTTTGCATCAATTGATCATTGATTGAAGTTCCAGGTGTATTGGCTGGTGTGTTCAACATCTCATTCATCCACCCTTGCCCCTGGCTTTCACCATTTACTCCAGCAGCTTCACTTGTTCCTTCTTCAACTGTCTGATCTTGCCCTTGTGTTTCAGCCCCCTCAATTAAATCCTGTCCACTTCTACTACCCCTGGCTCTCTTCTTCACTTGCTGTTTGGTTGAACTCTGAGGTGTAGGCTCAACCAATGCATCCTGTGTTGCATTAGGAACCTGAAATCCAATACCTTAGTAAATTTAGCAACCATAATTACAACAATATATTTTTAGTCTGATAGAACATTGTTCATACCTCAAGGACCTCATTTTGCACCATTGTCTGTCCACTGGCCTCTGTGCTAGCAACATTTCTGGTACCCATAGCTTGTGACTAAATCAAATAAACATTTAGTATGTATTTAAAGAAATGTGATGAAATATATCACTACTTGAAAACTCATTGTATGTTACCTGTTTGTTAGAGGACTTTTGCTTCCTCTTTTTAGAACCTCTCCTAGATGATTCTCCAGCTTCATTTAGTATGTATGCATCAAACTCCCTGTCATCTACACTCCCTTCAACTGATAATTTGTAGCTTTCTTCATCTGAGCTACTATTCCCCTCTGATACACCTTCCTCATTTATAACAACTGATTCCCACACTGAACCAAACACCCCTGCATCCCCTTCTTCCTCATTTTCTACAGCACCCCTAAGTTCTTCATTTTCTATACCATCCCTAACTTCTTCAGTTTCCACATCGCCCCCTTCTTCTTGAATCTCTATACCACCCCTCTCTTCTTCAGTTTCTATACCACCCCTCCCTTCCTCATATACCAAATCAGCTAATCTTCAAGACCAATTTCATCATCTACTGCATAATCTAAGTAACCATCTTCAACTTCATCATCACTAGCCCTATTCTCTGATTCAACCAGATCTACATCACCCTCTAAAACCTCTACACTTTCAGTATCCTCCCCCTCAACTCCCTCAGTTTTCTCACTTACCTCTATTATCACTAGAATCCCCATCACTTTCCTCATTAACCTCTACACACTCTTCATTTTCCTCATTGTCAGAAGAGAAAGTCTCACTAGGTTCATTAACAAAGTTATCCACATACAAAACCAATTCCCTATTTTTAAGACCTCTAATACAGTGGGTTCTAAAATCACTATCATCCACAACAAGTACAAACCCATCCTCAACTTTAACATAATATCGTTTAATACCCCTTATATTAAGTGGAAGACATAATTCACGCAATATTTCATGAGTCATGCTCTCTGCATTGATCTGGTCATACTTACTTTTGGTCCCCCCATTGTAGGTGTGAACCGGCAGGTGTTGCCACTCCCCATGGTAGTGCAACGTGACTGGGATGTACATGGTCCCTGGGTCTGTGACAAAAAGCAACAAAAAATTATTAAAAAATAGGAAAAAAAACAAAAACTGCAGTCGAACTTTGAATAAAGAATTGAAAAGGGAGGACCATTAACACTACACCCCATATATTCCACTACAAACACACTTTGAATCGAATAAACAACGAATTTCAACAACCCACCCACGAATTTAAGCAAAATAACATTTAATCTAAACCCAAAACTTACGGTATTTAGGGTTTGGTAGGTCCGCGTCTGCTCCTGTGCGTAGAACCTTCCTCGAGTTCGGCATACTTACGTAATACACGCTAATTGATGATAATCTTCGAGAAATTTTGGGGCAGATTGATGAATTTATCTCCTAGGGTTTTTTCGCGATAGGTAATTAGGGATTTAGGGCTTTTGATTTGAAACGTGTAATGAGCATCTGAAATTTTTTATAAAATGTATAAGTGTGGTAAAAAACGTGTTTTACAGGTGGCAAATACACGTGGAGCGCGATTTTACAAGTGTAATGGCGATTTAGCTGTTGGGTGTCCACGTAGGCAAAAAGCCCGTGCAGAGCCCGATTGGGCATTTTCTGCGGCGATTATCAAAACCTACAGGGCAAAAGTTCGGCCAGAAAAGATATTGGGCATGATGTAGGGTATTTTCGTCTGGATACGTGTCCACTCTCCAACACTCCACGTCAGGCTGCTTCAGTTCCTGCTGGATGCTCAAGCAGCTTTTGAGTTCGGAACCTGCACTCAACACCAAACGTGAACTAAGCCGGTGCCTTCTCCGGCGAAGGCACTTCGACGCTCAAGTCAGACGGATCGGGATATGAGATCTTGTTGAGCAAGGCAACAAGTCGAATGAACTGGATAAAATAGGTCGAATGTACTGAGAGCTATAAGTCGAATAAGCAGAAAGCAATAAGTCGAATGTGAATGGCCAAACAAGTCGAATGAACTGTGTCAACCAAGTCGAATAACACAGAACAAAACAACTCAAATGCAAACCAAAATAGGTCGAACTCGAGCTATTGACGAACAACTCGAATGAGCTTGAGGAATAGGTCGAGGTCGACTTATATAACTCGAACTTAGAGCTTGGAATAATGTAAAACGTACCTTAGAATGAGGAATGGGATCCCTTTATATAGGCATAAGAATCCTTATTCAGCTAGAAGTGCACTCCAAGTTGGACTATGAGGTGAATAAGTCAAACTAGGATTCCTAGAAAATAGCTCGAATGAACTCTTCTGAATAACTCGAATGACCTGCTAGGAAATAACTCGAATGAACTAAAAACAGCTCAAACTGGGTCTGGAACAACTCGAATTGGGCTTGTGCAATTCGAATTGGGCCCCAAATAACTCGAAATTGGGCATGCATGGGCCTAATTTTGAGTTTTGCCTTAAATTGTAATTTTGCATTAAAAAATAATGGTGTTGTCGTGGCATATGATACCGAATATTACGACATGACGATACCGAGATTTGAAACATCATGGAGTCCCCCAGTTTGGAAGAGTCATGTGCGAAAACATTGGTCATTCAAACTAAAAATAGCGCAAGAATCCCGGTAATCGTGCAACGAGTCGGGCCCTTGAATTTTCAAAGCCCAAATTTTAGAAAAAACTTAGAAAAAATTTCTCCTAAAAAAATAAGTCGAATGAACTATAGCTCGAATCAAGGGTATATCGGTAATTTTGCCGCTGATCGCCTCTATAAATACCCACCGTACCGAGTTATTGCATCGTCAGATTTTCGCAAATAACTCGAGCTCTCGAAAATAACTCGAACAACAATAGCTCGAATACACTGAGAAGGTGCAAATAACTCGAATATACCATAAAATAACTCGATTCTGCAAAGGTATTGCTCGAAATAGCCATATAACTCGAATACTTAGCCCGATAACTTGAAATTGCATGAATCACTCCATAGAAATTTTGACAAGTGAAATAACTCGAACTAACAGCTAACACCTCGATAAGTCGAACTATGCTCGTCAAGATTTACTTTCGACTTATGTGCTATATGCCGGAAGTGTTTGTAATCGAGCTGTAATACTTGGGATCAACAAATAACTCGATAAGTCGAACCACCCTCTACGAGGTTTATTTTCGACTTATTGGCATAAGTCGAATGTGTTGGTTTCGAGCTATAATACTTACAAAATTTTTCTGAAAATTTTCAAACTTTCACGAGCTCATTCTTGCAACGGACTTTCATGGAGACTCCTCACGACGGCTCGTTCAAATCAGCATCGCTCTCACCGCGAACCACCTTCATACTCCGAACGCCATCCACAATCCACACGTGCCACTGCCGATCGTGAGCGCTTCCCAACTCATAGGACCAGTCCTCCACGTTTGGCCCGACCTTCCCGTCCAGCTAGAATCCCAGTTCCGGGTGCCCCCAGAATATTTGTACCAGCGGAAAGGTCCTATGAGAGGCGTGATCCTGAATTCGAAAGAGTCATTGATTTAAACCCTAGAACCGGTAATCACTAACTTCTTCCTATTTAGTATTATAATGGCTTCTGAATCAGACATGGAAACCACTAGCTCTTTAGGTGTTCCTGATGGTGTTGAGTCGTCGGGTTCTGGGTCTGGGTCATCCTCGGGTAGTGGGGATTCAGATAGTGACGTCTCATCATCTAGCGCCCAAGGTTCTGATAAAGAAGTGAATATTTTGGATCATTCTGACGATGAATTTTTAACTAACATTGCTGAACCAACCGCCATAGAAGATTCATCAAAACGTTCCCGTACCCATAGAAGTGAACGATAGTATAGTAGATGAAACCATGCAGGATTAGTTGAAGAGGGTATAAACCTTGACGCTCCCTCTCCTATGAACAACCTTTTAAACTTTGTAGGTATTCGTCCCATGAACACCCATGGAGCCTCATACTATAGGTCTATGTATGATGTCCTGACCCATATGAGATTATCTTTCCTGGCCCTGAAGATCGATTAGACACTCCTCCTCCTGGCTGTTTGACCATCTTTCATAATTTTCTATCATGTGGTCTTAGATTTCCACTTCACGATGTAGTTCGTCAGATTCTGCTGCGTTTGCCTTCTTGTCCATCCCATTTCACTCCCAATACCTACTGTATCATCCATGCCTTTATTATTTTGATGAGGGTATATAAGTTACCTTGCACTACTGATTCTTTCTTCCAAATGTTCCTTAGCAAATTTAGAACAACCAGTGAGGATGCGGGTTTTTATTTTTGACTGCTAGGAAGAACAATAGTTTCCTAACCGGTCTCCATCTAGCTTTGGGAAAGAGTGGAAGAATCAGTGGTTCTACATAAAAGAGTCCACGCCTGGAGAATTCAACTTCAGGCGAGATTGGACTGATGGAGATCAATCCCCCCAGTGTCCTCCTGCCTCTTTATCTTCTGATGACATACTCATGTTGAGAAGTCATAAGTTCGATGCATCGTCCCTGACAAAGAATACCATTCTACGCGCTGGGGGGGTACTCCGTCGTTCCATATAAGGGAACAGTTGATTTTGGTATATTTGTCTTTTATTCCTGCTTGTCTCCTTTACCAAGTCACTCTTATACTTCAAATGTTATACTAACCTTTGTTGTTTGCTTCTTGCAGAAAAGATGGTTATCAGCAAATCAAAGCGTAAGCTCGCTGCTATGCAGGAAGTATTTGATGATCTGGCATCCGGTAGTGCCGATGCCGAGACTAGGGTCCCAGAGCCAGCTCCTGCTGTTGTCCCTTCTTCTTCTGAAGCGACTGCCCCTGTTACTGTTACATCTCCTGCTGGCACCTCGTTGCCTAGTGCTCCTTCATCCGCGATTCCACCTCGGAGCTCTAGGAGTAAGACGACTGGCGGATCCTCTCAGTCGGCTCCTACGCCTTTGACTACTGCTAGCGGTCGGGAACGCAACCCTGCAGTGATTGAAGCTGTGCGTGATAGCAATCTTGCTGGTCCGGATCCAAACGCACGCAAATGCCCTGCACCTTCAGATGACCGCCGCCGCGAGAAGCGCCCTGCTCATGACGATTCTAACAGATATACTTCTGACGATTTGGACATCAATGTCGAGGAGGTACCTCACGCTTCCATGAATGTTGGCTATTACAAGCTGACTGATACTGTTGCCATGCGTGCTTGCAAGGGCTTCCTTTCTTCCTTTGACAGGAAAAGGTATTTTGAAGAAGTTGGTCCTGAGGGCTTGTGCAGCCGCACTGCTCTAGATTTCTCCACTGTTAGTGCTAATCGCGTTTTACTTTAAATAACTTCTTTTAGTCTTCGAAATACTTGTCTTGACCCTTTTCCTCCTTTAATTTTCAGGCGATGATGAATATGCAGACTATGGTGGAGAATTTTGACATCTTTAATGATGCCCGAGCCGAGTACAACTCTCGATTGGACCATTACAAGTCTACCGCATCACAGGCTCAGATTTTGGAAGAGAAAGCCAAGAAGAAAACTCGTGAGGTGGAAGCCACCATGAAATGCGTTGTGGAGGAGCTCCGGGTGGCACAGGCAGAATTGAAGAAGTCCAAAGAGGCTCATGCTGCAAGTGAAGCCAAGTTGAAGGCGTTATCCAAGGACTTTGACAAGCTTCAGCGGGCCAAGGACGACTTAGGAATGAAGGAAATCCGCACCAAGGGGGAGCTCACTGCTTTAGCTGCTCGTTTGAAGGTTGTGGAGGACGAGCGTGACGCGGCGCTAGCTCAAGCGGCTACCTCTGAGCAGATTGGCTATGATCGGGCTAAGGCTGAGGTTCTCTTTCACCTCTTTCCTCTTATCATGATTTTAGTACGTAATTGTCTCATTTAGACTTTCTTGTTCTTGTCGTGTTGCAGGTTTTGTCAGCAGATGATAAAGTTGCAGCAGTTGCTGAATTCTTTTGCTCTTCCGCTTGGGATACCATCTGTACTGTGCGCGGAGGTTTTGATTTATCTAAGGGATATGATTATGCCTTAGATGATGTGGAGCACAAAGGTGGCTTTGCTCCCGGTCGCAAGAAGGAAGACTTTGATATCCTTGATCGACTTGCTGAAGGAGTACCTGACTCGGATGACGAGGATGTTTCAGAGACTGTGAGCGTTGGTCCTTCTGAGACTTTCCAGCGCGTACGACAGATGAGATCCGTCTGGCTCCGCGATCACCTACGAGCGCAGGCGAGGTCCAGAGCCAAGAAGGAAGCCGCTTCGCGTGCTGCTGCTGTTGCTTCTACTTCCAGAGTTCCTCCCGCCCAGGTTTCTTTGAGTGAGGTTCTCGAGGAGGGAGAGCTTCTGCCTCCCTCTTTACCTGTCGATATGCCCTTGGGGGTTCCTCTTGCTTCTGCTGACCTCGTGACTATCTCAGTTCCATCTCCTGACCCTGGAGCTGATCCCGGTGCTGTTGCTGTTCCTGAGCCTGCTCCTGCACCGGTTCGGGTGCGTCCTGAGGATGATACGTCCCCGTTAAATGAGTCAATGGATGATATTGCTCGACAGAGTCGAGGTGCATTGAAGTCGGTTGGCCTTCGTTTGAAGAAATAGTTGAGTAGTTGTGAAGCCAGCCTGTGCGCTGTGATTTTTGGGCCTGCGTGCCGCTATCTCTTTTCTGCACATTCTAACATTTTGTCATTGTGGTGTTGATATTTGTTTGGTATATTCCTGTTGACATTGTGCCATTGTTGCGCTTATCCTTTGCTTTAATAGATATTTGATTTTTAGAAATGTCTTTGTGTTACTTTATCCTCTGTGCCAAGTTTTGTCTTTCCTTGTTCGTCTTTCGAGTTTTGTAGCCATCCTTTTGGTGAAAAGATTGTGTCTTTGTTATGATTTTTATCATCTATCTTGTGAAGTGATCATCTTTTGAGGAGACTGCGAGACACAATGCTCGTCTTACTTTGATTCTGCGAGGCACAATGCTCGTCTTATGAATGGTCTGCGAGGCACAGTGCTCGACTTACGGACTGTCTGCGAGGCGTAATGCTCGACTTACGGACGGACTGCGAGGCACAATGCTCGTCTTACGAATAGGTTGCGAGGCACAATGCTCGTCTTACGGATAGGCGGTGAGGCACCATGCTCGGCCTACTGAACGTCTGCAAGGCACAATGCTCATCTTACAAATTGTCTGCGAGGCACAATGCTCGACTTACGGACTGTCTTCGAGGCATAATGTTCGGCTTACGGACGGATTGCGAGGCGCAATGCTTGACTTACGAATAGGTTGCGAGGCACAATCCTCATCTTACGGATAGGCTGTGAGGCACCATGCTCGGCCTACTGAACGTCTGCGAGGCACAATGCTCGTTTTATGAATGGTCTGCGAGGCACAATGCTCGACTTACGGATTGTCTGCGAGGCATAATGCTCGGCTTACGGACGGATTGCAAGGCGCAATGCTTGACTTACGAATAGGTTGCGAGGCACAATGCTCGTCTTACGGATAGGCGGTGAGGCACCATGCTCGGCCTACTGAACGTCTGCGAGGCACAATGCTCGTCTTACGAAGTCAGTCCATTGATACTTATGTTGATAAGAATGTTAATATGACGTAGGCAAACAACCAAAGTTAAATAAAATATGAAATTTTATAAGTTTTGGGACTGAGCTCGATTAACTTCCGAGTTGTCTACGTATCCCGCCATGTATAGGTGGCTAGGAATCAAGTCCCCGTAGTTCACTGCTAAGTATTACAATCGGAGCTCTTGCGTCGAGACTCGTAATTCATAAAAGAATAAGTAAATAAAGCATTGAAACTACGGTCCTAACTTGCCACACAACTTGTTGTTCTGCTAGCTCTTCTAACTGTAAAACCTTCTCAAATTTTTGACGTTCCAAGGGCATGACAATGTCCTTCCTCCCAATTCTTGTAAGTAATAGTATCCTTTTGCGCTTGCTTTTTCCACTCTGTATGGTCCTTCCCAATTTGGCTTCAATTTCCCCACATGCTTGGTGGCTTCTACTTTCCTTAGGACCAAGTCCCCCACTTGAAAGTTTCTGAAACGAACTTTGTTGTCATATGCTTTTGCCATCATGGATTTGTAAGCTTGAGTGCGTTGGTAGGCTTCTTCCCTTGTTGCTCCTATTAGCTCGAGGTCCATTTGTCTAGCTCTTAGTGCTTGTTCCTCATTATATGTGACGATTCGATAAGTTGGCATTCCGATCTCCGCGGGTATTACTACTTCCGAACCATACGTTAACAAATACGGAGTTTTGCCCGTAGAAGTTCGTGGTGTCGTACGATATGCCCATAATATTCCTGGCAACTCGTCTGCCCAATTTCCTCCTTCACCTTGCAACCTTTTCTCCAAACTCTTCACGAGTGTGTTGTTTGTGGCCTCTACTTGCCCATTAGCTTTTGGGTGCGTGACAGATGTGAACCGCTGCTCAATCTTCATATCCTTGCACCAGTCTTGAATCTTGAATCCCTGGAATTGTCTTCCATTGTCTGATATTAGTACCCTTGGGATTCCGAACCTGCACACAATGTTCTTCCAGATGAACTTCTTCACATTGGTCTCTGTTATTGTCACAAGTGCTTCAGCCTCAACCCACTTGGTGTAGTATTCAACCGCCACCAATAGCCATTTCCTTCCGCCGGACGCCATTGGCATTGGTCCTACAATGTCAATTCCCCATTGATCGCAGGGACATCCATAGCTCACGATTGTCATTGGTTGTGCAGGTGTATGAATGATTTTTGCGTGTAGTTGACAACTTCTACACCTCCTAGTATAATCCATCGAATCTCTCATAATCGTTGGCCAAAAGTATCCTTGTCGGAGTATCTTCTGTGCCAAGGACCGCCCTCCAGAATGATTTCCACAGCTTCCTTCGTGAATTTCCCTCAAAACTTGCTTCGCCTGGGTGGGTGACAAACATCTTAAGAGTGGTCCCTAAAAAGATCTTTTGCAAAGTTCTCCATTAAACATGGTGAATCTCGCTGATTTATATTTGAGTCTTCTCACAGCTTGTGGATCAGATGGCAATTTTCCGTTTTGTAGATAGTCTATTATTTCATCCTTCCAACACGCCTCGACTTCTACTGCCAAAACGTAATCTAGAGCTTGCGTTGTCGTTGACTCCAGGCCTTTGCTAATTGACGGTTGGTCTGCGGCCAACACTGTTACTCGTCTCTCCACAAAGACTTCTCCAGTGCTTGCAAATCTTGATAATGAGTCGGCCCGTTCATTCTCCAATCGTGGAATCTGTGATATAGTGAACGTCACAAAGTTAGATGTCGCCTCCTTCAGCTTTTCAAGGTACTTCACTATTGCCGCCTCCTTAGCTTTGTATCTACCCTCAAATTGATTCGCAATTAATTGAGAGTCTGTGAATGCCATAAGTTTCGTTATCCCAAGCGATTTTGCCATTTGAATACCGGCTAGCATGGCTTCATACTCTGCTTGATTATTTGTGACTTGGAAATTCAATCTAATGGCATAATCGAATTCTCTTCCGTCTGCCGATCTTATGTAAATTCCTGCGCCTCCCGCATCAACTGTGGAGGATCCGTCCACGTGTAGAGTCCAAATCTCCTTTGCTGCCCCGGACTTATCCTTTTGACTGCTTCCGTCACCATAGCCACATCGATTGATGGTTCTGCTTCCGAGATAGCTTCTGCAACGAAATCCGCCAGTCTTTGTGCTTTGATTGCAGTTTTTGGTAAGTACTCCAAACCATATTCTCCTAGCTCGATTGCCCACTTGACCAGCCTGCCTGATGTTTCTGGCTTTGCCATGAACTGCTTCAATGGTTGATTTGTAAGCACTATGACTGGGTGTGACTGAAAGTATGGTCTTAGTTTCCTTGTAGTTATCACCAATGCGTAGGCCAACTTCTCAATTTCCAAGTAATTGAGTTCTGCTCCGTTCAAAACTTTGCTCACGTAATAAATCGGCAGATGTTTCTTATCTTCTTCTCGGACCAACACTGTGCTGAGTGAATTCTTCGTTACGGCTAAATAGAGATATAATATTTCGTTATCCTTGGGCTTTGATAATAGTGGTGGCGTTGTAAGGTAAGTCTTCAGTTGACGAAATGCCTCCTCACAATCCTCCGTCCAGGCAAACTTTGGTGTTTTTCTCAACTTCTTGAAGAAAGGCAAACTTTTCTCCGCGGAATGTGATATAAAACGACTGAGTGCCGTTATTCTCCCCACCAATCGTTGGACTTCACGAACCGATTTGGGAGATGGCAAATCCATTATAGCCTTGATCTTATCCGGGTTCACTTCTATGCCCCTTTCATTTACCATGAGGCCTAGAAATTTTCCCGTTTTGACTCCGAATGTACACTTCTTTGGATTTAACTTCATCCCGTACTGCCTCATGATCCCAAAAGCTTCTTCAAGATGCTTAACATGGTCTTCCGCCCTTAAACTTTTGATAAGCATATCATCTATGTAGACCTCCATTGTCTTACCTATTTGATGGTAAAACATCTTTGCAACCAGTCTCTGGAATGTTGCTATAGCATTCTTTAATCCAAATGGCATTACTCTGTAACAGAATATCCCCCTGTCTGTTATGAATGCGGTTTTGTGCTGATCTTTGACCGCCATCAAGATTTGATGAAAACCACTCTGTGCATCACAAAGGCTAAGTAGTGCACATCCAGCTGTTGAATCAACCACGAGATCAATCCTAGGCAACGGGAAAGGATCTCGTGGACAATGTTTGTTCAAATCCGTGTAGTCCACGCACGCCATATGGTTGGTTTCTTTGGCACAAGGACAACATTGCTTAGCCATTCCGAATATTGAACTTCAAATATGTGACCTGCTGCTAACTTTGTTTGCACTTCCAATTCTGCCGCCTTATTCTTCTCATCACTGAAATGTCTCTTCTTTTGCCGAACTGGTCTTGCATTTGGATTGACATTGAGGTGGTGGACTGCAACTCGTGGGTCTATGCCTTTTAAATCCGAATCAGTCCATGCAAATACATCAAAGTTTCTCTGCAAACATGCTATCAACGCTTTCTCCATCTCTATTGGCAGTTCACTTCCAATTTTGATGATCTTCTCAGGCTCATTATCCATTAGAATAACTTCCTTGAATTCTCCAGAAGGCTTCATGCGTTCGATCTCCAATTGTTTCTTGTAACGCAAAGTGGTTTTATCCTCCCTTTCTTTCTTTGTCGGTTTCAGTTCAACTCCCTTCATGGTAACATCAGAATCTTCAAAGGTTTCTCGCTGATCCTCTTGTGTTGCAAGCACCATCTCAATATCTTTACTCCCCGTAACTTGTGGCGTCCCCGCATCTTGAGCTTCAATTAGAGCTATGTCAGGTGCAGCTTTCGCCTTGGAATGTTTTGTTGATGCAACATAACAACTCCATGAATCACGATAGTTTGTTGTCAACTCTGCGACTCCCCCAGGAGTTGGAAATTTTATCTTGTGATGCACTGTTGAAATGATCATAGCAAATGCGGTTATCCCTGGCCTTCCAATTAACACATTGTACGCAAACGGCATATCAACAATGAGATATTCCACATTCAATGTTCTCCTCTTTGGATTGACACCAAAAGATGTTGGTAGCATTATTCTTCCAACAGGCTTGACTTCACTTCCACCAAATCCTAATAGAGGTGAATTCACCTCCGAGATCTCGTACTGTCCAAGCTTCATTTGTTGTAAAGCATCCATGAAGATAATGTTAGATGAGCATCCATTATCTACCATAATTCTTCTTACGGCGTGATTTGCAATCACCGCGGTAACTACCATTGGGCAATTCAAGTACTGAGCCTCCTTAGCTTGTGAAGATAAGCTATCAAAGTCGCTATCATCGAATGTGATCCTTGTATCCATTTTGTCTACTGCAAAGACCAGGTCTATCTCTGGACGTTTCAAACGCTCATACTGTATATCACGTGAAATCCGTTTCCTGCTTTTGGTCGAATCCGCACCTGTAGGTCCTCCGGCAATCACATTTACTCCATTTTTGATATCATCGTTACCGTTACCCTTCCTTCTTCTTGGTTCGTCCTTCTTTTCTTTTAGGGAACGACTTTGCTTTCGTCCACTCGTTGATTTCTCATCCCTTGGTTGCCTATTTTCCAGTACATAATCAATAAGCTTACCCTCGAGAATGAGTCGTTCAATCTCTATTCTCAAGGCCCTGCAATCGTTAGTGATATGTCCATTTTGCCGGTGAAACTTACAATATTTTTTTGATTGCTTCATCTCTTCAGTTTGCACCATGGGTCTTGGATATCTGAACCTCTCCTTATCCCCTACTATCGCATAAATTTCGCCAATTGGTTTCTTCAAAGGAGTCCAATTATCAAACCTCTTGAAAGGTTGTCGGTTGTGATCACGATCTTTCCCCCCTAGGATCTCTCCTCCAGTCTTTATTCTCCTTTCCTCTAGGAATTTTTGCCAGGTCTGTTAATCCTTGATTTATGGTGATCTCCTCCACCTCAACCACTTTATTGGCGAGATCCATTACTTGCTCTATCGAATCAGGAGCGTCCCAAGTTAACACTTCAATCAGCTTTGCACTCTGGCAGCGGTTTTGCAACACCGAGATAACCAAGTGCAGAGTGGGAGCATTCACTTTTCCAATTTCCAGATTTAGACGTTCTATATATTTTCCCAGCGTCTCTCCCGGCTTTCTGTAGATATTGAACAAAGTACTTGGAGACTTCTTCTTTAACCGATAAATGGCAAACTTCTTAACGAACATGCTTTTGAATTGTTCGGCTGATTCAGTCGAATGAGATTTCAAATTCTTGAACCATTCTTTAGCCGTTCCCCTTAAGCTTAGTGAAATCAGCTTCGCCCTTAAATTCTCATGGTACCCCAGAATCTGCAGCTCGAGATCCAAGTCATCATAATGTGTTGCAGGATCAGTTGTTCCATCGTATTTCTTCATGTCAGGAAGTCTGACTCCCTCTTTCAGTGTCAACTTGCCAATCGCTTCAGAAAATGGAGTTGGTCGCTCGGTTGATGGAATATTTCCAGCGATAACTGGTTCCGACCTTGGTTTCGTTTTTTCATGATGGTCTCTACTCTTGGATGTCGTGTGACTAGCTGCAGGTTGATCTTCAGAATCTCTCCGCTTAGAATTGACTTCTCCTCCCTTGTCATTTGCCCGGCTTGGGGCCTTGTTCCCTGCAGCCCTCACTGAACGCGGGTTTCTGCGTTCTTGGGAAGGTGATGGATCCCTCCGTGTTTGTCTTGTCATCCTTGATTGTTGTTGTCCTGAATCAGCACGACGTTGTGTGTGATGAGACCTTTCTTGTTGTGTCGATGTCTGTCGTGCATTTGGCGCTGGAACGTTTTGCTGCAATCCAGTGTTGGCCAGTTGTTGCACGATTATTGGTACCATGGTTTGCTGTAATGCTGTCATGATCTGAGTCAGTTGTGCAGGATTCAACAATGGTTGTTCTGCCGGAGGCACTATTGGTTGGTCCGTCATACTGCGGACTTGATCCAGAGGGGCATTGGGAGCAGCTACTGAAGTGTGCTCAGAAGCGTCAGCAACTCGATTCTCATCTTCCCTCTGTGATCTTGTTCTCCCAGCCATTCCGTTCTTCTCTGCGGCTTTGCGATGAGCCATTGAATTAGTGATGATGTTTGCTCCTAAGTGCGTTAAGCGGTTCCCACAGACGGCGCCACTGATGTGGGGTATTTTCGTCTGGATACGTGTCCACTCTCCAACACTCCACGTCAGGCTGCTTCAGTTCTTGCTGGATGCTCAAGCAGCTTTTGAGTTCGAAACCTGCACTCAACACCAAACGTGAACTAAGCCGGTGCCTTCTCTGACAAAGGCACTCCGACGCTCAAGTCAGACGGATCGGGATATGAGATCTTGTTGAGCAAGGCAACAAGTCGAATGAACTGGATAAAATAGGTCGAATGTACTGAGAGCTATAAGTCGAATAAGCAGAAAGCAATAAGTCGAATGTGAATGGCCAAACAAGTCGAATGAACTGTGTCAAACAAGTCGAATAACACAGAACAAAACAACTCGAATGCAAACCAAAATAGGTCGAACTCGAGCTATTGACGACCAACTCGAATGAGCTTGAGGAATAGGTCGAGGTCGACTTATATAACTCGAACTTAGAGCTTGGAATAATGTAAAACGTACCTTAGAATGAGGAATGGGATCCCTTTATATAGGCATAAGAATCCTTATTCAGCTAGAAGTGCACTCCAAGTTGGACTATGAGTTGAATAAGTCAAACTAGGATTCCTAGAAAATAGCTCGAATGAACTCTTCTGAATAACTCGAATGACCTGCTAGGAAATAACTCGAATGAACTAAAAACAGCTCAAACTGGGCCTGGAACAACTCGAATTGGGCTTGTGCAATTCGAATTGGGCCCCAAATAACTCGAAATTGGGCATGCATGGGCCTAATTTTGAGTTTTGCCTTAAATTGTAATTTTGCATTAAAAAATAATGGTGTTGTCGTGGCATATGATACCGAATATTACGACATGACTATACCGAGATTTGACACATCAGGGCAAAAGTGCCAAATCGCGAAACTTAATGGGCATTTTTGGCATTTCCTCCTTTTTTTATTAGAAAACTTAATGTCACGATGATAACCCCACAATTGAACCTTGTTTATAAAAAAAAAGAAAAAGAAAAACCAACTGGACATAATAAATCTTGCGAGTGCCTAGCCAACTCTCACCAGATTGAACGCGTGCCCTCTTGGAGTACTTCACTCACTTCTGACTTATTATATAACAATATTCTTTCCCGAGTTTTTAATAGTTTGCAACATGTTTTGCATAAAGCCACATAATCAGTAAATGATGCACGACAAGTGAAGATCGTGCAACAATAGGATAAAGAAATCATATGAGACAATATTTACGACCAAGTTGTGCTACTGGTATTTTATTAATAAGTGGAAAGGGAGACCTCGGCATCGAGGTTACTGAAATATCTTGCTATAGGGCTAGCGGTCAAGTTTCTAACAAAATCTAACACTAACTTCCATGATTTCGAGGGATATATCGCATTATGTTGATTTCTGCCATAACATAGTATTGAGCATAATCAAAGGACATCAATCTTTAAGCTTGATGAATGGGATCCATTAAGCTTGATCACAGGGATCCAAATCTATAAATTTGAGCAATTTTGCTATGTAATTTATCTGTTACCTAGAATAGCCTACACATTTGTACTACCTAAGCTCATTATATCTATTCATGAGTACTGAATGATATACACCGAAAAGTTCATAAAAAAGAAGTCTTCTATTCTAACATGGTATCAAGAGCAGGGTTGACATATATCTCAACCATGGCACAAAGTTCATCCACCACTGTCATAATTTCCATCGCCGTCCTAACCAGGGGCGGAGGCAGAAATTTTGATGGGGGCTATTAGATACTGTATATATTAGAATAGATCTTGTATATTTATTCTTTTATTATTTAGTTTAGTATTTTATATTTCTGTAATTAGTCTTGTAATGTACTATTTAAGTACCCTTTGAGGTTAATGAGATTCATTCAGTCATATTTTACAAACCCTAATTCTCTTATATGGTATCAAGTCGCCAAAATCTCTCACGAGAATCTTGATCCATGACAAACCCTGAATCCTCCGTCAACCCGACCGCCGCCTCTGGCTCGGATGTCGCGACCTCCTCGTCGTCGCTCCCGCTCAACAATGCGCCGCGTTTGCTGATTCGCGGTGATGCGTTGATTCCTATCAACACTCATCAATAGTTTCCGCTTCAGCTAACCGGAAGCAACTACTCCTCCTGGCGATCTCAAGTTCATCATCTTTTTTATGGCTATGGCCTCTTCGGGTATTTGGATGGCACCATACCCTGCCCTGCTCCGGGTTTGACTTCGGATGCACTTGCGGCTCACGTTTTCTAGAAGCGTCAGGATTCTTTGATCCTATCGGCGCTCTTTGGTTCGGTTTCCGCGGAGATCGTCCCCCTTATTGCTTCTGCTGATTCGTCTGTTGAGGCCTGGTTAACCCTATAACGGCTATATGAGAATCGCTCTCGTTCGCGTGTGATGCAGTTGAAAGATGAACTCGGTTTTATGAAACCTGGCTCCCGTTCGGTGTCTGAATTCCTTCAGTTGTAAAGTCTAAGGCTGATGAACTTGCTGTTATTGATGGCCCGTTGAAGGATGATGACATCACGCTCTATATCCTTAATGGATTAGGCTCTACGTATGGTGATATTGCTGGTTCGGTGCGTGCTAGAGAAAGCCCTGTCTCCTTCACTGAATTGCACGATCTTTTGGTGAGTCAAGAGACATATCTACGACGCTTGGATTTGGAGAACACAACCCTCGTCGCCTCTGCCAATGCCGCGACCTCTCAAAATCGGTTGAACAACCGTCGGGGTCGTGGTTCGGGTCGTGGTCAATCTCAACAGCCGGGTCGTGGCTCCGGTCCTTCTGTCCTCGACCGACCCCCCCAAACCCCGGAAGTCCGCAGTCTCGTCTGTCAGGTAATGGTCAGCAGCGTTCATCCATTGTTTGTCAGTGGTGTGGCATTCAGGGTCATGGGGCTCGTACCTGTCGTCGGATTCTTCAACCCAGTGCTCATGTGGCGGCGTCTCCACAGTCAACTACTCAACCTCGTCAGGATTGGTTAGTGGATTCTGGGGCATCTCACAACCTTACCTCGGATCTTCAGAATTTGACCGTTCATTCTGAATATGAGGGTCCGGATGAGGTCTTTACTGCTGATGGCACAGGTTTGCCTATCTCACACGTTGGCTCTTCTCATGTTATTACTCCAGCTCGCACGTTTTCTCTTGATCATGTTTTATGTGTGCCGACTGCTAGGCGTAACCTTATTTCTGTTCACCAGTTTACTAAGGCTAATAACGTGTTTACTGAATTCTTTCCTTCTCATTTTGTTGTTAAGGATCGCAATACGAGGGTTAGTCTGTTTCAGGGGGCGTGTGTGGACGGTGTGTATCAAGTTCGATTTCCGCAGGCAATTCGACCTCTCAAGCTTGCGTCGGTTGGTGAGCGTGTGGATCAGAGTTGCGGGCACGATCGTCTTGGTCACCCGTCTGACAAGATTGGGTCGTTTATTATGCAATTTCAATTTACCGTGTACTAGTTACTCTAGTTTAGACAATTGTAATTCTTGTTTTGTGAACAAAAGTCAACAATTAGTTTTTAATAATAGTTCTCTTGTTTTGAACTATGTTTTGCATTATGTATATGTTGATGTTTGGGGACCTGCGCCTGTTGCATCTGTGAATGGTTGTCGTTATTATTTAATTCTGGTCGATCACTTCACAAAATACTATTGGTTGTATCCGTTATCTGTGAAGTCTGAGGTTTACAGGGTTTTTACTCAGTTTCGTGCTCTTGTTGAGAAATAGTTTGGGACCTCTATTACGAATCTGTACTCTGATAATGGGGGTGAGTTTGTGGCTCTTCGTTCGTACCTCTCTAGCGATGGTATTAGCTGGCTCACGACCGCACCACACACCCCTCACAAGAATGGCACTAGTGAGCGTCGTCACAGGTCCGTTGTGACCATTGGTCGTACTCTCCTCACTCGTGCTCAACTTCCACCTGATTACTGGGATTTTGCTTTTTCCGCTGCTGTTTATCTGTATAATAGGTTGCCCACTCCGATTTTATATCATAAATCTCCGTTTGAGGTTTTGTTTGGTCGTGCTCCAAACTATTTGAGGCTTCGCACTTTTGGGTGTTTATGCTATCCATTTCTACGACCGTATTTTCCAGGGAAGTTGACCCCTCCTTCCATGGGTTGCTTTTTTGTCGGTTATTCCTCAACTCAGGCTGCTTATAAGTGTCTTGACATGGTTTTGGGTCGGTTATATATTTCTCGGCACGTTCGGTTTGTCGAATCCAATTTTCTCGGCCCTTGCATGCCGCACCGTCAGTCGGCCTCAACCCCGCGTGCGGCCTCTCGCCCATCTGTCATTCCGCTGCCCGTCCCGCGCCCTATCGTTGGCCCAACCCCTGCACTTCTTTCGACCCCTGCGCCCAAATTCAACCCTAACCCTGTTTCCTGTTTGAACCCGGGCTCGTTCGACCCTCAAGTCCTAACCGATGGCCCGCATGAGGCCCCGTCTACTCTACCGACCCTGGGCTTGTCTCCTCCTGCTGTCGTGGGCTCGGTTATGGCCCCGACCCCAGATTCGGCTTCGACCACGACCCGCCGCCGCCTCCCGGTTCGTCGATGGGTTCTGGTACTCACCCTATGATCACTTGGTCAAAAAATAACATCTTCAAGCCAAAGCACCTCAATCTGGCAACCAAGCATCATGTTGCAGGTCCTGTCGAACCTACGTGTGCTAGTTAAGCCTTGGCTGATCCTCAGTGGCGTGCAGCTATGTCTGAGGAGTTCACGACTCTTACTCAGCATGGCACATGGACTTTAGCTCCTCCTCCATCTTCTCAGGATATCATTGGGTGTAAATGGGTCTTTCGAATTAAGCGGCGCCCTGATGGTTCGACTAACAAATACAAGGCTCAGTTAGTTGCTAAAGGTTTTCATCAGCGTCTGGGTTTGGACTACAAAGAAACCTTCAGCCCTGTTGTCAAGCCGGTAACTATTCGTACTGTTCTCTCATTGTCTATCGTTCGTAACTGGCCCATTCGACAGCTTGATGTCAACAATGCCTTTCTGCATGGTTCTATGTCTGAAACTGTTTACATGCGTCAACCCCCCGGGTCTGTGGACAAGTCCTTGCCTCAACATGTCTGCCTTCTGCACAAATCCCTCTATGGCCACAAGCAAGCCCCGCGGGCGTGGTATCTTGCTCTCAGTGCCGCCTTGATCTCCTTCGGCTTTGTTCAGACAAAACCCGATACGTCGCTTTTTGTTCTTTCCCGTGGATCAGTGAGGTTATTTGTTCTGGTGTATGTTGATGACGTCATCATTACTGGTTCTTGCTCATCGTCGATCTTTTCCTTAATTGCTCAACTTGCTCAACGCTTTGCTATTAAGGATATGGGACCGCTCTCGTATTTTTTGGGTATTGAGGTATTTCGGTGTCGTGAAGGTCTGTTTCTTTCTCAGCACAAGTACATGCTTGACTTACTTTCTCAACACAATATGGATGGTGCCAAACCTTTCAACACCCCGATGGCGTCAAACCCGGCGGCCCGTCGTCTGACTCCGTGGTTGATGCTACCACCTTTCGTCAAATCATTGGTGGATTGCAATATCTTACTCTCACTCGTCCAGATATTGCATTCTTGGTCAATCGTTTGGCTCAACGTATGGCTGCCCCTGATTCGTCCAATTGGGTGGCTCTTAAGTGAGTTCTGAGATATCTTAAAGGTACTCTTTCTCATTGTATTCTTCTTCGTCGTGATGTATCTCTCTCGCTTTATTCGGACTCTGATTGGGGGGGTGATACTTTGCATGGTACTTCTACATCGGCTTATATTGTGTTTCTTGGGTCCAATCCGATTTCTTGGTCCTCCCGCAAGCAACAATCCGTGTCTCGATCGTCCACTGAGGCTGAATACCGTGCCTGGCTTCTGCCGAGGTTCGTTGGCTCCAACATCTCTTCGGGAACTTGGTTTCCCTCTTGCTTCTCCACCGTTGATTCGATGTGATAATATGGGTGCTCTTCGGTTATCTTTGCATCCCATGCAACACTCTCGAATGAAGCATATCTATGTGGATTTACACTTTGTTCGTGACCTTATTGGCAAAGGTTTAATTCGGGTTTCTTATGTCAACACTCTTGATCAACTTGCTGATATCCTGACGAAGCCTCTATCTCGTTCTCGTTTCTCTTTAATGCGTTCCAAAATCTCCGTTGCTGATGGCACGTCAATTTTGAAGGGGCGTATTAGATAGTGTATATATTAGAATAGATCTTGTATATTTATTCTTTTATTATTTAGTTTAATAGTTTATATTTCTGTAATTAGTCTTGTAATTTACTATTTAAGTACCCTTTGAGGTTAATGAGATTCATTCAGTCATATTTTACAAACCCTAATTCTCTTATAGGGGCTAGTTGTTTCTCAAGAAAATAAAATTGTAATTGTTGAATAATCAGTGCTTAAATATATGAATGGATTCTTTTAATTATACTAAAAATAAAGGCAAATAAATAATCAGTAAAAATCATTAGTTAGCCTACGGAATAATAAAATAGGTTTGACATCTTCAAAGTACAAATGTATAATTATAACAAACTATTAAAGTAAAAATAGACAAAAGTATGTATAATTTTGTATGCATAAATATATTATCTTGATGTATCTACACTGAATGATTCTTCAGTTTAGATACATAGTATTACTACAAATCATCCATAGTTACATCTAAGTTTCTAACTTATGCATTAATATACGGTTTATAGTTTCTTTTTAGATCAAATTCATCTAATGAACTTAAAAACTTAAATACTTTCATTATACAAACTATTAATTAATAAAAAGGAGGAAAAGCAAAAAATACCCAATAAGTTTGGCGATTTGGCACTTTTGCCCTATATCTTTTCGGGCCGAACTTTTGCCCTGTAGGTATCGACAATCGCCGCAGAATATGCCCAATCAGGCTCTGCATGGGCTTTTTGCCTACGTGGCATGCCAACGGACAAAACATCATCCCACGTGGAAAAACACAATGCCACGTGTAATTTTTATTATAGCGAAAATTACCCCTATTTTATCTCTAATTGGCAAAAGCCCCCATGTGTTAGAAGTTTTTGCGAAAAAACCCCTACAACCTTATAAAAGTCCAAATTACATTTACACCCTCAATTCTGATGCCAAAAAATAATTAAATAGTAATTAGTATAATTATAATTATAATTGTTGTTTTTAGAAGTACTAGTTTGCAATTAGACGAAATTACAATTTTTTTTTTCGAAGAAAGACGAAGGTTTCGAGATTGAAAATTGAGGGTTTCAATGGATCAACTCCCCCATCTCAACTAAATTTACCCACCGAATAGTGGTGGTGAAGGAGCGACGATGCTCTCATGGTGGTTGAACGGAGCTTTCGAGCGACGGAGATGGCGAAGCGCGGTGGATGAAGAAGACGAAGAGGGTTTTTTTTCACGGGCGAGAAGGCTTATGAAAAAGGAAAAGAAAAAGAAAAAAGTAAAGAGAAAAACTTGAAATTATTGACCTTAATTTATGGAGTTTTGTTTTCGGCGAGAGTTGTAGCTTGGTTTCAGATTTAGGAGGGGATGGGTGACGTGAAGAAGACAACCAGATTTTCTCTACTTTTTTTTTTCTTTCTTTCCCTATTTTGTTTAATATTTAATTCCTAATATAAATAGAAAAACTTGTTATAAATATTTAACATTCAAATATAAACCTTTTTACTTAACTTAAGATAATAACTTTATTAATAGGAAACATTTTGTGTTTCTTCTTAATTTGTAGTTTAAAACAACGCTAGAGATTTTAATTTTGAAAACCTCTAGGTAATCTTTAGAATAAGTGAAGTATTTTATACAAAGAAAAAAAATGGTATTTTTCCTTAAGTGAAAGGTGAAAATGAGTTTGGGACAAGTGTGCTAATTAAACAATTACACAGGGGTTTTTAAGCCAATCACAATTACAAAAGGGGTTTTCTGCCAATTAGTGATTACACATGGGTAGTTTTTGCATTTAACTCGGGGTTGTTTGCATTGACTTCTATAACACGGGGGGGTTTGCCAATTAAAATAATATAGGGTTTTTAGTCAATTAGAGATAAAACAGAGGTAATTTTCGCTATATAATAAAAATTACAAGTGGTATTGTGTTTTTCCACGTGGGATGATGTTTTGTCCGTTGGCATGCCACGTAGGCAAAAAGCCCACGCAGAGTCCGATTCGGCATATTCTGCGGCGATTGTTGATACCTATAGGGCAAAAGTTCGGCCCGAAAAGATATTGGGCAAAAGTGCCAAATCGCCAAACTTATTGGGCAATTTTTGCATTTCCTCGTAATAAAAACATTATCATCCAAATATTTAGATGAAAATGCATGCACTAAGCTAATCATTTACCTTTCACACGAGACAGATTAAAAGCAAAAAACCCAAAGCGACTTAGTTCAATTACTTAGCAGCTCAGTCATTTAATAGTTAATTACATTTATATGGTTTTAGCTTTGCACAAATAAAAGTTAAGCAAAATACTGGAATTAAAAGAGGAAGAAACTTATCAACTAATTTGCGCAAATAAGGGGTGCAAAATTCAAGAATATCCCAAATTAGTACACACAAAATATGCCCATCACGTCGCTTGGCTGAAGGCTGGGGGTGCAAAGGCCCCCACATGCACCCGTGGCTCCGCCACTGGGTAATTGATAGTGTCGCAACACACCATAGCACTACATTACGTGTTCTTGATTTTCAATTTAATTTTGTATCTATTAGTCAACTCACAAGAACACTAAATTGTTCTTTATCCTTCTCCCTACTTTTTGTACTTTTCAAGACCTAGAAATTGTTAGGAGTAGGTAGAGCCGTAGAGAATGTAATGGCCTATATGCCTTGCAATCATCTGTTACATTTTCACTAAATTTTGGCATCAGTGTTTGGGGGCAGCCTTCCTTAAATAATACTCAAGTTGTATTCTACGACCTCCTCAAACCCGGTTACCCTTAAAAATGATTTCAAATAACATTGGCATGCCTTTTGAATGCATTTTTTGTGATATAGAGGGGGGAGGAGGACGTTATGCCACGCCCTATACCTCTGGTACACATATGTTGATGAATACATTGATTGTAGTGACTTGGTTATATCTTATGCGATTCAAATCAGAAACTTTAAACTGTCTTCAAACCTTTTTCTACCATGGTCAAAACTCAATTGAACACTATAGTTTGACACATTCACAGTGATAATGACTGAGAATTCCTTTCTCACAATACCCAAAAAGAACTTTTAGAAAATGGTATACTTTAAACCATATGGGTCAAAACACCTCAGCAAAATGGTGTCATTGAACAAAAACATCGTCACATCTTAAATACGACGAGATGCTTGCTTTTCAAGGTCACATTTTGGGGCGAACCTGCTCTCATTGTTGCCTATTAAAATCGCAACCCTTCTTTGTCCTTAAAAAATATTTTCCATTTCCGACACCTTTATAACACGATGCCCCATTATGACAAGTTAGACGTCTGCGTCTTTGGTTGCTTTGTCCAAACTCTTTTTGCACATTTTGACAAGTTTCAACCTCGTGCTCGCCAGTGTAACTACAACCTCTACTCACTTCCTTTTGGAATATCATTTGATCTATTTCATTCCTACCGCCAAACCCTAAATTGAAACTCTTTGCTCTCCACTTAATTACACATCTGCAAATGACTTGTGTGTTTGATACGAGTGTAATTTGTATACTTTCATCACATCTTTTAACTTAACTTTCTGCAAGTTCTTGTGCACTTTTTGTGTCTTCTATGTTTGTTTTGTATTTTTATGTAGGTCTTGAGTCAAAGAATGCATAAAAAAACTGATTAAAGTACCGAAAACGAGGCAAAAAGAGATCAAACAGGTTCAACTAGAAGTTCAATGGAGTGAGTTAGACAAAGGAGGAAAAACAACGCCAAGTGTGTTGACAACGCTACTCCAGACCCACAATGTAACCCAAATGTTGATAACGCTTGCCCAGTAATGTTGCCAACATCGTCATTAGTGTAGCCTGCCAACGCTGCATCAATAGAATGTAGCCTCCACAACATGGCCACACTGCATCAACAGAATGTAGCACTAATTTGACAGCAGACCAGCATTGACAACACTTGACCAAGCTTGCCCACCCTCCTGACCACACTACATCGAAAATCAAGCAAATCACTGGAACTTTTGCAGAATCAGAGTTCAACAAGGAAACTTTCCTTTTAAGAGCCTTGGTGGACAAAAATAACTCTAAAATTCATCTAGAAAAGGACTTGAAGATTCTCATAACAATCATCTTAAAATTCACTCAACTTTTGATATTTTATTCTTAGTTTTGAGATGAAACACTTTTTATTTCATTATTGTTCTGAGTTCTTAGTTTTCTTTTGTAAGAGTTCTTGAGCAGTGAATCAAACCAAAAAATGGGTTCTATGGACACTATGCTCAACTAAATTCACTATTGTTCATAATTCGTAGGAATAGTTGGTTAAATGAATCTTTGTTCTATGAATTTTATAGTATTTATTTATATTGATTCTAGTTTATTTGTTTATGATGATTATCCGTGCTCAATGCTTATTTTGGATTCGCTCCCCATATTGCATGATCTTGTTTGTTGAACCTAGGAAATCATCCTAAAATTACATGTTACAGTGCTGCTCGATTTAATAGTTTTGGCTGCTAAGTGTATGATCGCGTTATTTAACACAGAAAAACATCAGGGTAATTCAAGATTCATCTAGTGTTATTACTTAGTTAAAATCTACGTGGATGCGTAGGAGGTGTAATTTATACTAAATAGGCAATTGCATTAACTAAGATTAAAAGGGGCCATGTGAAGGCACATGGGTGGAACCAGCTCTCCCACGCAGTCCTTGTGGAATCTCAAAGAACCTTTCAGAGGTGACATCTGTTACACATAAATGCCATGTCGGACATGACAACTGGCATAGAAGCCACATCTAGACATTTTTACCACCCTATAAATACCCCAAACCCGGCCCATATAGAGGGCAAGCAAAAACCCTTAAACCAAAAACTAAGTAGGTGATACACCTCTATCTTAGTTGTGTACGAGACACGTTTTGTATCATAACCTTAGAGCTTAGGATTAGAGTGTTCCGACTATTAACTCGATAGATTAGGCTAACCCCGTGACCAAATTTGGAGTAAGTGTATATTTAACTCGATAAGGAAGGTAGTCAGCGAAGTATCGCATCAATCATAAAAAAAGAGATGGCAGCAAGCAACCTGTATAATCATCCAGAGGAAATTTTACGCGAAGCCGAGAAACTTTTAGACCGCAAAAGCTCTAGCAACCAGGTTCCTACTATGACCATTTAACATCACACGATGAGCACTCGAAAACATCATTGAAACCACAGTCGATCAGAGGGCCATAAAAGCTTGGGAAGAGAAATTGGTAGACCGCTGTCAAGTCCCATCAAGAGCTAACTACCATAGGGCCTGCCCCTGCCATCATGAGGGCTAGAGGAGGGGAACCGCGTCTGAGCCATACTCTCTTATCGAAGATACTTTCTCCAGTTTGGGTAGTAGTGACAAATCTTGGGTACCAGAGCACAAAATAGGATCGCCCCATACGAGGGGAGATGGCAAAGGATAATCGATACCTTCAGATGTCAAATTCAAGCTCCCCTGCCCTGACCTCTGCACCATGTTGTACGATCGTAATTCCCTTGGAAGTGATGGTGAATCATTTGAAATAACAACTCCAAGATCTCAAGAATGTGGTGAAGTCTTCATACGAGCTCGCTCTGACCAAGAGTCCCTTTACCGCCGAGGTAGCAGCTTATTGATGAGTCCATTTCGTACTCATATTTCATATGCCAAAAATACTAATTCCAAGTTTGATTCTTAATTGTTTTGAGTCTTTTTACTTGATTTCGTTTATTTTGTTATTTAGGAGTCGTTTTGGTGAAAATAGATGAAAAGAGGCCAAAAAGTGGAATTTTGGGCAAAACATGCGAGCATAGAAGTGAAGAGGAGAAATTGCATGGTGCATGCGATCGCTTAGTAAAGAGGATGAAGACATAATGACGCAACCTTAAAATCAGCAGCCACCACACACGATTGGAAAGCAATCTTAAGTAATTACTTAGACTCAAAAATTAGGCTTTTGATGGAGAATTAATATATGAGACTTTACAAGCTCAAGGAAATATAAATAGAAGACCAAAAACTCGTGAAAAAAGAAGGTTCCAGTGTTGAGAGTACTACATTAGGGTTCGTTAGATATTTTGGAGATCTCGGCACCTCGACTCAAACATTCCTCCGCCTCAGAGATGATTTACCCTTTATCAGTCAAAATAGAAGCTGAAACCCCGGGGGCATAAAAGGGAGTGATATAAACTAGAGCCTCTTCCAAATCGATCACTAAGGCTTGTGGGCTCGAGATAACAACCAAGGCAGACGCGGTAAAATGGCACTTGTAGCGACTGAGCCCGACACAATTGACTCGAGAGGGCAGAGGAAGGATCCTCGAGCTTGGGCGAGCCATGTACCTGCGTATTCGACAAAGCCCCATGGGTTGGAGGTTGGTCAATAGTTACTATGGGTCCCGGCCTATATGCAACCGCATATAGGGGATAAGCCTCGGCATTTGAACCAAGAGCCCTACCCTTGAGCTCGTCTGACGCATCATTTTCGGGCACACGTGTAAGGCCTCCTCTTCCGAAATATCAAGAAGAATATATAAACTATTCTTCATGGCCATAACACTCATCAACTTACTTGAAATAGGAACTCGAGGCTTTTACAGAAATACAATAATACTAAAAATGATAAAATATGAGAGTTTTCAGACTTGGGAAAAGAAAACTTACAAAACTCAGGATTAAGGTGCAACTTATCCTGCTGATAGGTCACCCAATCCTGGCCTCTTTGGAGGGAAATCTCCACCAATTTCTTTCTGTGACAAGAGCCCCTGAACAAGCCCTCACACTTGAGATCTTCATATATGATCTTTGAGCCAGACTCACTGGGATTGAATGGACAGCTGCGTGCCTCTTCCAGATGCTTGGGGTTGTAGCCGATCCTGAACGTTCCAAAAGTTGCCTTGTAGTGTAGGGAAGACCTAGTAGACGCAAGCAAAGCTAAAATACCGACGAGAATCGATAGGAGTTAGGCAACAACTGACTTAGACACATGTTGCAATAACTAAAACCTCAACATAAAAAGGGAGAAAAGAAGGACCTTAACCTCGACTTGATCTGGGAAAGGTAGACAATTATAAACACCTCTGGTGGATCATCAACTCGTTAATTCGAGGTTGGGATCTTAATTCTCAGCTTATACATGTCAAAGTTGTACTTTGTTAATGTCTTGGTCATCATGCCTTCGTAACAGAGCTCACACCAACTCCGACCCCCATTGACTTGGACATGGTCTGCCCCAGGTTATTGACTCATGTCTTGGACTTCTTTGTGGCAGATATAATCCCCCCTCGACACCACTCTGCTTCCATTTATGAGGGATGAGCTCCTCTGCGGCGGCGCTAGAAGTGGACGTCATCACCTTACCCTTCTGACTTGCGCAGTGCTTCTCAACTGCGCACTTCTTTGACACCAGCGGGGGAGGTGATTCAAACTCCTACGCGGTAAGAGAACGCTTGTTGTGGTTCTGGTTGTCACTATCTGTGAACAAGTTAGTTCATAACTTAGCTGATTTGTAGCCTTGGTTAGTAGCTAATTGTTAATTAGTTGAGGGTTAACAAAGTTTAGTATGTTTTAGTTTAAAAGTTAGTTACACTTTCTATTTTGAGGCTAGTTCTTGCAGAAGGCGGATTCGCAGGTTGTATCAATGTAACTTCTTTTGGGATTTTCTTCCATATACTTATTCCATAATAAATCACTTAGTGGATGTAGGTTTGGATCGATTTGATTCAAACGCAAACCACGTAAAATTTTGTATAACTTTGTTTTTGCTCAAGTTCCTCAATCTGATCTCATTGTTCTTGATTCAATATAGTGTGATTTCATCTGTGAACTTCATCTAGAGGTTTAATTTGATAGATTGATTGGTATAATCTCTACAAATTGGTGCGGTGACGTGGAACGAGATCTATCTGATCAAATGGCGTCTGCTAAATTTGATGTTGAAAAGGTCAGTGGTTTTGTGATTTTGGTTTGTCGATTCTGAAGATGAGGGCACTACTGGTGCAACAGGGGTTGCTTGTGCATTGAATGAATCCAGTATTGATAAAAAATATGGATGAGAAGGCAAAGAAGACAATGTTAGAAAAAGCACACAGTGCTATAAATCTTGTGTCTCGGTGATAAAGTTCTGAGGCAAGTTTCAAATAAGACAAGTGCAGCTGGTGTGTGGTTGAAACTTGAGAGCCTCTACATGACTAAATCACTGGTAAATCGCCTCTATCTTAAGCAAGCTCTGTTTTCATTTAAGATGACTGAAGATAGGCCAATAGAAGAACAGATGGATAGTTTTAATAAACTGATTATGGATCTTGAGAACAATGATGTTACTGTGGAAGACGAGGATCAAGCCTTGATGCTGTTGAGTTCTTTACCTAAGTCTTTTAGTCACTTCAGAGAAACCTTGATCTATGGTAGAGAAGTTTTAACTTTGAATGATGTTCAATCTACCATAAACTCAAGAGAATTGAATCAAAGGAATGACACAAAGGCTTCTGTTAAGGGTGAGGGACTTATAGTTAAAGGGAAAGGGTCCAAGAAACAGAATAAGTTTGACAAAAAGAGAACCGAGAGCAGCATAAAATTGGAGAGAATAACTTGGGTGCTATCATTGTCACAAGGAAGGACACATAAAAAGGTTCTGTCTTGAGAGGTTAAAGAACAAGAATCATGAGAGTGGAAATAAGGATTCGAGTAATGCAGCAATAGCACAAGATGGCTATGAGTCTGCAGATGTGTTGGTTGTGACAGATGATAACCCTGATGTGCAATGGGTTATGGATTCAGGGTGTTCATTTCATATGACACCTAATAAATATTTTTTGAAGAGTATACTAAGAAAGAAGGAGGAATTGTACTGCTAGGGAATGATAAGCAGTGCAAGGTTGAAGGAATAGGATCTGTGAGAATCAAGTTACATGATGAAAAGACCAGGATTCTGAATGATGTGAGATATGTACCAAAGTTGAAAAGAAACTTGATATCTCTTGGTGATCTAGACAAGAAGGGTCTTGTTTATCATTGTAAACATGGAATCTTGAATGTACAGAAGGGTTCTAAGTTGGTAATGTGAGGGAACAAAAAGAATAATCTATACTTTCTTGAAGGAGAAGTGTGCAAAGGTATTGTTGCATCAGCTGAAAGTAAAACACTGATAAAGGTGGAGCTATGGTATAGAAGATTGGGACATGTAAGTGAAAAATGCTTGATAGAGTTGAGTAAAAAAAGGTTGTTGGGGTCTGATAAATTGGAGAAGCTCAGCTTCTATGAATATTTTGTTTAAGAAAAGTCTTGAGTTTGAAATTTACCGCATGAACAAAAAGAACTAAGGAAACTCTTGATTACATACACTCTGATTTGTGGGGGTCTTCAAGAACTCCTCAAATTTTGGTGCCAGGTATTTTCTGACTTTGGTGGATGATTACTCAAGGAAGTTGTGGATTTATGTGCTGAAAACTAAGGATGAAGTTTTTGCTACTTTCAAATCCTGGAAAACTCTGACTAAAAATCAGACAATGTAGAAAGTAAAGAGGTTGAGAACTGACAACGAGCTTGAGTTTTGTTATGAAGAACTCAACAATTTTTGCAAGAAAATTGGCATTGTAAGATATAGAACAGTTGTAGGTACTCCACAACAAAATGGCTTGGCGGAGAGATTCAACAGAACTTTACTTGAGAGGGTAAGAAGTGTGGCTAGGTCATGCACCTGATCTGAGCAAGCTCAGAGTATTTGGATCTGTAGCTTATGCTCATGTAAAGCAAGATAAACTTGAGCCTAGAGCAGTGAAGTGCATGTCCATTGGTCATCATGATGGAGTTAAGGCTTACAAACTGATAGATCTTAGAGTCTAATACTTTACGTTTTAGCAGTAGTTGCGGTACCTAGTCTAGACAGATAAGTAAGACAGGTAAGTAAGACAGTAAAGTAAGACAGCAGATTTTAACGTGGTTCGGACTATGTCCTACATCCACGAGGCTTTCGCCTGAATCAAACTTCTTTCAACGGACAAAAGTTATTACACCAACTGGTTTTACTCTAACACCGAATCCCTCTAATGTTGATACCACCGGAACCTTTTTCGCGTCTACTCCGTTTGACCCGTAAGACCAAGACTCCCGTAATGATCTTCTTATGAGAATGCTTCCAAGCGAACTGCACGTACGTATAGATCCCTCTAACTGGCGCAATCCTTTCCCGTTGAACTCCCTTCAACTCTTGTCGGCTTCTCACGTTCTTGATGTAACTCAAGAGGGCGAAAACTAAGAAATCAAAATAAAAGAGAACACCTAAAGATGTATATTTTGTTACACGAGTGTTCTACATTGATTCCTAGGATTTCTACTATTTATAGGATAGCTCTCCTGAAAGATATCCTTGAATCTCGGCTAGTCTCCATATCCAGTCGAGACAGGATCTTTCCAAATATATCCGAATCTTTCCGTGATAAGGCGATCCTTCCTTTTGCTACGTCTTTGTTTCCGTTTGATAAGATCTTCATGATCTTCGTATATTCTGCACATCAAAGACAAAGAAGAACTCCACAAGGAATAGATTACTAAAGGATATAGGAAAGAGTTTGATAAAGATTAACTTTCCATAAGATAAGATACTATAAGATCAAGTTAAATCTTTCCGAACTCACCTAAATATTCACGCGTCTAATAACAAGATAAATACCATATAAAACCGTGTGAATAAATAAGTAAATAAATCAAAGTAAATAAAACCGAATTTTCCTTTAAAATAATTTTGCAAACAAGGAAATAAAATCTAGTTGGACCTGGCAGTCCTGACTGTTCAACCGAGTTTGAAACCTGTCGGGCTTTGCGGTCCTAACACAAACTATGGTGTTCAGAATCTGGAGACATGAAATATATCATTAATAGGGATGTGGTGTTCAATGAGTCTGAGATGGTACAAAAAAAGCAAGAGAAAAAGAATGCTACAGAAGAAAAACCTGCTAAAGAGACAGTTAGAGCTGAAGGATTTCAGTTTGAGGTGGAGCCGACTACTAATTCAAGCCAGAATACAGCTGAAAATTGGCTCCATATGAAGATGAGCAACAAGATACTCATGATGCAGAGGCTGGAAATGAAACTGAAGGAAATCAGCAAGAAGAGGTATATGCTGACCAGAGACAGAACAAAAAGGCCTATAAGGCCTCCTAGCAGGTATGGCTATGTTGATCTCCTTGCTTATTCTCTAGTAGCAACTACTAGTGTACTAGATGATGATCCAAAGGACTATCAAGCTGCTTTAGGAAGTAAAGACAATAAAAAATGGATAGAAGCTATGCAAGAAGAGATGAAATCTCTTGAGAAAAACAATACTTGGTATTTGACAGAAAGACCAAAAGGGTCTTAGACGATGAAAGTAGCTAATAAATAATTATAAATGATTATATTTAACACACATAATCTATTGATGTCTACTTATCTATTCATAGGTAGGAGTAAATTTTGATTATTAAAGAGAGTAATAAAGTTATTTGTTCTTCTAATTTTATTTTGTCCAATTTTTTCTTCAACTAAGTCAAAGGAGAAGGCACTAGACACATTGAGTAGGTGAGAGATGTATCAAAATGTAGATTTGAATGTGTGTAAAGGAGAATTCTTAATACAAGAACTAAGAATTTTTAGTGCGAGAACTAAGTTTTTCTAAAACGTCCTAGTGCGGAGCACAAACACTCGATTCGCGAGAGTGCGACTAAAGCACATTGTGTTGGCCAACGAAGGAGAATTATATGACTTAGCGTCCGACCTGCAACCCACATGATTCTTTTATTAATCTAACCCGCTAACTTTGGGTATAATCGTTTTTTGAGCGACCATCCACCCGAACCCGCCCTTGCCCTTGTACACCCCTAATATACATTTTATAAATATTTGTGATGACTTAAATTCTGTTTGTCTCTCTCTCTCTCAACAAGTCAGATCATACATTTACTTGGAATAAATTGGGTTTGAAAAGAGAAAGAAATAGTTTGATTTGATTGTTGTTCCCGCCAGAAGAAATTAAGAATGTCGAAAACCATAATGGACTTGAATACCACCAAATATAACCATGAACTGAAATCAAAAGCAACACTAAATACCACTTGAAGTATCATAAAATCTCAAAGCCTAAGTTACAAGTTTAGGTTGTATCCTCAATTTATGTATTATTTCACACCCATATGGCACATATACATCTATTGGTCTATACAGCAAAATCAGGCTTCAGATAACTATGGACAATAGAATACATACCTATTATAGTAATATTCACAAAAGAAAAAATTCAGTTCAAAGAAGACTCTCAAAATTGAAGTGACGTACGTACCTCTGGACGAAAAAAGAAGAAGAAGAAGAAGAAGAAGAGGAGTTATCAAATTCGTCTCTTGATAAACTGATTCACATTTGTGCCAGAATAGTCCTTACAATTCAGATGACCTTTGAATTTAGGAATTTTTGGCAATTTGGGCTCCACTTATTATGACAATTGGCCGAATCTCATATTCAAATTTATTATGTCATTCTTCTTTGACTTATCAATTAATAAAATCAACTAATTTTTAAATATTCATATTTATATGCCCTTTAGTGTTTTCTTAAATTTAAATGAAATAAATGATTTGTAAGGAAATTTACAAATCAATCTTAAAAATTTCGAACAACCAGCTACTCTGCGGCCTCAATAACGGTGTAATTGATTCTTTTTTTTTTTTTTTTTTGAAACAACTAATATATTACTCAAAAAAGGGGAGCTACAATGGGGTAGCCTCCATCACAAAATACAGAGGTAGGGAGCAAATGAAGTCGAACAAAGCCACAAAAGTTCTTCTCCCTGCCCCAAATAGCAAGGCAATGTGCTGCACATTACAGATTCTAGGAACAAATTTAAATCTCCACCTAGGCCAAAACAACCACATCTTCTTGATATCAATGATAATGTCCTTAGTCGACCAGCTTACTCCTTCCTGAACAGAGTTAATATGGTTGATCACATTCAGGTTGTCAAACTCAAAAACAATCCTCTTCATCCTGAATTTTGCCGCAAGTTCAACTGCTCTAAGCAAAGTCATGGCCTCAGCTGTTTCAGGAATAAGACAATGCTTGGCATAGGTATGAGCAAACATGACTGAGCCTTTTTTGTTGCGCCAAATACCTGCCAATATTGAGATTTTATCATCATGGAACGAAGCATCAGTGTTGATCTTGATGTACTTTGCAGAGGGGGGATCCCATTCTTTATGACATGTGCCATTTGAATTTTCATTCATGATCTCAAACTGTGTTGAAGCATGCTCTTTTGACAGTTTATTGATGTGAGTGATCAGCTGCGTTAGCTCCAGGGTTGGTTTGTTATGCACCAAGTCATTTCTAAATTTCCAAAGTTCCATTCATATGTGTAGCAGCAAAGATAGTCGGTTCCATGCACTCCTCCTTAGAGAGCCAACTGTTAGACCTATTCTCTGCACAAAAGTAGATGAAATCAGCAAGAGAACCATTATGGAAGTTAGAGAGGTTAATAGCCCACTTAGAAGAAAACCAAATAATTTCAGCAAGATGACACTTCAAAAAAAGTGCTCAACAGTTTCAACTTCCAGAGAACAAATAGGGCACATGGTGTTGTCAATCTTGAAGAGAGTATTTAGTTTACTTCTGGTAGGGATCACATTAGCAACACACTTTCACGAGAATAATTTGTGGCGGTTGTGTAATTTAGATTTCCAGATGGTATGCCAGATAGAAGGGGGTGGTTAGTTCTCCTGTTCTGAATAATACACTCGTATGAGCTTTTCACAGTGAATTTTCCTGTGGGAGGGGAACCAAAACCACTCCTTGGGTTCCGGGGAAGCTGTAATTGGGATCTTAATGATCTCATTCACAGTTTCTGGCAGGAATAAGTCTGACAGAATATCCTCATTCCAAGCTGCTTCACCATCAATCATGAGATCACCAACTTTAGTGAACACTTGGGAAGTATCCACTTGTTGATCTTTGTGCTGGGGAGACAAACTTAGAACAAGAGATCCAAGGGTCTTTCCAGGTATCAACTTGAGAGCAAAGAGAGATCTTCAGTCTAGGTCCTTTGGCAAGCAGGTCCCTACAATTAAAAAGATCTCTAGCTATCCAGGAAATGTCAGAAGAAGGAGAGTTCATATTAGCAAAATCTTTATCCTTAACATACTTATCTCTAAAGATGTTAACCCAAAGCTTATTATCTTTCACATTGATACTCCAAGCTAACTTAGAAACAAGGGCTTTGTTAGAAACAAGGGCTTTGTTATAATCTCTCATCTTTCTAAGAGTTTTTGGCAATTTACCTCCCTGTTTTATGTCAAATTGGTAAATTACCTCCCTGTGAAAAATAAATAGGCAAATTACCTCCCTGTGATTTTAAAAATTGGCACACCACCTCCCTGAGATTTTTTTAGTGTACCCAAATACCCTTGTTTCTTTTAATATTTTATTTTCTGTAATTTCAAATTTAATTATAACCTTTCTTTAAAAGATTATAAGTAAAACTATGAAGAATATTATAAAATATACATATTACGAAATCATAATTTATTTTTGAATTTCATGTTTTAACTTTTGCACTTTTTAACAAATTAAAATATTAAACCAACAATTACATGATTTTTGTGAGAAATAAAGGGTATAATTGTCTTTTTTGGCCTAAAAAACCATTCTCACTCTCAAATTTGAGCAAGTGAACTACACCTCCCCATATAAGGAGGTAATTTGCCAATTATTGAAATCACAGGGGGGTAATTTGCCTATTTATTTTTCGCAAGGAGATAATTTGTCAAAATTAGCATAACACATTGAGGTAAATTGCCAAATCCTCTAATTTAATTTTGGTACTAATAAAAATACTGAAAATGAGATGCTAGTTGGTCTTGTTGGCAGTTTTATGATGTGTTATGGCTTTCCAAAAATCAAGGCATGACAAAATTAACCTACATGCCGTTTGAAGTAGTCGTTTACCACGAGGTATGAGTATATTACACAAACCACCTTTGATGTATCAAAATTACATAAATTATTCATGTAGTTAACTTCTGTTTAAATGGGTGAAATTTCTAAACTTTTTTTTAATAAAGAAAGAAATACAAAACCAGCCCCACCCACCACGTCTACACTGCCAACGCTTATAACAACTATGCTCGGTGTCCTCACTACTACGTGAGCACGACCTGGTTGCGACAAAGCTTTGGTCGTTGCCAACATGTTCCGGTCGCGTCCGGCCGAAGTACTACCACGACACGAATATGCAATTGCGTTGCGTTAAGGTGCAAGTAAAACTGGATGGTTGGTCGACCGTGCAACCTTCTCCAATCGGGCTGTTGTGCGACCAAGTAATTCCGGTGGGGAATTAACTGGGGGAGAAGACTTCCTCAATTTGTTTTTTTTTTTTTCTTTCATCCTTTGTGCATTTAATAAGAGATATATTAGGACAAAACCTTTTTAAATTACATTTTTAAACAGGGTTACAATAATATGAAGTAAATAATTAAAAAACAGTTTGTTAAATTTTATAATAATGTGTTGTGTCTTGAAACTCAATAAACATTTTTTGACATTTGTGGGATGGGGTGGAGGGTACAACTACAGTGAATTTCATAAAAGTTAAATGTACATGCATTCTTTGAACGTTTAGAGTATCTTTCCTGATACAGAACATCCTGATATAGAGGCTCAAGTCTGAACCAGGAGGTAGATTACAGTTAAACACATGATATTCAGAACTCAAAAGGCTTGCTAGTTCATAGCCTCTATATACATCAGATTACCACATCAAGTTACAAAACGCTAGGATGACGTACTCTCACTTTATAACTGCCAATCTATTGGAGATATTCCCATTTCCTCCAATATCTGGTTCGTTCGGGAAAAGTGCCTGTGTAAAGAATCACAAATTGCAATTAAAACCATAAAAAATGGCTATCAATCATGTTAACTAATAAACAAGAAAAATGCCAGGGTCAATACCACAACACCTTTCCCTTCTTTTTCCCTAGCTACCTACCTATCTCCCCCTCACCTCAACCCCAAAGCCAAGCCCTGAAATACCTGACGCACATGCAGCACCGGTGCCATGGCAGAGCTGGAATGGACAAGGAGGGTGGGGGAATTCAAATTGGTGTACCTAAAAACTTATGACCAACAGTTGTAAATTTGAGTCACACGTGTACCTGGTTGTGTGATTCCCAAGCCCAGACTGAAACCTAAACCCAACTTACAATGAACGTTTGGGTCTTGCCCTGACGGAGCAGATTTTGGCTCAGACATGAAGAATGATTTGTGGTCTGGGTAGGGATATATTATTACATGCAGCTGTGTGATGACATAGTGCAACCACTGATTACCATCATTGGTTTTCTTAAATTATAAGACAGTAACTTCCCAAACCACATCCCAATTATGCATCTTCACGAATAATCGAATTGGCTGCATCAACTTATCGTACAACTGTTGCACGTAATAATTTATCCTTGGGTAATTGACAACCCAATATAAACAAGCATGACCAAGTAATTGTATAGCCATAGGAAATAGATGCACTCAATTCTCAGAAAATGTGATAAAAGTTGACTTCACATCTATTCCCTACACATTAAATACAATACTTTTTGTTAATAACTGGGATCTTCGAAGAAAGACTGGTCCAACAACAAGTCATGATACAAATATGCTATTCGCATTCACCGTGCATAAATGTTGAAAAGGGACAAGCTATAATCACATGGTTTGCAAACTCCTCCTACCAAACCTTGCTTTTTCCAAAGTCCATTCCCACTTAACCAAATTTGTTTAAACAAATATTAAAAAAGAGGGTTTTATTCTCCAATCAAGCTAACAAACTTAACATGTTGCATGAAAGCCACCCAATACAAGCACATGTATAGATGGAAAAAAGGTTCTCTATTTAATATCTAGAAGTAACTTAAACACTTGTATGCAACGTAGATGCAAACCTGCATCCAAAGAAGCCTCTGTTTGCAGACAAACCAGAAGGATGGGCTGATTTCAGAACATGGTGCTTTGATTCATCTATCAACCTGTACAAACACCTTGATTAGAACCACATAACGTAGTTAATTTCTTACTTATCCATTTCCATATACTGATAACTCTCTTACACTCAATAACATACTCTATTTACAGCACAATATTTCTATAAAATTCATGGACATGCTATGCACAGTTAATTTATGGGGATATCATTGAATTTTACGCACAAACTGTCAGTACTTCAACATTGTGAGATCAAACTTGTTCTGGAGATTGTGAGTAAATCCTAAAGACTACTTTAAGATATAAAATGTATTCAGTAATAGTTAAGGCAGGGACGCTGCTGTTACTGTGCGACGGAAAATCTGTCAGGTGTTACAGTAGTTGACTGGATCAACTTATTAATTGCAAATTGATACTACAGAGATGTTGGTAAGAATTTGTGTTCGCTCTATGTGCAAGTATGACAATGCTGAATCATTGGGTCAAAAAACCTGAAGTAGAACAATATCGGCTCTAAACTTACTAGGGACCCAATGCTCAGAAATGCAGCTTACTATAACATGGTTGCTAAGCAGGCCACAGATAGGAGTGGATGCAGACGATGCCTCAACCCCCAATCCCTTTTCTCCGTGGAGATTTATGACAATTTCTGTTTTTGCACCTTCAAATTTATTTTTTTAATTTTAACTTTATAATAGTTCATTTGTGACTTCTCAGACTGCTATCTCAAACTTTCTAACTCGATATGGTCTAACTTGAATTAGGATGTTAGTGATTCCACTTCTTGCTTGTGTTAGACCAAGTTGTTCCAATAGATTAGTGCTAAGATATCTTATCCTATAAACTTAGGTGATGCAGATTGCTCTTTGATTATCCTCTGCACACCACTTGAACTAAAAGTAAACCACCATAGCCTGTCAATGGGTCAGTTTCCAGATAGGAATTTCAAAGCATAAATAAGTGTTTTAAGGTGAGGGTATAGGGGAAGTAAGGTGCAAAAACAAAATGCAACGTCAAATAACGGAAAAAAGATCATATATTATTACGGAAAAAAGGAAGTTCACTGCAGCCACTTAAGCTGCTCAAAAGAATGTCAAAAGTTTTTCTTTCAACAAAAGAACATACTGCAGAAACCTTGAGCATAAATACTGGAGATCATATAAACTATGTCAAATAACGAACTTTTTTTTATTTACGAAGAAATATATAACGCACTTTAGACTTGTCATAATTACAGGAATGATTTCTGTAATAGCTAGTATCTAAGGGGAACATCTAGATGAGTTCCTGAAACAAGATGCTTAATAGTATTTCAAAATCTGCATTTCAGACACAATTCTTTCACATACAAGGCTGCTTCCTGGAGCATCACATCACAAGTAAGAGGAACTGTAAAAATGAAGATTTTGTAGCTAATATGATCTTTAGAGCATCAAGTTTCCATTCATTTGATCTCTTTCTTTGACTAAATCATGTTTTAAAGGTTTATTTTTAATAACTCAAGTCTCCATATATTCATTTAAGAAACTTTTGCAATAAAACAATAATTGTCACACTCAACACTGTCTCGGTGAAGTTTTATGCAATGATTTAAGTTTTCTTTGCTAATTATATTCAACGACAGCTAAAATATTACGAAAAGATTCGGCTGATGATTTCATTCAAGCTAGTTGCCTTCTGGAAAGCACCTCAGACAGAAGGCAATGATTCACAAGACAAAATCAGGATGCATCTTGTCTAAAAACAAGTAAAGAAAATTATTCAGAATTTAGATTGAGATTAGCCTGCATTAGCTTGATTCCAGATGCAGGGAGAAAAAAGCTTGCTTCCATACACGGTTATTTAAACAACATTGTACTTGTCTTCAAATATTAGACTGTCACAAATTTGTGTTACTAGTTGATAACTTTTGAAGACGTTCCTCAAAAATAGGATGGGCTGTAATTCAGACTTATAGACTTCACAGACTTGTGTTGCATGTTAAGAACTTGTTATTAGTTGATAACTTCTGAAGCCATTCATCAAAAAAAAACCAGGATGGGCTGTCATTCAGACATTTACACTTCAAAGATTTGCGTTGACCAGTTGAGAACTTATGAAGTTCGTCTACTAAAACCATGTTTGATCATTATTCAAATGTATACAGTACAAGAAGTTACCGGGATTTGGCCTGTGCATAGTTTCCCCAAAGAAGAAAAACAACTCCACTTTTCTTCTGTGAAATTGATCCAATTACAGCATCAGTAAACTGCTCCCACCCCTTTTTTGCATGAGAATTCGCCTGGTGTTCCCTAACTGCAAATAAGCCAGGGAGCATTCAAATAAGACTGACAAAGCTCAGAATAATAATTAGCAGTACTGAAATAGTAATATCAAGAATACCTCTTCAAAATAAGTATGAATGAAGAGTTTTCAATTATAATTTGTTCTTTTTGAAGAACTATTCAATTTCTAAAACCAGGGGGAAAAGAGTAACAAACTACATACGTCAATAAGCCCTAAAACAACTTCCTATACATAACCATAAAAACAAAATGGTGCAACTGTTCTTTGACAGAAAACAGCAACAATTAGTTATGCAATATCCATCAATACTAGGTTGCACGTAAAGTCCAACGAAACACTATCATTAATCCACATAGAACAGTTGTCAATAGCCATATATTACAATAAAAATCACAAGGACTTTAATCCCAAGGAAATAAAGCTGTAAGGATCAAAACAGACATCACACTAAACCCAGCACATAAATACTTCGTCCCCATTTATTTCGATTCTGTTTTTCTATTCAGTTCTTCTGCAACCATATTGCTCTGTATCACCTCCATCTTGCTTTTCTTTGGCCGTCCTCTCGTTCTTTACCTTTGCCCTTGATCAAGAGTCCTACTTGTCGTACTAGTTTCAATATTGAACTACATCTCACATGTCTGAACTATAACAAACAATTTTTGAATTATTTGTTCCATGGTGGTTATGTCTACCTTAACAGGAATATCTTCATATCTCACGTTATACATTCCAGTGTTACCACACACCTAGCTAATCATGCACTTCTCAGCTATGCTCATAGTTTGTGCACGGTGTCTTCTAAAAGTTTAATATTCAGTACCACATAATAATACAACTTTAACAATATTTTCGTAAACTTCTCATTAAGCTTTCAAAGTGAAAGTTGCAATCACGCAAAATGCTCGCGTGCTATTCCATTTCATCACGTGGGCTTAAATTTTATGATGACCATTACTCTATAAATATTTCATCCTTCCATATATTACAGCTAAAATATCTAAGTGAGTATTCAGTAAGATCTCTTGTTGTAAGATCTGTTCACTAAGTTTACATGTTCTTGTAGTATACCAACCAAAATAAATATAAGAAACTAATATATAAAAATAAAGCCATAATAAACACTGAAAAGCACGAATGAAAAATAATGGGTTTGAAATGAACTTTGATCAAGACGATAGATCTTTGTTTATTTCCAAGTATGCATCCGTAATAATCCTTGAAGCAGTAAAGCGCAAGCCAAGAAAGCTTAAAGAACCTATGGTTGCCACTGAGAAGTTTATTGACTTCACTAGTGAAGAATAAACCACTTCATGTAAGGGCTAGGCCATATATTGACTGCATATGGCTAGCATATACTAGCACACCAAGAGGTTCAGTCTCCCGGAGTCTTGGTATATTTTCTGACAGGATGTAGGCAATGGCTCATATCTTCCCCAATGGGCTTGGAAGAAGCCCATGTTAAGTGTCAAAATAAAGGCTATTCTCCCTGCTCTTAGAAGCTCAAGCGAAAGAGAAGTGTCAATAAAATTACTTCTATCCTCATCTTATCCTACTTCTTTGCCTAGGGTCTGAACTTCTGCTATAATGCTTCAGACTTGCAGGCACCTCCAAGCAGCTTATGGAAGGCTCATAAAGAAGTGGACTATGTAAGTTTATCGAAACAAGGAAAAAAAAAAGACAATACCGAGATGCTTATTTCGGAAAACACGTGCAATTAGCTAGGTCTAAAACAGGGTACCTTAATTCTCAATGGACATTGCCATACCGTGGGCCTTTCAATTGCCATTTTAAAACCATTCTAGATCGCTTTTAATGTGCTATTCCAAATCTCTGTCGGTAAAGTAGAGAGGACATTGAAATCTAGATAGTAATTCAAGATCAACCTTAAAGGGTTATTACTAGCTTAGCCTATTTGTACTTGAGTATCCTTCCATACTATAGCAATGGGTTTGCCTAATAAGGTTCATCTAGAAAATGGATCTGTACAAATAACACAGCAAGAACTAACACTATGCCAGAAAATGTCCATCTCAATGAGGCACATATGAGTATTAAGCAGACTCAGCAGAGTTCTCACATTCTGAACTTCTAAAATACCTCAAAGCTATCTTCACTTCATATTTAGCAAGAAAGGCAAAAACTGCAGGAAATTTTAGCGAAATTACTGTATTGACAGCTGTGCAAGATAAACGGGTACAAGAAGCATACCAGTCAGAACAGCATTTAGCAGAAGAACGCCCTAGAAATCAACAAGAAGCAGTCACTTGTTAAAAAAAGTCCATTACATATCTACTTGAATACAATGGTGATTATAAAATAGTTGGGCAGAATAATAGCTTCAGTAGAAGCAGTGATGAATTAGAAACGTAATGTGCAAAAGGCAGAGTAGAGATGATTCGATCTCTTTGGTTTGTTTAACATATATATAAGAAGACTGATAATTTGCTATTTGCAAATTACTCTAAATTTAAGTTTTCCACCAGCTCATTGCCCAAAAATCACATCATAGTCCATTATCAAATAAAACCAATTCATTTTACTACACAAATTAGTTAAATCGTTCAAGCAAATCAACAAAGAGGGTTCAATCCTATGTTGCCAATACTAAATCAGGGAACCAACCATATTTTGGTGATGCGTCTTATGAGAAAATATACTTTCCGCTAAGAGCTTTCATACTATAAATGCAGCCTTAAGAAAAGAACAATTATCAACATGCAGTTAACTAGGTGAAAAATTAGATAAACCTAGAATGGGAAGGAACAATGCGCTCCAAAACTATTACCTGTACAGCCCATCTTTCGAGATTTCCATTGGAGGGAATTGAACAGCCCAAATCTTGTTTAAGTTCTTTATATATGTTTAGGAGGCTTGAAGGGACCTTGACACCGTCTGGCACCGAGAACGAAAGACCCATTGCTTGACCTGGTCCATGATAGGGATCCTGTAACCATAATGAAATGCACGTCATAGTCCATTTCCTCTAAAGCACATTAACAAGGATGAAAGACAATGAACACAGGTAGTAATAAATTAATTAAAGCGAAAAAGATCCCCTGCCTCATGATCACAAAACAAAACCAAGTCAAGAATAAAACATAAGCAGGGTTCTTCCATTCCATGTTTTACCTGTCCAATGATAACTGCCTTAACATGGTGAAAAGGAGTGGTATTTAGTGCATTAAAAATAAGATGCTGAGGGGGGTAAATGGGCACGGTGCCATCGCGTATTTCGCTGTGAACAAATTCGGAGAGCTTCTTTGCGTAAGGCTTTTGTAGCTCCTCGGACAGCACTTGAGACCAAGTATCCTCAACCAATAGCTCCTCTAAATTCACATAACCTCCTAACCATTTTGATAATAGGAGAAACAATTGATACATCAGCTATAATAATACTCAAACGCCCTGTAGTAAAATTGATGATAAGAACAATAAAAATGACACCTGCGTCGATTGATTTGGAGACTTTTTGGGAGCATAGTTTGAGGTTGCGCTTGGATTGAGCTAGGGCTTTGTTCAATTCCGTTCTCCGCTGCTGATCAGAGGTTAGTGTTGTTGTGACGGCGTCGTTTAGTGATGAGGAACTGAGGGACTTGAGACGTTTGGCCGCCGGTTGTTGGAAGAAGTCCATTAGGGTTTTCGACATTCTTCTGGCGGGAAATGAACTGTACTATCATCAAATCAAACTATTTCTTTCTTTTTTTCAAGTAAATGTGATCATCTGACTTGTTGAGAGAGACACCAAGAATTTAAGTCATGACAAATACCTAGGAATAAAAGCGTTAAACCCCCTATACTTTATTCTATGTTGCACTTTGCTCCCTATTTTCTAATTTTTGTGATTTGCCTAAGCACGCCGCCCCCCAAGTCATTTTTTAACCGTTGGAATTGGACACATGTCACCATTTTTTGCTGTTAGATTCGGACTAAGGGGGCAAACTGCTTATTTATCCATAGTACCGGGGGCAAGTCGTAAAAAATAAAAGGACAGGGAGCAAAATACAATCGGGGCATAGTATAGGGGGTTTAATGATTTTATCCCTATTATGTATATTTCGGGTGTATAAGGGCAAGGGCGGGTTCGGGTAGATTGTCACTCAAACAACGATTTTACCCAAAGTTAGCGGGTTAAGTTAATAAGAAATCGTGCGGATTGCAGGTTGGACTCTACTGCTAATGTTAGTTTGTACTAATTATACCAGAGAATCAAGGCAGAGCGTTGGTTCTGCGTGAATACTCGGGAATGATGGCGTTTCTGCACATAACAAGATTGAGTTTTGGGAAGAGGTTCGTGGATTCAGGGGAATATTGATGCACAGAGACATGAGTTAAAGGCAATTTTAAACAATAGAATCAAGTTAGGTATGATGAAGTCCTTGGCGGAATTTATCCCATGGCTTCGGTTCGTGTTCAGAGCAGATAACCAGGCACTTGAGGAGCATGATTCTATAGCTGATAGCTTCACCCAGAAAATCAAGGAAGAACACACTCTTGCGCACTAAAAAACAGGGAACACCAAGAGTCATTTTGTCGATGCGTTGATATCTCTTTAGAAAGAATACGACCTTAGTAAAGACACTGTTGTTGCTCTTCTTTGGGTAAGTAGAAGCTTAACTCTTTCTACTTAGTTTTAATCTTTCCATATACACAACAAGTTTATACATGTAAGTGGAACATAGGGGAAATTCCTAATTACTATATGATATCACAGATTTCCTAAGACGAATGATAGATTTACGACATATCCTATGATATGATTTAGTGTTCATTCTAGCTTACATGACTTTCGTGTATAAACAATAATCCACTCCTTATAAAGTCTTCGAAGGAGAATATATGGACTTCTAACTTGTGAACTAAATAAGCCAGTTAGCAGCTTTTGATATAGGAATTATTAAACGTTTGTATCAATTACTTGTGCAGGACATGATCTTTGCAGGCATGGACACCACCACCATCACAGTGGAATGAACATTGGCTGAAATGGTCAGAAACCCAAGAGTACAAAAGAAAATTCAAGAAGAACTTGACCGTGTTATAGGCAGTGATCGCGTAATGACAGAATATGACATCCCCAATCTCCTATACTTGCAATTCGCGACCAAAGAATGCTTTAGAATGCACCCTTCAACTTCATTATCTCTGCCTCATAAAGCCAGTACCAACGTCAAGATTGGTAGCTACGACATTCCTAAAGGAGCCACCATAAGTGTCAACGTGTGGGCCCTTGGTCAAGACCCGGCCATGTGGAAAGATCCCCTTGTATTGAGGCTCGAGCAGTTCCAAGAAGAGGATATTGACATGAAGGGAACGAATTATCAGCTACTTTTGTTTGGGTCCAATTGCGTACCTGCCCTGGTGCACAACTTGCTATAAACTTGGTGAGCTCAATGTTGGGACACTTGTTGCACAATTTTAGTTGGGCGCGACCCCTGGGGGTGAAGCCTGAAGATATGGACATGATGGAGCAACGTGGAGTGGTTACTTATATAGGAACGCTGTTAAAAGCGGTTCCTACTCCGAGGTTGTCTGTCTTGTTCAAAAAGTGGATCTATGAAATGTATCAGAACTTTTTGGACCTAGGGGTGGCAAATGGCTCAACCAAGTTGAATCCAAGTCCAACTTGAATAAAGTTGGATGAAATGGTTCCAACTCTAATGTGGATCTTTGGTTCCATTACAAACTCAACTTTGATTCATCCAACTTGTGAACCATATACACATCAACCTAAATCAACCCACATCAACCAATTCAACCCAAATCAACTCAAATCAACATCATTGCATCCAAACCTTCATATTTATGCATAATTACATTTTCACCCCTTAACTATCAATAATTGCATGCCCACCCCTATATTCCTATAAAACTGTGTTTTAGCCCCTAACTATCAAAAAATTGCATTTGCACCCCTAAATTTTTGAGTAATTTTATTTTACAACTAAACATTAAATAGTTTCACCCAAATCCCCATATTTATGCATAATTACATTTTTTACCTCTTAACTATCAAAAAATTGCATTTGCACCCCTAAATTTTTGAGTAATTTGTTACAACTAAACATTAAATAATTGCACCCAGACCTCTATATTTATGTATAATTACATTTTTTACCCCTTAACTATCAAAAAATTGCAATTGCACCCCTAAATTTTTTACTGATTTTATGCTACAACTAAACATTAAATAATTTCACCTAAACCCCTATATTTATACATAATTACGTTTTCATTCCTTAACTGTCAAAAAATTGCATTTGCACCCCTAAATTTTTGAGTATTTTTATTTTACCACTAAACATTAAATAAATGCACCGAAACCCCTATATCTATGCATAATTAAATTTTTCACCCCTTAACTATCAATAATTGCATCCCCACCCCTATATTCCTAAGAAACTATGTTTTAGCCCAAAAAAATTGATTTGAAAAACTATGTCTCGTAAAAAAATTAATAAAGACTAGCTAATTCGTTCAGCCTACAAAATTGTATACTCAACTTCAAATTTTGTATCGATAAAAATGAGATAGTGGCCTATGCTTATTTGAAGGGGAAAAAGTGCAACAAAATAAATTACAACCCGCTGCTATAATTGACTTCATGGCTGAGGTCTCTAGACATTCCAATGAGGCAAGAACAAAAGGAATTGTTGGACCCAGCAAGGAAAGTAGGTGAATTGCAAAAGAAGGCAGAAGCAAAATAGACAATTGTACTATCAACAAACAAATCATTTGAACTTAATTGATGGAAACAAATTAAATAACATAGTTAGTACAGAAGATCAATGAAGTTTTCTTTTTGCAATAAGATCAATCACTAAATTTAAACAAAACCAGACAACTGCATAAATGAAAGAATCAAGAGGCAAAATAAGATAGAACAATTCCAAATACATCACTTTCTCTTACATAAGTGTTTGGTTGTACATCATGTTAAGTATGTACTCAAAAAACCATTGTCGGGACAGAACAAAATTAAGAAAAAACAACTATGGCATAGCTCCAGAATCCAGATATAAACAAAATTCAAAATTAGAAAAGCTCTCTACGATGTCAATAATGATTGCAAACTGCACAACTGCAAAAAGGTAACATAACCAAAAGGTAACATTAAGCAATCTCGGGATCAATTATGAGTCAAGGATGTACTTTCAGCATGTTCGATCGAATTCTCAATATCTGCCGGAAGTTCCTCTCCAACTTCATCTTCATCGCCAGAAACTACAAAGGTAAAAATTATAAATTATGCCAAACACTAAGAACTAACGTATTAAGAAACAAAATATGAAAAAATGAAATGTCAATAGAACCTTGAAGCTAATCACGCAAACACAGAAGTGGTTCTGCATTCTTTGGTAACAATGAGCTTCTATATTTTCCAAGTATCCGACCACCATGACTAAAGGTAGATTCTGAGGCCACGATGGTGATTGGAATACTAAGAACATCGCATGCCATTAGACTCAACTCGGGATACTTTGAAATGTTTTCTCTCCAATAATCAAGTACATCAAGCTCCGCAAATATGATCCTATCAATCAAAGGCTCTGCTAGGTACAAATCTAATTGAGATCGACTTATGGGACATCCTCCTTTCATCACCTCATTGAACATTTATAAAAAAAGCGTTCAGTTTCTTTAAATGAAGTGTAAGAATAGGAAATATTAATTAAATACAATAAATTGTTTGACCGTGCATAAAAGAAGGCTTCAGAATATCTAAGTAAGTTGTCGAATTGGTTGTACTTCATATCATCAAGTGTTGGTTTAAGAACTTTTTGACATTAATCACACATACAGAGCTTGATAAAGCAACTTGGTTTAGGACTCACATACGTGTTCAAGACTTGTAACCTAGTCTGGTGAATTTGCTCATAGAATTAGAACAAAATAAAACATAAAGTACACCATGCAGAAACACATAAAGTACTAAAAAGAGAAGATCTTCAACTCACATTAAACAAGAAACGCAAAACCCACAAGAATAACAGCCAAATATCAAACGCCAAAACCCAAATTCAACAACTTTTAGAAAACAGAAAACTCAATAAAATTCAAATTCGCACTAACATGGCAGAACCCAAATATCACGAAGTATAAAACAAGAAAAATTACCCGGAATTTGGAACATCCATGGCAGAGAAGGATGTGGAAATGGAGATCGAACCAAAAATCGATTTGTAGAAGGTGGAATTGGGGCAAATTTGAGTCCAATAAAATTGGAATTAGGGGATTGTGATGTGTTGTTGGTATTTTTTTTTCTTAATTCGAGAAAAATTAAATTATCACAATACATATAAAGAAAAAAGGAATATTTAAACAAAATTCCTTCTGTCTAAGTGGTGAGGAGCTATAATATCAAGCATTTGGTTTGATATTCGAGTCCTAGTCACTTCAACCAGCAGAATTGTTTTTTATTTTATTTTAAAGTTGCTCAATTTCCCACAAGTTGGACAAGGATCTGATGTCAACATCAACCTAACATGGAACCACCTGGTCTGGGTTGGATCCGGTCTGCCTTGGTTCCATGTGGATCCAACCTGATGGTTCTGGATCAGATCTGGTGGATCCATTAGATCGAGAACCACATTGCCACCCCTACTTGTGGTACAGAGCAAGCTTCTTGTGTTCTTTGCATGAATATGGTTATTACTGAAGTAAATGTGCTTACAATGATAAGTGGATGGGTGCACCAACCCTTACATTTTCCACCACCAGATTACAAGAAGTTTGTATTCGAGAATAAAAAGTAAGGTCAACTTAAGACCCAATGTGTATTGTAGTGAAGTACGATCCATAGAGTTATTCGTTGGATCTACGTCCATGTGGGTGCACCACATCTCTATATGTCGCAATGTGAGAATAGTTGTGCGGTGCACTCGGATCCTATCCGGAGTACTTATATTATTACACATCCGGCCACCCCAAAAGTGAGTGCCTCAAGAAAATGACATATGTAACATGTATCCCAAAAAATAAAGCTTCGCTGTCGTCGTTGTCGCATATTTTGACCATCTTTTCTGCTCTGGTCACACATTTCACACGTATCGGCAGCACTGTCTACCCTTAGCATGCTCGTCTTTTGCCCGTCGCGTGCCCATAGGCCCCACCCGTTGTGCACAAGAAGTCTGCCCGTCGCGCCGCCATGGTCCGCCCATCTTGCGCACATAGTCCTCCCATTCCCGCACACCTTCTCCCTATGCACCGACTGCTCATGTGCGCACATTGTCTGCCCATGCACATATCCCGTTTGGCCATGTGCGCACATAGTCGACACATGTTGCGCAAAGGGTTTGCCCATGCCGCACACATGTCCAACCATGGCCCGCACACCGTCTGCTCTTGTGTGCACATGGTCCTCCCATGCGCACGTTGTCTGGCCATTTGCCCAAACCGTCTGCTCATGTGCGTACCTAGTCCACCAATCTCTTGCACAAGGTCCGCCCACGGCGCACACAAGTTCTAGCCATGGCGCGCACACCGTCTCCCCACGCTTGCACACAAGGTCCCGCCATGGGGCGCATCCCGTCTGCCATTCGCGCACACCTTCTGCACATGTGCGCACGTGGTCTGCCATCTCCTGTATAAGGTCAGCCCATGACGCGCACACTGCCCAAGCTCACACATCGTCTGCCTATGTGTGCACACCAATCACTCATACTCAACCACCATCTGCCACATGCGAGCATACCGTATGCCCATGTGTGTACGTTGTCCGCCCATCTCGTGCACAAGGTTCGCCCATGGCGCGCACACTTTCTGCCGAAGCTCGCACACCGTTTACCCATGAGTGCACACCGTCTGCCCATACTCAACCATCGTCTGCCACATGCGTGCACATCGTCTGCCTATGTGCTATCATAATCCGCCACATGCGTGCACACTGTCCGGCTATGGATGCACACCGTCCTTCCCTTCCCGCACACCATTCGGGCACTCAGTCTGCATCTGACGCACAATCCCCGCCTTTGCTGAGAAGAGAGAATAAGTGTGGGTTCCTTAGCAATTTGAGTGTCTATTGGTGTCGCAACCATTTTTTTAAGTATACTATAAGGGCAAGATGGTCACTCGAGCAGGTTGCATGGCGACGGGCCCTGAGCACCAATCGTCTCCCCTACGGTCTTTGCTGCCCGTTCCATGTCGGGCAAAGTTCCATCGGCGGCCGCGACCATCCCGCCGCCCAATGTTGCACGAATATGGATACAGGACTCGGATACGACACGATACGGACACGGGAACACAGATTGTTTGAAAATTACGGGATACGATACGTGCAGGATACGTAGAATATTTTATACTAATAATTTAATCATATAACAACATAATAATAAAATGACTGTCAATAATAATTTAACTTCACTTACAAAAAAATATATGTACATATTCAATTTCAAATACAACAAAATTGTGTAAGCAAGCATAAAAAGATCCATAATCCATATAAACTCGAAGTACCAAGATGTAAATTCAATAATTACACCATGAATAAAGAGTTATACAATCACAACATTCAATTCAAGCTCCAGTAACATCATTAAAACAACAAAAACCCTATCATTGTTCAACTTCTTCAGCAAACAAAACCGACTCAAATTCAGGTTCATCAAGGGAGAGATTCACAATTTCATGAATACCAACATCATCTAAAGATTCAAGAGCATCCCTGCCATATCCCACATCCGTGACTCTCCTTGCGTGTATTGTGCACTTTTTCTTGATAAAAGACTAAGATTATTATGTATAAATACCAAATCTTCAGCACGTTGTGGAGTTATTTTGTTTCTCTGTTGTGTGAATGAATGCATAAGTACTCCAATTTCTCTCTAACAAGAAGACTAAGAAACCCGACCAAGTGCTTTCATGGAAATAGTTTGAAGGTGAGGTGCTGTCGAACCATGAATTAGCCACCATTCTATAGGATTCATCACCAATCTATCTCTTAGAAAATCTTTATCAGCAAAACCTTCTAAGCATCCAAAAACTTTGCAAGTTCCCCATTTACTTCTCTTCGAATCTCCTCACTAGGAAAGAGACGTTTCAAGCATAGTTTTCTAAAGTTTGAAACCTCTGGGTCAAATTGGGGTGGTGCAAGATTCGGATGTTCATTCTCCCACTTTTTTGTTGTACACTTGTTAAATATTACAACTATATAATTATTCTCAATTTAAATAATAAAGTTAATATACTTAAACTCTAAAACATAACTTAACTTAATAGATAAGTCTCTAACCTTGGATTCAAGGAATGAGCTAAACAATGCAAATGATTATTACTTTTACTCCATCTTTCCTCCAATATTATTTTCACAACATCCTAAAGCTTGACCGGTCTAAATCAGTTTTCTTTTCATGTGCATAAATGCTTTTGTTCACTTGCAATATCATAGAATCCCACGTCTCATACAATAAATGGACACAAGGCTTGTTTGTGTCACAAAATCTAAGCATAGTGTAGATAGGTTCGGTGAAAGTAAGAATATAGTCAATATTATCCCACCAACTGTCATTTAGAAGTTTTTCTTTCCCAAATCTCGCCTTTGTAACATCATCATCACGATAACTAGACCACTGCTCGCTAATAACCATAGACTGTAGTTGTTGTTTAATGAGTTTGAATCTTTTTAACATAATTTAGTAGAAGCAAAGCAAGTCTCAGCAACAATAATCAACTTAAGCTTATAAAACTCATTAAACATGGCAAGCCTCATGGAATGGTTCATAACAAAGTTCGTGATCATTAAAGCAGAGCTTGCAACCTCTGTAATCCAACTGCATTCATCATACGTTATTCCATTGGCATTTGTGCTTTTGGCAGCACAAATATTTTTCAATGCAAGATTAAGAGTATGCACCACACATGGTGTCCAAAAAATATTAGGATATGTTTGTTTAACTAGCAACCCCGCTGCTTTACAAACTGGAGCATTATCCGTAATAACTTGAACAACATTACTAACCCCAATCTGTGATATCACTTCTTTGATCAAACCCGCAATAAAAAAACCTATCTTTATACTCACCTTCACCATTCATAGCACGAATGAATACAGACCCACTTTCATTAATGACCATAAAGTTAATGAGATGCCTTCCTTGAGGGTCTGTCCACCCATCACAAACAACACTTACTCTTTTATTTCTCCATGTACTTTTAGTACTTTCAAGTGCATTCTCTAAATTGGTTTTCTCTTTCTGCAACAACTTTCTCCTTAAAGAATTATAACCTTGAGGAACATAACCTGCAACATCATTATTTGCAGCAAAAGAAAATGCTCGAATAAAGTAAGGATTTTTGGCAAGGTTAAACGGAAGGCCAGCCGAGTAAAACATTCTTGCAATTTCTCCATCCAACTCCTCCCTAGCTCTCAAATTAAAAGCTTTCTCTATAGCACTATCACCACCAACCTTTCTTTTTTTTTTTCAGAACAGAAGAGCTTACGACATCCACTGATGTAGAATGAGAAGATGAATGACTAGAGCCCGATGCTGAGTGAGGCGCATGAATTATTTTAGTTAGATTTTCTTTTCTGTTGGTCGCTTCTTCATCTAAAGTTAATCAACTCATCTAATTTACCAATTTATGATCTTTCACAATGTTTTATTCCACCCAAACTCAGCTTTAGCAAATGTGCTCTAACTCTAGAAAAAGAGCCCTTGAACTGAATCTTACATAACTTGCACTCTACACATTGATTCCCACCCCCATCACTTATTTTCCCTATCTTATTCATATATTTCCACAATGGCCAATTGTCTGGCCCAATTGTCTGGCCCAGTTACAGGCTCATCATTTGTTTCATTACCACCATTACCACTACCACTACCACTAGCCATGATAATTTTGAGAAATATATAATATTACCACAATGAAGATCTAAGAAGTGTACTAGAATCAGACTTTTAGCTTGAGACGTATACAAAGCATAAATCTGCAAAAACATTCAAAACAACAGAAAAATAACAAATCATTGAATGTTCTTGTTCTAAAATCTTAATATAACCTTGAGAGATAATAAAGAATTCGAAGAGCAACAACTTCGAGAGTTTTTGTTAACCCTAATTTCAAAATTAAGGCAAAATAATCAAAGAAAAATAGGCAAAATAGTGCAAGAAATTAAGAGAGGAGGAAGAATCAAACATCATACCTGATCTGTTGAGAGATGAACAACTATAACCAAGAAGTCAGTATCTCTCTTTCTTTTGTCTCACGCGAGAAGCTAACATTTTTCAATTTGTATGTTTGTTCTTCAATTGAAGAGAACCCATAGCCTTTTTTTCCTTTAACTTTTAGTGATATTTGTAAAATTAAGTTTTATACTTAATGTTACAAAATAACCCCAACGGATTTAAAAAAACTGACAGATTGCCCCTTAAAAAACAGATACACGTATCCTAATTATTAAAATTAAATAAAAAATTGGATACACCCCGTATGTATCGGGCGCATATTAGGCGTGTATCGTATTCGATACGTATCCGACACTGCTTTTTGTGGGTTTTTCAAGTATCCGTGCATCCTAGACCAGAAGTTGTTAAAATCCCAAAAAATTCCCTTAACGTAGCCCAAAGCGTCCCTTTCATCATTACGTCTGGCATTTCTATGGCCGTATACCAGTCGAATTACTCCGACAAGTCTACACCGACTTTCCCTTTGTCTTGTTGGTCCCTCAATATGCACAACATGTCATAAATGAGTTCTTAAATATGCACGTCGGCCCATTCTTCAGATTTTTTCATAGCTATGAGATGGATTTCCCTATGAATGCAATGCTTGCCGTTGTGTCACGGGGCAACCTTTGATGTTAACTGAAAAGGGGCACCGTGCGGCTAGTAGCGCAGGTAGTCGCTACTTCCGCCTTGCTCGTGTGCTGTGTGTCGCACTCACGTCTCAACAACGTTTTAGAGGCACAACGAGATAAGTAATATTCATGTCCATTTCACAACAATGTAAATATTACAACCGGATAGGAGGATATGAGCTAACAAAGCTTGATTACAATATTAGATTTCTCAACTACCTGTTACCCCCTATAGTATACTTAAAAAAGAAAAGGGTTGTGCCAGCAATGCACCCCTTATAACTCTAGCTAAACAGCAAAACAACTCTATCCTAGCTAAGCAATAAAAAGCCTACACTATGTTGCCTCTTTCAATCTTCTTTCAATCTTCAATAACTCTTGGCACCATCTTGTACGCAAAATACACGCTCGGCGGGGCGGCCCGACGAGCGGCCTTCAATCCTTGTCAACGGCTCGGCGCATGGGGCGTGCCTGCCAGCCTTTGACATTCTCCCCCACCTGAGATGGCGACGTCCTCGGCGTCATTGAGGCGTGATATGAATCGATAACTGCCTTAAACGCCTTGAGTGTAGTCGCCCGTTCCCAAGTGTTCTCCTCGCTGCTGCATCCACTCCACTTCACCAGATATTCGTCAAAGACTCCTTTCTTGGTGTCGGCGACCCTATGGTTGAGGATAGCTTCCACCATTCTCTTTCCTGTGTTCTTCAACTGAAATTCGGGGCGGCCCGGTACATTGCGAGCAGCATCCTCCTGATCTGCAAAATAAGGTTTTAGTAGACCGACATGAAGGACATTGTAAGCTTTGCACCATGAGGGAAGTGCAATTTGATAAGCAACTTTCCCGATGCGTTTCGTGATTGGTAAAGACCCGATATACTTCTGCATCAGTCTCGGATCCTTTCCTCTAGATGCCTTCGATAATGGGGGGTCAGGGACTTTCACCATCACTAAATCTCCCACTTGGAACTCCACAAAGCGACGGTTTTCATCTGCATGCTTTTTCATCCGCTTTTGGGCTTTCTCCAGGTAACTTCTGGCAATGTCGACGTTGCGCTCCCATTCCTTCGATAATTCTCGTGCCAGAGGAGACCGAACACCCTGATCGCAATCAACCGTGTGTGGAAGAAGCGGTTGCTGTCCGTTTACAACCTCAAAAGGACTCATGTTTGTGGCGGAGCTCTTTTGAGCGTTGAAGCATAACTGAGCAGCATCCAAAAGCTTAACCCAATCCGTCTGAGAGCCGCTTACAAAGTGTCGAAGATACTCCTCCAACATCGAATTGAAGCGTTCCGTCTGGCCATCAGATTGCGGATGAAAGCTCGAGCTCATGTTCAGTTTAGAACCAAGTAGCCTGAATAACTCTGTCCAGAACACTCCTGTGAATCTGGAATCTCGATCACTAACAATGTCTTTCGGCAGGCCCCAATACTTCACAATATGCTTAAAGAAGAGTTGGGCAGTCCCTTCCGCTGAAACGTATTTGGGTGCTGCGATGAATGTAGCATACTTGGAAAAGCGATCGATCACTACGAAGATGGTCCCTAAGTCTCCCACTTTAGGCAACCCTGATATAAAGTCCATCGATACGCTTTCCCATGGTCTGCTTGGAATTTGCAGCGGTTGGAGTAACCCTTCTTTCTTCTTATGATCTGCCTTGTTCTGCTGGCACACAAGGCACGTGCGCACGTAGGTGTCAATATCGCTGCTCATTTTAGGCCAAAAGTAAGCCCGTTGCACCAGAGCCATGGTGCGCTCCTCCCCTGGATGTCCCGCCCACATCGTGTCGTGACACTCTGCCATCAAGAACTTCCTCAGGTTTCCCCCTATCGGCACATAGAGGCGGTTACCTGAGGTTTTCAACAATCCATCCTCCATATAAAACCGTCGAGCCTTCCCCTGCTCGACCAGTGTGGTCAAGGTGACCGCTGCGGGATCGCTCGGCAGTAGTTCCCGTATCTGGTCCTTGACTGTGGTTGCAACATCGCTAGCTGCCAACGCTGCTATTCGTCCCTCAGTGTCCAAGTCCTTCCGCCTACTAAGAGCATCCACTACTTGATTCGATGACCCTGCACGGTACTCCAAGGTGAAGTTGAACTCGGACAGCAGTTCTTGCCACCTGGCATGTTTTCCCGTCAGGTTGGGTTGAGTCAGGAAGTGACTCACAGTTGTGTTGTCAGTTTTCACTACAAACGGACAACCCAATAAGTAGTGTCGCCATAGACGAAGGCAATGGACTACCGCTAGTAATTCCTTCTCGTGAACGGAATACCGTGTCTCCACATCCTTCAACTTGCGACTCTCAAAGGCCACAGGGTGCCCATCCTGCACTAACACTCTGCCCAGAGCATAATCTGACGCATCCGTCTGCACTTCAAAGGGTTTTGACATGTCTGGGAGAGCTAACACGGGTTATGTGGTGATAGCTCGCTTCAGTTCCTCGAATGCAGCATGTCATAAGGCCGACCACTCCCATGCTTCTGATTTCTTCAATAAATCGGTGAGCGGCTTAGCCATGAATGCATATTCCAGTATAAATCTTCTGTAGTAGTTGGCCAGCCCCAAGAATGATCGTAGCTCGTGGACATTCTTCGGGGGCTGCCAGTCCGCAATAGCCCGGAGTTTCTTCGGGTCCATCTTGATCCTCCCTCGTTCAACGATGTGACCCAAGAACTCGATCGTCGGCTGCGCGAATGAGCACTTCGATAGTTTGGCATAAAGTTCATTCTCACGCAACTGCACCAACACTCGCCTCAGATGCCCGAGATGCTGTTCGAGCGATTCACTGTAGATAACGATGTCGTCCAGGTACACCACCATGAACTCATCAACAAATCCCTGTAGTACCTGATTCATAAGGGTACTAAACGTGGCGGGAGCGTTAGTTAGGCCGAAGGGCATAACCAAGAACTCAAAAGCCCCGTACCTCGTGACCACCGTTGTCTTCATCTCGTCTCCCTCTTTGATCCTCACTTGCCAATACCCCGATCTCAAATCGATTTTGGAGAAGTACTTCGCCTGACTCAAACGGTCGAAGCAATCCGCCACCAACGGTATTGGGTATCTATTCTTCACGGTAATTTTGTTAAGTGCTCGGTAATCGCAACACATGCGTAGGGAGCCGTCCGCCTTCTTCTGGAAAAGAACTGGCGCACCATACGGCGACCTCGCGGGTTGGATCATACCGACCTCCAACATTTCTCTCAACTGCTTTCTCAACTCCTCCAACTCTGGTTGAGACATTCTGTACGGCGCTCGAGCTGGGGGTTTAGTGCCCGGCAAGAGCTCAATCTCATGATCGATCCCCCTCTTGGGAGGCAACTTCTTCGGCAACTGATCCGGCATGACATCTTCAAACTCCTCCAACAGTTCCTTAACTGCCTTCGGAATTGGCCCAGTATTTCCTTCAATTTCCTCTAACCGGAGGGTACACAAGAACGACGGCTCTTTCCGTCTGCACCCTTTCTCAAATTGCATGGCCAACAGATTCGTCGTCCCGGCCTTTATGGAAATCGTCGAAATGATGCATGGTTTGCTCCCCATCATCATCAAAACATCCACATGTGGGAAGACAGCTGTGCATGTGTCCCTCAGAAAATTGAGCCCCAAGATGAGCCTGAAATCGTCCATCTTGATCACTGACAATGTGGTTCTCCCATCAAAGAGTCCAACCCTTATGGGTGCTTCTCTTGCTATGCCAGCGACGTCCTGGGGTCCCGAGTTAACTGCTTTGCATCTTCCCTCCCCCTTCTCTACAACTAGGCCCAATCGGTCCACTTCGGTACTGGCCAGATAGTTGTGGGTAGCTCCTGAATCGACCATGGCCCTGATGGGCCTTCCGTTAACCTTCACATCGACAAACATCAGACCCCTCTTTCTCGGGACTCTCCTCTTCCCTTCAGGGGGTTCCTCGATTATTGTCATGTCATGGTCCGCCACTGCGAGTGCTCCTTTCTCACCCTTTTTAGAGTGATGTATCAATGCGTTACACCAATGCGAAAACGCGCTGAGACTGTCATGCTCCTCAGACCTATCGTCCCGATGTTTTGTCTCGCCCTCTATGCTCCGTTTTTTCCTCATGCGTGCCTGTTGGTCCCGCCTGGGACAACTGTGTTAACGCATTGAGCAGTTGTCTTTTAGGGCATTCTAACACAAAGCGTGGGCCATCGCATAGGAAACATCCGTTTCTCCTTGGAGGCGGCCTGTTCTCACCAGGCGGCTTGTTCCTGAAGAAGTTCCCAGAATTAGCTGAGGGTCGCTCTCCCCCACCTTTCCCGGCGATCGACGGGGAAGGTCTTGTACTTCCACTCCTGGGAGGATTGCTAGGTGCCGGCCTAGTATCCTTCCTCTGATCTCTATCAGCACCCTGATAGTCGGTTAAACACTCGGCCGCTCTCATTGCCGAGCTCAGATCCTCTATTCGTTGGCATAACAACTCTTGCCTCGCCCACGGTTTCAGCCCTTCCAGGAAGGTGAACATCTTGTCCTTCTCGGACATGTCTCGAATGTTCAACATGTGGGCCGACACGGCCTTGACATAGTCCCGTATCGATCCGGTATGTTCGCCTAGCATTGTACTCCACATTCTCGGGAAAGAATTGTTGCCAAATGGCCTCGCGCAATTCAACCCATGTGTCGAGGCGGACTCGTCCCGCCTGGATATCCACGTACTTCATTCGCCACCAAAGCTTGGCATCTCCCGCCAAGTATGTTGTGGCTGTGGCTACCATCCTGGCATCCTCCACCAGGTTAGTCGCTAGAAAGTACTGCTCCATGTCAAAGATGAAGTTCTCTACTTCCTTCGCATCCCGAGCCCCCTCGTAGGCTCGGGGTTCCGGCACCCCCACTCTTGGGGCCGGATCGTAAGCCGTCATTGGCCCATTGCTCACTGCACGCTGAAGCAGTCCGATCTGAATGGACATAGCTTCCATCTCGCGCTGGAGGTCAGCAGTGCTGTTTGCCCCCAATGCGTCGGCGAATGCCTTGCATACCTCCCGACTCTCCTCCAACTGGAACTTGAGATCTCGTATCTCGAGTTCCATGCCATCAACCTTGTCCTCCAAGATTCCGATGGTGTTATTCACTATGAGGTTCGCGTCTTATAGAGTCTCGATCCTCAATTTGTTCGACGGGTTCTGCCAACCCGCCTCGCCCGCCTCGTGGGGCATATCTGTAACCGACAAGTTATGTTCTGACATCGCCTCAACCCGATGGATCACGAGCCGAGGCTCTGATACCACCTGTCACGGGGCAACCTTTGATGTTAACTGAAAAGGGGCACCATGCGGCTAGTAGCGCAGGTAGTCGCTACTTCCGCCTTGCTCGTGTGCTGTGTGTCGCACTCACGTCTCAACAACGTTTTAGAGGCACAACGAGATAAGTAATATTCATGTCCATTTCACAACAATGTAAATATTACAACCGGATAGGAGGATATGAGCTAACAAAGCTTGATTACAATATTAGATTTCTCAACTACCTGTTCCCCCCTATAGTATACTTAAAAAAGAAAAGGGTTACCAGCAATGCACCCCTTATAACTCTAGCTAAACAGCAAAACAACTCTATCCTAGCTAAGCAATAAAAGCCTACACTATGTTGCCTCTTTCAATCTTCAATAACTCTTGGCACCATCTTGTACGCAAAATACACGCTCGGCGGGGCGGCCCCACGAGCGGCCTTCAATCCTTGTCAACGGCTCGGCGCATGGGGCGTGCCTGCCAGCCTTTGACACGTTGTCAATGTTGCGTTTGAATATGTCCCTTGGAGGCAAGCTAGTGTGCATGTGTTGCCCGTTAGCCTGTCTGTTGCGTTGTTGTACCAGCATGGTTCGCCCAATTAAAAGCTTTGGTTGCCATTGATTTGCTATGTTGCTCTACAATGTGTCTCAAATGAAACGTGTGTGCAAGATCTTGGCCCTATACGAGGGCTAAATAGAAACAATATTTACAATGAGGAGCCAAAAAATATGAACGATATGCATGGTTGCCCTCAAATGCGGGGTGTTTAGCTGAAAAAACTTCCAATTTTGACGTGTTGAATCATGGAATAAATATGACGTTTTAGAAAACTGCAGCCTACTAGATGAAATAAGATGAGAAAGAAAGAACAAGCTAGAAATACTATTGCGGCACAATAAAATGAAAAAATAAAAAATATAAGAATGTGTGCACCTCATGTACGATTTCGTATATTGGGCTATAACCATTTGTCCATGCGGACCAAAACAAAAACCTTGCGGCTCAACTCATTTGGAGAAAAAATTTGTTGAACGCCCCTGTCGCATGCTTCATTAGCAAGAGCATCCGCTACTATATTTCCTTCACGATATACATGTATCATCGATGCATTCATGGATGTGATAAGCCATTTAGCGTCCTTCATTTGGGAAACATACTTCCAATGGCCTGGCTCATCATATCTCACATAGTGAAGCAATATCAACGCATCCGTCTCCACCAAGACGTTTCATATTCTTTGTCCCAGCACAATTGGATACCAAAAGCAAATACACACACATTTCTGCCTCAATATTGGTACCTTATGGCAACAGCATATGGAATGCCCAAAGCCATGTTCCTTGTAAGTCTCAAATAATTTCTCATGCTCATCTGGGTTGCCCCTTGAGCATCCATCTGTGTTCAATTTTACCCAAAATTGTGGCGGTCTAACCACCGCACAAGAATTGGTAAAGCATCATAGTGTGGCCGTAAATGAATCCCCTAGCTTGATGCCACTATGCGGTCTCCTTTCCAAATCACCGCTCTTGGAAAAGTAAGACAACATGGTTGTGACATACGTCGTGATTTTCAAAATAATCTTTGCCGACATAATTGGAATGTCCCTATAACACGAGTCATTTCGTGTCGTCCAAATGAACCAACAAATTAAGATTGGCAAGATGACTTGAATGTGACCTTCTTTGAAGGTCCTCCTTGTGCCTCGCCACACATTCAAAACTCTTTGCCATTCTGTAGTGGTTGGCTTAGAGTTTTTGAACATGTTAAAGAAGTGATCCCACACTTGCGTTGCCAGCGGCCCCTCCCAAAAAACATGGATCTCCGTCTCAATATTACCGCAACATTGGCATTTAGATACAACATCGTATCTTTTTCTCGTCATTCTCGTATCAACCAGTATCTGATCAGATATAAATCTCCAACTGAATATTGAGATTGATAGGCTTAAAAATGTATGTCAAATGCGTGTAAAAGTACCTCGTACTGGTTGTGTTTCTCTGCTTAGTTCCCGAGCTGATTTTGTTGAGAAGACTCCGTTTGGAGTTTGTTCCCAAGAGATGATGTCCATGTCCTGCACATTAAACGTGACTTGCGTGATCAAATCTACCCCATGTTGCGGTAATTGATCTTGCAGTTTTCTATGGTCCCATGAGTTGTTAAGGTAAAAATATGACACCCTTTGTAATGTTGGTTGTTCTCCTTGCTGAGTTAGATGCAAAGCTTGGTCACCAAACCAATGATCATACCAGAAGCTTATGTAGCCTTGTCCAATGGTCCAAAAAATGTGTCGTAGAGTAGCAACTCCACCGCTTGCGACACGTTTCCAGATAGGTGTTATGGCCAAGATTGGATTTTTAGGGTTCTGTCAAAATTAGGGATTTGATTTACTGAAATTGGGGATCGAGAGTTGAAGGTTTTGAGGCTGAATATGAAATCGCATTATTTTGAAGAAACACGCCTTTTATTTTGAAGACTCGCATCTCACATTACCGCACGTCGTCGTTTTCCTTAATTCGTATTCTGTAATTTTCAATTTTAATAGTTAAACGCGCTTATCTTATTTCTTTTAGGCAGAAATGCAAAATTTGCCTGTTAAGTTTGCCCATTTTCCATTTTTGCCCTGCAACTTTTCGGGCCGGAATTTTGCCCTGTAGATTTAAGTTTTCGCTGCAAAATATGCCATTCGGGCTGTGAATGGCCTTTTTGCTTACGTGGACGCCAAATAATTAAAACGTAAGTCCAGCTGTAAAAACGTGATGCCACGTGTATTTTTCATAACAAAAAACATTTTTTCACTGATTTTAAAAATGTTTTTAATAGAATTATCTAATTTAATTAATTTATAATAATTAGGAAAGAAAAAAAAAAGACAGAGGGAAGTCGTCTTCCCCGTTCACGGCATCACCCCCACCCCACCTCAAAGTCCATCTTCACCGGCGCCACCCCACCCCACCCCACCTCAAAGACCCATCCTCACTAGCGCCACCCCTCCCCACCACCTAATTTTTCGTTTTTCATTTGTTAACCCTAGATCACCCGCAACTTCGTAGAATTCCTTCCCAAATTGTCAATTGCACCATCTTTTCTATTTCAATTACATTTTGCATTTCATTAGCAACAATCTCTCATTTTAGCTTCAGATTTGCTGTATAATTCTTGGTAAATAGCCAATTCAGCCGTAGAATTGCTGTAATTTTTTGCTATGAAAAATGGAAGATGATAGACATAGTTATTTCCTGGCAAAGTATAGATGGTAAATAGCCAATTCAGCCGTAGAATTGCTGTTAAATTTGATGAAATGGGTGGGTGGTGTCGTGGTGGCGGCGACGAGGGCTGGGGGCTGGGTGGGTTGGGGAAGAAGATGAAGCCTAATAGTTAATTATTTTTTTCCTTTAACCTTTTTTTTCTCATTAATTTAGATGAGATGATTTCGTAATCTGATTTAAATGATTGAATTTGATTTTTAATCTGACGCTTCCTAATGTAAGATAATTTTGTAATTTGATTTAAATTAATGGATTTGATTTTGTAATTTGAAGTTTAAATTTGTAATCTGATTCAAAAACAGAAATTGGTAAATTTGTTTTTTAAAGCACGTTGTCATGTTATTTGACAAATCTTATAAATTAAAAAAGCTAAAAAGTAAATCTAAATATTAATTTTTTGTTTTTGTTTTTGATTTTCATTTGAAGGTATTATTTTTGAATTTAATTTAAAAAATTTAAGCAAAATTGCAAAAATGCCCGGTAACTTTTGGTAAAAAAACGTGTTTTGCTGTTAAAAATACGCGTGTCATCGCGTTTTTACACGTGGGATAGCATTTTAACAGCTGGAATGCCACGTAGGAAAAAAGCCCATTTAGGGCCCGATTGGGCATATTTTGCGGCGAAAAGTGGAATGTACAGGGCATAATTTCGGCCCGAAAAGCTACTGGGCAAAAATAGAAAATGGGCAAACATAGTTGGCAAATTTTGCATTTCTGCCTTTCTTTTAGGTTTTTACTTTATGTCGTCACCCACGTCAGCAGAACCGAATATTCAGCTGCTAAGGTTGTTATATTGGCAGTAGGACCACGCTATTACAATTATGAAAAAGATTATGCAAATCTCCTAACTATCTCTCTCTCTTTTCTTCATTTCTTCTTCTTCACTTCACGTTTACTGTGTGAAATTCTAGAGATCCTTATTGGATCTATAACATTAGGTGACTCCCAAACTTTGATGATTGTCGGCACTCGGTTTCTCACATCCTTATCATATGTAAATTTTCCTGTAATGAATCGCGGCTTTGCAACCTTCACCACAATTACATGGAGAATGCCCGAATATTATCCTCAATTGATCGCAATCCAGGCCCACCTTCGGTTGTTGGTCATCAAATATCTCTCCAAATAGTCTAATGAATTCTCTTATGCGACTCCCTAGTTTCCAAAAGAAACAAGCAGATCTCTTCTTAATAAGCTTAATAATGAGCTTTGTCGGCCTCATAACTTGTCACAAGTAAATTGTAGAGGAGAGTACACTCTTAATAAGAGTTAAATCGACCACCAATTGTAAGGTATTTCATCTCACATCCTCCAATTAATGATCTGATATTGTCCATCCAAGGTTCAAATAACACAGTTTTTTTTCTTACCTTGGAAAAGTGGAGCACCAAGGTAAGTGGTCGGCAGCTGATCATGTGAGTAACTAATTATGGCAGCGAATTCATCAATTTGCTGCATTGTCGCACATTTGGCCATTATAAAGCCACTCTTCGGTTCACTAACCTTTTGGAGAGACACCATCAAATAGGGATCTAAGAAATCTGTCAACATCCGTGCATTATCTGCATGCCCGTTTAAGAAAACATTGCAGTCGCCTGCATAAGCCAAATGAGACGGAGCTTTGACACTACTAACCTTGTAGTGTGCCGATGGATTGTCATTATACAATTTATCAAGTCATCTTAACAAAAACTCAGCTGCAAGAATAAATAGAGCTGGTGAGAGCGGGTCGCCCTACCTAAGGCTGTGTGTTACATTGAAATAGTCAATTGTGGTGCCATCGTTAATGACCTAAAAATGGCAACTCTCAGTACATCCTGCTATTAAATCTATCCAATGCCTGTTGAAACCAGATTTGCTGAGAATTTGATAGATGAATATGCTTTTCCGATGTCCAATTTGAGAATGGTATTAAGCCCCTTGCCCTTATAGTTCAAATTCGACACCAATTCTTGAGCAAGAAGGATATTGTCCCCAATCAATTGGCCTTTAGCAAAACCACTCTGTGAAGAAGATATGAGTTTTGGTAATAACTTTGTGACTCTATCATGCAAGATTTTAGAGACAATCTTGTATGGTGTGTTGCAAAACTGATCGGAAGGTACTGCCTCCATTCTTCTGGTTGGTCTATCTTTGGAAACAAAACAATGTTAGTTGCTTAGAAGGCCACACGTAACTGATTTCCATTAAAGTAATACAAAATTATCATCCGAACATCATTCTTTACAATGTCTTAGCAAGATTGAAAAAACCTTGCATTGAACCCATCCGGACCGGCTATGCTTTTGGGTTCCATTCCAAAAACTGCTGCCTTAATTTCATCCATAGATGGAATTTGCGTCAAGAAACTATTATCATCGTCTGTGATGATGTTGGAGATGAAATTTAGATTGTGTGATTCCAGAATTCCTTCCCCATCAGACTGTAAGTTTTTAAAGAACTGTACGACCGATGCATGGATTGCCGCTTCATCTTTTATAACAGTGCCTTGATCATGTATTTGGAAGATTTTGGACCGAATCCGCTTCTTTCTAGCTATTGCTTGAAAGGATTTATTATTGTGTTCGCCCTCTACTAACCACTTAACTTGGGCCTTTTGATGCGAGAACTCTTCCTCCATATGAAACGTCAATGTGTGTTCGGTGTTGCATCGTTTAACTTCTTGATGGTTAGTTGGTGAAGGATTCTCATCAAATGCATTGCCATTCATAGGCTTTCCGCATTGACCCTTATGTTTGCAAAAAGGTCTCCAAAAATGTTTTTGTTCCGTCACCTCAATGTTTGCTTTAACCGGTAGGGTTGTACACAACCCACCCGCCAAACCCGACAGATTTTTTTTATAAAAAACTAACAGTTCTAAAAAGTGGTAACCTTCCTCAAACGGGCGGGTGGCAGGTTGACCCGCCAACCCGTCCGCTGCCCACCCAAAACCCTACCCAATTACACACACAACACGTCGTACGCACACTGCACACAAACAAAATTACACTGCCTCCCTCTCCCCTCCTCCAATCCACCTCGCCGGCCTCTTCCCTCCTCCAATCCATCTCGCCTCCTCTCCAATCAGCAGTGGCGCACCTCCCTCTTACACTTTCATGTGCAACAGTTGATGATAGGTTTGTAAAAGTTTCAGCCCATAATTTGATGTTTCAGTTATTCATATGTTGTCGCGTTGGTAGTTATAGTCTAATATCTAACTGTTGTTTTGAATTAAGTTGAATCTTTCAACCAATGCAACTTTTTCACTTAAAAGATTGTAAGTAGGAGGATCCAACCAATGTAACTTCTTCAGAATTTGGACTTGTGAACTTTGACAGCAGAGGTCGTATAACTCAATTTGTAGAAAAGCCTAAAGCCGCCGATAGGAAAGCAATGGTATGCTTAAGTGCATTTAGATTTTTTACTATTAGATATAGAGTTGTTCAAGGTTTTAGACTCTGAATAGGATTCTCCACTAATGCATAGTGCAATCTTATTGTGCATAAACAAACTTACGACACTGGGTGTTATGTAACTTATTGTTTGTGTTCTTGAATGTTTGAGCAAGTTTTAGTATTGAACATGTTGTGGAATACTTTGTGCAAATTATTGTTGTTTTTGAGCATGTTTAGTTGATGTTATAATTTGATAGCTTATTTTGTGTTTTTTGCACTTTTTGGACATCTTTGTTTGTTGTTTTATGCAGAAAAATTGTAGCATTTTTCTTCACTAATTAAATTCTCAAACCCGCCCAACCCACCTAACCTGCAACCCACATGGTTTTATTTTTAATTTAACCCGCACGGGTTGAAAAAATGGTAACCCGCCAACGGTACGTATGGTCATTTTTTGAGCGGTAACCCGCCCGAACCCGCACTTGTACACCCCTATTAACTGGAATAATTTTTCTGGCAAAGCTTTGATACCCGAATGCCTCGTCGGCTCCCAATTCAACCTCACAACATCCATGAAAGCCTTGTGTTTGATCCACATGTTTTGAAAACGGAATGAACTTGGCTTTGAAGCAATGGTTCTATGAAACTGTATATACAATGGATTGTGGTCCTGACTGTCGTCGCAGTAGATGAGAGACTTTTGTATGAGCAAAAGTAATTAGCCCGGTCCACATTTATAAGAGCTATATCAAGTCTCACTCTAACCTCCTCGTTGACCAAGTATCTTTTGTGCCCTCATACTTTACATCTTCTAATAAATAATGAAAGGCACAACCTATGAATTCTGCTGCTACACCTACTCGTAATGGCGCCCCACCTGCTTTCTCATATGAATGCATAATGATATTAAAATTGCCGACAACAATCCACGGATCATCAAGAACTTTGATGCGTTTGAGGCCAGACCAAAGGTCCCATCGGACTGCCCGATCTTTTGCAGCATAAACAAACGTACGATATAGTGACCTATCTTGTTCTATAGTATTAATGTGGCAATGAAGAAATTGCGGTTAATTTTTCGACATGTCAACATGAATATCATAATCTGTAACAGCCCAATCTTGCCCGAAACATTATCAAAAGCTTGAGGTAAATTGAATCGATGGGTGTACCTTTTGACGTTTAATTCCACCAAGGGTTCAATGAGTACCAGAATTTTGATACCGAGTTGCTTCTTTAAATCATAAACTTTCTCGCAAGCATTTTCCTTGCTCACTCCTCGAACCTTCCAAAACGAGCATGGATGTCATAATGACATTTGTGCATTTTGCACCTCAGCGCTGTCTTGAGATGCATGGATAGTAATATCGCCATCAATCTGGGCTACTTGTTGCTCCGCACCCGCCATAATTTGGTCCCCAACTTCATCAATATGCCACTCATGGAATTTATCTTTTTGGATTTCTTCTTTGAGATAGGCACTGGCGGTGTATCGGCGCATTGGTCTCCAGCCGTAATCACTTGAGATAGTTTACCAGTTGCACTTTTTGAATTTTGTGGTATTCGTTCACTGAATAATGCTAGCAATTCACCTAGCAAATTGACATGATCATGTTTCTCACTTTGCAATCTAGTAACAAAATACGCCCCCTTCGTCTTTTCCTGCCGTCCATCGAGTACTTTTGTACAAGTTTTTAGGGATGTATATTTTGAGCAACACTCTTTGGTCGCCCATTTTGAACTATGGAATTGTTGATGTCATCAGGCTTATATTCTTCCAAGTTAGCCTTGTTACTAGTCGTAGTGCTCTTGATTTTTTTGGCTTTCGTTGTTGCATTTACTGTCTATTTTGTTGGTTGTTATACTTGTTGCACGTCCTCAACAGGTTGCCTAAGCTCTTGATGTTTGCTACCTTTCATATTAGGCAGGTTAGAATCTGATAAATGTCCCTTGTCGGCATCATGATCATGCAAGACATCGTGATCTGCTTCAATTTGATCAGGATCAGCACTAGTCCCTCCAATTTGCTTGTCATGAACAACACTAGGCCCTTCAATTTGTTCATCTTGCACTTCGTTAAGAACATTAAGCTGATAACAACTTACCTTCGGCTTTCCTCAAGATCACTAATGTGCTCTTGCCATTTTTACTAATTTGCTGCCACTGTTGGTCCGACCGTATCCTCACTTGGAGCTGCATGTAATGATTGTTCGGACCTTTGTTTGGCTCCAATTCCTGGTAATTTACCTCCACTGCTTTGGTTGGTTTTTGTTGCATACTTGGTATTTGAAGGGGCAAACATTCTTGCTTGTTGTGTCCAATACATATATACTTCAAGCAATACTTTGGGATATCCTCATACTCAATCTTTTGATCAAACCCATCTATGATAGTCCCATTGTTTACTCCTAGAAAAACCTCGTCAATGTGTTTGTCCATTAGGTTGTTCAACCAACATGCGTACACTTATCGGCTTAACAACTTCCTCAGTTTGTTCATCAATTCGCAACGACATACCTACGTAACGAGCAATAGCAAACAAAGTGATTTTTTTGTATAAATTCAACGACAAGTCTGGCAAATTTATTCATACTGGTGCAAAATGAGCCTATTTTTCAATCGAAAATTGTGGAGTCCATTTAAAGACTCTAACTGATACATTATGCAAATACAAGTCCCACGACCAATCAACCTTGAATAATCTTCCTCTAAATCAAGTTTGAGATAAACATGTCTTGGCCCAAGAGGACCAAAGGAGTATCCACCTTTGATCGATAAGTTGCTAAAGCCAAACTTGAATTTCTCAAATGAAGGCGTAAAGTAAGGAACTTACAAACAATTGTGGACTTGTATGGTTCCACTAGTGCCTCTTAAATTTCTGCCAAATATATGAATGCTGGTTTTCCTTGACACTCTTTCGGCTGATTTACGTCGTCCACTTCTAGGTTCTCTTGAAATCCATCAAACAGAGATTTCTTTTGAGCTCTTGGGGAAACGCTATAAGAGAAAGACACCTTGCTTTCTTTCACCATCTGTGCAAAAAATACTTTGCTGTAGTTGGCACGTTTTTGCACTGGATAAGATGCCTTTGTTGCATCCTTGTTCTTCATAGTTGCTTCACCTTGTATTCGCGGCGTAACCATGGTAATCCCGGGAAATTAGCGTCGGACAGAAGCCTTTGCTGCTGTAACATGCATCGTCTTTCAATCTTCCTTCGTGATGTGTTGTTAAGCGTTTGAATTGTTGTGTGAGTGAACTTGATTGCCTGATAATCGGCCATGTTGAATATGGGCCCGTTCTGACCAGTGTTGTTAAAAACTCACCCCGGGGCTTGCCCAGGACTCGCCCAAGGCGTTTTTCACCCCAAAACGCCAAGAGACTTTACTTTGAGGCTGGGCTTACGCCCGGTAATTTAGCGCGTACGCCTCAAGGCAAAAAACACACCTTTTGCGCCCCAAACTAATGGACTTACGCCCCAAAGATAAATATATGTAGATTTATTTTGTTTATTTTTCTATAGTTTTATATTTATATTTGTTTTAGAAAACAAATTTGGCATAACCAATGAGTATATTGAATTCAAAGATATTTAATATTCTTATGATATTTTTAAATAATATTTCTTAAAACTCAAATGTATCTTTTTATAGCTTCCAATAATATCATTTATTTGCGACTTTGTGTTTTTCTTTAATATTTTTACTTTTTAATATGATCAATTAATTTCATAATATTTTGAATTTATTAAGAGTTTAGAAAGATATTTTTATGCATCTTATATAAATATGTAAATTAAAATTTGTTGTATGACTTTATAAGAACATAAATATTTCAAATTAACATATTAACTCCTTCTTTTAGTCTTTTCAATTATTGATATATTTAGAAAATAATAAATTTTAAAATTTGTTGGGCTTACGCCCCGCCTCTAATTATATAAAACGCTCCGCTTACGCCTGACGCCTTCAACAACACTAGTTCTGACTCACCTTCAATTTCTTCCTCATCACTTAGTTTCTGCTGATGGGCTGTTAGGCAAGGCACTGAATGCTCCGCGTGATTCACGTTGATGATGGTATGGGCATGAGCATGTTGTCGATCCTTATGAGCAGATAGACCCACATGAGTCTCATTAACTCCGTTATGTGGTGGGTGGCGCGCCCCATCCTGAATTGAAGGTTTGTTGTTCGCTGTTGGTTGAGGGGACCAAGCCCTCATTTGCATTGATGTTGGTAGGCAACATTGAATGCGGTGACCCTACTCAAATGAAAATATTGGATCTGAGATCTAATCCAAACGTTGACTTGCAAAATGGAGTGACTGAATATGGATCAAAGCGTGTTCGTTGCTGGCTAAGTTGCATGATGTGTTGCCGAAAAACTCAAGAACACCAAAACTTGTCGGAAAAATGAAATACTAGAATTTTCTTTTGGATCGCCTCAAACTACCTTGTGCGAGATCTTAACAATAATGCAACACGTAAAGTGTAGCAAAACTTAACTGAAATTATGATGGACCTTTAAAACTTGAAGGAGTAGGAGTTAGCTTGATTTTGCTGCACTTCTATGAGAGGTTTTTGCTGGATCCTTTTGAATTTCGCAAGAAATCCATCCAAAACTAGAAAGAAAGTTAAATTTGCTGCACTTGAAAGTAAATGTGGCTATCTCATCGCAAATTCCGTGAGCAGACCACCTCAAAACTTGAGAGAACTCTGCGCAAAAAAAAAAAAAAAAAAAAAGAACCAAACGAAAGTGTTGCAAAGGATCTGCAATTTTGAGAAAGAAGCAGGTGAACGTGTTTGGCTGGTTCCTGAAGAATTTCGTGAGCCAACCACCAAAAACTTCAAAGAGATCTGCACAACTGAGCAAAAAAAGCAAGATATCTGGAAAGCATACGTAAAAAATCTGTGGCTAATATTGGCGTGAGGCCCGCTGGAATTATGGCCGGCGGCGTGAGGCCGCTAGGGAAGATTACCTGAATGATTCTTGCAAGAATTAATTGACGCACAAGCAAGACTTGCATTTGAGTTTGAAGTCAGAAAATCTAGAGAGAAGTGAGAGTATTTTCACAACTTTCTCTCTCTAGCGCTTAAAGAAAAGTGAAAAGTTTTCTTGTGTTCTTTGCATCCAACTTCATACTTGCTATGTATTATGTTGGTTCTTTTTCTGGTTGGGTGGATCTACGGGTTTAGCTACTGTACTTTTTGATTTTGAAGCAAAATATGTTCATGGCAAGCCCTGCTGTTGACCATCTAGTAGTGGAATCACATCTTTCTTTATGGGAAATAATGCCATATCCATTAGCTTTATATATTTCAAAATTTATTGAATGCAAGACATAGCCTCTTCCCATTTATTTTCCATCTAAATTATGTATGGACTTTGCTGTATCATGATTGTAGCATTAGATTTTTAACCTCTTAAATAAGCACGCACTTAAGGAAAAGCAATTCACAACTCAAAAAGTTTATACACGGAAACTTTTCTATGCTCCCAAGTCCTAATTATAGTATAGTACTGACCGGGCAACTGGGCAAGAAATTCGATGAAATAATAAAAAGCTGGTAATATTATCTCCATCAAGCAATTAGGTAAACTACAAACACTAATAATATGTTTTTTTTTTAATTGGCAGTAACTCTATGTGTAGTTTTTATCGGCAGGAACTCCTCCAAAATTTTAAAACTAATAAATACAACATATTTCTCTTAATGATCTGCACTTACGGAAAGGGAAGCTCATAACAAAATTTAATTTCATATTGTACTTATTTTATTTATAACGTTGTTCAAATTAAAGTGTATATATATTAATTTTTCTATAAAAATAACATGAAAATTTTATATATTTATATCTGTAGGGACAAAAATAGTACTTCCATAAGGTTTTCAAAAAGTACTTAAAAACCTCAAGAAATCAATAAAATTTTCAATGTTTAGTTTCACAAGAAACTCAATTAATATAAGATTTTAATTATCAAAAGTTGTTAGTTACACATAAAATAAACTGAAAATATAGCCACAACGTTTTACTTGCTAATTTTTGAATTTTACAAGGACATCTAGTTATAAAAACCAAACAGGTGTAATTTGCTAATAAAAATAACATGCGGGGTATTAAATTCTATGTAAAAAATTGAATATTTGATACTTTCCCACTTGAAATAAGGGAAAATGTATAAAACTCCGTTGTGTTATAAAAACATGCATCAAACTCCATAGTGACATCTTTTTTACATAGAATCCCTTTAATTTTCAAAAACCCTACACTAAGTTTCCTCTTTTTATCATAACTCCTGTATTATCTGAAATCTATCTACACCAAATTTCCTCTCTTTTCATTGTAACTTACACAGAATTTCTTGATATTCTTATAAGCATGCATGAAACACCCTCTTATTATAAAAAACTATGCACCATATATACCTTGTCATGATATTAAAGATATTTGCATCAAACTCTCTGTTCTTATTAAGAGGGTAAAATTAACAATTCCTATTTGATTAGCAGGTGTTTGGTTCGAAAAAAGGGGGTTTTGTGAAAAAAGTAACACAAGACATTTTTCTAAAATACAAGGGGCTTTATGCAAATTCTCCCATAAATAAACAACAACGCAAAAGCAAAACGGAGAGCTGTAGTAGCAGTTCTGACTCAAACTCGTATAATGATTTTAGTAATTTTGAATCTTCTTAAGCGAACTGCGGAGGATTATTTATCTAGTTGCCTTGCCATGGTGAATTTTCTACTTTGTACTATTATATATAACCTATTTATTTATTTATTTATGTGATAAATAATGCTGCTGCTGTAACCTATTTTGACGTTTTGTGAACAAGCATTTCACCAATTGATTGTAGATGCATCATCTGTGTTTACTTTATTTATTATATGTAATTTACTAGTGTATGAATATATCATCTCTTTAATCTTGTTTTTAGGTCCTATTTGCGCAATGTGGTTTATGAAGTGACTTGGATCACTTGGGGATATATATATATATATATGAATATTATGGCTTGTTTTGAATTCTATTAGGCTGGAAAACCTTGCATCACATTCAAGAGATTTACGTTAGGGATAGGTCGGTCTCGTATTTTCCCCATCTACGTCCTGTAGTTAGATGACTTGGTTCGATTTTTTCATGCCCGTGATTATCTACTTTGACAAACTTGTGTTCATGATCCGATGATGCGTGGTTTATATTCAACATTGTATTAAATTAATTCCCCTATATCTCTTGATTTTAGTAGGAAGACGGCAGTAAGTTAATCCCCTATAATGTATTTTACTCCAACTGGTCAAAAAAGTTTAAAGAATATCAGGGAAAATGATTCTTTGGCACGTGATGCATTATTCGTCTTTCCTTCAGAGTAGTGCCATTTCTTTTAAGCTCATAAAGTAGGTCAGGGAAAGAAAAGTAAGTTACAATTAGTATGTTGCAATCACGGTGCTATTCCGGCTTTGTAATTGGCTACTTGTGGTGATTGGAAAGATTTAAGTAACTAAACATAAATTACGGTTTGGTTTGATACCCTGAATTTAACTAGTTAACAGCCATTGTACGCTTTTCTGACATAAATTTGCTAATTGGCATTTTTTATTTCAATGAAGGATAAAAAGTATGCCATGCGTGCTAAAGCTGCAACAAACAAATACTTTTATACAAACAGTAAGCAAGTGCAACGCATTTGCTAAGATCAGCGATATTTGTTTCCAATCATCAGCCGCAAATTTTGATTGGGATGTATTGCCTGTTTTCTTCATTTGCGTTCAGTTGGGGGGAGGGGGTCTTGCTGATTTTTCTGTCATTGTAGCTGTTTTGTCATGGGAAACCTGCACAGAGGTTGTCGTAGCTTGTCGACAACAGTCTTGTTTAAGTATATTTGTTCAAAATTAAATAAAGACTCTATTCCACACCCCTCTATTATTGTTTCAGATTCTTTGTTCACCACTATATAACTAATTAATTATTAAGAAAAACTATATACTTACTATTTTTCCGTCCTAATCTAGATATGCTGCGTTGCTTTATGTGACTGCTTTTTCTTTGCACATATATTGTCTGTGATCCACTTGTCTATATTTCTATTTGGTTATTATAAACTGTAAACCAATTTTAATTTGGTCACTTTCTTGCGGATAGAATTCGTGGATTGTTCTGATACCTAAATACTTACTATTGATTATGTGGCTTACAGTTTGTTTGAACTCCCTTTCTGCCTTTGAGGTGAAATGGAAATGGTTGCTTCACAAGCAGGTAGTTTTTGTTGATGGCTAATAAATAATACATAAAAAGCATGCTGTTCTCCAGAACTTACTGCCAGTCATATTAGATTTAACATTCAATTTTTTTCAAAAATTTCAGCGGAACAATATTTATTACGATACCAAGAACAAGATAAGTGCAGCTCCAAGAGGGATTACACGTTCTATTGAGTCAACAAGAATGTAGCATTCTTTACAGGTCATGGCTATGGATGAACATGTAGGATGTTGTGAGCTTAAAATAAATATCTTGTGTCCAGAAGTTACTGGAGACCCGATTTTATTTGTTCTGAGATTAATGTGAAATATAATGGGGTGAATGTGAATACTCAGATGGAAGGCCTGACTCCACAAACCAGAAAGGTGAGACCAAATTTTATGGTTGAAATTGTTTAAAAGAGGAATCTATGCTAGAGCATGGAATAATGTTAATATTCCCTTTCTGTTTTGGTATTTCAAAGATATTGAAGTTCTGCTGAGAGCATGGACTAATTGCTATAGGTTTGCAGTATCTTTAAATGGCCTAGCCTGTGAGATACCTTATAATTCATATGTCGAGATTCAGAAAACATCCTAGAATATATGCTGGAATTATCATCAGTTTATATATTTAGGGACCATGTTAAACTCTTGGAACAAAAATCATTAACTGCTAAAGAAGTAAATCATTTGCATAAGCTGTTTAGAGTCTTGGGATTTTGACATAAGATTTCTTATCAACATATTAATTGGGATTGATATCACAGTCGAACCTCGCATTAAAAGCCAAACCATTTTTTCATATAAAAGGCACTATATAGATGCTGAAACCTAGAGCTTCAGAAAAATGAAACTAATTTCGATCCATTACCTGTGGATAAATAAAGAGTGGAAAAATAACAAAGATTCCATTCAAGAGATGTGATATATAAACTTATTCAAGTTATGTGGGATTTAACTAATATCATAAGCTTTTCTCAGGAAAATTAAATTAATAAGAAGTCGTAATTTGTGGGTAGATAAAGACTGGAAAATAATATCAGATCTGATATGTAATCTTACTCAATTTATATGAAATTGGCTACTATCTCGTCTTATGAATTTCAAAATAATGTTAGATGGCATAAATTCCTATGTCAGTATGATGGATTACTTTTAAAGCACAAAGGAAAAATCTGCCTGTTACTGAAACAAAGTAGTTAGATTTCTTTTAAGCACATAAACAAAATTAACCGGGCATTTGGATAAGCATGTAGAGAACATGAAACAAAAGTCATGTCTTTTTCTCATTTTATCTAAAATAACTGAAATTCTATTTTTCTCTTTATTTAACTTAAGTATAAAGGAAGCATGGCTACATATATTAGATGCTATATATGACAAACATAGGAAGTGTACAGATTCGATAAAGCTGTTGAGTTCATTAGTACGGATTGTGCAAAGGTTGTTTTAAAGTACATATTTGCATCATAACCTGTTTGAAACTAAGAAAATAATCATTATTGAATGGAAATGTATTGTATATGTATTCCTTCTGTGGCTTGATCCACATTGAATTCTTATATTGTACTATCTAGGATAGTTTCCTGTGCTTATATTGCAGTTACCTTGTGTATTTCATTCATGCATTTGAGATTATTGTGCTTGTATCAAAACGTTCAAAGAGAATTAGTGTAATATGTACACGAGATTGCATTAGTACACGAGATTGCATTACTTCCACATGTAAAAGGTCATTGTTACTATATGCCTTGGCTATAAAGTGAGAACGTTAGGTTGGATTATAAGTGTTAATAAAGAATCTCTTGAAGCCCACTGACAATCTTTTACTGTTGTTCAGTACTTCCCGTCTTCTTCTTATCCATACATTAGTCAACTGACTAGACTTTCAACCTTAATTAAGAAGAGATAAGAGATAGGTATAAACTTAATTGGATTTCTGTAATATAAGGAAAAAACTTGATGATATTCTTATCTTTTGAGTTCTCTAGTCCAAACTCTGGCTTGGACTGTCTATAAATTTTCCTTCTTTAAAGAATGCAATCTGATTTGCAATGTGCATTAGTGTCCGTCTATAAATACACAAGTTGTTGTCTCTCAATAAACCACTTCATTTGACTTAAAAATACTTGTACAATACTTCTTCCATGGAGTCTCCTAGTCCGAAAGCTAATAGCGTAGCCATGTCCAATTCCTCAAGCAAAAATGACGAGGAAGAGAATCATGCCTCAAATCCTGAATTCAACTCATCTAGTCCAGTGGTGGCAATCCCTCCCATTATTCCTAGGGCGCAAGAGCCTTTGGAAGATTTGCATGTTGCAAATGCTAATGAGGTCCGTGATTACGGGTGCAAATATTGTGATAAGAGATTCAGTAACAAGCAGGCACTAGGCGGGCACCAAAATGCCCACAAAACTGAGCGTGCCATGGAAAAAAATGCAAATGAATTGCGACAGAATCAATTTGCATACCTTGCCGGTGCATCATATTCTGTGATGGCTCCCCATCCTTCTTTTCCTGGTCCCTTCAACTATAGGGCTATGATTAGCAGGCCTAATCAGTCACAACAGCCTGTGCACCACGGGGTGCACATTGGTCATTATGCCCGCCCACTGCTGCCAATGGCGGCTGTCCCTTATGCTCTCCGTGCCCTTAACCCTGGATGGAATGTGCACAGAGTTCCTCAATACCCACCATCATTGCACGTGCAGTACAATCCTGGATTTGCGCCAGTAGGAATGGGCAATTCAAGGGCACGGCTTGTTTCCAGGGCTCATCCAAATTTCGCAAATTCAGGTCTTATTCCTGGCAGAGATCCTGGAGGCCAAAATAATCAGATGAACAATCCACAAAATCAGGAGGAGGAAGATTCCGACCTAGATTTATCACTCAGGCTCTGATGAATTCATTGCCTTGTTAATTTATGTAGTCTTGTTGTAATCAGTGGCCTGAGATCTCATTTCATGTTTTGCTGTGAATATCTGATGTTTAATTGCTCTTAATTACTGTTCACGGTTATAAACTTTAGTGTTCCTGCACCCCTTTTCTCCATTTTACACTATGGTCTTGTTTCATGTTGTCTCCTTCAGTTTTTTTACTTGAAATAGTAGGAGTATTTTGCTTATTTAGTTTATAAGTGTTGGAGAAGAAGATGTTTCATACGAGCCACCACTGAATTGCAATAGTAGAATGTAAATTTAAACTCGAGGTAAATCAGGTTAAATATCTCTCTTAATATGAACATGGATTGCACAAAATAGGACGTTTTTTCGGGTTGGAAACCTTTTATTTTTTTTGTATGTTAGCATTAAATGAAAACAACATAGGGAATTGCACTTAAAAGTTAAAACTAACGACTTACAAATTAATTTACTTTCAGTTTGCCAATAGTAAGAACGGAAGTTAGGCTCATAATCAAGTCCACTGAATTTAGTAATTGACAGCTTGATTTTATTTTTATTAATGTTCTAGCAAATATTTATTACTAATTCTGAAAATTAACAAAATTCAGGCTAAGTTGCTATAATTCAAAATGCTCTAAGGCACGCAATCTGACGTGCACTTGAAAAATATGGTTAGTTACATTATGTATCTTGTGATACATATGTTATCCGGGTAACAGTTTGGAAATAAATATTGAGTTTCTGGTTAATATTTCAGCCTGATTAACTGTTTGGGATCTAATTCTTTCACACACAGAGAGATTATGTGTGTAACTTTTTGAATTTGATGTTATTAGCTGAAAGAGGAGATGAGAGACAACTCATTGAAGATCAAGAAACAACTATGCGTTTTTGTTTCGATTCGATTAGGTTGGTAACCTTGCAGGTAATTTTCACATTTAAGAAACTTACATTAGGGTTATGTCTTGTTTTCTCCCCATATATTTCCTGTAATTAGATGGCTTGGTTCAATCTTTTCATGCCTGTGATTATCCACTTTGAGTCTTGGACAAGCTTGTATTCCTGATTTGATGATGCCCGGTTTATATTCAACATTGTACTAAACAAATTCCTATTTTTGGTAATCTATATCTTTTGATTTTAGAGAGAAGATGGCAGTAAGTTGATCCCCCTCTAATATGTATTACTCCAACCGGTAAAAGTTTTAAGTAGTACTAGGAAAGATGATTCAAAAATTGTATGGCTCATGGTGCATTGTTCGTATTCCCTTCAGATTAGTGCCATTTCTTTTAAGGTCATAAAGTAGGTTAGGGGGAAAATGTAGAAAAGTAATTTATAGTTAATATGTTGCAATCACGGTGCTGTTCCGGCTTTGCGCTTAGCTAGTTGTGGTGATTGGAAAGATTTAAGTTGCTAAAGAAAAATTATTGTTTAGTTTGATGCCCTGGATATCATAGTTAACAGCCATTCAGCTACAAGCTATTCTACGCTTTTCTGCTTCACGACTAATTGGTATTTTTATTTCAATGAAGGGTAATGTATGCGATGCGTGGTCCGGCTGCAACAAGCAAAGACTTCTATTCAAACAGTAAGAAAGTGCGAGTCATTTGCTAAGATCGGCGATGTTTGTTTCCAACCATCAGTGCCAAATTTTGATCCGGATACGTTGCCTATTTTCTTCTTTTGCATTCAGCGCGCGCGTGTGTGTGTGTGTGGGGGGGGGGGGGGGGGGGGGTGTCTTGGTGACTTTTCTGTCGTGGTAGCTGTTTTTTTCCTGCGAAACCTGTTCAGAAGTTTCCGTAGCTTGTCGACAACAGTCTTGGTTTAGTATATTTGGTCAAGATTAAATATAAGACTCTATTCCACGTCCCATTATTGTTGTTTCAGATTCTTTTTTCACCGAATATAATTAATAATATTTTAAAAAATATGCTTACTATCTTAACTTCTTAATCTTGATAAAAGCTGTGTTGGTTTATATGACTGCTTCCTCTTTGCTTGCACATACTTTGTCTATGCTCAGCTTGTCTATATTTCTATTTGTTATAATGAACATTAAGCCAATTTCAAGTTGGTCACTTTCTTGCTGATAGATTCATGGATTGTTCTGATACTTAACTATTTACTATTGATTCGGTGGCTTACAGTTTGTTTGAACTCCCTTTATGCCTGTGAGGTGAAACGGAAATGGTTGCTTCACAAGCAGGAGTTTTTGTCGATGGCTAATAGATACAACCATATAAAGCATGCTGTGCTCCATAAACTCACTGCTAGTCATATGATATTTTACAAATTTTTCATAACTGTCAGTGGAACAATATTTATGATTATTACGACACCATAAACAACAAAAGTGCAGCTCCAAGAGGGATTACATGTTCTATTGAGTCGACAATAATGTATAATTTTTCCCAGGTAATGGCCAGTGATGAACATGTGGTATGTTGTGAGCTTAAAATAAGATCTTGTGTCCAGAAGTTACTGGAGACTGGATTTTATTTGTTCTAAGATTGAAATGAAATGTCATCGGGTGGATGTCAGTACTTTGATGGAAGACCAGACTCCGAAAACCAGAAAGGTGAGATCAAATTATGTCGTTGAACTTGCTTAAAAGCGAAATCATATATTCTCTTTTCTGTTTTGGTATTTCAAAGATATTGACATTCTGCTAAGAGCGTGGACAAATTGCTGCAACTTTGCGGCATCTTAAATTGCCTTACGAGTTATTGATACTTCATAGTTCATATGTCAAGATTCAGAAAAACATCCTAATATCTATGCTAGAATTCATTAGGGCAGTTTATAGATTAGGTACCTTACCTTGTTAAGCGTTTGGAACATGAATCACTAATGGTTAAATAAATAAATCATTTACATAAGATGTTTAGAGTCTTGGGATTCTGGTATAAGCTTTCTTGCACCTATTTATTGTTATTAACTTATACCTTGGGATTGGTATCAAACTGAAACCTCGTATTAAGAGCCAAATAAATTTCTCATATAAAAGGCACTATATAGATGTTAAGACACTGGGGCTTCGGATAAATGAAACTAAGATGCATAACCTGTTTATCAATAAAGATTGGAAAATAATGACCATTGGGTTCAATTTAACAAATGTGATAAATTCAACTTATATGTGATTTGATTAATATCTTATGTTTTTCTCAGGAAAATGATATTAATAAGAAATCGTGTTTTGTGGGTAGATAAAGGCTGGAAAATGATGGCAGTTCTGATATGTAATCTTATTAATTTATATGAAATTAACTAATATCTTATCTTATGATTTTAAAAATATTGAAGATTGCATGAATTCCTCTGTCATTATGATAGAATACTTTTAAAGCACAAAGGCGAAATTCATCGGTCCTGAAAGAAAGTACGTAGGTAGATTTCATTATAAGCACGCAAAAAGAATTCACCAGCCATTAGCACAAAGTATGTTAAGAACAAGAATACAAAAGTCATTTGTCTGTTTTTCTCATTTTATCTTAAATGATTGAAATTGCAATTTTTTCTATATTGAACTTAAGTGTTTAGAAAGCCCGGGTACATATTTCAGATGCTATATATGACAAACATATTAAGCTTGCAATCTATTTAAAGTAAGAGATAAGTACGATGCCACTATGGAAGTGTACGGATTCGATACCGATGTGGAGGTCATTAGTACGGAGTGTACCAAGGTCGCTTGAAAGTATATATATGCATCATATCCTGTGAAACTAAGAAAAATAATCATTATTTAACGGAAATATGTTGCATATATAATCCTTCTGTGGCTTGGTCCACATTGAATGCTTATATTGTACTATCTATGATAGTTTCTTGTGCTTATATTACACTTACTTTGTGAATTTTATTCAAGCATTTGAAATGAATATATTTGTGTCTAAGCATTCAAAGGGAATTTGTGTAATATATGCGTGAGATTGCATTAATATCACTTGTAAAAGGTCACTGTTACAGTATGACTAAGATATAAAGAGAGAAAGTTAGGTCTGTTGTGAGTAAGTTATGATGAAAAATCTCTTCGAGCCTACCAGCAATCTTTAACTGTCGTTGAGTACTTCCCTTCTTTTTTCTCATCCATACAGTGGTCAACTGGCTAAACATCCAACCTTCATTAAGAATAGATAAGAGATAAACTTAATTGTATTTCTGGCATATAAGGAATAATCTTTTGAGTTTTCTAGTCCAAACTCTAGCTTGGCTGTCTTTATATTTTTCCTTCTTAGAAGAACGCAATCTGAGTTGCAATGTGCATTACTGTCCATCCTCTATAAATAGACAAGTTGTTGTCTCTTGAGACATTTGACTTAAAACTACTTATACAATACCTTCTCCATGGAGTCTCGTAGTCCCTAAATCTAGTAGTATAGCCATGTCCAATTCCTCAAGCAATATGACGAGGAAGAAAATCATGCCTCAAACCCTGAACTCAACTCATCTAGTTCAGTTGTGGCAACCCCTCCAATTGTTTCTAGGGCACAAGAGCCTTTGGGAGAATTGCATGTCGCAAATGCTAATGAAGTCGCAAATATTGCGATAAGAGATTCAGTAACAAGCAGGCACTAGGTGGGCAACAAAATGCTCACAAAACTGAACGTGCCATGGAAAAAAATGCACGTGAATTGCGACCAAACCAGTTCGCATACCTTGGCGGTGCATCATATACTGTGATGGCTTCGCATCCTACCTTTCCTGGTCCCTTCAACTAGGGCTATGATAAATAGGCCTTATCTATCGCAACAGCCTGTACAGCACCAGATGTTTGTTGGTCATTATACACGCCCACAGCTGCCAATGGCGGCTCATCCTTATGCTTCCTGTGCCCTTTACCATGGATGGATGTAAAAATGCCCAGAGTTCCTCAGTATATGGGGCCACCATTTTATGTGCAGTACCATCCTGGATTTGTGCCAGTTGAAATGGGTTATTCAAGTGTACAGCCTCTTTCCGAGGCTCATCCAAATGTACAAATTTGGGGCTTATTCCTAACAATGAGAAAAAAAATCCACAAAGTCAGGAGGATAAAGATTCAGACCTGGGTTTAACCTCAGGCTTTGATCAAATAATTGTCTTGTTAATTTAGGTAGTCTGGTTGTAATCAGTGGCCTGAGATCTCGTATCACATTTTACTGCGAGTTTAATCTAATATTTTAATTGCTTTTATGTTCAGTTCATGGTAATAAACTTAATGTTCCTGCACCTCCCTTCTCCATTTTATATTTATTTTTCTTGCTATCTCCTTAAGTTTTTTTTACTAGAAATAGTAAGATTATTTTGCTAATTTAGTTCCTATTTGTTGGAGAAAATGATGTTTCATACTAGCCACCACTGAAGTGCAATAGTAGAATAGTAAATTTGAACTCTGAGGTAAATTTTGATAAATATCTCTCTTAATAGGATTGCACAAGACCAGGATGTTTTTTCGCGTTGGAAACCTTTTTTTTTATTTTTTGTTATGTAGCATTAAATAAAAACAACATAGGGAAATGCCCTTAAAACTAATGACTAGCGACTAACAAATTGGTTTAATTTCAGTTGTCAATGGTAAGATCAGAAGTTAGGTTCACAATTAAATCGACTGAATTTAGTAATTGACAACTTTATTCTATTTTTATGAATTTTCTAACAAATATTTGTTGCTAGTTTTGCAAATCAATAAAATTGCGGACTAAATTGCCATAAGTCAAAATGCTCTAAGGCACGCAATCTGACGTGCGCTATAAAATATGGTTAGTTACATTATATGTCTTTTGATACATATGTCATCCAGGTATAGTTTAGAAATAAATGGTGAGTTCTGCTTAATTCAGCCTAATTAACTTGTTTGGAATCTGAATACATTCATGCACACGCACGTGAGTGTGTATGTATGTAAACTTTTGAATTTAAGGTTATTTGCTGAATGGGGAAATGAGATACGACTCAATTGATGATCAGGAAACAACTATGTGTTTCTTTTTGAATTCTATTAGGTTGGAAACCTTGCACAAAATCTTCACATTCAGGAAATATACGTAAGGGATATCTCTTGTTCCCCCCCCCCCCCCCTCCCCCCCCCCTATATTTCCTGTAATTAGATGACTTGGTCCAATTTCTTCATGCCTGTGATATCCCCCATTTCGAGTCTTTGACAAGCTTGTATTCATGAGCTGATGATGCCCGGTTTATATTCAACATTTTTGTCAAATAAATTCTTATTATTTTCCTACTCTCTGTGTCTTGATTATAGAAAGAAGACGGCAGTAGTTAATCCCTCTTAATGTATTTTACTCCAACCGGTGATAAGTTTAAAATAATATTGGAAAGAAGATTCAGAAATTCTTTGGCACATGACGCATTGTTCGTCTTTCTGTCAGAGTAGCGCCATTTCTTTGAAAGTTGTAAAGTAGGTCAGAGAAAAAGAAGAAAAATAAGTTATAATTAATATGTTACAATCACGGTACTGTTCGGGCTTTGCGCCCGATTACTTGTGGTGATTGGATAGATTTAAGTTTCTAAAGATAACTTATGGTTTGGTTTGACACCCTGAATATCATAGTTACAAGCTATTATAAGTGTTTCTGACATTATATTCTGCAGTTATTCGGCTTCAATGAAGGATAAAAGGTATGCCATGCATGCAAAAAAAAAAAATGCTTACCATTTTCCTTCCTAATCTCAATATGCTGTGTTGTATATGACTGCTTTTCCTTTGCATGCACACATTTTGTCCATGCTCAACTTTTCTATATTTCTATTTGTTATTATGAACTTTAAGCTAATCTCAATTTGGTCATATTCTTGCCGATAGAATTTGTGGATTGTACTGATACCTAAATACTTACTATTGATTCTGTGTCTTAGAGTTTGTTTGAACTCCCTTTCTGCCTTTGCGGTGAAATGGAAATGGTTTCTTCACAAGCAGGAAGTGTTTGTCTATGCTAATCTGTAAAACATAAAAAGCATGCTGTTCTCCTGAAACTTACTACCTGTTATATGACATTTTGCATTGATTTTTTTTCATAACTTTCAGTGGAATTAATACATGTATATTACGATACCAAGAACTATAAAACTGCAGCTCCAAGAGGGATTACATGTTCTATTGAGTGACAAGAATGGAGATGGATGAACACGAGGAATGTTGTGAGCTTAAATAAATATGTCCAGAAGCTACTGGAGACCAGATTTTATTTGGTCTGAGATTGAATGAATATTAGGGGGTGAATGAGAGTACTCAGATGGAAAGCCAGACTCCGCAAATCAGAAAGGTGAGACCAAATTTTATGGTTGAACTTGCTTAAAAGAGGTACATATGCTATTGTTCCCATTTCTATTTTGGTATTTCAAATATTTCGAAGTTCTGCTAAGAGTATGGACTAATTGCTATAATTTTGCTGCATCTTAAAATGGCATAGCCTATGAGTTATTGATACTTCAGAATTCATATGGCAAGACTCAGAAAACATCCTAAGATCTATGCTATAAATCATCAGACGGTTTATAAATTTAGGGTCCATGTTAAACTTTTGGAACATAAATCATTAACTGCTAAATAAATAAATCATTTACATAAGATGTTTAGAGTCCTGGGATTTTGATGTAAGCTTCGTGGATACGTTTTAATTATTATTAATGTATTACTTTGGATTGATATCACAGTGGAACCTCGCATTAAAAGCCAAATAAATTTCTCGTATAAAAGGCACTATCTAGATGTTAAATCGCTAGAGCTTTAGAAAAATGAAACTAATTGAGATCCATTACCTGTGGATAAATAAAGATAAGGAAAATTAACAGTTGGATTCAATTAAACGGATGTGATATTCAATCTTATTCAACTTATGTGGGATTAACTATATCATATGCTTTTATCAGGAAAGTTAAATTAATAAGAAGTCGTAATTTGTGGGTAGATAAAGACTGGAAAATGGTAGCAGATCTGGTACGTAATATTATTTAATTCATATGAAATTAGGTATGTGTCATCTTATGATTTTCAAATACATGTTAGATTGTGTCAATACCTGCGTCATTATGGTAGATTACTTGAAAAGCACAAAGGCAAACATTTGCAGGTCACTGAAAAAAAGTAAGTAGTTAGATTCTTTTAAAGCACAAAAACATAACTGACCTGCCATTAGAACAAGTATGTAAAGAACAAGAAAACAAAAGTCATTTGTCTTTTTCTCATTTTATCTCAAATGAGTGATATCCTATTTTCTCTTTATTTAACTTAAGTATAAAGTAAGCACGGGTACATATATCAGATGCTATATATAATAAACAAATTAAGTTGTTAAATACTGTGCAAGTACGGAAGTGTACGGATTTGATAATGGTGTGGGTTCATTAGTACGGATTGTACCTAAGTCATTTTGAAGTATATATTTGCATTATAACCTGCTTGAAACTAGCAAAATAATCATTATTAAAAAGGAAATACATTGCATATGTTATCCTTCTGTGGCTTGGTCCACATTGAATGCTTATATTATACTGTCTATTATAGTTTTATGTGCTTATATTGCACTTACCTTGTTTATTTCATTCATGCATTTGAAATTATTGTGTTAGTATCTAAATATTCAGAAGAGAATTTGTGTAATATGTGCATGAGGTTGCATTAATTTTCGTTGGAAAAGGTCATGGTTACTATATGCCTTCAGTCCAAACTCTGGCTTGGACTGTCTATAAATTTTTCCTTCTTTAAAGAATGCAATCTGATTTGCAATGTGCATTAGTGTCCGTCCTCACGCTATAAATACACAAGTTGTAGTCTCTGTAGAAACCACTTCATTTGGCTTAAAACTACTTGTACAATACTTGCTCCATGGAGTCTCCTAGTGCCAAATCTAATAGTGTAGCCATGTCCCATTCCTCAAGCAAAAATGATGAGGAAGAGAATCATGCCTCAAATCCTGAACTCAACTTATCTAGTTCAGTTGTGGCAATCCATCCAATTGTTCCTACGCAACAAGAGCCTTGGGAACAATTGCATGTCGCAAATGCTAATGAGGTCCATTTTTATGGATGCAAATACTGTGACAAGAGATTAGTAACAAACAGGCACGAGGTGGGCACCAAAATGCCCACAAAACTGAACGTGCCATGGGAATAAAAGCACGTGCATTGTGACGGAACCAGTTCGCATACCTTGGTGGTGCATTATATTCTCTGATGGCTTCCCATCCTAACTTTCCTTGTCCCTTCAACTATAGGGTTAAGATTAATAGGCCTTATCTGTCGCAACAGCCTGTGCACCACGGGGTGCACATTGGTCATTATGCACGCCCACTGCTGCCGATGACTGCTCATCCATATGCTCCCCATGCTCTTAACCCTGGATGGGATGTGCAAATGCTCAGAGTTCCTCAGTATATGCAGCCACCATAGCATGTGCAGTACAATTCTGAATTTGCACCAGTTGGGATGGGTTATTCAAGTGCACGGCCTGTTTCTGAGGCTCATCCAAAATTTTCAAATTCAGGGCTTGTTCCTGGCAGAGATCCTGGGAGCCAAAATAACAATCAGATGAACAATCCACAAAGTCAGGAGGAGTAAGATTCAGACCTGGATTTGACACTCAGGCTTTGATCAATTCATTGTCTTGTTGATTTAGGTAGTTTGGATGTAATCAGTAGCCTTAGATCTCATATCGTGTTTTATTGTGAATTTAATCTAATGTTTAATTGCTTTTAAGTTCAGTTCATGGTAATAAACTTAAATGGCCTTGCACTTCTTTTTTCCTATTTATGTCATTTAAAAGGAAAATGTTGGTTTAACTCCTTAAGATTTATTTATAGAATGGTAGATTTATTTTGCCGATTTAGTTTGTCCTGGAGATGTTTCATACACGTCACCTCTGAAATGCAATAGTAGAATTGTAAAATCAAACTCAGGTGTAAATCTTGATAAGTGTATCTCTTGACATGAACATGGTTTGCACACAACAATATCTCGTCGTCCCAAATCTAGTATTATAGCCATGTCCAATTCCTCAAGCAAATATGATGAGGAAGAAAAACATGCCTCAAATCCTGAACTCAACTCATCTAGTTCAGTTGTGGCAATCCCTCCAATTTGTCCTAGGGCACAAGAGCCTTTGGAAGATTTGCATGCCGCAAATGCTAATGAGGTCGGTGATCAAGGATGCAAATATTGCGATAAGAGATTCAGTAACAAGCAGGCACTAGGTGGGCACCAAAATGCTCACAAAACTGAATGTGCCATAGAAAAAAATGCACGTGAATTGCGACAGAACCAGTTCGCATACCTTGGTGGTGCATCATATCCTGTGATGGCTTCCAATCCTAACTTGCCTTGTCCCTTCAACTATAGGGCTATGATTAATAGGCCTTATCTGTCGCAACAGCCTGTGCACCACAGGGTGCACATTGGTCATTATGCACGCCCACTGCTGCCGATGACTGCTCATCTTTATGCTTCCTGGGCCCTTTACTATGGATGGAAAGTGCAAATGCCCAGAGTTCCTCAGTATATGGCGCCATCATTGCATCTGCAGTACAATCCTGGATTTGCGCCAGTTACAATGGGCTATTCAAGTGCACAGCCTGTTTCCGAGGCTCATCCAAATGTTACAAATTTAGGGCTTATTCCTGGGAGCCAAAATACAATCAGATTAAAAATCCACAAAGTCAGGAGGATAAAGATTAAGACCTGGATTTAACCTCAGGCTTTAATCAATTAAGTGTCTTGTTAATTTAGGTAGTCTGGCAGTAATCAGTAGCCTTAGATCTCGTATCACTTTTTACTTTGAATTTAATCTAATGTTTTAGTTGCTTTTAAGTTCAGTTCATGGTAATAAACTTTAGCATTCCTGCACCTCCCTTCTCCATTTTATATTATTTTTCATGTTATGTCCTTAAGTTTTTTTTACTAGAAATGGTAAGATTATTTTGCTAATTTAGTTCATATTCGTTGGAGAAGATGATGCTTTATACGAGCCACCACTGAAGTGCAATAGTAGAATAGTAAATTTGAACTCTGAGGTAAATTTTGATAAATATCTCTCTTAATATGATCATGGATTGCATAAAACAGGATGATTTTTGGCGTCTTTTTATTTTTTGTTTTTATTTTTTATGTAGCATTTAACGAAAACAACATAGGGAAATGCCCTTAAAACTAACGACTAGCGACTAACAAATTGGTTTGATTTCAGTTGTCAATGGTAAGATCAGAAGTTAGGTTCACAATTAAATCGACTGAATTTAGTAATTGACAGCTTTATTATATTTTTATGAATTTTCTAACAAATATTTGTTGCTAGTTTTGCAAATTAACAAAATTGCGGACTGCATTGCCATAAGTCAAAATGCTCTAAGACACGCACTGACGTGCGCTTGAAAAATATGGTTAGTTACATTATATATCTTATGATACATATGTCATCCAGGTATAGTTTGGAAAAAAAAGGCGAGTTCTGCTTAATTCAGCCTAATTGGGATCTGAATACATTCATGTACACACACACGTGACTGAGTGTGTATGTGTGTAAACTTTTGAATTTAAGGTTATTTGCTGAATGGGGGAATGAGATACAACTCTATAGATGATCAAGAAACCACTGTGTTTCTTTTTGAATTCTATTAGGTTGGAAACCTTGCACAAGATCTTCACATTCAAGAAACTTATGTTAGGGATATGTCTTGTTTTCCCCCCTATATTTCCTGTAATTAGATGACTTGGTTCAATTTCTCGATATCCCCCATTTCGAGTCTTTGACAAGGTTGTTTTCATGAGCCGATGATGCGCGGTTTATATTCAATAATTTGTTAATAAATTCTTCCTTTTTCCTACTCTCTATGTCTTGATTTTAGAAAGAAGATGGCAGTAAGTTAATCCCCCTTAATGTCTATTACTCCAATCGGTGAAAAGTTTAAAGTAATATTAGGAAAGAAGATTCAGAAATTCTTTGGCACATGACGCATTGTTCGTCTTTCGGTCAGAGTAGTGCCATTTCTTTGAAGGTTGTAAAGTAGGTCAGAGGAAAAAAGAAAAAAAGTAAGTTAAATTTAATATGTTACAACCACGGCGCTGTTCGGACTTTGCGCTTGGTTACTTGTGGCGATTGGAAAGATTTAAGTTTCTAAAGATAATTATGGTTTGATTTAACACCCTGAATATCATAGTTACAAGCTATTATACGCGTTTCTGACATTAAATTCTGCAGTTGTTCTACTTCACCGCTAATTGGTATTTTTATTTCAATGAAGATAAAAGGTATGCCATGCATGCTAAGGTCATTGATGTTTTTTCTCTTTTGCATGTAGTTGGGGTGGGGGGGGGGGGGGGGGGGGATCTTGCCAGTTCATGGTGGGTGTTTTTTTCACGGGAAACCTGTACAGAGGTTGCCGTAGCTTGTCGACAGCAGTCTTGTTTTACTATATTGGTCAAGATTAAATGGGAGATTCTATTCCACGGAGTTTTTTTCAACTTTGGTCCCTCAATGAGTACTGACTCCTTCTTTGGTCCTCTATTGAATTTTTTTGTAACTTTGGTCCCTTATTGAGCATTGATAATTCATACTTGATCCTTTTTTGCCAAATTCGTCTCTTTTTTTTTATGCCAAAATCATTCTTTTTTACCGAAAAAAGTCATGTGCCGTGTACGTGGTCGCCTGAGGATTGTTCGCATATGGGACAGAAGTCGCGATTCTAAAATTACACCCCTCTTTTGTTGTTTTAAAAAAATGTTTGCTCTATCAAAATAAGAAAAGGGGGGTGCGATTTCAGAATCGTGACTTCTTTCCCTCATGAGAACAATCCTAAGGCGACCACGTACACGACACATGACTTTTTCCGGCCAAAAAAGACGATTTTGGCAGAAAAGGATCAAGTATGAATTAGCAGTACTCATTAAGGGACCAAAGTTGCAAAAAAAAATCAATAGAGGACCAAAGATGGAGTCAATACTCATTAAGGGACCAAAGTTTAAAAAAAAAAAACCCTATTCCACGTCCCACTATGTTGTTTCAGATTCTTTGTTCACCGCTATTAAGATATTAAAAAAAAAAATGCATTTTATTTTCCTTCCTAATCTCAATAAGTTGTGTTGCTATTTATGACTGCTTTTTCTTTAATTGCACACATTTTGTCTGTGCTCAACTTGTCTATATTTCTATGTTATTATGAACTTGAAGCCAATCTCAATTTGGTCATTTTCTTGCTGATAGAATTTGTGATTGTACTGATACCTAAATACTTGCTATTGATTCTGTCGCTTAGAGTTTGTTTGAACTTCCTCTCTGCCTTTGAGGTGAAACGGAAATGGGTTCTTCACAAGCAGGTAGATTTTGTCTATGGCTAATATGTAAAACATAAAAAACATGCTGTTCTTGAGAAACTTACTTCCAGTTATATGACGTTTTGCATTGAATTTTTTTCATAACTTTCAGTGGAATTATATTCATGTTTATTAAGATAACAAGAACAATAAACTGCAGTTCCAAGAGGGATTACATGTTTTATTGAGTGACAAGAAAGTACAATTCTTTACAGGTAATGGAGATGGATGAACATGAGGGATGTTGTGAGCTTAAATAAATATGTCCAGAAGCTACTGTAGACAAAATTTTAGTGTTCTGAGATTGAAATGAATATTATGAGTGAATGTAAGAGCTCAGATGGAAAGCCAGACTTCGCAAAGCAGAAAGGTGAGACCAAATTTTATGGTTGAACTTGCTTAAAAGAGGTACCCATGGCATGAGAATATCCCCATTTCTCTTTGGTATTTCAAATATTTTGAAGTTCTGCTAAGAGTATGGACTAATTGCTATAAGTTTGCTGCATCTTAAAATGGCCTAGCCTATGAGTTATTGATACTTCATAATTCATATGTTGAGATTCAGAAAACATCCTAAGATCTATGCTACTAATCATCAGACAGTTAATAAATTTAGGGACCATGTTTAACTTTTGGAACATAAATCATTAACTGCTAAATAAATAAACCATTTACATAAGATGTTTAGAGTCCTGGGATTTTGATGTAAGCTTTCGTGGTTTCCTTTTAGTTGTTATGAACTCATTACTTTAGAAAAATGAAACTAATTAAGATCCATTACCTGTGGATAAATAAAGGTTGGGGAAAATAACAAATGGATTCAATTCAACGGATGTTATACACAATCTTATTCAACTTATGTGGGATTAACTATATCATATGCTTGTAGCAGGAAAATTAAATTAATAAGAAGTCGTAATTTGTGGGTAGGTAAAGACTGGAATGATAGCAGATCTGATACGTAATATTATTTGATTTATATGAAATTAGCTATGTCTCATCTTAGGATTGTGTAAAATCCTGCGTCATTATGGTAGATTACTTTAAAAGCACAAAGGCAAATATTTGCAGGTCACTGGAAAAAAGTAAGTAGTTAGATTTCTTTTAAAGCATAAAAACATAATTGACCTGCCATTAGAACATGTAAAGAACAGGAAAACAAAAGTCATTTGTCTTTTTCTCATTTAATCTCAAATGAGTATTTTTCTCTTTATTAACTCAAGTATAAAGACAGTATGGGTACATGATGATATATATGACAAAAATGTTAAGTTGTGAACCTATTTAAAATAAGAGATAAATGCTGTGCCAGCACGGAAGTGTACGGATTCGGTAACGGTGTGCGTTCATTTGTACGGCTTGTACCTAGGTTGTTTTGAAGTATATATTTGCATTATAACCTGCTTGAAACTAAGACAATAATCATTATGTGCATGAGATTGCATTAATTTTACTTGTGTAACTGGTCATTGTTACTATATGCCTTAGATATAAAGTGAGAAAGTTAGGTTGGGTTGTTAGTGCTAATGACGAATCTCCTCAAGCCCACCGACCATCTTTAACTGTAGTTCAGTACCTCCCTTCTTCTTATCCATACAATAGTCAACTGGCTAGAGATTCAACCTTATTAAGAAGAGATGAGAGATAGGTATAGAATTAATTGTGTTTCTGGCAAATAAGGAATAAACTTGATGACATTCTAATCTTTTGAGTTCTCTAGCCCAAACTCTGGCTTGGACAGTCTTTATATTTCTCCTTCTTAGAAGAATATTTTCTAATTTCCATCGTACGTTAAGAGTCCATCCTCACGCTATATATACACAAGTTGTTGTCTCTTGAGAAACCACTTCATTTGACTTAAAACTACTTATACAATACTCCCTCCATGGAGTCTCCTAGTGCCAAATCTAATAGTGTAGTCATGTCCAATTCCTCAAGCAAAAATGATGAGGAAGAGAATCATGCCTCAAATCATGAACTCGACTCATCTAGTTCAGTTGTGGCAATTGTTCCTGGGGCACAAGAGCCTTTGGGACATTTGCATGTCGCAAATGCTAATGAGGCCGTCCATGATTACAGATGCAAATATTGCGCCTTGAGATTCACTAACAAACAGGCACTAGGCGGGCACCAAAATGCCCACAAAATTGAACGTGCCATGGAGAAAAATGCACATGAATTGCGACAGAACCAGTTCGCATACCTTGGTGGTGCATCATATCCTGTGATGGCTTCCAATCCTAACTTTCCTGGTCCCTTCAATTATAGGGCTATGATTAATAGGCCTTATCTGTCCCAACAGCATGTGCACCAAGGGGTGCACATTGGTCATTATGCACCAATGACTGCCCATCCTTATGCTCCCGGTGCCCTTTACCCTGGATGGGATTTGCAAATGCCCAGGGTTCCTCAGTATATGGAGCCACCACATGCGCAGTACAATCCTGGATTTGCACCAGTTGGGATGGGCTATTCAAGTGCACAGCCTTCTGAGGCTCATCCAAATTTTCCAAATTCAGGGCTTGTTCCTGGCAGAGATCCTGGGAGCCAAAATAACAATCAGATGAACAACAATCCACAAAGTCAGGAGGATGAAGATTCAGACCTGGATTTGACACTCAGGCTTTGATCAATTCATTGTCTTGTTGATATAGGTAGTTTGGTTGTAATCAGTAGGCTTAGATCTCGTATCATGTTTTACTGTGAATTTAATCTAATGTTTAATTGCTTTTAAGTTCAGCTCATGGTAATAAACTTTAATGCCCTTGTACTTCTTTTCTCCATTTTATATCATTGGAAAGGAATATGCTGGTTTAACTCCTTAAGTATTATTTCTAGAATGGTAAAATTATTTTTCCAATTTAGTTTGTCTTGGAGATTTTTCATACGAGCCACCTCCGAAATGCAATAGTAGAATCTTGAGAAGTATATCTCTTGACATGAACATGGTTTGCACTTTGCACACAACAATGTCTTTTCACGTTGCAAACTTCTTATTGTTTCTGTAAGTAGCATTAAATTGAAAACAACATAGGAAATGCAAAGGAAAGTAATGGTTAACAAATTAATTAAATTTCAGTTTCCCAATATTAATAAGGAGTTAGGTTCATAATTAAGTCAATCAAATTCAGTAATTGACAGCTTAGTTTATTTTCATTAATGTTCTAACAAATATGTATCACTAATTTCAAAATTAACAAAACTGCATTCTAAGTTGCCATAAGTCACAATCTCTAAGGTACGCAATCTGAATTCTGACGTGTCACTTCAAAAGTATGGTAAGTTACATTATATATGTTATGATACATATGTCATCCAGGTTGTAATTTGGAAATGTTTGGTGAATATCTAGTTAATATTTCAGCCTGATTAACTGGTTTGGGATCTATTCCTTTCACATAACATGAGTGTGAGTGTAATCTTTGGAATTTAAGGTTATTTGCAGAACGAGGAAACTCGTTAAAGACCAATAATCAACCATGATTCATGACTTTCTAAAATGTCGCTTAGCATTTTATGTTCGTTTATGCTTTGCATGTCTGATTTCGGCTTTGTGAATGAAATTTGCGAGCGTTTTTGGTTTGTACACTGTTTCAGTAATTAATTATGCATCTGCATTTATGTTACATATTACTCAAAAGATCACTCTTAACGTATTCTATCGCATTCTATTCTTCCAAATGTGTTAGTTCTAAAATTATTTGGAGTATTTTTTTTCAATTTTTCAAAGATTATTTTTAGGAAGAATTACACAAACTACCCCTGAACTATGAGTAAATTATGCAAATCACCCCTCATCTTTAAGAAATTACACAAACTACCCTACAGTTAACTTCTGTTAAAAAATCCTAACAGAGTTGGTGAAATTCCATCCATACCCTTGTCATTAAATTTGTAAAAAAGTAAAAATTATTTCTAAATAAAAATAATATATTGAAAAAATATGAAACGCATCCCAGCCCCTAACGGCCCAACCCCACCACCTCCTCTGCCCACCTCCTCCAAACTCTTCTCCAATGCCGCCGTCGCGACCTGGTCTCGCTGAAGCTCCGGCCACAACGACATTTTCAGGCTTGTGGCCGGAAAACTTGCACCGCGGCGAAAATCGGCGATTTCCGCCGTGGTGCAAGAAAAATTGAAATCGGTCGCTGGCAGCGGCTCACCGCCTGTGGTCGCGCGACGGCGTGACTTTCGCAGTGGCCGTTGTGCGACCGATTCCGGCAGTTGTGAATCGAGGAAGATGACTTCCCCGATTCAGTTTTTCCTTTTTTTTTTAAATTTTTTTTTGATTTTTTTCTAAATAAAAAAACCTATTAAAATATTTTCAAAAATATAAATAAGGTAATATCTGAAGTAATAAATATAATATAATTGCATCTACCTTTTTTTTAATAAAAAAATTGACTGTTTTTGTTACTTTTTAATACTAATATTAGAAATATATAATTTCTAAAATTAAAGAATAGTTTATGTGAGGGCAATTTTGGAAATTCATGAATTTTTTTTTGGATGACTTCATATTTTTCTGTTAGATTTAACACTGATGTACCATATTTCGGTACCGCCACGTCATAATATCCGATACAATACACGAACGTATTTCGGGACATATTATGCCACGTCAGCACCATTATTTTTTAATGCAAAATTACAATTCAAGGCAAAACACGGAAATCGGCCCAAGTAGGCCCAAATTGAGCCCAAGCGAGATCTATTTGGGCCCGAAAAGGCCCGATTCGAGCTATATCAAGCCCTATGGGCTCTAATTCGATCTATTTGAGGCCCAAAAGCTAAATTCGAGCTATATGGGCCCAAATTCGATCTATTTGAAGCCCAGGAGTTAAGTAAGAGCTATATGGGCCCAAATTCGACCTATTTGAGGCCCAATTCGACCTATTTGAAGGCCCAATTCGAGCTATTTCAAAATAGCTCTAATTCGACCTATTTTGAGTCATAGTTCTACTTGGATTGCACTTTTAGACGAATAAGGACTCTTATTACTATATAAGGGGGTCCCATGCCTCATTCTAAGGTACGTTTTTATTTTCTAGCATTTAATTTCGAGCTATATACATCGAATTCGAGCTATAGAGCAATAATTCGAGCTATATTGCAATAGCTCTTGTTCGATCTATATAGAGTGTATTTCGAGCTATTTAAGAGTAATTCGATCTATTCGGGTTTTCTCATCACGGTTCTCAATACCATTTTGAGGTGTGCTAATTCGACCTATAGAGCCTAAATTCGACCTATTTGGGCTTATTTCGACCTATATATTCGACCTATTTCGAGCTATAATTTCGAGCTATTGTCTCTGACGACAATACCTCAAATTCCGACCTATCTGACTTGAGCGTCGGAGTGCCTTCGCCGGAGGAGGCACCGGCTTAGTTTACGTGTGGTGTTGAGTGCAGGTTCTGAACTCAAAAGCTGCTTAAGCATCCAGCAGGAACTAAAGCAGTCTGACGTGGAGTGTTGGAGAGCGGACACGTATCCAGACGAAAATACCCCACATCAGTGGCGCCGTCTGTGGGAACCTTCTACACGCACTTAGTAACAAACACTGACACTCAATGGCTCAACGGAGAGCAACCGAGAAGAATGGAATGGCAGGAAGGACAAGATCACAGAGGGAGGATGATAATCGGGCACATGATGCATCTGAGCGAACATCGGTGGCAGCGCCCAGCCCTCCCCTTGATCCTCCAACTCACATAGCGAATCAACCTGAAGTTCCTCCCACGGAACAACAGCTATTGAATTCCGCTCAGTTGGATCAAATCATGGCGGCATTCCAAAGGACAATGGTCCCTATGATTGTACAGCAATTGGCTAACACTTCTGTTTTACAGAATCTTCAAGCTCCAATAGCATAACAACCATCAACACAGCCTGCGGCACCGCAGCAAGGAAGGACTCATCCGACCCAGCGTCGTGATTCGAGGCAGTACACGCAAACTAGGATGACAAGGCCAAGGGATCCATCTCCCTCGCCTGAAAGGAGGAATCCTCGTTCAGTGAGGACCAATGCTAATCGAGCTCCTAGTCGGGCAACTGGTCGAGATAGAGAAGGAAGGGATGGAGAGGTGAATTCTAGGCAAAGACTTCCTGAACATCGACCTGCAGCAAGTCGGACTGCCGGAAGAGATAGGGACTTGCCTGAGAGAGTCGCACCAAGATTGGAACCTGTTGTAGCAGAACACATTCCATTAAGGGAAAGGTCAAACCCCTTCTGTGAGGCGATCAGTAAATTGACGTTGAAGGAAGGAACTAATCTTCCTGTTCTGAAGAAGTATGATGGAAATACTGATCCAGTTGCACATTATGATGAATTAGATGGAGATTTGCAGGTTTTGGGGTATGCAGAGAATATGAGGGCGAAACTTATTTCGCTCAGTCTGAGAGGTCCAGCAAAGGAATGGTTCAAGAACTTACGTTCGGGATCAATTGAATCATCTGAACAGTTTAGGACCATGTTCGTAAAGAAGTTTGCTACTTATCGCGTAAAGAAGAAATCTCCAAGTACGCTGTTTAATATCTATAGAGGACCTGATGAACCTTTGGGGAGGTATATCGAGCGTCTGAATCTGGAGATTGGAAGAGTGAATGCTCCCAATGTCGACCTGGTCATATCTGTATTGGAGCATCGTTGCCGGAGTAAAAAGCTTATAGAAGTGATAACATGGAACACACCTGATTCCATTGAGCAAGTAATGGACCTAGCTAGTAAGGTCATTGAAGTAGAGGAGGCAACTATGAATCAAGGGTTGATGGACTCGCCGAGAATTCATGGAGGCAAAGAGAATAAAGATAGAGATTGGAGGAAGGAGCAAAGGGGAAAAGATCGAGATCGCAATCGACAACCCTTTAAGAAATTTGACAACTACACTCCGCTGAGGAAACAAATTGGTGAAATCTACGCCATAGAGAAAGATAGCGGGTTGCTGAGAACTCCTAAACCGTTCCGAGAGACTGAGGAGACTAAGGGATCGAAGAAATATTGTAAGTTCCACAGGCAGAATGGGCATTTTACCAACGAATGCAAGGCTCTAAAGAACGAGATCGAACGACTCATTCAAGGGGGAAAACTCATCGAGTACATCCTTGAGAATAGAGAGTCACGTGAAGAAAAGGCGTCAGCTGGACGCAAGCGAGATAGATCCCCACATGAGAAGAAGGATGAACCAAAGCGTAAACGGGGAAATGGGAATGATGAAATCGAGAATGGAATCAATGTGATAGCTGGCGGACCTACTGGCGCAGACTCAGCCAAGAGTAGAAAACGCATCTCACGAGACATATACAATGAACGACTGAAGCGTCCTGAGATAGATCTTGTCTTTGCGGTGGACAAATTGGATACAAGAATCACATTCGATGATAGCGATTTCGACAGCTTGTCTCCACAAGCTAAGGAAGCGCAATACTTGAATTGCCCTATGGTGGTTTCCGCGGTGATTGCAAATCACGGGGTAAAGAGGATAATGATTGATAATGGATGTTCGTCCAACATAATCTTCATGGATGCTTTACAACAAATGAAACTTGGACAATACGAGATCACGGATGTTAACTCACCACTAGTGGGATTTGGTGGAAGTGAAGTAAAACCCATTGGAAGGATCTTGTTGCCAACTTCCTTTGGCGTGAATCCGAAGAGGAGAACACTGAACGTGGAATATCTTATCGTTGACATACCATTTGCATACAACGTACTGATTGGAAGGCCAGGAATAACGGCATTTGCTATGATCATCTCTACGGTGCATCAGAAGGTCAAATTTCCAACGCCTGGCGGAATTGCTGAACTCACTACAAATTATCGTGATTCGTGGAGTTGTTATGTTACATCAACTAAACCTATCAAGGCAAAAACGGATCCAAATGTCGCGATAGTTGACATACATCCAAAGGAGACGCTTGAAATAGGGGAACAAGTTGATACAGAGATGGTGCTTGCTGCGCAAGTAGACCAAGAGATGATGCAGGAGGATCATACACCTTCCAGTATTGAGGACTCCTTGAAGAAACTGGATGAAGAAAAAGAAGACAAGACGACATTGCGCTATAAAAAGAAGATGGAAATGGAGCGCCTGAAACCTTCGGGAGAGTTTAAGGAGGTGATTTTGTCAAAAGATGAGCCTGACAAGATAATTAAAATTGGTAGCGAGTTGACTTCGGAGGTTGAGAAGGCATTATTGGAATGCTTGCGAAGAAACTTTGATGTATTCGCATGGACGGACTCGGACTTGAAGGGAATAGATCCTCGAGTTGCGGTACATCACTTGAATGTTAACCCAAATGCTAAACCTATCCGACAAAAGAAGAGACACTTTAGCGACGAAAAGAACAAGGCTGCGGAGTTGGAAGTACAAACAAAGCTTGCTGCAGGCCATATATTTGAAGTTCGATACTCTGAATGGCTAAGCAACGTTGTGCTTGTCCCAAAGAAGCCGACCGTATGGAGGATGTGCGTGGACTACACCGATCTGAACAAATATTGCCCGGGAGATCCTTTCCCGTTGCCCAGGATCGATCTCGTAGTCGACTCCACAGCAGGCTGTGCGTTGCTAAGTCTTTGTGATGCACAGAGCGGTTTCCACCAAATACTAATGGCAGTAAAGGATCAACATAAAACGGCCTTCATCACTGACAGGGGGATATACTGTTACAAAGTGATGCCGTTTGGTCTAAAGAATGCAGGAGCAACCTTTCAGAGGTTAGTTGCCAAGATGTTTTATCATCAAATCGGCAAGACAATGGAAGTTTATATTGACGACATGCTCATCAAGAGCCTGAAGGCGGAAGATCACGTGAAACATTTGGAAGAGGCTTTTGGTATCATGAAACAATATGGGATGAAGCTAAATCCTAAGAAGTGCACATTTGGTGTTAAGGCCGGAAAATTTCTGGGGTTCATGGTCAATGAGAGAGGAATCGAAGCTAACCTTGACAAAATTAAAGCTATAATGGATTTACCATCCCCAAAATCCGTTCGAGAGGTGCAACGATTGGTGGGGAGGATTACGGCACTTAGTCGATTCATATCGCATTCTGCTGAAAAGAGTTTACCTTTTTTCAAGAAGTTACGCAAGACACCTAAGTTCGTTTGGACTGATGATTGTGAAGAGGCTTTCCGCCAGTTGAAGGTGTACCTTACGACACCGCCATTACTATCTAAGCCCAAGGACAATGAGATGCTATATCTTTACTTGGCTATAACGAAGAATTCATTAAGCACAGTATTGGTGCGCGAGGAAGACAAGAAACATTTGCCTATCTACTATGTTAGCAAAGTGCTGAATGGGGCAGAGGTGAATTACCTGGAGATCGAGAAATTAGCATACGCACTTGTAATAACTGCCCGAAAGCTAAGACCATACTTTCAATCACATCCGGTTACTGTCTTAACTAGCCAACCACTGAAACAAGTCATGGCAAAACCGGAGACGTCTGGGAGATTAGTAAAGTGGGCAATAGAGTTAGGAGAATATGGCTTGGAGTATATGCCAAAAACAGCGATCAAAGCACAAAGATTAGCGGACTTCGTGGCTGAAACCATCTCAGAGGCAGAGCAAGCGCTTGATGTAGCAATGGTGACGGAAGAGGACAAACAGGACAAACCTATAGTTGCAAGGGGAACTTGGACTCTGCACGTGGACGGATCGTCCACGAACGACGCTGGAGGTGCAGGAATTTATTTAAAATCGGCGGATGGCAGAGAATTTGACTATGCAATAAGGCTAAATTTTCAAGTGACCAACAATCAAGCGGAGTATGAGGCTATGCTTGCTGGAATACAAATGGCAAAATCGTTGGGTATAACGAACCTTGTAGCATTCACGGATTCACAGTTGATCGCTAATCAATTTGAAGGAAGATATGAGGCGAAAGAGGCTGCAATAGTAAAGTATCTTGAAAAACTGAAGGAGGTGACATCAAATTTCGATACTTTCTCTATCTCGCAGATCCCTCGATCAGAGAATGAACGCGCTGACTCCTTGTCACGATTTGCTAGTACCGCCGAAGTGTTTGTGGAAAGGCGAGTAACTCTTTTGGCTTCAGAACAGCCCTCTATCGGCAAGGCAGTTGAGTCAACACCAACGCAAGCATTGGATTACGTTCTGCCAGTAGACATAGAGGCATGTTGGAAGGATGAGATTATCGATTATCTTCAGAACGGGAACTTACCTAATGATCCTCAAGCGATCAGAAGACTCAAGTATAAATCGGCAAGATTTACTATGTTCAATGGTGAACTTTACAAACGGTCATTCGAGGGACCACTCCTGAGATGCCTATCTCCCACACAGGCAAAACAAGTCTTACGCGAAATTCATGAAGGGAGTTGCGGAAACCATTCAGGAGGACGGTCTTTGGCCCAGAAAATACTCCGACAAGGATATTTCTGGCCAACTGTTATGAGAGATGCTATGGATTACTCAAGGAAGTGTAGAAGTTGTCAACTGCATGCAAAGATCATTCATACACCTGCACAACCTATGACAACAGTGAGTTATGGATGTCCATTTGATCAATGGGGAATAGATATAGTTGGACCAATGCCTAAAGCTACGGGAGGTAGAAAATGGTTATTGGTGGCTGTTGAGTACTATACGAAGTGGGTTGAAGCTGAAGCGCTTGTAAACATTACGGAGGCTAATGTGAAACAATTCATTTGGAAGAACATCGTTTGTCGATTTGGAATACCAAGAGTCTTAATTTCCGACAACGGAAGGCAATTCCAAGGTTTTAAGATTCAAGACTGGTGTAGAGACATGAAGATTGAGCAACGTTTTACATCTGTTACACATCCCGAAGCAAATGGACAAGTGGAGGCCACTAACAATACATTAGTGAAGAGTTTGGAGAAAAGGCTGGAGGGAGAAGGAGGAAATTGGGCGGATGAGTTACCAGGGATATTATGGGCATATCGCACAACTCCTCGTACCTCTACAGGAGAAACTCCATACTTATTGACATATGGATCTGAAGCAGTGATACCCGCTGAGATTGGAATGCCAACTTATCGAATTGTTACTTATGATGAGGAGCAAGCATTAAGGGCAAGACAAATGGATTTGGAATTGATCGGAGCAACTAGGGAAGCAGCATACCAACGTACTCAAGCGTACAAATCTATGATGGCGAAAGCATATGATAACAAAGTCCGTTTCAGGAACTTTCAAGTGGGGGACTTGGTACTCAGGAAAGTTGAAGCTACTAAGCATGTTGGAAAATTGAAGCCGAACTGGGAAGGACCTTACAGAGTGGAGAAAGCAAGCTCAAAAGGATATTATTACTTACAAGAATTGGGTGGAAGGACTTTGTCACGCCCCTGGAACGTCAAGAACTTACGAAGGTTTTATAGTTAGAACACTAGTTTTCTAATGGCCTTGTGGCACAATAGGATCGTAGTTTCAGTACTTCATTCGCTTATTCTTTTACGAATTACGAGTCCCTCTACGTGGATTCTCATTGTAATAGTTAGCAGCGAACTACGAGGACTTGATTCCTAGCCAACCTATATACGGCGGGATACGTAGGCAACTCGGAAGTTACTCGAGCTCAGTCCCAAAACTAATAAAATCTCTTATTTTATTCTAGTTCAGCTGTTGCCTACTATTTATCCGCATGATTACAATCTATCAAGAAACATGAAGATGAACTCAAACTGTCTACAAACTTTAAGTTTAGAAACTTAATCAAAACGAACATTAGCTTCGTATAACGAGCATTAGCCTCGTGGAGTCAAGCACAAGTCCTTGCACTCCCGCGAACATAGCTTCGCAAGCGCAAACACAGCTTTGCACAACGAGCACAAGCCTCGTGGAGTCGAGCACAAGTCCTCGTACTCCCGCGAACATAGCTTCGCAAGTGCAAACATAGCTTTGCACAACGAGCACAAGCCTCGTGGAATCGAGCACGAGTTCTCGTATTCCCGCGAACATAGCTTCGCAAGCGCGGACATTAGCTTCGCACAACGAGCACAAGCCTCGTAGAGTCGAGCACAAGTTCTCGTACTCTCATAAAACTTAAGTGTTTTAACAAGTACGAAATTTAAACTTAAAAAGTAGACACATATGAGTGAAGATGTAACAAGACAAAACAAAGACATTCAAAAGATTCTGCAAATCAAAACTGTACTAAGCAATTGTTAAAGCGCTAAAATCGCGCTAATGTTAGCAACATATATTGTACGAAAAGAATGTACTAGGACTAAAGATGTTCAAAAATATTAAAAACAAGGCACGCAGGCCACTCCAGAAGATCAAGGCAGCAAATTCAACCCAAGAGCCTTCACCGCACCCTCGCTCTGCTCCTGGATATCGGCGAAAGACTCGTTCAATGGCCCAGTGTCGTCGAGAGGGGAGATCTGACGAGGAGCAGCAGCGGCAACAGGGGCGTCAGGCATAGGCTGATCGCCATCAGCAGGCTGATCCAAGATCTGTGGATCGAACCCCATCTCACCCTCCTCCGGAAGATCGTCTAGAGCAGCACCAGAAGCAGCAGCGACAGTAGACGTAGATGGAAGCTCGTCGGCAAAGTCGGAAAGCCATACCTGCCGAAGAGGATAAAAGGAGGTGAAAGGGTCATGCTTTGGCTCGTCGTCGACCATAGTCGCTGCAGGTTCGCCAGAAGGAGGATCGGCCACAGTAGGATCCGCAGCAGCAGCACTAGAGGACTCGCCGACTTCCGTGTCATCCTCATTCAGGCAATTGAGGACATTGAAGTCCTCCCTCTTGAACCCAGGAGCAAGAGCACCGCGGGCAATGATGTCATCAAGGGCCATGTTGTAGCCCTTGGTCGTATCAAAACCGCCCCGCTCCATGGCAATCTGCTCCCAGGTGGCTGAGCGGAAGAATTCGATGGCCACCATCACCTTGTCTTCATCGGGGAGCTCCTACGAAACAAGTAGAGAAAATGTAAGTATGTAACACGCAAATTTCAAGGAAAAAGAGATAAAATCAAGTTTCATATGAATACCTCAGTCATGGCCCTGTTGTAGCCATCCTCCTCAGCAGTCGCCAGGCGAGCTTGTGCGTCAGCCAGCTCAGCCTCAAGTCTCAGACGTTCGGCCTCAGCGGCAGCAGCTGCATCCTTCATCGTCCGGATGGTGTCGACATGATCGTCAACAAGGGCAGTGGCATGCTGGCAGTCGGTGGTGAGCTGGCTGGATAGGCGCCTTTCCTCGGCAAGCTCCCGGTCAACGGTAGCTTTCGTTGTCTTCAAGGCTTCCAGCTCTGCCTGTACTGCCTTCAGCTCATCCACAGCAGCGACCAGATGCTTCTCCACTTCAGCCTTCGCCTCCTTGGCCTGTTTCTCCAACCGTTGAGCTTGCAAGGCCGAAGAGTGGTGCCTATCCATCAGGGCCCTCTGCTGATCCTGAGTCGTCATAACCATGTTGAAGTTCTCAGCCATGGTCTGGACATTGACGAAGAACTACAAGAAAGAAAAAACGTTAGTGATAGTCAAGTAAGTACAAAGATAGGGGAAAGCTCTAAATCCACATACCTCACACAGTGACAAGGCAGTGCGACTGACCAGCTTCTCATGGCCCATCGCCTGGTAATATGCCTGACGATCGAAGTCCGGCATGAAGCCTTTGACGAGTCGAAGGGCAGTCGTGTCTTTCAGAGTGAACTGCCCCGATTCTACCGAAGCTCGGACGATCTCCTCCACGTCTATATCGAGATCGTCAGCATCATATGCTCGGTCCTGCGCGATGCGCTTACCCCGGCGGATCTCCTCAGCAGTAGCAGCGGATCTCTTCCTCGTTGCTGCCTCAGGATTGGCCTCGTTAAAGCGACGGGCCGCTTCAGCAACGGAGGGAAGATGCACTCTTCCAGATGAAGGTGCTGCTGAAGGAGAAAGATCCGGAAGGATCGGCTCAGAACCACCAGGGGGAGAACCCGGAGCAGTATCAGCGGTCGTCTGAGAAGGAACAGTCTCAGGAACTGGAGCTGGAGCAGGAACAGGGGCAGGAGCTGCACCTCTACCGCGCCCCGATCCTCGTGTCGAGACGGTAGCAGGAGTAGTGCCGCTTCTTGAACTAGTACCAGCCGTCTTAGCACCACGACGACTGGTCTTCTCAGGAATGGGCACTGAGGATTGAGGAGCGTTGGCGCCACGCTTCATCGCGGCCAGCCTCTTCTTTGTCTTGTCCATCACAATTCGTTCTGAAAATCATAAACAATGCAGAGGTTAGAAGACAACAAAGGACGATAAAATCAATGAGTAAAAAGAATGAAAACATGCATAATATTATACCAAAGACAGAAGGCTCAACGCCTGCATGATAAGTATAACCGCCGGCCCGCAACACAGGGGTGGTGGTCAACTCAAAGGCATCAAATTCATGCTCTTTCAAGTTTTTTACAACCGCCAAGGTGTAGACAGGAGGATCGGGACGTCTCGGGGATGGACGGGCATCTGTCCAAAGCCGCTTGAATCGAAATTCTTGCGGCCTGGATTCTTTGATATAAAACCACTGTTTCTTCCAGTGAGCCCCGAAACTCGTCTGCAAATCAGATAAGAAGCATTGCTTCTTTCGCGAGCTCAAATAATAGAACCCGGCGTCTACACCTCTGTTGCGGAACTTCACTATGAACAGTTGCCAGAAACCGGCCACAGAGCAAGGCAGATCAAAGATGCGGGTTAGCATCGCATAAGCATACATCTGAGTGTATGCATTAGGGGTAAAATGTGAAGGAGAAGAATTGAGAGAGGACATGATCTCTGAGACAATTGGGAATATAGGAAAACGTAAACCACAATGCAGATAACCACTAATGATAGTAAGACACCCCTCTGGTGGGTTGTTTATCCTATCATCTGGCCCAGGCACGATAATTTCATAAGTGTCGGGAATGTCATACGTATCACGGTAATAAGCTATCTCATGAGGCAAAGAAGAAGGGAACTGATCAAAATTGATCAAATTAGGCGGAGCAAGTTGTTCGGGAGAGTTAGAGGCAGGTATGGGAACATTTTCAGAAGGAGGTAAAAATGGCACGATGGGGAGAGGGTTCGATTCAGCCTCGTCATCTCCTAGGATGTCTACGTCTACCTCCATATCAGACACCCTATCGTTGTTATTTCTCTCATCACTAGATGAGCTCTCGTCGCTCAAGGCATTACTACTATCACTAGTTGACGCATTCTTCCTAGCCTCAGATGCCATAGATGACTCACTACTACTCTCTCTACTACTACTACTTGAAGATTCAAGATCAATAACTCGCGTCATAAAGAGGTTTAGGTGGAAAGTTTACCGGCACGAGGATCTAGGTCTACTGAAACTTCTTCGTGTGGGGGAATTTGTTCGTAGGACCTTTCTGCAGGTGCAAAGAGTTTCGGAGCGCCCGGTAATCGGATTCGTGCAGGTTCTGGTTGACGAGGACGATTTGGGGATGATGCACGTCGTGTGTTTGACTCACGAGGAGGCCGATATGATGACTCTCGTGACGGTTTGCGAGCGTTATAATAGGCTCGTTGGTGCGATCGTGGTGGTGATGGACGACGTGGAGAACGGTTACGTCGGAGTCGCGCCGTTGTGAATGAATCTGCGAAAAAGATTTGAGTATTAGCATTTTTTCAAAATTTTTCAGAATTTTTCAAAAAATTCAGAATTTTTCTAAGTGCTATAGCTCGAATTTCCCCATCAAATTCGAGCTATATTTTCGAGCTATATGAAAATTACCCAAGGATATAAATAGCAGGATAGTTTTTCGAGCTATTCCAGTCAAAGTTCGATCTATTTGCGGTCAATTTCGAGCTATAAGGAGTATTTTCGAGCTATTTTGCTACACTTGCTAAATTTGGACAATTTTCGAGCTATTCACGTGAAATTACTAAAAATAGTAATTTCGAGCTATTATTTCGAGCTATTTCTCGGGAGCTCTGAAGTGATTCTTAGGTGCGAAATGAGGAAATGAAGCTGGGAGTGGGGTATTTATAGGAGAAATGATGCGGGAATTACCAAAATGCCCCTAAATTCGACCTATTTCTAATTTCGACCTATTTTCAGAAAATTTTTCCGGCAAATTCGATGTATCTTTGTGAAGGGTAATTTCGACCAATAAGCAAATTCGAGCTATTTTCTGATAAATTCGAGCTATTTTACGGAAAAAAATTTTGGACTTCGAGTTATCTTTTACCAAGATAAATTCGACCTATACCAATTCGAGTTACCAAAAATAGTAAATTCGATCTATTTTCGGATTTTGATATTTTTGCTCACATTTTTGGTTTTTATGACGACGCCGATCTCGTTGCACGATTCTCGGTTATGTGACTTTTTTATAGTTCGTATGACCAATGTTCGCACACATTACTCTTACGAACTTGGGGACTCCATGATGTACCATATTTCGGTACCGCTACGTCATAATATCCAATACAATACACGAACGTATTTCGGGACATATTATGCCACGTCAGCACCATTATTTTTTAATGCAAAATTACAATTCAAGGCAAAACACGGAAATCGGCCCAAGTAGGCCCAAATTGAGCCCAAGCGAGATCTATTTGGGCCCGAAAAGGCCCGATTCGAGCTATATCAAGCCCTATGGGCTCTAATTCGATCTATTTGAGGCCCAAAAGCTAAATTCGAGCTATATGGGCCCAAATTCGATCTATTTGAAGCCCAGGAGTTAAGTAAGAGCTATATGGGCCCAAATTCGACCTATTTGAGGCCCAATTCGACCTATTTGAAGGCCCAATTCGAGCTATTTCAAAATAGCTCTAATTCGACCTATTTTGAGTCATAGTTCTACTTGGATTGCACTTTTAGACGAATAAGGACTCTTATTACAATATAAGGGGGTCCCATGCCTCATTCTAAGGTACGTTTTTATTTTCTAGCATTTAATTTCGAGTTATATACATCGAATTCGAGCTATAGAGCAATAATTCGAGCTATATTGCAATAGCTCTTGTTCGATCTATATAGAGTGTATTTCGAGCTATTTGAGAGTAATTCGATCTATTCGGGTTTTCTCATCACGGTTCTCAATACCATTTCGAGGTGTGCTAATTCGACCTATAGAGCCTAAATTCGACCTATTTGGGCTTATTTCGACCTATATATTCGACCTATTTCGAGCTATAATTTCGAGCTATTGTCTCTGACGACAATACCTCAAATTCCGACCTATCTGACTTGAGCGTCGGAGTGCCTTCGCCGGAGGAGGCACCGGCTTAGTTTACGTGTGGTGTTGAGTGCAGGTTCTGAACTCAAAAGCTGCTTAAGCATCCAGCAGGAACTAAAGCAGTCTGACGTGGAGTGTTGGAGAGCGGACACGTATCCAGACGAAAATACCCCACATCAAACACCATAAGGGGGTAACTGTAATGACAAACATAAAATAGGGGTAGTTTGTGTAATTTCCCAAAGATGATGGGTGGTTTGTGTAATTTGCTCATAGTTCAGGGGTAGTTTGTGTATTTCTCCCTTATTTTTATAAGGGATAATAGCATTAAACCCCCTATACCATGCCCCGATTGCGCTTTGGCCCAATTCTTTTATTTTTGGTGATTTGCCCCTGTATGGATAAATAAACACTTTGCCCATGAGTCCAATCCAACGGCAAGAAATGGTGACATGTCTCCATATCTAACAGTGAAAAATGACTTAGGGGGTAAATTGCTAATTCATCCATAGTACAGGGGGCAAGTTGCAAAAATTAAAAGGTTAGGGGGCAAAGTGTAACATGGGGTAAAGTATATGAGGTTTAGCGCTTTTATCCCTTTTTATAATTACACCAAACTTTATGGTTCTAAGTATAATAAGCATAGTAATATCATGAATCACACTCAAACAACTTTAAGTTATAAAGGGGAGGCATGTGTAAGTTATCAAACCTCAGGGGTGGTCTCTATAATTTCTCAAACCACATGGATAGTTTCTGTAATTACACCAAACCTCAGGGGTGTCACTGTAATTATCCCTAAAATTTATGAGAACGCGAGCTAATCTTCACTGCTTTTTTTATCTTGACAAAGATAATTTGTTTACTGTGTGAGATAATTAATTCTATTTTATTCTAAAGTAATTTCCCTTCATTTGCAAATTTGTAAATTAAGGACTACAAGTTAGTGTTTGTTGTGAAAAAATGGTCCGGGGACATATGTTGATCAAATATTTAAATAGCTCAAGCTGCTGAAATTAGAATCATTTTAGCTTATTATAATCTATGTCTTGTGTAGATGAATTTATATATTTAATTGCTCAAATATGAGTGGCAATAAGTTCAACTGAAATGAATTTGACTCAAACGTTAACAATTTTGGTTTTGATGGGTCTAAGTTGAAAATGGCTATAGCGATTTGGATATATTATAGATTCAACTTAAATTGAGTTTTAATGATTCAATATGTGGATCAATTTTGTTTTATCATCTCAATTAAATTATAATTAACTTTTCTTTTTACCTGCTCACTGTACCCACTTAATAACCTATACCCACTTAATCATCCTACTTACCTATCACTATTCACTCCGAGCCTATCTCATCTACCTACCCGACCTACCTACCAACCCACTAAACCAAATTTGCCCCTATAGGACTAATTATGTTTTTATTCATAAACTATCAAATAATTGCATTCACACCCTTATATTTTTAAATAAATTATATTTTTACTCCTAAACTATTAAATAATTGCATCTTATATTTTTGAGTGGTTATGTTTCAACTCCTAAACTATCAAATAATTACAGTCATACTCCAATATTCTTGAATAATTATGTTTGCACCCTTAAACTATAAATAATTGCATTCACAAGTCACAACCCTCTTACCGGTTATGTTTTGTACTATATTTTTACCTTTAAATTATCAAATAATTGCATACACCCCTATATTTCTAAGTAATTATATTTTTACCCCTAAACTACCAAATATTTAAGTTCACGCAGTACTATGAGTGTGCACACAATTATTTGATAGTTTAGGAGTGAAAGCATATTACTAAGAAACACAGTCTGATTGCATATATTTAATAGTTTAGGGGTAAAAATATCATAACTCACAAATGTGTAATATGTTTGTAACTAAATTAAGAAAGCAATGATACTTCACTTGTAATGCGTGTTTCTTTTCATGTATTTTCGGTTTAGTGTGTGTTTTGGGGTGAAGTCTATGTTTTACGTGTAATACACATTTTCTTTTTACAATATTATTTTCATAAATACTTAACGGGTTATAATGCATTTGGCGGATTATTTGCCGGTTACCTAGTATAATAGTAGGTCATAAATATATGATGTGTGTACCCACGATCCATTTAGTGTTAGTAGGTTAGGGATGTTTATAGGTTCAGAGTTGAGACTGTCGCCTCTATTTAACAACAATGTAGTTCAATCTGTCTCAAATTTATGGCAGTTTTGGATTGATGATCTAGAACCACTACGAAACCACCAAATTCAACACCAATGGGACCTGGAATAGATCCATGATGATTCAATCTAATGGATTTGGGTTGAATGTGTGTAAATTTATGGATCCAAATACATATTGCCACCCTTACTCAAACAACAATGAACAACCTCTAGACACCCATCCAGTGGCGAATAGGCGTATAGTTGGCACCAAACTGGTTTGATGAAGCAAGCAAATGTGTCCATTCAGTCACCCTAAAGCTTCTTGCTTGTTATAAATGGACCCCTCATGTTTCATTTAAATTCATTCATTCAACTCTTTCTCTCTTCTTGTATGTTCTGAGATGGAGTTCTTATAATATGTTGTTCTTCGATTTTTGAAGTGCTTCTATATCGAGTAATAGTAGTTATATGCCGAAAAACGATTGTCTTAAAATCATGAGCACCGTAACATAACAATATTATTTTAAAGACAAAGAAAGAGTTAAACTCTCGCTTTGAATTAAATTTTGTCCACGTTTAAAATCATGCAGTCGCAAAAGCACATTTTTAGTGTTTGAAATACTGACTTTTGCTTCTGTTTGTCTAAAAAAAAGTCAAAAAAAACACAAACCACAAAAGCATGCCCAAGGGTGCTTCCCCAACTGCTTTTGGAATTATGTTATTTTTAAAAAGTCTTTAAAAAGAAAAGTTACTTCTCATTAATTTGTGTAAACACCTGATTATTGATTTAAGTAGCTTTCCAAAAAGATTTGCAAACACTCCCGACTTTTTATAAAAGGCACTTAAAGTGGCTTTAAGTAAAAGTAGTGAAGAAGCTTCTTTTATAAGCATTTGCAAACACCACCATAGGATTATACTCGTAAATTCCATGCCAATGCAACAAATAAATATTAGTGAGTGTAAGGTTTATTATTGTTAGTTAAATACCACATTTTTATCATTTTGAAGTAACAAATACTCAAAGAATTGTATAGGAAAAAGAAACTTCAACTTTTGACATGAGCTTATGCACTTTCTTAACACCAAAAAGGGTAAATCCAGTGCCATGGCTATCAAGGTGGATCTGGCTAAAGCCTATGATAGAGTATAGTGGCCTCTTTTCTTAACTATTCTCATAAACCTTGGCTTTAACCAAACTTTCTGTGATTGGATCAGTAAATGTATCTCCTCCTGTAGTTTTTCTGTTCTTGTCAATGGTGCAACTTGTGGCTTTTTCAAACCTTCTAGGGGTATCAGACAGGGAGATCCCATCTCTACCTACCTTTTTATTGTTTATGCTGAATTACTTACCAGATTGATTCATGGAGAAGAAAGTCACAAGCTCCTTAATGGTATCAAAGTTGCTAGAAATTGCTCTACCATTACTCATTTATTTTATGCTGATGATCTGACTATTTTCTGTAAAAATGACCAAACTAACATTGATGCTATCAAAAGATGCTTTGATCTTTTTGAAAAGTGGGGTAGTCAAACTATCAACCGCAGAAAATCTTTCATTCACTTCATTAACAATTCTTCTAGTCCTGATAAACTGAAAGCTATTAATGAGTTGGGCATTCCTGAATGTCACCACAACCATCTACATCTTGGTATTCATTTCTGTAAGCCTAATAGAAAGAAAGATGTTTTCAAAAGTGTCATTGAGAACCTGAGTTCTAAACTTGCAGGGTGGAAAGGTCAGATTCTTTCTCAAGTTGGTAGAACTGTTCTTATCTCCTCTGTTGCCCAATCTGTCCCTGCTTATCAGATGGCTAATTTCTTGTTGCCTGTGAAAATTACTAATAAACTGGATAGCCTTATGATGAGATTCTGGTGGGGGGAGATTAAGAATAACAATATTCTTCCTCTGAAATGTTGGGATAGCATCTGTTTGCCCAAAGTTGAAGGGGGTATGGGCTTTAGAAAGAGAGGATTTGGCAATTTACCTCCCTGTGTTATCCTAATTTGGCAAATTATCTCCTTGTGAAAAATAAATAGGCAAATTACCCCCCTGTGATTTCAAGAATTGGCAAATTACCTCCTTATATGGGGAGGTGTAGTTCACTTGCTCAAATTTGAGAGTGAGAATGGTTTTTTAGGCCAAAAAAGACAATTATACCCTTTATTTCTCACAAAAATCATGTAATTGTTGGTTTAATATTTTAATTTGTTAAAAAGTGCAAAAGTTAAAACGAAAAATTCAAAAATAAATTATGATTTCGTAATATGTATATTTTATAATATTCTTCATAGTTTTACTTATAATCTTTTAAAGAAAGGTTATAATTAAATTCGAAATTACAGAAAATAAAATATTAGAAGAAACAAGGGTATTTGGGTCATTAAGTATAAAAAATACACTAAAAAAAATTCAGGGAGGTGGTGTGCCAATTTTTAAAATCACAGGGAGGTAATTTGCCTATTTATTTTTCACAAGGAGGTAATTTACCAATTTGACATAACACAGGGAGGTAAATTGCCAAAAACCCTCTTTTAAATTCAACTTGAATTTGGAATATCAAGTTAGTATTCCAAATCAAATAATTGTAATACAATATATTTTCGGAAGTAAATCCATAAAATATAGCTAAGGGTTATACTTGATATGCCATAATTAGCTATTACTACGTGGCCATTTATGAAGAAGCATCGTATGCATGAGTTGGTTATAGATTTTGAGGGTCAAAGGATACAAATAAGCGAAACTGGCACGACTCACTAGAATTTTTATGGACCGAATCTAATAAGGTTTTATGTCACTAGAAAGCCATAGATGTCTGTTTTCAACGCAAAAATCGGATTGCAATTTCGACATCAAGAGAAAAAGTTATAGCCAAAACAATTAAACCGTGCAAAGCTAAACATAGGTCGAAATTCTGACCTAAAGTCCCAAGTTTCGACCTATATAGGAAAAGTTCGGCTCATAGGTAAAGACCTAAGTTTTGACCCATGAATCAAACTTCGACCCATGGAGGCATGTTTTGGCCTAGCGTTGAAACTTTCTACCCAAAACTTTCAGCCCATAGAAGAAAGTTTTGACCCAAATGTTTCAACCCACAAAGTCCAAGCCCATTGCACTCTGAGAATTAAGAAAATAACTAATTATAAATACACCAACAATTGTCATTATGCGGTACTTAATTTTTTATCCAGAGCTGTGAACTTTTGATCTTTAAATTCTTGACCCACTAAACTCTTGACCCATTGCCAGAAATTCCAACCCAAAGTTGTATTATTCAACGTATCTTACTTTTTGTTGAACGAGTCTTCCACTTAAGCATTGGAGTGCCTACGTGGGATAGGGTCTAGCTTAGTTTATGTTAGGTGTCTTCGTGTAGGGTTTCAGACACAAAGTTGTGTCAGGATCTAGTATGGACTGAATAGCGTGACGCAAAGTGTTTAGTCACCAAAAACACCAGCGGACGAAAATACCCCGCATCAGTGGAGCCGTTGTGGGAACCCTACTAATGCACTTGAGTAAGAATACTGAACGACCACCATCCACACGAGCCAGCTCGTGTCCGAAGGGGCAACATGAGAATCATATGCGAAATGACCGATCAGTTAACACTGGAGTTCACGAAGCTAGAAATGAATTGACTAGCCCGGTAGTGACGCCAAAACAACATAAAAATAAACTCGGGACCAAATCAACCGGAGTTGGTGATCCAAATTGCAACAACCATACATGATATTATGCCAGTATTGGTCAACCAGGTGATTGCACAACTAGTAACTCAAGCAATGTCTTTGTTGCATGTACTAGCTCGGCACTCTGAACCAATCCCGAGCTGAGCACAATCATCGAGTCATGCTTGTGCTATCATTAAACAGTGATTTGTTGATGACACAAACTCATCGATCTGCGCTGCGCATAAATGAATCTGTGTTGCGCATAAATGAATGGATTAGGCCCCAGGACCATTCTTGAGATGGAGAAGTAAATTCACACTGTCGAGAGCATCACGTACCTAACAACCTAAATAGGCCATCCATGCCAGATCTGCACCCCACGAGACAACTGGATTGGGAAGTAGAGTATTAAACTCTGTATGAGATACCTCGTGAAGTAAGTGCCATTAAAGATCAAACACCTTTTATTGACAAGATTGAAAGAATGATTCTGAATAGAGCTAAGCTTTTTCTCAAGATGCAAATGTATGATGGAACTGGAGATCCGACCAAGCACTTTGAGAACCTGGACCGAAAATTGGGGATAACCGACTGCATAAAAAAGCATGAGGGCAAAACTTATTGCAATGACTCTTAGCTGAATAGGCCATGAGTGGTTCAACGGTACCACAATCAGGACAACAATTTAAGGGAATGTTTCTCAATCAATTAGCAACACAACACATAGATAAAGTCAGAGCGGACCATGTTTATGATGTGGTGCCAGGTGGCCAGGAGAGCATTAGGAAAGAATGAATATCGCAATCATGCGAGTATGAAACCCGACTACAGAAATAGTACAATCTGCTATATTCAAGGAAACTCGAGATCGTATGTAATGAGACGTGTTGCTCTGGGTGCATTCAAAGTCCGGTTATAATTGCCTTAGCCCGAGAGGAAATAAGATTGGGACAACTGCATAAGACATTGGAAACTTCAAGGCGTAGAGGAAGTAGTTCAACGGAGAATCTTGACACCAATATAGAAGATATTCTCGGAGAGAAGGAGGTGAACGTCGTAGAAATGATGCTCTACCAAAAAACTATGAAAGGTACACCCCAGGGAAGTTCATAGAGACAGAGAAACAAAGAACTCCAGAGAGTACTGCAAATTCCACAAATAATCCGATCATGACACCAGAGACTGCATAGATCTGAGGAAGGAGATTGAAAGACTAGGGTACTCACTATAGTACGTTCTAAATCAACACAATTTACAACAAGAAAGTACCCAAATAGACCGATCTCGTTCATGTTTGGATGAAAGTATATTGTAAAATTACGCCTAATGGATTTATAAGTGATCGGGTCCACAACAGAAGAAGCATGCTAATAAATTATAGCATACAAAACAATGATGACCGAACCTCACGACAAGTTCAGGAACTTTCAAGTGGGGGAGTTTGTATCGAGTGTTAAAGATGCTTAATCTTGTAAAATTCTACAGTTGAAGGAATGATGAAGAAATAACACGAAATTCAAGAGCAATATGTGGAAAACTGATGGGATTGTGCCGGAGAAAATTAGAATGGACAACATGGTGCTAGGAACATAGTTTAGAAGTTAGAATTACTTTTTTTTATTGCAAAATAGAACGATGATCTGCTGGTGTACCATGTAATCAAAAACTCTGAACTACAAAAGACTTTATTCTCGTCTCTCAAAGAGATGAGATACCTAGGAGCCTAGAGAGTCTCTCTGTCCAGCCGAAATTTTAAGTGTCATATGTTTGTTCTAACAATCAAGTCTAAGTATATTTTCACAGTACTTTTTTTTTTGTTTTGAAATCAGTGTATTACAGTGCCAAAACAGGCATAAAATCAGAGTATAAGCATGCGCCAACAGATGTTCAAAAGCGTCATGCTACAACAAGGAAATCATAATGAAACAGACCAGCAACAGACAAGAAGAAAATAAAACCAGCAGAAACGAAGCAACAAAACTAAACTAGGAACGGAGAAATTGCAGCCACAAAAGCGAGTTTCTTTCCAATTATCCAACTCCCACATCCGGCCAGCTCTCATCCGAAGATGCCTGGTGAGCAATAGTATCAGCAATCGAGTTTGCATCGCGACGAATCCACTGAAAGATGAAAGATGAATGGTGAGTGCGAATACGATGAATATCCTTAATTAAATTCCTTCCTTCAGGGCCAATCTCGTCCTTATCATTAAGAATTGCAGCGATAACATTCAAGCAATCACCCTAAAAAATGACCTCATTCCAGCCCTTTGTAATCGCAAAAGTAACACCATGATGCATTGCGAGAATTTCAGCATTCAAAGCACCAAGTGAACCAAAAAATTTCCGCTTTGAACGTGCAATACACAACCCCGACCAATCATGTGCCACCAAACCAATCCCAAAATCGCTCCTTCGTGTTCAAAAATAGCACCATCAACATTTTTTAATCCAAGGAGCAGCGGAAGCTGTCCAAACCGTCGAATCCAGTCCCGGAGTAAGAGTCGGCTCATGATATTTTACCCCTTCCCATGAGCAACAAAAAAGTGACACACTAGATGCAAGCTCCTTTGGTGAAAGCAAAGAATCTCCCACAAGACGGCGATTCCGATTATACCATAACATCCAACACGTAGCGATAATAATGGTGGAAAAAGGCAAATCTCCGAGTGAAAAAATACGGCACAGCCAAATATCCAGACACTCTCTTTTACCAAGCAACAAACGAGATGGAACACCCAACAACGCCCAAACTTGGTGGGCAAGATGACACGCAAAGAAACAATGTGAAATGTGCACCTTAAGGTGATAATAATTGTGTTAAAAAAGCGTTGAGCATATAGTCTTATTGTATTGTGCATACGTATTGCAAAATGAGTAACTTGATTCCTATTGCATTGTGCAGGTAATAAGAAGAAAGTGTCCCAAATGGTAGCATTGTACTAATTGGCATAATTCCTACTGCATCGTGCATAGATAATAAGAATAAAGTGACCCAAATGGTAGCATTGTGCTACCATTTGAGGGTCAAATGACACAAATAAGCAAATCTGACATGACTCATTAGAACTTATATGTATCGAATCTAATAAATTTTTTTATGTCACTGGACAACCACAAATGTCTATTTTTCAACGCAAATAACGAATTGCAACTTTGACATCTAGAGAACAAGTTATAACCAAAACAGTGAAGTTACACCAAGCTGAAACATAGGTCGAAATTACGACCTAAGCTCACAAGTTTCTACATATGGGCAAAATTCGACCTATAGGCCTTTATTTCGACCGAAGGACCAAACTTTCGACCTATGGAGGCCAGTTTTAACATAAAAGTTTTGACCTAGCGCAGAATTGAAAGTTTCGACCCACGAAGCCCAAGCCCATTGCACTCCGATAATTAAGGAGATAATTAATTATAAATACACCAGTGATCGTAATTATGTAGTACTTAATTTTTAACCTCAGTTTTGAACTTTCAACCTATCACTTTCGACCCAAAGTTGTATTATTCAATGTATCTTACTATTTGTGGAACTAGTCTTTGATTTAGCAATTGGAGTGCCTGCGCTGGCTAGGGTCCGGCTTTACTTTTGGTGTGTCATTGCAGGTTTCAGACTCAAAGCTGTATCAAAATCTAGCAGAGATGAATTCAGCCTAGGGGTGTTCATGACCCGCCCGAGCCGTCGAACCCGGAATCCGCATGATTTAATTTTTAACTTAACCCGCTCGAGTTGATAAATTGGTAACTCGCAAATTTTGGGTATGGTCACACTTTTAATGACAACCTGCCAAAACTCGCCCGCATACAGCTTAGTATGTATATTTGTAGAGGAATGAAGGGAGCAAAGAAATTTTCTGGAAGTCATTTAGTTGTATTTTTATAATAGTGCTATAATATAATTTTTTTTTTGTTAGTTTATGTTGTTGCTAGTTGTATTATAGATTGTGAATCAATTTAAATTTTTTTTTTTTACAATGGACGTGGATAAAATGTCCGTTTACATCCTTATATTATTATTTTAATTAAGTTAAGTCGTAGTTTAAATATTTTTATTAAGTTATAGTATTGTTTTTGTTATTTTTAGAACGCAAAATAAATTAATTTTTGTTTATAGTGAAATATTACTATATTTTTCTTACAATTTAAACTCGCCCGCAACCCGCTCGACCCGCAAACCGCATGGTTTAGTTTTTAACTTAACCCGCTCGGGTTGTCAAATTGGTAACCCATAAAATATGGGTATGGTCACATTTTTAACGACAATCCGTCCAAACCCGCCCGCGAACACCCCTAATTCAGCCTGACGTGAAGTTTTAGTCATCAAACACATGATCAGCCGACAAAAATATTCTGCATCAATACTAATTAGTAATTACTAGGTACGTTGAACTCTTTCAATTGGAAAAATATTAACATATTGTTTTCTTTGTTCCCCTTTTCGTGATACCAATCGGAGCTTAAAAGACTTATCGAAAATAATACCAAACACCATCTATGTTTTTGAAGCCCAGTGTTGACTTGCTTGATATGAACTCCATTTGCAAGGTTGTTGAGGCAGACTCGGAGATAAGGCCCACAACTTTAAAGACTAATTTTGAAAAGGGTCAATCGCGATTTGTCCTTAACGTTTGACATATTTTGCAAAGTGTCCCTAATGTTTGAAAAAGAGCGATTAGCCCCTAAAATATGTAAAAAAAAGTGTGATTTGCCTCCTAAGTATTTGACCAACCGTCCATCTTTTACACGTGTCTATCTTTTCATCCAATAGATTTGGCATCAGGGGTAGATTGCACATTTTTACAAATGTGAGGGGGCAAATCACTCTTTTTTAAATATTAAGGGATATTACGAAACTAGTCGAGGCAAATCGAAACAAAAGAATTTTGTCATTTCTGTGTGTGAAGTATGCAGTTAAGAAAATTTACCGTGATTAGCAGTGATATAAGTTTGAGGTCCTCCTTTCTCCAATTCTCTCTCTTTCTCTCTCTTCACCAGAGTATCCTTCTGAAATGACGACGAGTAGTAGTATAATAGCGAACCATCCTCGGACTTGGTGTGCTCTTGTATTGCAACAACAATTATTTAACAAGAAGAACAAGGACTACTGCACCAGCAGCAGCAGATTGCTTCACTCCTGCTCTCTCTCTTCTCCTCCTAGTACCGCAATTGTTCCTAAACGACGCCGCATCGATTCCTGGGCTGTTTTTGCTGCTAAACAAAACGGGATGGAATCAAATGATGATGATGATAATAATGAGGAGGATGATGATGATTCTCAAGATACTCAAACTGGACCAGTGAGTTGAGTTTCACTTTCACCATTATTTCATTTTGACTGTTCAATTGCTTGTGTTGTTTGTTTTCAACTTTGAATATTTATTATGTATGTCAAATGACTTCATGTTTGCTATTATGTCATATTTGTTCATTTTACGTGTGTAATAGAGCGATGATTAGGCTGTACATCAAGTGTATACATGCCAAGTTTCAAGGAAGTTAACGGGGCGATTTTTTCACCTCAATCACTTGCACTTTTATGTACTGTAATTCATTTCAGTTCTGGACTTTCTTACCTTGTATTATTGCTTATAACTCACTTCTTTGTCTACGAGTCGTTGGTTACTTCAAGAAATTGTTGAATGTTCCTTAAATGTGGCTTGAACTTTTCTATGTTCGTCCCGGAGAAAGCATCCTAATACAAGGTATCTCAGGTTGACAGTGACATGCTTAGAAGAAATCTTGAAAAAATTGTTGGGAGAGATGACTCCAGTTTTAGCGGGATAGACTTGGCAACACTTATAAGGAATAAATATGGGAAGTCATATGATGTTCAACTAATTAAGAAGGTGAGCAGTTTCTTTATCTCCTTCATTCTTTACTGTTATACATAACTTAAATTGTGGTACGAAGACATGAAAGGTCAACACGAATATTCGAAAACTGCACTTAACTTTCTGATTTTTACCATCCTCTGTCTGCTATATGATTGGTCATTATCATGTCATTTGTAACCCTCAAACATATATGATTTCCATTCTTTCCTCAATATGCAAGAAATGCGTGGGTCTAAGAGTTTATGCCCAAACTTCAAGAGGGTATTCAAACCTTGGTGCAGCAACTAATAGTACTTGATTAGTCTGAGTTCTCTGCTTAGTAGTACATATTATGACCAGTTAGCATTTGTCATCTAGTTTTTTACGCAGGTTCTGGGCTTGTGAACTTCTCCTGTAACAAATTTATCACAACCATGGTGCAGCGCATCATATAAAGTTATGGATAAGACAGGATAATTCAGATGAAAAGCACCCACCCTAAGTCTACAGTCGAATACCTGTAGTCATGTTATGCTAATAACATTTGAAGATATGTATATTGGCAGTGTCAATTTTAAGCTAATATTTCTTTGGAACTACCTGTTTTAATCTTACTTGGGAATGGGGTGTTATTCATAAATTTAGGCAGCAAGTCAGCTGTAACTGAACTTGATTTCCTTTAGGACCTAAGTGGTCCCAAGTACACAAGTTGCTGCAAGGCTGGCCCTTTTGTGTTATGAAGTCAGGTTTCAGCCTCTGCCTATAGTTTCATGCATTCTATGGTGTTCAGCTGACTTGCAATTTTTAAGGGAGAAATGGAAAATTTCGGCCCTCAATATCATAAGTATTAGTAACAGGCTACAACAGTGAAAGATAAGATTATTATTCTGGTTTCGGATGTAGTGATCATTAAGTAGTAACTTCAGTTTTTGTGATCTACATAATTAGATGCATAACTTATATAAACTAGTGGAGGGGATAAATGAATATTGAAATGTTTCCCAGGGCAAAGAGGATGGAGCAAACAGTCTTTAGCTGATTTCAGCTGCAGTGTAATTATTACAATGAACCCTCATTTCTAAAAGTGAGGAGGTCACTACTTATATATCTCGTTAACTGTTGACTTAGCAAGGAAGAGGATTCAAGTTTGATTTGTGAAGCCTCTTGACTTGCTAAAGATTTGGTATATTCACACCTTAACGATCCTAGACTTGGGTTTGATTTCACCAAGTAGAGGAGAATGTGACAAACATTTAGAATTGGACTTTTACATTTTATTTACAAGTCTTTGTTTGGTAATGCAGGAGTTCATGGGCAGAAATCTCCTGGCTATGAATGTTATGTGGAAATACGTGGAGCAGGTTCGCGGTTTTCTCAATTTCTGATAAAATACAGGTTCTTATGCTGCATTTTAATTATAAGACTTGGACTGGGCCGACTAGGCCGCAAGAATTATGGAAGAATTACAGTTCTCTGACATGGACACCTATCAAGTTTATTAAAGATGGACCAAGATTAGAATGGGGGAAGAGTCAATACTTCCTTAGAGAAGTCATTTATAGTGAAAATTAGGCATGTCTAGGTATTACATTCTCAGGAGCCTGTTAGTCTTGAAGAAGTTCTTGCTCCAAGGATATGCTAATTGCTAAGCTCTATGCACTAAAATCATTTTCATTAAACAGTTAATCAGCTAATGTACTCCTTTTTAGTATATGAATCGAAGATAACATTCTCTTTGTTTCCAAGATTATGCTAACTTTAGCATCAATATCAATCTGAATCTTTGAAATCACCATTAGTCCTCATGTGGGCCCTCGCTGCAAGGCTGTTTCTGCAGCCTCTGAATTTCCAGTTCCTAGAATTTACAAAATCTAATGCATTCTCGAATATGTGATTTTTTTATTTTTTATAAAGCATTGCGTTTTTGAGACTACCTTCACCCATAAGAAATTGCGTTCCTTAATAAAAGAAAAGTCTTTAAAGGCTTGCATTCAAAAAAAATGGAAATCTTTAAAGGAATCCTTGATGAGCAAGTCCGTCGATCTACTACGATGACTTGAAAAGATTTGGGGAAGTGATAAGGGTCCTTAATCTTATTGAACTAGATTATTATTTTTTAGTTTTGTTTCATGAAATAATGTTGAGTTTTTTATTTTCTGCTTAGGTTGGGTTCTGTTCTCTTATGGACTCCACTTAGTTTCTTTTCATTATTGTAATCAGTAAAAATCAGATTTTTATTTCGAAATAACTTCATCTGATCTATTACATTCTCTTTCTAAGGCTTAGCACACAGAACTCTTTTTCTTGAATTCATGATACTGTAACCTAGGACCACTCTTTTGAATAACATGATAAATTGAAAACATCAGTTTAAAGTATGAAACCACGGTTGAAAGAAACATGCAGCTAAAATGAACATTCTTTCTTTCTCTTCCTAATCAAAGATAATGTGTTTATTACATGGTCGTAGAGATCATTTCCGCTGACTGAGGAAGAGTACATTTTGAGACTTGATGACGTTGCAAATGCTTTAAAATGCTGGGGAGCTGTCTCACACGTTCGAAGCAGCCTCGAAAATTCGAAAGAACGACCTCGTATTGGAAAGGTACACCTCCCCGTCCTGGTTTTATTCTGCGGTCTAATATTAGTAACTGCACTGGCTAACACATGTTCTTCTGTTTTTACATTCTTTCTTTTTTTTGGATTAAAAAAAATAACTTCTATTTTCCAAAGTTAATAATAATAAAAGATAAAGGTAGTTGGTGTGATTAAGTTGTTTATTTTGAGCTGTGGACCTAGACTTTGCTACTGGAGCTTTTGTTCTCCAACAAAAACATAGACCTTCTTAAAAAAATTTCGAAGCACATCTAAAATCCAATGTTGCATTTATGTATAACCTGCATCTATCTTTATGCTGTTTTGTGGCTGATACTTATGGAAGTGATGTGGCAAGCTTGGCAATGAATATTATCATTTGCTAAACTATACCCAAAATTAAGCTTTGCAGATCGTAGTGGAATTTGTAAAAAGTGGTAATTTCTGGTGTGAAATGCAGAAACTACTCAAAAAATGCTATTTGGACATCATTTAAGTTGTTTCACAGACAAGCAGTGATCTGGGACTTATGAGAAGAGACATTGGAAAATTAGTGAGAAGAAATCAGACTGTAGAGGGATTAGAGACAGAATTAGAAGAATATGAACAAGAATTAAAAGAATAAGATGAAGAAAGAAGACAGGATTTAAGAGAGGAAATTGCAAATCAGCAATCAATAATAATAATAATCATAAAACTTGTTCAATAATAAAGCATTAGTCCTTTATTTATAGGCTAAGTAAATAAAGCATGCTAATAATAAGACTCCTAACAAAAGTAAATAAACTAGATTCTTGGTCTAATAACAATCAAAGTAAATAGTAAATCCCAATAACTCTAGAACAAGAATAATCCTAGAATCCTAATTTAACTTGCATGTTTGATTTCCATCATTCTCCCTCGCTTGAAAAAACTCGCCTCCGAAGATTTTGCGAAACACCAAGTCTTGATTCTTCAGTTTGAATTCAGGAGCAGTAGACTTAGGGCAACCTTTCCAGCAAGCAAGATAGTTCTGGTATTCATCAACGCGAAGGACAACACTTCCCTCCAAGAATATAGGTGATACAGGAAGCAACATGGGCAATAAGCTTGGCGAAGTACTAAAACCCCATGAAACACTACCAAAAGAATTAGAAAGACCCAAATATCTCAATAAAAAGTTAAATCCTTGTTATTGAAAATAGGACTCTTAGATAAATTTGGAGGCAAGTCCAACAAACAATGACTAGAGTCAAACTCTGGCGCACGCATGAACAAAGGTGACTTAGGCTTGGGACGACACTCAGTAGGCTTGGCAAGAGTTAGCCTTATCCTCTTTTCATCATGAGAGAACACATAATATTTTCATTTCAATAGTTAATTGCATTCTTATCATAAATCTAAGGATGACCAAGTCGTATATGAACTGCTTTCATGGGTAACACATCATACTATGCATTATCTTTATAAGTGCCAAGCTGTAAAAAAATATAATTGACACCTTTGGTAGATAGTCAGTATTGTCAACTCAAGAAGCTACTTTAATAGGAGATGAATAAGGTTCAGGCTTGAGGTTGAAAAGTTTGACATCAAACTTGAGATAACAATCATCGAACTAACATTATCTATGACTATCTGAAGGACTTTAATCATATTTAACCTTAGTCTCAAAGATAGAAGTACTTTTTTCCATGAATTTGGATCCACGGGTGGAAAGACATCTCAAGACAGTAAGTTTAAGTTCTCTCCCTTCATCATCATCATCACCCTCATAAGTTGGTTCATCTTCTACCTGATCTATCGTTACTTTTCCATCTTTTTCGGGGGTCTCTTTTCATACAAATAGTGCACGATGTGGATAGCGAGAGGCTACATGACCTCTTTTATGACATTTATTGCACATAGGGGTGGCAAAATGGATCCAAGTCCACGGATCCAACCGGATCCGTTGTAGATCCACCGGATCCGATCCACCTCGGATCCGCCAAGGATCCGGATCCAGGTTGATCCAACGGATCCTAGGTGGACGGATCCTAACATGGATCAGTGCGGATCTGCATTCGGATCCCCTTTGGATCGCGCGGATCCAGTCATGGATCCGCGCTGATCCACTTTCGGATCCGGTCATGGATCCCAAGTTTCCTTAACAAAAGAAGAAAACAGAAAAATTGATACCATACATTCACATCAAATTGCTCATAGTCTATTGCTCAATTGCTCATCATCTACTCTCTGTTTTTGCAAGCTTTTCCAAGAACAGAAAAACAAAAAAAAATTGCTCACGTGGAACCTCAGAAGAAGAAAACAGAAAATTGCTCAATTGCTCATCATACAAAATTCCAGATGAGAGAGTAGAGACCCAGTTTTTGCAAATTTCCATTGCAAAAATTTGTAAAATTATGCATCGATCAAACCCAGTCCACAAAATCAAAATCAAAAATATTTACAAGAATCACAGGTTAACACAACAGATTACTCTGATAATTACATTAGTTAGTAAATCATGAAATAATTCATTTATATCCACATTTATTTCAAAATTATGTTTGCTCATGAACTAAAACTGCAAAAATAACACTTAATTATATATCCTATATAATACTAAATCACAGAATATTGCTGTTACTTATACTTCTAAACATTTTGTGCCCGTGCTTCTCTTTCAAAATTAACAAAAAAAAAGAAAGAAAGAAAAAAAGCAAAAATATATAAAATCACTCGAGTTCCTCAACTACAGCACAAAAACTCCATAGTTTCGAATCTTGTAACAAACTAATAACTTCTTCAACCTCACCCGCTAACTCGACCGAGTCAACTCATTCTTCTATACACAAAAACGCCGATTCTTCAAGAACTCACAAATATCTTCATCTTTTTGACACATTCAAAATCTTCACAAACACGCCAAAGTTACAAATCAGGGATTATTTACTTCAACTAATAACAAACTTGAAAATTATAATAAACCAAGGGGGCACATTATTGTACAACATAGAAAATAGGGATATATTGAGGTTGTAGTTCAAATAGAGTCAAATATAGTCCAGACAAAACACAAAACTAATTTATCTGGCAAAAATGAAAGATGGATCCGTTCGGATCCGCTCGGATCCAGTCATGGATCCGCCACTGGATCCGTTCGGATCCATCATGGATCCAAAATTGGATCCGTCTGGATCTGTGGTTGGATCAAAAAATTGTACTTTGTGGATCCACGGATCCAAGTGGATCCAGTCCTGGATCCGGTCCAAGTTGAATCCATATGGGATCTGACCATGTGGATCCGGTTGGATCTGGATCTGGTTGGATCGGATCCTAGTGGATTGGACCCGGATCCGGGTCCGGTTGATCCATTTGCCACCCCTAATTGCACACTACAGAGGAATAAGACGGTGAACTTTGATTGATAGATGGTGCGTAAAAGATCTTTCCCTATTAGGCTGTTGAAAAGTAAGAGACTTGTTTAGCTTAGACTCTCCAACTTGGACTTGTTTAGCTTAGACTCTCCAAATTGAGAAGATAACATGTTTATAGGTGTAACCTATTGGTACTTATCAATCTCTAATGCTTTTTGATAGGCATCAAGCAAAGTTTTAGGCACATGTAAATTCACATCCCTTTGAAAGTCATCTCTCGAACCATTGATGAATCTAGAAATAGTGACTCAATCTTCCTCTCTAACATTGCACATAAGTCTCAAAGTTTCAAATCGATCAAAATATTTAGCCACGCCTAATAACGTTCGTTCCAGATTCAACAAGTCATCCATCACTTTCCTGGAGTTACATGTTTTTCTTGTAATTTATGTTTCATATCTTCCCATGAAGCGATAGATTGTTCTTGAGGTAAATATTATTTTTGCAAATTGAACTCTATGAATATCAGCATGCCATAAAAGTCAAATTAGTCCTCTAAGCAATCCAATGATCAAGAAACACGTTGGGATTATGTTTCCCATCAAACTCGGGAATGTCAACCTTCACATTCCTAGTGATGTCGTCATCTCGAGGTGGGTGCGTAACATAGACTAGAACTCCGCTTAGATTTATGTGTATGAGGCATACCAAGTGTTTGTTGAATTCCTTTGCCGTTGCTAGGTTGACACTGAGACATGTGATTATCTAATTTACTTTCTAGTATACTTGCTACTAGTGTCGGATTCTTTTGAAATTCCTCCCTCAGTGTTCTAATAGATGATATTGTGTGTTAAACAGGAATGGTTTGAAGGCAAAAATATGGGCTTGGGTTTTGGTTTAGTAATCAGGGGAGACAAATTTAACTGTATATTTCTGTAGTGGAAGATTATTCTCAATAAGATTATAATAGTCTGATTCAAAAAGAATTTTAATGGGTTTCAAGCGGAATTTGCTGATAGGATTAACAGGTAGGAGGAAGCTACCATTTTTGGAGTTCAAAAAGTTAGAGAAATCTTTTGTGGGGGCTTTTTCCCTAATTAATAAAAAGGGAAATTCTTGGTGTCTCAATCATACAACAGCAATCAAGTCTTTAACTCTAATTACATGAACCAAATTAAGTCTGTAATCCCAATTATATGAACCAAACGAGAATTACCTCGATTTAAATGCATGAAAACTTTGGTTGAGTGTAACGTCTTTTGTAATATTGTTTTGTATGATGGCTTCATCCACATTTAGAATATAAATCCTCTTTTTGTCGTTTGTGCGGATCATAGCATGAGCATTTGCATGTTTTGAACAGGCAGTAAGCATCTTTATAGACATGGATGAGTCTGGTGGCCGTGCAAACGAGTGGATATACAAGTAGATCTTTTGATGTAAGCCGTATTAATATGTTTCGGTATGGCATATCTTATTAATCACTCTCTCCATCAGTACTTTGTAAATATACATCTTATTCAAAAAAAAGAATCTTATTCAAGTTGTTCGTTTGAAGCACTAAAAGGGCATTGTGGGACGTGGATTCCTTGATGCAGTTGAAAACTGGAGAAATTGAAGCAGAGTTTGGCTATTGCTGTATTAAGTTACTAGCAGCCAATAGAGATTTGCTGCTTTGTATGTATTCTTTAGTTGCTAAGCGATGAACATGACTGCTGTAGAGTTTTGTGTAACTTCTGTTTATACTCTTACTGGAATGTCTTATTTGTATAGATGAAAGAACAAACTGTTTAATTTCGTGGGAAAAGCTGAAGCAACTGTTTATATATATAATAAAATATAGGGATAAACTGTACTTTACTCCATGTTGCACTTTGCCCCCTATTATTTTATTTTGGCAATTTACCTCATGTACTATGGATAAACATACCCCCGATTTTGGACACGTGTGTCGCATTTTTTGCCGTTGGATTTTGCTTCGAGGGACAAAGTGTTTATTTTTCTATAGTACAAGGGCAAGTTGCCCAAAATAAAAGGATAAGAACGAAGTGCATTAATCGAGGCCATAGTATATAAAGAGTTTGATGCTTTTATCCCTAAAATATATTTGGATACATAGTTCGTTACATAAACGAATATAAGAGTTACTTGTGTGTATTCTTTTTACATAAAATCATCTGCAAACAACATATAATGCACATTTATGCTCAAAGAACAGAATGGGGAATTTACTAAGTCTTCCGCCGTATGCTAATTAAAATGGTAGTTCCTAATGCAAAATTAGTATATACTATTATTAAGACGAAACATAATTTAACGGGGAAGATAATCATAAAATGCGTAAAGATTATATGGTTTCATGATATGCATTAACAAGTTAATCAGATTTGGAAGGGTTATTTTCTAGTCGTGTTCCTTGTAATTCTGACCTGAGTAACAAGTAACAATTTGGAAGGGTTAATCTGATTTGGCCCATTAACATTCTGTGAAAAAGGAATCCAAACCCGAGTAACTATCTGAAACCCAGCACTGTAGAAATTTACGGCATACAATTAGAAAAGGAATGAATTATCCTAGAGGTTAGTGTGCTATTCAAGTTAATTTTCATATTTGCTTCAGAAACATAAATCAGCAAATGGAGTATTGAAAAATTACTGTAAAAGTAAGAAGTATAAATGTAACACAGGCTGAAAAGTTATATGTAATAGTAATACATATTTTAACCTTTGAAATAACCAATATTTCGAGTAGCTGTTAGTGGTTTTCATGACCCCTCCCATACTACATTTGATATTCCAACAGTTCATATTAAGGAATATCGTCAATATACATATGAAGTTCACCATTACATGATTCAGACTTTCCGAAACTGAAAAGGTTCAAGGATTCCAACACACACACACACACATACATATATTTGTATATGAATATGTATATAAGACACATGCAGTTGTTGCCTAAAGGAAGTCATGCGTGCAAGATGAACTGATTTTCCAGGTATCCAATTAAGGTAAAATTGCAACTTGGTTGGAGGAAGGAAAAACCCATGAGAGCAGCAAATTTTGTATTTAACAAATGCAAACGGATACCTTGTACGTCTGGAGACAAGCATTCAAAACATACAACTTAGTTTCTCCCATATTACAACTAAAATGGACGTAAATTTACTGTGCCGGAGCCAAATGCTTCATCTTCGCTTGTAATACAGCCCCAACTTCATCTGCTACGCTTTTCTTTTTAGTGGCTACCTGCATTTTGCAAATCAAAACAGATCGGATGGTGAAACAGAATAAGACTAAATTGCAAAAACCATACATTCTCAAGCTATGTCTAATAGGTAAATATTTCTGCAAGTAAACGTATTAGAATTTACTAGCTGAGAAACTTATTTAACATAATATACTCCCTTATCACTTGAGATTTGTGTTTACATTTTCTATAAAAAGCGAAAATGTAAGTGAAACATACCTCGAGAAGTTGGTCATAATTGGACTTGAGCAAATTAATTTTGCGGTCGCAGTAATCTTTACCTTCAGCCATTGTTTTCTGCTCACCAGATAAAAGGTTAGGATTAGGATCTCGGACAATTACAAATAGAAGAAAGGTAAGAAACATATAAGCATGCCATGCTCCGCAAATTCGATCAGCTTTTATCTGATATCGCATCGTCCTTTTGTTTGATAGAAGTTTAACCAAATAATAATTAATGTAAGTCCAAAGTCTTGGCTGGATCTAAAGAGAATAAGCACTTGGAGATTGATTGACCAATAACATTTTCTTCAATTTGTATGAGCTCCATTTTGCTAACTAAAAGACATTGATTGATGCCAATACCTGGATGAAGTAACCAGTGCCGACATCGACCAAAACGTTGTGAGCATCGTCGAGTGTTCCGGCAACGTAAAGCGAGGCGGTCAAGGGAACGAGCATTTTCTTGCCATGTGGGCGGAGGGAGAGGTCGTTGAGGGCGGTGGATGCGAGATCAAGGCGGCTAGTGGCAGTGCGGATGTTGTTCAGACTCTCTCCGAACAGATTCACTTCCAGATCGGCTTGCTCTTTCAAACCCTTGAGCTGTTCTACGCTCAGTTTATCAATCTCTATCGCCGCCATAGCCAGCCCTAGCTCTCCCTTCACTTACTTTCCATTTCTTATAAATGAGATAGATATATATTATTTCTTCCCATTGAGAAAACTAAAAATACTCTCAAATGATATTCATAATTAATATCTTTTACAGGATTTCGCCCAAATTATTTTCACCAATTTAACCCCGTGTTATACTAAATAGCAAATTACCTTCTGCTGAAAAATAAATAGGCAAATTACTCTCTTGTGATTTCACAAATTGGCAAATTACCACTTTATATAAGGAGATGTACTTCACTTGCTCAAATTTCAGAGTGTGAATAGATTTTTAGGAGAAAAAAGACAATTATACCCTTTTTTTTAAATATGTAAATCTTTGGTTTAATACTTTAACTTATTAAAAAAAAAGCAAAAACTAAAGTATGATTTCATAATATGTATGTTTTATAATATTTTCTTATACTTTTACGTATAATTTTGTAAAGAAAGGTTATAATCAAATTTGAAATTACAAAAATGAATATATTAGAAATACCAAGGTTATTTTGGTCTTTAAATATAAAAAATACACTACAAAAATTACAGGGAGGTGGTGTGCCAATTTTTAAAATAACAGGGGGTAATTTGCCTTTTTTTTTCTTTCTATGGGGGATAATCAACCAATTTGACATAACACGGGGAGGTAAATTGCCAAAAACCCCATCTTTTATTGTTGAATGTCTCCTATCATGCTTCTTTGGTTGCTTAGATCCTTTATCGAATTAGCACAAGAGTCCTCATAGATATGGGCAAGTTGACTCTTCACTAGTAATTTTTTTTTGCCTCATAAGTTTATTTTCACGAAAATTTGAAACGTGAACACTGGGGTTTCTCACGATTTAACCTCAAATTCAATAAAATGTCAAATGCTCTCTTTTCACTTTAACTTTTGTTATATTTTCTTAATCTTCAAACCCTAAATTTTGATAGTTAAAGTAGGGTATTAAAATTAAGAAAATGTAAAAGAATTGAAGAAAAAAAGAGGGCATTTTATTAAACTTGAGGTTTAAATCATGATAAACCCCCATATTCACATTTCAAATTTGGCTAAGATTCGCCAGAAATTCGGTTGGGGGACAAAGTGCTTATTTATTCATAATACATGGGGCAAGTTGCAAAAAAAAAAAAAAAAAAAAACAAATGGGACAAAGTGCAACAAGGAGTATAGTATAGGAGGATTGATGCTTTTATCCCCTTGTATAAATACACAGAATTCTTGTCTTTAAAGAACTTCCATTTTGTTCTGTTTCTAAAAAAAAACTTAATAGTTTCTTTCACAACAAGATTCCTTTTTTTTACTTATATATATATATATATATATATATATATATATATATATATATATATATATATATATATATATATATATATATATATATATATATAAATTTTCCGTCTTACAAAAAATTGTAAAACTTCTGGTGCCCAACAGAAATTTCTCAAACGTTCAAGGGCTAATGTAAAAACTATTGAACATGAAGATGTGTTGATGCAGAAATTACTTCACATGTTTTAAATATATAACGAGGTATAATAAATTTCATTCGAAATAATTAATTTATAACCGGATTGAATTATTAGAGTTAAAAGCTCTTAATGAGATACCACAAAATGTTAGGTGTTCAGGGATTAGACTAGGAAAAAAAAAAAGAACTTTGGGATTATAATGGAGTTTTGCAATTCTTTGCGAATTTTTTTAAATAACTTTATTGATGCACTAAATTTCATTTGTCTACAAATGAAACTCAAGACTGCTCACTTTTTGTCGCAATATAATACTAATTGCTCTTCTAACTTATTGGATTTGTTGCACACATGACACACATATATAGAGATACAAATCGATTGTGTTTGCAATTATCTCTAGATTTCTTGTTAATTGTGTGGTCATACCTAAATGACATGTCATTTTTTAATTTAATATAGTAGTTAGGGATATCATATAATGAATAGGTAGAACCAAAATATCCAATCATGCGAGAAAACTATAAACTTCATGAGGTTATTGTGTATTATGTTATGGTGTCTTGATTGCAAAATATTTTTGAACTCCCCCTCTTAATTTTTAATGCGAACTCCATTTTGAAATTACTCGATCTTCTCGGAGTTGATTGTTTTTGTGAAGCTGTCAGCAAGTTGCTCTTTCATGTTTACGAATTCCAACTGAATCTCTTGCTCTTGAACAAGGTTTTTGATGAAATGATGAGGCTCAATGTGCTTTGATCTCGTATGAAAAACATGATCCTTGAATAGAAAAATTTATAGCTACTTTCAGAAGAATGGATTCGCAAGAATTCAAAGTAAAACAACAGTCCGCGTGAAAGAACGAACTACTAAAGATTTTCTTATCATCCGTCTTTACGTAGATGACTTGATATAGACAAGCACAAATTACACAATGGTTGAGAAATTCAAGAATGCAATGACGCAAGTATATGAGATGACTAATAGGTGCCTATTGAAATACTAATAAATGAATAAGGGATGTCCACACAAAGTATAATCCAGGAGATTCAAGATTCAAATCTGGAAGAATCAGTTTCTGGAATTAAATTATACATTTGTATCACATCACATAAAAAGAATCTTTATTCAAAGGACCATTTAATGAGAGGTTGGAATTGTCCCCCAGCTTTAATAACGAACAGTTGAGGATTATGTTTCATGTTCTAAGATGATAACTGTCAGAATTGTTTCTTTATAAAGAAGAAAGGAAGCTGACATTGAATGATAATAAATTCAACATCAGGAAATGATGTTCTTGTTAAGTGAGATAGCAGATTGGATAACCAGAAGCAAGGTGACATATTAAAGAGTTGATTGTCTAACTTAGGGAAATGCATCACATAATATTTGACCAAATTCAATATCCCAGGCTTCCTGGAGGTCTTAAAACTTGTGACAGTTAAAGTTATTGGTTGAGAATATGAGATTGGAAGCAAAATATCTTTCTTACAAAGTCACTTAAATTCTCAGATTGATCAACATGGTCTAGTCTTCTGAGTGACTCCAAGTTCAAACAATAGCTAGAGCTTGAGCCATTTTCAAGCCAGTTACTGCTAACATTTTTGCTGAAAAACAGTGACTCACATGTAAGGAAATCCATTCATAACATGGTTAATGCAATTTCAATAATTGGCACAAATTCCCTTCATAAGAATGAATATCCTCGTGGTTAGCGGTTGATCATGTGAAAATAAGATCAAGTTATTTCATGCAGAGGAGGGTTGCAAGGTAAATAGCATTCAAACAAACCAAGAAACCAATTGACAACTAGAGAAACTAGAACTGTATTCTATTCCTTTTTCTTTTGATCGCTAAACATGGCATGTTAGAAATGTAATACCTTTTGACCATTTAAACTTTCGGTCTAACAGATTTGTTGCAGAACCAATGAAAAACAATTTCATGGGCAACAAGCACCATTTTACCATCAACTAACTTTCTCTTCATAATAAAAGAACCTAACTTTCTCTTCATAATAAAAGAACCTATTATTCTAAGTTCTAACATCAAATAACTTGCAAAAAGAAAACTGAGTGATTTCAAACGGAGCTACAAAAGCTGCTTCGTTATTTTCTTTTCCATTTTCTGACAACTCAAAAACCCACATGAAATTTTCATTACTTTGTTCACATGAGACATTGAAACTTTCATAAGGTCTTAACAGAACTCTATTTTTTTGAAATAGGATTTGGGATGGACTCAAACTGTTTAAAAACTGAAATGGAACTGGTGACTGGTGTACCAGACAACTGATGACTCCTTAAAGCAAACAATATATGATATTGCTACCAACGATATCTATGACTAACAAGATTTCAAGTGACATGGTTTCACACAAAAAAAAAAAAAAAGGAAAGAAAAACACAATCGCTCCCAATTGTTATAAAATAAACTTCAGATTAGAGCAAAAACACTAACATTTGAACGAGAATATAAACGACACACAGATTTACGTGGAAAATTCCAAGTTACTTTTAGGTCAAATACCACGGGCAAGAAAGAAGAATCACTGTGAGGTAAAATAGGAATTTCAACTCTCAGATTTTACCGTAGTAAAATCTCACTAACTCTCTATTTTTACTCTCACTAACAACTCACTTAAACACTACAATTTATACAAATGCTTAAGAAAGCTTGTGTCTGGGATGATTGAAAACAATGAGATATGATCTCTATTTATAGGAAGATTTTTGGGGGTGCAAAGCAAAATGTACAATAGTCCCCTAAGTGTAAATCGACCATAGGCCAATTTCCGCCCCTACATTGAACAGCAAAAAACTTGACCCCTACACATCTTCTCAATTAATTTTTATCCAACCAATCCACATGCTTATTGATTGCATGTTTTTGACCAATGTTTGCCGATACCAATCACCCCACCCCCACAGTCTAAAAAAAGAAGAGAAGATTGATTTTAGTTTCACCCCAACTCATATGTACTGCAAGAAAGATAGGTTCAGTCATACTCTTATGCGATATTTAGATATTGTTAAAAGTATAGGACCACATAAGTGAAACATATCAAGTTCTGAAACATTACTAAGCGAAGAAAAGAAAACCATAAAAGAAAAAGAATATATAAAATAAAAATTTTATAAACATTTTGGGCCTCTCCAACAGCATTTCAAATGCAGCAGGGGATGGCGTGATGTAATATATCCGAAGGGAAAAAGATGGAGTAATAACCTAGCTTGTCACCTTGCATTATTAGGGCAATATCAAATGTAATGAAATTCTTTAAAGCCACTTTTTTCCATACCGCAACCAAAGAAGAGAATGAAAGCCAACCCACAATGCCGTCAAAAGAAGTTAGAGCAATAACATTAATTAAAAAAGAGGGTACATGACTCACAAAATATAGCTTCTATTCTAAGTCCTAAAATCAAAGTTAGTACCTTTCCACCATGAACATATTGATTAAATTTTCACTTGAACTAGTTGCGCCAATCAGAAACATAAATCTTACTCTTCATCTATCCAAAAAATTAAATCATATGATTAAAATCTCTACTTCTGACGCCATTGGCAATGCGCCCTAATTTGGGGAAAGATTGAATGGTTTAAGAAAGTACCTAAAGTTAAATAATTTATTAGATATGTTGTCTAACTACGGTTCGAGTTATTGACATATAGTTATAATAACTTCAAATCCACCAATCCAAAACTATGTATATCCTTATTTCATCATTACATCCCCCACCTGACCTTACAGCCAAATTTTGTTACACGTACTTTGGAGGTGGATCACTTGGATAACCTCATTAAATAACCACACTAATAGGGTCACGGTAATGTTCCAAACACATGCGGAAGTAAAGCTACGAATCTTGAACAAGGAAGCAATAAATTGAAATAAATTTATCTTTCTGCTGCAGATACTGATAAAAAGGTAGAGGATAGTGATAGATTGCATGCACGTAAACTTTCATGCTTGTATTCACATACGTTAAGTGATGAAGAATTGTGACGTTTTAGAAATAAAGTAAATGAGCTCGTGATGGCTAACGACTGATTGCTGGGTGCTTCTCTAATGCAAATAGATCCGTCAGCAAGTTTGACATGAAGAGCATCTTTATCTATTGAGTACACTGCAACACAAGGGATCCTATTGAAATGTGATGCATATTCTAGATTAGTCTATAAAAATCTAGCTAATATGTTAAGAGTATGGAGAGAACTAGGATAATCTTTCCATCACTAAGTAAAGAATATTCTTGGAATAAGCCAAGAATATTCTTGTAAAAAATCTTGTAAGATTAGTCTAGATTAGAAGTGTGGAGGAGGATCTAGAATTATGTTTCTCTACCTATAAATACTACCTAAGGGTGAAGTTTGTAACCAAGCAAATCATTTAGAAATACAATCTACTAAAGTTGGAGATAAGTACTCCATTCCATAAACACCATTTTCTGCAAATACTAAACTCTCTATACTTTCCCTACAAATTCTAAAACACTTCTATTTCTATTATCCTATAAACACCAATATCAAAACTTATATACTCTAGCAAGTGGCACCAGAGCTTGTTCAATCTAGAATGAGCTTAATGGCTTCCTCTCGCATGTCAGAATCAATTCCACTATGCAATGGCAAAAACTATGACTATTGGAACATTCAGATGAAGACATGTCTCGAGTCTCATGGTCTTTGGGATTTCATTGAAGAAGGCATTACTAATTCTAAAGAAGATGGCTACGAGTCCTCCTCAAGCGAGGTAAGTTCTACAAAACTTAAGACAAAATATGCAAAAGCTCTTTTTCTTCTTCAACAAGTCATCGTTGAGTCTATCTTTCCAAGAATTAGCTTTTAGGGAGCCCATTAATTCTGTTATTGACATGGTTGAGACATCCACCGGTTCTTCAATAGTTGCTACGACTGGATCCTACTTCTCGGGAAGACTAATCAAGATCTTTTCGACAATTCTTTGATCAGAAATGTCATCTCCTAAGCTCTCATTTGGTTAACAATCTTCCTGATCTTCGAGCAATAATCTTTAAATAGCTCTTAGTCTTTCATTTTTTAGATTCTCTAAATCTATTCCCAAGCCTTGTAATTTAATAGTTTTAACGTTATCATTGCCTTGGAACTCCTCCTTTAAGGTGTCCCAAGCTTGCTTTACTGTTTTGGCATTGCTAATTCTTGGAAAGGTAGATTCGGCAACGAATTGTTGAAGAAGTAAAAGAGATTTTGCATATTTGGTCTTAAGTTTTGTTTAACTTACCTCACTTGAGGAGTACTCGTAGCCATCGTGTTTAGAATTAGTGATGTCTTCTTCAACGAATTCCCAAAGACCATGAGACTCGAGACTTTTCTTCATCTGAATGCTCCAATAGTCGTAGTTTTCATCATCAAACAATGCAATTGATTCCGACATGCGAGAGGAAGCCACTAAGCCCATTATAGATCGAACAAGTTCTGATACCACTTCTTAAAATATTGAAAAATTTAAGGATCTCTCAACTATGTCAATAACATAATTAATGGGCTTCCTACAAGCTCATGAGCAACTATGGCTTGTAATGAGAAACTAATATTTTTACTTTGTTTCTTTCACGACTAATCCAAAGAGTGTAGCTACAAATGTGAAAGAAGAGTTTGACTTACTTTTGCTCAATTGTATTTGCCTTGTTTACTTGGTTTTTCCTTCAAACATTGTAATTTGAATAAAGCTCCTCTCACTTTTATTTTTATTTCCTTTATTGTAGAAGTTACTTTGTTTTATCTATTGTCTTTTAGTTATTTCATAGGTAGCACAATGGTTGTTTTAAAGAATGGTCTGTCTTCATCCATAGTGGATAATTAATTTATTATTGATGATGAGAACCAATGGATCAAACATGACACGATTTTGAGAACAGGCACTCGTGTGATTATAAGTTATCCAAAGATGTGGCTAGCTTTGACGAATACCAAACAGACGAAAGAATGGGCTGAGGAGTACTCAATCTTTTGAGCAAAGTTTTGAAATATGGGTGTTTATGCTACTCATCATCAACCATGACATGATACAGCTAACTCCTATATTTTGAGGCCAAGTATTGTTGAAGGAAATCCTAAGTGGGGTTGATGTTTAACTTCATTTTTCTAGAGAATACCAATATTTCATTAGATATTGGTAGTAGATGGAGGATGTTCTTAGGTGCTCCAAAAGTAAATATATATACTTCTACCAAAATAACTGATGCAATATACACATTGTTATTCACATATGATTGTAGCTCAGAGATTATCATAGCCTCATGTGAAGCGTGGTCCTCCTCAATAAACACCATCTATACATGTGGCAAGTATCTCGCCAACTTTCTTACATTAGGATCTCCATAATGATGAGATTATACCAAGTGCAAAAGAACTTTTTACCAAGATAATAAATAAAATTCATATGTTCCACGTTATTGCAAGATCTTATTTCACTAATTTACTTACTTCAAGTAAATGTTGGCGATGACAATATGGGCGGACCCACCCTGTGGGCTAGGGTGAGCTGGAGCCCGGGGTCGTTTTTGGCCTAAAAATTTATATATATATATATATATATATATATATATATATATATATATATATATATATATATATATATATATATATATATATATAACCCTTCTCAACAATAATATACAAATAAAATCTAGGCCAAATCCTTAACCCAAGGCAATTGGCATTTTGACAATAACACTTGAACCAAACAAAAAAACTAATTAAACCCATTCATACTCCAACACAAAATTGGTCAATATTCAAAAGCCCAAAAACAAACTGATCAACACACTCGGTTAGGTTAAGAACTAAAAAAAAAGGAAAAAATGAACAAATTCACAGGAAAAAAACGCCCATGTTTCTCCAAAGAGGCAAAGACAAAAAACATCCTCCCTCTCTTGAAATTTCACTCAACCCCTCTTCTATTCCAAAATTCAACTCCAATTTCACTTTAATTTGTAAGTTAGTCAAGTTTCATTGTTAATCTTTGTTATTTTTCATAGAATAGATGATTATTGATTTATTGTGCATTCAAACCCTAGTTTTTGAATATACATCAAAGTTTTTTTTTAATATTTAATTTTAATCAATAATTGATTGTGAGGGCTTGAAAGTGAGAATAGTATACTCTTTTTTATGCATAAAAATGTTTGTGGGATATATTTTACTTCATGACATAGAATATAGATGTTTGATGGATTTTAGGAAGAAAAAAAAAGGTAAAAAAATATCATATATTTTTGGTTGATACTTGATAGGTTGAGGTATTAGGCTTAGATTGAAACTTTAAGTCAATAATTAAATAATATGCACTTGCGTAAATTCATAGTAAAGCAAGCTTTAAAGGTTTTTAGATTCTTTCCACTACTAATAGAAAATTAGATTAGTGTTTTTATTGTTATTATATTTTTTATGGGGTAGTGCTAAAGTTGTAGCATATATCTTTAATGGTGTTTGATATGAATCTTTTTTATGTTGTTTGTTGGCATTCTTATTATATCTATGATTATTACTTTTATATAACTAATATATTATAATTTCTATGTCCATGTCTTTACAATAGGTTATAATTCACAATGAAGAATGAAGGAATTAAGAAGGGAAAAAGTAAAACTATGCTTTCATTCTTTAGACCGAAAGAAGATGTATCAACAGTTCAAAGCAACCTCCATCTAATGTTGATTAAAATCATTGCAAACGTCCAGGAGTTGATGTTGATGTTAACTCTCTTGAAAGAGATCCAGCTATACATATCCCGATATGGAAACTCCCCATTAATCAAAGATGAAATCAAACGTGCTTATATCAAAATAGGACCGTACCAACCACGTTTATCTGAGTATCCACGAACAAAAGTAGGATCACAAAATCGTTGCTTTCAAAGCAGTTGGTTTGAGAAATTTCATTGGTTAGAGTACTCTCCTCCAAAAGATGCAGTATATTGTTTTCCGTGCTTTCTTTTTGAGAATAAAGCAGCTCGCTATGCTAAATTTACTTTAGAAGGGTTTAAAAGCTGGAAGCGAGTGAATAAAAGGGGAGAGATGCTCATTTGTGTTGCATGTTGGGGATTCTACTTCACAACGTAGCAATAATATGAAGTCTATTGATGATTTGATGAACGTGTCTCGCCACATTAATAATGTGATAAAAGAACAAGTTCCAAGTTCAAGAGATGTACCGAAGAATAGGTTGCGGTTAAAGGCAACAATTGAAAGTGTTCGATGGCTTAGTTTACAAGAATGTGCATTTAGAGGGCACGATGAATCAACATCTTCCCGAAATCAAGGTAATTTCATTGATATGTTAAGATTTTTGGGAAGGATGAATGATGGTATTGGTGATATTATCTTAGAGAGTGCTCCACAAAATGCAAAATATACCTCACCGAAGATTCAAAAAGATATTTTGCATATTCTTGCTAATAGAGTGAGAAATAAAATTCGTGAGGATATTGGGGACAAGAAATTCTGTATTTTGGTTGATGAAGCCAAAGATGTATCTAGCAGAGAGCAAATGACATTAGTACTTAGATTTGTTGATGTAAGTGGATTTGTACAAGAACGATTTTTTGATCTGGTTCATGTCCTTGATACGACTGCTGCAACACTTAAGAAAGTGATATCTAATGTCCTTGGTCGACATGATCTACACATCTGCAACATGCGAGGTCAAGGCTATGATGGTGCTAGTAATATGCGGGGTTCATGGAATGGTTGCAAGCACTTTTTTTTGAGAGATTGTCCATACGCATACTACGTTCATTGTTTTGCTCATCAACTACCATTATCATTAGTTGCGCCTGCTGAAAAGGAGGTATTTGTTTGGTTATTTTTCTCAAAAATGAATTCTGTTGTTAATATTTTTAGTTCATCACCTAAACGTCCAGCTGAGTTACATGATGCTCAAGCTTTTGAAATTGCACATATGATAGCTACCGGTGAACGTTACAGTGGTAGAGGTGCAAATCAAATTGGTTCATTACAACGAGCTGGTAAGACTCGATGGAGTTCTCATTTTGAGTCTATTTGTTGTGTGGTAGATTTGTTCAGTCCTATGATGACGGTTCTTGGAAATATAGTAGATGTGGGGTCCTCTAACATAATAAATGGTGAAGCTGATGGTGCTTTAATTCCGTTGAGGACTTTTAATTTCATTTTCATCTTGCGTTTAATGCAGAAAATCACGGGAATTACTGATCAGCTTTTTCAGGCCTTACAAAAAGAATCACTAGATATTTTAAGTGCAATGGATTTCGTGTCGACTACTAAAGGTCTATTTCACGATTTGAGAGAAAAAAGGTTATGATATTCTTTATGATGATGTTGTTGTAGTTTGTTCGAAGTATGACACTCAAATACCTAACATGGATGCTTATTCAAGTCTTCCATGAGTCGTTCTTGTTAGCTGAAGGATTTTATCACAGTTGATCATCACTATCGTTTTGATATATTTAATGCTGCTATAGATTTTAGTGGAAGAGGTCAACAATAGATTTAATGATGAAAGTTTTGAGCTTCTTAGATTAAGTGCTTCTTTGGATCCTCAAGATGGTTTCAAATTGTTCAATATTGATCGCATTTTCACAATTGCTGATAAATTTTATCCTAATGATTTTTCCTGACAAGAGATGCATTATTTGAGAATCAATTGGAGCATTATAGACTTGATGTTCTTTTTCATGAGGAGTTTCAGGATATCTCTACCATTTCTAGATTATGTCAAAGATTAGTCGAGACAAATAAGTCAACACATTATCATTTGATTGATAGGTTGATTCAGCTTGTTCTAACTCTCCCCGTTACTACGACAACCACATAACGAGCATTTTCAGCTATGAAGATTGTTAAGACAGTGTTGCGTAATAAATGGAAGAAGAATATTTAGCAGATACTATGGTGGTATACATTGAAAGAGAATTATCATAAAGTGTGGATGTTGATTCGGTAATTGATGAGTTTTACTCTATGAAGAACCCTAGAGCTCCACTCCAATAGCATTTTTTTATTTTCTTTTTACACTATGGCATGTAATTTTTATCATTTTGTAACCAATGGATATTACTCATTCTAATTTACACATTTGCTATTCTGTTTTTTAATATTTATTTTATTTAAGTAACTTAAGTGAAGAGTAGCCCGGGGTGAAAAAAAATCCTAGTTCTGCCCCTGGATGACAATGATTCTCATGTATCAATCAAAGAAAAGATTAGATTTTGGGCAAAGAAGGAGATTAAATATAAACTACATGTACCTAGGGGTGGCAAATGGATCAACCGAACCGGATCCAAGTCTAAATCCATGTGGATCCGATCCATTAGGATTTGGATCCAACTGGATCCATAGGGATGGATCTCAAATGGATTCAACTTGGATCGGATCCGGGTCCGGATCCAAGTAGTACTATTTTCGGATCCAATCATGGATCCGAACGGATCCATTTGTGGATCCACCGCGGATCCATAGTCGGATCCATGTGGATCCATTGTCGGATCCAAGTGGATCCATCTTGGTAGATCCATCTAATCCACCAAATCAACCTCTACTCAACCCAATTTTCCCATCCACCAATCTATCCCACCACCTTAAATTTAACAATATATATCATTATTCTTAGTTCTTAATTAACAAGATATTGGACGCTTAGAAAGAAAAATAATTGTAATTTAACACTCAACTACATCACGATATAAATGTGCAAGCTAGTGCTTCACATAATTTAACTTTTTCTTTTAATTTTAAAATATGCAATGCTCTTTTGAGATGTATTTACTAAAAATATATATGTATACACATAAAATATATATATATATATATATATATATATATATATATATATATATATATATATATATATATATATATATATGTGTGTGTGTGTGTATGTATGTATTTGAGAAAAATATAGAAATCATGAATACTTCTATAACAAAAGTAATACTATTTTTTGTAATGTTTTTAATGAAGTTGAGTTTTGGAATTTGGAAGACTTTCTCGAGCTTTTGATTAAGGATTAGAAATATTATTTAGATTCTTTTTATATATGATTGAGAATAATTTTTGCCTCTTTACAAATTGAGGTTAAAGATTACAAAATTATAAAACTTAATAATGAGAATAAAAATGCCAATCAACCATATTTTGTACATATCTTTAACTTTAATTGATAGTTACCAAATTAAAGCACGAGATCTTCTTCTCATAATGAATAGTTACGTTGTCAAATTATTTTACGTAATTAAAAAATTAAAATCATAGTAAACTAAAGTTATATTTTAAAAGTATACAAATGCATAAAGATAAAGAGATAGTGGCGCGAATAAAAAGCTAAATGCCAAAAATTGCTTTAAATTGAGTTAGATCTAGACATGGACTTGGATGGATCCACACGGATCCAAATGTGGATCCATCCGGATCCACTCACGGATCCACTAAGATCCATGATTGGATCCAGCCGGATCCACTCACGGATCCACCCAAATCCACCTGGATCCACGTTTGGATCCGCACGGATCCACAATGGATCCAGGTCCACCTTGGATCCACCGGATCAACTTGGTTTTGGATCCTGGGTGGATCGGATCCGATGGATCCACAACGGATCCGGTTGGATCCATGGATCCGGATCCATTTTACCACCCCTACATGTACCTCTAAGGAGAAAAGCATACGTCCTCGATTGATACATAATCCCATTGGTGATTTTGACATCTACAAGACACGGTCGTCAAGAGAAGAAAACTTATTTTGACTTGGAGTGATAGAAAGCTATAAGAAAGAGGTGTTTACATTTGGAGTCATGTTTGTGCATATTCATTCTTTGCGTCAAAGATATTAATTATTGGCTTTATTTGTCTCACAATATTGTAGATGACTAAATAAATTTTTAGATTGTTTTGCAAATGACAATGCCTTCATGAGCTTTAGAATCGAGTTCAACCTTTAATAGAATCGAAGTTAAGTGGGGCAACTGGAAGTGCTAGTCATCCTCACTCTTAGGTAGATTTAGATTCTCATTTTTTCCAATAATAATATTCTTTCCACTAATGGTGCGGCAATACGGTATCCTAATAAAATACATACATTTTCTATCATCAAATAATAGTTAAACATAAGGGTAAATCCCATTAAACATCCAATCTATACCCTTTTTAACAAGTTGCCACCTAACAAATTATTTTTTACAACTTACCCTCTAACCTATTCAAAAAAGTGCGAACTGCCCTGAACCCAAATCCAACCGTTGGATTTGGTCACGTTTCTATATTTCTATCCATTGGATTTGACTTCAGGAGGCTGTTCGCACATTTTTCAATAAGTTGGGGGGTTAGTTGTAGAAAAAAGAAAAATTAGGTGACAACTTGTAAAAAGGGGCATAGGTTGGGGATTTTGACGCATTTTACCCTAAACATAATTTTCTTTTGGCTGCAGTAACATACATATTTACTACTTTTATTCATCTTACGAGTTTTTAAAAAAGAGACTGAAATAACAGAACAATTTTTGAAACAAAAACGAACATAGAAAACGCGGTGCAGCAGCACAGTCTACGCAATCTCTTCATGCGTTCCACTTTTGAGATACATCAGTTGTATCACGTATCACAAGCTCTCCGTACCTCTGAACTAAAAGTGTTCACTTTGTTTAATGCTTTGTTTAATGTTTGAATAATACAGTGCTTTATAAAAAAAAAAAAAAAAGGAATTTGTAAATAGGGAGGGATGATACAATTTTGTAATAATAATGCAAAGAATGAAATTTATAACTCTTGTATGAATAATATATATTATGAAAAACAGAGAAGTAAGTTGGTTATATTTAACCTCATCAGTCCAGAATTCCTCCCTCTAGTCCACTTTTGAGCATTGATTGATGAGGAGATAATGGGCAAAGCATCAGTGATCATCTATTCTGTAGTAGCCATCTTCATCCTTCTACTCCTCATCAACCACAAACCCCGCCACCACCACCGCGGCCGCCGTCTCAAGATCCGATCAAACTTTACCTCCACCACCACCCACCACCCCATACCCTTCGATCCCCTCGTCGCGGAGATTGAGCGCAAGCGCGAGGACCGGCAATGGGCCCACGAGTCAACTACTGCCGCCCCGGGCCACGAGTCTCAGCCCGAGTGGGAGGACTTCATGGACGCCGAGGATTACTTGAACGACGAGGACAAGTTCAATGTCACGTCCAGACTCGTTCTCTTGTTCCCCAACATTGACGTCAACCCTCCTGATGGGTACGTCACTCTGTCCGAGTTGACTCAGTGGAACCTGCACCAGGCTCAAAAAGAGGTCTTGCACAGGACCCAGAGGGACATGGAGCTTCATGACAAGAACAAGGATGGGTTCGTGTCGTTTCGCGAGTACGAGCCCCCCTCATGGTCTAGAGTTTCCGGTCAGTTTTTTTAGATGAGAAAAGCTTATTTAGACAGAAGAATGCAATGTGTTTGTAATATGTTTTTGATCCCAGATAATACTTCTTTTGGATATGATATGGGTTGGTGGAAAGAGGAGCACTTTAATGCCTCCGATGCCGATGGTGATGGTCTTTTGAATATCACAGAGTTTAATGAGTAAGTTTCTTGGCAGTTACATGTTTATCGATTACGCTTACTTTTCTTGTATTTGCTCAGCTTTTTGTGTTGATTCATTGCTCAATTAACTTTTTTCCTTTTTTATCATAGTTTTCTTCATCCAGCTGATAGCAACAATCCCAAGTTGCTTCTGTGGTTGTGCCAGGAAGAAATAAGGTGCTGTCTTTATTTCCTATTACCTAGTTTGCCGAACATCCCATTGCAATTAATTAGCTTCATTGCTCCTGCCATAGAGCCAATGTAATGTTTGTAATAGTATCAGAGGTTAACTAACTTTCTAGCACGCGTCTGTGTTACAGCGTTAAACATTAGAGAGGAATTTTCTGTTGTTCGACATAGTTTAGGATGCATGTGTTGTTCATGTGTCGATAGAACTGCTGTTATTCCTATTCTTGGAGTATTTTATTGATACTGTTTCTGCTTCGTATCTTTTTACCATCCGGTAAATGTTGCTAGGGCCACATGAAATTCTTCTTGGTCAAAATACTGGACTCGTTTGATTGTTGTGGAGGTATCTGCTCATTGTCAGGATTGCTTTTGATCATCTACGTTACTCAGGAAAAATGAGAAATGAGTTTCAGTTAGGAGTATCTCATGAACCGGGGATATAGATTTTGAAAATACTGTAAAGATTCACTGATGGGTTTAGATCTCTGAAATTAGGAGGGATGAAAGACTACTTTGAAAAGGAATGCAAATTACGAAGCTTATTGTTGAAACTATGGGATCTTTCTGCAGATCAGTTTAACTCTCCTTCTTTTATCTACCAATTCTCTAGGATATCAAATTAATGAACTATAGCTCCAAAATATTTCCTCTTAGTGCAAGCAAATTATGGAGTCTGAAACTTAAAGAGGTAGAAGATTAAGCTGTTTTTCCTTTTGGGAAAAAAGTAGTAGATTTGTGGTCTGCTATCGTTAGCATGTGCTCAATTGGGGTGGTGGGAGGGGTTCAGAATGACGATTTCACATTTGGTTTTTGGCAAGGCAATCAGTATTGGGAAACTTTTACCGAGTAGTCCGTACAGGGAAGGAATGGCTCAAAGTTATCTGGGGAGTGTTCATTTATCTTCTTATCTTGCTGCTTACCGAACAATAAAATACTTTTGCGCTGTTGGAGCTCCATCAATTTCAGAGTTCAGTCCATTTTCTTGTCATTTTTTTTATTTGATGACACATTGCTAAATTAGTAGCAGAGTTAGCATTTTAGCTTTTTCATCCATTAGAAAATATAGCTTTCTTCAACAACCATCCAATAATACTGCTCCTTCATGACAGCAATATATATCTTCCAATCATATTTTATTTTGTTTTCGCTTCTCTCTGTTTCAGGGAAAGAGATAGCGACAGAGACGGCAAAATTAACTTCAAAGAGTTTTTCCATGGGCTCTTTGACTTAGTTAGAAATTATGATGAAGTGGGTCATAATTCCTCACACGAATCTGATGAATCAGTTGAGGCCCCAGCTAAAAAATTGTTTGATCAACTTGATAAAGATGGCGATGGGTAATTGCATCTCTGGCTGGATTTATGACTGTTAAATGCATTTATATTATTGTACTAATATGAACATATTGTATGTTGTAGATATTTGTCTGACGTAGAATTGCTACCCATCATTGAAAAGCTTCACCCATCAGAACATTACTATGCTAAGCAGCAGGCAGAATATATCTTGCAACAGGTATCTATTCTCTACATTATTCTTATACTGTGCTTTATCAAAGAAAAATGCTTGACAAGCTTTTCAATACAGTAGATAAATTAACAAGTTTTGGCAGTTGAATAGCTTATCGACTATAACTTATTTCATCTGAAAAACTTAATTCCAACACGTAATTGTTAGAGACGGACACTCAACATCTTCCATTAAATTTTGATATATTATAACTAGATTCAGCCGAAACAAACCAAAAGAGAAATAATGGATTGTGGTATAGCTGCATAAAAACTGGACCAAATCTATCTCGAAAGCAACTTGGAGGAGAGCAACTTGTGAAGAGAGAAGGAAAAACAAAGGAGTCCTAAAAAGTCTGAATTTGTGGAGTCCATCCTTGTGGTTTTCGTCATAGGACTGACCAAAAGAATCACCAATGTAATTATATATAGCTCGCTTTAGCAGGTGCCCCCGTCTTAGTCAAAAGAGCACACTAGATTAAGTGAATTTGGCATAATTTATGGAATGTCGAAGACTAACATTCTGTTAAAATGTAGAAGGCCTTCTAGATTCTCCATAAAACTCCTTGTTAAGGGGATATGGGAAGATTACTGATATATTATTATCCAGAATAGTTCGCAAGCGATGTGAGGCAAATCTTAACACGCCCCGTCACATGTAGTCTGGAATAAGCATTGGATTCTATCACTTGGTAATTTGCAAACCCATCATTAATCTTAGGCAGGAAAACCGGTACCTATTTGAAATTAGAATCCCCTCCGAATTCCTCTTAAAAGGCCTTGTTAATGGGTTATAGAAAGATAATTGATATTGAGTGGCCTAGAATAGTTACCAAGCAATGTAGAGGAAATCTCAACACATTGTAAAGTGCATGGGTAGCTTTTTTGACACTTAATAATAGATTCAAAGAAGGAAAGATGTATGATTTGTTTAAGTTTGTTCCCACATAGAATCTAAGTTTTCTCTTGAGTACGGGACTGAGAAGAAATAGAGGCATTTCATTTTTAAAAGAAGGCTAATTATCTTTGTCATAGAGATATTGTCCTCTTCAGTACGATCTACTTATTGAAGTGGAATTGCGCTTTGGATAAATCATTATATATGCCTTTTGCTTGCTCATGATTACCTATCCTTTAAACATACGATAGCATGTTGCTATGTGATGGGATTTACTAAAGTTTTTATCTTATGCCTAAATTGGTCATTTCTAGATGTAAATAATGGCAAAATTAATATCTAGGTTGCACAGATGACCCCACATTATCACTATCTTCAGATTCCTACATCACAATATCCGTATTTAAGGAAAAAACAATAAGGTTAAAGGCCTGCAAGCGGTAAGTTCAATAATTTAAGGAGTGAGCAAACCTCCAAAACCTTACGAAAACTGAAAACTGAGATATAGACAACATGGATCCTACTTTTCATTATTCGCAAAGAAAAGGGACAACACATACCATCTTCTTATTAAATCACCTTAAATAAGAAATGCTTTTTGGTTAGTGATTCTTGTGACTGAATACATCTGTATTTGATGGTATGATCCAAGGTCTGCCGGCATATCACACCAAACTGTTATTATAAATTATAGTCATTGCATTTTAAAGCAAAACAAGTTCTATACAAAGTAACAAAAAGTCAGAACTTCACAACATATAGGAAAATGATCTATTGATCACAAGTCAATTCGCAATAAAATAATAAAGCTTTGTTTCTTCTGTTATGTTTAACATATCAAGAATAAAAATGTAAACCAACAAAACTCAAGTTTAATGATTGTCCACTTTCTAGTATGTTGAATGGGTTAAGTTCAAAAGGAAGTAAAAATTGCAAGTAATCAGCTAAAGTCTTCACAGAACTTCACAGCTAAAGTTCAAAAGTCGTCAGCAAAAAAATTCACAGAACTTCACAGCTCTGGTCCTAACTTTTAAATAAATCAAATTGACAGAAAACACGCAATTATCAGTGATACAACTTGGATCTAGAATTTGCCAAATTCTTCATCACTAGCTAACTTAGATTCAGCAATAGCCCAACAAACTAAGCATAAAGGTTCTTAAAAACTTACATGGCGTGGGTAATTAGGAAGAATCCTAGTTTTGATTTGGGGGTGTTTCCAAATTTTGGTTTCAAACTCTGAAAGTATCTGAAATTCTGAGAAGCTAGAACCCTTGTTTCGATTTGGAGGCGTTAAGGGTTTAGGGTTAGAACCCTTGTTTCGATTTGGAGGCGTTAATTTTGGTTTGTTTTCTGACTTGGGAGGGCTAGAGGAGAAAGTAGCAAGGGGGGAGAGAGAAATTTGGGGTTCAAAAATGAAATATTAAATAGTTTTTGGTTTTACCCTGTAAGACCCGGTGCGGAGAAGGTCCAAATTTAGACATGGACCCTGATTTTCAAGGTAAGGGTCTAGACCATGATTGGACCCTTTAGACAGGGTATGTATTTAGACCCTGTCTTTAATTTCAGGTAAGGGCAAGGGTAAGACTCTACCCTGGATAGGCCATTTAGTCCAGCGATGAATGGGAAGCAAAGATTTAGAATAAAAATATCAACATGGCTAGCCACCACAAGTTACCGTTTATCAGTGTTTGTCCTGTGATTGCAAAAAGTGACAGGTTCCTTTTATGAAGAAATGTTATTTTTTTGCAATATGGCCTAATCCTCACATGGATTGTTCACTTTAATCACCTCGTTTATAATCTCTGCACCTGCTCTTACTTTGAGTTTTCCTCTTATTTCACAATATGAGTACAATGCGTATACCTTCCTAAAAACATATGCATGCAAATCCCATACTTCGCGGACGTTACAGAGGACTAAAGTAACCAATATTGATTATACAAATACCTTTCTTTATGTTATCATACCAACCATCAATATGAAGCTAAGAAAATCTATCATTTCCTATATGCCGATTCTTCCCCAGTGAGAAAAACGCAATCCATTTTAGAAACTGGGCCATGCATGACTTAGTGGTTGCTTACGTGATAGAGCACATTTTTTATTACTTTTCTTGTTAAGATGAAACCTTTGGAAGTTGGTTGCTCCTTTAATCAAAGATGGGCTCGGAGTTTATATTTCATAATATAAAGAGGTAGCTTTAGTGACAAAAAGCTAAAATAACAACAATAACCAAGTTTGTGAGGCCAATTAATTAGGATTGACTAGCCCCAAATATATTCATTGTGTGATTGATGTTATAGAATTTGATGAATTTGTGGGCCGCAACCCTCCTTGTAGAGTTAAAAATAGAGGTAAAATCAAGAACTATGTAGACACTGACCAGGATTCACCTTCCATGCAGCTGTAACTTACCGATCTTTGTTTTGGAGTTAAGCTATCAGTACTAATTTTCTATATATAGGACATTTCCAGTGGTAGTGGCGGTCATTGCGAAGGATGGTTGGTGAGTTAATAATTATTTTACAATTTAAAGGATCTAAAAGTTCTGGGATCTTGGGAGACTAATGCAAGGATACAGAACGATATGTTATAGATATTATTGCACAGATTTTAAAAAAATAGGATATAGAGGTACAACTATTTAAATAGTACTGTGCATAAGTCACAAAAGGCTGATTCTAAGTATATAATTAGAATTGACTGCATTAGCAGTTTTGACTTTTTGTAATGCACTTAGTAAATTTTATGGAAAAAGAGATCTTATGTATTACATGGCCTAAATACAAGGAACATTCTTCAAAGGAAAAATAATAGCAAGTTGATTTTAGTTACAACTAACGAGTGAAGATACAACCGAGAAGAAGAAAAAAGTAATCAAGCTTTTATTATTAATTATTCTATTTTATTGCCCATAACTTTGAAACCTTGCATAGATTTATGATGTACTCAAAATGTATTGGATAATGAATACATACATCCTCAATATGTGTCCGTCCTTGTATTGTTAAATTCGTTTTATTTTGATTTTCAAATACACTACATGGTGTCTCATGTATTGGATGTTGGATAAGTATTTGAGACGTCATTGAGTATTTTGTTGAAGTTTCTGTGTAAATGGCAAAAATTAAACATTGACAACGGCAAATTGCAAGATGGGTTGGGTTTGGCGAGTATAAGCAAGTGTAATGCTAATGGATTAGGCTTAGAGATTTTTTCATCTCAATAAAAAGTTGGTTTCTGGCAGATGATATGGATTGATTCGACTTAGCCTGCTTAATAAATACAACAACAACCAAGCATATAACCCCAATTAATTGGGGTAGGCTATATAAACAAAACGAGAATCACGTCGAGTCAAACATGAATTCTCCTCCTCCACTCGTTCTGGTTGAGTAAAACTTCTTCATTTAGGCTTCTAAGCTTCATGTTGCTTCGTATGACTTCCATTCATGTTTTCTTCGATTGTCCTCGTGCTCTGTGTGTTTGCCCTTAGTTGAGCGTCTCCACACGTTGTACCAGTGCTTCTATAGGTCTTCGTTGCACATAAATGAACCATCGTAAGCGATTTTCTTGCATCTTCTCGCCGATTGTAATAAATGTAAGGATTAATTTCTCTTCATTAAGTAAATCATTTTAAGCCACAAATTGCTTTACACTAAGCTGAAAAAAAGAAGAATGAATGATGGCCCTTTACAGACTAACCCTTGTAAGTTGTTGCTAAAGTTGCACAAAGAAGAGCTTGAGTATGTAAATAATCAGGAACGGATAGGAACCCTTGAAGGTGTTAAAGAAACAAGAACTATTAAGTCACTAAGATATACCCAAGAAGTTGAAACCTCTGTGATATGGACTTTGTGAAATTTCCTATATTGCTAATGGTAAAAGGATTGGGGTCGGTTGAAGTAAAACCATTTAGGTTGACAGTAGTACCCAGAGTAGTGAATGAGATACCCCTTACAGGCTAAGTATCAAGAAAAGAAAATTAATGAAATTCTTAACTTGTTCAGTTTTTTTTTTCTACGCTTTATCCTAATGCTCCCTTTCGCGATGCACAAACTGAACTACAATAAGATAAGCTCGAAAATTAAATTTTGTATGAATGCAAATACACCCAATACATTAAAACTTATTACCATGGATATTGAAAGGCCGTTTCACCATAGTAACAACTAACAACCAAAATTAGAGTAAACATATGTGGTTTGAAAAGTTAAAAAGACCTCTGCTACTCCATTAACATTACAGATAGATCCAACGGCAAAAGAGTAGACAGTGGCAATTGATGTTAACATCATTTTAACAAAAATCTAATTCTACAATTGTTCTATTTTGACCAAGACATTGAACTAGATTTGAACAAATTGCTTGTTTATCTTTTATATATGTTGAAATTTGGTTGATGTGGATGAAATATCTTAAAGGGTACATGTCTTCTTTTTTTTTTTTTCAATTCCTCAAATTTAATAGGTTTTATTATTTATTTCTTAATTAGTTTTAAAAGAACATTTTGTAATATAATATCTGACATCTTTATTAGATTTAAATATTAATATTGTACTTCTAAATGTAAGTTTATGCTAAATATAATGGATAAAACTCTACGTTCTCCATCAGTCCCACCTTCCTAAAACCCCCAACAATAGGCTTTGACCTTAAGCGCGACCGCATGTCGTGTCGAGGTGGCCACCTAACCGTGCTTGGGCAGATCTAGTCGCTCAATTGCATAGCTAGACACAGTCGCACCTTTGCTTGCCCAGATGTGGTCATGCATGGCCCACCAAACACGATAGCACTCATTGGGCAACCACTGTGGTGAGGTTCCGCGAGACCCACCCAGCTGACAACAACTAGTTTATGTGGTGGTCGGGGGTGATGTGGTCTAGATGGCTGGTTGGGCCATTGGAGGCTACTGGTGGCATGACCATTGGTTTGGGGCGTGAGTGGGTCAGGGCTCTATAATCTTGATGAAAAGTAAGATTGTTTTGGCCAACTTTTGACCCATACAATTGGGCTTGCATTTTAACTAAGCATACTCAATTTTTTTATTATTGAACTTTGTTTTTGGTACTTTTAGTGTATTTGTTTTAGATCTGGGGAAGGGAAAGTTGTCATTTTATAAGCTGTGTTGGGTTTTTGTAATTGTAATTTGTGACATTATGGTCACTTATGAAATTTTCAAACCATAGAGTAACTTTTTGTAAGTAATCCTAGCCTGATCATGGGGTGTCAATATAATTATCCCTATTATAACCTTCTCTATGTTCTGTTTTGAGGATTCTGTGTTAAGTGACTGCATCCCTACAAAAACTAATGGTAATGAAATTTAAAATTCTTCGACTCCTTATCTTGCAGGCTGATTCAGACAAAGATGGACGTCTCACCTTGATGGAAATGATCGACAACCCATATGTTTTCTATAGTGCAGTATTTAATGAAGATGAAGATGAAGATGACTATGGATTCCACGACGAATTCCGATAGGTACAGAATACGTGAGGAAAGCTTGTGACTCCATTCAGAAATCTCCATTCTTATTTTCTCCTCCTTACATGACTTTAAAGAATTGGCAGCGGAGGTTTACTGGATATCAGTGAGGCATTTCAGTTTTATTTTTCACCATGATTGTGTGATATACACAAAATATAGTTGAAGGTCAAACGAGAGACATAGATGATGGTTCATATTTCACCTGGTTCATGTCAAAGTACATTTACCGTTCTTAATTTTTTGTTTAGTTCCTTGAAATCTTGATAATCTAGCTTACTTTCTTTTAGACTTGATGAATACTCAAGACAATTTTGTACGTAATTTTTAATTGAATACTTAGATTCTTGTTACCTAATTTTTCTACCACTATGGAGCAAATATTTCTTGGGGACATTTTGGTTCATGTCTGAAAAAAACTTTGTATGGTATGGTGATTTTCATTTGAATCAATTGAATTTTTTCGGAATATGATTTCCATTGCTCGAAGAAGAACAATGGCTTGAAAAATTGAGACTAGCTTTGAAGGTCTATTGATTACCTGGTTCATATTAACATGAATTGGTTCCTTTTTAGTGTCAAATTTTAGTAGTTGTCATGGAAAATATATTAGGAAATATGACTTGATTTGGTTGGAAATTATATATTAGGGAGAACTACACAATCACCTTGGTGTATAGGCAAATAACATGCACCCTTCATATTTGCGAAATTACACAAACTATCTTTATTTCATGTTTGATGTTACATTTTCTTCCACTAACATAGGAATGTGATTTCAGCTTAAAGTTATATGAAAGTCCAAATGTACCCTTGGATGATTGTTGAGGACCATAATCTAGCATGTCGATTTTTATGTTTAGGTTGATATACACAGGCAAATTTCCCGTTTAGTTTATTTTTGGCTTTCAGTCGTAATTGTTAAATATATTATTTTTTTCATGAGACAAAACATAGCACTTGTGCATTAATAGTTGGGTAGGGCATCGACAAATTTCGCAATCGAAAAATATATTCTAGTGCGGGTGCTATCTGAGAACAGTTAGTCGATCTATATTTACAAAGTATTCTAGAGAATTCATTGGTAGAATGGAAAGAACATCACTTGTATAAATTACTAGGTCTATTATCTCAGCAAAAATATTCTGGAAGTTTTGTAAGTTTGGCTGCTTGATCAAGGGATTTTTACAATTTCGATCATCTAACTTGCTTTGAAATAAATTTGATTCTTTTACGAAAACTTGTCCGACTTCAGTCCTCTTCTAGCAATATTTTAAATTCCAGATCCCCGACGCCTAAATAAGGCAATTTTATTTTTTATTTATTTCGTTCAATTTAAAATGATGTCACTCTCAGGCAAGTGCACGTGTGTAGTCGCCAGGTGGTTAGAGTCGTGTTTCATCACCCGGTCTTGACTCATTTTTTTTTTTCATCCATAGCATTTTCTTCCTGCATGTTTAAGTCCCAGAAAATGTAATCCACCCCCAATAACTCATTCGTAAAATCGATCCCAACTCCCCGAGATCTGTAACCTAATTTTGAAAATTACAATGGACTCATTCTTGAATCCGTCTTCCTCTTCCGAACACGCTATAGCTACGGAATTTCGAGTCCTTAAAATAAAAGACAAAAAAAATTTAGCACAAATAGAATTTATACTCATTGGAAAATAATAAAGGTTAAAATCTCTAATTTTTTTTTTTTTTTTTTTTTTTTGAAGCAGGAAGGTGTACTTCACTCACCTAAATATGAGAGGGGATAGTCTTTTGGGCCGAAAAAGGACATTTATACCCCTTTTCTTTAATAAAAATTGCAAATCTTCTTGTTTAATACTTTAAATTGTTAAAACATACAAGATCAAAAATAAATTTTAAAAAATAACTTTTTTAAATTATGTGCTTATAAATTCTTATATATTTTGTTTAAAGAAAGGCTACAATTCAATTTGAAGTCATAAAAAGTTAAATATTAGAAATAGCTAGAGTATTTCGGTCATCAAATATAATAGCTGCACTACAACAAATTAGAGGGCGCACTCTGCAACTTTTTCAAATCACATGAGGTTAACATGTCTATTTATTTTCCACACGAGGGTAATTTGCCAATTTTGCGTAACGCATTGGTAAATTGCCAAAAACCCTAAAGTAAATAGTTAGAAAAGCTAGCAACATATGATAAATCTTTTGGCATATTTGCGAAGATACATGGTATATTCTATTGGAGAGAAGCTGAGATATCAATAGTCATTTTAAAGGAAAACAAATTAGTTGAGAAACTTAAGAAGTCTGGAGTTGAGGTATCATGATTTTATTATATGCCATACATTTATTACGATGCTTCTCTCGATAAATTTATTCTGTGTCAGTTGTTCATTTGTTGATTACACATACTATTTTATCTTCCTCACCAGAGCTGATGCATATATTGCGAGCAAAAACTATATCTGAAGTAATTTATGTTATTTTTAGTATGTATTTTGAATTACGTTGTTGTTCAGGTCTTTCTCTTGCATCGATCCTAGAAAATGGAATGTGGATGAGGTTTTCATTTTATTTATTATTTAAGTGGTGTATTTGGGAGAATCGAAGACCGTAGAAATGTAAAATGGAGAGAAAGGTGAAGAAGATTCAAATCATTTTCATTCAACTCAACTAAAAATACATGTGGGCACGAAGTTTATATACAGGCGGCAAATATCAGAAATGATTGAAAAATGAAAGTAACTGCGCAACTAACTAAACAGAAAGAAGTTAAATTACAAATTGGCCACTGAACTCTGTGATATATTCTAACATCCCCGTCAAGTAGGAGGTTGGGGAGGATCACCAAGCCCCAACTTTGGCAACCAATGATGAAACAAGGGGGAAGGCAATGTTTGGTGAAAAAAATCAACCATATGTTGTTAAGAAAGCACATATGAGGCCTGGTCTGAAGCAATTTCTCACCACATGACAATCTATGTCCAAATGTTTCGTACGCTCATTAAAGATTGGATTGTGAGTGATGTGTATAGCTGCTTTGTTATCACACAACAAAGGGACAACTTGCTTCAGAGGAAGGAGCAAATCTCGAAGCACAAAACTTATCTATTTTCTCTCACAAATAGTAGAGGCCATTTTGTGGTATTCAACCTCCATGGAAGAACGAGACAATGTGGTTTGTTTCTTCGTTTTCCAACAAACAAGGGCATCACCAATGAATAAGCAAAAACCTGTCGATGATTTTCGACAATCTGGCAAGAAGCCTAGTCAGCATCACAATATGCAAGTAGAGAGTATTCTGCTTGGAAGAATAAAATAGACCAAGTGAAGGAGAACCCTTGTGATATGCAAGCACATAAAGAGCATCATTCTATTGAGATTTGCAAGCAGTTTGCATGAGCTGACTAAAGTCTTCAAATTAAGATCCCTTAATGTTCTTCTTGATAAGAGAATCAATAGTAAAAAACTCCTTAACAAGAGTCGAAACTGCCTACAAATATCAACAACTCCTTAATACGAATGTAAACTATTTGCAAATTCAAAATCAAATTTAGACTCCTTGACAAAAGTCTAAAGTGTTAACAAATTCAAGCTAAACTCAAGTCTCCAAGACACGAGCTAAAAGGTCTACAATTTCTCGAATTAAATACTCCTCGATGCATGAACCTAAGTATCTCAAAATTAGTTTTATATAATTGGAATATACGGTTTTCTAGTATACAAAAAATCTCATCATTTTGTTATTATTATTATTATTATTATTATCATAATTATTATTACTATTATTATTATTATTATTATTATTAGGTAAACAAATGTATTAAGTAATTACACCACCACAAGCAATTGAAATAATTACTCAAGTCCACAACATGTGCGGGAGACGCGGACACTTTGCCCCATTTCATACTCACCGTCTCAGAAACCAAAACAAATTAATTCCTAGTAATAGTAATAGTAAAAGTAGCCTTGCATCGACCTGATCTAATCTGCATGCAGTAGTAGTATCTCATTATTTCCATATCAACAACAAAAGCATTAATAAGTTAATTGATTATTGTTGAAGCCTTATATAATTTGGATCACCGATCAAGCATGAAGCCTCCTGTGGCGAAGAAAGTGAAGCACGAAATGGAGATGTTCGGCGACGTGAGAGTCGACAATTATTACTGGCTTCGTGATGACTCTCGTTCAGACCCCGACGTTTTAGCTTATTTGGCCGAGGAGAACGCTTATGCCGCCCATATCATGTCTGGTTTGTGTCTGGCCCTTAATTTGTGTGTGTGTGTTTTTTTTTTCTTTTTCGAATTTTTTTATTAGATATCTTGAAGTGTGTCCTCTAAATTGATTACATGTTTTGCAAGATAATTTCGTAGCCGGTCTACAGGCAAATGGACTTAAAACTGTTTAACTACTTGTTACTCAGGGACAAAACAATTACAAGATCAAATTTATAGTGAGTTAAGAAGTCGGGTTAAAGAAGATGACACATCACCGCCCTTACGTAGAGGACCTTACTATTATTACAGACGGACATTGGAGGGTAAAGAATATGCCCAATATTGCCGCCGCTCAATAGCTAATATTGAGGCACCAGAATCTGTTTACGATACCATGCTAACGGGACCTGATGCACCTGCAGAACATGTCCTTCTTGATGAAAATGTTAAAGCTCAGGATCATGCATTCTACAAAATTGGTGCTTTCAAAGCAAGATCCACTTTCTTTAAATTCTTCTTTTTTCCTTCTTTTAAAGTGAACTCTCTTTATATCTATCTATCTTGTCCTACAGGTTAGTCCAAGCCATAAACTGGTGGCTTATGCAGAAGACACTAAAGGGGATGAAATTTACACGGTTTACGTCATTGATGCCGAGTCTCAAACTCCAGTTGGGAATCCTCTGGTTGGAGTTGATGAGGTTGAATGGGCAGGTGATAACACTTTGGTTTATATTACCATGGATGAGGTCCAACGGCCATACAAGGTATATATGTACTTTTGAGGTCTGAATGTTGGTTCTCATGAAATATGCACCTTTCCTTTCTCCCAAATAAACTTTGTTCGGTCAAATGCAAACTAAAAGATTGTGCTTGAGGGCTTAGCGGCTCCATTTTTGTTCTGGGCTTCTATTGCATCCTTAGATTTACTTGCACTAAATTGATTAGGTTTATCTTTGCTCTGGACAAAAGAATGAGGTCCTTGTGCTTTTGCACCAGACTATTTCGCTTGTAGACTATTCATCGTGCAGCCTCTGCACTTAATAATCTCTCTTTAGATATTGTAGTGCACAATCCCAATTGCATCCTGCATATCATCACTCTTTTCATAACTTACATCCACCATTTTCCTGAGATATTGCTTATGCTTTTGAGACTTGATTTTGTGTTGCCTGTCTTTTTTTTTTTTGTGTTGATAAATTTGTGCCCTATTCTACCCAATAACCTAGAATGAAAAGGCAATACTTCAAGGTACCAACTCTATGTAGAATGAAAGGTATAATGCATGAAACTGTTGAGAGTGAATAACTTAAAGTGAGGATAGGCGCGAGTACTGGCTGGGGCAGGGTAACTTTGGTTGGAATGTACAAGGAGGAGGGCGCTGTGAGATAATGGTGAAGAGGGTGAAAGTTTTGAACTTTGTTTATCTTAGTATTCCTTTCTGCAGTAGACTTGAGTAGGCACATAACTTTCCTGAATATAATTGTGAAGCTTTTTCTTGTAACGAGGAATCGCAGTCCTTAAAGTTATGGTGAGAGGATCAAAAGTGGCCTAATTTTCTTGCTGCCAAACATGAACATGGTTATTTTCCATCGCATTGCCTGTAAAGTAATGCAATCGCTGATCGTTACAGTTTTCATATTGTTTGAAACCAAGTAGTAAGCCTGTGTTTCTTTTGGCAGGTATGGTTGCATAAGCTGGGGACAGAACAATCTTTAGATTCTTGCCTTTATCATGAAACAGATGACAGTTTTTCTTTGTCTATTAAAGTTTCGGAGACCAAGAGATTTCTGTTTGTTAGATCCGGGAACAAAGTTACATCATTTGTCTATTACCTTGACATTACAAACCCTGAAAATGGGCTCACGGTTTTGACACCCCGTGTAGATGGCATAGACACAAGGGCAGGTCATCGTGGGAATTATTTTTTCATTAAGAGGAGAAGTGCCGAATGTTTTAATTCAGAGTTACTTGCTTTGCCATTGGATAACACATTAGATACCATAGTTCTGCTTCCTCACCGGCCGAGGTATGACACATACATCCACCAATTTAAATATATATATATATATATATATATATATATATATATATATATATAGTATCAGTGTTATTTCCATTGTTCTTCTTATTACCACTATTGATAAATAGTGATATTTTTTCTATTGCTTTGGTTATTACTATCATTGTCATCGTTGTCATCATGGTTTGAGACAAGCATACCTTGGGAACCGGATTAAGTTGTATCTAAAATAGAAAATTGACACTTCTCTACAAATTTGTAGAAAAAGAGTTGATTATGTAATTATGTATTGTGTATCTTGGTTAGATCTTAAAGATAAGATGTATATAGTAGGACTCTTTTCTGTTTGATAGTGTTTAGAGGGGTTTTCAAATCCACACTTTTATTCAGCAAAAAAAAAAAAAAAAAAAAAAAATCCTCACTTTAGAAATCTCATGATTCCTCTCCTGTATAAAAGGTGGGATTGTGCCTATGTTCAATAGAATGAATAATTTTATTTCTCAGAATTCTACATGGTACCAACATGCTACCAGAGCAACCCTACTTCTTTCTTTAGCCGCGGCCACGGCCTTTTCCCGCTTCCTACTCTAGAACTCTCATCATGTCTACTGAAACATCAACAACATCCTCTAAAAAATACTCCTGCATTAATTCCTCAAACCACTATCAGTCAAGGAAGCTTTGACAACAGCCTCTTTCCCATCATCACACTAAATAACCACAATTTTCTGGGAAGAATTGCAAAAATGGTCCTTTAAAGATGCCTACTTGCAAAACTGGTCATCTAAAGAGGTAATCTCGAATTTAAGTCCTTTTAAGTGGATCATATATAAATTTACTGCTCAAACGTCGGAGTCAATGATTTTGACAGAAAAATTGGACGGATTCTTCGATTTTGACTCTTAATTTTGTGATTTCGTTCATTTGCATCCGAAATCTTTTAAAAAAGATTTCATTCTGTTTTAGTTCAAGCTATCAAAACGATCAATCATTTTGAGGAGGACGGTGTGTGTGGAAGAAGAATATGGGTTTGGGGAGGCGAAAAAGACGGTGGAGAAGGAGGAGTGGTTGAAGGTGATTTTTTCTTTTAAATATTCCCATAATTTCTCTCGTTAATTGAAGTGCTAATTGAAGACAAATGTGACAAAATTATTTAAAACATCAAAAATAAATGTTCTTAACTTAAAGTTTTACATAATAAGTGTTTTATAATGTTTTAGGATATAAATGTGACTTTTTGAAAAGATTTGGGATGCAAATGAAAAAAATCCCAAAATTAAGGGTCAAAGTCGAAGAAGTTCGTCCAATTTTTGTGTTAAAATCGTTGACCCTAGTGTTGGAGGGCTAAAACCGCATCATGATCCACTTAAGATGACTTAAACTGGAAACTGCCACTTTAGAGGACAAATTTTGCAAGTACACCTCTTTAAGGACCATTTTTGCGATTTTCGCCAATTTTCTCAAGTGGTCTCAATCTATCATGCTCTTCATCTCTAGCAGAGGAAATGATGACTACCTCTCCAGCCTTATCACTATGGAAAAACAGAGTGACCAACTTACAAAAAACTTGGAGAACTGAAACTAGCATGATCATGGCCTGACTACTCAACGGAATAAGTGAACCTTTTCTCCTATATACCACTTCCAAAGAAATCTATGATGATATTGAGGACACATACTCGAGGTTCGATATAACTCTTTATTGTCGAAAGCATTATTAATGATCTTTGATAGAGAGAGTTCTCGATCATGGTTTAGTTCAACACTCTCACTCAGTATTAGAAGATTCATCTATTTCGGGGTCACGAATGGCACTACTCTAAAGATAAGGCTCGATTCTAGAAAGTTGTGGATACAAAAAGATTTCAAGTTTGTAACGGGTCTGAATAAAGACCTGGATTTAGTACGTGGGATAATCCCTGTGAATAAACTTTTACCTACATTCGAGAAGTCTTTCTTCGAGGTTTGACGGGAGGAGTCACAAGAAAGTAATGATGGTAAGTGCAAGATTGAACCCCAAATGATGATAGCTCAATACTTTTAGAACTCATGTGGCTCAACAAAAAGAAAAAAGAAAAAGAGAAACCTTGGTTCATGTGACTATTGCCGAAACATGGCCATGTTAAGGAAACTTGCTGGAAGTTTTTGTTTTTCTTTTTTGTCAGACAAAAAAGTTATTAAGGAAGGACAAGCGGTACTTAAACCCTGTACAACACCAACACCGGAATTTCCTTAACCAACACTAAGACAAAGTACAATGTCTCGGAGAAGAGAACCAATCAACGAGCGAATAATTAAAATTCTTAACTTTTACTAATCCACGCCTAGGACCTGATCTTAATTTGTTTTACAACCTTAAAGCCAAAAACCTCCTCCCTAGAGAAAAAATTATGTTGCACACCCACCAAATCAACAAAGAGACCAAACCCACAGTCCATACACAGATAAAGATTAAACGTTTTTGGCTGTAAAAGAGCAGAAATGATCCACGGGATTATTAGGCATCACTGTACACACTCCAAACCCGTTAAAAAATAACATCCGAGTTCGATGCAAAGCATTAAAGAAATAGAGGTCTTGTGCTCTCAAGTTCATTTCACATACCACACCATGTAGGGTCAGCTGAGTTCAAAGCACCTCTTTAACAAGGTTACCCTTGGTTGGAATTCTATTCCAGATCATTCTCTAGGAAAAAAGTGACATCTTCAAAGGTGCGGAGTGCTTCCAAGACTTGTGAAGAAACTAGAAGATTCACTTCTCTGCACTTCAGTAAGCAGATCATACGTCGACTTGAGTTCAAATTTCCTTTTCCAGGAATCTCTTTGAAATTCATGCAATCTGAATTGTTGAAGATTGTTCATAAGTTCATTGTAGACTTGTCTTTACCATTTGAGAAATTCCTACACCATTGTCCTCTCCAATGCCACGTCTGGTTACAGAAATGCCCAATATCAACTATTGTTTTTCTTTATAATAAAGAGAGATGGAATATAATCTCGAAAATGGGTCCTTCAACGGTTCGTCTCCATTCCAGGTTTCTTCCCAAAATTTAATTTCTCTACCTTCGCCAACAATTCTTGAAGTGCCTTCATCAAACCAGTATATGCTGACCATACGGCGTATATTGTCTTCCTATTAACGGTTGGTTGATAAGTTCCATATCATGAATCAATAATTCATTTTCCATCATTTCAGCCGTTGAAATTGAACCCTCTCTACCTTTATGCTCATGACGGTTTCTATTCGCATTGAAATCTCTGAAAAACCTAGCTAAAACCTATACCTTTGCTGGAACATACATTGAAAGCCTCAAACTGGAAGTCAACATAAAATCCTAGGAAAGTAGTCGAAGCCACCGTGTCACAGTTATAGAAACACTTGTGAGTGAACGGAGCCCATTCAGTGAGTAACAGTTGGAAATGTTTTGAACTATGTTCCATCCAGTGTTCTCAGAACCGGACCGGTCACTGAACCGGCAGCCTTACCGGTTACAGATTTTACAAGTCGAACCGGTTTAACCACCGGTCAAACCGGTATAAAAAGTCAACAACCTACAAATATAGTCAACAAATATATATTGTACTCATGGATCAATGTTTTGTTTCGATACCCAATTTCGGATAGTGAAAACTTTGAAACATTTTGAAAATATTTAGAAAAGTTATTCAAAAAGGAAGATAATAACAGACATGCATAAAAATAAACTATAATTGCTTCTTGGTTATATGCAAAAGATTTATGATAGCTTGTTTAACTAATCACACACCAAAAAATTGAACTATTCTAAAAATAAGCCAAAAAAAAAGAAGATAATAATCTATTGTTCTAATTGTATTAATACTTTTGCAAAATATATAGAAAAATTGGAAAAGTAAAATTGATTTGTGCAAGAGAAAGTTAGATCATAAATTATTAAATTCATGAAAAGTAAAAAAAAATGAGTAAAATATTACATGTGTTTGAACCTTATAAAACGAATACCATGATATTTAGAATATAACATAGTGATGCATCATTTCTTAGTCAAATCTGCAAAACATAAACTCCAAGCAGTAGGAAAAGAATAAAGTCAGAAAAACCTATTATACTAAATAAATTAAACTAGTATTTAAGATATAAGAAATATAAAATTAATTATAAGTCAAAAGAATTTACAGCTGTAAAGAAAGAACTAACATAGAATATAGTAAGGAGTAAGGACAACTCTTACAGGGCCCACTTCCAAAAATTTGGAAGGCCAGTTTCGAGAAACGAGATTTCTTCTAATAAGAAAAGCTCTTATCAGAAACCCTACTCTTTGCTTTCAATCTCCGTTTGGAATCAGCCCCTGTAATCGCCCAGTTTCAGAAAATTAGAGCTTCAATTTCAGCCCCAAATTAGATGGCCTAATTATTGAATCCGCTAAAAGCCTAAATTCTTAAAACCATAGACAACTTCATTGAGGATTGGTGGTCGCGGAGGAGCGGCGCGGGGAAGACTGAGGAGCGGGGAAGACTAAGGAGCGGCGCCGGGGAATGAAGATAAAATTTTAGATTTAGGGCTTTAGACTTCAAGCGGCTTGTACTGGCAAAATCAACATTTTTTTTAGATAAATGGAGGCACCGGTTCGTACTACCAAAACCGGCCATAGGTTCCCAGTTTTGGGCCGATTTTGAGCGGGTCATACCGGGCCGGTTCCCAACTGGTTCAAAAGGCCAAATCGGACCGGAAGAGAGGCCAGTTAGCGGTCGAACCGGTTCGACTGGCCGGTCTGGTCCGGTTTTAAGAACACTGGTTCCATCCCACTCAAACACCAAGCCCAAGAGCTTACTCCAAAAAGGTACCCTATCATCAGTGTCAAAATACTGCAGTGCCTTCCATTATTAACTCAAGTACATCACATCACATGAATGAAAATCCAAAGTTATTCCAGCGCCTTGCCCCCTAACCTTAACCCTTTTCAGTTTGCATAGTAGATGGAAGTTGCTCTAGCGTGGAAAATCTAAATCACAATCTTTGACTCTTCAGTCTTGTCCTATTTGTTCCAAATCTAAATTTCAGTCTGTATCTGCTAGTAAGATCAACCGAGATCTTCACTACAATGCAATTTCTCTAAAGAACTTTGTGTATTTCAGGATATTTGGACTAAGGGAAGGTGAGTAGCAATGTTGAAGTACAAGCTGAATTATATCTCCTCAAAGTTTCAAATTATCATTTAGATGTCCATCTAGAAGTCAGTCCTTTATGAGTTTGGGTCGTCAGTATAATTCTTGCAATTTAACTAAAGATAGTGAAATAATGGTACTACACTACCAGTTAGATAATTATAGTTTGTGGTACTATCTTACATGTTTGCTTCACGAGTAAAAAAAATCCAAAATTCTTTCCACGTGATTTGTTCCAATTTTTAAAGCATGCCCATAGCCCATGTCCGATCGTACCATAGATCTGGTCCATTCTCTTTTATACATAGTGGTATATGGGGACTATCTCGACCAATAACATCATTGGTGCTAGATAGTTTCTTTTATTTGTTGTTGATCATACACGCCTATCATAAGTTCACATAATCAGAAGCCAAGCAAATAGGGTAAAAAACATCAACTCCGAATAAGCTAAAAAAAGATAGCACCTAAACCTCCACCTTTATGAATCCTTGCAAACTGCCCCCTAGTCAATTCTTCGACCAAATCTTTTCATCTGAAAGTTTGATTTCGCCAGATTTTGAATCACGAACATGAGGATTCATTTGGATTTAACTGTAAGTTTAATAAAATTCCCTAATGTCCCTTCAATTGCATATCAATACCCAAAATTAGGGTTAAAAAATACTATCATAAATAAGAGTTTGGAAATTAAGAACATACAATAAAATCTGAAGGGAAAAGAGCGTCTTTTAGTGGAGCTAGGGTTAAAAAGAGATGAACCCTCCTATTCACCCATCAAATTCTAGCAAAAATAACTTTCTAGCGGAATTTTTTTGCCAAAAAGTTGCCTGGGGTAAGTTTGCTCAATTTTTGAAAGACTAAGGGGCTAATTGCAATTTTTTGTTTAGGAGGACAATTGAAAAACATGGTATAGGTTAGAGGGTTTAATGGTTTTTATCCAAACAAATATTTCAAAACTTCTATACCATGATCTGTAATTAATTGAATTCCAAAGTTCAGATTCTCAAAATGGTGATAATGCAATAGTATTCTTTTGTGAATTTTTGTTGTCACAAGGAATCATACATAACAGCTCTTTTATCGATACCCTTCAACAAAATAGGGTGCCTGCAAAAACGAATTAACATCTCCTGGGAACTGCTCGTTCACTCTTATACACATCTCATGTTCCAAAACGATTTTGGGAAAAAATAGTACTTACCGCTGCATATCTAAGTGTCAAGTTCTCCTCAAGTAAGTCTAAGACACCATGTCATGTTCTCCTTGAGTCATTACAATACTTAATCGATCTTCCATCCCTCTAAGGTATTTAGATGGACCACATTTGTTCACATCCATCCTCATCAATGTAACAAACTCGATCCCAAAGCCAATAAGTGTCTTTTCGTAGACTATGCTTCTTATCAGAAGGGGTACAAGTGTTACTCATAAGTTCTACACTTTGAATGTAACATTCTTTGAAGACATGCCGTATTTCTCCTAATCTAATATTTAGGAAGGAGAATGAGTTTGACACATAATATCCTTTGTCGATAACTTTCAAAGTTATATCGCCTTTGTCGTGCAACTTTCTTACTTAAGAGACCTACATTTGACCCTATACATTAGCCTATTCCAATCATACCAGATCCAATGTCTATTCCTACTACTACACACCAAACACATGAATTTCATGTTTATTCCCGGAGAAAACAAAACCATGAAGAAATTCTTAGATCTACCTCAAAAGGGCCATCAAACCAAACCAGGTCTATCACCTAAACATACACAAGGTAGTCTCAATTGAAATAACAGATTGTGATTCAGATTCACCTATCGCTCTTAGGAAAGAAACACGCACTTCACATCCAATTTAGAATTTCCAAGCCTATCACTCAAAGCTCGATCACATTTAGATCTCAAAGTCTATGCATGAAACCTTCGGTGTTCCTACAAAAGGCTTCTACTCTAAGAGGAAATAAAAGCACTTGAGAAGAACCAAACATGGGAACTCACTTCTCTTGCTCTAGGAAAACGGATAGTAGGACGCAAATGGAACTTTTCACACCAGCAGAAGTCTGATGGTAGTGTTGAAGGTCCAAGGCACGCTTGGTTGCAAAGGGGGTATAAACAATCTCATTGGATAGATTTTCAGGACACGTTCACTCTTATCACTAAGCTCACTACCATTAGAGTTCTGCTATCTATTTCTTCCAAATCGGACTAGCCTCTGAATTAACACGATGTAAACAAAATGCTTTCCAAAATAAGGACTTCAAAAAAGAGTTCTACATGGACATCCCTCCTAGTTTCAACATCAAAACTATAGCGAACAAAGTGTGTAAGCTATGCAAGTTCCTTTACAGCGTGAAACAATCTCTGCGGGCATGGTTCTAAAGTTTTTAACAACAATGGGTGTTCTCAATGTTAAGACGATCATACGTTGTTTGTGAAACATATTCAAGAAAGGTAACTATTGTAGACGATACCATCTTGAACAGAAATAACTATGAAAAGGTAACCTCACTTAAACATCTCCTATCAAACATCTCCCACATTAGAATTTGAAGTTAAAGGTCTTGGTAACCTGTAGTATTTCCTCGTCATGGAAGTAGCTCGATCTTCAGAATGGATCTCCATCTCCTAATGGAAATATGTGTTTGACCTTCTAAAGGAGAAATTAATGTCGGGGTGCAAAGCAGTCGATATATCCATTGATCCATACAACGCTAGTGCTCCATTGGAAAAGGGAGATCAAAGACAGATTGGCAAACTAATTTACCTCTGACACACACGGCCATACATTAACATTAGGTTCTCAGTAAGTGTAATCTGTTAGGTATTTGAACCCGAGAAATACCCGCCCCCCAGGATTTGCACTTTGTGAAAAACGGGAAAACAAAAGGATAAAGACGATAAAAGTAACGACATAGGGATTTGACGTGGAAACTCTAAATCCGGAGAAAAACCACGGGAACCAGAGTGACAATGCAATATGTAGCAAATTATTGCAACTACATAACTTATCACTCACACTCATCCCTAACGACACCCGCCCAGCCCTGTTACAAGAAACATTCTCTAACTTACACCTCGCACAAGTATTCGAAAATACTAGAGACCTATGCTACAAAGGAATTAGAGACCTATGCTACATTTTTGCTCTTGCCGTGGTGTGTATGTTCTTGGTTGTGAATATGCCTATTAATAGGCGATTTTCTCACAAACACAAGCATAAAGGAACCCACGTTTGTTTTACTTCACAATTGGTTGGCAGACCAAATAATTCATTTGCCAACCAATTGCCCACAATGCCCACACGGTCAGCCTTAAAGGAATTTGACCAACATAATCAGTCAGTTCATGAGTTACCCAACTGTAAGGCACGTGGAAGTAACTATCTGTGTACTTTGATACCTCAAAAGCACCTAGGAAAGGGGGTAGTTGTTCAAGAAAAATCAAGATCAGGGTAAAGTCTTCAGTGAAGCCGATTCTACAAGATCTCTCATTAATAGGAGGGTTATTGTATATTCGTATGGGGAAACTTGGTCAATTGGAGGAGTAAGAAACAATTATTAGGGGACAGGGGCGTGCTGCGACTGAATTTTGCTCCATCCGATGTGGTTAAGATCACTACAACAAGTCTTAGCTTACTTTGACAATCTAGCAGCCATCAACATAGCGAAAATCCATGTTCACCGTGATCGAGCAAATCACGTTAAAGTTGCGCGTCGTTTCACCCGAGGCAAAGGCGGTCAATCTATACTACCCCCCTTCATCCTCACTAAGGCATTGTGCATGACATCATTAGCAGAGGGGGAGTATAGAAAAAAGAGTGGACTCATGATTCCTCTTCTGTATATAAGGTGCTTGCTGCCCATATTCAATAGAATGAATAATTCTATTTTTCATTACTCTACACTTACCTATCCATTCCTTGGCTTATGGAAATAAATACAACCGTGGCCCTGAATTGCTAATATTAGTAGTATTTTCTTTGAGTAATATTTCAATCCATTTTGTTTTTATACACTAGCGAATGGGTTTAATTAAGGGCTGAGAGATGCCACCAACCTATATACATTAAAAACAAAAGTTAACCTATGCCTTTTAGAATTTGGCTCTAAAGTTTTCAAGCAAAGAAAATATCTTCTCCAAACTATTTTTATGCACACATGTATGACTTATTAACTAATTCATTTATGAGTTGTTAAATCCATAAGTCCTGCTGATAAATTCAATTAACAAGTAGTATGGTTTGAGTGCAGTGTTAATATTCAGGAGATTCAATTGTTTAGCAATCATCTTGCGGTTCATGAGCGAGAAAATGGTCTACAGAAGATAACCATATATCAGCTTCCACCAATTGAAGAGCCACTTCATAGACTTGAAGGTGGTCGGACAGTGGATTTTGCTGATCCTGCATATGCACTTGGTTCAACAGAGTCGAGCTTTTCTTCCAGTATCTTACGATTTCATTATAGCTCAATGAGGATACCGCCTTCTGTATATGATTATGATATGAACTCGGGCATTTCCGTTCTCAAGAAGATCGACGAGGTGCGTTTGTAGACAAGTTAACTGAACTAGTTTGACACATCTATGTTTTAGTTTCATACTGCAGTTTTTCGAAGAGGTTTTGGCAATTTACTTCCTATGTTGCATCAAATTGGCAAATTTACCCCTTATAAAAATATAAATAGACAAATTATCCCCCGTGATTTCAAAAAGTGGCAAATTACCCCATAGGGAGGTGTAGTTCACTTGCCCAAATTTGAGAGTGAGGATACTTTTTTGGAACAAAAAAAGACATTTATATCTTCTTTTCAAAAAAAAAGTGTGACTTTTGGTTTAATACTTTAAGTTGTAAAAATGATACAAAATAAAAAATAAAATTTAAAACTAGTTATGATTTATAATGTATGTTTATTATACTTTTATAATATTACTTAAGTTTCTTAAAGAAACACAATAATTAAGTTTGAAATTATAAAAAAAGAAATATTAGAAGTACCAAGGGTATTTCAGTTACTAAATATAAAAATACACTAAAAAACTCATAGGGGTTGGCGTTCATTTTCTACAATTATACGTGGTAATTTGCCTATTTATTTTTTTCGAAGGGGTAATATGCCTATTTGGCATAAGACGGGGTTAAATTGCCAAAAACCCTTTTGCTAATTTGTCGGGACTTTGGTTGTTCACGCATTTTGTTTAATTCTCCATTTGCTTCTACACAAATCAAGAAGCCGTTTTCTTTTAGTAATCCCGGTGTTAAACCACCAGGACAGTTGTTAGCAAGACTCTTCCCGTAACTGCGAAGTTTATTCATCAAGCCTTTCTCAGTTTTTTTTGTCTCTCTTTGGTAGTTCAGTATTAGCTAGATTTTTTTTTTCTTCATGAATTGCATTATGCTGGATTCCGTTAGATCGTTTTCATGAATTGCCATTTCTATGGAAATATATGCCGTGGGTCATATGAAATTTTACATATGCTGGATAACATGACACTTTTGCACTTCGACATAAAAAAACGTAATTTTAGATTACCTACCTTGTCTCACCAGCTTAATAAGTATAACGATCGTTCTAACAGCTAGAATTGTGAAGACTGAACACCCTGCATGATTGTTTTATCTTTACAATGCATTGCACATTTTACAATAGTTATGCGTCTTTTGTGGTTTAGAATAAGTTCTTGCTTTGTGGATTTTACCCACTTTTGAGCTAAGTTCTGCTTTTATTGTACAATTATCTGTACAAGTATCCATTTGCTTAAAAAATAAAACAACTTCGGCAAAGTTTAAGCATAGAAGAGTATGATATCATCATTTTCACATAGATAGTGAAATCTCGATGGATCTACTACGGAGAACGCTGATGGAATCTTTCTTTTAAGCTGTCACTTATATAGTTTGAAAAATATAATGGAACTATTTACTTACTTATTCAGGTTTTGGGAGGCTTTGATTCCATGAATTACGTAACCAGAAGAGAGTGGGCTACTGCTACCGATGGCACTCAAGTACCTATATCAATTATCTATAGAAAAGATACAGCAAAGTTGGACGGTTCAGATCCCTTATATCTTTATGCGTATGGTTCGTATGGGGTAATTTATCATTCTACTGACAAATTTCTTGTGTTTTCGATTGGATGAATCCATCAAAAAAAAAAAAAAAATTACTTCATTTCGATGAAGTTGAAGTTGCTAGCGGATTTTTACCTTTAAAGACCAAAGTTAACTATGATCATATTTATATACTTTGGGTTGTTGTCCTATATTGACTCAAACTTATGGAAACAAACCAATAAGAGAATTCTCATTGAACCACAACTTTAGTAATGTTAACCTTTATCCCTCATAAAATAAGTGGTTTTGATCTTTAACTCCACTTTTGATTGCATGACGTTGTCTCCATTCTTCGTCCTATATATTAATGATCTCCCTCTCTTCCTGTAATAAGCCTTTAGGGGGGGGGGGGGGGGGGGGGGGGGGGGAATACCAGGAGGCCTAATTTCAGACATGGTATCAGAGCTACTCTACCCAAGTTGATGATGGGCTCGCCTTGGGCTCACGTGTTTGGAGCTGGTGCTCATTCCGACCTACAAGTAACTGGACGTGTTGAGATTTACCCAACATCACTTGAGAACTATTTTGGGCTTCTATATATTAATGATTTCCTCATCTTCCTCTAATAAGGTCTCTTAATGTGAAATATGAGTAGACCTAATTTTCAACAAAGTTGTTTTTGAACTTCCTTTTTCACTTTGGATTTAATTTAAGCACTTCAACAATTTATGTTCACGAACTAACCCTTAAGAGAACATCTATTGAGTATGTTTTGCATTTAGTCGCCTAAATCTAGTGCTTTAGTTAACTTTTCTACATTTCTTGTAGATACCGTTTCATTGGGTGCATATTCGACACTGTTAACCTCCTATACAGTTTGTTGTAGACTCCTGTAATACTTGAGGACCTTGCTTACTCTAGCGAATTTTCTGCATAAACGTAAAATCTAGGAGGCATATCCTATGTTGGATCATGTTATTCTAATCGGCATGACTGTAGAAAATTGGATTGTGATATTTTCAGATGGTGCAAATATTTTTTTCGAAAACTTCATTACTTGTCAAGGACTGACTAAAATCTATTCCAACTGCTGATATATTGAACAGATTTGCAAAGATCCATGTTTCAATCAATCAAGATTGTCTTTGTTGGACCGAGGTTTCATTCATGCACTCGCCCACGTCCGTGGAGGTGGCGAAATGGGGAGACCATGGTACGAAAACGGGAAGTTTCTGAAGAAAAAGAATACGTTCACAGATTTTATTGCTTGTGCTGAATATCTGATAGCGAAGAAGTATTGTGCAAGGGAAAAGCTTTGCATCGAGGGACGAAGTGCGGGTGGGTTGCTAGCTGGTGCTGTTCTTAACATGCGGCCTGATTTATTTAAGGCTGTTGTGCTTGGAGTGCCTTTTGTAGATGCTTTGACTACAATGCTTGATCCTACTATTCCTCTTACAACTTCAGAGTGGGAGGTTAGTTGCTTATCATGTTTTATATAACACATAAATATTCTGAATAACGTTTTTGTTTAAGTGGTTTTTAGTTAGACCAAATGAGCTTAACTTGAATTCATCTTATCTTTGACAAGACCAGAGCATATATGCTCTATGGGGGAAAATGCATAAACAATTCCGTCGTGTTTTTGAAAACCCTGTACCAATGACAGAGGGGTTTTAATGCATTTCCCCCTGCTTTATGAACTAAAATGAGATGCTGGTTGTGTATAATTTATTTAACGCATTGCTTACTTCAATCATCCGTTTGTTCTTATAATTTATTTAACGCATTGCTTTCAATTTTTCTAGATGTACTAAGCTTATGACTAACTTCGACATTTATTAATTAGTTTCGAGACACCCTTTGCAATAAAATTGATTATTTTTTCGTTTTCGGCTCCAGTCATTTTGAAATAAAATTTGGGTACTGGACTATATTTGGCCTGAGTGTTATAGAACATGTTGCCTGTAAATGCAAAATTATTTGCCCTTGCTTACTTATTCTTTTTGTTGCTGCAGGAATGGGGTGATCCTCGCAAAGAAGAGTTTTACTTTTATATGAAGTCTTATTCCCCTGTTGATAATGTGAGAACTTGGCCATTTTTATTTCTTATTTCCATATTGTTTGAAGGGAATAGTATATATTCATTTGATTTATTTAATCAGAACAATAGGTTTGCTATAGTTGTACTGAACTATTGCATACATCTACAGGTTAAAGCCCAAAACTATCCGGCTATTCTTGTAACCGCTGGATTACATGGTAAGTGTAATTGACGTAAAGTTTAAACTTGCATTGCTCTCATTGCTTTAGCTCGCCGGCCAAGTACAAGAGGCGGGTGCTTTTTTCTTATGTTATTGTTGATTATTAGAGGACTAAATAGAAACATTTTATTGTAATAAAAGGGAAAATTGCAGCAAATCCCCCAATTTTTGGGTGTTTTTGCATTGTGTCTCCTATCTTATGAAAATGTGCAATATACTCCCAACCTATTGATTTTTGTGCGCTTTGCCCCTGATGCCAAATCTCATGGATTAAAACTCAGCCACGTGGCCAAAATGAACGGTTGATCAACGATTCAGGTGGCAAATCACACAAAAATGAACAGGTTGAGAAGCACATCACACTTTTTCGTAGATTAGGAGGTAAAGTGCAAAAAACACAGTAGCTTGGGGTTTTGTTGCAATTTCTCCTTAATAAAAACTAGTAAAAACTAGTAGAGAAGAGGTTGGTTGGTCGCTCATATAACATGAACTTCTCATAAAACTAATGTCCATTTAAACTTAAGAAAGGAATTACGAATTGGACAATTTTACTCTTTATAGATTTTATTCTAAAAGCGTTAAAAGAATTTCAAAAGGTGACAACTAATAAAAATAAAAACCCCCAACCACTCCCCACCCTCTGCTCCCACATCTTAATTTTGTCATGTAGCCTCGCTTGTTCAATGTGATTATGCATGTAAGGGTGCGACAATACAACCATGGGCGGTTGACCCACAATTATCTATTGGTTTTGTAAAGGTATAACCAACATAACTTCTCGTGGCGCTGTGCACAACTAGGTGTGCTCGGGCAAGGTCGACCAACCGTGCCTGATTTAAGAGGGTGCGTGAGAGGGGTTGGGTAATATATATATATATATATGTGTGTGTGTGTGTGTGTGTGTGTGTGTGTGTGTATTATTTCATATTATATTTGAATAGGAAAATGTCAAAATCAATTGTAAAAAGTAGGAAAATTTGAAGAGAATTTGGATAGAAATTACAAAATTAAACTTAAAAAAAATTCTATTATAACATCATAGAATTTCTTCCATGTTTATGGCGACAAGATACTCATTGTAAAGTATGTGGGAGTTTCATGGAGATCTTTGTAATCTTACAACAAATTGGTAGGTTTTTGCAGTTATGCTGAACCTCAAGGGGTATAGCTATAACTATCCCAAGAATTAATTTGCCAGGAGCATTCTTTAGTTAGCCAATATAAGTAGCTAGTTCGGAAACTTGTAGTCTATTAGAATTTCGTGGCTAGTTTATATTAGAATGTCCTATATATTCATCGTTTCAATAAAGTCACTTGTGCGATGATATAATTGATTCTTATCTGTTAAATGTACGTCTTTGTTGTAATCCCAGTTACAAGGTATGAGACTTAGATACCACATTGATATTTACGATTTTCTTATTGCTATACAGATTCACGAGTCATGTACTATGAACCCGCAAAATTCGTAGCAAAGCTCAGAGATATGAAGACTGATGATAATCCTCTGGTCTTTAAATGTGACCTCGGCGCGGGGCATTTTTCGAAGTCGGGAAGGTAATATTATACTTCTTTTATTTCTCTTTCTTCTTATCAATTTCTCATTATTATGTGTTAGATCTTAGTTTTGTTCGTTTAATATATCGTGAGTTGTAACTATAAATAAGCACATCAACTAAACAAAGAGACATGGATTTTAACATGGTACAATTATTCCGACCTAATCCACAAGGCTTTAGTCAACACTTCAAACTTCTTGATAGTAAGATTACAATCATTTGACGTTACTCTAACATCTAAACTCTCTCTAATGTTAAACACCTTGAATAGTTAGTTATAACTTTACTCTGTTTGACTTCTAAAGTACACTACTTTGACTGGAAGCCCTTCAACTTTGTAGAACACTCGCCCTAATTGAATCATATGTATTTCTCTACATGAAACTCTAACAAATAATAATTTAAGTATTTCTTCAAAGTAGGCGTCTTATCTATAAGTAAAGCAAAAACTGTTTCTTGTCCAGATCGCAACTGAGTTTCGTGATTGTTGCAACTGCAAATCAGACTTTTCGTAGAGAAGATATCCACGTACTATCTTCTAATGACTTATTAACATAAGAGAATTATTAACATAAGAAGAGAGATTCTTATCTCAAGATAATAGAGTTAATTGCAACTAAGAATAAAATCAAATATCTTCTTGAATTATTCTTCTCAAGATAAACAATTATTTCCTTAGAACAGCTTAATCACAACAAAATAGCATAAGTTTCCCATTAATGAAAAATGTAAATAAAAAAAGATAAACAATTATTTCCTTAGAATATTCTAAAACTGTTTTCTAGAGTTAACACATCAAAGTATCTTCGTAGAAAAGATCTCTTTCCCTCCAAAAGAGATTATCAGAATATATAATCATGAGAATATTCTATTAAATAATTATCAAGTAGTTTGACTTTCATGCTTTTAAATGATCAACAGATTCTTCCTTCAGATAAACAAACAATCAATATAGTCTAGAATAGATTCTATACGTAGCTTGAAAAGTCAACTATAATCAAATACAAAAACGGTAAGTGAATTAAAGAACATATTTTTTTTATGTTTAGATTCAGACAGTATAATTAAAAGAAAACATTTTGACCTACAAAAATAGAATTAGTAAATAGAATATTTTATAGAATATTCTTTCCTCGGAGATGAGATGTCAACTTATCCTCCTAAGGAGAAATCTATTTCCCTCTAAAAATAATTTAAAGAATAGAAACTTGAAGTAATAATGTAATATTCTATTTGACTAATTAATCTTATTCTCAGAGAATATATATTTTAATAAATATAATAACAAATGTAATCTGGACCACAAAATTAGTCCTAATATTCTACCCCTTGCCTTATATAGACAAATATATGACTACAAATTGCAGAACCAATGTTACAACATGAGTGTACATGTGAAAAAAATGTCTAAGCCGAGTAGTCTCAGTATACAGTTGTAACTACAAAAGTATGCAATAGTTGCAACATACTGCAATGACAAAATAGTTCAAAATAAAATAAACATACTAATTCCCACATAACAAAGCAACTTTTCCAAAACTGTTCTCCCCTATTTTGCCAAGAGCAGGAACCTTTCATACAAGCATGTTCCACCTAAACTCCAGCACTTTCATTTCCACCTCCCCCATAAACAAATCTTCCCTTATCTTCGTTGTAGGATAAGCACAAACCTTTCAAACAAAAATTCAGATATTCCTCCTAACACGTCTAATGTTATGCATTATATTTCTCATTAAAATAATCCAAACAACAAAATCGGTCCTAACATTGTGCGTTGCATTTCTCATTATGACATTCATAGCTTCATTAATACTTCAAAACCTGCTGGTAGTGTTGCATATATTTGTCATTTTAGTGGCTAACATGTGTATGTCTACCTTTCAAGTTTTAAAAACTTTAGATTAATTATATAGAAATATAGGCAAAATATACATTTATATCGTATAATATATATGATATTTATATATAGGGGATATGTAGGTCAATATATACAACAAGAGCACTTTCTTTGACATTGTTAGTCTAGCTTTGTGTAAATATTCCCAGAGAAATTTGTAGTTAGGTCGTTGCATTTAATGCTAAACTGTGTCTTATCTCCCCCTCATATTTTCTAGATTTTGATGGAAAGGACAGCACAACACTCATGACCAGTAAAATAAAGGCATATTTATTCATTGAAGAAAACAATGACGTTTACAAATGAATTAAATTCTGTAGTGTCAAAAAGCTAATTGTTGATTTACTTTATTCAAAGTTTCTTCTCCTTGTGCGTGAAAATTTTGATTTGGCTATGTTGTGTTGATCCAGGTTTGAAAAGCTCCAGGAAGATGCATTCACGTATACATTTATGTTAAAGGCACTAGACATGGTTCCTCCTACTTGATTACAGTTGGGAATTTTGAGTATATGATCATTACTCTCTGCATTTTCTGCTTGGTATAGTTCTTTGCAATAACTAGTAAACATAGCCTTTCTTATAATTCTTTTGAAATCTGTCCAGCTGATTTCTTGATCAAGCTGAAATAAGTTATTCATACATTGGATTTGCTGCCTAATCCAATGGTTGTGTCAAGTCGTTGCTAAAAGATTAAGTATATAATATCTCGTTTTTCGTGTTATGCAAGGTGATATGTTCACGCATATTCGCATTTTGTTGAACTTGTTTATTTAATCTTCAACTGAGGAAAACATAGACAAATCGTATTATTTAAAACCAGTAACTTGAATTAATAATATAATGGTCTATTGTGCTTATCTTTTTGGAGGGTGTTTTTAGAGACATCGCAAATATGAAACCATAATTAATTGAAAATAATCACAGGTAATAAAAGGAAGTAAGGATTGTTATCTCAAATATTGTATCCCATGAAGAAAGTGCAACCAATCTGAGTACTATCAAACAATGAATCGAGTGACTTATAAGTTCTAGAACTAAAAGTAACAAATGGGATTTTTGAGAGATTATGATTATAATTAAACTAAAACAACAAATAATAAGAGGCAGGAAATCAAAGATAGAAAGCTATGGTTCATAGATCAAGTTTCATTGGAGATATGGCCAGTACTCATTGAGAAGAACATCTTAATCATCTGTTAAGTGATTATTATAAATTATTGAGTTATTATTGATCGCAGTAATTCCTCGTGTAGTTTCAGATTGAATGGTCACGTCATCAAAAAATCTTTATTATTTAGTTGAATCAGTAAATAAGACATATGGACTAGCTCCTTCGTGGTAAACCATATGAGGTTAGGGTACTTGAACCCAATTTGTCCTCAAACAGGATTCGTCATCCGTTGTTGAACTTATTGTAACTAGAACTAAAATAATAAACACTACAAAACAAGGATTACCTTCTCAATGTAACCAGACAACCTTGTACAGTTTGTAAATGTAGAAAATTATATGTCCTATGAGATCTATCATACACAAATTCATGCAGAAAACATCGAATCAGTCATATGATCAATAATGCAGATAAAGACCACTAAACTCAATATATAACCGTAAACAATAAACTTAATTGATCATAATAAAAATGAGAAAATTGCATTTTTGATACCCTAACTTGACACCATTTTTTTTTCATACATTAACTTGGCACCTCACGTGTTCGGTACCTTAATTTGGCATTTTTTTTCAATTTTGGCACTCCGGCGGTGGCGATTTCAAAATATCGCCTAAATCTTTAACATGGGACTAAATTTTAGGAATTTGACCGCAGTCGAACTCCATCTCACACCCTTGCCACCTTAGAAGCCACGTAGAAAAAAATAGTAATAAAAAAACAAAAAACAAAATCGAAGGTGGCAAGTGGGTGAGTCGGAATGTGACTGGGGTAAAAATTCTCAAATTTAGTCTCAAGTGAAAAATTCCAGTGAGATTTTGAAATCGCCACCACCGGAGTACCAAAATTGAAAAAATTTCCAAATTGGGGTACCAAAATCGTGATATGCCAAATTAAAGTATGAAAAAAGAAATGGTGTCAAGTTAGGGTATGAGAAATATGATTTTCCGTAATAAAAATATTTAAACATTTATAGAATAGAAATCCATCTACCAACTACACATACAAACTCTAAGCATTGGTGAACTTTAGCCGAGAATAGTGCCGATAAGACACATGTTTAAATTTTAGAATAATGTGATGAGCATCAAATATACTTTTCTTTTATAGGGCAAAAAGACTATTTTTTTAAGCTTGTTTCTCAAATATTTCATGTTTATTTAGTTATCGTATGTTGTTTTCAGGTTTAGGAGTCATTGTGAAGAAAATGGATGAAAAGAGTCCAAAAAATAAGGTTCTACATGAAGTGTGCAAAAATTTCACATTGCACAGGGCATGATGCGAAGGTGTGCTATCGCACAAAATACGCACAAACTGAAGACGAAAAGCCTAATTTTTTGAAGTCGCCGCGTGCGATCAGTCTCACAAGTATGGAAATTAAAGATTTTTTTGCCGAATCAAATTTCAAGTATTTCTCAGTACCCATGGCTGTAAATACAAGAACTAGAACACGTTCCGCAAGAGCCTTTTTGCATTCTAAGAGCATCACTAGCTTAGTTTAGTTCTTTTTGTTTTTAGCATAAACATAATAGTTCTTAGGATTTATTACTTTATGCAAGACAATGTTTACTTTTATCGTTTATGGTTCTAGTTTTTTAGCTATATCGAGTAAAGTAGTTTATGTATCATGAGGTACGGTAGTAGCTAGAAACAATACTATGTGACGAATTTGTGTTTTTATTCGTCTGCGTTGAATAATTAGTTTGATTTGGTTTGCTTGAGTAAATGCTTTACATGCCTGGTCAACATATAATTGAATTGATAGCTTGTGACAGACTCGAGACAGAAAATAACAAAATTAAGTCTCATAAGATACATAGACCCACAGTTCGTGATGTTAATGTCGATAATTAAGACATATGTGATTCATAAAAATTAATGCGTCTGGAGGAATAATATACATCACGTACTATTCCAAAAGATAGAGTGTAAAATCACAATTATTGGAATACCTCATAAACCAATTATACATCTTGCATATGAATATAAATCAAATATTTGTATCAGTGGTTTGTCTATGAACCTTAGCTTGGTGTTTCTAGTGAACCAAGAACCTTGTGATATGTTTGTTTTTTTGGCCGTATTTAAATTGTTATTTGAGTGTTTTTGAAAACAATAAAAAATCCATTGTTGCGTGTTTTATTATTTTATTTTGGTTTACTTGCATGTTAGAAGGAGACAACTCTTGCATTCAATAATTTGCAGTTTAAGTTTTAGTAAATTTGAGTCGTTGAAGTCAAGCTTCAATCCCCCTGTGGGTTTGATAATCTTGGGTTCTAACCTACTTCTCCTATTATTGCTTTGAATCGCACATTGCAGTAAAGAGGAGTAAAAAGATATATATACTAAACTTCCATCAAAGTCATTGACGCAGTTGTTGGGGAGTATTTTTGATCAACTCCATTTATTTACTTTCACTTTAATTCTAAATATTTTTATTAGATTTAATTTTTATTTTAGTTGTTGTTTTTTGAGATTTCAGAAAAGTTGAGGTTGGTTTATTACCCGAGTTTCGGATCATTAACCCATTCCCATTGATCCAGAAATTGAGATAACTTCCAGAAAAATAATAGTTAAAAAAAAGATGGCCCAATAAAAGAGAACGAGAAAACATTCCACTAGATAAGGAAACGCCCCATTATAGCTGCATAACAACCCTCCCCTTGATAAAAATATAAACAGGTACTACAACTTCAAGTTGATGAACATGTCAAATAAGAAACGTACATCACCAACATACATACATACATACATACAGTACTACACACACAAACACACCGACAAACAGATAGTGAGCAAAATGCTAAAAACCGAAGAACACTGAAACCAACATACATAAAGACATAAATACATACATACATACATGTTTAACAAAAAAAAAAACCATAAATACATAGAGTATTACACACACAAACACACAGAGAGACAGTGGGCAAAAAGCAAAAAACTCACATACCTTGCCAAAAACCCTAAGAAATGGCTTCAAATGATCAAGGAGATAGAATACGATACATTAAAAATTCTTATATTTATGTTCTTATTTCGACGCGATTAAGCTTATTGGTTAGCTTGACTATTGGTGAACCATCTATTTGCTGAAATTAGATGTAGATAGTGTAGTTATCAAATTCTTTTGTGAATATAGAAAATATATAGTTCTATCTGCTTTAAGCGTGTTTTTCTGTATTTCAAATTCGTTTCATTGGATTTGATTTGACCATTACAAGCTAGCTGAAGGAAATGCTCATGTCGTCGTCAAGCAGTTGGAAATTTGTGTATTATCATTATATATATATATATATATATATGTATATATATATATGTATATGTATATATATATATATATATATATATATATGTATATGTATATACATATATATATATAAATGGTCAAGGAGATGGATTACAAGACATTAAAAATGGTCAAGGAGATGAAGCAACTGGAAATGGTCAAGGAGTTCAAGCACCACCTATACCTGTATATGGTCAAGGAGCTTTGATATTCTTTTGTTCTTATTTCGACATTAAAATGGTCAAGTAGATTAAGCTTGTTGGCTAGCTTGACGGTTGGTGAACAATCTATTTCCTGAAATTAGATGTAGATAGTGTAGTTATTAATTTTTTTTGTGAATATATAAAATATATATAGTTCTATATGCTTTAACCGTGTTTTTCTATATTTTGAATTTGTTTAATTATATGTATTTTATTGGATTTCATTTGACCATTACTAGCTAGCTGAAGGAAATGCTCATGTCGTCATTAAGCAGTTGGAAATTTGTGTAATATCATCATGTATATATATATATATTTATATATATGTATATATATATATGTATATATATATATGTATATATATATGTATGCATGTATGTATGTATGTATGTGTGTGTGTGTGTGCGCGCGCGCGCTCTTGTTCTTGGTGATAACCTTGATAAAAACTTAAAAAAAAAATTAATTGATTTAATTCAAGGAGATACAAAAGATTTATATGAAACCATTACACAATATTTTCCTTGAATATGCATCTTTTTCCATAATTCTGAAATATAAATAGTTTTTAATCTGGAACATTGGATATATATATATATATATATATATATATATATACACACACACACATAAAAACTACGCGTTTAATATTTGTTTTAGAGTAACACAAATATTGTTTAACATTTTGAAGATGGAACATGTAAAGTATTGTTATTGTGAATTAGTTCATAAAGTAATTATTTGCACCCACAAAACGTAGTATTGGAATAATTCACAAGTCTCTATACTCGGTTCATGAATAATACACACTAATAATTCCACATAATTAATTTATCCTTCACATGGATTCACTTGCAAATAATTAAATTTGCAGAGGTTCACGTGTAATCGTCTAAAGCTTGTGAGCAACAATTCTAATTATTTCAATTAGACTAATAATAGTCGCATAAATCACAAAGTTCTTATAAACATGGATAGATGTATGGAATAGTTAAGCCATGTACTTATGTTACAGTAATGCCAAATATTGAATGCTGCATAGAATATTAAGTAATGGTCTTACTATTGTTGGTCATGGTGTTCAAATCAAAACAATAACATGTAATTTTCAGATTGAACAAACACAAATAACAGATTCCAAAATAAACAATAGCTGAAAATTAAACAAGAATGCAGAAAAATTAAACAAGAATAACCTCAAACAGCTTATGCAGATTTCCTTGAGAAAAAGACGAGGCAAGGGTTTCACCCTCTGTCCTTAAGATCAATACGTTCGGCCTTTAGCTTCAAGCCCTCCCGTAAACACTGACCTCCCAAGATATAACGTCTGTCGCCTGAACCAGCTTCTAAAGCAAAAGCTCGCCCCTCGTTCGAACACTAGTGATATTTGCAGAAACTCTCTAAGTGTGTGCTATGAACTCTATGCAGAAAATTTTGTGTTTTTTTTGGATGGATTTGCATTCTGCAGAAGGTCTCTATTTATAGGTGCTAGGAAAACCTAATAGCCACATCACATTAAAAGGGGAGTGTATGTTTATTTTCTCATTTAAATACTATTTTAAATATTTAATAACGAATCTTATTACAAAATAAATTTCACATTGCTTCTCATTAAGAAATTAAAATTCACACGCAATCTCAATTGAATTTTTCTCTAAAATCCAATTAGTATTTGGACTAAATTCCAAATATCTCCAACATATAACAGCTAGATTTGTGAAGACTGAAAACCCTACATGATTGTTTTATCTTTACAATGCATTGCACCTTTTACAATAGTTATGCGTCTTTTGAGGTTTAGAATAAGTTCTTGCTTTGTGGATTTTACCCACTTTTGAGCTAAGTTATGTTTTTATTGTACAATTATCTGTACAAGTATCCATTTGCTTAAGAAATAAAAGATCTTCGGCAAAGTTTAAGCATAGAAGAGTATGATATCGTCATTTTTATATAGATAGTGAAATCTCAATGGATCTACTACGTAGAACACTGATGGAATCTTTCTTTTAAGCTGTCTGTCACTTATATAGTTCAAAAAATATAATGGAACTATTTACTTACTTATTCAGGTTTTGTGAGGCTTTGATTCCATGAATTACGTAACCAGAAGAGAGTGGGCTACTGCTACCGATGGCACTCAAGTGCCCATATCAATTGTCTATAGAAAGATACAACAAAGTTGGACGGTTCAGATCCTTTACATCTTTATGCGTATGGTTCATATGAGGTAATTTATCATTCTACTGAAAAATTTCTTGTGTTTTCGATTTTTTTTGCTAAACAAGGCTTTCATTAATCAAGAAAGGAGGTAAAAATGAGGGTCCGAAATCGGAAAGCCCCCGTCGCAAAACACCTTTGCAGGTAAAGACAAAAAAGGAACTTTTCCCGTCCAATTTTGGGAGACAGCCCAAGCGGCAAGATTATGAGCCGCGACATTGTTCGCATGATGCGTAAATTTAAATCTCCATTTAGGCCAACATGCCCAAAACCGTACCTAACCTCACTAATAAAACCAACTGAACTCCAAGTAGTACATTTATCTGGAAAACTAATGAATCGATTGGATGAATCCATCAAAAAGAAAAAAAAAAAATACTTCAATTCGATGAAGTAGAAGCTGCTAGCGGATTTCTACCTTTAAAGACCAAAGTTAACTATGATCATATTTATATACTTTAGTTTGTTGTCCTATAGTGACACAAACTTATGGAAACAAACCAAATGAGAATTCTCATTGAACCACAATTTTAGTAATGTTAACCTTTAACCCTCATAAAATAAATGGTTTTGATCATTAACTTGACTTTTGATTGCATGATGTTGTCCCCATTCTTCGCGCCCTAAACTAATCCAAATCAGATCATGAATGGAAGATTTCAACAGCAATAAAAAAAAAAAAAAAAATCATAAATGGAAGAGATTATTAATTGTCACAACCCAAGAGCAATTTAGATGGTGAGAAAACCTCTAGAAATAATCCAGAATTCCACTTTTCTTTTATTTTCTGACAGACAACAAGTCTTTCTCTATAACAATTTTTCCTTAAAAAATGTTCTTGCCTTGTACTTTTGCAGGTGAAAACTTATTTATCTAAAAACTACAAAGGGAAGAATTAGGAGGGAAATGGAGGAGTATTTCCATTTTAAAATGGAAAAACTACCCCCTCAGTTAAGTGTGGTTAAATATAAGTGGGAATGTAGGATTAGGTTTAGTTGACATGGGTGACCCACCCATACAAGAATACAAGGCAATGGGGTCAAAAATATGGTGAGTGATTAAAATCAGTAGTCATGTAGGAACTGAATTTAAATCAATGGAGTCCAAAAAATTTGTAGCCAGCAATGGTGAGAAAATAATCACTCACCAAGCATGGAGTGAAAAAAATCAGTCACCATTGGACACAATGGTGACAAAATAATTTGTAGCCATACAAAATAAATGGATCCAAAATAATTTGACCCAATTGATTTAAACCGTGGTGTCAAAATAATCGGACACCACGATTTAACGGTCCGGATCATGCAAAAATGCATGATCTGGAGCGTTTAAAAAGAAAATAAAAAAAAACATTTTCTTTTAAATAAAATGGAGCATGGTGTCCGAATTACTTGACGCCACACGTGCTGTCAGAAAAATTTGACAGCACTGTGGCGTCCAATAATTTGGACGCCACATCCACTTATTTGTGGCGTCCGAAAATTTGGACGCCACAAATAAGGGTTGTTAGATGACTTGTTACTCAATTACTTTAATTAGATAAATTAATTATAGTTTCATTTTCATTCATTCAATCCCACATCAGCCCCACACACAATTCTCTCTCTCGCGTTCCTCACTACCTCATTTTTACCAAGGCTGTTTAATAATGGGGACAGCTCATTCAAGCTTGCATTACTTTATTTAGCTTCACTTAATGAAAGAGTTAAAACAACTTACAAGATTAGGTGTTGCTCAATTAAACTTTAGCTTACCAATAGAGGGGTAAAAATAAAAGTGTGATGAACTCGTGATAAAAGTGTGATGAACTCTAGCTCAATTTACAAGATTATAGAATTTAGGAAAAAATTAAAATTTAGCATAAAATAGTAAAATTAAATTTGTAGTTAAATTAAGTGACATTATTACATTAGTACTTAACACTTTGATGACAATTTTTGTAAAGTTAGTAATTAAACTATAAATTTCATAGTAATTTGAGTAAAATTAAATAGTAATTAAGTTTAGGTAGGTGAATCATGATTCAATATGTGTACTCATTCTATAATTAGTAGTAATTAGGAGAATTTCATTTTAATTAGGATAGTTTTAGTAAAAGTGTTAGAATTTTGTTTGGAAAAATAGGAAAAGTTAAGAAATATTATGGAATTCAGGATAAAACTCAAATTTAGGATACCATAGGAAAATTAGATTTGTAGGTTAAAAAAATGCCTCATGATTATATTAGTAATTAACACTTTTATGTATTGTTTGGGGGTTTATATAATATATGCATATATTGATTTGTGTGTTTATATATATATATAGATATATTTTACATACTACATAACATATATATATATATATATATATATACTATATGTATCATGTTTATATATATATATATATATATATATATATATATATATATATATTTTTGTGTGTGTTGGTATATTATTAATTACATATGTATATATAATAAAAAGGAGGGAAAAAGCCCACCAAATTGAAAAAATTGAAATTTTGGCAAAAAAGTAGCAGTAAATCCACCACCAATTTTTTTTTATTTTTTTTATTTTCGGAAATGTGGTGACTGAATAATCAGTCACCACGTTTAAAAAAAAAAATAATAATAAAAAAAAAAACCGTGGTGAGTGATTATTCAGTCACCACGGTACAATCTGACACCACGATTTAAAAAAAATGGAAACGCGTGGCGTCCAATAAATTGGACGCCACGCCTTTTAGAAAAGAAAAGAAAAAGGGTTGCGTCAAAATAATCGGACGCCACCCTTTTTTTAATTTTTGATTTTCTTTTATTCTAATTGTATGGCTACAAATGCATTTGACCCCATAATATTTAACCATAATTAATTAGTAATTAAGTTTAGCAAGGTATATATCATGATTATATACGTGTACTCATTCTATAATTAGTAGTAATTAGGAGAATTTCATTTTAATTAGGATAGTTTTAGTAAAAGTGTTGGATTTTGTTTTAAAAATTATGAAAAGTTAAGAAATATTATGGAATTTAGGATAAAACTCAAATTTAGGATCAAATAAGAAAATTAGATTTGTAGGTTAAAAAAAAGCCTCATGATTATATTAGTAATTAACACTTTGATGACAATTATTGTATAATTAGTAATTAAACTATAAATTTCATAGTAATTTGAGTAAAATTATTTAGTAATTAAGTTTAGCAAGGTATAAATCATGATTATGTATGTGTACTCATTCTATAATTAGTAGTAATTAGGAGAATTTCATTTTAGGATAGTTTTAGTAAAAGTGTTGGATTTTTGTTTTAAAAATTAGATTTATGTTAATTAGATTTATTATTTCGATTTCAACGTGTAATGCATGTATTTTTATTGAACTGAGGATGAGACTACAAGAGCACTAGCTAATTACTCGTGTATTAAAATATACTTTGTTACTTGGATTAATTCAAAAATGTCACACTTCATGAGGTCATTGTTGAATCATTTTATTTTTAATTGGACTTTTTCCACTTATTTATGCTCTAAAAGAGACTCAAGTCCAATTAAATTGTTAGTCAATACAGTAAAAGAATACGATTCATTGTCTTTGCTCAAATCAATTAGTTTCATGTTATAGCATATGACGACATATTTGTTCTTTTTAGTTTTGAATCGCGACTCTTTTTTACGAGTATGCAATGCGACGTCCTCGTGAAGCGTGTCACAATATTTTATAAAAAAATTTATGAAAATAATTATTATTTCGTTTAAAAGTTCAAGTTTTATAGTGCAAGTAGTTATATATATCGTTTTCTAACACGTCCAATCATATCCAGTTATCCTTTTGTTACGTTGGTGACATGTCATTTTATAGTAAACTGTAATGGTAAAATTCGAACACAAATTTACAGTTTAATTACTAATTATACAATAATTGTCATCAAAGTGTTAATTACTAATGTAATCATGCCATTTAATTAAATTATAAAACTAATTTTTCTATGTTATCCTAAATTTTAGTTTTATCCTAAATTCCATAATATTTCTTAACTTTTCCTAATTTTTAAAACAAAATCCAACACTTTTACTAAAACTATCCTAATTAAAATGAAATTCTCCTAATTAGTACTAATTATAGAATGATTACACATATATAATCAGGATTTATACTTTGCTAAACTGAATTAATAATTAATTGTACTCAAATTACTACGAAATTTTTATTTTAATTACTAATTATACAATAATTGTCATCAAAGTGTTAATTACTAATGTAATCATGCCATTTAATTAAACTACAAATTTAATTTTCCTATGTTATCCTAAATTTTAGTTTTATCCTAAATTCCATAATATTTCTTAACTTTTCCTAATTTTTAAAACAAAATCCAACACTTTTACTAAAACTATCCTAATTAAAATGAAATTCTCCTAATTACTACTAATTATAGAATGAGTACACATAATGTTGTCCTAATTACACATTAATTATCTAATAACAAATTATTAAGACATGCATGCAAAATTAAAATTCTAATTAACCATACTAATTGCAATGGTGACAGATTTATTTGTTGCTAGGTGTGGGGTCAAGAAAATCACTCACCATTGCTTTAAAGTTTATGGGGTCAAAAAAATCAGTCACCATGTTCACACATGGTGACTGAATTTTTTGGACCCCACAGAAGCACAATCCATGTTATATCAATGGTGTCAGATTTTTTTGACCCCATTGAGGGCACAATCCTTGTGAAAGCAATGGTGTCAAAAAAATCTATCACCACAATTTCATATATCTATAAATATACCCCATTTTTCACAAACTTCATCTCTTCATCTCCTCTCCCTCAAAAATCCGAAAATCCTCCCTCCCTCAAAAATTCTGAAAATCCTCCCCTCTCCCTCAAAAAATCCGAAAATCATCTCCTCTCACTCAAAAAATCTTATATTCATCTCCTGTCCCTCAAAAAATATGAAAATCTCACTCTAAAATCCGAAAAATCCTCTCCTCTATCACTCTTTTTTTTTTTGGGTGTTATAATAGTTATGTATTGTTTGGGGGTTTATATAATACATGTATATATTGATTTGTGTGTTTATATATATATATATATATATATATATATATATATATATATATATATATATATATATATATATATATATATATATATATATATATATATATATATATAGATAGATATATTTTACACACTACATAACATATATATATATATATATAAGTATATTTTTAAACATATATATATATACTATATATATCATGTTTATATATATATATATATATATATATATATATATATATATATATATTTGCGTGTGTTGGTATGTTATTAATTATATATGTATATATAATAAAATGGAGGGAAAAAGCCTACCAAATTGAAAAAATTGAAATTTTGGCAAAAAAGAGGCGGTAAATCCGCCACAAATTTTTTTTAAAAATTTTCTGAAATGTGGTGCGCGAATAATCACTCACCACGGTTTTTTTAAAAAATAATATTAAAAACCGTGGTGAGTGATTATTCACTCACCGCAGTACAATCGTGGGGTTAGATTATTCTGACACCACGATTTAAAAAAAAAAACGAAAAAAGCGTGGCGTCTGATTTTTTGGACGCCACGCTTTAAAGAAACAAAAGAAAAAGGGTGGCGTCAAAATAATCGGACCCCGCCTTTTTATTTTATTTTAATTGTATGGCTACAAATCCATTTGACCTCACGTCATGGCTACAAATTATTTTGACACTACATGGTGAGTGATTTTCTTGACACAATTGTTGGTGACTAATTAATTTGTAGCCATTGCTGACATAACTTTATGCCTGCAAGGCCAATAGATACAAAAGCTGGTTACAAAATTTTCTGTAGCCATTGATCAATGCTCACTGAAAATATAGCAATGGTGAGTAACTTTTTTGACACCATTGCAACATTTTCTTGTAGTGATATAAGATCATATTTCAATATGTACTATGTTGAATGGCTAGAAAAAAAGAATGAAAATCAATTCCTAAAGTTAATTTTCATAATAGAAGGAAAAACAAATTAGGCAATTAACAAAAATAAATGAATTTGGACAACTAACTTCTTAAATTTGGAAATTTGGAAATCTTCATAAATTTGGAAATTTTTGTCAAGTTGGTAAGATTACAAATCACAGGCTATAATCGAGCAATCCCCAAAAATCAATGGTTAGATAAAACCTAGTTGGTAGACTATAATTTTGCGACTGATGAGGCTACAAATTTAGGCACAAGAACACTCAGAAAGAAAGAAGCTTTCTAGCTTACTATTTCCTTAATGACATCCCTCAAATTAATCTTGGTGTTAATTATAAAAATAAAATAAAATATAATTTTGCTATTCACGAAACATCGATTTGCCTAATCCCATTGTATTGAAAGTGCTTTGACGAAATATGTGTCAAGCCATTGGTAAATATGGGAAAGAGTAATTATGTTGCTGGCATAAACCTATGCTTACAAAATGATAGTGTTACTTCGTCGACATTATATGAATGCTGCCAAGTCCCTATCAACACCAATGGGTGCTAAGCCTCTGCTCCACGTCATGGGTAATGTGGATGCTTTACCATATCATAGTGCAATTGGTAGTTCGCAATATCTCACTCTTACTTGCTGAGACATCTCTTTTTCTACTAATCGCCTTGCTCAGGCCATACCTAACACCTCTCATCATGACTGGGTGCAATGAAGAGGCTATTTAGGTATCTGAAGGGCACTCTTCACCATGACTTACTTCTTCAGCAACTTACTTCTTTATCAATTAACCGCATATCCTAATTCTGATATATATTTGCAATCCCATTGATGCCAAATCCACCTCTGTCTATAGTGTTTTCTTTGGGCCTTATCCTACTTTTTGGCGTGCCCTCAAACAAAATGGTGTCACCCAATCTTCCATGGGGCTAAGTATCACTTAGCTTCTGCTGCAATAGAAGCTTGCTAGATAAAACTTCGCTTTTCAATGTTGGTATCGTCACTCGTGTCCTACCTAAATTGTTGTGTGACAATATCAGTGCCACTCGCCTTGCTCTTCATCCCTTCATACATTCATGCATGAACAATATCTCCTTAGATATTCACTTTACACGACATCTTACATCAAAAGGTGTCTATAGTTTTTCTCATGTTAGCACCTTGTATTAGTTGGCCGATGTTCTCACTAAGTCTCTTCCTTGAAGTGGGTCTGAAGCCTTACATTTTAAAATCTTCGTTGCCAACGGGACAAACTTTGACTTTGCGGGGGCGGTATTATGGATAGTAGTTAGGGAGGGATTTATCATATGTAATTATCTAGTAGTTCAGTCCTTATAGTGCGAAGAGTTATTGCACAATATATTAAAAAATATTGGCTTATGCGTAATGAGAGTTTACTTTAGCCGTAATCCGTGCTATACTTATATCCTTAGCTTTAAAAGGGAATAAGTAAGCATAGTTAATAACAAATAAAACAAGCCATACGCAACTTAATTTGGTGTTCAGGTAGTGATAAGTAATAATCATATTCTAATTCTTAAATGAGATGGAAATTGTTTGTTTGGCCTTGGACTTCTTTTCTTCAATCTATTACGCCTTGAAGGTGGCTTATTACATAGTATGCCCATCAATAATTAAGTATATCTAGAGCTATGTGAGTTTGTTGAAACTTATCTCACACTTGGGAACTACTCTGGGCTTCTATATATTAATGATCTCCCCCTCTTCCTCTAATAATACTTGATGGGGGAATATCAGGGGGCCAGTTTCAAAAATGGTATCAGAGCTACTATGCTCAAGTTGATGATGGGCTCGCCTTGGACTCATATTTTAGAAGTTGGAGGTCATTCCGACCTACAAGTAACCGGAGGACTTGTTGAGATTTATCCAACATCACTTGAGAACTATTCTGGACTTTTGTATATTAACGATTTCCGCATCTTCCTCTAATAAGGTCTCTTAGTGGGAAATATGAGTAGACCTAATTTTCAACAAAGTTATTTTTGAATCACATTTTCCCTTTGGATTTGATTTAAGAACTTAAACAATTTATGTTCACGAACTAACGCTTAAGAGAACCATCTATTGAGTATGTTTTCCATTTACTCGCTTAAATCTAGGGCTTTGGCTAACTTTTCTACATGATTTGTTGTAGATACCATTTCATTGGGTGCATATTCGACACTCTTAACCTCCTGTGCAGTTTGTTGTAGACTACTGTAATACTTGAGCACCTTGCTTACCAAGGGCGTATCCAGGAATTTAATTTGAGGAGGGCTAACCCAATATTTCTTTTAGAACAAAATATCTAATGTCAAATTTAAAATAAAAAAATATATCAAAAATTAATGGTTCATGCTTAAATTTAACCAAGGTTACAATACATACAAGCAATATAAATAACATAAAATTTCTAATAAAACAAGTAAAACACATTCTTTAACATAAAAGAGATCTAACAAAACACTAGAGTAAATAATGGCACAAAGGTAAAAACCATGTTAAGTTTAACAAAATTCAATACATTCTAAGTGAAAAAAAAGGAAAGAAAATTTATATAATAACACTTTTCATACTATTTATATATAACACTTTCATACATAATTTGAGTATCTTTCATTCTGTAGTATATGCTAACTATGGACAAAACTAGGTGATGAATTGTATATGCTAACTATGGACAAAACTAGGAGACATACGAGGCATCATGTCACCTATGGCTATGTTGATCTATTAAGATATTCTTTAGTTGTTGTCAGTAAGGTGTTGAATTAAAAACCTAAGCAGATGTGATTGCTAGTAGGATAAACAGAATTGGTGTGATCCTAAAACTGAGGAGGATAAGAAATGTATGAATGATGTTGTTGTACAAATGCAGTAGGAAGTTTAAGTATGCATTGGTGTATACAATACCTAATCTACTCTACTAAGTTAGTATTACAAACATATTTATGTCTAATCTATGAGAGATGGGATAGAAGGCTTCGAAATAAATTTTGAATAAAAAGCACTACAAATAGGGTATTGGTTTATGGTGGAGTTAAAAATCAGAGCAGATAAACTAAAAGAGTTGTTGGGTCAGATTATAAAAGAAGGTTGGATGTAAGGATGTCACTGAAAGGTTGTGAGGTTACTAAATTTGGGACTGCTTTGAGGTGAAAGGCAAATTTGTAGGAGGGTGTAGTTCTATTTACTACAAAAGCTGAGAATACTGCCATGATCAAAGTTGTCAATGAAGTGTCATGGCTTGAAGGAATTGGCAGAAAAATAAAGGTTCTACGAACAAAGTGCAACTACTTTTTGGGGCCGATTAAGCTAATAAGTGCTTAGCCCCATGTTGCACGGATACGGATACGAGGAACACGGATATGGATACAATACGATATGGTTACAGAGATACGAATTTTTCAAAAAAATAGGGATACGATACGACATGGATACGTCTATTTATAAATATAATTGTTATAATTATTAGGTACAAATAAAATAAATTTAAGTGGACCATATAATTAGAATCGACAAAGTTACAATTTTAGCATTATAGTAAATTTAAATAAAACAAATCTTACGCATGACTCCTTATTAGTATAAAGGACTATTAATTAAGAGAATTATATCTAATATAGAAGGATTGTAAGTCCCCTTATTTTCTACTTTCTTTGCTATTCTAATATTATTTGTTACTAAGTTTTAATATATAGTAGGGTTGGTGTTGTGTCGAAAATGGTTGGATAGTTGTTGATAGATATCCGACATGGGTAGTTGTAATTATCTTTTATTTTAATTATAGGATACGCCACGTGGCGTGTCTGATACGTATCAAGGTGTATCCGAGGAGTACTGCTGGTACCCGATAAGTACTAGATACAGATTCGTGTGATTTTTTGAATTATCCGTGCAGCATATGCTTAGCCTTAAGGGCCTAAAAGAGTGGTTGTGATTGGGTGTTCAAGTTGATGAATTAAGGTGGAGAATTGTGAGGTTTGGTTCGGTAATCGATTCGTAACAGAGAAACTGGTTGTAGTTGAGTTGTAACTAGGGAACTGGTTGCAGTTGGCGTTAAAACTGAGAGCTCGTTTGGAGTTGCATCTGGTTGGCGAACACAACAAACTGGAAACGCATTGAATAACTGACTCGACTTTAGTGGAAAAGCAAATCACCCATAGTTAGTTGTAACTGTTAGTTTAGGTTAGTTTGTTAGTGGGAAGAGTGCATGATCAGTACATTGCATATGTATTGTTTAATTGATGCTAAAAATTAGAGCGTGTGAGAGCTGAATGGTGAAGCGACTAAATCACCTCTTCTCTTGTAATCTTATTGAATCTCTTGAGTAATGCTTCATAGTTAGAGTAAACAATTGAAACACTAAGTAGTGATGTATAAAAGTATGTACTAGTCAAAACTTTTGATTCCACAAAAATATGTAAAAAGACAACGCAAATCAACATGGCGAGATATTATAATATTACTTACCAATTCGCCTTTTCGAGATATAACTTTTGTTATGAAATAAGGATTCTTGGGTTTAACGGCGAGCCCAGCTCGAAAGAGCTTGCCACCGTAGATGTCGTGAATTCTCTTACAACGACTTTGATTTTCGACAAAGGCACCATCATTTATGCCATCCTCACCCTCCTTTACTTCCATCTCTTCTCCATCCATACCAACTTCATTCGTTTGCTCTTCATCAGGCTCTACATTGCCATCCTCCTCCCGAGTTTCTTCGTCGTTGCCCACTTCACCCCCCACCTCCACCCTTTCATTGTTCCAATCTGTATCCTTGAATATAAATTGCTGAGCTCCTATTTTCTCAAATGAAGATGGATCGAATAAATTGACATGGAACAATACCGCAGAACAATATTCGAACACTATCAAATCACCATCCTGGAGTGAAGCATCAGTCAAAAAAGTGGTCCAACCAGTCCGAAACCAGATGTCGTCGCCCACATTTTTGACGCTTACTCGCCACATGTTATTTTGCTTATCTCTAAGTACCACTAGCTCTGGAAGTTTTTCTTGAATACATCTAGCGAAAGATGGTGGAATAGTCTGCAAGTACACGAAGAAAAGCAACTTAGATCGATGCAAAGCATCGACAAGTATATTTATCATTATGTGAATTTCTTCAGTACACTTTTTTGCACTACAGTGTAGAGCATCAGATTATATATTTTTCTATCATCATGCTCATGGCGTAAATAGTTACCATAAATAAGCAAACTACGACATGCAATAGACTAAACTATATGAAAAACAAATGTGTGCACACAACTTATATATTCAAACAACAAATATGTACTACAATGTGTACCAAATTATCTTAAATGAACAAATGTTTTTTTCCAAAGTGTTCAAGCGAATGTATAGATCTAATGAAACATGTGTATATAATGTTTCAACACTGCCTCAATGGCACGTATGGGACGGAACGAGCAGATTTTTGCTTCTTCAGTACTCCTTCGGTCAAGGCAATGCCCGAACGATATAGATAGAGTGGAAGCCTTCAACACTAAGAGTTCTATTCCTTTATCCCTAGTGAATCTCCAGGATTTCTGCTCTATTTCTCGGCTCTCTCTTATGGAGGAGCCTTATAACTCATCTTATGATATAGATCCCCAAATATGACTCGACCATTCATTATCGTCTTTGATCCCCTTGATCATATAACTGGGAGGGAACGTGTCACATTAGAGGTAAACGATCAGAGGTGTCCTCTAATCACCACAATGAGACTGGTCCCTCTTTTAGTAGACTCAGCTATGAATATTCATGAAGAAATGAATACCGGGCTCTTTCTTTCACTGCTAACCCCAAGAAGTTTCTTAATGCTGATACTTTCTGTTTCGTCGAGCCCCGGTGGTCCACGTTTGACCTTGGTTAGTCAAACTCGTTAATAAAGCCTTGTCTGTCTTAAGACCCCATTCCTCAACAATTGGGACAGAGCTCTCTAATTACCTTATTTTATAATATATATATATATATATATATATATATATATATATTTATATATATATATATATTTATATATATATATTTGTTACATATATATATGTCATTTAAAGTTTAAAATATTTATAAATTTTAGCTATATAGTTGTTTTACTTTATAGTTAGTGTTTTATTTTTTAATTATATATATGATTCTTAAGGTCTTATGTTTCACGATTTTTTATTGTGTTAAAAATACAGCGAAAAAATAAATAAAAATATTCAGATTTGATAACGAAAAAGATCTTCACTGACTTATAAGAAAAATACATATTAGATTTGTATACAAATTTGATACAAGTAGAAAATCAGATTGGGTAAAAAGAGAAAAAGATGGGATAGAAAGAGAGGAAGAGCCGAATTTTGGAGACAAAAAGATTGGGCAATTTTGGAAAGAGAAGAGAGGAGAGATATGGAAATTCAATTGGGTGTTTTTTGTGTATGATAAAAAGGACATATGTCAATCATCCAGACAGTGTAGGAGAAGATGTATGATATTATGTAGGAGATCTACATAAGGTAACAACAATTAAAGAGATACTAAGGTAATCAATCATTATTTATAAAACCTGCTTTATTAGATAGAGGGTAAAAAATTATATAGATTTTGCTCAGATTTTAGAAATTTTGCTCTCTCTCTATATCATTTGCCATATTTCAATTCTTTTTCACCAATAAATTTTTCTTTCGTCGCAAAAACTATTGTTTTAATAAAGGGATGATTATAGAAACTACCCTAAGCATGGGTTAGTACACAATTAAAAACTTCATATTTAAAAAGTTACAACTCATGTTGTTTGGTGTTTGAAATTATTGTTACACCTTACGGTGTTTGATACGAACAGAAAAAGATGATGCACCATACAAATTTGTAACAATTCCAGAATTACCCCCAAAAGTATTTTCATCAATTTTAAACCTAAATTAAAAGAAAGTTATAGATCTTTTTTATTTTATATTTTTTACTCAAAGTTATCGTAACTTTAATTTAAAATTTAAACTTATTCTAACAAAAACATTGTTTAATATACTTTATTCTTAACAGTGAAAAAAATTCGGGTACCATCTTCACCAATTTACCCACTCACACCATTACCCCCAACCAAACTCCAAGAACTACAGGCTTTCAAGACCTGTCCTGCCCGTCTGATACGCCAGAATCCGACCCACCAAACCTGCATCCATCATGGTTTGTTTTATAATTTCACTCGCTCTAGTTGATAAATTGGTAAACCACAATATTTGGATATTGTCATAATTCTAATTACAACCCGCTCTAACCCGCCCGCATACACCCCTAGTTTGTATATTTGTAGAGGAATGAGGGGGGCAACGAAGTCTCTGAAATTCATATAGTTGTATGTTCATAACATTGTTATAATATACTTTTCTTTGTTAATTTATGTTGTTTGGTAGTTGTATTTTTGGACTGTGAATCAATTTAAAATTTTCTTTTCCGGTTTATGAGGATAAAAAAGTTCGTTTACATCCTTATATTGTTATTTAAATTAAGTTATGTTATGGTTTAAGTGTTTTTATTAAGGTATGGTATTGTTTTTGTTTTTCTTTAGACTACAAAGTACATTATATTTTTTGTTTTAATACTGAAATGTAAATACATTTTTCCTCACAATTTAAACCCGTCACCCGTTCAACCTGCCCAACCCTCCACATGGTTTAGTTTCTAATTTAACCCGCTCGGGTTGACAAATTTGTAACAAGTTGAGAAGCCGTTTCCAACAGGGAGGATATGTACAATTGATGGTGGCTCAAAGTAAGACCATGGGCGGTATGGGGAGTGGGCTGGGTCGGGGTGATGGAGAGGGTTCCATTTCTTCCCTTTTCAATTGTTTTTTTTTTTTGTGTGTGTGTTTTGTGTTTTTTATTAGGTTTGTTAAGGTACACTTTATATTAAGTTTTTAGATTTTTATGGTTTACCAAACAATGGGATGAACGGGCATCAATAACTCAGTTAGAATTTTTTAAAATAATTTAACTATATTAGTAGCTTGTAGTTTTTTAAACATGAGTGGTAATTTCTTTAATTTATCCAGAATGAATCGTAATTTGTGTAATTCTCCGAGTATAAATCGCCCTCTAGAAGAAAAAAGACATTGTTTGTTTTTTTCATTTATTCTTTTTATATTATACTCTTTAGCATATATCTCAATTAATAACTCAAAAAATATATTGCATCTAACAACAAAAAATTCTACTTATAAAGGTTTAGAAAGGGAAAGAACATAGAAATCACTATACAAATTAATGAAGAAAAGTAATCAAATTCAAAGACACCCCCAAATGGAAAAATAAGAAAAGAGAGAAATATAGCAATTGTTACATCAAAGATCATGTACAAAAAACTTGAAGAAATTATTAATAAAATAAAAGATAGATATCATGAAAGAATTAAACATACCAATTTTTCAGCGCACCACTCCTGGTTAAAAAACACGAAAAAAGAAAATATAGATTTATGAGAGTGATACATTTTAGGCTCTTTGATGTTAACAAACTAGGAAGGGAAAATGAACAAAAAAATAGTGATTTTTAACTAGCATATAAAGGGGAAAATGGTGAAGGTTTCCATTTACTGTAGGAAAATAGCACTTTAAAATACAAAAGAAAAAAAAAACTAAGAAATCTTAAATGAAAAATCAAAATGCATTCACCTAAATTCTCCAAACTACTAGCGCCAATTTTGCGAACGAATTTTGCAGAAGATCTACTTACGATGACACTTATGCACCAATTACAGCCGATCTACTCGTAGAGAATGCAGAAGGTGAACAAAAAGAGGAATGGGAAGAAATCACGATAGTTGAAAATGCCAGATCTACTTGCGATTGTTGAAAAAGAATAGGAAAACGGTGAAGTTAGTAAAGAAACAAGAGGGTATAAAGCGGAGCAAGGGAAAGGAGGCGGAGAACAATAGCGACTGTGAATGATATGAGAAGAGAAAGTTTGCTTATATAGGCCTTGACATCAAATTTAGGGTTAACTTATAGTGGATATTGGGCCTAATAAGCCTAAGTTGGGCTAAAGTTAAAATGGACTTCTGATATACAATATATGGATTAGAACTTATTGAAGCCCAATTGATGAGCCGAAGTTATGATTTTATTCCATTCAAAAAAGTTATGATTTTAATAAATGATTAAATGTAGATGTAAATTATACTGTTTGAAAATCATAGTATAAGATTTACGTAAATAATAATTTAAAAATATGCACATCTTAGTCTTATTCTAAAGAGCAGTTTTTGCATTTCAACATAAATTACTTAAAAGTGAACACCCAGTAAATTTTATAGATATATAAGTTTATACCTCTTTTTAAGCATGATGCATTCCTGAAAGTGAAACAATTGTTCTAACTGTACGAGTCTCAAGTGATATAGGGATGTCAGTTACACCAAGAGTTTATCATTACCTTGGAGACTAAAAATTGTGCAACAAATACTTTTTCAGTTATCTCAATTTGAGAAATACTTTTCTAGTTAACTCACTTAGACAAGAATCATTAAATTAAAACTAATTAAAATCAAATGAACAATTAAGTAAAAACATATCATATAACAGATGGATTTGTATCTAAAGCTTGAGTTTCAGTGGAATATAGGTAACGGGTTCATAGAAAAACTTTTGTCTTACCATTTACTTGTTATTATATTTTTTGAGTTATTAATTAATATTGGTGTTCCTAATGTAGATATTGATTAGTTGATATTACAATTTGGTGTATGGTTTCATGTACATTTAAATATATATGATTAATGTTTTGGTAGAAGCAATAATGTATAGGAGGCAAGACCTTCCATGAGGCAAGGTAATCGTGGATCCTACCCACTAGTCTACAAATGCACTCAAATATATTCTTTTTACGGCTCGAACACTGAGCGGGATATACAAATTTTTTTCCACGTCGAGAACCTAATTAAATACATGAAGAAAAAACATCCCTTCAAAGTTTTGCTAGAACCATAGCGCCAGACAATAGCTGTGTTGCTACCTCCATCAGTTTTGCCTAATCAAACTCCACAACATGGGTGACGGAAATTGGTGAAGCAGTGGTGTATATTCTCTTGATTCAATGAAGCGTATATGCATATAGATGCAATGTCGAAGCTAAAGATGGTGATGGAGAAGGCAGAGTGTCGAGATAAATACATTATTTTATTCAAAACAAACAATGAATTACAAACTAGAAATCACACAATTTGATCATTCACACTCACTTTTCTTTTCGGTTGAGTGATAATACAAACAGATAAATACAGCTCTATTTACAGTTAAAGCAAACAAGATGAACTCCACATATCACCATACACGTGATTACACTTGAATGTAGAGAATGGCTTGTCGGGTGGCTTTTCAAACGTGCTAAGCTTTACCTTTTCTCACGAGTTGTCGGCAGTGGGTGATGTTGATGTCCCAATAAATCTCCCCCCTCCAATCACCACTGAATTTTACTCATTCTCGTCATTCTAGTGTTAATGGTTGTAGGCGTGAACATTCCCCCTTGCTTAAAAGTTCTCTTTCTCTGAATTTCCCTAGAGAAAGGTAAACTATTGGAATATATATCTTTCCATATATTAGAATATATCTTTCCATATTATTAGGTGTTTGGAATTATCTTCTCTTTTAGATTAGATTGTGTTTGGAGTTTGTTTCCTTTTAGGTCTCTTATTCTTTTTGTATATAATCCTTGTATCAGCTGTAGACTTCTTTGATCAAAATACATACAAATTCTTTTGTTCTTTAACATGGCATCAGATTCATAATTTCAAAAAATAAAAATACAAAAAATGACAAACCCAACGACCCCGACCGATGGTTCTTCATTGAACCCTGAACCGATGAGAAGGAAGAACATTGATCCTTCGTCTCCATACTTTCTTCCTAACTCTGATTTTCCCGGATTGAATATTTGTGGCGTAACTCTCAAAGGAAAATCCAATTATCGAGAATGGGTAACTGCGATGAAAAATGCGTTCTGGGCCAAACGCAAACTAGGGTTCCTTGATGGCTCGATCTCTCGACCAACGACGCCACTTGATGATCTTGACGATTGGATGAGCGTCAATTCGATGATTGCCGGGTGGTTGATGACGTCAATTGACTCGGCTCTTCTTTCCAATATTGCTTACATGGACAGCGTGCATGATCTATTGAAGGATCTTAAAACTCGTTTTGACGTAGCGGATCCGATGTGTATACATGAACTGAAAGAATCTTTACGTGCGTGTCGCCAGAACGACCAACCTGTGACAAATTATTATGGTCGTCTCAAGGCGTTGTGGGATGACTTTGAAGGATACCGCCACATTCCTCGGTGCACATGTGGCGGCTCTACTTGCAACCTCGAGACGAAATTTCTTCACCAAACCGAAACCGAGAAAACTCATGAGTTTCTACATGGGCTTGATGGCGATACATATGGAGTCCTTCGTTCCAATGTTCTCAGTCTTGATGCACTTCCGTCTCTTTCCAAAGTTTATCAAATGGTGGTCCAAGAAGAACGACATCGCAATACGACTCGTTCTCGCGAGGATCGAATGGAGGCGGTCGCGTTTGCTATGCGGGATATCCCTCGTAACACTGGGAAGGACGTGAAAGACGAAAAAACTCTCGTGCACTTTTTGGAAGAAAGATGGACACGATATCACAACTTGTTTCAAACGAGCAGGCCAGTACCCAGAGTGGTGGTTTGACAACGCTGGAAAAGGCAGAGGCAGGGGTTGTGGGCAGTCTGGCGGATCGAACGGAGGTAGAGGTCGTGGAAAAATCGTCACTAATGCCGCACAACTTACACCCGCCGAACCCAGCACAGGGTATCATGTGGATCATGCCGCTTTGCCAGCCATGTCTAATGATCAATGGAATACGCTGCTCACGATGCTTACCAATTGTAAGATGAACGACACTCCAGAAAAATTATCAGGTATTGATCTTGAAACTGACTGGCTACTGGATTCTGGAGCTTCGTATCATATGACAGGGAACAAAAATGTTTTTCAAAAATTACACAAATTAATGCCCTCTCCGGTGCGTCTCCCGAATGGAGCCGTCACTCATGCTACTCACGTTGGGCGGGTTCGGCTTTGTGCTGAACTTCAGATAGAAAGTGTTCTTTTTGTTCCAGGACTTCAATGCAATCTCTTGTCTATTGCTCGTTTAATTGATGAATTAAGTTGTAATGTTCACTTTACTAAGCAGACTTGTGTGATACAGGACCTACCTACGAGGACGCCAATTGGAGTGGGTAAACGTCGCGGCGGAGTCTATTTCTTTCACAGTGGAAGACCTATTTTGGCTAATCCAGTGACAGTGGTGGGCTTGAAAAATTTGTGGCATGTGCGATTGGGTCATCCTTCTTCAAGAGTGATCCGACTTATCCCTAGTTTGAATAATAGTTTGAGTACTTCTTTTTCAAATAAATTTTGTGATGGCTGTATGCGGGCTAAACAAACCCAAGATGTTTTTGAACCGAGTATTGCTCGTGCTACTATGCCTTTTGAATTGATTCATTGTGATGTGTGGGGTGCATATCGTGTTTTATCTTCATGTGGTGCTCGTTATTTTCTTACGGTTGTTGATGATTTTTCGCGTGCTGTTTGGGTTCATTTACTTGCTGAAAAGAGTGAAGTGCAAACTATTTTAAAACGGTTTTTGGCAATGGTGAAAACCCAATTTAATAAAGATGTTCGGGTTGTTCGGAGTGATAATGGGACCGAATTCAAATGTTTGAAATTTTTTTTTGGGGATCAGGGAATAGTTTTTCAAACCTCTTGTGTTGATACACCACAACAAAACGGGAGGGTAGAATGCAAACACCGTCATGTTCTAAATGATGCTCATGCCCTTCGTTTTCATGTGAATTTGCCAATTGATTTTTGGGGGGAATGTGTACTCACGGCTGGATATTTAATTAATCGTGTGCCACCTCGACTCACAGACGGTAATAGTCCGTATGAACTGTTAATGGGCGAACTCCATGCTACAACAATCTTAGTGCATTTGGGTGTTTGTGTTATGCTCATTTTAGGGATAGGGGTCGTGACAAATTTTCCCCTCAAAGTGTTAAATGTGTTTTTCTGAGTTACTCTTACACTCAAAAGGGATGGAAAGCCTTTGATATTGAGAACCAACGTCGTTTTGTTTCTCGTGATGTTCGTTTTGATGAGTCCACGTTTCTATATGCCGAACCACAAGAAACTCCTTTGGTCGAGCCGCCCCTGCCTGTCCCGCCTTCATTTTTTGATAACGAGGACCCCGTACCTGAACCTACAGCCACGACTATCACCGCTCTAGCTCCGACCCCGACTGATCATGCACAACCCGAGGGGGTTGGCAGCAGTCCGATGCCCCTTGTCCCGATCCCTCGTCGTGGAGAGCGGGTCCGCGCCCCTCCTACCTGGCATTCAGATTTTGTTCGTCTTAACACTGTGAAAGTAGACTCTGCCGTAGCCACCTTCTTTTCGGATGCCTCAGGTACTCCTTATTCTCTAGCTTCGTATGTGAATAATTCTCGTTTTTCTGTGCCGCACAGTGCTTTCTTGGCTGCAATTTCTTCAGAGGTTGAGCCCTCTTTTTATCGAGAGGCGATAATGGATCCCCGTTGGTGTGCGGCAATGTAAAAAGAAATTGATGCGCTTGAACGGAATGGTACATGGCTTCTTCAATCTTTCCCCCCTGGAAAAATACCTATCCGGTGTAAGTGGGTTTTTAAAATCAAATATCATATTGATGGGTCTCTTGAGCGCTTCAAGGAGCGTCTGGTTGTTTGTGGAAATCGTCAGATTGAAGGGATTGATTATAATGAAATGTTTGCACCAGTGGCGATAATGGTGACAGTTCGAACTATACTAGCGGTGGCGGCATCAAAGGAGTGGGAATTGCACCAAATGGATGTTGACAACACATTTCTTCATGGTGATTTACATGACGAAGTATATATGCATCTCCCTCCTGGATACTCGGCATCTTCCTCTGGGCAAGTGTGTCGACTACTTCGCTCTCTTTATGGTCTTCGTTAGGCATCGCATTGTTGGTTTTCTAAGTTGGCTGGGGCGCTCAAATCTTATGGGTTTCAACAGTATTATGCTGATTACTCTCTTTTTACTTTTCAACGTGGATCTGATTTTCTTTGCATCTTAGCTTATGTCGATGATTTGCTCATAGCTGGAAATAACTCTGCATGGATCTCTGATTTTAAAATCATTCTTGGCAAGTCTTTCCCGGTGAAGGATTTGGGGCGCCTTAAGTATTTTCTTGGTATTGAAATTGCTCGCAATCCTACAGGAATTTTTCTTTGTCCGCAAAAATATGTTTTGGATATTCTTGCCGAGACAGGACTTAGTGGTGCCAAGCCGGCTCTTTTTCCCATGGTTCAGAATCACGATCTTTTGGCAAACGATGGGCCTCTTTTCTCGGACCCTGACAAGTATCGGCGACTTGTTGGTAAGCTGATTTATTTGACGCTGACTCTCCCGGATATCTCTTATTCCATTCATGTCTTGGCTCAGTTTATGCACCAGCCTCGTTTGGCTCACTGGGAGGCAGTGGTTCGTGTTCTACGTTATTTGAAAGGCCACCCTGGGCAAGGAATTTTACTTCGTTGCGACTCTCCGTTGCAACTATCCGGCTATTGTGATTCGGACTGGGCCAGCTGCCCTATTACTCGACAGTCGATCTCTGGTTATTTTGTTATTCTTGGTCACAGTCAGATTTCTTGGCGTACGAAAAAGCAAGCTATGATTTCTCGTTCCTCTGCCGAAGCGGAATACCGTTCCATGGCCACTTTAACTTGCGAATTAATTTGGCTCAAGACACTTCTTCGAGACATTGGTGTGCATCACCATCATCCTATTCGCCTCTACTGTGATAATCAGGCGGCACTTCACATAGTTTCTAACCCTGTTTTCCATGAACCTACCAAACATATCGAAATTGATTGTCACTTCATTCGTGATCAAGTTCAAGCGCGTGTTATTTCAACTCACTACAAAACTTCCGCTGAACAGTTAGCTGACATCTTCACGAAAGCTCTCGGCGCTCACCAGTTTTCTTACTTACTTTCCAAGATGGGCGTCCGGGATCCAGACGCTCCACCTTGAGGGGGTATTGGAATATATATCTTTCTATATATTAGAATATATCTTTCCATATTATGAGGTGTTTGGAATTATCTTCTCTTTTAGATTAGATTGAGTTTGGAGTTTGTTTCCTTTTAGGTCTATTATTCTTTTTGCATGTAATCCTTGTATCGGCTGTAGACTTCTTTGATCAGAATACATACAAATTCTCTTGTTCTTTAACATAAACAATCGTGAAGGTATACCTAGCCTCCGTATATAAAATATTTTTTCTAATTACCTTAAAGAAAGGTAAACAATCAAAATAGTATCTTATCTCATTTTATTTCTTTCTTTGAATCACCCTAGAGAAAGGAAATACAATCATGGAGATATAGTTATTCTGCGTATTCTTCATTCTTTTTCTCCAAAACGCCATTGAGAAAGGTATGTCCTATTCTTACGAATTATGGACATCATCGAAAAAGTTGACCATCGTTTCACCATTTTTCTGTTTGTTATTTAGACTCCTCTGTGCTAGTTTTTCACTTAAGAACTTTCAACTGTTTTTTTTCTTGTGACCCTCAACTCTACAACGGTAACACATAAGAGTATCTTCGTATTGAGATGCGTCATCAACGATGTTGTCTCACTCTTGTGGTGTACTTCCACTATCTCGTCCTCTGCCTCTACCTCTACCTAGCCTATTCTCAGTGAACCACATGTATGAGAAACTTGAAGAACCTAAGACTACTCATTTCCTCTACATTTTTAGCGTGATGACTCGATCTACTTGATATTAAAATAAAACAACAATTTGCAAAGTAAGAAAGATCTTGCAAGCCAATTGACAAAAGGAGAAAAAGGAAAATAAAATATAGGTTTATGTCTTTATGAGAGGGTTACACTTTATGTTCTGTGATAATAACAAATAAGGAGGAGAAAATAAACAAATATAGATATTTGTAGCCAGCATAAAAGAGAAACTGCTGAGGGCTTGCATTTTTATAAGGAAAGAACACTTTAAAAAAATTAATAAACCTTATATAAAAAATAAAAAATCGCACTCACCCAACACCACACTACTAGTGTCGGTTGTGCAAAGGAATCTGTGAAAGATCTACTAACAATGACTCTTATGAAACCAATCACGAGCCGATCTAATCGTGGTGGTCGCAAAGTGTAAAAGAAGTAAGGAAAAAACTAAAAGTGCTTGACAATGCAAGATTTACGTGCGATGGTTGAAAAGAAATTGGGAAAAAGAGACACATGATAAAAAAAAAAGAAAAAAACAAGATCGTAGAAGCGAGAGAAAGAGAGACGAATAAAGAATGCGAATGATAATTAAAGAAGAGAAAGTTTGTGTATATAGGAGACAAGCCTTTGACACTAAATTTAGGGTTAGTTTTTAGAGGATAATAAGATGCAACTCTCCGGTTTAAATCTTGTCCGTTAGATCATTTGATCAGATGTTCTGACAATTTAATTAATTAAACTATTTAATATTTAAATTTTGAATTTCAAATATTCTCAATAACTAATCCCGGATTAATTAGAGCCATCAAGTTATGTTTAATTCCAAGTATTGCTAACAAATATGTTATGTTTGATGAGGCTAAGATGGCTTACAAAAGCAAGGATTCTCTGAAAGGAGTCACAATATCAACTGAAAGAGGTAACACTTTTGAAAGTCATCAAATTGAGGTGGAGTCAAGTGCAACTGATTTTCAGTCTCAATGTGGTACCTTGTTGTCTAAGGAAGAAGACAAGGAGTATCATAAAAAAATTATAACTTGGCAAGGTGAAACATCTTTAATTACAGTACTCTTGGTGGTAACACCATGAATAATGACCTCTGGTTGAGTAGCATGGCATTTCCTGGAATGGAACAAAAGAAACACGCACATATCTTCCAGAATGATGGCCTGGCTACTCGTAGTGTGCTCTTTATGATCTCGTCTTATGATACTCAACTAGGTGTTGAATTGTATATGCTAACTATGGACAAAACTAGGAGACATACGAGGCCACATGTCACCTATGGCTATGTTGATCTATTAGCATATTCTACTCTACTAAGTGAGTATTACAAACATATTTATGTCTAATCTATGAAAGATGGAATAGAAGGCTTTGAAATAAATTTTGAATAAAGAGCACTACAAATAGGGTATTGGTTTATGGTGGAGTTAACAATCAGAGCAGATAAACTAAAAGAGTTGTTGGGTCAGATTATAGAAGATGCTTGGATGTAAGGATGTCACTGAAAGGTTGTGAGGTTACTAAATTTGGGACTGCTGTGAGGTGAAAGGCAAATTCATAGGAGGGTGTAGTTCTATTTACTGCAAAAGCTGAGAATACTGCCATGATCAAATTTGTCAATGAAGTTTCATGGCTTGAAGGAATTGGCAGAAAAATAAAGGTTCTACAAACGAAGTGCAACTACTATTTGGGGCTGATTCAGCTAATAAGTGCTTAGCCCTGTGTTGCACGGATACAGATACGAGGGACAAGGATATGGATAGAATACGATATGGTTACGGAGATACGAATGTTTCAGAAAAATAGGGATACGATACGACACGGATACGTCTATTTATAAATATAATTGTTATAATTATTAGGTACAAATTGAATAAATTTAAGTGGACCGTATAATTAGAATCGACAAAGTTACAATTTTAGCATTATATTAAATTTAAATGAAAACAAATCTTACGCATGACTCCTAATTAGTATAAAGGAATATTAATCAAGAGAATTATATCTAATTTAGAATGATTGCAAGTCCCCTATTTTCTACTTTCTTTTCTATTCTAATATTATTTGTTACTAAGTTTTAATATATAGTAGGGTTGGTGTTGTGTCGAAAATGGTTGGATAGTTGTTGATAGATATCCGACATGGGTAGTTGTAATTTTCTTTTATTTTAATTATAGGATACGCCACGTGGCGTGTCCGACACGTATCAAGGAGTATCCGAGGAGTACTGCTGGTATCCGATAAGTACTAGATACAGATTCGTGATATTTTTTGAATTATCCGTGCAACATATGCTTAGCCTTAAGGGCCTAAAAGAGTGGTTGTGATGGGGTGTTCAAGTTGATGAACTAAGGTGGAGAATTATGAGGTTTGGTTCAGTAATTGATTCGTAACAGAGAAACTGGTTGTAGTTGAGTTGTAACTAGGGAACTGGTTGCAGTTGGCGTTAAAACTGAGAGCTCGTTGGAGTTGCATCTGGTTGGCGAACACAACAAACTGGAAACGCATTGAATAACTGACTCGACTTTAGTGGAAAAGCAAATCACCCATAGTTAGTTGTAACTGTTAGTTTAGGTTAGTTTGTTAGTGGGAAGAGTGCATGATCAGTACATTGCATATGTATTGTTTAATTGATGCTAAAAATTAGAGCGTGAGAGAGCTGAATGGTGAAGCGACTAAATCACCTCTCCTCTTGTAATCTTATTGAATCTCTTGAGTAAGAATGATCCAACGAAAAGAATCAACTACTTTTAGTCAATTAGTATTGCTTGAGCTGCATAATTATTCTGTATTTAATTTGATGAATTGCTAACTATTTGATTTTTAAAAAAAAATTATGCCAAAACCACGAGAAGAAAATAAAGCTTTGGGATTTCCTCTATTTTTACAAAATCCATTTCTGCAACTCTGGTTGATCATATAGCGGACACGTAATGAATATATGTAATTTGGTATATATTAACCGCATGTTTAAAAGACTTACTTCACTGGTGACTAAGAGAAACCAACACACAATTCTTCCAAAAACATAAATCCAGAAAATGAAGATTTGAACGAATTCCTTATAAGGACATACCTTATCAATAAGGAAAATATGAAAATAAATATGAAAAAGACATACACATATGATGCATACTAAACCTTTGGCCACTCTCAGAATCAAACAATGTTCAAAAGTATTGATATGAAAATAAATATGATATATACATACACATATGATGCATGTATTGAACCTTTGTCCACTCTCTCAATCCAACAAAGCTCAAATAGTATTGGGCCTAACAAATAGACCTACATCATATTCCCAAAACTCAACTTTTTACAAAACCATTGAGGGGTTACGGACAAGATTGACATTGATATAAAACCCTGGACTCCCTTTGACGAATTCGCAAATACATACATCATCTCTAAGAACCCCGTTTTCACTGCAAAAGCTTCTCCACCCCCCACTGTACATTGTCCGACCATCTCTCCATCTTTTGTACTTGACCGTCCACACTCCACCATTAGGACCGACCAGATGGGTTACTTGTGCAAACTTTACTTTTTTGTTCTGGAGAATTTGCAGAGGAACATACTTGACATGACAACGGTAACTATGTTAGAATAATGCTTCATATTTAAGAGTAAACGATTGAAACACTAAGTAGTAATGTATAAAAATATGCACTAGCTAGTCCAAACTTTTGTTTCCACCAAAATGTAAGAGACTAACGCACATCAATCAACATGGCGAGATATTATAATATTATACTTACCAGTTCACTGTTCCGAGATGTAACTTTTGTAATGAAATAGGGATTCTTGGGTTTAACAGCAAGCCCGGCTCGAAAGAGCTTGCCACCGTAGATGTCGTGAATTCTCTTACAGCGACTTCGCTTTTCGACAAAGGCACCATCATTCATGCCATCCTCACCCTCTCCTACTTCCATATCTTCTCCATCAATACCAACTTCATTCATTTCCTCTTCATAAAGCTCTACATTGTCACCCTCCTCCCAAGTTTCTTCGTTGTCACCCTCTTCACCCACCGCCTCTGTATGCTCCTCCACCTCCACCCTTTCATTGTTCCAGTCTGTATCCTTAAATATAAATTTCTGAGCTCCTATTTTCTCAAATGAAGATGGATCGAATAATTTGACATGGAACAATCCTGCAAAAGAATATTCGAACACTATCATGTCACCATCCTGGAGTGAAGCATCATTCAAAAAAGTGGTCCAACCAGTCCGAAAGCAGATGTCGTCGCCCACATTTTCGACGCTCACTCGCCACATGTTATTTTGCTTATCTGTAAGCACCACTAGCTCTGGAAGTTTTTCTTGAATACATCTAGGGAAAGATGGTGGAATAGTCTGCAAGTTCACGAAGAAAAACACATGAGGAATATAATTAATATTGCAATAGGTTTCGGGAATCCGGAGTGTACGTAGGAGGAGCTGGCAATCATTATTCCTAATTAGGCATACTGTGTAAGTGCTATAATAATCTACAGGTGTAAGTTACTTACTTTGACCGCTCTTTGGCTCTTATGTTTCAATAATTGACTATATTTTAAGGCTTAGTCAATGTCTATGCAAAGTAAATCTAATATTTCTCCCAATACATTCTTGCTTTGATTGAGAACTCCTTAATTATAGCAACTTGATTTTATAATTTTTTTTCTTACTTTAATTTAATAGAGTGTGTCTTGAACAGATCATATTAAAAAGATTAAATTTGGAAGACATTTTATTGTTTGCAGATTATGTAAAAAAATAATAATTACGTCATCGATTTGTCTTGGACATCATATTTATGAATTTGAATGTCATATAAACACTACAGTTTTATTTTTTAAGTTGTGTTCAAATTATTAAATATTAGAAACATGATAGAAATACTTAAGACTGTGATTTAAGATATTGAGATATACCCTAGCAATAGATCAGTGGTTTTAAACATTTTATAAGTTTACAAGATGGTACTATCAGTTTCTCAGGGAAATGCCCTATAATACTTTAATGAATTGTCGCTAAAAATAATGTAAATATAAAGAAACGTATGGTCTTCGAAATAAAATATGTGAGAAAATCATAATATATATGATTATATCTCAACAAACTTTTTATATGGATATATATGACAAGATGTTCAACTTGCTACAGTCAAGGAACTATTGATTAATAGAATGATGTATTTTAAGAATATTCAAAGTCTGCTCTAGAAAAATTCTAATAACGAAGGGTAAATTAGAGAATCGAATAAATTTGCTTTGGCGACAACAATTGTTTTTCTTTTGGCAACTCATGTTGTTTTGCGTTTGAAATTATTGTTATGCCTTACGGTGTTTGATACGAATTGAAAAAGATGATGCAACATATAAATTTATAAGCAATTCAAGAATTACCCCCAAAAGTATTTTCATCAGTTTTAAACTTAAACTAAAAAAAATACAAATTTTTTTAGTTTAGATTTTTTACTCAAAGTTATCGTTACCTTAATTTGAATTTGAAACTTATTCTAACAAAAACACTGTTTAATATACGTTAATGTTAACAGGGAAAAAAATCGGGTACCATCTTCACCAATTTAGCCCACTTACACCATTACCCCCAACCAAAAGAATCTAACCCACCAAACCAACATCCACCATGGTTTGTTTCATAATTTCACTCGCACTGGTTGATAAATTGGTAACCCACAATATTTGGGTATGGTCATAATTCTAAGTACAACCCGCTCAAACCCGCCCGCGTACACCCCTAGTTTTGTATATTTTTAAAGGAATGAGAGGAGCAAGGAAGTTTCTGAAAGTCATATAGTTGTATATTCATAATATTGTTATAATATTCTTCTTTTCGTTAATTTTATGTTGTTTGTTAGTTATATTTTTGGACTCTGAATCGATTTATTTTTATTTTTTTTAATTTATGCGGATAAATTTTTTTGCTTACATCCTTATACTGTTATTTAAATTAAGTTATTTTATTGTTTAAGTGTTTTTATTAAGTTAAGGTATTATTTTTTAGACTGCAAAGTTTTGTTTTTGTATATACTGAAACGTAACTGCATTTTTCCTCACAATTTAAACCCCCCGCTCCCCCTCGCCACCCGTTCAACCTGCCGAACTCTCCACATGGTTTAGTTTTTAATTTAACCCACTCGGGTCGACAAATTTGTAACCCGCAAATGTTGGGTATGATCATTTTTTCAACAACAACTCGCCCAAACCTGACCAAGAACACCCCTACCAACAAAGAAGTTTGTTTCAAGTACTTCTTAACCAATTTTAAGTTTTGAGCATCTTTGTTTGATTTTCTCCCCAAGTATATCTCGAGTTGATTTTCAAAACTTCTCAGCAAATTTGAGAGATAAGTAGATTGTTAAGGACGTTAATGTATTGTATTGAAAAATATCACCAGTTGGGAAGGCGGTTCCTACAGGGAGGATTTGTAGAATTGATGGTGGCTCAAAGCAAGACCATGGGCAGTAGGGGGAGTGGGCGGGGTCGGGGTGATGGAAAGGGTTCTATTTCTTCCCTTTTTCAATTTTTTTTCTTTTCTTTTTGTGTGTTTTGAATTTTTCATTTGTTTGTTAAGGTACTCTTTGTATTAAGTTTTTAGATTTTTATGGTTTACCTAACAATGGCATGAATAGACATTCAATAATTCAGTTAGAATTTTTTAAAATAATTTAACTATATAAGTAGTTTGTGTAATTTTTTAAGCATCAAGGGTAGTTTGTTTAATTTATCCACAATGAATCATAATTATGTAATTATCCGAGTATAAATCGCCATCTAGAAGAACAAAAGACATTGTTTTTCTTTTTATGTTTTATGTTAAATTTTAAACATCTATCTCAACTAATAGCACAAAAGATATATTGTATCTATCAACAGTCAATTCTACTGATAATGATTTAGAAAGAAAAAGAACATAGAAATCACTATACAAATTAATTAACAAAAAAAAAATCAAATTCAAAGACACCCCCTAATGGAATAAAATAAGAAAAGAAAGAAATATAGCAATTGTTCACATCAAAGATCATGTACAAAAAACTTGAAGAAATTATTAATAAAATAAAAGATGGATATCATGAAAGAAACATACCAATTTTTCAGTGCACCACTCGTGATTAAAAAACACGAAAAAAGCAGGAAGAGTCATTTCTTGTCTGCCCATGGTGTGAAGACTCGATTTGTTAAAGTTCTTAAAACAAATAATCTGCGAAGTGAGAAAAGATCTTGTTAGTCAATTGACTAATAGGAGAAAAGGGAAACTAAAAGATAGGTTTATGAGAGGGATACAATCTATGCTCTTTGATATTTAACAAACTAGGAAGGGAAAATGACCAGAAAAAATAAAGATTCGTAACTTGCATAAAAAAGGGGAAATGGTGATTGGTGAGGGCTTCCATTACTTATAGGAAAATAGCACTTTAAAATGAAAAAAGAACAAAAAATATTAAGAAACATTAAATGAAAAATCAAAATGCAGTCACCTGAATTCTCCAAACTACTAGCGCCAATTGTGCGAACGAAGTTTACAGAAGATCTAGTTACGATGAAACTTATGCACCAATTACCAGCCGATCTACTCGTAGTTGATGCAAAGGGTCATAAGAAAGACGAAAGGAAAGAAATCACGATAGTTGAAAATGCCGGATCTACTTGCGATTGTTGAGAAAGAATAGGCAAACGGTAAAGTTAGTAAAGAAACAAGAGGGTCTAAACCGGAGCAAGGGAAAGGAGTCGGAGAATAATAGAGATTGTGAATGATATGAGAAGAGAAAGTTTGCTTATATAGGAAACATGCCTTGGAAATCAAATTTAGGGTTAAGTTATAGTGGATGTTAGGCCTTGTAGGCCTAAGTTGGGTTAAAGTTAAAATTGACTTCTGAAACACAATATTCGGATTAGACCTTATTGAAGCCCACTTTATGTGTCGGACTTCATATGGACGGGCCTTCTGGATTCTTGTTGCTCAAAATAGAATAAAAATTATGTCTATTGAAACCGCTAATTCAATGTACCATAACGTTGCTTCTAGAAGATACTTTATAAGAACATGTAGTTTTTGTTTATAATAGATCTTTAGGTGTTGTACATAAAATTTTATGCCATTCAAAAAAGTTATGATATTAATATATGATTAAATGTAGATATAAATAATACTGTTCAAAAATCATAGTATAAGATTTACGCGAATAATAATTTAAAAAGATGCGATCTTAGTCTTATTCTAAAGGAGTTCTAGCATTTCAACATTAATTATTAAAAGTGAACACCCAGAAAAATCAAGTTTTGCAGATATATAAGTTTATACCTATTTTTAAGCATGATGCACTCCTGAAAGTGAAACAATTGTTGCAAGTGTACGAGTCTCAAGTGATATAGGGATGTAAATTACACCTAGAGTTTATCATTATGTAATGTCCGAATCTCTTTTATTACTATTATTTGACAAAGATTAAGTTCTTAGGTCCAAATAATTTCCTTGCAATATCAATTTACTAATTTATGAGTTTTGTTAAAATTATTATTATATTTATTTTAAAACTTGCAGATTTTGAGATAATTGAATATCTTATAGTTTAAGGCTTTTAAAGATTTATCAATTTTATGTACTACTAATGGCCAATGTTAGAAAGGCCTATATAAATTTATTTTTGAAAACCTAGAATAACTAGAGTCCTATTATAAATAGAGTAGAATCTTTTTTTATTTGTTTCACGTCAAAGACCACAAAAATATAACTTTCTTCGAGCGGCTGCGGCACAAAGGTGAATGAATATTTTTGTTTCTTTCTAATCAGCAAGTTTATGTGGAAGTTTGTAATGTTTCATTAAGTTTTAATATTATTATATTAGATTGGCTTGAGCCTTCAAATGATACTAAACTTACGTATGCTTCTATAATACTTATAAGAACTTTTTAATCATATTATACTATCAATTTTGAAGGCATAGCCACAAAGAGGATTTATGAAACAACTTATATTATTATTTTGATAGATCATGTGTTTGGGGTTTCATATTTTATTGAATTGATGATATCTGTACGTCTTTATATATGGGTTTTTAGTTGGGATTTGAACTATTTTAGAATTTTGGTGCAATAGGAGTTCTGATGCTGGTCCTTTTACCTAAAATAAGAGCATAATTATAGTCGTTTATCTGATGACTCGTGATTTTGTATTCTTAGACACGATTAGAGACACTTAGCGGCATATAGGTTACCAGAGACTTCAGGGGTTTGAGGTAAGTAGTTCTTGATACTTATTATTTGTCTTTTTAATATAAAACTATTGTAATTATTGCATTATAAAGTTATTGCATAAGAATTTGCTCGTTTTTATTATCTTTGGAGTTATTTATAAAGATTAAATGAAATTATTTTAGAAAGACTTTGACAATTCTTTTGAAAAACCATTGATCAGGCATGTAAATTATCTTCCACTCTTTGCATGTAAAAGAAGAGAAATATTTGTTTCGAATATTAATAAATTCTCTTTGTTTTGTTGAGCTCTTAGAATAGACATGCGTTTGTTTGGGCTGCCTACTGGCTGAAAGTTGGAATACGTTTGGGCTGCCAACTTGCTTAAATTCGGAATACTTTTGGGCTGTCAGGGGGCTTATCGCTGGATAGATATCCATTTAATTGACGGCCCGTGCCACGGGTTAAAATAGTGGTCTTAGTGTTAGTCTTTGAGCTAAACAATTATTTTTGAAATATGACTTGACAATTTGATATTTTGCTCATGCATCAATATTTAATACTCTTCTTGAATCGTATGCATTATTGTATATGTTCTTCTAAAAATCTTGTGCCTGATTTTAAAGAGAGTCATCATGAACTGCTTATTGAGTTTTGCGGCTCACCCCTCGCATTGTTGTCATCTTTTCAGAGAATTAGGTGTTAAGGTCAAGCCATCAGGAGCACCCGAAGATCGAGTTTTATTATCAGAAGTAGTTATATTTAGTCATGTTTCGAACTTGAATCTTTTATTTGTCGTCGAGGATTGTTTTGGGATTATGATTGAGGACTTTAGATGCTCTGTACCCAAAGTTTTTTATTAGATTATCTTTAACTTTGAGTTGGTTAATTTTGATCAAGTCTATTTTACGATTCCGCAAAATATTGAGTTTATTTTTCTTAAAAACTATTTTGAAAGGCTTCACGTTGTCTGGATTTATGGCAATGTGGCCATCACGCCATGTTTTAAATTTAGAGGCGGGACACATTACCTTGGAGACTAAGAAATGTGCAAAAAATACTTTTTCAGTTAACTCAATTTGAGAAATACTTTTCTAGTTAACTCACTTAGACAATAGTCATTATATTAAAACTAATTAAAATAAAAAAAACAATTAAAAAAATACCATATATATAACAAATGGCTTTGTATCTAAGGCTTTAAATTCACTGGAATATAGGTAACAGGTTCATAGAAAAACTTTTGTCTTTCTATTTATTTGTTATTATATTTATTCAGTTATTAATTAATGTTGGTGTTCCTAATGTAGATATTGATTAGTTGATATTGAAACTTGGTGTACGGTTTCATGTACGTTTAAATATATATGATAAATGTGTTGGTAGAAGCAATAATGTATATGAGGCGAGACCTTCCATGAGGCGAGGTAATCGTAGATCCTATCCACTAGTCTACATATGCACTCAAATTTATTCTTTTTACCACTCGATCATTGAGCGGGGTATACAAATGTTGTTCCATGTCGAGGACCTAAATACATTAAGAAAAAACATCCCTTCAAAGTTTTGCTAGAACCATAGCGCCAGACAATAGCTGTGTTGCTACCTCCATTAGTTTTGCCTCATCAAACTCCATAACATGGGTGATGAAAGTTGGTGAAGCACTGGTGTATATTCTCTTGATTCCATGAACCGTGTATGCAAATGGATGCAAAGTCGAAGCTAAAGATGGTGATGGAGAAGGCAGAATGTCGAGATAAATACACTCTTTTATTCAAAACAAACAATGAATTACAAAATAGAAATCTCACACAATTTGATCATTCATACTCACTTTTATTTTCGGTTGAGTGATAATACAAACAGATAAAGACACCTTTATGTACTGTTAAAGCAACAAGATGAACTCCACAGATATCACACATGATTACAGTTAAAGATATTGGGCAAAATTGCAAAATCGCCAAAGTTACTGGTCAAAAATTGTATTTCTGCCTTAAAAAATTTTTGTCACCCCATGTGGGGCAGTTGGTGGATTTTGAACAAATGAATTATTTTCCACACAAGACATTCAAGGCTAGCTATGAATATCGTAGCCTCAAAACCCGATAAGGAAGATCATCAATCCATCAAGGTACACACAAGCTTGATACATCCAAGCCAGTTTGAAGCAATGAGATCATATACCTAAGAGATGATCCGTGACCAAATGAACGAGGAAGAGATTTATTTGAAGTAACAAAGAACTTTGTTTGCAATTTTTATTAAAAAAATATCAACATAGAGTGTTAAATACCATACTTTCACTGCAAAAAGAAAAAATATATTTAAATTCTTAGTTTACTTGTCGAGCTTCATGATTTGAGACAGCCATTGCTCTAACATAAAAGAAGACTTTCAATTACAACATCGATCTAGCCAAATCAGTAATGAAAGTAGATAATAGTACTGTGGCAAATCATCCAACTCCTTCTACTCAATATCTATCTCCTCTGTAGTCTCTATATGTTCGCTAATAGTTCTGTGGCAAAATATCAATGGTAAACCAGAAACGGCCACTAAATGATAGCAGGAAAAAATAGTCACGAATATATCTTTGAACCAAAATATACAAAAAAGATGGTATCAACAAAATACAGTCCACTATAAGTAAACATATTGAGGTGGTAACCATTGATGCTTACCGATCGAATTGGAACAGCTAGAAGAAATTTTCACTCATTTCAGTCCAAGTTCTACCATTCTACTCTTCTTGAGCAATGGTATCAGTAGAAGTTCAAAGGTCATAAGAAATTGTGGAAGGTAGAATTTGCAATTTAAGGCATAGAAGTTGAATACGAATTCGAATAGAAATTACGGAAGGTAATGAAGAATATTACGTGTTTCAACTCAACTTACCAAAGTTCAGACACCGCGCGTGGTTAAACTACAGAGTACGAGAAGTTGTTGCAATTGTATCAGTATATCTAGAATAGTGCATGATTGCCAAATTTGAAAAACATCAACGATAGTAGAACATGAGATGAAGAGTAACGATATTTTGATTGGGGCTGCGAGATCAGCTTTGCAACAGAGGCAGCATGGATTTTAATCGAAGGTTTGCGACTTCTAGCTTGAACAGAGAGCCACCGTGTTCTTAGGGAAGCGTTGGGGTAGACCCATCTTCAACCACGCTTCTGTTAATGTCAGTATACACATGATTCAAAGAATTCTAACTTTACGAAAGCGCTGGACAGAAAGCGCAGCTAATGCTTGAATTTCTTGTAGTGTAAAAGCCACTGTAAACCTCATTCATCGGAGACAATATATATACAACATGCGTTGCTTAATGCTTACTCTAGCGGATTTTCTGCATAAGCATAAAATATAGGAGGCATATCCTATGTTGGATCATGTTTTACAACTTGTTAAACTACTCAATCTGATCAACCAAACTCAACAAAAACGCGTTTATTCCACAAAGAAACACTCTTTTATTTATCACGTTTTTAATTTATTATTTCCCCTTTTAGTAATGTTACCTTTGGAGCTTGTTATTTAGTTTTACTATAAATAGGCTTTCAGTTAAGTTAGTTTTTCACTTTACTTTTTCATCACTTTGTAAACTATGATCAGAGATCGATTCTCTCTGTTTTCAATCGTCAATATCAATCTCAATTTGATTTCATTATCTTGATATGGTATCATTTCGCCAGTAATTACGATTCTTCCGCTGTGTTTTACTCTCTGCGCGTGTGATCGCGATCATCTCGTTGTGTTTCTGCGTAATTTGATAGGAATTACGATCTGCGATTTGTGTTTTTTGCACAGAGTTTGTTGAAATTGATCGGTTAGTTTTGTTCCGGATCACTCTACGATTGTTTTAATTGGTTTATTTGTTGATTTTGTTGCTATAATCGTTGATTTTTGCTGCTTAATCATGTCTGGTAATCAGAATCCTACTGCTCCTATTAGAAACCCTAGCGATGATTCTTCTTCTGTATATTTTCTCGGTACTCAAGATTTGGGTGGATCATCTATAGTTTGAGATGTTTTAGTTTGATCAAACTACAATTCATGGACTAAGGGTATTATGATGGCATTGAAAATTAGAAACAAAGTGAGGTTTGTTGATGGTTCTCTGTTGTGTCCTACTGATGAATTGACTAAGACTTGTTGGATTAGAGCCAACAGATTGGTGTTGTCTTGGATCTTGAACTCTGTTGCTAAATATTTGAGGCAAAGTTTGCTGTATTTTACAAGTGCATCGGAGGTGTGGAATGAACTGAAGGTTAGATATGATCGAGCTGACGGTTCAAGAGTTTATCGGTTGTAGAAATCTCTCAATACCATCACACAGGGTTCACTTTCAGTCACTAAGTTTTACAATGGTGTTAGGTCATCTTGGGATGAATATGTGAGCCAGAGACCCATTGTTGCTTGTGTGTGTGGTCACTGCACTTGTGATGTCAATACAAATATGCAAAATCTGCAGGAGTATGATTCTGAGCTTATGTTGTTGATTGGTCTTAATGATAGTTATTCTATCTTAAGGAGCCAAATTCTGTTGATGAATCCCTTGCCTTCTCTCTCAAAGGTGTATTCAATGGTTTTGCAAGATGAAAACCAAAGAGGATTGACATCGGTGAATCCTTCTATGGATAGTTTGGCTATGTTCACCAGGAACAAAGGATCTCAGGATAACTCAGTTAAACCTCAGTTCACTCAGGCAACAAGTTTACCAAGAAGGACAAGAAGAAGTTAAAATGCACCCATTGTGGTTTCACAGGGCACACAGTGGACAAGTGTTTTCAACTAATTGGATACCCACCTCGTTGGGATGGACCAACAGGCAAAAGGCAGCCAGTTTCTCATTCAGCTAATTCTGTAGTTAATGATGATGCTTTACGTGTTTCTGTTCCACAGGGTTCTCAAACTATGACAGAGGATCAAGTCCTTTTTGAACAATTCATGGCTTACAAACAAGCATATGTCACTCAGAATCAGGGCTCAAATCCATCCTCTTATGAAGCTACAGCAATGACTGGTATCCCTAAACTTCATTACATTAAAAGTTTACCTGTTGCTATGGCTTTAGCTGCTACTATCTCTAATGTTGGACCAAATTCTTGGATTATTGACACTGGTGCCACTGATCACATGGTCTGTGATGCACATCTTTACACTTCTCACCCTGTTTCTATACACACTGTCATTCATTTGCCTAATGACAATGTCACTTATGCTAGTTTAATAGGAGACATAGTTATTTCAGAATCTTTGATCCTTAAGAATGTACTGTATGTGCCTACTTTTCACTATAACTTGTTGTATATTTCTAAGCTAACAAGAGATACCAACATGTCTACTATATTTCATTATGGAAAGAAGGATTTCCTCAAATTATGCCTTCCATATTGGAGAAACGATTTCAACCATTCATCTCATCAGAAGATTCTCCTTCTAACACTAAAAATAGAGGTCTTCGTCAAGAAAAAAAACACAACAAAACCAACAAGCATTCTTAGAGCAAAGAAGTTCTTCAAATCCTCTCTCTCAAGTTCATCATATTCAAAGGCGTTCATCCAAATATTCAAATTGTTAGTCGCGAAGATCAAAGAAATTCTCATTTTGATTCGAGATAAAGCTCACACGCCCTCGACTTAAAGTTTTCCAAGTTCAAGTCAAATTCAACAAAGATCAAATTAAAGACTTCAACACCAAATTAAAAGATCTTGAAGATTGTTGTTCTCGAAGAAAAGAATCAGAGGAATTCTAGAGATTGTAACGCGAATTTTTTTTAAAATTTATATAAAGTTTGTTTGTACTAATCTTGTTTGTCTTTTATTTTTAAGGACTCGAAATTTGTTGTTACAAATTTGGCACGACCATGGGACAATCTCTACCTCTCATCTCTTTCCTTCAAGTCCAAAATTTGAAGTCTCAAGAAGCCAACTTTTGCTCAACAATGGAGAAGTCAACGGGGGCAAAACATGAGAATCAACCATCTTCATTGCAAAAGCAAATTGATGCACTGACTAAAGCCGTTGAAAACTTCACCAAACAAGTTCACAAACGTGAAGAGCGTCTAAATTATCTTTTCCAGAAGAGAGAAGCCAAACCAAATGCTGATCAAGACGCTGAAGAAATCATTGGCAAAGTTCAAGTTCTAGAACATTTTTCAAGCCAAGAAATTCAAGTCTCATGAAATCCCCAAAAGTCAGAACTCCTGAAGAACAACGATCAATTTATGATCCATGCACCAAAGTCTCTTGAAGAACAACGATTAATTCATTATCCATGCCATCAAAAATTTGAAGTTGGAGAAAATTCTAAAGCCTCAAGACAAGAAATTCAAGTCCCTGCTCAAAGTCTCATCTCTGCCAATCATTTGAAAATTTTCATTGAAGCAGTTGCAGAAGATTATAAAGCTCAACCTTCAACCTTCAAATCCTACATCAAGCCATACACTCAAAGGATGAAGCAATTGCAAATGCCTGAAAACTATCAACCTCCAAAGTTCCAAAGATTTGATGGTACTGGAGATCCAAGACAACATGTTGCCCACTTCATCGAGACATGCAATAGTGCTGGAACTGATGTAGATCTTCTTGTCAAACAATTTTTCTGGCCCTTAGAAGGTTTTGCCTTCGACTGGTACACCGATCTCGAACCAAATTCAATTGACAACTGGAAAGATTTTGAAATCAAATTCTTCAATCGCTTTTATAGCCCTCGCCGCATTGTCAACATGATTGAACTTGCTAACTCATATCAACAAGAAGATGAGCATGTTGTTGAGTACATCAATAGATGGAGAAATTTATCTCTAAGTTTCAAAGAGAGGCTCTCTGAAACTTCAGCCATCAAAATCCGCACTCAAGGAATGCATTGGAACCTTTCCTATATTCTTCAAGCAATCAAGCCAAAAACTTTTGAAGAATTAACAACTCGAGCGCATGCCATCGAGATAAGTATTAACTCTGATGATGAAGAATATATGTCCCGTGCCCGTGATTCTTCAACCTCTGATAATGAAGAACACAATGAAGATGAAAATAAAGATCAAAATGAAGATGAAAATGAAGAAGATGAAGTTTCATATTTCACAACAATTGATGTGCTCCCAGATACGAGCTTAAACTGTCTAGAGTCTTTAAATTAAGATCTTTTCATGCCCTCCTTGATAAGAGAATAAACTGTCAATGAACTCCTTAACACGAGTTTAAACTGTTTCAAATTCAAAATCAAATCAATACTCCTTGACAAGAGATAAAATTGTCTACAAATATTCAAGTCATGAACTCCTAAACACGAGTCTAAACTGTCTACAAAATCCAAAATCAAATCAAGAACTCCTTAGCACGAGTCTAAACTGTTTACAAATTCAAAATCAAATCAAGGCTCCTTGACAAGAGATAAAACGGTCTACAAATATACAAGTCATGAACTCCTTAACACGAGTATAAACTGTTTCTAAATTCAAAATCAAATCAAGACTCCTTAACATGAGTAAAAAACTGTTTACAAATCCAAAATCAAATCAAGGACTCCTTAACACGAGTATCAACTGTTTGAAAATTTAAAATCAAATCAAGGCTCCTTGACATGAGTTGAAACTGTTCAGCAAATTCCTCAAATCATGAAATCTACTCGACACGAGTGAAAAATGTCTACAAATTCTCAAGTCTTCAAGTCTCCTAGACACGAGCCAAAAGGTCTACAAGTTCACAAATCAAATACTCCTTGATGCATGAGTCTAAACTGCAAATTACTCATGGCTGCTCGAAGTCAATTCCAAACTCGGTCATATCTTTGAAAAAAGAAATGTCTTCTAAAAGTTGACACAACTGAAATTTGAAGCACACATGCCATGCATTTTGAGACGAGCCCACAAACTATTGTTTTAAGCTCGAAATAATTCACTCATGCTTGATCAATTGGAAAAAAAAAATGATCGAGACTTATTCACTCAAGCGTCTTCAACACTTTTGTGAACAAGTCTCGAGGGGGCAATTTGTAGACACATTTATTTTATTAAATAATTAAATGTGTTCAATTGGAAAAAAATAAATATTCTATAAAATTCAATATTCCATGCATGGATCATGAATTAATCGTTGTTCTTCAGGAGACTTTGGTGCATTGATCATAAATTGATCGTTATTCTTCAGGAGTTCTAACTTTTGGGGATGGCATGAGACTTGAATTTCTTGGCTTGAAAAATGTTCTGGAACTTGAACTTTGCCAATGATTTCTTCAGCGTCTTGATCAGCATTTGGTTTGGCTTCTCTCTTTTGGAAAAGATAATTCAGGCGCTCTTCACGTTTGTAGACTTGTTTGGTGAAGTTTTCAACGGCTTTAGTCAGTGCATCAATTTGCTTTTGCAATGAAGATGGTTGATTCTCATGTTTTGCCCCCATTGACTTCTCCATTGTTGAGCAAAAGTTGGCTTCTTGAGACTTCAAATTTTGGACTTGAAGGAAAGAGATGAGAGGTAGAGATTGTCCCATTGGTCGTGCCAAATTTGTAACAACAAATTTCGAGTCCTTAAAAATAAAAGACAAGAAAGATTAGTACAAACAAACTTTATATAAATTTAAAAAGAAATTTGCGTTACAATCTCTAGAATTCCTCTGATTCTTTTCTTCGAGCACAACAATCTTCAAGATCTTTGAATTTGGTGTTGAAGTTTTTAATTTGATCTTCTTTAAATTTGACTTGAACTTGGAAAACTTTAATTCGAGGGCGTGTGAGCTTTATCTCGAATCAAAAGGAGAATTTCTTTGATCTTCGTGACGAACAATTTGAATATTTGGATGAACGCCTTTGAAGATGATGAACTTGAGAGAGAGGATTTGAAGAACTTCTTTGCTCTAAGAATGCTTGTTGTTTTTGTTGTGTTTTTTTCTTGATGAATACCTCTATTTATAGTGTTAGAAGGAGAATCTTCTGATGAGATGAATGGTTGAAATCGTTTCTCCAATATGGAAAGCATAATTTGAGGAAATCATTCTTTCCATAATGAAATATAGTTTCCTTCTTTTGAGATTTGATGACTAGACCTTCCATCATTTGAGATTTTGATGAGTAGACTTTCCATCTTTTGAGATTTGATGAGTAGACTTTCCGTCTCTTGAGATTTTGATGAGTAGACTTTCCATCTCTTAAGATTTTGATGAATAGACTTTCCATCTTTTGAGATTTTGATGAATAGACTTTCCATCTTTTGAGATTTGATGAATATATATTTCCATACATGGAATATTGAATTTTATGGAATATTTATTTTTTTCCAATTGCACACATTTAATTATTTAATAAAATAAATATGTCTCCATATGTATTAGATCTTAGTTTTGTTCGTTTAATATATCGTGAGTTGTAACTATAAATAAGCACATCAAATAAACAAAGACACATGGATTTTAACATGGTACAATTATTCCGACCTAATCCACAAGGCTTTAGTCTACAGTTCAAACTTCTTTGATAGTAAGATTACAATCATTTGACGTTACTCTAACATCTAAACTCTCTCTAATGTTAAAATCCTTGAATAGTTAGTTATAACTTTACTCTGTTTGACTTCTAAAGTACACTACTTTGACTGGAAGCCCTTCAACTTTGTAGAATACTCGCCCTAATTGAATTATATGTATTTCTCTACATGAACCTCTAACAAATAATAATTTAAGTATTTTTTCAAAGTAGGCGTCTTATCTATAAGTAAAGCAAAAACTGTTTCTTGTCCAGATCGCAACTGAGTTTCGTGATTGTTGCAACAGCAAATCAGACTTTTCGTAGACAAGATATCCACTTACTATCTTCTAATGACTTATTAACATAAGAGAATTATTAACATAAGAAGAGAGATTCTAATCTCAAGTTAATAGAGTTAATTGCGACTAAGAATAAAATCAAATATATTCTTGAATTATTCTTCTCAAGATAAACAATTATTTCCTTAGAATAGCTTAATCACAAAAAAATAGCATAAGTTTCCCATTAATGAGAAATGTAAATAAAAAAAAGATAAACAATTATTTCCTTAGAATATTCTAAAACTCTTTTCTAGAGTTAACGCATCAAAGTATCTTCTTAGAAAAGATCGCTTTCCCTCCAAAAGAGATTATCAGAATATAAAATCATGAGAATATTCTATTAAATAATTATCAAGTAGTTTGACTTTCATGCTTTTAAATGATCAACAGATTCTTCCTTCAGATAACAAACAATCAATATAGTCTAGAATAGATTCTATAAGTAGCTTGAAAAGTCAATTATAACGGTTCAATTTTTCTATACCAAAAATATGTACCATTGTCTATACCACTAATGGTATTATGACATGTGTACAATTTAAGCCATGTTGTATTTTGAGATTTTGAAGCCACCGTTTCAGTTTTTAGGAAAGATTCCTCTTCTCTCACTACTCCTTTTTTTAAGGAAAGATAATTCCTCTCTCCAATATTCTCTTTCCCCACTTCTTTTTATTTAAGGAAAAGTTATCCCTCTCTCCTCTCTCCTAGTGCCTCACGTGACTATCTCTATAAAATCACAAAAAAGTAAAAAAAAAATAATTTCACAATCCTAAATGAAATATTAATACATCAAAAATAAAGGAATCCCTCATTCCTCCATCCACACTATCCTTTCTTGTGAAAAATATAAGCAAGCAACGTGTTTGTCTTAGACCCATATAAATTCCCTTATTTCAATTTATTTTGTAATTTTTTGTTGTTTTGTTTTAATGGACAATGATGAATATAAATACATCAAATATAATGGAATATAATATAAGCCAAATACTAATGTTGTTTTCAATATAATGAATTTAATTCTAGCTTTGAATATCACAATAAAGTTAAAAATATACACATAAAATTTTGATATGAATAAGTACTATTTTAAATCTAATGTGGACTCTTTTATCTTCCATATTCCACGTGAGTTGCCACCTTTACTACTGCTCCTTGGTTTCGGGTGTCGAGTCGCTAGACATGAATCTACCAAACTCTTCTTGTTCGAGCATTTGACCCTGTATAATACAAATCTAATTAGTGAACTATTATTTTGTTCTTCAAACTCATGTGTCAAGAACAACTTCCAAATATGTGCATGTAACATGTGTCAAGCTGGCTATATTATTTTGATCTTTTTTTGTATACTGATGCAGATAATTGTGTTATTGATGTACATTTGTCTGCTTAACTGTCACGATGAGGCATTTCTGTTACCCAATTCTAAATACATGTAGAGAAAAGTTGCAAAATCAACTTAGAACTTTTAATAAAACAATTTAAAATTACCTCTGTCATTTGGGAAGGTGGCGCATAAGAAAGAGCATGGCCTGTGGCATGATGCGGTATGCTCAAATTTAGATGTGAAGTCTGATTAGACATGCCAATTTGATAATTCTGTAAAAAGATTAAAAGACAAAGTAAAGACAAGATAATCAAAATTTGGGGAAGCCAACTACTTAGTTGTGAGAATAGAGAGTTATAATATAACTATAACTAAACATAATTCACATAGAACCTGAGAAAGTTGTGAAAATGGTGATGACACATAAGAAAACGCCTCGCTTCTAGCACGATATGGTGTACGCATATCCAAATGTGTTGTCTGACTAGGTACACCAACTTGATAATACTATAATTTATTTTTTTTCAAAGACAAAAAATGACCAAAAGTTAAGAATTAGTAAAGAAAATTATTAGGACGTGAACAACGGTGAATAATATTATAACTCTAATTAAAACTAAAATACATGGTAACCTGAGGAACCTGTGATGATAATGGTGGCATATAAGAAAACGCACGGCCACTGACATGATATGGTGAGCCCCATTGCATGACCGTCGTCTCATTAGGTACACCAACTTGATAATTCTATATTTAATTTTTCAAAGTCAAAGAAAGGACAAAAGAATTAAAAAAATATTGAAGCAAGTTACTAAAATGTGAACAATAGTAACCAATATTATAACTCTAACTATAATACATAGTAACCTGAGGAAGTTGAGATGAGGATGGTGAAAGATATGCATGACCACTGGCACGATATAGTGTGCCCAAATCCAAATGTGTCATCTGATTAGGTGCACCAGCTTGATAGTTCTATATGTTATTTGTTCAAAGAAAAAGAAAAGACGAAAGAATTAATAATTAGTAACTAGTAATTAAAATTCTCATCTAGAAAGTGGTAAATAACTTTATAACTCTAATTAGAATTTTAAGATGTTAGAACCTGAGAAAGTGGTGGTAAGGGTGGTGGGAATGAATGTGACACGGTTTGAGTACTTGAGCTTGAACCACCATTTAAAGTTCTTAATTTCTGCCCATAAACAATTAAACCACACATAGTTAAAAAAAATAAAAAAATGAAGAACCCAGAGACATAAGTAAATAAAATATAAAAAGGTTGTGTTAAAAGACAAAGGTATTATTATCTCGACAATTAAATTCAATTAAATGGTTATACCACGTACGAGTTATAAGTACATAATGAGCAAGATAAAATATTTTTAAATAATTCAAAGTAGTCAAATCTACGACAAAAACTACCATAATAATTAAAAACTCAATTAAAGCATAAAAATATAAATTGCAACTTACTTGTCCATCATTTTCAAACACATCAGTGGCGGTCAAATTATTTGAAGAGGCTTTATTGTGCTTCACCTTTTCTCTTCCTGTATTCTGTTCCAATCCACTTTTCATCCTTTTACCAGATTTTACTTTAGGCTTCTCTTTTATTTTTAAACCTTGTACCATTATTTCATCAGACGGATTTTCTTTCACTAGTGGCTCATGCAGTAATTGTTCCCCTAACGTTTGAGATGTAGAAGAATGATTCTCTGGAAATCTAGAAACAATTTTTTTTTTAGCTAGATACGTGGGGCCACAAGTTGTTTCCGTAGAAGGTTTCACAAGTGTTTTATTCTCTAAAATAACATCGACTTCTTCAATCATCTTAATGAAACCAGCCCGTACAACCTCAAATGCATCCTCTGTTAAAGCAGCACGTGTAGTGAGTTGGCTATGCAGTCGACAAAGTTCTTGATAACGCTGTTTAATCCTTATCTTTTCATTCTCTTCATTCATGTTCAAAGTAAGGTCATCTACTAATGTAGAGGGTGGTAATGAAGCTTCTATTCCTTTTTTAGCCTTTTTAGTCCATCTCTTCTTAATATACAACTCAGGAATTTGACGGCTATTTTTTGAAGTAAGTACTCTCAAAGCATGAGAACACAAAATCCCTGCAAATTCGAACTTCTTGCAACTACAAAAAACCTGACCATCAGAAGCATCAAAAGTAACTGTGTGATGACGTGACCTATTCAAAGGTGTGATCTCATACCTGGATATATCTCCTGATTCACTAATAGATGTCCGAATCATATCCCATGCTCAACTCTTGTTGAAACAGTTTAAGTACCTCGTGTGTATAAACCTTACGTGCATGCTTTAAGATTTCAACCTCAAGCGAAAGATGTTGAGTACTATAACTTGTTCTAAAATCTGCTTTCAACTCTTCGTACCGACGATCATCAACCAATTTACCAAAGTTTTGAAGAAATTGTAACAAATTCTGTTTATAGTTCACATATTTTTTTAGAACACTATTCATGCTTTCACTACGCTGTGTAGAAGTCATATTTGCACAAAATGTTTGTCTACCGTAGACTAGTGCCCATTTCTCTTTCTTCTTAAATAACCTCTTAAGCCAAGCATTATCTTGAAGATCATATTTACCCAACATATTATGCCATGCTTCTATGAATTCTTCTTCCTCCTCATAATCGTAAACGCAAGACCTGAAATCTTTAGAAAAATTTGCAAATTTTGCAAAGACATTGCTAAGATGAATGGCGGCATTCTGATATATATGCCAAATACATAAGCGATGTCGAGTTTCACACCACTTTTCTTTCAACGCTTTTGCCATTGCAGCATCTTGGTCCGTAAGAATAGTAACAGGCTTCTTCCCGTTCATAGCTTTCACAAATGTATCAAAGAGCCACATAAAAGTTTCAGCGGTTTCATCATACAATAAAGCTGCACCAAACACCGTAGTTTTCATGTGATGATTAACACCAACAAATAGTGCAAATGGGCGTCCATCTTTATTTTTTCGGTAAGTTGTATCAAAGCATACTACATCCCCAAAATATGTATAATCAGCCATCATTTGACCATCTGCCCAAAAGATATTAGTTATCAAATCATCTTTGTCAACTTGAACTGCATAGAAAAAGTTTGGATCTTCTGATTGCTTCCGCTGTAAATAATTAAATACACCCCCTGCATCCCCCTCTTTCATTTCCATAGTTCTCTTTGAATGCAAATAGTTTCTCAAATCTTCAACAATAAATCCAACGTTTTCACGACCTCCTACTTGTCGCGCCATATAATCCAGACTCGCTTTTGGTGGTATCCCAGACTTTTCTAAATTTTCTATTTGTTCTGCCTGCCTTTTATTTATTTTTCTTTGAGACCTTAAAAAATGAGATTTGTTAGGACTGACTAAATCATGTCCATTGTGTTCAGGAACAAATTTAATAATTGAATATTTTCCTTTATGACGAGAACTGACTTTCATTAGTGCACCGCAATGTGTCCTCGTTTCTGGTCGGTGAGATTTTACATTTGCATCTCGTTTATCATCTCCTCTTTTACCTTCACATGAGCAACAATAACTTCTATCAAGAACTTTTCCAGTACTAGGATCTTTATGTGATGAAGCTTTTCGAATGCTAAACCCAATTGCACGTGCATATTGATTATAAAAGTCATAAGCCGAATCTTCACTGTCAAACTGCATACCAATTTTTGGAATTGTAGATTCGGGAATTGTCGAGTGTTCTTTTAATACACCTTTCTCTGTTCCAAGATCGTTATGATCATCTTGTGTTGCATTATTTTCAGAACTGTCTGTACTATCTTCTTTTCCAAAATCCAACTTACGACTAGCAGTTCAATTTTTTATGGATTCAACTTCTGGATCCATCCCGAAAAGCTAAAAAGAAGTAACCACAAATCATGATTAAATAAAAAATAATCAGTATTTATCATCAGAAAATTTATATTAATTAAATAGACAAAAACTCATCAATAACATGTTCTACCTTTTACTAAGTATGCACATACAAGAGGAATATCATGCAACAATATTAAAGATCCAAAATATAGAAACAATATTGAGAATGATAGTATCCGTTATCTATATTTTTTTATTATTACCTAATTAGTACCACATTAGATGATGTTTCTGTTTTAATCTTTGTCTCAATTTCTAATTCAGCAAAACTTATTATTTTATATCTAAGTGAAGTACTAAGAAGCACTATTTCACGAGCAATTAGTAGTTGTGATTATTAATTTCTATGATAAATCATTGTTAGTGCAAGAAATAACAAAAGTATGGATCATATCTTAAACCAAAAGTACTATGCTGGTAACAAAATTTTAATGGATTGTCGCACATTAATAAAAATAAAGAACCATTCATATCAGTTAAAAAAAAAGGTTAAAATTAGAACCATTCTTATTGGTTCAAAAAAAAGTTCATATGTTAAGAAAAATACCTGGGGATGCGCAACAGCCAACAATCAAATACTTGAACTCTTGATAAGCTAATTGAACTCTTGATAAACTAATGGTGAAAAATACGACTTGTTTAAAAAGTAAAGAAAAAATTGTGTTATTTTTTTTTTTTACTTTTTTGTGATTTTATAGAGATAGTCACGTGAGGCACTAGGAGAGAGGAGAGAGGGATAACCTTTCCTTAAATAAAAAGAAGTGGGGAAAGAGAATATTGGAGAGAGGAATTATCTTTCCTTAAAAAAAGGAGCAGTGAGAGAAGAGGAATCTTTCCTAAAAACTGAAACGGTGGCTTCAAAATCTCAAAATACAACATGGCTTAAATTGTACACATGTCATAATACCATTGGTGGTATAGACAATGGTACATATTTTTGGTATAGAAAAATTGAACCGCAATTATAATCAAATGCAAAAACGGTAAGTGAATTAAAGAACATATTCTTTTTTATGTTTAGATTCAGACAGTATAATTAAAAGAAAACATTTTGACCTACAAAAATAGAATTAGTAAATAGAATATTTATAGAATATTCTTTCCTCGGAGATGAGATGTCAACTTATCTTCCTAAGGAGAAATCTATTTCCCTCTAAAAATAATTTAAAGAATATAAACTTGAAGTAATATTCTATTTGACTAATTAATCTAATTCTCAGAGAATATATATTTTAATAATATAATAACAAAAATAATCTGGACCACAAAGTTAGTCCTAATATTCTCCCCCTGCCTTATATAGACAAATATATGACTACAAATTGCAGAACCAATGTTACAACATGAGTGTACATGTGAAAAAAATGTCTAAGCCGAGTAGTCTCAATATACAGTTGTAACTACAAAAGTATGCAATAGTTGCAACATACTGCAATGACAAAATAGTTCAAAATAACAAAGCAACTTTTCCAAAACTGTTCTCCCCTATTTTGCCAAGAGCAGGAAATATCCTCAAGTAATATGCAATTCGTTCGAAGAAACCATTTATACAAGCAAGTTTCACCTAAACTCCAGCACTTTCATTTCCATCGATCTTCAAGCACTGCAGCTCCCCCATAAATAAATCTCCTAACACGTCAAATGTTATGCATTATATTTCTCATTAAAATAATCCAAACAACAAAATCGGTCCTAACATTGTACGTTGCATTTCTCATTATGACATTCATAGCTTCATTAATACTTCAAAACCTGCTGGTGGTGTTGCATATATTTGTCATTTTAGTGGCTAACCTGTGCATGTCTACCTTTTGAGCTTCAAGAACTTTAGATTATATAGAAATATAGGCAAAATATACATTTATATCGTATGATATATATATATATATATATAGCGATATGTAGGTCAATATATACAACAAGAGTACTTTCTTTGACATTGTTAGTCTAGCTTTCTGTACATATTCGCAGAGAAATTTGTAGTTTGGTCGTTGCATTTAAGGAGGAAATGCAAAATTTGCCTGCTAACTTTGGCGATTTGGCACTTTTGCCCAATATCTTTTTCGGGCCGGACTTTTACCCTGTAGGTATCGACTTTTGCCTCAAAATATGCCCAATCGGGCTTTAAACGGGCTTTTTGCCTATGTGAATGCCAAATGGCTAAAACGTCAATCCACGTGGAAAAACGCATTGCCACCCGTATTTTTTCACATTTAAAAACATTTTTACCAAAAGTTATAGGGAATTTTTGCAATTTTGTTAAAATAACTTAAATAAATTCAAAAAATTATTTTCAAATTATATTTAACAAATTCAAAAAATTCAAAAAGAAACTATAAAATTTAACAAATTAATTTTTTTAATTATCGATTGCAGATTATTTTAAGATTATTGTAATTTACTGAAAATATCTTAAAATGTTTTTCATATTAATGTATTAATATAAAAATCCAAAACAAAAAGAAAATCGGAAAGTCGTCTTCTCGATGAATTCATTGTGGTGTAGGGGATTACATCGGCGGGTAAAGAAGACGACCTAATCTCTTTTTTATTTTAATTTGTTTCTCAAATCAACAGATTAACTTTAAGTCAACTCGTTCAACCTTAATTCTAAATTATTAAAACATGCTTATAAAATTAGATTTAAGATTTAATTCCTTCTAAAGAATACCTGTGAGTTATTCATTTCCATTATAAAAATAAAATCTACTATATTAAGAATATAATGATTATCGTTGAGATTTTAGCAAAAACACTCTTGAAATTATCTTAAAAATCTTTTCTTAAAAATTTAATTTTGAAAATAATTTTTTGAGTTTTTTGAGATTATTTGAACAAAATTGAAAAATGCCCTATAACTTTTGGTAAAAACGTTTTGAATGTGGAAAAAATACGGGTGGCAATCTATTTTTCCACGTGGATTGACTTTTCAGCCACTTGGCATCCACGTAGGCAAAAAGCCCGTTTAAAGCCCGATTCGGCATATGTTGCGGCGAAAGTCGATACCTATAGGGTAAAAGTAGTCCGGCCCGAAAAGATATTGGGCAAAAGTGCCAAATCGCCAAAGTTAGTGGGCAAATTTTCCATTTCCTCCTGCATTTATCTCCCACCATATTTTCTTGATTTCGATGGAAAGGACAGCACAACACTCATGACCAGTAAAATAAAGGCATATTTATTCACTCAAGAAAACAATGATGATTACAAATGAATTAAATTCTGTAATGACAGAAAGTTAATTGTTGATTTACTTTATTCAAAGTTTATTCTCCTTGTGCGTGAAAATTTTGATTTGGCTATGTTGTGTTGATCCAGGTTTGAAAAGCTCCAGGAAGATGCATTCACGTATACATTTATGTTAAAGGCACTAGACATGGTTTGGTACACCTTAATTTGGCAATTTTTTCAATTTTGGCACTCCGGCGGTGGCGATTTCAAAATATCGCCTAAATCTTTAACATGGGAACATGGGACTAAATTTTGGGACTTTGACCGCAGTCGAACTCCCATCTCACACCCTTGCCACCTTGGAAGCCACGAAGAAAAAACTAGTAATAAAAAAAAAAAAACAAAATCGAAGGTGGCAAGTGGGTGAGTCGGAATGTGACCGGGGTCATGATTCCCAAATTTAGTATAAAGTGAAAAATTCCAGTGAGATTTTGAAATCGCCACCACCGGAGTACCAAAATTGAAAAAAATTCCAAATTGGGGTACCAAAATCGTGATATGCCAAATTTAAGTATGAAAAAAGAAATGGTGCCAAGTTATGGGTTGAGAAATACGATTTTCCCTAATAAAAATATTTAAACATTTATAGAATAGAAATCCATCTACCAACTACACATACAAACTCTAAGCATTGGTGAACTTTAGCCGAGAATAGTGCCGATAAGACACATGTTTAAATTTTAGAATAATGTGATGAGCATCAAATATACTTTTCTTTTATATGGAAAAAAGACTATTTTTTTAAGCTTGTTTCTCAAATATTTCATGTTTATTTAGTTATCTTATGTTGTTTTCAGGTTTAGGAGTCATTGTGAAGAAAATGGATGAAAAGAGTCCAAAAAATGAGGTTCTACATGTTGCACAAGGCATGATGCGAAGGTGTGCTATCGCACAAACTGAAGACGAGAAGCCTAATTTTTTGAAGTCGCCACGTGCGATCAGTCTCACAAGTATGGAGATTAAAGATTTTTTTGCCGAATCAAATTTCAAGTATTTCTCAGTAGCCATGGCTGTAAATACAAGAACTAGGACACGTTCTGCAAGAGCCTTTTTGCATTCTAAGAGCGTCACTAGCTTAGTTTAGTTCTTTTTGTTTTTAGCATAAACATAATAGTTCTTAGGATTTACTACTTTATGCAAGACTATGTTTACTTTATCGTTTATGGTTCTAGTTTTTAAGCTATATCGAGTAAAGTAGTTTATGTATCATGAGGTACGGTAGTAGCTAGAAACAATACTATGTGACGAATTTGTGTTTTTATTCGTCTGCGTTAAATAATTAGTTTGATTTGGTTTGCTTGAGTAAATGCTTTACATGCCTGATCAACATATAATTGAATTGATAGCTTGTGACAGACTCGAGACAGAAAATAACAAAATTAAGTCTCATAAGATACATAGACCCACAGTTCGTGATGTTAATGTAGATAATTAAGACATATGTGATTCATATAAATTAATGGGTCTGGAGGAATAATATACATCACGTACTATTCCAAAAGATAGAGTGTAAAATCACAATTATTGGAATACCTCATAAACTAATTATACATCTTGCATATGAATATAAATCAAATATTTGTATCAGTGGTTTGTCTATGAACCTTAGCTTGGTGTTTCTAGTGAACCAAGAACCTTGTGATATGTTTGTTTTTTAGGCCGTATTTAAATTGTTATTTGAGTGTCTTTGAAAACAATAAAAAATCCATTGTTGCTTGTTTTATTATTTTATTTTGGTTTACTTGCATGTTAGAAGGAGACAACTCTTGCATTCAATAATTTGCAGTTTAAGTTTTAGTAAATTTGAGTCGTTGAAGTCAAGCTTCAATCTCCCTGTGGGTTTGATAATCTTGGGTTGTAACATACTTCTCCTATTATTTCTTTGAATCGCACATTGCAGTAAAGAGGAGTAAAAAGATATATATACTAAACTTCCATCAAAGTCATTGACGCAGTTGTTGTGGAGTATTTTTGATCAACTTCTTTTATTTACTTTCACTTTAATTCTAAATTTTTTTATTAGATTTAATTTTTGTTTTAGTTGTTGTTTTTTGAGATTTCAGAAAAGTTGAGGTTGGTTTATTACCCGAGTTTAGGATCATTAACCAATTCCCATTGATCCAGAAATTGAGATAACTTCCAGAAAAATAATAGTTAAAAAAAAAAGATGGCCCAATAAAAGAGAAGGAGAAAACATTCCATCAGATAAGGAAACGCCCCATTATAGCTGCGTAACAACCCTCCTCTTGATAAAAATATAAACAGGTACTACAACTTCAAGTTGATGAACATGTCAAAAACAGATATGAAACATAATGTGGTTAAGATGCTTAATACTCTGAAACCAACATATATACACACACAAACACATCGACAAACAGATAGTGAGCAAAACGCTAAAAACCCGAAGAACACTGAAACCAACATACATACATACATAAATACATACATACATACAGGTTTAACAAAAAAAAAAAAACATAAATACATAGAGCATTACACACACAAACACACAAAGAGACAGTGGGCAAAAAGCAAAAAACTCTCATACCTTGCCAAAAACTCCAACTAGTACATTTATCTGGAAAACTAATGAATCGATTGGATGAATCCATCAAAAAGAAAAACAAATACTTCAATTCGATGAAGTAGAAGCTGCTAGCGGATTTCTACCTTTAAAGACCAAAGTTAACTATGATCATATTTATATACTTTAGGTTGTTGTCCTATAGTGACACAAACTTATGGAAACAAAACAATATGAGAATTCTCATTGAACGACAATTTTAGTAATGTTAACCTTTAACCCTCATAAAATAAATGGTTTTGATCATTGACTTGTCTTTTGATTGCATGATGTTGTCCCCATTCTTTGTGCCCTAAACTAATCCAAATCAGATCATGAATGGAAGATTTCAACAGCAACAACAAAAAAGAAAGATCATAAATGGAAGAGATTATTTATTGTCACAACCCAAGAGCAATTTAGATGGTGAGAAAACTTCTAGAAAAAATCAAGAATTCCACTTTTCTTTTATTTTCTGACAGAGAACAAGTCTTTCTCTATAACAATGTTTCCTTAAAAAAAGTTCTTGCCTTGTACTTTTGCAGGAGAAAACATATTTATCTAAAAACTACAAAGGGAAGATTACAAATCACAGGCTATAATCGAGCAATCCCCAAAAATCAATGGTTAGATAAAACCTAGTTGGTAGACTATAATTTTGCGACTCATGAGGCTAGAAATTTAGGCACAAGAACACTCAGAAAGAAAGAAGCTTTCTAGCTTACTATTTCCTTATTGACATCCCTCAAATTAATATTGGTGTTACTTATAAAAATAAAATAAAATATAATTTTGCTATTCACGAAACAAAGATTTGTCTAATCCCACTGTATTGAAAGTGCTTTGACGAAATATGTGTCAAGCCATTGGTAAATATGTGAAAGAGTAATTATGTTGCTGGCATAAACCTACGCTTATAAAATGCATGTGACAGTGTTACTTCGTCGACATTATATGAATGCTGCCAAGTCCCTATCAACACCAATGGGTGCTAAGCCTCTGCTCCACGTCATGGGTAATGTGGATGCTTTACCATATCATAGTGCAATTGGTAGTTACCAATATCTCACTCTTACTTTCCGAGACATCTCTTTTTCTACTAATCGCCTTGCTCAGGCCATACCTAACGCCTCTCATCATGACTGGGTGCAATGAAGAGGCTATTTAGGTATCTGAAGGGCACTCTTCACCATGACTTACTTCTTCATCAACTTACTTCTTTGTCAATTAACCACATATCCTAATTCTGATATATATTTGCAATCCCATTGATGCCAAATCCACCTCTGCCTATAGTGTTTTCTTTGGGCCTTATCCTACTTTTTGGCGTGCCCTCAAACAAAATGGTGTCACCCAATCTTCCATGGGGCTAAGTATCACTTAGCTTCTGCTGCAATAGAAGTTTGCTGGATAAAACTTCGCTTGTCAATGTTGGTATCGTCACTCGTGCCCCACCTAAATTGTTGTGTGACAATATCGGTGCCACTCGCCTTGCTCTTCATCCCTTCATACATTCATGCATGAACAATATCCCTTCATACATTCGTTGCCAACGGGACAAACTTTGACTTTGCGGGGGCGGTATTATGGATAGTAGTTAGGGAGGGATTTATCATATGTAATTATCTAGTAGTTCAGTCCTTATAGTGCGAAGAGTTATTGCACAGTATATTAAAAAAATATTGGCTTATGGGTAATGAGAGTTTACTTTAGCCGTAATCCGTGCTATACTTATATCCTTAGCTTTAAAAGGGAATAAGTAAGCATAGTTAGTAACAAATAAAACAAGCCATACGCAACTTAATTTGGTGTTCAGGTAGTGATAAGTAATAATCAAATTCTAATTCTTAAATGAGATGGAAATTGTTTGTTTGGCCTTGGACTTCTTTTCCTCAATCTATTACGCCTTGAAGGTGGCTTATTACGTAGTATGCCCAACAATAATTAAGTATATCTAGAGCTATGTGAGTTTGTTGAAATTTATCTCACACTTGGGAACTACTCTGGACTTCTATATATTAATGATCTCCCCCTCTTCCTCTAATAATACTTGATGGGGGAATATCAGGGGGCCCAATATCAGGCTCGCCTTGGACTCATATTTTAGAAGTTGGAGGTCATTCCGACCTACAAGTAACCGGAGGACGTGTTGAGATTTATCCAACATCACTTGAGAACTATTCTGGGCTTCTGTATATTAATGATTTTCGCATCTTCCTCTAATAAGGTCTCTTAGTGGGAAATATGAGTAGACCTAATTTTCAACAAAGTTGTTTTTGAATTACATTTTCCCTTTGGATTTGATTTAAGCACTTAAAACAATTTATGTTCACGAACTAACGCTTAAGAGAACCATCTATTGAGTATGTTTTCCATTTACTCGCTTAAATCTAGGGCTTTGGCTAACTTTTCTACATTTGTTGTAGATACCATTTCATTGGGTGCATATTCGACACTCTTAACCTCCTGTGCAATTTGTTGTAGACTACTGTAATACTTGAGGACCTTGCTTACCAAGGGCGTATCCAGGAATTTAATTTGAGGAGGGCTAACCCAATATTTTTTTAGAACAAAATATCTAATGTCAAATTTAAAATAAAAAAAAATATCTAATATCAAATTTACAATACATACAAGCAATATAAATAATATAAAATTTCTAATAAAACAAGTAAAACACATTCTTTAACATAAAAGAGATCTAACAAAACACTAGAGTAAATAATGGCACAAAGGTAAAAACCATGTTAAGTTTAACAATATTCAATACATTCCTAATGAAAAAAAAAAGGAAAGTAAATTATATAATAACACTTCTCATACTATTTATATATAACACTTTCATACATGATTCGAGTATCTTTCATTCTGTAGTATATGCTAACTATGGACAAAACTAGGTGATGAATGGTATATGTTAACTATGGACAAAACTAGGAGACATACGAGGCATCATGTCACCTATGGCTATGTTGATCTATTAACATATTCTTTAGTTGTTGTCAGTAAGGTGTTGAATTAAAAACCTAAGCAGATGTGATTGCTAGTAGGATTAACAGAATTGGTGTGATCCAAGGTCGCAACAATTTAGGCTGAGCACAGATCAGTCACCTAAAACTGAGGAGGATAAGAAATGTATGAATGATGTTGTTGTACAAATGCAGTAGGAAGTTTAAATATGCATTGGTGTATACAATACCTAATCTACTCTACTAAGTGAGTATATTTATGTCTAATCTATGAAAGATGGAATAGAAGGCTTTGAAATAAATTTTGAATAAAGAGCACTACAAATAGGGTATTGGTTTATGGTGGAGTTAACAATCAGAGCAGAGAAACTAAAAGAGTTGTTGGGTCAGAGTATAAAAGATGCTTGGATGTAAGGATGTAATTGAAAGGTTGTGAGGTTACTAAATTTGGGACTGCTGTGAGGTGAAAGGCAAATTTATAGGAGGGTGTAGTTCTATTTACTGCAAAAGCTGAGAATACTGCCATGATCAAAGTTGTCAATGAAGTGTCATGGCTTGAAGGAATTGGCAGAAAAATAAAGGTTCTACAAACGAAGTGCAACTACTATTTGGGGCTGATTCAGCTAATAAGTGCTTAGCCCTGTGTTGCACGGATATGGATACAATACCATATGGTTCTGGAGATACGAATTTTTCAGAAAAATTGGGATACGATACAACATGGAAACGTCTAATTATAAATATAATTGTTATAATTATAAGGTACAAATAGAATAAATTTAAGTTGACCATATAATTAGAATCGACAAATTTACAATTTTAGCATTATATTAAATTTAAATTTTTTTTTTTGGATAAGGAAAATTTTATTGAAGCACAAGGTGTGCAAATGAAATTTCAGCAGCTACAATAACCAGGCAATCAGAACTCAAAATGAAAACAAATCTTACGCATGACTCCTAATTAGTATAAAGGAATATTAATCAAGAAAATTATATCTAATATAGAAGGATTGCAAGTCCCCTATTTTCTACTTTCTTTGCTATTCTAATATTATTTGTTACTAAGTTTTAATATATAGTAGGGTTCGTGTTGTGTCGAAAATGGTTGGATAGTTGTTGATAGATATCCGACATGGGTAGTTGTAATTTTCTTTTATTTTAATTATAGTATAGGCCAGCGTGTCCGATACGTATCAAGGAGTATCCGAGGAGTACTGCTGGTATCCGATAAGTACTAGATACAGATTCGTGTGATTTTTTTGAATTATCCGTGCAGCATATGCTTAGCCTTAAGGGCCTAAAAGAGTGGTTGTGATTGGGTGTTCAAGTTGATGAACTAAGGTGGAGAATTGTGAGGTTTGGTTCGGTAGTTGATTCGCAACAGAGAAACTGGTTGTAGTTGAGTTGTAACTAGGGAACTGGTTGCAGTTGGCGTTAAAACTGAGAGCTCGTTAGGAGTTGCATCTGGTTGGCGAACACAACAAACTGGAAACGCATTGAATAACTGGCTCGAATTTAGTGGAAAAGCTAATCACCCATAGTTAGTTGTAACTGTTAGTTTAGGTTAGTTTGTTAGTGGAAAGAGTGTATGATCAGTACATTGCATATGTATTGTTTAATTGATGCTAAAAATTAGAGCGTGTGAGAGCTGAATGGTGAAGCGACTAAATCACCTCTCCTCTTGTAATCTTATTGGATCTCTTGAGTAAAAATTATTGATCACGATCCATCGAAAAGAATCAACTACTTTTAGTCAATTAGTATTGCTTTAGCTGCATAATTATTCTGTATTTAATTTGATGAATTGCTAACTATTTGAATTTTTTTTTAAAAATTTATGCCAAAACCACGAGAAGAAAATAAAGCCTTGGGATTTCCTCTATTTTTACAAAATCCATTTCTGCAACTCTGATTGATCATATAGCGGACACGTAATGAATCTATGTAATTTGGTATATATTAACCGCATATTTAAAACACTTACTTAACTGGCGACTTAGAGAAACCAACACACAATTCTTCCCAAAACATAAATACAGAAAATGAAGATTTGAACGAATTCCTTATAAGGACATACCCTATCAATAAGGAAAATATGAAAATAAATATGACAAAGACATACACATATGATGCATATTGAACCTTTGTCCACTCTCTGAATCCAACAATGTTCAAAAGTATTGAACCTAACAAATAGACGTACATCAGATTCAACAAAATCAACTTTTTACAAATCCATTGAGGGGCTACGGACAATATTGACATTTATATAAAACCCTTGACTCCCTTTCACGAATTCACAAATACATACATCATCTTTAAGAACCTTGTTTGCAAGGCAGAAGCTTCTCCAGCCACCAGTGTATATTGTCCGACCATCTCTCCATCTTTTGTACTTGACCCTCCACACTCCATCGTTAGGATCAACCAGATGGGTAACTTGTGCAAAGTTTATTTTTTTGTTCTGGAGTATTTGCAGAGGGATATGCTTGTCATGACAACGGTAACTATGTTAGAATAATGCCTCATAGTTAGAGTAAACAATTGAAACACTAAGTTGTGATGTATAAAAGTATGTACTAGTCGAAACTTTTGATTCCACAAAAATATGTAAAAAGACAACGCAAATCAACATGGCGAGATATTATAATATTACTTACCAATTCGCCTTTTCGAGATATAACTTTTGTTATGAAATAAGGATTCTTGGGTTTAACGGCGAGCCCAGCTCGAAAGAGCTTGCCACCGTAGATGTCGTGAATTCTCTTACAACGACTTTGATTTTCGACAAAGGCACCATCATTTATGCCATCCTCACCCTCTTCTACTTCAATCTCTTCTCCATCCATACCAACTTCATTCGTTTGCTCTTCATCAGGCTCTACATTGCCATCCTCCTCCCGAGTTTCTTCGTCGTCGCCCGCTTCACCCACCACCTCCACCCTCTCATTGTTCCAGTCTGTTTCCTTGAATATAAATTGCTGAGCTCCTATTTTCTCAAATGAAGATGGATCGAATAATTTCACATGGAACAATCCTGCAGAACAATATTCGAACACTATCAAGTCACCATCCTGGAGTGAAGCATCAGTCATAAAAGTTGTCCAACCAGTCCGAAAGCAGATGTTCTCGCCCACATTTTTGACGCTTACTCGCCACATGTTATTTTGCTTATCTCTAAGTACCACTAGCTCTGGAAGTTTTTCTTGAATACATCTAGCGAAAGATGGTGGAATAGTCTGCAAGTACACGAAGAAAAGCAACTAAGATCGATGCAAAGCATCGACAAGTATATTTATCATTATGTGAATTTCTTCACTACACTTTTTTGCAATCATCCATACAGTGTAGGAGGAGATGAATGATATTATGTAGGAGATCTACATGAGGTAACAACAATTAAAGAGATAATAAGGTAATCAATCAATATTTATAAAACCTGCTTTATTAGATAGAGGGTAAAAAATTATATAGATTTTGCTCAGATTTTAGAAATTTTGCTCTCTCTCTATATCATTTGCCATATTTCAATTCTTTTTCACCAATAAATTTTTCTTTCGTCGCAAAAACTATTGTTTTAATAAAGGGATGATTATAGAAACTACCCTAAGCATGGGTTAGTACTCAATTAATTACTACATATTTAAAAAGTTACAACTCATGTTGTTTTGTGTTTGAAAATATTGTTACGCCTTACGGTGTTTGATACGAACGGAAAAAGATGATGGACCATACAAATTTACAAGCAATTCCAGAATTACCCCCAAAAGTATTTTCATCAATTTTAAACCTAAATTAAATGAAAAGTAAAGATCTTTTTTATTTTATATTTTTTACTCAAAGTTATCGTAACTTTAATTTAAAATTTAAACTTATTCTAACAAAAACATTGTTTCATATACTTTATTCTTAACAGTGAAAAAAAATTGGGTACCATCTTCACGGGCGTTCAAGACCTGCCCTGCCCGTCTGATACGCCAGAATCCGACCCACCAAACCTGCATCCATCATGGTTTGTTTTATAATTTCACTCGCTCTGGTTGATAAATTGGTAAACCACAAAATTTGGATATGGTCATAATTCTAATTACAACCCGCTCTATCCCGCCCGCATACACCCCTAGTTTGTATATTTGTAGAGGAATGAGGGGGGCAACGAAGTCTCTGAAATTCATATAGTTGTATGTTCATAATATTGTTATAATATACTTCTCTTTGTTAATTTATGTTGTTTGGTAGTTGTATTTTTGGACTGTGAATCAATTTAGAATTTTCTTTTCTGGTTTATGAGGATAAAAAAGTTCGTTTACATCCTTATATTGTTATTTAAATTAAGTTATGTTATTGTCTAAGTGTTTTTATTAAGGTATGGTATTGTTTTTGTTTTTTTTAGACTGCAAAGTACATTATATTTTTTGTTTTTATACTGAAACGTAACTACATTTTTCCTCACAATTTAAACCCGTCACCGGTTCAACCTGCCCAACCCTCCACATGGTTTAGTTTCTAATTTAACCCGCTCGGGTTGACAAATTTGTAAAAAGTTGAGAAGCCGATTCCAACAGGAGGATATGTACAATTGATGGTGGCTCAAATTAAGACCATGGGCGGTATAGGGAGTGGGCTGGGTCGGGGTGATGGAGAGGGTTCCATTTCTTCCCTTTTCAATTGTTTTCTTTTTTTTTGTTTTTTGTGTGTGTTTTGTGTTCTTCATTAGGTTTGTTAAGGTACGCTTTGTATTAATGTTTTATATTTTTATGGTTTACCAAACAATGGGATGAACGGGCATTCAATAACTCAGTTAGAATTTTTTAAAATAATTTAACTATATAAGTAGCTTGTAGTTTTTTAAACATGAGTGGTAATTTCTTAAATTTATCCAGTATGAATCGTAATTTGTGTAATTCTCCGAGTATAAATCGCCCTCTAGAAGAAAAAAGACATTGTTTTTTTTTCATTTATTCTTTTAATATTAAACTCTTTAGCATATATCTCAACTAATAAGTCAAAAAATATATTGCATCTAACAACAAAAAATTCTACTTATAATGGTTTAGAAAGAGAAAGAACATAGAAATCACTATACAAATTAATGAAGAAAAATAATCAAATTCAAAGACACCCCCGAATGGAATAAAAGAGAAATATAGCAATTGTTCACATCAAAGATCATGTACAGAAAACTTGAAGAAATTATTAATAAAATCAAAGATAGATATCATGAAAAATTAAACATACCAATTTTTCAGTGCACCACTCCTGATTAAAAAACACGAAAAAAGCAGGAAGACTCATTTTTTGTCTATCCATGGTGTGATGACTCGATCTGTTAAAGTTCTTGAAACAAATAATCTGCGAAGTGAGAAAAGATCTTGTGAGTCAAATGATTAATAGGAGAAAAGCGAAAAGAAAATATAGATTTATGAGAGTGATACATTTTAGGCTCTTTGATGTTAACAAACTAGGAAGGGAAAATGAACAAAAAAATAGTGATTTTTAACTAGCATATAAAGGGGAAAATGGTGAACGTTTCCATTTACTGTAGGAAAATAGCACTTTAAAATACAAAAGAAAAAAAAAACTAAGAAATCTTAAATGAAAAATCAAAATGCATTCACCTAAATTCTCCAAACTACTAGCGCCAATTGTGCGAACGAAGTTTGCAGAAGATCTACTTACGATGACACTTATGCACCAATTACAACCGATCTACTCGTAGAGAATGCAGAGGGTGAACAAAAAGAGGAATGGGAAGAAATCACGATAGTTGAAAATGCCAGATCTACTTGCGATTGTTGAAAAAGAATAGGAAAACGATGAAGTTAGTAAAGAAACAAGAGGGTATAAAGCGGAGCAAGGGAAAGGAGGCGGAGAACAATAGAGACTATGAATGATATGAGAAGAGAAAGTTTGCTTATATAGGCCTTAGACATCAAATTTAGGGTTCACTTATAGTGGATATTGGGCCTAATAGGCCTAAGATGGGTCAAAGTTAAAATGGACTTCTGATATTCAATATTCGGATTAGAACTTATTGAAGCCCACTTGATGAGCCGAAGTTCATATGAATGGGCCTTCTGAATTCTTGATGCTCAAAACAGATATTGATATTAATTATCCCATTAAAAAAGTAATGGTATTAATATATGATTAAATGTAGATATAAATTATATTGTTCAAAAATCATAGTATAAGATTTACGCAAATATTAATTTAAAAAATATGCACATCTTAGTCTTATTCTAAAGAGGAGTTCTAGCATGTCAACATAAATTACTTAAAAGTGAACACCCAGTAAATTTTGTAGAATATAAGTTTATACCTCTTTTTAAGCATGATGCACTCGTCAAAGTGAACATAAGCCAAAAGAAAAATATGAAAATAAATATGACAAATACATACACATATGATGCATATTGAACCTTTGTCCACTCTCTGAATCCAACAAAGCTCAAATAGTATTGGGCCTAACAAATAGACCTACATCATCCACAAAGTTAACTTTTTACAAAACCATTGAGGGTTACAGACAATATTGACATTGATATAAAACCCTGGACTCCCTTTGACGAACTCGCAGATACATACATCATCTCTAAGAACCCCGTTTTCAAGGTAGAAGCTTCTCCATCCCCCACAGATCATGTACAAAAAACTTGAAGAAATTATTAATAAAATAAAAGATAGATACCATGAAAGAAACATACCAATTTTTCAGTGCACAACTCGTGATTAAAAAACACGAAAAAAGCAGGAAGTCTCATTATATGTCTGTCCATGGTGTGATGACTCGATCTGTTAAAGCTCTCAAAACAAATAATCTGCGAAGTGAGAAAAGATCTTGTGAGTCAATTGACTAATAGGAGAAAAGGGAAAAGAAAAGATAGGTTAATGAGAGCGATACAGTCTATGCTCTTTGATATTAACAAACTAGGAAGGGAAAATGACAAAAAAAAAAAAAAAAAAAAATCGTAACTTGCATAAAAAGGGGAAAATGGTGAGGGCTTCCATTTATTATAAATAAATAGCAATTTAAAATGAAAAAATAAATAAATAAGAAACCTTAAGTGAAAAATCAAAATGCAGTCACCTGAATTCTCCAAACTACTAGCGCCAATTGTGCGGACGAAGTTTGCAGAAGATCTACTTACGATGACACTTATCCACCAATTACAAGCTGATCTACTCGTAGTGGATGCAAAGGGTCAAAAGAAACATGAAAGGAAAGAAATCACGATAGTTGAAAATGCCAGATCTACTTGCGATTGTTGAAAAAGAATAGGAAAACGGTAAAGTTAATAAAGATACAAGAGGGTCTACAGAGGAGCAAGGGAAAGGAAGCGGAGAATGATAGAGATTGTGAATGATATGAGAAGAGAAAGTTTGCTTATATAGGAAACATGCCTTGGACATAAAATTTAGGGTTAGGTTATAGCGGATAAGCCTAGTAGGCCTAAGTTGGGTTAAAGTTAAAATAGACTTCTGAAACACAATATTTGGATTAGACCTTATTGAAGCCCACTTGATGTGCCGGACTTGATATGGATGGGCCTTCTGAATTCTCGATGCTCAAAATAGAATAAAAATTATGTCTATTGACGCCGCTAATTCAATGTACCATAACGATTACTTCTAGAAGATACTTTATAAGCACATGTAGTTTTTGTTTATAATATAGTTTAGATGTTGCACATAAAACGTTATTCCATTCAAAAAAATTATGATTTTAATATATGATTAAATGTAGATATAAATTATACTGTTTGAAAATCATAGTATAAGATTTACGTAAATGATAATTTAAAAATATGCACATCTTAGTCTTATTCTAAAGAGCAGTTTTTGCATTTCAACATAAATTACATAAAAGTGAACACCCAGTAAATTTTATAGATATATAAGTTTATACCTCTTTTTAAGCATGATGCACTCCTGAAAGTGAAACAATTGTTCCAACTGTACGAGTCTCAAGTGATATAGGGATGTCAGTTACACCAAGAGTTTATCATTACCTTGGAGACTAAAAATTGTGCAACAAATACTTTTTCAGTTATCTCAATTTGAGAAATACTTTTCTAGTTAACTCACTTAGACAAAAATCATTAAATTAAAACTAACTAAAATCAAATGAACAATTAAATAAAAACATATCATATAACAGATGGATTTGTATCTAAAGCTTCAGTTTCACTGGAATATAGGTAACGGGTTCCTAGAAAAACTTTTGTCTTACCATTTACTTGTTATTATATTTTTTGAGATATTAATTAATATTGGTGTTCCTAATGTAGATATTGATTAGTTGATATTGCAATTTGGTGTACGGTTTCATGTACATTTAAATATATATGATAAATGTTTTGGTAGAAGCAATAATGCATAGGAGGCGAGACCTTCCATGAAGCAAGGTAATCGTGGATCCTACCCACTAGTCTAAAAATGCACTCAAATATATTCTTTTTTAAGGCACGATCATTGAGCGGGATATACAAATTTTGTTCCACGTCGAGAACCTAATAATATACATGAAGAAAAAACATCCCTTCAATGTTTTGCTAGAACCATAGCGCCAGAATATAGCTGTGTTGCTACCTCCATCAGTGATGCTTAATCAAACTCCACAACATGGGTGACAGAAGTTGGTGAAGCAGTGGTGTATATTCTCTTGATTCAATGAAGCCTATATGCATATAGATGCAATGTCGAAGCTAAAGATGGTGATGGAGAAGGCAGAGTGTCGAGATTAATACACTATTTTATTCAAAACAAACAATGAATTACAAAATAGAAATCACACAATTTGATCCTTCACACTCACTTTTCTTTTCGGTTGAGTGATAATACAAACAGATAAATACAACTCTATTTACAGTTAAAGCAAACAAGATGAACTCCACATATCACCATACACGTGATTACACTTGAATGTAGAGAATGGCTTGTCAGGTGGCTTTTCAAACGTGCTAAGCTTTAACTTTTCTCACGAGTTGTCGGCAGTGGGTGATGTCGATGTCCCAATAAATCTCCCCCCTCCAATCACCACTGATTTTTAGTCATTCTCGTCATTCTAGTGTTAATGGTTGTAGGCGTGAACATTCCCCCTTGCTTAAAAGTTCTCTTTCTCTGAATTGCCCTAGAGAAAGGTAAACTATTGGAATATATACCTTTCCATATATTAGAATATATCTTTCCATATTATTAGGTGTTTGGAATTATCTTCTCTTTTACATTAGATTGAGTTTGGAGTTTGTTTCCTTTTAGGTCTCTTATTCTTTTTGTATATAATCCTTGTATCGGCTGTAGACTTCTTTGATCAGAATACATACAAATTCTTTTGTTCTTTAACATGGCATCAGAGTCATAATTTAAAAAAAAAAAAAATGACGAACCCGACGACCATGACCGATGGTTCTTCATTGAACCCTGAACCGATGAGAAGGAAGATCACTGATCCTTCGTCTCCATAATTTCTTCCTAACTCTGATTTTCCCAGATTGAATATTTTTGGCGTAACTCTCAAAGGCAAATCCAATTATCGAGAATGGGTAACTGCGATGAAAAATGTGTTCCCGGCCAAACGCAAACTAGGGTTCCTTGATGGCTCGATCTCTCGACCAACGACGCCACTTGATGATCTTGACGATTGGATGAGCGTCAATTCGATGCTTGCCGGGTGGTTCATGACATCAATTGACTCGGCTCTTCGTTCGAATATTGTTTACATGGACAGCGTGAATGATCTATGGGAGGATCTTAAAACTCGTTTTGACGTAGCGGATCCGATGCATATACATGAAGTGAAATAATCTTTACGTGCGTGTCGCTAGAACGACCAACCTGTGACAAATTATTATGGTCGTCTCAAGGCGTTGTGGGATGACTTTGAAGGATACCGCCACATTCCTCGGTGCACATGTGGCGGCTGTACTCGCAACCTCGAGACAAAATTTCTTCACAAAATCAACACCGAGAAAACTCATGAGTTTCTACTTGGGCTTGATGGCGATACATATGGAGTCCTTCATTCCAATGTTCTCAGTCTTGATGCACTTCCGTCTCTTTCCAAAGTTTATCAAATGGTGGTCCAAGAAGAACGACATCGCAATATGACTTGTTCTCGCGAGGATTGAACGGAGGCGGTCGCGTTTGCTATGCGGGATATCCCTCGTAACACTGGGAAGGACGTGAAAGACGAAAAACTCTCGTGCACTTTTTGCAAGAAAGATGGACACGATATCACAACTTGTTTCAAACGAGCTGGCCAATACCCGGAGTGGTGGTTTACAACGCTGGAAAAGGCAGAGGCAGGGGTCATGGACAGTCTGGCAGATCGAACGGGGGTAGAGGTCGTGGAAAAATCATCACTAATGCCGCACAACTCATACCCGCCGAGCCCAGCACAGGGTATCATGTGGATCGTGCCGCTTTGCCAGCCATGTCGATTGATCAATGGAATACGCTGCTCACGATGCTTAACAATTGTAAGATGAACGACACTCCAGAAAAATTATTAGGTATTGATCTTGAAACTGACTGGCTACTGGATTCCGGAGCTTCCTATCATATGACAGGGAACAAAAATGTTTTTCAAAAATTACACAAATTAATGCCCTCTCCGGTGCGTCTCCCGAATGGAGCCGTCACTCATGCTACTCACGTTGGGCGGGTTCGGCTTTGTGCTGAACTTCAGATAGAAAGTGTTCTTTTTGTTCCAGGACTTCAATGCAATCTCTTGTCTATTGCTCGTTTAATTGATGAATTAAGTTGTAATGTTCACTTTACTAAGAAGACTTGTGTGATACAGGACCTACCTACGAGGATGCCGATTGGAGTGGGTAAACGTCGCGGCGGAGTCTATTTCTTTCACAGTGGAAGACCGGTTTTGGCTAATCCAGTGACAGTGGTGGACTCGAAAAATTTGTGGCATGTGTGATTGGGTCATCCTTCTTCAAGAGTGATCCGACTTATCCCTAGTTTGAATAATAGTTTGAGTACTTCTTTTTCAAATAAATTCTATGATGCCTGTATGCGGGCTAAACAAACTCGAGATGTTTTTTAACCGAGTATTGCTCGTGCTACTATGCCTTTTGAATTGATTCATTGTGATGTGTGGGGTGCATATCGTGTTTTATCTTCATGTGGTGCTCGTTATTTTCTTACGATTGTTGATGATTTTTAGCGTGCTGTTTGGGTTCATTTACTTGCTGAAAAGAGTGAAGTGCAAACTATTTTAAAACGGTTTTTGGCAATGGTGAAAACCCAATTTAATAAAGATGTTCGGGTTGTTCGGAGTGATAAGGGACCGAATTCAAATGTTTGAAAAATTATTTTTTGGATCAGGGAATAGTTTTTCAAACCTCTTGTGTTGATACACCACAACAAAACGGGAGGGTAGAACGCAAACACCGTCATGTTCTAAATGTTGCTCGTGCCCTTCGTTTTCATGCGAATTTGCCAACTGATTTTTTGGGGGAATGTGTACTCACGGCTGGATATTGAATTAATCGTGTGCCAACTCCACTCACAGACGGTAAGAGTCCGTATGAACTGTTATATGGGCGAACTCCATGCTACAACAATCTTCATGCATTTGGGTGTTTGTGTTATGCTCATTTCAGGGATAGGGGTCGTGACAAATTTATCCCTCGAAGTGTTAAATGTGTTTTTCTGGGTTACTCTTACACGCAAAAGGGATGGAAAGTCTTTGATATTGAGAGCCAACGTCATTTTGTTTCTCGGTATGTTCGTTTTGATGATTCCACGTTCCTATATGCCGAACAACAAGAAACTCCTTTGGTCGAGCCACCCCTGCCTGTCCTGCCTTCATTTTTTGATAACGAGGACCCCGTACCTGAACCTACAGCCACGGCTATCACCGCTCTAGCTCCGACCCTGACTGATCATGCACAACTCGAGGGGGTTGATAGCAGTCCGATGCCCCTTGTCCCGATCCCTCGTCGTGGAGAGCGGGTCCGCGCCCCTCCGGCCTGGCATTCAGATTTTTTTCGTCTTAACACTGTGAAAGTAGACTCTGCTGTAGCCACCTCCTTTTCGGACGCCTCAGATACTCCTTATCCTCTAGCTTCGTATGTGAGTAATTCTCGTTTTTCTGTGCCGCACCGTGCTTTCTTGGCTGCAATTTCTTCAGAGGTTGAACCCTCTTCTTATTGAGAGGCGATTAGGGATCCCAGTTGGCGTGCGGTAATGCAAAAAGAAATTGATGCGCTTGAACGGAATGGTACATGGCGTCTTCAATCTTTGCCCCTGGAAAAAAACCCATCCAGTGTAAGTGGGTTTATAAAATCAAATATCATAGTGATGGGTCTCTTGAGCGCTTCAAGGCGCGTCTGGTTGTTTGTGGAAATCGTCAGATTGAAGGGATTGATTATAATGAAATGTTTGGTGACAGTTCGAACTATACTAGCGGTGGCGGCATCAAAGGAGTTGGGAATTGCACCAAATGGATGTTGACAACGCATTTCTTCATGGTGATTTACATGAAGAAGTATATATGCATCTCCCTCCTGGATACTCGGCATCTTCCTCTGGGCAAGTGTGTTGACTACTTCGCTCTCTTTATGGTCTTTGTCAGGCACCGCGTTGTTGGTTTTCTAAGTTGGCTGGGGCACTCAAATCTTATGGGTTTCAACAGTCTTATGCTGATTACTCTCTTTTTACTTTTCAACGTGGGTCTGATTTTCTTTGCATCTTAGTTTATGTCGATGATTTGCTCATAACTGGAAATAACTCTGCATGGATCTCTGATTTTAAAATCTTTCTTGGCAAGTCTTTCCCGGTGAAGGATTTGGGGCGCCTTAAGTATTTTCTTGGTATTGAAATTGCTCGCAATCCTACAGGAATTTTTCTTTGTCAGCGAAAATATGTTTTGGATATTCTTTCCGAGACAGGACTTAGTGGTGCCAAGCCAGCTCTTTTTCCCATGGTTCAAAATCACGATCTTTTAGCAAACGACGGGCCTCTTTTCTCGGACCCTGACAAGTATCGGTGACTTGTTTGTAAGCTGATTTATTTGACGCTGACTCGCCCGGATATCTCTTATTCCATTCATGTCTTGGCTCAGATTATGCACCAGCCTCGTTTGGCTCACTGGGAGGCAGTGGTTCGTGTTCTACGTTATTTGAAAGGCCACCCTGGGCAAGGAATTTTACTTTGTTTCTACTCTCCGTTGCAACTATCCAGCTATTGTGATTCGGACTGGGCCAGCTACCCTATTACTCGACGGTCGATCTCTGGTTATTTTGTCACTCTTGGTCACAGTCCGATTTCTTGGCGTACGACAAAGCAAGCTACAGTTTCTCGTTCCTCTGTCGAAGCGGAATACTGTTCCATGTCCACTTTAACTTGCGAATTAATTTGGCTCAAGACACTTCTTCGAGACCTTGGTCTGCATCACCATCATCCTATTCGCCTCTACTGTGATAATCAGGCGGCACTTCACATAGTTTCTAACCCGGCTTTCCATGAACCCACCAAGCATATCAAAATTGATTGTCACTTCATTCGTGATCAAGTTCATGCGCGTGTTATTTCAACTCACTAGAAAGCTTCCGCTGAACAGTTAGCTAACATCTTCACGAAAGCTCTCGGCGCTCACCAGTTTTCTTACTTACTTTCCAAGATGGGCGTCTGGGATCCAGACGCTCCACCTTGAGGGGGGGTATTGGAATATATATCTTTCCATATATTAGAATATATCTTTCCATATTATTAGGTGTTTGGAATTATCTTCTCTTTTAGATTAGATTGAGTTTGGAGTTTGTTTCCTTTGAGGTCTATTATTCTTTTTGTATATAATCCTTGTATCGGATGTAGACTTCTTTGATCAGAATACATACAAATTCTTTTGTTCTTTAACATAAACAATCGTGAAGGTATACCTCGCCTCCGTATATAAAATTTTTTTTCTAATTACCTTAAAGAAAGGTAAACAATCAAAATAGTATCTTATCTCATTTTATTTCTTTCTTTGAATCACCCTAGAGAAAGGAAATACAATCATGGAGATATAGTTATTCTGCGTATTCTTCATTCCTTTTTCTCCAAAAACGCCATTGAGAAAGGTATGTCCTATTCTTACGAATTATGGACATCATCGAAAAAGTTGACCATCGTTTCACCATTTTTCTGTTTGTTATTTAGACTCCTCTGTGCTAGTTGTTCTCTAAAGAACTTTCAACTGTTTCTTTTCTTGTGACCCTCAACGCTACAGCGGTAACACATAAGAGTATCTTCGTATTGAGATGCGTCATCAACGATGTTGTCTCACTCTTGTGGTGTACTTCAACTATTCTCAGTGAACCACATGTATGAGAAACTTGAAGAACCTAAGACGACTCATTTCCTCTACATTTTTAGCGTGATGACTCGATCTACTAGATATTAAAATAAAACAACAATTTGCAAAGTAAAAAAGATCTTGCAAGCCAATTGACAAAAGGAGAAAAAGGAAAATAAAATATAGGTTTATGTCTTTATGAGAGGGTTACACTTTATGTTCTGTGATAATAACAAATAAGGAGGAGAAAATAAACAAAAATAGATATTTGTAGCCAGCACAAAAGAGAAAATTCTGAGGGCTTGCATTTTTATAAGGAAAGAACACTTTAAAAAAATTAAGAAAGCGTATATAAAAAATAAAAAATCGCACTCACTCAACACCACACTACTAGTGTCGGTTGTGCAAAGGAATCTGTGAAAGATCTACTAACGATGACTCTTATGAAACCAATCACGAGCCGATCTAATCGTGGTGGTCGCAAAGGGTAAAAGAAGGAAGGAAATAACTAAAAGTGCTTGACAATGCAAGATTTACGTGCGTTGGTTGAAAAGAAATTGGGAAAAAGTGACACATGGTAAAAAAAAAAAAACCCAAGAGCGTAGAAGCGAGAGGAGTGAAGCAAGAGAAAGAGAGACGGAGAAAAATAAAGAATGCGAATGATAACTAAAGAAGAGAAAGTTTGTGTATAAAGGAGACAAGCCTTTGACACTAAATTTAGGGTTAGTTTTTAGAGGATAATAAGATGCAACTCTCCAGTTTAAATCTTGTCCGTTAGATCATTTGATCAGATGTTCTGACAATTTAATTAATTAAACTATTTAATATTTAAATTTTGAATTTCAAATATTATCAATAACTAATTCCGGATTAATTAGAGCCATCAAGTTATGTTTAATTCCAAGTATTGCTAACAAATATGTTAGGTTTGATGAGGCTAAGATGGCTTACAAAAGCAAGGATTCTCTGAAAGGAGTCACAATATCAACTGAAAGAGGTAACACTTTTGAAAGTCATCGAATTGAGGTGGAGTCAATTCCAACTGATTTTCAGTCTCAATGTGGTACCTTGTTGTCTAAGGACGAAGAAGAGGAGTATCATAAAAAATTGTAACTTGGCAAGGTGAAACATCTTTAATTACAGTACTTAATGTGGTAACACCATGAATAATGACCTCTGATTGAGTAGCATGGCATTTCCTGGAATGGAACAAAAGAAACACGCACATATCTTCCAGAATGATGGCCTGGCTACTCGTAGTGTGCTCTTTATGATCTCGTCTTATGATACTCAACTAGGTGATGAATTGTATATGCTAACTATGGACAAAACTAGGAGACATACGAGGCCACATGTCACCTATGGCTATGTTGATCTATTAGCATATTCTTTAGTTGTTGTCAGTAAGGTGTTGAATTAAAAACCTAAGAAGAAGTGATTGCTAGTAGGATAAACAGAATTGGTATGATCCAAGGTCGCAACAATTTAGGCTGACCACAGATCAGTCACCTAAAACTGAGGAGGATAAGAAATGTATGAATGATGTTGTTGTACAAATGCAGTAGGAAGTTTAAGTATGCATTGGTGTACACAATACCTAATCTACTCTACTAAGTGAGTATTACAAACATATTTATGTCTAATCTATGAAAGATGGAATAGAAGGCTTTGAAATAAATTTTGAATAAAGAGCACTACAAATAGGGTATTGGTTTCTGGTGGAGTTAACAATCATAGCAGATAAACTAAAAGAGTTGTTGGGTCAGATTATAAAAGATGCTTGGATGTAAGGATGTCACTGAAAGGTTGTGAGGTTACTAAATTTGGGACTGCTGTGAGGTGAAAGGCAAATTCATAGGAGGGTGTAGTTCTATTTACTGCAAAAGCTGAGAATACTGCCATGATCAAAGTTGTCAATGAAGTGTCATGGCTTGAAGGAATTGGCAGAAAAATAAAGGTTCTACAAACGAAGTGCAACTACTATTTGGGGCTGATTCAGGTAATAAGTGCTTAGCCCTGTGTTGCACGGATACGGATACGAGGGACACGGATATGGATACAATACGATATGGTTACGGAGATACGAATTTTTCAGAAAAATAGGGATACGATACGACATGGATACGTCTAATTATAAATATAATTGTTATAATTATAAGGTACAAATAGAATAAATTTAAGTTGACCATATAATTAGAATCGACAAAGTTACAATTTTAGCATTATATTAAATTTAAATGAAAACAAATCTTATGCATGACTCCTAATTAGTATAAAGGAATATTAATCAAGAGAATTATATCTAATATAGAAGGATTGCAAGTCCCCTATTTTCTACTTTCTTTGCTATTCTAATATTATTTGTTAATAAGTTTTAATATATAGTAGGGTTGGTGTTGTGTCGAAAATGGTTGGATAGTTGTTGATAGATATCCGACATGGGTAGTTGTAATTTTCTTTTATTTTAATTATAGGATACGCCACGTGGCGTGTCCGATACGTATCAAGGAGTATCCGAGGATTACTGCTGGTATCCGATAAGTACTAGATAAAGATTTGTGTGATTTTTAAAATTATCCGTGCAACATATGCTTAGCCTTAAGGGCCTAAAAGAGTGGTTGTGATTGGGTGTTCAAGTTGATGAACTAAGGTGGAGAAATGTGAGGTTTGGTTCAGTAATTGATTTGTAACAGAGAAACTGGTTGTAGTTGAGTTGTAACTAGGGAACTGGTTGCAGTTGGCGTTAAAACTGAGAGTTCGTTGGAGTTGCATCTGGTTGGCGAACACAACAAACTGGAAACGCATTGAATAACTGACTCGACTTTAGTGGAAAAGCTAATCACCCATAGTTAGTTATAACTGTTAATTTAGGTTAGTTTGTTAGTGGGAAGAGTGCATGATCAGTACATTGCATATGTATTGTTTAATTGATGCTAAAAATTAGAGCGTGTGAGAGCTGAATGGTGAAGCGACTAAATCACCTCTCCTCTTGTAATCTTATTGAATCTCTTGAGTAAAAATTATTGATCACGATCCAACAAAAAGAATCAACTACTTTTAGTCAACTAGTATTGCTTTAGCTGCATAATTATTCTGTATTTAATTTGATGAACTGCTAACTTTTTGATTTTTAAAAAAAAATTTATGCCAAAACCACGAGAAGAAAATAAAGCTTTGGGATTTCCTCTATTTTCAAAATCCATTTCTGCAACTCTGATTGATCATATAGCGGACACGTAATGAATCTATGTAATTTGGTAAATATTAACCGCATATTTAAAAGCCTTACTTCACTGGCGTCTAAGAGAAACCAACACACAATTCTTCCAAAAACATAAATACAGAAAATGAAGATTTGAACGAATTCCTTATAAGGACATACCTTATTAATAAGGAAAATATGAAAATAAATATGACAAAGTCATACACATATGATGCATATTGAACCTTTGTCCACTCTCTGAATCCAACAATGTTCAAAAGTATTGAACCTAACAAATAGACCTACATCATATTCAACAAAATCAACTTTTTACAAATCCATTGAGGGGCTACGAACAATATTGACATTTATATAAAACCCTTGACTCCCTTTGACGAATTCACAAATACATACATCATCTTTAAGAACCTTGTTTGCAAGGCAGAAGCTTCTCCAGCCCCCAGTGTATATTGTCCGACCATCTCTCCATCTTTTGTACTTGACCCTCCACACTCCATCGTTAGGATCAACCAGATGGGTAACTTGTGCAAAGTTTATTTTTTTGTTCTGGAGTATTTGGAGAGGGATATGCTTGACATGACAACGGTAACTATGTTAGAATAATGCTTCATAGTTAGAGTAAACAATTGAAACACTAAGTAGTGATGTATAAAAGTATGTACTAGTCGAAACTTTTGATTCCACAAAAATATGTAAAAAGACAACGCAAATCAACATGGCGAGATATTATAATATTACTTACCAATTCGCCTTTTCGAGATATAACTTTTGTTATGAAATAAGGATTCTTGGGTTTAACGGCGAGCCCAGCTCAAAAGAGCTTGCCACCGTAGATGTCGTGAATTCTCTTACAGCGACTTTGATTTTCGACAAAGGCACCCCCATTTATGCCATCCTCACCCTCTTCTACTTCCATCTCTTCTCCATCCGTACTAACTTCATTCGTTTTCTCTTCATCAGGCTCTATATTGCCATCCTCCGCTCGAGTTTCTTCATCGTCGCCCACTTCACCCACCACCTCCACCCTTTCATTGTTCCAGTCTGTATCCTTGAATATAAATTGCTGAGCTCCTATTTTCTCAAATGAAGATGGATCGAATAATTTGACATGGAACAATCCCGCAGAACAATATTCGAACACTATCAAGTCACCATCCTGGAGTGAAGCATCAGTCATAAAAGTGGTCCAACCAGTCGGAAAGCAGATGTCGTCGCCCACATTGTCGACGCTTACTCGCCACATGTTATTTTGCTTATCTCTAAGTAGCACTAGCTCTGGACGTTTTTCTTGAATACATCTAGCGAAAGATGGTGGAATAGTCTGCAAGTACACAAAGAAAAGCAACTTAGATCGCTGCAAAGCATCGACAAGTATATTTATCATTATGTGAATTTCTTCGCTACACTTTTTTGCACTACAGTGTAGAGCATCAGATTATATATTTTTCTATCATCATGCTCAAGGCGTAAATAGTTACCATAAATAAGCAAACTACGACATGCAATGTGTTCACACGACTTATATATTCAAACAACAAATATGTACTACAATGTGTACCAAATTATCTTAAATGAATAAAGGTTTTTTTCCAAAGTGTTCAAACGAATGTATAGATCTAATGAAACATGTTTATATAATATTTTTATTTTATAATAATATATATATATATATTTGTTACGTATATATATGTCATTTAAATTTTAAATTGTTTTATAAATTTTAGCTATATAGTTGTTTTACTTTATAGTTAGTGTTTTATTTTTTAATTATATATATGCTTCTTAAGGTCTTGTGTTTCACGATTTTTTATTGTGTTAAAAATACAGCGAAAAAGTAAATAAAAATATTCAGATTTGATAACGAAAAAGATCTTCACTGACTAACAAGAAAAGTACAAATTACATTTGTATACAAATTTGATACGATTAGAAAATCAGGTTTGGTAAAAAGAGAAAAAGACGGGATAGAAAGAGAGGAAGAGACGAATTTTGGAGACAAAAAGAATGGGCAATTTTGAAAAGAGAGGAGAGGAGAGATATGGAAATTCAATTGGGTGTTTTTTGCGTATGATAAAAAGGACATATGTCAATCATCCAGACAGTGTAGGAGGAGATGTATGATATTATGTAGGAGATCTACAAAAGGTAACAATAATTAAAGAGATAATAAGGTAATCAATCAATATTTATATAACCTGCTTTATTAGATAGAGGGTAAAAAATTATATAGATTTTGCTCAGATTTTAGAAATTTTGCTTTTCTCTCTATATCATTTGCCATGTTTCAATTCTTTTTCACCAATAAATTTTGCTTTTGTCGCAAAAACTATTGTTTTAATAAAGGGATGATTATATAAACTACCCTAAGCATGGGTTAGTACACAATTAATCACTCCATATTTAAAAAGTTACAACTCATGTTGTTTTGTGTTTGAAATTATTGTTACGCCTTACGGTGTTTGATACGAACGGACAAAGATGATGCACCATACAAATTTATAAGCAATTCCAGAATTACCCCCAAAAGTATTTTCATCAATTTTAAACCTAAATTAAAAGAAAAATATAAACATTTTTTATTTTAAACTTATTCTAACAAAAACATTGTTTAATATACTTTATCTTAACAGGGAAAAAAAATCGGGTACCATCTTCACCAATTTACCCACTCACACCATTACCCCCAACCAAACTCCAACAACTACGGGCGTTCAAGACCTGCCCTGTCCGTCTGATACGCCAGAATCCGACCCACCAAACCTGCATCCATCATGGTTTGTTTTATAATTTCACTCGCTCTGGTTGATAAATTGGTAAACCACAAAATTGGGATATGGTCATAATTCTAATTACAACCTGCTCTAACCCGCCCGCAAACACCCCTAGTTTGTATATTTGTAGAGGAATGAGGGGAGCAACAAAGTCTCTGAAAGTCATATAGTTGTATGTTCATAATATTGCTATAATATACTTCTCTTTATTAATTTATGTTGTTTGTTAGTTGTATTTTTGGACTGTGAATCGATTTAAAATTTACTTTTACGGTTTATGAGGATAAAAAAGTTCGTTTACATCCTTATATTGTTATTTAAATTAAGTTATGTTATGGTTTAAGAGTTTTTATTAAGGTATGGTATTGTTTTTGTTTTTTTTTAGACTGCAAAGTACGTTATATTTTTTGTTTTTATACTGAAACGTAACTACATTTTTCCTCACAATTTAAACCCGTCACCCGTTCAACCTACCCAACCCTCAACATGGTTTTGTTTCTATTTAACCTGTGCGGGTTGACAAATTTGTAACAAGTTGAGAAGCCGATTCCAACAGGGAGGATATACAAAATGTGGCTCAAAGTAGGACCATGGGCGGAATGGGGTGTGGGCTGGGTCGAGGTGATGGAGACGGTTCCATTTCTTCTCTTTTCAATTGTTTTCTTTTTTTGTGTGTTTTGTGTTTTTCATTAGGTTTGTTAAGGTACACTTTGTATTAAGTTTTTAGATTTTTATGGTTTACGAAACAATGGGATGAACGGGCATTCAATAACTCAGTTAGAATTTTTTAAAATAATTTAACTATATAAATTTTTTAAAATAATTTAACAATATAAATTTTTTAAAATAATTTAACTCAGTTAGCTTGTAGTTTTTTAAATATGAGTGGTAATTTCTTTAATTTATCCAGAATGAATCGTAATTTGTGTAATTCTCCGAGTATAAATCGCCCTCTAGAAGAATAAAACATTGTTTTTTTCATTTATTCTTTTTATATTAAACTCTTTAGCATATATCTCAACTAATAACTCAAAAAATATATTGCATCTAACAATAACAATTCTACTTATAATGGTTTAGAACGAGAAAGACCATAGAAATCACTGTACAAATTAATGAAGAAAAATTATCAAATTCAAAGACACCCCCGCATGGAATAAAATAAGAAAAGAGAGAAATATAGCAATTGTTCACATCTAAGATCATGTACAAAAAACATGAAGAAATTATTAATAAAATCAAAGATAGATATCATGAAAGAATTAAACATACCAATTTTTCAGTGCACCACTCCTGATTAAAAAACACGAAAAAAGAAAATATAAATTTATGAGAGTGATACATTTTAGGCTCTTTGATGTTAACAAACTAGGAAGGGAAAATGAACAAAAAAATAGTGATTTTTAACTAGCATATAAAGGGGAAAATGGTGAAGGTTTCCATTTACTGTAGGAAAATAGCACTTTAAAATACAAAAGAAAAAAAAAACTAAGAAATCTTAAATGAAAAATCAAAATGCATTCACCTAAATTCTCCAAACTACTAGCGCCAATTTTGCGAACGAAGTTTGCAGAAGATCTACTTACGATGACACTTATGCACCAATTACAGTCGATCTACTCGTAGAGAATGCAGAAGGTGAACAAAAAGAGGAATGGGAAGAAATCACGATAGTTGAAAATGCCAGATCTACTTGCGATTGTTGAAAAAGAATAGGAAAACGGTGAAGTTAGTAAAGAAACAAGAGGGTATAAAGCGGAGCAAGGGAAAGGAGGCGGAGAACAATAGCGACTGTGAATGATATGAGAAGAGAAAGTTTGCTTATATAGGCCTTGACATCTAATTTAGGGTTAACTTATAGTGGATATTGGGCCTAATAAGCCTAAGTTGGGCAAAAGTTAAAATGGACTTCTGATATACAATATATGGATTAAAACTTATTGAAGCCAAAGTTCAAATGAATGAGCCTTCTGAATTCTTGATGCTCAAAACAGATATTGATATTAATTATGCGATTAAAAAAAGTAATGATATTAAATATATTGTTCAAAAATCATAGTATAAGATTTACGCAAATATTAATTTAAAAAATATGCACATCTTAGTCCTATTCTAAAGAGGAGTTCTAGCATGTCAACATAAATTACTTAAAAGTGAACACCCTGTAAATTTTGTAGAATATAAGTTTATACCTCTTTTTAAGCATGATGCACTCCTGAAAGTGAACATAAACCATAAGAAAAATATGAAAATAAATATGACAATTACATACACATATGACGCATATTGAACCTTTGTCCACTCTCAGAATCCAACAAAGCTCAAATGGTATTGGGCCTAACAAATAGACCTACATCATCCACTAAGTCAACTTTTTACAAAACCATTGAGGGGTTACGGACAATATTGACATTGATATAAAACCCTGGACTCCCTTTGACGAACTTGCAGATACATACATCATCTCAAAGAACCACGTTTTCAAGGTAGAAGCTTCTCCATCCCCCACTATACATCGTCCGACCATCTCTCCATCTTTTGTACTTGACCGTCCATACTCGACCATTAGGACCATTCAGATGGGTCACTTGTGAAAACTTTACTTTTTTGTTTTGGAGAATTTGCAGAGGGACATACTTGACATGACAACGGTAACTATTTTAGAATAATGCTTCATATTTAGAGTAAACAAATTGAAACACTAAGTAGTGGTGTACAAAAATATGTACTAGTCCAAACTTTTGTTTCCACCAAAATGTAAGAGACAACGCACATCAACATGGCGAGATATTATAATGTTTACTTACCAGTTCACCATTCCGAGATGTAACTTTTGTAATGAAATAGGGATTCTTGGGTTTAACCGCAAGCCCGGATCGAAAGAGCTTGCCACCGTAGCTGTCGTGAATCCTCTTACAGCTACTTCACTTTTCGACAAAGGCACCATCATTTATGCCATCCGCACCCTCTTCAACTTCCATATCTTCTCATCAACACCAACTTCATTCGTTTCCTCTTCATCAAGCTCTACATTCCAATCCTCCTCCCAAGTTTCTTCATCGTCACCCTCGTCACCCACCGCCTCCATATGCTCCTCCACCTCCACCCTTTCATTATTCCAGTCTGTATCCTTGAATATAAATTTCTGAGCTCCTATTTTCTCGAATGAAGATGGATCGAATAATTTTATATGGAACAATCTTGTAGAAGAAGATTCGAACAATATCAAGTCACCATCCTGGAGTAAAGCATCATTTGCAAAAGTGGTCCAACCAGTCCGAAAGCTGATATCGTCGCCCCCATTTTCGACGCGCACTCGCCACATGTTATTTTGCTTATCTCTAAGTACCACTAGCTCTGGAAGTTTTACTTGCATACATCTAGCGAAAGATGGTGGAATAGTCTACCAGTACACGAAGAAAAACAACTTAGATCGATGCAAAACATCGACAAATATATTTATCATTATGTGAATTTCTTCACAAAAACTTTTCTGCACTACAGTGTAGAGCATCAGATTATAATTTTTTCTATCATCATGCTCATGGCGTAAATAGTTACCATAAATAAGCAAACTACGACATGCAATAGACAAAACTATATGAAAAAAAAAAATGTGTGCACACAACTTATATATTCAAACTACAAATATGTACTACAATGTGTACCAAATTATCTTAAATGGACAAACTTTTTTTCCAAAGTGTACAAACGAATGTATAGATCTAATGAAACATGTATATACACACAGACACACACATATATATATATATAGGTTCATTTGTATTTTACACTTAATGACATGTAAAGTTAATAGGTGAACTGCAGGTAGCCCTATGACCATGCACTTTATTAAATAAAAAGGCAAAATATTAGTTAATGTCTTTCATTTTCTAAGTTATTGTTCTTGTTGTAATATTTGTCACAGAGTTAATCTGAGCCGTGACGTTAATAGAAAAGAGGAATTCTCTATCTGGCGTTTGTTCTATTAATTATGAGAATTTTTTATTTTTCTGTTATATGAATTTGATTTAACCATATTAAACATTTTTAATATACCTTAGTTTATAATTTCCAAAAGACTCAGCTGCAGGCCACAAGAGTTCCCATCTCTCATGCACGATCAGTCATATCCATTCAAATGTGAGATACAGGAATTTCTGTTTTTGAATTTGGGCACATGAGGAACATAATTAATATTGCAATAGGTTTCGGGAATCCGTAGTGTACGTAGAGGAGCTGGCAATCATTATTCCTAAATAGGCGTAGTGTATAAGTGCTATGATAATTTACATGTGTAAGTTACTTACTTTGACTACTCTTTGGCTCTTATGATTCATTAATGGACTATATTTTAAGGCTAGAGATATTGTCAAAGCAATTATTGTTGTTGTCAGAGTAAATCTTTATATTTCTTTAATTCTACCCTTTTTAGTCAATGTCTATGCAAAGTAAATCTAATATTTATCTCAATACATTCTTGCTTTGATTGAACACTCCTTAATTATAGTAACTTGATTATATAATTTTTTTTCTTACTTTAATTTAATAGATTGTGTCTTGAACATATCATATTAAAAAGATTAAATTTGTCAGACATTTTATTGTTTGCGGAATATGTAAAAAAAATAATAATTACGTCATCTATTTGTCTTGGACATTTATATTTATGAATTTGAATGTCATATAAACTGCAATTTTATTTGTTAAGTTGTGTTCAAATTGTTAAATATTAGAAACATGACAGAAATATATAAGACTGTGATTAAAGGTATTGAGATATACCATAGCAATAAATCAGTGTTTCTTTCCTGATAAAAAAAAAAATTCCAAGATGGTATTATCAGTTTCTCAGGGAAATGCCCTATAATATTTTTATGAATTCTCGCTAAAGATAATGTAAATATAAAGAATCGTATTGTGTTGGAAAGTAAAATATGCGAGAAATCAGAATATATATGACTATATCTCAACAAACTTTTTATATGGTTTTATACGACAAGATGTTCAACTTGCTACAATCAAGGAACTATTGATTAATAGAATTATGTATTTTAAGACTCAAAGTCATTCCTAGAAAAATTCTAATAACGAAGGGAAAATTAGAGAATCGAATAAATTTGCTTTGGCAACAACAATTGTTGCTTTGGCAACTCATGCTGTTTGTGTTTGAAATTATTTTTACACCTTACGGTATTTGATACGGACGGAAAAAGATGATGCAACATACAAATTTAAAAGCAATTCCAGAATTACCCCCACAAGTATTTTCATCAATTTTAAACTTAATTTAAAACAAAATTACAAATCTATTTAATTTATATTTTTTAGTCAGTTATTGTTACCTTAATTTAAAATTTAAACTTATTCTAACAAAAACACTGTTTAATATACTTTACTGTTAACAGGGAAAAAAATCAGGTACCATCTTCACCAATTTACCCCACTTACACCATTACCCCCCAACAAAAAGAATCTAACCCACCAAACCTACATTCACCATGATTTATTTTATAATTTAACTCGCTATGGTTGATTAATTGGTAACCCACAAAATTTAGGTATGGTCATAATTCTAAGTACAACCTGCTCAAATTCGCCTGCATACACTCCTAGTTTGTATATTTATAAATGAAAGTGGGGAGCAAGGATGTTTCTGAAAGTTATATAGTTGTATGTTAATAATATTGCTATCATATTCTTCTTTTTTGTTAATTTTACGTTGTTTGGTAGTTTTATTTTTGAACTCTGAATCAATTTAAATTAAGTTATGTTATGGTTTAAGGGTTTTTATTAAGTTATGGTATTGTTTTTCTTTTTTTTAGACCGCAAAGTACATTAATTTTGTTTTTATACTGAAACGTAACTACATTTTCCTCACAATTTAAACCCGCTACCCTCGCCACCCGTTCAACCTGTCCAACACTCCACATGGTTTAGTTTTTAATTTAACCACTTGGGTTGAAAAATTTGTAACCCGCAAATTTTGGGGATGATCATTTTTTCAACGATAACTCGCCCAAACCAGACCGCAAACACCCCTACCAACAAAGGAGTTTGTTTCAAGTACTTCTTAACCAATTTTAAGTTTTGAACTTCTTTGTTTGGTTTTATCCCCAATAATATCTCGACTTGATCTTCAAAACTTCTATGCAAATTTGAGGGATAAGTAGATTATTAAGGACGTCAATGTATTGTATTGAAAAATATCACCAGTTGGGAAGGTGGTTCCTACAGGAAGGGTTTGTAGAATTGATGGTGGCTCAAAGCAAGACCATGGGCGGTAGTCGGAGTGGGCCGGGTCGGGGTGATGGAAAAGGTTCCATTTTCTTCCCTTTTCATTTTTTTTTTGTGTGTATGTGTTTTGAGTTTTTCATTTGTTTGTTATGGTACTCTTTGTATTAAGTTTTTAGATTTTTATGGTTTACCTAACAATGGCATGAATAGACATTCAATAATTCAGTTAGAATGTTTTAATAAATTTAACTATATATGTCATGCCCCCAAATTTTAAAACATGAAAAATATGGCGTGATGGCCGTGTCGCCAAAAAAAGAACAAAAAGCGACACGAAGCCCTCAGAATAAAAACATTTTTATTTAATAGTTCGAGAAAACGCTATGACAAAAACGAGAAAAACAAAAGATTAATACTAAAAACTTTAAAAAGATATTCATTTACAAAATCTTGGTACAGAGCATCTAATATCTCAATGAAAGTTTACAATCAAATAACAATACCATATGAACGATAATTGAAAGATGAAGAACAACAATGCTAACGTATGCAATACTCTCAATGCATGACTATGTACTTGACTTCTTTAACCCCTAAAACGAATCCCTTAGCTCCCCGCAGATAAACTAAAGTCTGAAAATAACGCATTGCAAAGGGTTAGTTGCAGACTCAATAAGTAGTTCAACATATCTCTCTAAGATCAGGCATGAGATTTTAGAAAACAATTATTCAATAATGCATAAGCTTCAAAAAAACAGTATTAAAGAATGATGCATGAACAAAATGTCAAGTTATTGAGTGATGGTTCAAAAATAAATGTTAAGCTCATAAACTAACGCTAGGACCACTATTTTAACCCGTGGCACGGGCCGTCAATAAAATGGATATCCATCCAGCGATAAGCCCGCTGGCAGCCCAAAAGTATTCCAACTTCAAGCAAGTTGGCAGCCCAAACGTATTCCAGCTTCAAGCAAGTTGGCAGCCCAAAACAAACGTAGGTCTTTCTAAGAGCTCAACAAAACAATACAAATATATGGATTCAAAACGAATATATCCTTTCTTTTACATGCAAACAGTGGAAGATAATTTACATGCCCGATCAATGTTTTTCAAAAGTATTAAAACTATCTTTTTTCAAAAGAACTCTCTTTTCTTCTATCTTTCCAAATAAATTTGAAAATTATGAAAGCAAGCAATATCTTTATGCAATAATTTCATAATGCAATAATTACAATAGTTTTATATTAAAAGACAAGTAAGAAGTATCAAGAACTACTTACATGAACTCCAAGTGCGTGATAAACTAAACTCCACGACAAAACTCGAAATCATTACACAAATCTGCACTATATGCTTTGGTAAGGCGGCTGGAATGCCTTGTGTGAACCCAAGGGGTATGAAAGAATCGGATAATATTCTAAGGCGTGGGTTTAATATCATAGGGTTCTTAATTGTAAACATTAAAATAGATAGAGGGGAAGAGAACGAATAAATTATTGTTGTTAATTTTATTCATCAGGCAAGTATGTACGAAGGGTATGTACGGCGAGTATGTACGACTGGTATGTACGGCGAGTATGTACGACGGGTATGTACGGCGAATATGTACGTATTCCCCAAAATCTAAGTATGTGCGCAGGTATGTACGCGGGTATGTACGTATTCCCCAAAATCTAGGCACTAAACTAGGCAACAATTATCAATAAGAAGTAAAAGATAAGTACAAATAAGATACAAAGGATAATTACAAATCATATATTAAGGCAAGGAAATCTGCCCTATAACATGCTAATTCAAATTTCATTATCGAAAATCCAGGTCGTTACAATATAAGTAATTTGTATAATTTTTTAAGCATGAGGGGTACTTAGTTTAATTTATCCAAATGAATCGTAATATTTTGTAATTCTCCGATTATAAATCGCCATCTAGAAGAAAAAAGACATTGTTTTTCTTTTCATTTTATTCTTTTTATGTTTTATGTTAAACTTTTCAACATATATCTCAACTAATAGCTCAAAAAATATATTGCATCTATCAACAAACAGTTCTACTGATAATGATTTAGAAATAAAAAGAACATAGAAATCACTATATAAATTAATAAAAGAAAAATCAAATTCAAAGACCCCCTAATGGAATAAAATAAGAAAAGAGGGAAATATAGGAATTGTTAACATCAAAGATAATGTACAAAAAACTTGAAGAAAATATTAATATAATAAAAGATAGATATCATGAAAGAAAGATACCAATTTTTCAGTGCACCACTCGTGATTGAAAAACACGAAAAAAGCAGGAAGACTCATTATATGTTTGTCCATGGTGAGATGACTCGATCTTTTAAAGCTCTCAAAATAAATAATCTGCAAAGTGAGAAAAGATCTTGTGAGTCAATTGACTAATAGGAGAAAAGGGAAAAGAAAAGATAGGTTTATGAGAACAATACAATCTATGCTCTTTGATATTAACAAACTAGGAAGGGAAAATGACAAAAAAAAAAAAAAAAGATTCGTAACTTGCATAAAAAGGGGAAAATGGTGAGGGCTTCCATTTATTATAGAATAATAGCAATTTAAAATGAAAAAGAAAATAAATAAGAAACCTTAAATGAAAAATCATCTTGCAGACACCTGAATTTTCCAAACTACTAGCACCAATTGTGCGGACGAAGTTTGCAGAAGATCTACTTACGATGACACTTATCCACCAATTACAAGCCGATCTACTCGTAGTGGATGCAAAGGGTCAAAAGAAAGACGAAAGGAAAGAAATCACGATAGTTGAAAATGCCAGATATACTTGCGATTGTTGAAAAAGAATAGGAAAACGGTAAAGTTAATAAAGAAACAAGAGGGTCTACAGAGGAGCAAGGGAAAGGAAGCGGAGAATGATAGAGATTGTGAATGATATGAGAAGAGAAAGTTTGCTCATATAGGAAACATGCCTTGGACATAAAATTTAGGGTTAGGTTATAGCGGATATTAGGCCTAGTAGGCCTAAGTTTGGTTAAAGTTAAAATCGACTTCTGAAACACAATATTCGGATTAGACCTTATTGAAGCCCACTTGATGTGTCGAACTTCATATGGATGGTCCTTCTGAATTCTCGATGCTCAAAATAGAATAAAAATTATGTCTATTGACGCCGCTAATTCAATGTACCATAACGTTGCTTCTAGAAGATACTTTATAAGCACATGTAGTTTTTGTTTATAATATATCTTTAGATGTTGTACATAAAATTTTATTCCATTCAAAAAAGTTATGATTTTAATATATGATTAAATGTAGATATAAATTATACATTTTGAAAATCATAGTATAAGATTTACGCAAATAACAATTTAAAATTATGCACCTCTTAGTGTTATTCTAAAGAGGAGTTTTTGCATTTCAACATAAACTACTTAAAAGTGAACACCCAGTAAGTTTATACCTCTTTTTAAGCATGATGCACTCCTGAAAGTGAAACAATTGTTCCAACTGTACGAGTCTCAAGTAATATAGGGATGTAAGTTACACCAAGAGTTTATCATTACCTTGGAGACTAAAAATTGTGCAACAAATACTTTTTCAGTTATCTCAATTGGAGAAATACTTTTCTAGTTAAGTCACTTAGACAAGAATAATTAAATTAAAACTAATTAAAATCAAATGAACAATTAAATAAAAACATATCATATAACAGATGGATATGTATCTAAAGCTTCAGTTTCACTGGAATATAGGTAACGGGTTCATAGAAAAACTTTCGTCTTACTATTTACTTGTTATTATATTTTTTGAGTTATTGATTAGTATTGGTGTGCCTAATGTAGATATTGATTAGTTGATATTGCAATTTGGTGTACGGTTTCATGTACATTTAAATATATATGATAAATGTTTTGCTATAAGCAATAATGTATAGGAGACGAGACCTTCCACGAGGCGAGGTAATCGTGGATCCTACCCACTAGTCTACAACTGCACTGAAATATATTCTTTTTGCCACACGATCATTGAGCGGGATATACAAATTTTGTTCCACGTCGAGAACCTAATTAAATACATGAAGAAAAAAAAACCCTTCAATGTTTTGCTAGAACCATAGCGCCAGACAATAGCTGTGTTGCTATCTCCATCAGTTTTGCCTAATCAAACTCCACAACATGGGTGATGGAAGTTGGTGAAGCAGTGGTGTATATTCTCTTGATTAAATGAAGCGTATATGCATATAGATGCAATGTCGAAGCTAAAGATGGTGACGGAGAAGGCAGAGTGTCGAGGTAAATACACTATTTTATTCAAAACAAACAATGAATTACAAAATAGAAATCACACAATTTGATCATTCACACTCACTTTTCTTTTCGGTTGAGTGATAATACAAACACATAAATACAGCTCTATTTACAGTTAAAGCAAACAAGATGAACTCCACAGATACCATCACACGTGATTACATTTGAATGTAGAGAATGGCTCGTCGGGTGGCTTTTCAAACGTGCTAAGCTTTAACTTTTCTCGCGAGTTGTCGGCAGTGGGTGATGTTGATGTCCCAATAAATCTCCCCCCTCCAATCAACAGTGAATTTTACTCATTCTCGTCATTCTAGTGTTAATGGTTGTAGGCGTGAACATTCCCCCTTGCTTAAAAGTTCTCTTTCTCTGAATTTCCCTAGATAAAGGTAAACAATCGTGAAGGTATACCTCGCCTCCGTATATAAAATCTTTTTTCTAATTACCTTAAAGAAAGGTAAACAATCAAAATAGTATCTTATCTCATTTTATTTCTTTCTTTGAATAACCCTAGAGAAAGGAAATACACTCATGGAGATATAGTTATTCTGCGTATTCGTCATTCTTTTTATCCAAAACGCCATTGGGAAAGGTATGTCCTATTCTTACAAATTATGGACATCATCGAAAAAGTTGACCATCGTTTCACCATGTTTCGGTTTGTTATTTAGACTCCTCTGTGCTAGTTGTTCTCTTAAGAACTTTCAACTGTTTCTTTTCTTGTGACCCTCAATGCTACATGGTAACACATAAGAGTATCTTTGTATTGAGATGCGTCATCAACAATGTTGTCTCACTCTTGTGGTGTACTTCCACTATCTCGACCTCTGCCTCTACCTCTACCTAGCCTATTCTTAGTGAACCACATGTATGAGAAACTTGAAGAACCTAAGACAACTCATTTCCTCTACATTTTTAGCGTGATGACTCGATCTACTAGATATTAAAAAAAAAACAACAACAATTTGCAAAGTAAGAAAGATCTTGCAAGCCAATTGACAAAAGGAGAAAAAGGAAAATAAAATATAGGTTTATGTCTTTATGAGAGGGTTACACTTTATATTCTGTGATAATAACAAATAAGGAGGAGAAAATAAACAAATACGGATACGAGGACACGGATATGGATACAATACGATATGGTTACGGAGATACGAATTTTTCAGAAAAATAGGGATACGATAAGACATGGACACGTCTATTTATAAATATAATTGTTATAATTATTAGGTGCAAATAGAATAAATTTAAGTGGACCGTATAATTAGAATTGACAAAGTTACAATTTTAGCATTATATTAAATTTAAATGAAAACAAATCTTACGCATGACTCCTAATTAGTATAAAGGAATATTAATCAACAGAATTATATCTAATATAGAAGGATTGCAAGTCCCCTATTTTCTACTTTGTTTGCTATTCTAATATTATTTGTTACTAAGTTTTAATATATAGTAGGGTTCGTGTTGTGTCGAAAATGGTTGGATAGTTGTTGATAGATATCCGACATGGGTAGTTGTAATTTTCTTTTATTTTAATTATAGGATATGCCACGTGGCGTGTCCGATACGTATCAAGGAGTATCCGAGGAGTACTGCTGGTATCCGATAAGTACTAGATACAGATTCGTGTGATTTTTTGAATTATCCGTGCAACATATGCTTAGCCTTAACGGCCTAAAAGCGTGGTTGTGATTGGGTGTTCAAGTTGATGAACTAAGGTGGAGAATTGTGAGGTTTGGTTCAATATTTGATTCGTAACAGAGAAACTGGTTGTAGCTGAGTTGTAACTAGGGAACTGGTTGCAGTTGGCGTTAAAACTGAGAGCTCGTTGGAGTTGCATCTGGTTGGCGAACACAACAAACTGGAAACGCATTGAATACCTGACTCGACTATAGTGGAAAAGCTAAACACCCATAGTTAGTTATAACTGTTACTTTAGGTTAGTTTGTTAGTGGGAAGAGTGCATGATCAGTACATTGCATATGTATTGTTTAATTGATGCTACAAATTAGAGCGTGGGAGAGCTGAATGGTGAAGCGACTAAATCACCTCTCCTCTTGTAATCTTATTGAATCTCTTGAGTAAGAACGATCCAACGAAAAGAATCAACTACTTTTAGTCAATTAGTATTGCTTGAGCTGCATAATTATTTTGTATTTAATTTGATGAATTGCTAACTATTTGATTTTTAAAAAATTTATGCCAAAACCACGAGAAGAAAATAAAGCTTTGGGATTTCCTCTATTTTTACAAAATCCATTTCTTCAACTCTGGTTGATCATATAGCGGACACCTAATGAATCTATGTAATTTGGTATATATTAACCGCATATTTAAAAGACTTACTTCGCTGGCGAGTAAGAGAAACCAACACACAATTCTTCCAAAAACATAAATACAGAAAATGAAGATTTGAACGAATTCCTTATAAGGACATACCTTATCAATAAGGAAAATATGAAAATAAATATGACAAAGACATACACATATGATGCATATTAAACCTTTCTCCACTCTCAGAATCCAACAATGTTCAAAAGTATTGATATGAAAATAAATATGGCAAATACATACACATATGATGCATGTATTGAACCTTTGTCCACTCTCTCAATCCAACAAAGCTCAAATAGTATTGGGCCTAACAAATAGACCTACATCATATTCCCAAAACTCAACTTTTTACAAAACCATTGAGGGGTTACGGACAAGATAGACATTGATATAAAACCCTGGACTCCCTTTGACGAATTCGCAAATACATACATCATCTCTAAGAACCCCGTTTTCACTGCAGAAGCTTCTCCATCCCCCACGGTACATTGTCCGGCCATCTCTCCATCTTTTGTACTTGACCGTCCACACTCCACCATTAGGACCAACCAGATGGGTTACTTGTGCAAACTTTATGTTTTTGTTCTGGAGAATTTGCAGAGGAACATACTTGACATGACAACGGTAACTATGTTAGAATAATGCTTCATATTTAAGAGTAAACGATTGAAACACTAAGTATTAATGTATAAAAATATGTACTAGCTAGTCCAAACTTTTGTTTCCACCAAAATGTAAGAGACTAACGCACATCAATCAACATGGCGAGATACTATAATATTATACTTACCAGTTCACCGTTCCGAGATGTAACTTTTGTAATGAAATAGGGATTCTTGGGTTTAACAGCAAGCCCGGCTCGAAAGAGCTTGTCACCGTAGATGTCGTGAATTCTCTTACAGCGACTTTGCTTTTCGACAAAGGCACCATCATTCATGCCATCCTCACCCTCTCCTACTTCCATATCTTCTCCATCAATACCAACTTCATTCATTTCCTCTTCATCAAGCTCTACATTGTCACCCTCCTCCCAAGTTTCTTCTTCGTCACCCTCTTCACCCACCGCCTCTGTATGCTCCTCCACCTCCACCCTTTCATTGTTCCAGTCTGTATCCTTAAATATAAATTCTGAGCTCCTATTTTCTCAAATGAAGATGGATTGAATAATTTGACATGGAACAATCCTGCAAAAGAATATTCGAACACTATCATGTCACCATCCTGGAGTGAAGCATCATTCATAAAAGTGGTCCAACCAGTCCGAAAGCAGATGTCGTCGCCCACATTTTCGACGCTCACTCGCCACATGTTATTTTGCTTATCTCTAAGCACCACTAGCTCTGGAAGTTTTTCTTGAATACATCTAGGGAAAGATGGTGGAATAGTCTGCAAGTGCACGAAGAAAAACACATGAGGAACATAATTAATATTGCAATAGGTTTCGGGAATCCGGAGTGTACGTAGGAGGAGCTGGCAATCATTATTCCTAAATAGGTATACTGTGTAAGTGCTATAATAATCTACATGTGTAAGTTACTTACTTTGACCGCTCTTTGGCTCTTATGTTTCAATAATTGACTATATTTTAAGGCTTAGTCAATGTCCATGCAAAGTAAATCTAATCAATACATTCTTGCTTTGATTGAGCACTCCTTAATTATAGCAACTTGATTATATAATTTTTTTTCTTACTTTAATTTAATAGAGTGTGTCTTGAACAGATCATATTAAAAAGATTAAATTTGGAAGATATTTTATTGTTTGCAGATTATGTAAAGAAATAATAATTACGTCATCGATTTGTCTTGGACATTTATATTTATGAATTTGAATGTCATATAAACACTACAGTTTTAGTTTTTAAGTTGTGTTCATATTATTAAATATTAGAAACAAGATAGACATACTTAAGACTATGATTTAAGATATTGAGATATACCCTAGCAATATATCAGTGGTTTTAAACATTTTATAAGTTTACAAGATGGTACTATCAGTTTCTCAGGGAAATGCCCTATAATATTTTAATGAGATGTCACTAAAAATAATGTAAATATAAAGAAACGTATGGTCTTCAAAAGTAAAATATGAGATAAAATCATAATATATATGATTATATCTCAACAAACTTTTTATATGGATATATATGACAAGAGTTTCAACTTGCTACAGTCAAGGAACTATTGATTAATAGAATGATGTATTTTAAGAATATTCAAAGTCTCCTCTAGAAAAATTCTAATAACGCAGGGTAAATTAGAGAATCGAATAAATTTGCTTTGGCGACAAAAATTGTTTTTTTTGGCAACTCATGTTGTTTTGTGTTTGAAATTATTGTTATGCCTTACGGTGTTTGATACGAATGGAAAAAGATGATGCAACATATAAATTTATAAGCAATTCAAGAATTACCCCCAAAAGTATTTTCATCAGTTTTAAACTTAAACTAAAAAAAAATACAAATCTTTTTAGTTTAGATTTTTTACTCAAAGTTATCGTTGCCTTAATTTGAATTTTAAACTTATTCTAACAAAAACACTGTTTAATATACGTTAATATTAACATGGAAAAAAATCGGGTACCATCTTCACCAATTTACCCCACTAACAACATTACCCCCAACCAAAAGAATCTAACCCACCAAACCTACATCCACCATGGTTTATTTCATAATTTCACTCGCACTGGTTGATAAATTGGTAACCCACAAAATTTGGGTATGGTCATAATTCTAAGTACAACCCGCTCAAACCCGCCCGCGTACACCCCTAGTTTTGTATATTTGTAAAGGAATGAGAGGAGCAAAGAAGTTTCTGAAAGTCATATAGTTGTATGTTCATAATATTGTTATAATATTCTTCTTTTTTTGTTAATTTTATGTTATTTGTTAGTTGTATTTTTGGACTTTGAATCGATTTAATTTTTTTTTTATTTATGCGGATAAAATTTTTTGCTTACATCCTTATATTGTTATTTAAATTAATTTATTTTATTGTTTAAGTGTTTTTATTAAGTTAAGGTATTAGTTTTTAGACTGCAAAGTTTTGTTTTTATGTATACTGAAACGTAACTGCATTTTTCCTCACAATTTAAACCCGCCGCTCCCCCTCGCCACCCGTTCAACCTGCCCAACGCTCCACATGGTTTAGTTTTTAATTTAACCCACTCGGGTCGACAAATTTTTAACCCGCAAATGTTGGGTATTATAATTTTTTCAACAACAACTCGCCCAAACCTGACCACGAACACCCCTACCAACAAAGAAGTTTGTTTCAAGTACTTCTTAACCAATTTTATGTTTTGAGCATCTTTGTTTTGTTTTCTCCCCAAGTATATCTCGAGTTGATTTTCAAAACTTCTCAGCAAATTTGAGAGATAAGTAGATTGTTAAGTACATCAATGTATTGTATTGAAAAATATCACCAGTTGGGAAGGCGGTTCCTACAGGGAGGATTTTTAGAATTGATGGTGGCTCAAAGCAAGACCATGGGCAGTAGGGGGAGTGGGCGGGGTCGGGGTGATGGAAAGGGTTCCATTTCTTCCCTTTTCAATTTTTTTTCTTTTTTTTTTTTGTGTGTTTTGAATTTTTCATTTCTTTGTTAAGGTACTCTTTGTATTAAGTTCTTAGATTTTTATGGTTTACCTAACAATGGCATGAATAGACATTCAGTAATTCAGTTAGAATTTTTTAAAATAATTTAACTATATAAGTAGTTTGTGTAATTATTAAGCATCAGGGGTACTTTGTTTAATTTATCCACAATGAATCATAATTATGTAATTATCCGAGTATAAATCGCCATCTAGAAGAAAAAAAAGACATTGTTTTTCTTTTCATTTTATTCTTTTTGTGTTTTATGTTAAAATTTTAAACATCTATCTCAACTAATAGCTCAAAAGATATATTGTATCTATCAACAAACAATTCTACTGATAATGATTTAGAAAGAAAAAGAACATAGAAATCACTATACAAATTAATTAACAAAAAAAAAATCAAATTCAAAGACACCCCCTAATGGAATAAAATAAGAAAAGAGAGAAATATAGCAATTGTTCACATCAAAGATCATGTACAAAAAACTTGAAGAAATGATTAATAAAATAAAAGATGGATATCATGAAAGAAACATACCAATTTTTCAGTGCACCACTCGTGATTAAAAAACACGAAAAAAGCAGGAAGAGTCATTTCTTGTCTGCCCATGGTGTGATGACTCGATTTGTTAAAGTTCTTAAAACAAATAATCTGCGAAGTGAGAAAGGATCTTGTTAGTCAATTGACTAATAGGAGAAAAGGGAAAAGAAAAGATAGGTTTATGAGAGGGATACAATCTATGCTCTTTGATATTTAACAAACTAGGAAGGGAAAACGACCAAAAAAAAATAAAGATTCGTAACTTACATAAAAAAGGGGAAATGGTGATTGGTGAGGGCTTCCATTACTTACAGGAAAATAGCACTTTAAAATGAAAAAAGAACAAAAAATATTAAGAAACATTAAATGAAAAATCAAAATGCAGTCACCTGAATTCTCCAAACTACTAGCGCCAATTGTGCGAACGAAGTTTGCAGAAGATCTAGTTACGATGACACTTATGCACCAATTACAAGCCGATCTACTCGTAGTTGATGCAAAGGGTCATAAGAAAGACGAAAGGAAAGAAATCACGATAGTTGAAAATGCCGGATCTACTTGCGATTGTTGAAAAAGAATAGGCAAACGGTAAAGTTAGTAAAGAAACAAGAGGGTCTAAACCAGAGCAAGGGAAAGGAGTCGGAGAATAATAGAGATTGTGAATGATATGAGAAGAGAAAGTTTGCTTATATAGGAAACATGCCTTGGACATCAAATTTAGGGTTAAGTTATAGTGGATATTAGGCCTTGTAGGCCTAAGTTGGGTTAAAGTTAAAATTGACTTCTGAAACACAATATTCGGATTAGACCTTATTGAAGCCACTTGATGTGTCGGACTTCATATGAACGGGCCTTCTGGATTCTTGATGCTCAAAATAGAATAAAAATTATGTCTATTGAAACCGCTAATTCAATGTACCATAACGTTGCTTCTAGAAGATACTTTATAAGCACATGTAGTTTTTGTTTATAATAGATCTTTAGGTGTTGTACATAAAATTTTATGCCATTCAAAAAAGTTATGATATTAATATATGATTAAATGTAGATATAAATAATACTGTTCAAAAATCATAGTATAAGATTTACGCGAATAATAATTTAAAAATATGCGCATCTTAGTCTTATTTTAAAGGAGTTTTAGCATTTCAACATTAATTACTTAAAAGTGAACACCCAGCAAAATCAAATTTTGCAGATATATAAGTTTATACCTATTTTTAAGCATGATGCACTCCTGAAAGTGAAACAATTGTTGCAAGTGTACGAGTCTCAAGTAATATAGGGATGTAAATTACACCTAGTGTTTATCATTATGTAATGCCCGAATCTCTTTTATTACTATTATTTGACAAAGATTAAGTTCTTAGGTCCAAATAATTTTCTTGCAATATCAATTTACTGATTTATGAGTTTTGTTAAAATTATTATTATATTTTTATTTTAAAACTTGCAGATTTTGAGATAATTGAATATCTTATAGTTTAAGGCTTTTAAAGATTTATCAATTTTATGTACTACTAATGGCCAATTTTATAAAGGCCTATATAAATTTATTTGTGAAAACCTAGAATAACTAGAGTCCTATTATAAATAGAGTAGCATCTTTTTTTATTTGTTTCACGTCAAAGACCACAAAAATATAACTTTCTTCGAGCGGCTGCGGCACAAAGGTGAATGAATATTTTGGTTTCTTTCTGATCAGCAAGTTTATGTGGAAGTTTGTAATGTTTCATTAAGTTTTAATATTATTATATTAGATTGGCTTGAGCCTTCAAATGATACTAAACGTATGTATGCTTTTATAATACTTATAAGAACTTTTTAATCATATTATATTATCAATTTTGAAGGCATAGCCACAAAGAGGATTTATGAAACAACTTATATTATTATTTTAATAGATCATGTGTTTGGGGTTTCATATTTTATTGAATTGATGATATATGTACGTCTTTATATATGGGTTTTTAGGTGGGATTTGAACTATTTTAGAATTTTGGTGTTATAGGAGTTCTGATGCTGGTCCTTTTCCTAAAGTAAGAGCATAATTATAGTCGTTTATCTGATGACTCGTGATTTTGTATTCTTAGACACGATTAGAGACACTTAGCGGCATATAGGTTACCAGAGAGTTCAGGGGTTTGAGGTAAGTAGTTCTTGATACTTCTTACTTGTCTTTTTAATATAAAACTATTGTAATTATTGCATTATAAAGTTATTGCATAAGAATTTGCTCGTTTTTTTATCTTTGGAGTTATTTATAAAAGATTAAATGAAATTATTTTAGAAAGACTTTGACAATTCTTTTGAAAAACCATTGATCAGGCATGTAAATTATCTTCCACTCTTTGCATGTAAAAGAAGAGAAATATTTTTTCGGATATTGATAAATTGTCTTTGTTTTGTTGAGCTCTTAGAATAGACATGCGTTTGTTTGGGCTGCCTACTGGCTGAAAGTTGGAATACGTTATGGCTGCCAACTTGCTTAAATTCGGAATACTTTTGGGCTGTTAGGGGGCTTATCGCTGGATGGATATCCATTTAATTGACGGCCCGTGCCACGGGTTAAAATAGTGGTCGTAGTGTTAGTCTTTGAGCTTAACAATTATTTTTGAAATATGACTTGACAATTTGATATTTTGCTCATGCATCAATATTTAATACTCTTTTTGAATCGTATGCATTATTGTATTTATTCTTCTAAAAACCTTGTGCCTGATTTTAAAGAGAGTCATCATGAACTGCTTATTGAGTTTTGCGGCTCACCCCTCGCATTGTTGTCATCTTTTCAGAGAATTAGGAGTTAAGGTCAAGCCATCAGGAGCACCCGAAGATCGAGTTTTATTATCAGTAGTAGTTATATTTAGTCATGTTTCGAACTTGAATCTTTTATTTGTCGTCGAGGATTGTTTTTGGATTATGATTGAGGACTTTAGATGATCTGTACCCAAAGTTTTTTATTAGATTATCTTTAACTGTGAGTTGGTTAATTTTGATCAAGTCTATTTTATGCTTCCGCAAAATATTGAGTTTATTTTTCTTAAAAACTATTTTGAAAGGCTTCACGTTGTTGGGGTTTATGGCAATGTGGCCATCATGCCATGTTTTGAATTTAGAGGCGCGACACATTACCTTGGAGACTAAGAAATGTGCAACAAATACTTTTTCAGTTAACTCAATTTGAGAATTACTTTTCTAGTTAACTCACTTAGACAATAATCATCATATTAAAACTAATTAAAATCAAAAAAACAATTAAAAAAAATACCATATATATAACAAATGGCTTTGTATCTAAAGCTTCAGTTTCACTGGAATATAGGTAACAGGTTCATAGAAAAATTTTTGTCTTTCTATTTATTTGTTATTATATTTATTGAGTTATTAATTAATGTTGGTGTTCCTAATGTAGATATTGATTAGTTGATATTGAAACTTGGTGTACGGTTTCATGTACGTTTAAATATATATGATAAATGTGTTGGTAGAAGCAATAATGTATAGGAGGCGAGACCTTCCATGAGGCGAGGTAATCGTAGATCCTACCCACTAGTCTACAACTGCACTCAAATTTATTCTTTTTACCACACGATCATTGAGCGGGGTATACAAATTTTTTTCCATGGCGAGGACCTGAATACATGAAAAAAAAAAAACATCCCTTCAAAGTTTTGCTAGAACCATAGCGCCAGACAATAGTTGTGTTGCTACCTCCATTAGTTTTGCCTCATCAAACTCCACAACATGGGTGATGGAAGTTGGTGAAGCAGTGGTGTATATTCTTTTGATTCCATGAACCGTGTATGCAAATGGATGCAAAGTCGAAGCTAAAGATGGTGATGAAGAAGGCAGAATGCCGAGATAAATACACTCTTTTATTCAAAACAAACAATGAATTACAAAATAGAAATCTCACACAATTCGATCATTCACACTCACTTTTATTTTCGGTTGAGTGATAATACAAACAGATAAATACACCTTTATGTATTGTTAAAGCAACAAGATGAACTCCACAGATATCACACGTGATTATAATTAACCAAAGTTAGTGGGCAAAAATTGTATTTTTGCCTTAAAATAATTTTGTCACCCCATGTGGGACAGTTTGTGGATTTTGAACAAACGAATTATTTTCCACACAAGACACTCAAGGCTAGCTATGAATATCGTAGCCTCAAAACCTGATAAGGAAGATCATCAATCCATCAACGTACACACAAGCTTGATACATCCAAGCCAATTTGAAGCAATGAGATCATATACCTAAGAGATGATCCGTGACCAAATGAACGAGGAAGAGATTTATTTGAAGTAACAAAGAACTTTGTTTGCAATTTTTAATTAAAAAATATCAATATAGAGTGTTAAAACCATACTTTCACTGCAAAAAGAAAAAATATATTTAAATTCTTAGTTTACTTGTCGAGCTTCATGATTTGAGACAACCATTGCTCTAACATAAAGAAGACTTTCAATTACAACATCGATCTAGCCAAATCAGTAATGAAAGTAGATAATAGTACTGTGGCAAATCATCCAACTCCTTCTACTCAATATCTATCTCCTCTGTAGTCTCTATATGTTCGCTAATAGTTCTGTGGCAAAATATCAATGGTAAACCAGAAACGGCCACTAAATGATAGCAGGAAAAAATAGTCACGCATATATCTTTGAACCAAAATATAAAAAAAAGATGGTATCAACAAAATACAGTCCACTATAAGTAAACATATTGAGGTGGTAACCATTGATGCTTACCGATCGAATTGGAACAGCTAGAAGAAATTTTCTCTCATTTCAGTCCAAGTTCTACCATTCTACTCTTCTTGAGCAATGGTATCAGTAGAAGTTCAAAGGTCATAAGAAATTGTGGAAGGTAGAAATTGCAATTTAAGGCATAGTAGTTGAATACAAATTCCAATAGAAATTACGGAAGGTAATGAAGAATATTACGTGTTTCAACTCAACTTACCAAAGTTCAGACACCGCGGTTAAATTACGGAGTACGAGAAGTTGTTGCAATGGTATCAGTATATCTAGAATAGTGCATGAGTGCCAAATTTGAAAAACATCAACGATAGTAGAACATCAGATGAAGAGTAGCGATATTTTGATTGGGGCTGCGAGATCAGCTTTGCAACAGAGGCAGCATGGATTTTAATCGAAGGTTTGTGACTTCTAGCTTGAACAGAGAGCCACCGTGTTCTTAGGGAAGCGTTGGGGTAGACCCATCTTCAACCACGCTTCTGTTAAGGTCAATATACGCATGATTCAAAGAATTCTAACTTTACGAAAGCGCTGGACAGAAAGCGCGGCTAATGCCTGAATTTCTTGTAGTGTAAAAGCCACTGTAAACCTCATTCATCGGAGACAATATATACAACATGCGTTGCTTAATGCTTACTCTAGCGGATTTTCTGCATAAGCATAAAATATAGGAGGCATATCCTTTGTTGGATCATGTTTTACCACTTGTTAAACTACTCAATCTGATCAACCGAACTCAACAAAAACGCGTTTATTCCACAAAGAAACACTCTTTTATTTATCACGTTTTTAACTTAATATTTCCCCTTTTAGTAATGTTACCGTTGGAGCTTGTTATTTAGTTATACTATAAATAGCCTTTCGGTTAAGTTAGTTTTCCACTTTACTTTTTCATCACTTTGTAAACTATGATCAGAGATCGATTCTCTCTGTTTTCAGTCGTCAATATCAATCTCAATTTGATTTCATTATCTTGATATGGTATCATTTTGCCAGTAATTACGAGTCTTCCGATGTGTTTTACTCTTTGCGCATGTGATCGCGATCATCTCGTTGTGTTTCTGCGTAATTTGATAGGAATTACAATCTGCGATTTGTTTTTTTTGCACAATCGATTGAGTTTGTTGAAATTGATCGGTTAGTTTTGTTCCGGATCACTCTACGATTGTTTTAATCGGTTTATTTGTTGATTTTGTTGCTATAATCGTTGATTGTTGCTGCTTAATCATGTCTAGTAATCAGAATCCTACTGCTCCTATTAGAAACCCTAGCGATGATTCTTCTTCTGTATATTTTCTCGGTACTCAAGATTTGGGTGGATCATCTATAGTTGGAGATATTTTAGTTGGATCAAACTACAATTCATGGAGTAAGGCTATTATGATGGCATTGAAATTTAGAAACAAAGTGAGGTTTGTTGATGGTTCTCTGTTGTGTCCTACTGATGAATTAACTAAGACTTGTTGGATTAGAGCCAACACATTGGTGTTGTCTTGGATCTTGACACTGGTGCCACTGACCACATGGTCTGTGATGCACATCTTTACACTTCTCACCCTGTTTCTATACACACTGTCATTCATTGGCCTAATGACAATGTCACTTATGCTACTTTAATAGGAGACATAGTTAATTCAGAATCTTTGATCCTTAAGAATGTACTATATGTTTTTCTGCTTTATCTTGTGTGTTGCAGGACACACGCAGGAATAAGATGATTGGTTTTGCTAGATTGATCAACAATCTATACATTCTAGATGCTAGTATTTTTCTGAATAAAAGTTCTTGTAACTCTTATGTTTCTACTGTAAAGAACAAACATGACCTGTGGCATACTAGATTAGGTCATGCTCCTTTAATGAAGCTTGCTGATATTCCTCAGTTGCACATTTCTAATTTTCCTGCTAAACATCATTGTAATGTTTGCCATTATGCTAAACAGAGGAGAAGTATCTTTCCTACTCAGTCTAGTTTTGTTTCTCATCATGTTTCTGAGCTTATTCACTGTGATGTATGGGGTCCATACTCAACTATTTATGTGGATGGTTTTAGATTTTTTCTGACAATTGTTGATAATTTTCCAAGATGTACATGGACTTACTTTCTTAAACAAAAGTCTGATGTTGGTTTGCATTTGTTGCAGTTTTGTAAGTTAGTTGAAACTCAATTTTCTCAAAAGATCAAGTGCATTAGAACTGATAATGGCACTGAGTTCTTCTTAAAAGATTTTTACTCTAAGTATGGCATAATACATCAAACTAGCTGTGTTGAAACCCCACAGCAAAATGGACTTGTTGAGCGCAAACATCAACATTTATTGCAAATAGCAAGAGCTCTTAGGTTTCACTCTAACATTCCATTGCTTTTTTGGTCTTATTGTGTAGCTGTGGCATCTTTTATCATAAATCGTATTCCTACTCCTATTTTACATAACAAAACACCTTATGAGGTTCTGTTTAATAAGCTTCCTAACTATGACATTTTAAGGTCTTTTGGTTGCCTTTGCTATGCATCCACTTTATCTGCTAAAAGAACTAAGTTTGAACCTAGAGCTAGCAAATGTATTTTTCTTGGTTATCCAAGAGGTACCAAAGGTTATATCTTACTGAACTTGGATACTAAGAAGATTTTTACATCAAGAGATGTTATTTTTTATGAATCTATATTCCCTTGTCAAAGTGCTAAGAATGTTGTTTCTGTGCAATCTAATTCTTCACCTGATCCTTTCATCATGTTGCCTAGTACCTCGGTTCATGAAGTTCCAGAGATAATTCCAGGTCAACAACAGCCTTTACTAGAGAATGTTCAATCTCAGAACACTTATTCTCAAATACAAGGAACTCCTGAAGCACATTTGTATCTTGAACAAGATGTTCATCATGATTAATCAGAATGTTCTGGTTTTTCTATTTCTAACACTTATCATGAGATTCCTATAACTTCTTCTCATGTAGCTGTTACAGAGAAGCAGCATACCATACCAGAAGTTAACATACCAGTTTATGTTCCTTCTGCAACAGAGACGAATTCTGGTGATTCTCAACAAATTCAAGCAGTAGTTCCAATAAGAAAATAAACCAGACAATCTGTTCCTCCAGCATACTTGAAAGTATATGATTGTGCTTCTCTCCCAAAAGCAAACTTCTCTGTTACAAATACATTTTCAGGAAAATGGAAAGGTAAACAGTATCCCATAGAGAATTATTTATCTACAGGTTCTCTTGGTATAAGTGATAGAGCTTTTACTGCAGCTATATCAAATGTCAATGAACCTAGATCTTATACTCAGGCATGTAAAGTTCAAGAATGGCAAGATGCTATGCAAAAAGAATTAAGTGCTTTAGAGAAAACTAAGACTTGGATTCTCACTGACTTACCTCCTAATCAGCATTGCATTGGTTCTAAATGGGTTTATAAAGTGAAAGATAAATCTGATGGAACTATAGAAAGGTATAAAGCTAGGCTAGTTGCTAAGGGGTACACTCAGGAAGAGGGATTGGATTACTTTGATACATTTTCCCTTGTAGCCAAGCTTACCACTGTGAAAGTTCTTCTTGCTATAGCTTCTTCTCATAATTGGTTTCTGCACCAGTTAGATGTTAATAATGCCTTCTTACATAGAGATTTCGATGAGGAAATTTATATGAAACCTCCTCCAGGTTATTGTAAGGCCAAAGATAATAGAGTTTGTTTGTTAAAGAAGAGTCTTTATGGATTAAAACAGGCCTCTAGACAGTGGTTTACAAAGTTAACTTCATGTCTTATAGCCTATGGTTATACTCAAACTGTTGTTGATTGCTCTCTTTTGATTAAACGATCTGCATCTTCTTTAACTGCATTATGTGTTTATGTTGCTGACATTATTCTTGTTGGTAATGACATGACTGAGATCACTAATATCAAGCAACATCTTGATGATAAGTTCACAATCAAACACTTAGGTCCTTTGAAGTATATTCTTGGCATTGAAGTGGCCAGGTCTCAAAAAGACATTACTTTGTCTCAAATGAAATATGCTTTGGACATACTTATAGAGGCATGATACTTAGGGTGTAAACCTTGTAGCACTCTTATGCAATCTTCTTGCAAGCTGAGAGAATCTGACAAAACTCTTCTCTCTGATCCATCTTCCTACAGAAGATTGGTGGGTAGGTTGCTGTATCTCACCATTACTCGACCTGATTTAGCATAAAACATTCAGTGTTTGACCCAATATATGTCTAAACCTACCACTTCTCATTTAGCAGCTGCTCACAGGGTACTTAGGTACATCAAAGCAGCTCCAGGTAAAGGTATCTTCCTTTCTTCTCAATCTGAAATGCATCTAAAAGCTTTTTGTGATAGTGATTGGGCAGGGTGTTTGGAGACAAGAAGAAGTGTCACAGGCTACACTATATACCTTGGACACTTATTAATATCATGGAAAGCAAAAAAGCAACCAACAGTCAGCAGATCTTCAACTGAAGCAGAATATAGAGCCATTGCAACTACTAACTGTGAAGTTCTTTGGTTAAGTCAATTGCTATCTGATTTACACATCAAACAAGTGAAGGTTCCTGTCGTGTTTACAGACAACCGAAGTGCAGTGTGCATTGCAAACAATCCAGTTCACCACGAGCGCACCAAACACATACAGATTGATTGTCATTTTGTGAGGGAGAAAGTCCACCAAAAGTTGCTGAAAATCATTCATATAACCAATGATCTCCAAGTTGCTGATGTTTTGACAAAGCCCCTTGCTTCACCTCAGTTTCATGCATTGATTTCCAAGCTTGGCATCATTGACATCCATGCCAACCTTGAGGGGGGATGTTAAACTACTCAATCTGATCAACCGAACTCAACAAAAACGCGTTTATTCCACAAAGAAACGCTCTTTTATTTATCACGTTTTTAACTTAATATTTCCCCTTTTAGTAATGTTACCGTTGGAGCTTGTTATTTAGTTTTACTATAAATAGCCTTTCGGTTAAGTTAGTTTTTCACTTTACTTTTTCATCACTTTGTAAACTATGATCAGAGATCGATTCTCTCTGTTTTCAATCGTCAATATCAATCTCAATTTGATTTCATTATCTTGATACAACTCACAAGATAACCAACTTGAGGAAGTACTTAACATATTCACCTAATTTAAAGTTGCCTTAATTTTAGCATCCAAGATGTCCAGGGGCATTAGTTCTTTCTCATAATTTGTTGGATGGATCTTTCATGCCCCATTTCACACATTTGAGCTTTACCTAATTCATTAGAAATATCTGGACAGATTGAGACCACTGCACAAAATGATTCATTAGAAAATTGAATTGTGATATTTTCAGATGCTGCAAATATTTTTTTCGAAAACTTCATTATTTGTCAAGGATTGACTAAAATCTATTCAAAGTGCTGATATATTGAACAGAGGTGCAAAGATCCATGTTTCAATCAATCAAGATTGACTTTGTTGGACCGAGGTTTCGTTCATGCACTCGCCCATGTCCGTGGAGGTGGTGAAATGGGGAGACCGTGGTATGAAAACGGAAAGTTTCTGAAGAAAAAGAATACGTTCACAGATTTTATTGCTTGTGCTGAATATCTGATAGCGAAGAAGTATTGCGCAAGGGAAAAGCTTTGCATCGAGGGACGAAGTGCGGGTGGGTTGCTAGCTGGTGCTGTTCTTAACATGCGGCCTGATTTATTTAAGGCTGTTGTGCTTGGAGTGCCTTTTGTAGATGCTTTGACTACAATGCTTGATCCTACTATTCCTCTTACAACTTCAGAGTGGGAGGTTAGTTGCTTATCATGTTTTATATAACACATAATATTCTGAATAACGTTTTTGTTTAAGTGGTTTTTATTTAGACCAAATGAGCTTAACTTGAATTCATCTTATCTTTGACAAGACCACAGCATATATGCTCTATGGGGGAAAATGAATAAACAATTCCGTCGTGTTTTTGAAAACCCTGTAGCAAAGCTCAGAGATATGAAGACTGATGATAATTCTCTGGTCTTTAAATGTGACTTCGGCGCGGGGCATTTTTCGAAGTCGGGAAGGTAATATTATACTTCTTTTATTTCTCTTTCTTCTTATCAATTCTCATTATTACGTGTTAGATCTTAGTTTTGTTCGTTTAATATATCGTGAGTTGTAACTATAAATAAGCACATCAAATAAACAAAGACACATGGATTTTAACATGGTACAATTATTCCGACCTAATCCACAAGGTTTTAGTAACCAGTTCAAACTTCTTGATAGTAAGATTACAATCATTTGACGTTACTCTAACATCTAAACTCTCTCTAATGTTAAAAACCTTGAATAGTTAGTTATAACTTTACTCTGTTTGATTCTAAAGTACACTACTTTGACCGGAAGCCCTTCAACTTTGTAGAACACTCGCCCTAATTGAATTATATGTATTTCAAATAATAATTTAAGTATTTCTTCAAAGTAGGCGTCTTATCTATAAGTAAAGCAAAAACTGTTTCTTGTCCAGATCGCAACTGAGTTTCATGATTGTTGCAACTGCAAATCAGACTTTTCGTAGACAAGATATCCACGTACTATCTTCTAATGACTTATTAACAGAAGAGAATTATTAACATAAGAAGAGAGATTCTAATCTCAAGATAATAGAGTTAATTGCGACTAAGAATAAAATCAAATATCTTCTTGAATTATTCTTCTCAAGATAAACAATTATTTCCTTAGAATAGCTTAATCACAAAAAAATAGCATAAGTTTCCCATTAATGAGAAATGTAAATAAAAAAAAGATAAACAATTATTTCCTTAGAATATTCTAAAACTCTTTTCTAGAGTTAACACATCAAAGTATCTTCTTAGAAAAGATCGCTTTCCCTCCAAAAGAGATTATCAGAATATAAAATCATGAGAATATTCTATTAAATAATTATCAAGTAGTTTGACTTTCATGCTTTTAAATGATCAACAGATTCTTCCTTCAGATAACAAACAATCAATATAGTCTAGCATAGATTCTATAAGTAGCTTGAAAAGTCAATTATAATCAAATGCAAAAACGGTAAGTGAATTAAAGAACATATTCTTTTTTATGTTTAGATTCAGACACTATAATTAAAAGAAAACATTTTGACCTACAAAAATAGAATTAGTAAATAGAATATTTATAGAATATTCTTTCCTCGGAGATGAGATGTCAACTTATCTTCCTAAGGAGAAATCTATTTCCCTCTAAAAATAATTTAAAGAATATAAACTTGAAGTAATATTCTATTTGACTAATTAATCTAATTCTCAGAGAATATATATTTTAATAATATAATAACAAAAATAATCTGGACCACAAAATTAGTCCTAATATTCTCCCCCTGCCTTATATAGACAAATATATGACTACAAATTGCAGAACCAATGTTACAACATGAGTGTACATGTGAAAAAAATGTCTAAGCCGAGTAGTCTCAATATACAGTTGTAACTACAAAAGTATGCAATAGTTGCAACATACTGCAATGACAAAATAGTTCAAAATAACAAAGCAACTTTTCCAAAACTGTTCTCCCCTATTTTGCCAAGAGCAGGAAATATCCTCAAGTAATATGCAATTCGTTCGAAGAAACCATTTATACAAGCAAGTTTCACCTAAACTCCAACACTTTCATTTCCATCGATCTTCAAGCACTGCAGCTCCCCCATAAACAAATCTCCTAACACGTCAAATGTTATGCATTATATTTCTCATTAAAATAATCCAAACAACAAAATCGGTCCTAACATTGTACGTTGCATTTCTCATTATGACATTCATAGCTTCATTAATACTTCAAAACCTGCTGGTGGTGTTGCATATATTTGTCATTTTAGTGGCTAACCTGTGCATGTCTACCTTTTGAGCTTCAAGAACTTTAGATTATATAGAAATATAGGCAAAATATACATTTATATCGTATGATATATATATATATATATATATATATATATATATATATATATATATATATATATATATATATATATATATATATATATATATATATATATATAGCGATATGTAGGTCAATATATACAACAAGAGTACTTTCTTTGACATTGTTAGTCTAGCTTTCTGTACATATTCGCAGAGAAATTTGTAGTTTAATTGGTCGTTGCATTTAATGCTAAACTGTGTCTTATCTCCCATCATATTTTTGAAGTTATTTTAACAAAATTGAAAAATGCCCTTTAACTTTTGGTAAAAACGTTTTTGAATGTGAAAAAATACGGGAGGTTTTCCACGTGGATTGACTTTTCAGGCATTTGGCATCCATGTAGGCAAAAAACCCGTTTAAAGCCCGATTGGGCATATTTTGCGACAAAAGTCTACAGGGTAAAAGTCCGACCCGAAAAGATATTGGGCATAAGTGCCAAATCGCCAAAGTTAATGGGCAAATTTTGCATTTCCTCCTGCATTGAATGCTAAACTGTGTCTTATCTCCCACCATATTTTCTTGATTTCGATGGAAAGGACAGCACAACACTCATGACCAGTAAAATAAAGGCATATTTATTCACTCAAGAAAACAATGATGATTACAAATGAATTAAATTATGTAGTGACAGAAAGTTAATTGTTGATTTACTTTATTCAAAGTTTATTCTCCTTGTGCGTGAAAATTTTGATTTGGCTATGTTGTGTTGATCCAGGTTTGAAAAGCTCCAGGAAGATGCATTCACGTATACATTTATGTTAAAGGCACTAGACATGGTTTGGTACCTTAATTTGGCAATTTTTTCAATTTTGGCACTCCGGCGGTGGCGATTTCAAAATATCGCCTAAATCTTTAACATAGGACTAAATTTTGAGACTTTGACCGCAGTCGAACTCCCAACTCACACCCTTGCCACCTTGGAAGCCATGTAGAAAAAAATAGTAATAAAAAAAAACAAAAAACAAAATCGAAGGTGGCAAGTGGGTGAGTCGGAATGTGACAGGGGTCATAATTCCCAAATTTAGTCTAAAGTGAAAAATTCTAGTGAGATTTTGAAATCGCCACCACCGGAGTACCAAAATTGAAAAAAATTCCAAATTGGGGTACCAAAATCGTGATATGCCAAATTAAAGTATGAAAAAAGAAATGGTGCCAAGTTACGGGTTGAGAAATACGATTTTCCCTAATAAAAATTTTTAAACATTTATAGAATAGAAATCCATCTACCAACTACACATACAAACTCTAAGCATTGGTGAACTTTAGCCGAGAATAGTGCCGATAAGACACATGTTTAAATTTTAGAATAATGTGATGAGCATCAAATATACTTTTCTTTTATATGGCACAAAGACTGTTTTTTAAGCTTGTTTCTCAAATATTTCATGTTTATTTAGTTATCTTATGTTGTTTTCAGGTTTAGGAGTCATTGTGAAGAAAATGGATGAAAAGAATCCAAAAAATGAGGTTCTACATGAAGTGTGCAAAAATTTCACATTGCACAGGGCATGATGCGAAGGTGAGTTATCGCACAAAATACGCACAAACTGAAGACGAGAAGCCTAATTTTTTGAAGTCGCCGCGTGCGATCAGTCTCACAAGTATGGAGATTAAAGATTTTTTTGCCGAATCAAATTTCAAGTGTTTCTCAGTAGCCATGGTTGTAAATACAAGAACTAGGACACGTTCTGCAAGAGCCTTTTTGCATTCTAAGAGCATCACTAGCTTAGTTTAGTTCTTTTTGTTTTTAGCATGAACATAATAGTTCTTAGGATATATTACTTTATGCAAGACTATGTTTACTTTTATCGTTTATGGTTCTAGTTTTTAAGCTATATCGAGTAAAGTAGTTTATGTATCATGAGGTACGGTATAGTAGCTAGAAACAATACTATGTGACGAATTTGTGTTTTTATTCGTTCGCGTTGAATAATTAGTTTGATTTGGTTTGCTTGAGTAAATGCTTTACATGCCTGATCAACATATAATTGAATTGATAGCTTGTGACAGACTCGAGACAGAAAATAACAAAATTAAGTCTCATAAGATACATGGACCCACAGCTCGTGATGTTAATGTCGATAATTAAGACATATGTGATTCATAGAAATTAATGCGTCTGGAGGAATAATATACATCACGTACTATTCCAAAAGATAGAGTGTAAAATCACAATTATTGGAATACCTCATAAACTAATTACACATCTTGCATATGAATATAAATCAAATATTTGTATCAGTGGTTTGTCTATGAACCTTAGCTTGGTGTTTCTAGTGAACCAAGAACCTTGTGATATGTTTGTTTTTTTGGCCGTATTTAAATTGTTATTTGAGTGTTTTTGAAAACAATAAAAAATCCATTGTTGCGTGTTTTTATTATTTTATTTTGGTTTATTTGCATGTTAGAAGGAGACAACTCTTGCATTCAATAATTTGTAGTTTAAGTTTTAGTAAATTTGAGTAGTTGAAGTCAAGCTTCAAACTCCCTGTGAGTTTGATAATCTTGGGTTGTAACATACTTCTCCTATTATTTCTTTGAATCGCACATTGCAGTAAAGAGGAGTAAAAAGATATATATACTAAACTTTCATCAAAGTCATTGACGCAGTTGTTGTGGAGTATTTTTGATCAACTTCTTTTATTTACTTTCACTTTAATTCTAAATTTTTTTATTAGATTTAATTTTTATTTTAGTTGTTGTTTTTCGAGATTTCAGAAAAGTTGAGGTTGGTTTATTACCCGAGTTTAGGATCATTAACCAATTCCAATTGATCCAGAAATTGAGATAACTTCCAGAAAAATAATAGTTAAAAAAAAAAAAGATGGCCCAATAAAAGAGAAGGAGAAAACATTCCCCCAGATAAGGAAACGCCCCATTATAGCTGCGTAACAACCCTCCTCTTGATAAAAATATAAACAGGTATTACAACTTCAAGTTGATGAACATGTCAAAAACAGATATGAAACATAATGTGGTTAAGATGCTTAATATTCTGAAACCAACATATATACACACACAAACACATCGACAAACAGATAGTGAGCAAAACGCTAAAAACCCGAAGAACACTGAAACCAACATACATACATACATAAATACATACATACATACAGGTTTAACAAAAAAAAAAAAAATAAAAAAATACATAGAGTATTACACACACAAACACACAGAGAGACAGTGGGCAAAAAGCAAAAAACTCTCATACCTTGCCAAAAACCCTAAGAAATGGCTTCAAATGATCAAGGAGATAGAATACAATACATTAAAAATTCTTATATTTATGTTCTTATTTCGACGCGATTAAGCTTATTGGTTAGCTTGACTATTGGTGAACCATCTATTTGCTGAAATTAGATGTAGATAGTGTAGTTATCAAATTCTTTTGTGAATATAGAAAATATATAGTTCTATCTGCTTTAAGCGTGTTTTTCTGTATTTCAAATTCGTTTCATTGGATTTGATTTGACCATTACAAGCTAGCTGAAGGAAATGCTCATGTCGTCGTCAAGCAGTTGGAAATTTGTGTAGTATCATTATATATATATATATATATATATATATATATATATGTATATATATATATATATGTATATGTATATACATATATATATATATATATGTGTGTGTGAGTGTGTGTGTGTGAGTGTGTGTGTGTGCTCGCGTGCTCTTGTTTTTGGTGATAACCTTGATGAAAACTTAAAAAAGTATTATTGGATTTAATTCAAGAAGATACAAAAGATTTATATGAAACAATTACGCAATCATATTTCTTTAATATTCATCTTTTTCCATATTCCTGAAATAATATATATATATATATATATATATATATATATGTGTATATATATATATGACACATAAAAACCACGCGTTTAATATTTATTTTAGAGTAACATAAATATTGTTTACTATTTTGAAGACGGAAAAAGTTTAAATTATTATTATTATGAATCAATTCATAAAGTAATTTTTGGCACAAATTAAACATAGTAAAAAATAAGTTATTAGAAATATTCAGAGACTACGCATAAAATAACTCATTACAATTTCCACGTCTTAATAATTAATAAAACTTAAGCTATATGGAACCAAACGGGACATTGTATTAGTATACGTCTTGCAAAAGTGATAAGAGAAAATTATTTTTGTATGTATCAGTCCTCCTCACAACAAAAATATAAACATGTACTTTTTTTGTAAAAGAAGTACAGCTTCAAGTTGATGAACTTGTCAAATAAGAAACGTACATCACTAAACTAGAAGAAAGTATTTACCTTTGATTTCCTTTTGGATTATGAAGAACTTAGCTAACATAACGTGGTTAAGATGCTTTGTACTCTGAAACCGAGATATATACATACAGTACTACTCATACAAACACACGGACAGAAAGGCTGTGAGCCAAAAGCAAAAAACTCTAAAAACACTGAAATAAACATACATACATACAGGTTTAACCAAAAAAAACATACATACATACAGTACTACACAAGAAACACACAGACAGATAGTGAGCAAAAAGAAAAAAAACTCTTATACTTTCCCAAAAACCGTAAGACAGTGAAACCAACATACATACATACAATACTACACGCACAAACACACAAACAGACAATGAGGAAAAAGCAAAAAACTCTCATACCTTCCCAAAACCCTAAGAACACTTTTTTTTTTTTTTGATCAGCGAAAGCAAAAGATTTTATTAAAAAGAGGGGGGTACAAGACGTACACAACCCTGGAGATTACAATCAACTCTTAAGGCAGTCTATTGGGAAATCAAACCATTCAGAACATGAATAAAAGAACTCGCGTTTACAAATTTTCAGCCAACTCCAAGTCTTCGCCTTTATCTTTTCCAAGATCTCCCGGGGAGCAACTTGAGTTCCTTCGGAAACAACTTTGTTCCTGGAAGTCCAAATATACAAGATGACAAAGAACCAAAGGCAGTCCCAAACACTCTCTTCAATTCTCTTAGTCCTAAGACCTCGAAATTGAGTGAACTGATTCGATGGAGTATTACTCAATGGTGAAATTATGCCTAACCAGTCAAAAAACATCATCCAAACGTTGTGTGCAGCTGAACACTCAAAGAATAAATGGTTCACGCTTTCATCCTGTATGTCGTCAAAAACCACAGCGAATCGAATTATGAGCAACAACACCTCTCCTTTGGAGGTCAATTTAGTTGGTACTCTATTGAGCATGACCTTCCAAGCGAAAGCAAGCATTTTTGGCGGTGCTTTTACACTCCAGAATGCGGAGAAGAAATGTCTGTCTTCGGAACTGATCCTCGTGCAAGTAGAAATCTGTTCAATGCATTTGTAAGCCGACTTGACGGTGAAAACTCCTGAAGGATCTAGTTGCTATTTCCAGCCGTCTTTTTTGTTCTCTATGGGACTGATGTTAGCCAATACCTCGGCGAGATTCAACAAGAGTTGTTCTTCCCACTCGAACAATCTTCTTCTCCATTGCCAAGTCCAGGTCCAGATTCCCTGTGCCCATTCTCCCATATCTGCAATAGATGAATCCTTGTTAGCACTAATAAGGTAAAGTCTGGGAAATGCATCTTTAAGAGTCCCATTTCCAATCCAAACATCTTTCCAGAACTTGATACTTCTCCCATCGCCAAGCGTCCTTTTGATTCCATCTAAGAACCAGTCGGTCGAAAATTTATCATTGATCGACATAAGGTCTCTCCACCAAATTGAGTGTTTCAATCTATTCGAGGTGGCTGCTGTTGTAATTTTATATGGTTCCAGGGAACCATATCTTGATTTTAGGAGTTGAATCCACGGGGCATCCTCTTCTACGATAATTCTCCAGCGCCACTTGTAGAGAAGTGCGACATTAAACCATTTGATGTTTTTGATGCTCAGACCTCCCAATTCCTTGCTAGAGCATACCGAGTCCCATTTCACCCATGCAATTTTCCTGTCCTCTTCACTGCCTCCCCAAAGAAAATTTCTTTGGATTCTGACAATCATTTTCAGAACCTTCTCAGGTGCTTTAAATAAGGAAAGGTAGTACAGAGGTATGCTAGTAAGCACCGATTTCAACAACACAATTCTGCCTCCAAGTGATATGTGGAAGTTGCTCCAACCATGCAGGCTTTTCGTAAGAGAGTTAATGACAGGCTTCCATGACTCGATCTTTCTCGGATTAATACCTACCTCAGTACCCAGGTATTTAAAAGGTGGATAATCAAAGTTGCAGTTCAATAAGGCTGCATGTCTTAGCATATCTTCTTCACCAACATTCATCCCATAAAGGTGGCTTTTGAAAAAATTAACTTTAAGCCCTGAGACAAGCTCGAAGTTACGTAAGATACCTTTAAGAGTTTTGATATTCCCCTCGTCATTCTCGCAAACCATAACCGTGTCGTCAGCATATTGAACATGAGTGACCTCGTAATTATCCTTCCCAATTCGAACACCTTTAAATATCCCTTCTTGATTTGCTTTACGAATTAGGCCCCCAAGCCCCTCTGCTGCGATAAGAAAAAGGAAGGGGGATAGCGGATCCCCTTGTCTAAGTCCTCTCTGCGGTGAGAATTCCGATGTAGGGCTGCCATTGATGAGAACTGAAACTGTCGCTGAGGTAAGACATTCCTTTATCCACCCTCTCCATTTTGAGCAAAAACCCATGTGGGACATCATATCATCAAGGTAATTCCAGTTTATGCAGTCAAAAGCTTTCTCAAAATCCACTTTGAAGGCGAGACTTGGTTTCCCAGATCTACGAAGATCGTCAATCAATTCATTCACAATAAGAATGCTATCAGTTATGTGTTGCCCCTTAATGAACGCCGATTCTTCCTTCGAGATGATACAACCCATTATTCCACTTAATCTGATTGCCAGGAGTTTCGAGAGAATTTTGTAAGTGCATCCAAGAAGGGAGATCGGACGAAAGTCATTAAGAGATTGAGGGTTGGCTATTTTAGGAATTAGCACAAGGAAAGATGGGTTAGAGCCCTTCACCAATCTGCCGTTGGAATGGAATTCATTAAAGAACCTACAAATGTCATCTTTGAATACCGTCCAAAACTTCTTAATAAACCCGAAGTTGAAGCCGTCAGGACCAGGGCTTTTTGCACTTTCACAACTCCAGATCGCAGATTTAATTTCCTCCTCAGTGAATGGCCTTGTGAGAAATGAGTTGTCATCCGATGATATCTTCAAGAATCCAACATCGCCCAAAACCGGTCTGTCCCAAGAAACTTCAGAAAATAAGGCAGAAAAGTGATTCTTTGATTTTTGTTTGATCTCTCTAACCCCTTCAATCCATCCTTCTTCAGTTTTGAGCCCCGTAATGTTATTCATGCCTCTTCTTTTATTAATGCAGTGGTGGAAATATTTCGAGTTTGCATCACCTTCCTTTAGCCATTTTGCTCTTGCTTTTTGAAATGTAAGACTCTCTTTGGAGCGAAGCGCTTGACAAACCTGAGCAAACTGCATTTTCCTTTCCACTATTTCAGCCTCGGTCAGATCTCGATGGTCCCCGATTAGATCTAATGAATTGAGCTTCTCTTTTGCTTTGCAAATTCGCCCATCAATTTTGCCAAATGAATGTTTGTTCCAATCCTTTATGGCTTGCTTCGTAGATTTAAACTTTTGTTTCAGTACGTAACCTCCCCAACCTTGAAAATTTAAGCTATTCCAGTGATTTTCAACCAAGGTAGAGAACTCTTCTTGCTCTAGCCACGTGTCAAGAATACGAAATGGTTTAGGCCCCCAATCCAGGTTGTTGTTTCCAAGCACAATAGGACAGTGGTCAGAGACCGTCCTACTCAACCCCCATTGACTTACGTTGCTCCACCTATTTAACCAGTCATCAGAGATGAGGAATCTATCTATTCGACTTCTCGCTGAGTCACTATGTCGATACCAAGTGAATTTGTGGCCAATTATCGGCAAATCGTTTAGATTCATATCAGCAATGAACCTATTGAAGTCATCTAACTCTCTTGACGAGGTTTGATTCCCCCTTCCTTTCCTCTCTTCCGGCAGCAAGACCGCATTAAAATCCCCCGCGACGCACCAAAGATTGATGCTCAGTTGATTCTTGATTTGCAACAAGGTGTCCCACAACATTTTCTTCTCACCTAACTGACATGGAGAGTAGATATTCCCTAAGCAGCAACTTTCGTTCATACTCCTCCAATAGAACTTCCCACAATCGAACCCCCCCCCCCCCCCCCCCCGAATTTCCCACAGATTCCTTGGCTATCCAATCGAACTCGCCATTCCCCCACAAAGATTTACATAATCTCCTATTTACGGTCTCCTTTTTTGTTTCTTGAATAAAAGCCATATCAATCTTGAATTTTTGAATGATATCCCTGATTTCCTTTTTTTTTAATTAACCCCCCTAATCCTCTAATGTTGTACGATAGTACCTTCATTGACCTCTCGCTTCGACCTCTTTTTCTCTTATGCACTTCTTGCGATCCCTCAATTCCATCTCTACTAATCTGTTTAAAATCTCCACGTCATTTCCTAAGAACACTGAAACTATCATACCTACATACTATACTACACGCGCAAACACATAGACAGAAAGTGAGCAAAAAGAAAAAAAACTCTCAAACCTTCTCAAAAACCCTAAGAAATGGCTTTAAATGGTCAAGGAGATGAAGCAACTGGAAATGGTCAAGGAGTTGAAGCAAAAAGAAACACATAGACAGATAGTGAGCAAAAAGAAAAAAAAAACTCTCATACTTTCCCAAAAACCCTAAGAACAATGAAACCAACATACATACATACATACATACAATACTACACGCACAAACACACAGACAGACAATGAGCAAAAAGCAAAAATCACTCATACCTTCCCAAAAACCCTAAGGACACTGTAACTAACACACGTACATACTACACACACAGACACACAGACAGAAAGTGAGAAAAAAGCAAAAAAACTCTCAAACCTTCTCAAAAAACCTTAAGAAATGGCTTTAAATGGTCAAGGAGATGGATTACAAGATATTAAAAATGGTCAAGTAGATGAAGCAACTAGAAATGGTCAAGGAGTTCAAGCACCACCTATACCTGTATATGGTCAAGGAGGTTTGATATTCTTTTGTTCTTATTTCGAAGCGATTAAGCTTTTTGGTTAGCTTGACTCTTGGTGAACAATCTATTTCCAGAAATTAGATGTAGATAGTGTAGTTATCAAACTGTTTTGTGAATATAGAAAATATATATAGTTCTACTGACAAATTTCTTGTGTTTTCGATTTTTTGTTTGCTAAACAAGGCTTTCATTAAAAAGATAGGAGGTAAAAATGAGGGTCCAAAATCGGAAAGCCACTACAAGAAAATGTAGCAATGGGGTCAAAACAATTACTCGCCATTGCTATATTTTTAGTGAGCATTGATCAATGGCTACAAAAAAATTTGTAACCAGCTTTTGTCACTATTGGCCTCGTAGGCATAAAGTTATGTCAGCAATGGCTACAAATTAATTAGTCACCAACAATAGTGTCAAAAGAATCACTCACCACGTAGTGTCAAAATAATATGTAGCCATGACGTGGTGTCAGATGAATTTGTAGCCATGCAATTAGATTAAAAGAAAAGCAAAGGGTGGCGTCCGATTATTTTGACGCCACGCCTTTTTTCTTTTTTTTTTAAAAACAAATCGTGGTGTCACAATAATCTGAAACCACGATTGTACCGTGGTGAGTGAATAATCACTCACCACGGTTTTTTATTTTTATTTTTTAAAAAACCCGTGGTGAGTGAATAATCACTCACCATGGTTTTTATTTATTTTTTTTTTAAAACCGTGGTGACTGATTATTCAGTCACCGCAATCTGAAATTTTTTTAAAAAATTTGTGGCGGATTTACCGCCACTTTTTTGCCACATTTTCATGTTTTTCAATTTTGTTGGGTTTTTCCCTCCATTTTATTATATATTACATATATAATTAATAATATACCAACACACACAAATATATATATATATATATATATATATATATATATATATATATATATATTATAAACACCCAAACAATACATAACTAATATAACATCCAAAAAAAAAAGTGATAAAAGAGAGGATTTTTCGGATTTTAGAGTGAGATTTTCATATATTTGAGGGAGAGGAGATGATTTTCGGATTTTTTGAGGGAGAAGAGATGATTTTCGGATTTTTTTAGGGAGAGGGGAGGATTTTCGGATTTTTGAGGGAGAGGAGATGAAGAGATGAAGTTTGTGAAAAATGGGGTATATTTATAGATATATGAAATTGTGGTGACCGATTTTTTTGACCCCATTGCTATCACAAGGATTGTGCCCTCAATGGGGTCAAAAAAATCTGACACCATTGATATCACATGGATTGTGCTTTTGTGGGGTCAAAAAAATCACTCACCATGGTGAGTGATTTTTTTGACCCCACAGACTAAAGCAATGGTGAGTGATTTTCTTGACCCCACACCTAGCAAAGAAATAAATTAGTCACCATTGCAAATTTATTATGGTTAATTAGAATTTTAATTTTGCATGCATGTCTTAATAATTTGTTATTATATACTTAATGTGTAATTAGGACCACATTATGTGTACTCATTCTATAATTAGTAGTAATTAGGAGAATTTCATTTTAATTAGGATAGTTTTAGTAAAAGTGTTGGATTTTGTTTTAAAAATTAGGAAAAGTTAAGAAATATTATGGAATTTAGGATAAAACTAAAATTTAGGGTAACATAGGAAAATTAGATTTGTAGTTTAATTAAATGGCATGATTACATTAGTAATTAACACTTTGATAACAATTATTGTATAATTAGTAATTAAAATAAAAATTTTATAGTAATTTGAGTAAAATTAATTAGTAATTAAGTTTAGCAAGGTATTAATCATGATTATATATGTGTAATCATTCTATAATTAGTAGTAATTAGGAGAATTTCATTTTAATTAGGATAGTTTTAGTAAAAGTGTTGGATTTTGTTTTAACAATTATGAGAAGTTAAGAAATATTATGATATTTAGGATAAAACTCAAATTTAGGATAACATAGAAAAATTAGATCTGTAGTTTAATTAAATAGCATGATTACATTAGTAATTAACACTTTGATGACAATTATTGTATAACTAGTAATTAAACTATAAATTTGTGTTCGAATTTTACCATTACACGTTTACTATAAAATGACATGTCACCAACGTAACAAAAGGATAACCGGATATGATTGGACGTGTTAGAAAACGATATATATAACTACTTGCACTATAACCTTGGACTTTTAAAACGAAATAACAATTATTTTCATAATTTTTTTTATAAAATATTGTGACACGCTTCACGAGGACGTCGCATTGCATACTCGTAAAAAGGAGTCGCGATTCGAAACAGAAAAGAACAAATATATCGCCGTATGCTATAACATTAAACAAATTGATTTGAGCAAAGACAATGAATAGCAATCTTTTATTGTATTGACTAACAATTTAAATTTTTGACTTGAGTCTCTTTTACAGCATACATAAATGGAAAAAGTCCAATTAAAAATAAAATGATTCAACAAAGACCTCATGAAGTGTGACATTTTTGAATTAATCCAAGTAACAAAATTTAGTTTAATACATGAGTAATTAACATAAATACTTGCATTACACGTTGAAATCGAAATAATAAATCTAATTAACATAAATCTAATTTGTAAAACAAAATCCATCACTTTTACTAAAACTATCCTAATTAAAATGAAATTCTCATAATTACTACTAATTATAGAATGAGTACACATATATAATCATGATTTATACCTTGCTAAACTTAATTACTAAATAATTTTACTCAAATTACTATGAAATTTATAGTTTAATTACTAATTGTACAATAATTGTCATCAAAGTGTTAATTACTAATATAATCATGAGGCATTTTCTTAACCTACAAATCTAATTTTCCTATGTTATCCTAAATTTGAGTTTTATCCAAAATTCCATAACATTTCTTAAATTTTAATAATTTTTAAAACAAATCCAAAACAAACAAAATCCAAAACTTTTACTAAAACTATCCTAATTCAAATGAAATTATCCTAATTACTACTAATTATAGAATGAGTACACATATATAATCATGATTTATACCTTACTAAACTTAATTAGGCAAAAAATCCAATATAAATCCGATTTTGTTTATAAATCCGATGGGGGAAATAAGAAAAGGGGGAAAAGAAGGGGGAAAAAGAAAAAAAAAAATAAAAAATTTGGATGGGCCTATTTTGTGGACCAGATCATGCCATGTGGCATGATCTGGTCCAAGGGGACAATTGATTAAATTTTAAAAAAAAAAAAAAAAGAAAAACCATGTCATGGCGTCCGATTGCTTGGACGCCTGACATGTTGTCTGATTTTTCAGACAGCATGTCAGGCGTCCGAGCAATCGGACGCCATGACATGGTTTTTCTTTTTTTTTTTTTTTTTTAAATTTAATCAATTGTCCCCTTGGACCAGATCATGCCCAGACAGCATGTCAGGCGTCCGAGCAATCGGACGCCATGACACGCCATTTCCTTTATTTTTTTTTTTAAATTTGTTAATTGTTAGTTTGTTACCGTTAAGTTCAAATTGAGATTTTCTTTTTTTTATTATTATTTGTTGATTGTTAGTTTGTTACGTTAAGTTCAAATTGAGATTTTTTTTTTTATTTAATTGTTAGTTTGTTACGATTAAGTTCAAATTGAGATTTTCTTTTTATTTTATTTTATTTGTAACTGTTTTTCTTATTTTTTTTTATTTTTTTTTAAATTGTTACTATGAAATTTATAGCTTAATTACTAATTATACAATAATTGTCATTAAAGTGTTAATTACTAATGTAATCATGCCATTTAATTAAACTACAAATTTAATTTTCCTGTGCTATCCTAAATTTTAGTTTTATCCTAAATTCCATAATATTTCTTAATTTTTCCTAATTTTTAAACAAAATCCAACACTTTTACTAGAACTATCCTAATTAAAATGAAAACTAAAAAAAGGAAAACCGTGGTGTCCGATTTTTCGGACACCGGGGTTTAATAGAATCGAAAATAAAAATATAAAAAAATTGAAACTCGTGGTGTCCGATTTTTCGGACACCACGGTTTTCAAAAAAAAAAAAAAAAAAAAACTCCAAAATCTTGGTGTCCGAAAAATCGGACACCACGGTTTTTAAAAAAATAAATATAAAAACTCCAAAAGCGTGGTGTCCAAAAAATCGGACACCATGCTTTTGTGGACCAGATCATGCCACACGGCATGATCTGGTCCTTTAGACCATGGCATCCGATTTTTTGGATGCTTGCCATGGTGTCAGATTTTTCTGACACCACGTGGCATCCGAATAATCGGATGCCATTGCCTATTCTCGTATTTTTATTTTTTTTTGTTTTTTTTGTTTTATTTTACATGGCTACAAATTATTTTGTCACCATTGTGTCCAATTTTGGGAGACAGCCCAAGCGGCAAGATTATGAGCCGCGACATTGTTCGCACGATGCGTAAATTTAAATCTCCATTTAGGCCAACATGCCCAAAACCGCGCCTAACCTCACTAACAAAACCAACCGAACTCCAACTAGTACATTTATCTGGAAAACTAATGGATCGATTGGATGAATCCATCAAAAAGAAAAAACAAATACTTCAATTCGATGAAGTAGAAGCTGCTAGCGGATTTCTACCTTTAAAGACCAAAGTTAACTATGATCATATTTATATACTTTAGGTTGTTGTACTATAGTGACACAAACTTATGGAAACAAACCAATATGAGAATTCTCATTGAACCACAATTTAAGTAATGTTAACCTTTAACCCTCATAAAATAAATGGTTTTGATCATTAACTTGACTTTTGATTGCATGATGTTGTCCCCATTCTTTGTGCCCTAAACTAATCCAAATCAGATCATGAATGGAAGATTTCAACAGCAACAAAAAAAAAGATCATAAATGGAAGAGATTATTTATTGTCACAACCCAAGAGCAATTTAGATGGTGAGAAAACCTCTAGAAATAATCAAGAATTCCACTTTTCTTTTATTTTCTGACAGAGAACAAGTCTTTCTTTATAACAATTTTTCCTTAAAAAATGTTCTTGCCTTGTACTTTTGCAGGAGAAAACATATTTATCAAAAAACTATAAAGGGAAGAAAAGTTAGGAGGGAAATGGAGGAGTATTTCCATTTTAAAATGGAAAAACTACTCCCTTAGTTAAGTGTAGTAAAATATAAGTAGGAATGTAGGATTAGGTTCAGTTGACATGGGTGACCCACCCATTTTTGGAATATAAGTTCATATTTCAATATGTACTATGTTGAATGGCTAGAAAAAAGAGAATGAAAATCAATTTCTAGAGTTAATTTTCATAATAGAAGGAAAAACAAATTAGGCAATTAACAAAAATAAATGAATTTGGACAACTAACTTCATAAATTGGGAAATTTGGAAATCTTCATATATTTGGAAATTTTGTACAAGTTGGTAAGATTACAAATCACAGGCTATAATCGAGCAATCCCCAAAAATCAATGGTTAGATAAAACCTAGTTGGTAGACTATAATTTTGCGACTCATGAGGCTACAAATTTAGGCACAAGAACACTCAGAAAGAAAGAAGCTCTCTAGCTTACTATTTCCTTATTGACATCCCTCAAATTAATATTGGTGTTACTTATAAAAATAAAATAAAACGAAAGTGCTTTGACGAAATATGTGTCAAGCCATTGGTAAATATGTGAAAGAGTAATTATGTTGCTGGCATAAACCTACGCTTATAAAATGCATGTAATAGTGTTACTTCGTCGACATTATATGAATGCTGCCAAGTACCTATCAACACCAATGGGTGCTAAGCCTCTGCTCCACGTCATGGGTAATGTGGATGCTTTACCATATCATAGTGCAATTGGTAGTTCGCAATATCTCACTCTTACTTGCCGAGACATCTCTTTTTCTACTAATCGCCTTGCTAAGGCCATACCTAACGCCTCTCATCATGACTGGGTGCAATGAAGAGGCTATTTAGGTATCTGAAGGGCACTCTTCACCATGACTTACTTCTTCATCAACTTACTTCTTTGTCAATTAACCGCATATCCTAATTCTGATATATATTTGCAATCCCATTGATGCCAAATCCACCTCTGCCTATAGTGTTTTCTTTGGGCCTTATCCTACTTTTTGGCGTGCCCTCAAACAAAATGGTGTCACCCAATCTTCCATGGGGCTAAGTATCACTTAGCTTCTGCTGCAATAGAAGTTTGCTGGATAAAACTTCGCTTGTCAATGTTGGTATCGTCACTCGTGTCCCACCTAAATTGTTGTGTGACAATATCGGTGCCACTCGCCTTGTTCTTCATCCCTTCATACATTCATGCATGAACAATATCCCTTCATACATTCGTTGCCAACGGGACAAACTTTGACTTTGCGGGGGCGGTATTATGGATAGTAGTTAGGGAGGGATTTATCATATGTAATTATCTATAGTTCAGTCCTTATAGTGCGAAGAGTTATTGCACAATATATTAAAAAAATATTGGCTTATGGGTAATGAGAGTTTACTTTAGCCGTAATCCGTGCTATACTTATATCCTTAGCTTTAAAAGGGAATAAGTAAGCATAGTTAATAACAAAGAAAACAAGCCATACGCAACTTAATTTGGTGTTCAGGTAGTGATAAGTAATAATCATATTCTAATTCTTAAATGAGATGGAAATTGTTTGTTTGGCCTTGGACTTCTTTTCTTCAATCTATTACGCCTTGAAGGTGGCTTATTACATAGTATGCCCAACCATAATTAAGTATATCTAGAGCTATGTGAGTTTGTTGAAATTTATCTCACACTTGGGAACTACTCTGGGCTTCTATATACTAATGATCTCCCCCTCTTCCTCTAATAATACTTGGTGGGGGAATATCAGGGGGCCAATTTCAAAAATGGTATCGGAGCTACTATACCCAAGTTGACGATGGGCTCGCCTTGGACTCATATTTTAGAAGTTGGAGGTCATTCCGACCTACAAGTAACCGGAGGACGTGTTGAGATTTATCCAACATCACTTGAGAACTATTCTGGACTTCTGTATATTAATGATTTCCGCATCTTCCTCTAATAAGGTCTCTTAGTGGGAAATATGAGTAGACCTAATTTTCAACAAAGGTTTTTTTGAATTACATTTTCCCTTTGGATTTGATTTAAGCACTTAAACAATTGATGTTCACGAACTAACGCTTAAGAGAACCATCTATTGAGTATGTTTTCCATTTACTCGCTTAAATCTAGGGCTTTGGCTAACTTTTCTACATTTGTTGTAGATACCATTTCATTGGGTGCACATTCGACACTCTTAACCTCCTGTGCAGTTTGTTGTAGAGTACTGTAATACTTGAGGACCTTGCTTACCAAGGGCGTATCCAGGAATTTAATTTGAGGAGGGCTAACCCAATATTTTTTTAGAACAAAATATCTAATGTCAAATTTAACATAAAAAAATATATCAAAAATTAATGGTTCATATATGCTTAAATTTAACCAAGGTTACAATACATACAAGCAATATAAATAATACAAAATTTCTAATAAAACAAGTAAAACACATTCTTTAACATAAAAGAGATCTAACAAAACACTAGAGTAAATAATGGCACAAAGGTAAAAATCATGTTAAGTTTAACAATATTCAATACATTCTAAATGAAAAAAAAAGGATAGTAAATTTATACAATAACACTTTTCACTATTTATATATAACACTTTCATACATAATTTGAGTATCTTTCATTCTGTAGTATATGCTCACTATGGACAAAACTAGGTGATGAATGGTATATGCTAACTATGGACAAAACTAGGAGACATACGAGGCATCATGTCACCTATGGCTATGTTGATCTATTAACATATTCTTTAGTTGTTGTCCGTAAGGTGTTGAATTAAAAACCTAAGCAGATGTGATTGCTAGTAGGATAAACAGAATTGGTGTGATCCAAAGTCGCAACAATTTTGGCTGAGCACAGATCCGTCACCTAAAAATGAGGAGGATAAGAAATGTATGAATAATGTTGTTGTACAAATGCAGTAGGAAGTTTAAATATGCATTGGTGTATACAATACCTAATCTACTCTAATAAGTGAGTATTACAAACATATTTATGTCTAATCTATGAAAGATGGAATAGAAGGCTTTGAAATAAATTTTGAATAAAGAGCACTACAAATAGGGTATTGGTTTATGGTGGAGTTAACAATCAGAGCAGATAAAATAAAAGAGTTGTTGGGTCAGATTATAAAAGATGCTTGGATGTAAGGATGTCACTGAAAGGTTGTGAGGTGAAAGGCAAATTTATAGGAGGGTGTAGTTCTATTTACTACAAAAGCTGAGAATACTGCCATGATCAAAGTTGTCAATGAAGTGTCATGGCTTGAAGGAATTGGCAGAAAAATAAAGGTTCTACAAACAAAGTGCAACTACTTTTTGGGGCTGATTAAGCTAATAAGTGCTTAGCCCTGTGTTGCACGGATACGGATATGAGGAACACGGATATGGATACAATACGATATGGTTACGGAGATACAAATTTTTCAGAAAAATAGGGATACGATACGACATGGATACGTCTATTTATAAATATAATTGTTATAATTATTAGGTACAAATAAAATAAATTTAAGTGGACCATATAATTAGAATCGACAAAGTTACAATTTTAGCGTTATAGTAAATTTAAATGAAAACACATCTTACGCATAACTCCTAATTAGTATAAAGGAATATTAATTACGAGAATTATATCTAATATAGAAGGATTGTAAGTCCCCTATTTTCTACTTTCTTTGCTATCCTAATATTATTTGTTACTAAGTTTTAATATATAGTAGGGTTGGTGTTGTGTCGACAATGGTTGAATAGTTGGTTATAGATATCCGACATGGGTAGTTGTAATTTTCTTTTATTTTAATTATAGTATACGCCACGTGGCGTGTCTGATACGTATCAAGGAGTATCCGAGGAGTACTGCTGGTATCCGATAAGTACTAGATACAGATTCGTGTGATTTTTTGAATTATCCGTTCAGCATATGCTTAGCCTTAAGGGCCTAAAAGAGTGGTTGTGATTGGGTGTTCAAGTTGATGAACTAAGGTGGCGAATTGTGAGGTTTCGTTTGGTAATTGATTGGTCACAGAGAAAGTGGTTGTAGTTGAGTTGTAACTAGGGAACTGGTTGCAGTTGGAGTTAAAACTGAGAGCTCGTTTGAAGTTGCATCTGGTTGGCGAACACAACAAACTGGAAACGCATTGAATAACTGACTCGACTTTAGTGGAAAAGCTAATCACCCATAGTTAGTTGTAACTGTTAGTTTAGGTTAGTTTGTTAGTGGGAAGAGTGCATAATCAGTACATTGCATATATATTGTTTAATTGATGCTAAAAATTAGAGCGTGTGAGAGCTGAATGGTGAAGCGACTAAATCATCTCTCCTCTTGTAATCTTATTGAATCTCTTGAGTAAAAATTATTGATCACGATCCAACGAAAAGAATCAACAACTTTTAGTCAATTAGTATTGCTTTAGCTGCATAATTATTCTGTATTTAATTTGATGAATTGCTAACTATTTGAATTTTTTTTTTTTATTTGGGCCAAAACCACGAGAAGAAAATAAAGCCTTGGGATTTCCTCTATTTTTACAAAATCCATTTCTGCAACTCTGATTGATCATATAGCGGACATGTAATGAATCTATGTAATTTGGTATATATTAACCGCATATTTAAAAGACTTACTTCACTGGCGACTAAGAGAAACCAACACACAATTCTTCCAAAAACATAAATACAGAAAATGAAGATTTGAAAGAATTCCTTATAAGGTCATACCTTATCAATAAGGAAAATATGAAAATAAATATGACAAAGACATACACATATGATGCATATTGAACCTTTGTCCACTCTCTGAATCCAACAATGTTCAAAAGTATTGAACCTAACAAATAGACGTACATCAGATTCAACAAAATCAACTTTTTACAAATCCATTGAGGGGCTACGGACAATATTGACATTTATATAAAACCCTTGACTCCCTTTAACGAATTCACAAATACATACATCATCTTTAAGAACCTTGTTTGCAAGGCAGAAGCTTCTCCAGCCACCAGTGTATATTGTCCGACCATCTCTCCATCTTTTGTACTTGACCCTCCACACTCCATCGTTAGGATCAACCAGATGGGTAACTTGTGCAAAGTTTATTTTTTTGTTCTGGAGTATTTGCAGAGGGATATGCTTGTCATGACAACGGTAACTATGTTAGAATAATGCTTCATAGTTAGAGTAAACAATTGAAACACTAAGTTGTGATGTATAAAAGTATGTACTAGTCGAAACTTTTGATTCCACAAAAATATGTAAAAAAAGACAACGCAAATCAACATGGCGAGATATTATAATATTACTTACCAATTCGCCTTTTCGAGATATAACTTTTCTTATGAAATAAGGATTCTTGGGTTTAACGGCGAGCCCAGCTCGAAAGAGCTTGCCACCGTAGATGTCGTGAATTCTCTTACAACGACTTTGATTTTCGACAAAGGCACCATCATTTATGCCATCCTCACCCTCTTCTACTTCAATCTCTTCTCCATCCATACCAACTTCATTTGTTTGCTCTTCATCAGGCTCTACATTGCCATCCTCCTCCCGAGTTTCTTCGTCGTCGCCCACTTCACCCACCACCTCCACCCTTTCATTGTTCCAGTCTGTATCCTTGAATATAAATTGCTGAGCTCCTATTTTCTCCAATGAAGATGGATCGAATAATTTGACATGGAACAATCCCGCAGAACAATATTCGAACAGTATCAAGTCACCATCCTGGAGTGAAGCATCAGTCATAAAAGTGGTCCAACCAGTCCGAAAGCAGATGTCGTCGCCCACATTTTCGACTCTTACTCGCCACATGTTATTTTGATTATCTCTAAGTACCACTAGCTCTGGAAGTTTTTCTTGAATACATCTAGCGAAAGATGGTGGAATAGTCTGCAAGTACACGAAGAAAAGCAACTTAGATCGATGCAAAGCATCGACAAGTATATTTGTCATTATGTGAATTTCTTAACTACACTTTTTTGCACTACAGTGTAGAGCATCAGATTATATATTTTTCTATCATCATGCTCATGGCGTAAATAGTTACCATAAATAAGCAAACTACGACATGCAATGGACTAAACTATATGAAAAACAAATGTGTGCACACAACGTATATATTCAAACAACAAATATGTACTACAATGTGTACCAAATTATCTTAAATGAACAAACGTTATAATATATATATATATATATATATATATATATATATATGTATGTATATATATATATATTTGTTACGTATATATATGTGATTTAAAGTTTAAATTGTTTTATAAATTTTAGATATATAGTTGTTTTACTTTATAGTTAGTGTTTTATTTTTTAATTATATATATTCTTCTTAAGGTCTTATGTTTCACGATTTTTTATTGTGTTAAAAATATAGCAAAAAAGTAAATAAAAATATTCAGATTTGATAACGAAAAAGATCTTCACTGACTTACAAGAAAAATATAAATTAGATTTATATACAAATTTGATACAAGTAAAAAATCAGATTTGGTAAAAAGAGAAAAAGATGGGATAGAAAGAGAGGAAGAGCCGAATTTTGGAGACAAAAAGAATGGGCAATTTTGGAAAGAGAAGAGAGGAGAGATATGGAAATTCAATTGGGTATTTTTTGTGTATGATAAAAAGGACTTATGTTAATCATCCAGACAGTGTAGGAGGAGATGAATGATATTATGTAGGAGATCTACATAAGGTAACAACAATTAAAGAGATAATAAGGTAATCAATAAATATTTATAAAACATGCTTTATTAGATAGAGGGTAAAAAATTATATAGATTTTGCACAGATTTTAAAAAAATTTGCTCTCTCTCTATTTCATTTGCCATATTTCAATTCTTTTTCACCAAAAAATTTTTCTTTGGTCGCAAAAACTATTGTTTTAATAAAGGAATGATTATAGAAACTACCCTAAGCATGGGTTAGTACTCAATTAATCACTACATATTTAAAAAGTTACAACTCATGTTGTTTTGTGTTTGAAAATATTGTTACGCCTTACGGTGTTTGATACGAACGTAAAAAGATGATGCACCATACAAATTTACAAGTAATTCCAGAAGTACCCCAAAAGTATTTTCATCAATTTTAAACCTAAATTAAAAGAAAAATATAGATCTTTTTTAATTTATATTTTTTACTCAAAGTTATCGTAACTTTAATTTAAAATTTAAAGTTATACTAACAAAAACATTGTTTAATATACTTTATTCTTAACAGTGAAAAAAAATCGGGTACCATCTTCACCAATTTACCCACTCACACCCTTATCCCAACCAAACTCCAACAACTACGGGCGTTCAAGACCTGCCCTGCCCGTCTGATACGCCATAATCCGACCCACCAAACCTGCATCCATCATGGTTTGTTTTATAATTTCACTCGCTCTGGTTGATAAATTGGTAAACCACAAAATTTGGATATGGTCATAATTCTAATTACAACCCGCTCTAACCCGCCCGCATACACCCCTAGTTTGTATATTTGTAGAGGAATGAGGGGAGCAACGAAGTCTCTGAAATTCATATAGTTGTATGTTCATAATACTGCTATAATATACTTCTCTTTGTTAATTTATGTTGTTTGGTAGTTGTATTTTTGGATTGTGAATCAATTTAAATTTTTTTTTTCCGGTTTACGAGGATAAAAAAGTTCGTTTACATCCTTATATTGTTATTTAAATTAAGTTATGTTATGGTTTAAGTGTTTTTATTAAGGTATGGTATTGTTTTTGTGTTTTTTATACTGCAAAGTACATTATATTTTTTGTTTTTATACTGAAACATAACTACATTTTTCCTCACAATTTAAACCCATCACCCGTTCAACCTGCCCAACCCTCCACATTGTTTAGTTTCTAATTTAACCCGCTCGGGTTGACAAATTTGTAACAAGTTGAGAAACCGATTCCAACAGGGAGGATATGTACAATTGATGGTGTCTCAAAGTAAGACCATGGGCGGTATGGGGAGTTGGCTGGGTCGGGGTGATGGAGAGGGTTCCATTTCTTCCCTTTTCAATTGTTTTCTTTTTTTTTTTTGTGTGTTTTGTGTTTTTCATTAGGTTTGTTAAGGTACGCTTTGTATTAAGTTTTTAGATTTTTATGGTTTAGCAAACAATGGGATGAACGGGCATTCAATAACTCAGTTAGAATTTTTTAAAATAATTTAACTATATAAGTAGCTTGTAGTTTTTTAAACATGAGTGGTAATTTCTTTAATTTATCCAGAATGAATCGTAATTTGTGTAATTCTCCGAGTATAAATCGCCCTCTAGAAGAAAAAAGACATTTTTTTTTTTTTCATTTATTCTTTTTATATTAAACTCTTTAGCATATATCTCAACTAATAACTCAAAAAATATATTGCATCTAACAACAAAAATTCTAATTATAATGGTTGAGAAAGAGAAAGAACATAGAAATCACTATACAAATTAATGAAGAAAAATAATCAAATTCAAAGACACCCCCGAATGGAATAAAAGAGAAATATAGCAATTTTTCACATCAAATATCATGTACAAAAAACTTGAAGAAATTATTAATAAAATCAAAGATAGATATCATGAAAGAATTAAACATACCAATTTTTCAGTGCACCACTCCTGATTAAAAAACACGAAAAAAGCAGGAAGACTCATTTTTTGTCTATCCATGGTGTGATGACTCGATCTGTTAAAGTTCTTGAAACGAATAATCTGTGAAGTGAGAAAAGATCTTGTGAGTCAATTGATTAATAGGACAAAAGGGAAAAGAAAATATAGATTTATGAGAGTGATACATTTTAGGCTCTTTGATGTTAACAAACTAGGAAGGGAAAATGAACAAAAAAATAGAGATTTTTAACTAGCATATAAAGGGGAAAATGGTGAAGGCTTCCATTTACTGTCGGAAAATAGCACTTTAAAATGAAAGAAAAAAAAAAACTAAGAAATCTTAAATGAAAAATCAAAATGCAGTCACCTAAATTCTCCAAACTGCTAGCGCCAATTGTGCGAACGAAGTTTGCAGAAGATCTACTTATGATGACACTTATGCACCAATTACAGCCGATCTACTCGTAGAGAATGCAGAGGGTGAACAAAAAGAGGAATGGGAAGAAATCACGATAGTTGAAAATTCCAGATCTACTTGCGATTGTTGAAAAAGAATAGGAAAACGATGAAGTTAGTAAAGAAACAAAAGGGTATAAAGCGGAGCAAGGGAAAGGAGGCGGAGAACAATAGAGACTGTGAATGATATGGGAAGAGAAAGTTTGCTTATATAGGCCTTGACATCAAATTTAGGGTTAACTTATAGTGGATATTGGGTCTAATAGGCCTAAGATGAGTTAAAGTTAAAATGGACTTCTGATATACAATATTCGGATTAGAACTTATTGAAGCCCACTTGATGAGCCGAAGTTCATAGAATGGGCCTTCTGAATTCTTGATGCTCAAAACAGATATTGATACTAATTATGCCATTAAATAAAGTAATGATATTTATATATGATTAAATGTAGATATAAATTATATTGTTCAAAAATCATAGTATAAGATTTACGCAAATATTAATGAAAAAAATATGCACATCTTAGTCTTATTCTAAAGAAAAGTTCTATCATGTCAACATAAATTACTTAAAAGTGAACACGCAGTAAATTTTGTAGAATATAAGTTTATACCTCTTTTTAAGCATGATGCACTCGTCAAAGTGAACATAAACCATAAGAAAAATTTGAAAATAAATATGACAAATACATACACATATGATGCATATTGAACCTTTGTCCACTCTCTTAATCCAACGAAGCTCAAATAGTATTGGGCCTAACAAATAGACCTACATCATCCACTAAGTCAACTTTTTACAAAACCATTGAGGGGTTACAGACAATATTGACATTGATATAAAACCCTGGACTCCCTTTGACGAACTCGCAGATACATACATCATCTCTAAGAACCACGTTTTCAAGGTAGAAGCTTCTCCATCCCCCACAGATCATGTACAAAAAACTTGAAGATATTATTAATAAAATAAAAGATAGATATCATGAAAGAAACATACCAATTTTTCAGTGCACCACTCGTGATTGAAAAACACGAAAAAAGCAGGAAGACTCATTATATGTCTGTCCATGGTGTGATGACTCGATCTGTTAAAGCTCTCAAAACAAATAATCTGCGAAGTGAGAAATGATCTTGTGAGTCAATTGACTAATAGGAGAAAATGGAAAAGAAAAGATAGGTTTATGAGAGCGATACAATCTATGCTCTTTGATATTAACAAACTAGGAAGGGAAAATGACAAAAAAAAAAAAAAAGATTCGTAACTTGCATAAAAAGGGGAAAATGGTGAGGGCTTCCATTTATTATAGATAAATAGCAATTTAAAATGAAAAAAAGAAATAAATGAGAAACCTTAAATGAAAAATCAAAATGCAGTCACCTGAATTCTCCAAACTACTAGCGCCAATTGTGCGGACGAAGTTTGCAGAAGATCTACTTACGATGACACTTATCCACCAATTACAAGCTGATCTACTCGTAGTGGATGCAAAGGGTCAAAAGAAAGACGAAAGGAAAGAAATCACGATAGTTGAAAATGCCAGATCTACTTGCGATTGTTGGAAAAGAATAGGAAAACGGTAAAGTTAATAAAGAAACAAGAGGGTCTACAGAGGAGCAAGGGAAAGGAAGCGGAGAATGATAGAGATGGTGAATGATATGAGAAGAGAAAGTATGCTTATATAGGAAACATGCCTTGGACATAAAATTTAGGGTTAGGTTATAGCGGATATTAAGCCTAGTAGGCCTAAGTTGGGTTAAAGTTAAAATCGACTTCTGAAACACAATATTCGGATTAGACCTTATTGAAGCCCACTTGATGTGCCGGACTTCATATGGATGGGCCTTCTGAATTCTCGATGCTCAAAATAGAATAAAAATTATGTCTATTGACGCCGCTAAATCAATGTACCATAACGTTGCTTCTAGAAGATACTTTATAAGCACATGTAGTTTTTGTTTATAATATAGTTTAGATGTTGTACATAAAATTTTATTCCATTTAATAAAATTATGATTTTAATATATGATTAAATGTAGATATAAATTATACTGTTTGAAAATCATAGTATAAGATTTACGTATATAATAATTTAAAAATATGCACATCTTAGTCTTATTCTAAAGAGCAGTTTTTGCATTTCAACATAAATTACTTAAAAGTGAACACCCAGTAAATTTTATAGATATATAAGTTTATACCTATTTTTAAGCATGATGCACTCCTGAAAGTGAAACAATTGTTCCAACTGTACGAGTCTCAAGTGATATAGGGATGTCAGTTACACAAAGAGTTTATCATTACCTTGGAGACTAAAAATTGTGCAACAAATACTTTTTCAGCTATCTCAATTTGAGAAATACTTTTCTAGTTAACTCACTTAGACAAGAATCATTAAATTAAAACTAAATTAAATCAAATGAACAATTAAATAAAAACGTATCATATAACAGATGGATTTGTATCTAAAGCTTCAGTTTCACCGGAATATAGGTAACGGGTTTATAGAAAAACTTTTGTCTTACCATTTACTTGTTATTATATTTTTTGAGTTATTAATTAATATTGGTGTTCCTAATGTAGATATTGTTTAGTTGATATTGCAATTTGGTGTACGGTTTCATGTACATTTAAATATATATGATAAATGTTTTGGTAGAAGCAATAATGTATAGGAGGCGAGACCTTCCATGAGGCAAGGTAATCGTGGATCCTACCCACTAGTCTACAAATGCACTCAAATATATTCTTTTTATGGCACGATCATTGAGCGGGATATACAAATTTTGTTCCACGTCGAGAACCTAATTAAATACATGAAGAAAAAACATCCCTTCAAAGTTTGCTAGAACCATAGCGCCAGACAATAGCTGTGTTGCTACCTCCATCAGTTTTGCCTAATCAATCTCCACAACATGGATGACGGAAGTTGGTGAAGCAGTGGTGTATATTCTCTTGATTCAATGAAGCGTATATGCATATAGATGCAATGTCAAAGCTAAAGATGGTGATGGAGAAGGCAGAGTGTCGAGATAAATACACTATTTTATTCAAAACAAACAATGAATTACAAAATAGCAATCACACAATTTGATCATTCACACTCACTTTTCTTTTCTGTTGAGTGATAATACAAACAGATAAATACAGCTCTATTTACAGTTAAAGCAAACAAGATGAACTCCACATATCACCATACACGTGATTACACTTGAATGTAGAGAATGGCTTGTCGGGTGGCTTTTCAAACGTGCTAAGCTTTATCTTTTCTCACGAGTTGTCGATTGGAGTGGGTGATGTCGATGTCCCAATAAATCTCCCCCCTCCAATCACCACTGAGTTTTACTCATTCTCGTCATTCTAGTGTTAATGGTTGTAGGCGTGAACATTCCCCCTTGCTTAAAAGTTCTCTTTCTCTGAATTTCCCTAGAGAAAGATAAACTATTGGAATATATATCTTTCCATATATTAGAATGTATCTTTCCATATTATTAGGTGTTTGGAATTATCTTCTCTTTTAGATTAGATTGAGTTTGGAGTTTGTTTCCTTTTAGGTCTCTTATTCTTTTTGTATATAATCATCGGCTGTAGACTTCTTTGATCACATCCAAATTCTTTTGTTCTTTAACATGGCATCAGAGTCATAATTTAAAAAAAAAATGACGAACCCAACGACCCTGACCGATGGTTCTTCATTGAACCGTGAACCGATGAGAAGGAAGATCACTGATCCTTCGTGTCCATACTTTCTTCCTAACTCTGATTTTCCCGGATTGAATATTTGTGGCTTAACTCTCAAAGGCATATCCAATTATTGAGAATGGGTAACTGCGACGAAAAATGCGTTCCGGGCCAAACGCAAACTAGGGTTCCTTGATGGCTTGATCTCTCGACCAACGACGCCACTTGATGATCTTGACGATTGGATGAGCGTCAATTTGATGCTTGCCGGGTGGTTGATGACATCAATTGACTCGGCTATTCGTTCGAATATTGCTTACATGGACAGCGTGCATGATCTATGGCAGGATCTTAAAACTCATTTTCACGTAGGGGATCCGATGCGTATACATGAACTGAAAGAATCTTTACGTGCGTGTTGCCAGAACGACCAACCTGTGACAAATTATTATGGTTGTCTCAAGGCGTTGTGGGCTTACTTTGAAGGATACCGCCACATTCCTTGGTGCACATGTGGCGGCTGTACTTGCAACCTCGTGACGAAATTTCTTCACCAGATCGACACCGAGAAAACTCATGAGTTTCTACTTGGGCTTGATGGCGATACATATGGAGTCCTTCGTTCCAATGTTCTCAGTCTTGATGCACTTCCGTCTCTTTCCAAAGTTTATCAAATTGTGGTCCAAGAAGAACGACATCGCGATATGACTTGTTCTCGTGAGGATCGAACGGAGGCGGTCGCGTTTGCTACGCGGGATATCCCTCGTAACACTGGGAAGGACGTGAAAGACGAAAAACTCTCGTGCACTTTTTGCAAGAAAGATGGACATGATATCACAACTTGTTTCAAACGGGTTGGCCAATAGCCGGAGTGGTGTTTTGACAATACTGGAAAAGGCAGAGGCAGGGGTCGTGGGCAGTCTGGCGGATCGAACGGGGGTAGAGGTCGTGGAAAAATCGTCGCTAATGCCGCACAACTCACACCCGCTGAGCCCAGCACAGGGTATCATGTGGATCGTGCCGCTTTTCTAGCCATGTCTAATGATCAATGGAATATGCTGCTCACGATGCTTAACAATTGTAAGATGAACGACACTCCAGAAAAATTATCAGGTATTGATCTTGAAACTGACTGGCTACTGGATTCTGGAGCTTCGTATCATATGACAGGGAACAAAAATGTTTTTCAAAAATTACACAAATAAATGCCCTCTCCGGTGCGTCTCCCGAATGGAGCCGTCACTCATGCTATTCACGTTGGGCGGGTTCGGCTTTGTGCTGAACTTCAGATAGAAAGTGTTCTTTTTTTTTTTCCAGGACTTCAATGCAATCTCTTGTCTATTGCTCGTTTAATTGATGAATTAAGTTGTAATGTTCACTTTACTAAGCAGACTTGTGTGATACAGGACCTACCTACGCGGATGCCGATTGGAGTGGGTAAACGTTGCGGCGGAGTCTATTTCTTTCACAGTGGAAGACCGGTTTTGGCTAATCCAGTGACAGTGCGGTGGACTCGAAAAATTTGTGGCATGTGTGATTGGGTCATCCTTCTTCAAGAGTGATCCGACTTATCCCTAGTTTGAATAATAGTTTGAGTACTTCTTTTTCAAATAAAGTCTTTGATGCCTGTATGCGGGCTAAACAAACCCGAGATGTTTTTGAACCGAGTATTGCCCATGCTACTATGCTATTTGAATTGATTCATTGTGATGTGTGCGGTGCATATCGTGTTTTATCTTCATGTGGTGCTCGTTATTTTCTTATGATTGTTGCTGATTTTTCGCGTGCTGTTTGGGTTCATTTACTTGCTGAAAAGAGTGAAGTGCAAACTATTTCAAAACGGTTTTTGGCAATGGTGAAAACCCAATTTAACAAAGATGTTCGGGTTGTTCGGAGTGATAATGGGACCGAATTCAAATGTTTGAAAAATTATTTTTTGGATCAGGGAATAGTTTTTCAAACCTCTTGTGTTGATACACCACAACAAAACGGGAGGGTAGAACGCAAACACCGTCATGTTCTAAATGTTGCTCGTGCCCTTCGTTTTCATGCGAATTTGCCAATAGATTTTTGGGGGGAATGTGTACTCACGGCTGGATATTTAATTAATCGTGTGCCACCTCCACTCACAGACGGTAAGAGTCCGTATGAACTGTTATATGGGCGAACTCAATGCTACAACAATCTTCGTGCATTTGGGTGTTTGTGTTATGCTCATTTTAGGGATAGGGGTCGTGAGAAATTTTCCCCTCGAAGTGTTAAATGTGTTTTTCTGGGTTACTCTTACACTCAAAAGGGATGGAAAGTCTTTGATATTGAGACCCAACGTCATTTTGTTTCTCGTGATGTTCATTTTGATGAGTCCACGTTCCTATATGCCGAACCCCAAGAAACTCCTTTGGTCGAGCCGCCCCTGCTTGTCCCGCCTTCATTTTTTGATAACGAGGACCCCGTACCTGAACCTATAACCACGACTATCACCGCTCTAGCTCCGACCCCTACTGATCATGCACAACCCGAGGGGGTTGACAGCAGTCCGATGCCCCTTGTCCCGATCCCTCGTCGTGGAGAGCAGGTCCGCGCCCCTCCTGTCTCGCATTCAGATTTTATTCGTCTTAACACTGTGAAAGTAGACTCTGCCGTAGCCACCTCCTTTTCGGACGCCTCAGGTACTAGTTATCCTCTAGCTTCGTATGTGAATAATTCTCGTTTTCCTGTGCCGCACCGTGCTTTCTTGCCTGCAGTTTCTTCAGAGGTTGAGCCCTATTCTTATCGAGAGGCGATTAGGGATCCCCGTTGGCGTGCGGCAATGCAAAAAGAAATTGATGCGCTTGAACGGAATGGTACATGGCGTCTTCAATCTTTGCCCCCTGGAAAGAAACCCATCCGATGTAAGTGGGTTTATAAAATCAAATATCATAGTGATGGGTCTCTTTTCTCGGACCCTGACAAGTATCGGCGACTTGTTGGTAAGCTGATTTATTTGACGCTGACTCGCCCGGATATCTCTTATTCCATTCATGTCTTGGCTCAGTTTATGCACCAGCCTCGTTTGGCTCACTGGGAGGCAGTGGTTCGTGTTCTACGTTATTTGAAAGGCCACCCTGGGCAAGGAATTTTACTTCGTTGCGACTCTCCATTGCAGCTATCCGGCTATTGTGATTCGGACTGGGCAGCTGCCCTATTACTCGACGGTCGATCTCTGGTTATTTTGTTACTCTTGGTCACAATCCGATTTCTTGGCGTACGAAAAAGCAAGCTACGGTTTCTCGTTCCTCTGCCGAAGCGGAATACCGTTCCATGGCCACTTTAACTTGCGAATTAATTTGGCTCAAGAGAGTTCTTCGAGACCTTGGTGTGCATCACCATCATCCTATTCGCCTCTACTGTGATAATCATGCGGCACTTCACATAGTTTCTAACCCGGCTTTCCATGAACCCACCAAGCATATCGAAATTGATTGTCACTTCATTCGTGATCAAGTTCAAGCGTGTGTTATTTCAACTCACTAGAAAGCTTCCGCTGAACAGTTAGCTGACATCTTCACGAAAGCTCTCGGCGCTCACCAGTTTTCTTACTTACTTTCCAAGATGGGCGTCCGGGATCCAGACGCTCCACCTTGAGGGGCGGGGGTATTGGAATATATATCTTTCCATATATTAGAATATATCTTCCCGTATTATTAGGTGTTTGGAATTATCTTCTCTTTTAGATTAGATTGAGTTTGGAGTTTGTTTCCTTTTAGGTCTATTATTCTTTTTGTATATAATCCTTGTATCGGCTGTAGACTTCTTTGATCAGAATACATACAAATTCTTTTGTTCTTTAACATAAACAATCGTGAAGGTATACCTCGCCTTCGTATATAAAATCTTTTTTCTAATTACCTTAAAGAAAGGTAAACAATCAAAATAGTATCTTATCTCATTTTATTTCTTTCTTTGAATCACCCTAGAGAAAGGAAATACAATCATGGAGATATAGTTATTCTGCGTATTCTTCATTCTTTTTCTCCAAAAACGCCATTGAGAAAGGTATGTCCTATTCTTACGAATTATGGACATCATCGAAAAAGTTGACCATCGTTTCACCATTTTTTTGTTTGTTATTTAGACTCCTCTGTGCTAGTTGTTCTCTTAAGAACTTTCAACTGTTTCTTTTCTTGTGACCCTCAACGCTACAACGGTAACACATAAGAGTATCTTCGTATTGAGATGCATCATCAACGATGTTGTCTCACTCTTGTGGTGTACTTCCACTATCTCGACCTCTGCCTCTACCTCTACCTAGCCTATTCTCAGTGAACCACTGGTATGAGAAACTTGAAGAACCTAAGACGACTCATTTCCTCTACATTTTTAGCGTGATGACTCGATCTACTAGTTACTAAAATAAAACAACAATTTGCAAAGAAGAAAGATCTTGCAAGCCAATTGACAAAAGGAGAAAAAGGAAAATAAAATATAGGTTTATGTCTTTATGAGAGGGTTACACTTTATGTTCTGTGATAATAACAAATAAGGAGGAGAAAATAAACAAATATAGATATTTGTAGCCAGCATAAAGAGAAAATGCTGAGGGCTTGCATTTTTATAAGGAAAGAACACTTTAAAAAAATTAAGAAACCTTATATAAAAAATAAAAAATTGCACTCACCCAACACCACACTACTAGTGTCGGTTGTGCAAAGGAATCTGTGAAAGATCTCCTAACGATGACTCTTAGGAAACCAATCACGAGCCGATCTAATCATGGTGGGCGCAATGGGTAAAAGAAGTAAGGAAAAAACTAAAAGTGCTTGACAAAGCAAGATTTACGTGCGATGGTTGAAAAGAAATTGGGAAAAAGTGACACATGGTAAAAAAAAAAAAACAGGAGCGTAGAAGCGAGGGGAGTGAAGCAAGAGAAAGAGAGACGGATAAAAATAAAGAATCGAATGATAATTAAAGAAGAGAAAGTTTGTGTGTTTAGGAGACAAGCCTTTGACACTAAATTTAGGGTTAGGTTTTAGAGGATAATAAGATGCAACTCTCAAGTTTAAATCTTGTCTGTTAGATCATTTGATCAGATATTCTGACAATTTAATTAGTTAATATTTAAATTTTGAATTTCAAATATTCTCAATAACTAATTCCGGATTAATTAGAGCCATCAAGTTATGTTTAATTCCAAGTATTGCTAACAAATATGTTATGTTTGATGAGGCTAAGATGGCTTACAAAAGCAAGGATTCTCTGAAAGGAGTCACAATATCAACTGAAAGAGGTAACACTTTTGAAAGTCATCGAATTGAGGTGGAGTCAAGTGCAACTGATTTTCAGTCTCAATGTGGTACCTTGTTGTCTAAGGAAGAAGAAGAGGAGTATCATAAAAAAATTGTAACTTGGCAAGGTGAAACATCTTTAATTACATTACTTTCTGTGGTAACACCATGAATAATGGACCTCTGGTTGAGTAGCATGGCATTTCCTGGAATGGAACAAAAGAAACACGCACATATCTACCAGAATGATGGCCTGGCTACTCGTAGTGTGCTCTTTATGATCTCGTCTTTTGATACTCAACTAGGTGATGAATTGTATATGCTAACTATGGACAAAACTAGGAGACATACGAGGCCTCATGTCACCTTCGGCAATGTTGATCTATTAGCATATTCTTTAGTTGTGGTCAGTAAGGTGTTGAATTAAAAACCTATGCAGATGTGATTGCTAGTAGGATAAACAGAATTGGTGTGATCCAAGGTCGCAACAATTTAGGCTGAGCACAGATCAGTCACCTAAAACTGAGAAGGATAAGAAATGTATGAATGATGTTGTTGTACAAATGCAGTAGGAAGTTTAAGCATGCATTGGTGTACACAATACCTAATCTACTCTACTAAGTGAGTATTACAAACATATTTATGTTTAATCTATGAAAGATGGAATAGAAGGCTTTGAAATAAATTTTGAATAAAGAGCACTACAAATAGGGTATTGGTTTATGGTGGAGTTAACAATCAGAGCAGAGAAACTAAAAGAGTTGTTGGGTCAGAGTATAAAAGATGTTTGGATGTAAGGATGTCATTGAAAGGTTGTGAGGTTACTAGATTTGGGACTGCTGTGAGGTGAAAGGCAAATTATAGGAAGGTGTAGTTATATTTACTGCAAAAGCTAAGAATACTGCCATGATCAAAGTTATCAACGAAGTGTCATGGCTTGAAGGAATTGGCAGAAAAATAAAGGTTCTACAAACGAAGTGCAACTACTATTTGGGGCTGATTCAGCTAATAAGTGCTTAGCCCTGTGTTGCACGGATACGGATACGAGGGACACGGATATGGATACAATACGATATGGTTACGAAGATACGAATTTTTCAGAAAAATAGGGATACGATAAGACATGGATACGTCTATTTATAAATATAATTGTTATAATTATTAGGAACAAATAGAATAAATTTAAGTGGACCATATAATTAGAAACGACAAAGTTACAATTTTAGCATTATATTAAATTTAAATGAAAACAAATCTTACGCATGACTCCTAATTAGTATAAAGGAATATTAATCAAGAGAATTATATCTAATATAGAAGGATTGCAAGTCCCCTATTTTCTACTTGCTTTGCTATTCTAATATTATTTGGTACTAAGTTTTAATATATAGTAGGGTTGGTGTTGTGTCGAAAATGGTTGGATAGTTGTTGATAGATATCCGACATGGGTAGTTGTAATTTTCTTTTATTTTAATTATAGGATACGACACGTGGCGTGTCGGATACGTATCAAGGAGTATCCGAGGAGTACTGCTGGTATCCGATAAGTACTAGATACAGATTCGTGTGACTTTTTGAATTATCCGTACAACATATGCTTAGCCTTAAGAGCCTAAAAGAGTGGTTGTGATTGGGTGTTCAAGTTGATGAACTAAGGTGGAGAATTGTGAGGTTTGGTTCAGTAATTGATTTGTAACAGAGAAACTGGTTGTGGTTGAGTTGTAACTAGGGAACTGGTTGCAGTTGGCGTTAAAACTGAGAGCTCGTTGGAGTTGCATCTGGTTGGCGAACACAACAAACTTGAAACGCATTGAATAACTGACTCGACTTTAGTGGAAAAACTAATCACCCATAGTTAGTTATAACTGTTAATTTAGGTTAGTTTGTTAGTGGGAAGAGTGCATGATCAGTAAATTGCATATGTATTGTTTAATTGATGCTAGAAATAAGAGCGTGAGAGAGCTGAATGGTGAACCGACTAAATCACCTCTCCTCTTGTAATCTTATTGAATCTCTTGAGTAAAAATGATCCAACGAAAAGAATCAACTACTTTTAGTCAATTAGTATTGCTTGAGCTGCATAATTATTCTGTGTTTAATTTGATGAATTGCTAACTATTTGATTTTTAAAAAAAATTTATGCCAAAACCACGAGAAGAAAATAAAGCTTTGGGATTTCCTCTATTTTTACAAAATCCATTTCTGCAACTCTGGTTGATCAAATAGCGGACACGTAATGAATCTATGTAATTTGGTATATATTAACCGCATATTTAAAAGACTTACTTCACTGGCGACTAAGAGAAACCAACACACAATTCTTCCAAAAACATAAATACAGAAAATGAAGATTTGAACGAATTCCTTATAAGGACATACCTTATCAATAAGGAAAATATGAAAATAAATATGACAACGACATACACATGATGCATATTAAACCTTTGTCCACTCTCTGAATCCAACAATGTTCAAAAGTATTGATATGAAAATAAATATGACAAATACATACACATACGATGCATGTATTGAACCTTTGTCCACTCTCTCAATCCAACAAAGCTCAAATAGTATTGGGCCTAACAAATAGACCTACATCATATTCCCCAAACTCAACTTTTTACAAAACCATTGAGGGGTTACGGACAAGATTGACATTGATATAAAATCCTGGACTCCCTTTGACGAATTCGCATATACATACATCATCTCTAAGAACCCCGTTTTCACTGCAGAAGCTTCTCCATCCCCCACTGTACATTGTCCGGCCATCTCTCCATCTTTTGTACTTGACCGTCCACACTCCACCATTAGGACCAACCAGATGGGTTACTTATGCAAACTTTACTTTTTTGTTCTGGAGAATTTGCAGAGGAACATACTTGACATGACAACGGTAACTATGTTAGAGTAATGCTTCATATTTAAGAGTAAACGATTGAACACTAAGTAGTAATGCATAAAAATATGTACTAGCTAGTCCAAACTTTTGTTTCCACCAAAATGTACGAGACTAACGCACATCAATCAACATGGCGAGATATTATATTATTGTACTTACCAGTTCACCGTTCCGAGATGTAACTTTTGTAATGAAATAGGGATTCTTGGATTTAACAGCAAGCCCGGCTCGAAAGAGCTTGCCACTTTAGATGTCGTGAATTCTCTTACAGCGACTTTACTTTTCGACAAAGGCACCATCATTCATGCCATCCTCACCCTCTCCTACTTCCATATCTTCTCCCCCAATACCAACTTCATTCATTTCCTCTTCATCAAGCTCTACATTTTCACCCTCCTCCCAAGTTTCTTCGTCGTCACCCTCTTCACCCACCGCCTCTGTATGCTCCTCCACCTCCACCCTTTCATTGTTCAAGTCTGTATCCTTAAATATAAATTTCTGAGCTCCTATTTTCTCAAATGAAGATGGATCGAATAATTTGACATGGAACAATCCTGCAAAAGAATATTCGAACACTATCATGTCACCATCGGGAGTGAAGCATCATTCATAAAAGTGGTCCAACCAGTCCGAAAGCAGATGTCGTCGCCCACATTTTTGACGCTCACTCGCCACATGTTATTTTGCTTATCTCTAAGCACCACTAGCTCTGGAAGTTTTTCTTGAATACATCTAGCGAAAGATGGTGGAATAGTGTGCAAGTGCACGAAGAAAAACACATGAGGAACATAATTAATATTGCAATAGGTTTCGGGAATCCGGAGTGTACGTAGGAGGAGCTGGCAATCATTATTCCTAAATAGGTATACTGTGTATGTGCTATAATAATCTACATGTGTAAGTTACTTACTTTGACCGCTCTTGGGCTCTTATGTTTCAATAATTGACTATATTTTAAGGCTTAGTCAATGTCTATGCAAAGTAAATCTAATATTTCTCCCAATACATTCTTGCTTTGATTGAGCACTCCTTAATTATAGCAACTTGATTATATAATTTTTTTTCTTACTTTAATTTAATAGAGTGTGTCTTGAACAGATCATATTAAAAAGATTAAATTTGGAAGACATTTTATTGTTTGCAGATTATGTAAAAAAATAATAATTACATCATCGATTTGTGTTGGACATTTATATTTATGAATTTGAATGTCATATAAACACTACAGTTTTATTTTTTAAGTTGTGTTCAAATTATTAAATATTAGAAACATGATAGAAATACTTAAGACTATGATTTAAGATATTGAGATATACCCTAGCAATAGATCAGTGGTGTTAAACAATTTATAAGTTTACAAGATTGTACGATCAGTTTCTCAAGGAAATGCCCTATAATATTTTAATGAATTGTCGCTAAAAATAATGTAAATATAAAGAAACGTATGGTCTTCGAAAGTAAAATATGTGAGAAAATCATAATATATATGATTATATCTCAACAAACTTTTTATATGGATATATATGACAAGATGTTCAACTTGCTACAATCAAGGAACGATTGATTAATAGAATGATGTATTTTAAGAATATTCAAAGTCTGCTCTAGAAAAATTCTAATAACGAAGGGTAAATTAGAGAATCAAATAAATATGCTTTGGCGACATCAATTGTCTTTTTTGGCAACTCATGTTGTTTTCTGTTTGAAATTATTGTTATGCCTTATGGTGTTTGATACGAATGGAAAAAGATGATGCAACATATAAATTTATAAGCAATTCCAGAATTACCCCCAAAAGTATTTTCATCAGTTTTAAACTTAAACTAAAAAAAAAAATACAAATCTTTTTAGTTTATATTTTTTACTCAAAGTTATCGTTACCTTAATTTGAATTTTAAACTTATTCTAACAAAACCACTGTTTAATATACGTTAATGTTAACAGGGAAAAAAATCGGGTACCATCTTCACCAATTTACCCCACTTACACCATTACCCCCAACCAAAAGAATCTAACCCACAAAACCTACATCCACCATGGTTTATTTCATAATTTTACTCGCACTGGTTGATAAATTGGTAACCCACAAAATTTGGGTATGGTTATAATTCTAAGTACAACCCGCTCAAACCCGCCCGCCGTCAAAATTTGTTGCTGATTGCTCTCTTTTGATTAAACGATATGCATCTTCTTTAACTGCATTATGTGTTTATGTTGATGACATTATTCTTGCTGGTAATGACATGACTGAGATCACTAATATCAAGCAAATATCTTGATGATAAGTTCACAATCAAAGACTTAGGTCCTTTGAAGTATATTCTTGACATTGAAGTGGCCAGGTCTCAAAAAGGCATTACTTTGTCTCAAAGGATATATGCTTTGGACATACTTACAAAGGCAGGATAGTTAGGGTGTAAACCTTGTAGCACTCCTATGCAATCTTTTTGCAAGCTGAGAGAATCTGACCAAACTCTTCTCTCTGATCCATCTTCCTACAGAAGATTGGTGGGTAGGTTGCTGTATCTCACCATTACTCGACCTGATTTAGCATACAACATTCAGTGTTTGACCCAATATATGTCTAAACCTTCCACTTCTCATTTAGCAGCTGCTCACAGGGTACTTAGGTAGTTAAAGCAGCTCCAGGTAAAGGTATCTTCCTTTCTTCTCAATCTGAAATGCATCTAAAACCTTTTTGTGATAGTGATTGGGCAGGGTGTTTGGAGACAAGAAGAAGTGTCACAGGCTACACTATATACCTTGGACACTCATTAATATCATGGAAAGCAAAGAAGCAACCAACAGTCAGCAGATCTTCAACAGAAGCAGAATATAGAGCCATTGGAACTAATACCTATGAAGTTCTTTGGTTAAGTCAATTGCTATCTGATTTACACATCAAACAAATGAAGGTTCCTGTCCTGTTTACAGACAACCGAAGTGCAGTGTGCATTGCAAACAATCCAGTTCACCACGAGCGCACCAAACACATACAGATTGATTGTCATTTTGTGAGGGAGAAAGTCCACCAAAAGTTGCTGAAAATCATTCATATAACCAATGATCTCCAAGTTGTTGATGTTTTGACAAAGCCCCTTGCTTCACCTCAGTTTCATGCATTGATTTCCAAGCTTGGCATCATTGACATCCATGCCAACCTTGAGGGGGGATGTTAAACTACTCAATCTGATCAACCGAACTCAACAAAAACGCGTTTATTCCACAAAGAAACGCTCTTTTATTTATCACGTTTTTAACTTAATATTTCCCCTTTTAGTAATGTTACCGTTGGAGCTTGTTATTTAGTTTTACTATAAATAGCCTTTCGGTTAAGTTAGTTTTTCACTTTACTTTTTCATCACTTTGTAAACTATGATCAGAGATCGATTCTCTCTGTTTTCAATCGTCAATATTAATCTCAATTTGATTTCATTATCTTGATACAACTCACAAGATAACCAACTTGAGGAAGTACTTAACATATTCACCTAATTTAAAGTTGCCTAAATTTTAGCATCCAAGATGTCCAGGGGCATTAGTTCTTTCTCATAATTTGTTGGATGGATCTTTCATGCCCCATTTCACACATTTGAGCTTTACCTAATTCATTAGAAATATCTGGACAGATTGAGACCACTGCACAAAATGATTCATTAGAAAATTGAATTGTGATATTTTCAGATGCTGCAAATATTTTTTTCGAAAACTTCATTATTTGTCAAGGACTGACTAAAATCTATTCCAAGTGATGATATATTGAACTGATCTGCAAAGATCCATGTTTCAATCAATCAAGATTGACTTTGTTGGACCGAGGTTTCGTTCATGCACTCGCCCACATCCGTGGAGGTGGTGAAATGGGGAGACCGTGGTATGAAAACAGAAAGTTTCTGAAGAAAAAGAATACGTTCACAGATTTTATTGCTTGTGCTGAATATCTGATAGCGAAGAAGTATTGCGCAAGGGAAAAGCTTTGCATCGAGGGACGAAGTGCGGGTGGGTTGCTAGCTGGTGCTGTTCTTAACATGCGGCCTGATTTATTTAAGGCTGTTGTGCTTGGAGTGCCTTTTGTAGATGCTTTGACTACAATGCTTGATCCTACTATTCCTCTTACAACTTCAGAGTGGGAGGTTAGTTGCTTATCATGTTTTATATAACACATAAATATTCTGAATAACGTTTTTGTTTAAGTGGTTTTTAGTTAGACCAAATGAGCTTAACTTGAATTCATCTTATCTTTGACAAGACCAGAGCATATATGCTCTATGGGGGAAAATGCATAAACAATTCCGTCGTGTTTTTGAAAACCCTGTACCAATGACAGAGGAGTTTTAATGCATTTCCCCCTGCTTTATGGACTAAAATGAGATGCTGGTTGTGTATAATTTATTTAACGCATAGCTTAGTTCAATCATCCGTTTGTTCTTATAATTTATTTAACGCATTGCTTTCAATTTTACTAGATGTACTAAGCTTATGACTAACTTCGACATTTATTAATTAGTTTCGAGACACCCTTTGCAATAAAATTGATTATTTTTTCGTTTTCAGCTCCAGTCATTTTGAAATAAAATTTGGGTACTGGACTATATTTGGCCCGAGTGTTATAGAACATGTTGCCTGTAAATGCAAAATTATTTGCCCTTGCTTACTTATTCTTTTTGTTGCTGCAGGAATGGGGTGATCCTCGCGAAGAAGAGTTTTACTTTTTTATATGAAGTCTTATTCCCCTGTTGATAATGTGAGAACTTGTGATACGTTTTAGTATCTAAATTCCTACTTCGAGTGAGGAAAAACTCCTAAGAAATTGGAGATGAGATAATTAGCGATAAAAAAAGAAAATTAAAGCTTAGATAAGAGAATTAGAGTTGTTCCTCATTTTATGATAGCCAGTACGAGAGATTAGGGGGATAAGTGGTTATGTAATTTCTTTATAATTGGCTGGAACGAGCCTTGCAATTCAATTAATGAAAAAGCTTTAATTTTCTTTTTTTATCTCTAATTCTCTCATCTCCAATTTCTTAGGAGTTTTTCCGCACTCGAAGTAGGAATTTAGATACTAAAACGTATCAACTTGGCCATTTTTATTTCTTATTTCCATATTGTTTGAAGGGAATAGTATATATTCATTTGATTTATTTAATCAGAACATCAATAGGTTTGCTATTGTTCTACTGAACTATTGCATACATCTACAGGTTAAAGCCCAAAACTATCCGGCTATTCTTGTAACCGCTGGATTACATGGCAAGTGTAATTGACGTAAAGTTTAAACTTGCATTGCTCTCATTGCTTTAGCTCGCAGGCCAAGTACAAAAGGCGGGTGCTTTTTTCTTATGTTATTGTTGATTATTAGAGGACTAATAAATAGAAACAGTTTATTGTAATAAAAGGGAAAATTGTAGCAAATCCCCCAATTTTTGGGTGTTTTTGCATTGTGTCTCCTATCTTATGAAAATGTGCAATATACTCCCAACCTATTGATTTTTGTGCACTTTGCCCTTGATGCCAAATCTCATGGACTAATCACACAAAAATGAACAGGTTGAGAAGCACATCACACTTTTTCGTAGATTAGGAGGTAAAGTGCAAAAAACACAGTAGCTTGGGGTTTTGTTGCAATTTCTCCATAGTAAAAACTAGTAGAGAAAAGGTTGGTTGGTTGCTCATATAACATGAACTTCTCATAAAACTAATGTCCATTAAAACTTAAGAAAGGAATTACGAATTGGACAATTTTACTCTTTATAGATTTTATTCTAAAAGTGTTAAAAGAATTTCAAAAGGTAACAACTAATAAATATAAAAACCCCCATCCACTCCTCACCCTCTGCTCCCACATCTTAATTTTGTCATGTAGCCTCGCTCGTTCAATGTGATTATGCATGTAATGGTGCGACAATGCAACCATGGACGGTTGATCCACAATTATCTATTCGTTTTGTAAAGGTATAACCAACATAACTTCTCGTGGCGTTGTGCACAACTAGGTGTGCTCGGCCAAGGTCGACCAACCGTGCCTGGTTTAAGAGGGTGCGTGAGAGGGGTTGGGTAATATATATATATATATATATATATATATATATATATATATATATATATATATATATATATATATATATATATATATATATATATATACATATATATATATATGTGTGTGTGTGTGTGTGTATTATTTCATATTATATTTGAATAGGAAAATGTCAAAATTAATTGTAAAAAGGTAGGAAAATTTGAAGAGAATTTGGATAGAAATTACAAAATTAAACTTAAAAAAAAAAAAATCTATTTTAACATCATCAAATTTCTTCCATGTTTATGACGGCAAGATACTCATTGTAAAGTATGTGAGAGTTTCATGGAGATCTTTGTAATCTTACAACAATTGGGTAGGTTTTTGCAGTTATGCTGAACCTCAAGGGATATTGCGATAACTATCCCAAGAATTAATTTGCCAGGAGCATTCTTTAGTTAGCCAATATGAGTAGTTAGTTCGGAAACTTGTAGTCTATTAGAATTTCGTGGCTAGTTTATATTAGAGTGTCCTATATATTCATCGTTTCAATAAAGTCACTTGTGCGATGATATAATTGATTCTTATCTGTTAAATGAATACGTCTTTGTTGTAACCCAGTTACAAGGTATGAGACTTAGATACCACATTGATATTTACGATTTTCTTATTGCTATACAGATTCACGAGTCATGTACTATGAACCCGCAAAATTCGTAGCAAAGCTCAGAGATATGAAGACTGGTGATAATCCTCTGGTCTTTAAATCTGACCTCGGCGCAGGGCATTTTTCGAAGTCGGGAAGGTAATATTATACTTCTTTTATTTCTCTTTCTTCTTATCAATTTCTCATTATTATGTGTTAGATCTTAGTTTTGTTCGTTTAATATATCGTGAGTTGTAACTATAAATAATCACATCAAATAAACAAAGACACATGGATTTTAACATGGTACAATTATTCCGACCTAATCCACAAGGCTTTAGTCAACAATTCAAACTTCTTGATAGTAAGATAACAATCATTTGACGTTACTCTAACATCTAAACTCTCTCCAATGTTAAACACCTTGAATAGTTAGTTATAACTTACTCTGTTTGACTTCTAAAGTACACTACTTTGACTGGAAGCCCTTCAACTTTGTAGAACACTCGCCCTAATTGAATTATATGTATTTCTCTATATGAACCTCTAACAAATAATAATTTAAGTATTTCTTCAAAGTAGGCGTCTTATCTATAAGTAAAGCAAAAACTGTTTCTTGTCCAGATCGCAACTGAGTTTCGTGATTGTTGCAACTGCAAATCAGACTTTTTGTAGACAAGATATCCAAGTTCTATCTTCTAATGACTTATTAACATATGAGAATTATTAACATAAGAAGAGAGACTCTAATCTCAAGATAATAGAGTTAATTGCGACTAAGAATAAAATCAAATATCTTCTTGAGTTATTCTTCTCAAGATAAACAATTATTTCCTTAGAATAGCTTAATAACAAAATATAGCATAAGTTTCCCATTAATGAAAAATGCAAATAAAAAAAGATAAACAATTATTTCCTTAGAATATTCTAAAACTCTTTTCTAGAGTTAAGACATCAAAGTATCTTCTTGGAAAAGATCTCTTTCCCTCCAAAAGAGATTATCAGAATATAAAATCATGAGAATATTCTATTAAATAATTATCAAGTAGTTTCACTTTCATGCGTTTAAATGATCAACAGATTCTTCCTTCAGATAAACAAACAATCAATATAGTCTAGAATAGATTCTATAAGTAGCTTGAAAATTCAACTATAATCAAATACAAAAACGGTAAGGCTCCGATTGTTTCCAAGGAAAATGAGGGAAAAGGAAAAAAAATTTGGAAAATGAGGATTTTCAGGAAAACTTCCATGGAAAATAAAATTTTCCTCTCTTTTCCATGTGATTGGCATGCTATTTGTTTTCCAGGAAAATTTTATACTTAATTTGCTTACTCTTTATATTAAACAATGTAAAAACTGTTATGATTCTTTAAAACTTAAGTTTTTCAATAAAACTCATACAAAGTTTATATTTTTTCTTAAAATTAATTTATGTTTTTTTATTAAAAAAAACCTTTATAACTTCTTAAAATGACGCCCTGAAAAAGATAAAATATAGTACCAAAAACATTAAACAAGATTATAGATTAATTTAAAATAATAATAATTTATTAAAGATGACAAATAACTAGAATAAAAAATATAAAATAAATAAAGAAGTATTACCTGAGAGTTGAAGAAGATGTGTTGCTCGAAAACATTGATCTTACAAGTATTTATATAGATTTTAAATTGGTGGGAATATGAATTTTGAGAACTAGAAATTTTTTCAAAGATGATTGAATTTTTCCCACCTTTTGTATTTGAGGGAAATCTGAAAATTTTGAGGATGATATTCTTTAATTAGATTTGCTTCCACAAAGAAATCGTAGATGAATTAGAATAAGTTTTAGATAATTTTTGGAGGGAAATCAAAGTTTGTGAATTGTAAAAATGTTAGACAAAGATTCAAAAAAGATTTTCCTATCTTTTCCCATCTTTTCCTATCTTTTCCAAAATCTTCCTTGGTACCAATCACTTGGAAAATAAAATTTTCCAATAGTTTTTTCCTTTTCCCTCATTTTCCTTGAAAACAATCGGAGCCTAAATGAATTGAAGAATATATTTTTTTATATGTTTAGATTCACACAATATAGTTAAAAGAAAACATTTTGACCTACAAAAATAGAATTAGTAAATAGAATATTTATAGAATATTATTTCCCCGGAGATGAGATGTCAACTTATCTTCCTAAGGAGAAATCTATTTCCCTCTAAAAATAATTTAAAGAATATAAACTTGATGTAATATTCTATTTGACTAATTAATCTAATTCTCAGAGAATATATATTTTAATAATATAATAACAAAAATAATCTGGACCACAAAATTAGTCCTAATATTCTCCCCCTTGCCTTATATAGACAAATATATGACTACAAATTGCAGAACCAATGTTACAACATGAGTGTACATGTGAAAAAAATGTCTAAGCCGAGTAGTCTCGATATACAGTTGTAACAACAAAAGTATGCAATAGTTGCAACATACTGCAATGACAAAATAGTTCAAAATAACAAAGCAAGTAATATGCAATTCGCCTAAACTCCAACACTTTCATTTCCATCGATCTTCAAGCACTGCAGCTCCCCCCTAAACAAATCTCCTAACACGTCAAATGTTATGCATTATATTTCTCATTAAAATAATCCAAACAACAAAATCGGTCCTAACATTGTACGTTGCATTTCTCATTATGACATTCATAGCTTCATTAATACTTCAAAACCTGCTGGTGGTGTTGCATATATTTGTCATTTTAGTGGCTAACCTGTGCATGTCTACCTTTTGAGCTTCAAGAACTTTAGATTATATAGAAATATATATAGGCAAAATATACATTTATATCGTATGATATATATGATATTTATATATAGGGGTATGTAGGTCAATATATACAACAAGAGTACTTTCTTTGACATTGTTAGTCTAGCTTTGTGTACATATTAGCAGAGAAATTTGTAGTTTGGTCGTTGCATTTAATGCTAAACAGTGTCTTATCTCCCACCATATTTTTGAAGTTATTTTAATAAAATTGAAAAATGCCCTAACTTTTTGTAAAAACGTTTTTGAATGTGAAAAATACGGGTGGCAATCTGTTTTTCCACGTGGATTGACTTTTCAGCCATTTGGCATACACGTAGGCAAAAAGTCCGTTTAAAGTCCGATAGGGCATATTTTGCGGCGAAAGTCGATACCTACAGGGTAAAAGTTCGGCCCGAAAAGATATTGGACAAAAGTGCCAAATCGCCAAAGTCAGTGGGCAAATTTTGCATTTCCTCCGGCATTTAATGCTAAAATGTGTCTTATCTCCCACCATATTTTCTTGATTTCGATGGAAAGGACAGCACAACACTCATGACCAGTAAAATAAAGGCATATTTATTCACTCAAGAAAACAATGATGATTACAAATGAATAAAATTGTGTAGTGTCAAAAAGCTAATTGTTGATTAACTTTATTCAAAGTTTATTCTCCTTGTGCGTGAAAATTTTGATTTGGCTATGTTGTGTTGATCCAGGTTTGAAAAGCTCCGGGAAGATGCATTCACGTATACATTTATGTTAAAGGCACTAGACATGGTTCCTCCTACTTGATTACAGTTGGGAATTTTGAGTATATGATTATTATTCTCTGCATTTTCTGCTTGGTATATATAGTTCTTTGCAATAACTAGTAAACATATCCTTTCTTATAATTCTTTTGAAATCTGTCCAGCTGATTTTTTGATCAAGCTGAAATAAGTTATTCATATATTAGATTTGCTGCCTAATCCAATGGTTGTGTCAAGTCGTTGCTAAAAGATTAAATATATAATATCTCGTTTTCGTGTTATGCAAGGTGATATGTGTTATAAAATAAACCTGGATTAGAGCGTAAGCACGGCTAATAATTTGAAACGAGAATATAAATAACTCACAGATTTACGTGGAAAACCCCAAATTACTTTGAGGTAAAAAAACCACGGGCAAGGTAGAAGAACTTCACTATGAGGTAAATATAGGAATTACAACTCTTGGATTTTTACCGTAGTAAAATCCTCAAACTCTCTATTTTTTACTCTCACACTAATCACTCACTTAAACACTCTAAATATACAAGAAAGCTTAAGAGATAAATATTTGTTTTGGGATGATTAAAATGGTAGAATGAAGCTCCTATTTATAGGACAATTTTGGGGGGGCAAATTGTGTTCAACATGACTAGAAACCCCTATATGCAATTGTAGGAGTAGACCCCTAAGTTGCAAATAAGGCCCGGTCAAAAATGAGCCCCTACTTATCTTCCAATCAATTAGCCAACCAATCCACATGCTAATTTATAGCATGTCTTTGACCAATAATTTTATGACAATCTCCCACTTGAGGATTTGATTAGTGATTAATCATATCTTCACACCATTCTTCTAACTTGCCCTTCCATGTTGCTTACGTTTGTCCAAGGCCACACGAGGATCGACACTTAATGAACTTATCAGCATCAACACTCTTTGTCATGAAATCAGCTATGTTATCCTTAGTGTGAATCTTCTGCATATCCACCGTACCTTCTTCGACCTTTTCTCGAACGAAGTGATACTGAACTCGAATATGTTTTGACTTTAGAATAAAACGCCGGATTCCTTGCTAGATGCAACGCACTCTGATTGTCACAAAATAGAGATATCGTCTCTAAATTGTGACCGAGTTCCTCCAGAACCATCTTCAACCAAATCGCCTCTTTACTGGCCTGAGTAGCTGCCACGTATTCAGCCTCCGTTGTTGATGTAGCAACAACTGACAGTAATTTCGAAACCCAGCTTACTGCTCCTCCAGCAAGAGTAAACACATATCCTGTTGTGGACTTGCTTTTGTCAAGATCACCTGCATAGTCAGAATCAACATATCCAATAACTGTAAAGTCCGATCCTTCGTAACATAATGCAACATCACAGGTTCCCTTGATGTATCTAAGAACCCTCTTTACTGCACTCCAATGCTCTTTTCCAGGATTTTCCATGTATCGACTAACCACTCCCACTGCATGTGCAATGTCTGGTCTTGTACAGATCATAGCGAACATCAAACTTCCCACTGCCGATGCGTAGGGTACTCGAGACATTTCCTTCCTCTCTGCTTCACTGCTAGGAGACATACTTGAAGATAATTTGAAACTAACATAAAGAGGGGTAGAGATTGGCTTACAATCTTGCATATTGAAGCGCCGCAAGATCTTTGACAGGTAGTTCTTTTGAGAAAGCCAAATCTTCCTGTTGTTTCTGTCTCGGTAAATCTGCATTCCTAGAATCATGTTTGCTGGTCCCAAGTCCTTCATTTCAAATTCCCTAGCCAGTTGAGCCTTCAATTCTTGAATGTGAGCTTTGTTGGGGCCTGACACCAACATGTCGTCAGCGTACAGCAACAAGATGACAAAGTCATCTTCACCAGATCTCTTGTAGTAGGCACACGGATCTGCATTGAGTCTGCTGTATCCAAGGCTCGTTATGAATGAATCAAATCTCCTGTACCAACACCTTGGCGCCTGTTTTAGACCGTACAGAGATTTGGTCAACCTGCAAACTAAGTTCTCTTTTCCTTCTTCTTTGAATCCTTCTGGTTGGAGCATATAAATTTCTTCATCAAGTTCTCCATGAAGAAATGCTGTCTTTACATCTAATTGTTGAAGATGTAAATCGAATGTAGCACACATAGCCAGAACTACTCGAACAGTTGTCAGTCGAACTACTGGAGAAAATATTTCATTAAAATCAATACCTTCCTTTTGAGCATATCCTTTCACCACCAATCTTGCACGATACATTTCCACTTGATCATCAGTGTTCCGCTTGATCTTGAACACCCATTTGTTGCCAATGGGTTTCCGGCCTTGTGGTAGAGACACAAGTTCCCATGTCTTATTCTTATGAAGAGCTTCTATTTCCTCCTGCATTGCTGCCATCCACTGAGCCGCATCTGAGCTATTCATAGCCTCCTGAAGAGTTGATGGCTCTCCATCCTCGGTTAGAAGACAGTATGCAACATTGTTCTCCATAATATAATCTGAGTGCCAGCCTGGTTGTCTCCTGACACACATTGATTGTCGCGTTTCAGGGACTTCAGGGACCGTTTTCTCCTCAGGTTCGTGTTCTGGTTCATAAGGACTACCCTGCTCAGAATCCTTCTTGACTGGTACTGTTGTAGTTTCTGAACTTTCCTTTAAACTGCTATCATCCTCCTTCTTATCTTCTGCGAAGATAACATCCCTGCTTATCACAATCTTGTGGGCAGTGGGGTCCCACAAGCGATACCCCTTCACTCCTTCAACATACCCTAAGAACAAACACTTTCTGGATTTTGGGTCTAGCTTCGTTGTCTCTTGAGTATTAAACATAACATAAGCGGGACTTCCGAATATATGGAGATTAGAATAATCAACTGGTTTACCTGTCCACATCTCCATCGGTGTCTTCGAGTCCAGTGCTGTTGAGGGAGATCGATTCACCACATAACAGGCAGTACTGACTGCTTCCGCCCAGAACGACTTGTCTAGACCTGCAGTTTGTAACATCGCTCTTGTTCTATCCAACAAGGTTCTGTTCATCCGCTCTGCAACTCCATTCTGCTGAGGAGTGTACGCTGTGGTAAACTGTCTCTTGATCCCAGCCTGCTTACAGAAGTCATCGAATTATGTGCCAGTATACTTTCCTCCATTATCCGACCTTAAACACTTGATCTTCTTTCCAGATTCAAGTTCGACTCGCGCTTGAAAATTTTAAACTCTGAAAATACATCTGCCTTCCTCTTGATCGCGTACACCCAACATCTTCTGGAATAGTCATCTATAAAAGACACAAAATACAGTGCACCTCCCAGGGATCGAACCGATGCTTGCCACACGTCAGAGTGAATTAATTCTAGAATAGCTTTACTTCTAGAATTTGAACTGCTAAACTTTAAACGATGTTGTTTGCTAACAACACAGTGCTCACGGAAAGATAATGATACCTTCGTGAGACCAGGGAGTAGTTTCTTTTCAGCAAGAACCCTCATGCCTTGTTCCGACATATGTCCGAGTCGCTGGTGCCAAATCATTGATGATTTCTCAGCTGACTCTGACGAAGCTACTGATGCTTCTCCTTCTTGCAAAGTCTCCTCCTGTAGCATGTACAGATTTCCAGCAGTTTTGTCGCCTTTCATATGTACAAGCGCGCCTTTGATAATTTTCATGATCTTGCCTTGTGACTCCATTTTGTAGCCAAGATCAGCCAGTTGTCCAAAAGACAACAGATTTTTCCGCAAGCCCTCCACGTGTCGAACCTCTTCAATGGTTCGAACAATCCCGTCATGCATCTTCAGTTTGATTGTACCAATGCCAATAACCTTCAAGGTATGATCACTGCAGCTGTACACAGATCCTCCAGAGACAGGTGTATAATGGTGAAACCATTCCCTCCTGTGAGTCATGTGATAGCTAGCTCCTGAATCAATAAGCCATATATCATCAAAGCCTTTCATACCTCGAAGTGCTGTTGCAGCTTCACAGCACATAGCATACCCATCATCTGAAGCGCTAGCGGCGTTTGCATGAGGTTCAAAATCTTTCTTCTTAAGATCCCAACAGTCCCTCTTTTTATGGCCCTTCTTACCACATTGCCAGCAACCGCCGTTGATCCTTGACTTGGATCTACCTTTCTTCTGACTCCCACTTGCACCACGTTCTGTTGATCTTCCCCTTGTCACCGCGAAGGCACTTGCTTGTTGAGAGCCTGCCTTCCTATCCTCTTTGTTCTTACGCCGATTTCTTCTTCAAGAACTGCGGCTACAATTTCCTCAAAGACCAAATAATCCATAAGAATATTATTTGTTAAGTTGATGACAAGTTGATCATATGAATCTGGCAAACTCTGTAGTAGGATTTCAGCACGTTCTGCAGACTCTATTTTATGACCCATAGAAGTGAGTTGCGAAAATAAAGTATTCAAAACGTTAATATGATCCGTTACCGAGGTTGATTCCGACATCCTCAACATGTACAGTTTCCTTTTAAGGAAAATCTTGTTGTGGAGTGACTTGGATTCGTACATTTTGTTGAGATGATCCCAGATCTCCTTCGCCGTCTTCTTTTCCTCTATGCTTGACAACACTCCATCCGCCAACGCCAGGTGGAGATTTGCAATAGCATTCCCGTCCATATCATTCCATTTCGCATCATCTGTGAGTTCCACCGGTCTTTCACCGATCGCAGCGAGACAACCATCTTTTCTCAAGATGGCTTTGATCTTCAATTTCCAAAGCAAGAAATTGCTCCCGTTGAATTTCTCTATCTCAAATTTTGCCGTCATTGCTTCTATCACAAACCACCGTTACTGCAAATAATTTCAGCACGATACCTCCAAAATAATATTTCAGGCCCCGGAAGTGAACCGAGGCTCTGATACCACTTGTTATAAAATAAACCTGGATTAGAGCGTAAGCACGGCTAATAATTTGAAACGAGAATATAAATAACTCACAGATTTACGTGGAAACCCCCAAATTACTTTGAGGTAAAAAACCACGGGCAAGGTAGAAGAACTTCACTATGAGGTAAATATAGGAATTACAACTCTTGGACTTTTACCGTAGTAAAATCCTCAAACTCTCTATTTTTTACTCTCACACTAATCACTCACTTAAACACTCTAAATATACAAGAAAGCTTAAGAGAGAAATATTTGTTTTGGGGTGATTAAAATGGTAGAATGAAGCTCCTATTTATAGGACATTTTTGGGGGGGCAAATTGTATTCAACATGACTAGAAACCCCTATACGCAATTGTAGGAGTAGACCCCTAAGTTGAAAATAAGGCCCGGTCAAAAATGAGCCCCTACTTATCTTCCAATCAATTAGCCAACCAATCCACATGCTAATTTATAGCATGTCTTTGACCAATAATTTTATGACAATATGTTCACGCATATTCGCATTTTATTGAACTTGTTTATTTAATCTTCAACTGGGGAAAACATAGACAAATCGTATCATTTAAAACCAGTAACTTGAATTAATAATATATTGGTCTATTGTGCTTATCTTTTTGGAGGGTGTTTTTAGAGACATCGCAAATATGAAACCATAATTAATTGAAAATAATCACAGGTAATAAAAGGAAGTAAGGATTGTTATCTCAAATATTGTATCCCATGAAGAAAGTGCAACCAATCTGAGTACTATCGAACAATAAATCGAGTGACTTCTAAGTTCTAGAACCAAGAGTAACAAATGGGATTTTTGAGAGATTCTGATTAATTAAACTAAAACAACAAATAATAAGAGGCAGGAAATCAAAGATAGAAAGCTATGGTTCATAGATCAAGTTTCATTGGAGATATGGTCAGTACTCATTGAGAAGAACATCTTAATGATCTGTTCTGTGATTATTATAAATTATTGAGTTATTATTTATTGCAGTAATTACTCGTGTAGTTTCAGATTGAATGGTTACGTCACCAAAAAATTTATATTATTTAGTTGAAATCAGTAAATAAGACATACGAACTAGCTCCTTCGTGGTAATCCATATGAGGTTAGGGTACTTGAACCCAATTTGTCCTCAAACAGGATTCGTCATCCGTTGTTGAACTTATTGTAACTAGTACTAAAATAATAAACACTACAAAACAAGGATTACCTTCTCAATGTAACCAGAGAACCTGGTGCAGTTTGTAAATGTAGAAAATTATATGTCCTATGAGATCTATCGTACACAAATTCATGCATAAAACATCGAATCATTCATATGTTCATAATGCAGATAAAGACCACTAAACTCAATATATAACCGTAAACAATAAACTTAATTCATCATAATAAAAATGAGAAAATTGCATTTTTGATACCCTAACTTGGCACCATTTGTTTTTCATACATTAACTTGGCACCTCACGTGTTCGGTACCTTAATTTGGCATTTTATTCAATTTGGCACTCCGACGGTGGCGATTTCAAAATATCGCCTAAATCTTTAATACGGGACTAAATTTTGGGACTTTGACCGCAGTCGAACTCCCAACTCACACCCTTGCCACCTTAGAAGCTACGTAGGAAAAAAAAAGTAATAAAAAAAACAAAAAACAAAATCGAAGGTGGCAAGTGGGTGTATCGGAATGTGACCGGGGTCAAAATTCCCAAATTTAGTCTCAAGTGAAAAATTCCAGTGAGATTTTGAAATCGCCACCACCGGAGTATCAAAATTGAAAAAAGTTAAAGTATGAAAAAAGAAATGGTGTCAAGTTACGGTATGAGAAATACGATTTTCCCTAATAAAAATATTTAAACATTTATAGAATAGAAATCCATCTACCAACTACACATACAAACTCTAAGCATTGGTGAACTTTAGCCGAGAATAGTGCCGATAAGACACATGTTTAAATTTTAGAATAATGTGATGATCATCAAATATACTTTTCTTTTATATGGCAAAAAGACTATTTTTTTAAGCTTGTTTCTCAAATATTTCATGTTTATTTAGTTATCTTATGTTGTTTTCAGGTTTAGGAGTCATTGTGAAGAAAATGGATGAAAAGAGTCCAAAAATTGAGGTTCTACATGAAGTGTGCAAAAATTTCACATTGCACGGGGCATGATGCGAAGGTGTGCTATCGCACAAAATACGCACAAACTGAAGACGAGAAGCCTAATTTTTTGAAGTCGCCGCGTGCGATCAGTCTCACAAGTATGGAAATTAAAGATTTTTTTGCCGAATCAAATTTTAAGTATTTCTCAGTACCAATGGCTGTAAATACAAGAACTAGGACACGTTCTGTAACAGCCTTTTTGCATTATAAGAGCATCACTAGCTTAGTTTAGTTCTTTTTGTTTTTAGCATAAACATAATAGTTCTTAGGATTTATTACTTTATGCAAGACTATGTTTACTTTTATCGTTTATGGTTCTAGTTTTTAAGCTATATCGAGTAAAGTAGTTTATGTATCATGAGGTACGGTAGTAGCTAGAAACAATACTATGTGACGAATTTGTGTTTTTATTCGTCTGCATTGAATAATTAGTTTGATTTGGTTTGCTTGAGTAAATGCTTTACATGCCTGGTCAACATATAATTGAATTGATAGCTTGTGACAGACTCGAGAAAGAAAATAACAAAATTAAGTCTCATAAGATACATAGACCCACAGTTCGTGATGTTAATGTCGATAATTAAGACATATGTGATTCATAGAAATTAATGCGTCTGGAGGAATAATATACATCACGTACTATTCCAAAAGATAGAGTGTAAAATCACAATTATTGGAATCACTACAAGAAATGTGGCCTATAGCAAGGTCCAAAAACCTTGCAATAGGTTCAAATTCACTTGCTATTGATCTATTGCAAGGGATGTGGACGTTGGTAGCATCCCTTGCTATAGGTGGCGTTGGTGCAGGTATTTTGCATGTTGCAAGGGAAATGGACCTTGCTATTGCTATTCTGACACACACCTGTAGCAAGGTCCATTTCCCTTGCTGGACCACAATTGACAGCAACGTCCTTAGACGTTGCTATTTATTCTGACACAAAACTCAATTGCAACGTCCTTAGACGTTGCTATGCATTCTGACACAAGACTCAATTGCAACGTCTTTTGACCTTGCAATTGATTTACGCACGTTTTTTTTTTAAATTTCATTTTTGTTCATTATTTTTTTTCGATGAAACACAGCAACGTCTACGGACGTTGCTATAGTGTCCGGACACTTTTTTTTTTTTCAAATTTGGCAGCAACGTCCACAGACGTTGCTATAGTGTCCGGACTTTTTTTTTTTCAAATTTGGCAGCAACGTCCACGGACGTTGCTGTAGATAAATATTTTTTTGTAAAAAAAAGTGGCGGTATAAACCGCCACATTCTAATAAAATATTTTTTAATATATATATACATATATATATATATACACACACATACATATATATATATACACACACACACTCACATTATACATTAATTGAAACCTCAATATTATATATGTATAGTATGTGTTAAAAAATATAATACTAATAACTAAATTATAAGATACACACACACAAACACACGCACATATATATATATATATGTATATATATATATATGTATATATATATGTGTATATATATATATACGTATATATATATATGTATATATATATATATATATAGTATTAAGAAATGTTAGATAACATTTTAAAAATTATAATGATATATATATACATACACACACTAAACTTTACAATGTATAATTATAAAATAATCTCACTAATTATAATTATACAATATATATGTATATATATATAGTATAAGATGCATGTATGCATATATAATATATATATAAGTTGATCATGATGCAAAATAAATTAAGGAAAAAAATAAAGTGAAGGAGAGAAGGGGAGAAGAAGATGATAATAATATGAGAGGGAGAATGTAGTGGGATGGATGAGTGATATAGTGTGGTATTTATAGTAGTATAGTGGGAGGGAATGAAATTTTTTGGGAAATTTGAAATTTCCGCCAAAAATTTCATTATGAAATTTTGTAGCAAGGTCCAAATCCCTTGCAATAGGTCATTGTCAGAAAGCTGTTGCAAGGGAAATTGGGATCCCTTGCTACTGTGTCAGAAAAGTAGCAATTGCAAGGGATTTGGACCTTGCAATAGCTTTATTAGAAAAATGTTTTAATTATATATATTCCCTCATTCACTCATTTAATTAGATACATATATAATTATGACTTGTAAATCATAATTACATGAGACTTGAACTAAATATATAGAACTAATCTTGATCTTGGTTAAATTAATTAATTAATAAAACTTATTTGATTGAATAATTATTAATTACATAAGAAAATAGAACTAATCTTGATATTTATAGCTATATATATATATATGTGAACTTATTTGAATGAATAAGATCCTAATAACGTACATATGAGAACTGAACTAATTAGAATTAATCTTGTATTGTAAAATTAATTAAAGTTATTAGAATCAATAACTTCTCATTACATAATAATCAAACTAAACATAATTAACGATTCTTGATTTTCATTAAATAAACTGAAATTATATGAATGAATAATATTTAACTACATAAGAATTGATCAACTACGTACAGGAAAACTTACTGTTTATTTTTGTTGATTAATTAAGAATATAATTGATAACTCAACATTACATTAGAATTGAACTAATTAAACAAAACTAATCTTAATTAAATTTTAATAAATTAATTGAACTTGTTTGAATGGACAACTCCTAATTAACTACAAATATATAAGCATCAACTAAATATAACTAATATTGACTTTTGTCAAATTAGTTTAACTCAATTGAACAAATATTACATAAGAACTAAATTACTTAGATTTAATAATATTGATTTTATTATGAATAGTGTTATTTGAATGCATAACACCTAATTACATAAGAATTGAACTACGTACAAGGAATACAATTCTTTATTTTTGTTGAATTAATTAAGAATGGAATTTATAACTCAACATATAATTATATTAGAATTGAACTAATTAAACAAAAATAATCTTAAATTTTAATAAATTAATTGAACTTGTTTGAATGGACAACTCCTAATTAATTACACATATAAGAATCAACTAAATATAACTAATCTTGACTTTTGTCAAATTGGTTTAACTTAAACAAATATTACATATAAGAACTAAATTACTTAGATTCAATCTTGATTTTTATTATGAATAGATGTTATTTGAATGCATAACTTCTAATTACATAAGAATTGAACTACGTACAAGGAAAACTACTCTTTATTCTTGTTGAATTAATTTAGAATATATTTTATAACTCAACATAATTACCTTAGAATTGAACTAATTAAACAAAACTAATCTTAAATTTTAATAAATTAATTGAACTTGTTTGAATGGACAACTCTTAATTAATTACACATATAATAATCAACCAAATATAACTAATCTTGACTTTTGTCAAATCAGTTTAACTTAATTGAACGAATATTACATAAGAACTAAATTACTTAGATTTAATCTTGATTTTTGTTATGAATAGATGTTATTTGAATGCACAACTCCTAATTACATAAGAATTGAACTACGTACAAGGAAAACTACTCTTTATTTTTGTTAAATTAATCAAGAATAGAATTAATAACTCAACATTACATTAGAATTGAACTAATTAAGTAAACCTAATCTTAATTTTTAATAAGTTAATTGAACTTGTTTGAATGGACAACTCCTAATGAATTACGTATATAAGAATCAACTAAATATAACTAATCTTGACTTTTGTCAAATTAGTTTAACTTACTTAATTGAACAAATATTATTACACAAGAACTAAATTACTTAGATTTAATCTAGATTGTTATTATCATGAATAGATTTCATTTGAATGAATAAAATCTTAATTACATAAGAATTGAACCACGTACAAGGAAAACTACTCTTTATTTTCGTTGAATTAATTAAGAATAGAATTGATAACTCAACATTACATTATAATTGAACTAATTAAATAAAACTAATCTTATTCTTGTATAAATTAATTGAAATTGTTGAATGGACAACTCCTAATTAATTATATATATATAAGAATCAACTAAATATAACTAATCTTAACTTTGTCAAATTAATCTAAACTTAATTGAACAAATATTACATAAAAATTGAATTACTTAAACGTAATTTTAATTTTTATCATGAATAGATGTTACTCCTGACTTGATTTTTGCATATATATATATATGCATATATATATATATATATATATATATATATATATATATATATATATGTATATATATATATATATAAAGAATGAAGAATGCAGCTTTATTATATTAAAAAATAAGTAAAACAAAACCTGCAAGGGAAGAGGAGGTTGCTGAAGCTGAAAGGCTACTGCAAGGGCCTTTTTCCCTTGCAACTGTGTCAGAAAAGCTGTTTTTACAGCAGCAGCAAGGGATTTGGACCTTGCAATAGATTTATCAGCTTAATATCCTCTCCTCCACACATTTCATGATCCATAACCTGCGTTTCTTCCCCAAATTCTACTGCATTTCTTCCCCCTCTTTCTCTATTTTTTAGCAAAATTTCATTTCTTCCCTGTGATTTTTTTGCAAAGCGTACGTAATTCTCAGCAAAGCTCACTCCACGAGAGGTATCTATTTCAGTATTATCGTAATTCGTTGCTTAATTTTATATATATATTGTTGATGTTGTTGCTTAATTTAGTGATTTTTGTAATATTAATACTTGTTGATAGATCTTAGAGTCTAATACTTTACGTTTTAAACAATAGTCGCGGTACCTTGTCTCGACAGATAAGTAAGACAGGTAAGTAAGACAGTAAAGTAAGACAGCAGATTTTAACGTGGTTCGGACTATGTCCTACATCCACGAGGCTTTCGCCTGAATCAAACTTCTTTCAACGGACAAAAGTTATTACACCAACTGGTTTTACTCTAACACCGAATCCCTCTAATGTTGATACCACCGGAACCTTTTTCGCGTCTACTCCGTTTGACCCGTAAGACCAAGACTCCCGTAATGATCTTCTTATGAGAATGCTTCCAAGCGAACTGCACGTACGTATAGATCCCTCTAACTGGCGCAATCCTTTCCCGTTGAACTCCCTTCAACTCTTGTCGGCTTCTCACGTTCTTGATGTAACTCAAGAGGGCGAAAACTAAGAAATCAAAATAAAAGAGAACACCTAAGGATGTATATTTTGTTACACGAGTGTTCTACATTGATTCCTAGGATTTCTACTATTTATAGGATAGCTCTCCTGAAAGATATCCTTGATTCTCGGCCAGTCTCCATATCCAGTCGAGACAGGATCTTTCCAAAGTATATCCGAATCTTTCCATGATAAGGCGATTCTTCCTTTTGCAACGTCTTTGTTTCCGATTGATAAGATCTTCATGATCTTCATATATTCTGCACATCAAAGACAAAGAAGAACTCCACAAGGAATAGATTACTAAAGGATATAGGAAAGAGTTTGATAAAGATTAACTTTCCATAAGATAAGATACTATAAGATCAAGTTAAATCTTTCCAAACTCACCTAAATATTCACGCGTCTAATAACAGGATAAATACCATAAAATCGTGTGAATAAATAAGTAAATAAATCAAAGTAAATAAAACCGAAATTTTCCTTTAAATAATTTTGCAAACAAGGAAATAAAATCTAGTTGGACCTAGCAGTCCTGACTATTCAACCGAGTTCGAAACCTGTCGGACTTTGCGGTCCTAACACTTGTTATTCATCATATTTAGAATAACTGAGATCTAAGCGTGATTTGATTAGTAGTATGCTATTTATATGCCTGTGTGTAATTAGTTGTTCACATTGTTAGTATTTGATGATAAGTTTTAATTAGCCTTACTTTCGTGATTAAATAGTCAGTTCTCGTGCTGATGCATTGTTAATTTGATTTTAATTAGATAAAAAATGTATAACAACGAAGATCGGAGTTGGATGTACGATCGAGGCAACGTTGATGAGGGGTATATCAATCCTTATTTCGTAGATGGCGTCAACAGATTCCTAGAATTTGCATTTTCTCAAGGTCATCGAAGAGTTAAGTGTCCGTGCACTCGGTGTGGTTTTAGCAAAAGCAAAAAGAGGGATGTGATTCAGGAACACCTATTGAAGTACGGTTTTGTTCCTCATTATTACGTGTGGGAGGCACACGGAGAAAGGAACAACTTTTCTGGCAATTACACATACGCGGGAGAGTCATCTACTCATAATGATAATGTCGAAAGTGGTTACGTAGATATGGTCAATGATGCATACAGATGTCAGTTTGAAGGCACGCACTATAATCAAAATATAGAAGAAGAGCCAAACCGTGAGGCACGAGACTTTTTTGAAATGCTACGGGAAGCCGAGGTGCCAATACGCGTAGATGTGGAAACAACACCATTGCAGTGGTTAACATCATTTATTGCCGACAAGGTTCGTCATGGCACAACAAACGCCTCTGCTGACAATCAATTACAAGCGGCCCGCAGATTAATGAGTCCTGCAGATCGTCATAGATTGCCTGAAAATTGGTACGGAGTGAAGAAATTCATCAAAGGTTTAGGACTTGGGTACAAAACATATGATGTCTGTGTTAATGTTTGTATCCTTTATTACGGGGAGTATGAAAGTAAGAGCTGGACCGAGTGCCCCTATTGTGGAGAAGCTAGGTACGAGGAATGCACCAATAAGAAGAAGCTTGTTCCACGTAAGAAGTTGTGGTACTTGCCAGTGACGCCTCGATTGCAGAGGCTTTACACATCATGCAAAATATCGGAGCACATGACATGGCACTTGAAGTGTCAGGCAGATACCGATCAAATGATTCACCCTGCTTCAAGTTTGGCCTGGAAATCTTTCGACAGGACATTTCCAGATTTTGCTGCCGAACCAAGAAACGTTAGACTTGGACTTTGCACCGATGGTTTTAATCCTTTCGGGAACTCCTCAGCTCCTTACTCGTGTTGGCCAGTATTTGTGACCCCTTATAACCTCCCTCCTGACATGTGCATGCGGCAAGAATATATTTTCCTAAGTTTAATGATATCTGGCCCGAAGAGTCCTGGCAAGAACATTGACGTATTACTCAGACCCCTAATTGATGAACTTAAGTCACTGTGGGATTCGGGTGTGCCAACATACGATATTTTTCGGAAACAAAATTTCCAAATGCGAGCTTCATTGCTATGGACGATTAGTGACTATCCAGGGTATGACATGCTATCACAGTGGAGCACACATGGTCGTTTATCTTGCCCGTACTGTATGGAAGAAACCAAGAGTTTCCAACTTAAGCACGGTCGAAAGACTTCTTTCTTTGACTGTCATCGTCGATTCTTGCCTCTGGACCATCCATGGAGACTAAACACAACTGACTTCACGAAAGGTAGAATAGAGACTGATCAACCTCTACCAAGAAGATCAGGGATAGACATGTTGAGACACGTTGAACGTCTTCCACCAGTCGGATTTGGTATATGCGGAGAATTTGTTCAGGGCTTTGGTTTGGATCACAATTGGTGTCGTAGAAGTATATTTTGGGAACTTCCGTATTGGAAGCATAATTTGATCCGCCACAACCTAGATGTCATGCATTGTGAAAAGAACTTCTTCGACAATATCAAGAACACTGTGATGGATGACCCTGAGAAAACCAAGGACAATATGAACTCTCGCAAAGATTTACAATTACTGACGGGCAGAAGATCTTTGTTTCTACAGACTGGACCGGGAGGTAGGTTATACAAACGTAGAGCATCGTACTGTCTCAGTAAGGACGAAAAGGTTAAAGTGTGTGAGTGGTTGTGCAATCTCAAATTTCCAGATGGATACGCGTTAAACATTTCGCGTTGTGTTCAAATGCCACAGTTGCGTCTAGTGGGAATGAAAAGTCACGATTGTCACGTTTTTTTGCAAAGGTTGGTTCCGGTAGCATTTCGTGACTTCTTGCCAGAGAATGTCTGGGGGCCGCTCGTGGAGATCAGTAATTTTTTCAGAGCTTTGACAGCTCCTGACATCCGATATAGTGACATGGATTTATTAGAACGTTCGATTGTGGTGACTATGTGCAAGCTGGAAAAATTCTCTCCTCCATCGTTCTTTGATTCCATGGAGCATTTAGCGATACACCTTCCCTGGGAGGCAAAAGTCGGTGGGCCCGTACAATACAGGTGGATGTACCCATTTGAGAGGTAAATACCAGTTACTGTTATATTGTTAACTATACAATGTTCAAAATATGACTAGTTAATTTTTTTTTTCTTTGTTAGACGGATGTTTGATTTTAAGAGACCAAGGGGTAACAAGGCACACATAGAAGGGTCGATTGTTGAGGCGTACATTTACGCAGAAATTGCAAATTTCTCCTCACTCTACTTTGACAGCAATATTGAAACTAGAGCAACCCGTTTGAACAGGAACGAAGTTCCAATATCTATTGACCCCAACGACCAATTATCAGTATTCCAGAGTAAAGGGAAAACAATGGGGCGTTGTGTCAATTACAGAAATTTGTCTCTCGCAGAGTGCAAAGCGGCTCATCTATATGTCTTGTTGAATTGCCCAGAGGTCGAGTGTTGGTTAAGGTAAGATTACTAATTTCCATACAATGTATTCTTGCTAATATATCAATTGATGTTTTAAACGGCTTCTTTCTGTGACAGTATGTTTGATGAACAGATGTGCGCAGGATATCCGCAAGCTAATAAAGATCAGATACGTAACACTTATTTTGTCGACTGGTTCAAACAAGTTGTTGTGTCTGGTAGTTACAGTGTGGATCCTAGATTACGCGGTCTTGCTCGGGGTCCTGTTTTGAAAGCAAAAACTTATAATGGTTATACGGTTAACGGATTTAAGTTTCATACAAAAGCATATGGGGCTGGTGGGCAAACAATGAACAGTGGCGTTTATGTGAAGGGCGACACTGGCGACCCAGACGCACGTAATTTCTATGGAATGCTTCAAGAGATTATACAGCTTGATTACTGGGGCAGTGGAAACTTGGAACAAATTGTTATGTTCAAATGTGATTGGTACGACGTGTATAATGGAATAACAACTCATCCAATTTATGGCCTTGTTGACATTAATCCAACAATGCGATTCGGTACAGGAGCGTCTGAACCGTTTATCTTAGCAAGTCAGGCGCAACAAGTCTATTACAGTCTGTATCCTTCACAAAAAAATATCAGTAGGAGAGGATGGTGGGCGGTATGCACGACAAGAGCGAGATACCTCGTTGACACAACTGCAGTGGCTAATCTCGACATTTACCAAGATAGCACCGCACCTCAGTTAAGATTGGATGACATCAACAATATCGACAATACACCTATCAGGCTTGCAGACGATGATATTGTGGAAGTCGATGATAACGACACATCCGCCGACGATGACGTAGATGAAGATCATGATGATGGTGACGACGATGACCCTGATTATACGTAATGTATGTTCTAAGCAATATGTATGCCTATGTAGTAAGAATTCGTGAACTTAAACAGTGGTTTATTTGCAATATGTAAGCTTGCGTTGTAATATTTGAGTTGTTTGGATTGTAACGTTTATATATATATATATATATATATATATATATATATATAAATATATAAAACTAGTGTAAATTATAAATATAAATAAAAACATAAATAAAAACATAAATATATATAAGGTGCAAACATAAATAAAAACAAGCTAAAACAAACCTCGTTTGTTCATAATTATACAAATACAAATAAAAGCAGCAAATAACAGTCTAAATTTGAGTATCCTCGTCAAATTACATATCACCCAAGCCAGTAGTGTCGTTAGCACCGCCACCCGAACTTCTTTCCTGGTCCCCTTCGTCCTCCTGATCGGCAGAATGTGACCGTGGTCGATAGAGTGGATCCCCTGATACCCGCCCGCTGCCGACACTCGTGTTCGTCAGTTGCAATGGTTGGTGGAAAACTGCCGGGAAGTTGTTAAACTGTTGTGGTTGCCCCTGTTGTTGTTGCCCCTGTTGTTGTTGCCCTGACCCCCACAACTCCTCGGGCACCGGCATATTAAACTGTGACATAAAGTATTTGAGCACATTCTTTAAACCGGTGATTTCCTCCCGCTGAGAAGCTGTTTCGGCCCGCAGTGCCTGACATTCTGATCGAAGCGGCTCCACGCTACTAGAGCCAGTCTCAACGAACCTAGAATGTCTTCGAGCCTTGAATCCTACGCGCTCAGGCTCACCATAACTCGCCAGACACACCACCCTATTCTTCTTTACACGTCCGGCTGCGGCAATTTCCACCCACGGTCTCACGTCCCAGACCGGCCACTTGCTCATATCTGGCCCATGTTCTCGTAGGCAGTGTTCCACATAGGCATCCTACATATAACATATTATGATTCAAAATATTTTTTGTAACAAACATCAGTATAATTACGACAACAACAATTATTGACGATTACACCACTTTAATGAAAGAAAATATTATACTCACGTAATTAGCCTTGTCCTCAGGGTTTGGCCACTCAACCGTTCCGTCGTCATGTTTCTTTGCACGAGTCTTTATAAAGACATCCTGAAACGGCACCTTGTCGGGCGTTGTATTCATTTCCTTTGCCTGTCATAATATGAAAATTCATTAAAGCAAATATAGATCACATTATTAAATCAATGATGATATTTGAAAAATAACCAATCATATTTTCCTACTTACCAGATCTATCCTATGCTTGTTCGTGCTGCGAGACCCACCCCTATAGTTTACCGTTTTCCCCTTATCTCGATTTTTAGCGTTCTGCTCCGAACGACCCTTCGTGGGCTCGAGCTCCCAATAATCATAAAATGCCTGCCGAAAATCTTCGTGAATCCAACAACTGTGACTCATACCATAGGTGGGGTCAACTTTGCAGCGCAACCACCATTTCTTGGCGTGGTTTACTGAACCTGCAAATCTCACAGTAGCGACCCTATCGTACCATTCCCTGACTGTATTTTCTATGGCAGGATCCTACTGATAAGTGTGCTGCATTTAATACAGACATAAAGAAAAGTTGATCACATAAATGAATAATAATGAACAAATATTTGTAAATATTTAATAAATATAGAAGTCAAGCTAATTCCTTACCTTAAATCTGTTCCAACACATTTCCTTCTCGTCCTCTGGCCACATGTCGTACGTGAAGTATGCCCCTTGCATCATGTTCCTCAAATTTGTACCAATCGTGGTCACGGCGGAAGGGTTCTCTATTGAGCCATCAAAGAATAATTCAAGTACCTCCCTGTCATCCGGATTTGCCGGAGGCTCGCGAGGTTTAGATTGTCCTCGCACTGCAACCCTGGTAATACCACCATCGTCTCCTGAATCATTGTTACCCCCTCATCCTCGTCTAATGACTCAGAAATGCCATGAGCACGTGAGCCTGAACCTCGTGTGCCTGAAGCTCGTGTGCCTGAACCCCGTGAGCCCGATGATGATGGCCCAGCAGTACTTCCCGTCCCCTGAACCTGTAGCGTCGTCATGGCACCTAACCTCGGCTGCATCATTCCGTCTACAGTACCTCCCATAAGTTGTGGCCTCGTTAGCTGTGTTTGTGGCATACCAAATCCAGCTCCACTCCCAAAACCAGGCACACCAAATCCAGCTCCACTCCCATATCCAGGCCCACCAAACCCAGCTCCACTCCCATATCCAGGCCCACCAAATCCAGGCCCACCCAATCCAGGCCCACCATAACCACCCCCACCATAACCAACCCCGCTATAGCCAGCCCCACCGAATCCACCACCACCATAACCACCCCCAACATATACACCCCCCATTGTCGATCCTACTCCCATCAATTGATTGGTAAACGGCCCACTAGCTCGGGCTCCTGCGTCATTTGATCCTCCGGGAAACATCGGCATCACCGCTGAAAGTGATCCCATCGAACCAAGATCAGGCTGCGAAGAGAATGATCCTCGAGGTACCCCTTCCGGGTATGGCACCTGGTTCTTCAACACCTTCTTTTTTCCTTTCCCCTTACCCTGATCTGACGAGCCGGCCATCTGATAAATAAATATTTAGAATGGTCAAATTAATATAAAAGGGATACACGACAATATATACTATCTATTCATTTACTAAATTGACTAATTAAGTATATATACATCTGTTACGTCTAAATTATACAAATCTCCGCTAATTTTTCTAATCAATGGATTACAATTAAGTAAGCTCAATACTCATTGTGATATATATACTATTAAATTAAAGTATTCAACAATTAATCACGTACGGACGTGTCACAAAATAACTACATCTTCTACATATATCTCTATCTATATCAAGCATCAATAATTACACCATAGCATGTTCATATAAACAAGTTTAACCAAAATATATTTCCCATATTTTTACTACAAATATATAATTTCTCAATGCTACTAACATTTTTAGCATATCTAATTAACATAAATACGTTCTAACATAAACACAATTATATATGTTATATAATACAAAGTTAATCGATTAAATTCTACAAAAAAAAAAAAAGAAAATACGTAGCTATATTGTCATAATCACAAATCTAATATTAATTAATTAAGCATACATATATATATATATATATATATATATATATATATATATATATATATATATATATATATATAATTAACAGTACTAATACACTCGAATCAACAAATACATCACTATTATGCGATAATATTACACAAATCTAACCGATTAATTAAATTAAACCTTAATATACATATCTAGATCGTCACATAATTAATTACCTCTACTACCTTAATTAAGTATAAATAATTAACATAAATACACTATCTAATCAACAATTACATCACAAATACTAATTACACAAATCTAACCATTAATTTAAAAAATAAAATAATAATACACGTAGATCGTTCAAAATTACTTCTAATATCTTAATTAATCATACATAATTACACAAATCTAACAAATACAACACTATGATGCTATAATATTACACAAATCTAACAAATTAATTAAAAATAAACATTAATATACGTAGATCGTCACATAATTACCTCTAATACCTTAATTAAGCATAAATAATTAACACAAATATGCCTAAAATCAACAATTATATCACAAATAATCTAATTACACAAATCTAACCATTAATTTAAAAAAACAAACATAATACACATAGATCGTCACATAATTACCTCTAATACCTTAATTAAGCATAAATAATTAACACAAATATGCCTAAAATCAACAATTACATCACAAATAATCTAATTACACAAATCTAACCATTAATTTAAAAAAAAAAACATAATACACAAATTACTTCATCAAATCGACTAATATCTTAATTAATCATACTTAATTAACACAAATACATCATCAAATCAACTAAAAAAATCATATTTATGCTAAATAACAAAAATCTAACCGATTAAACTAAAAAAAAAATATGTATAATCGTAATTTTGAAGACATTGAACACATACCTTAAAGAAAATAGAGACTTGGAGCTGAAATCGTGTGAATTATAATGAATTTGAGTGAATTTTTTTTTTTTGAAGAAGAAGCAATGGCAAATTTCGCAGCAGAAATCTGCTGCGAAAATGCCATATAAATATGGCACCAACGTCTCCAGGACGTTGGTGCCTTTCTTTCAGCTGTCAGCAACGTCTACACAGACGTTGCTGCAGTCAAAAAAAAAAAATTTCAAAAAAAAACATCGAAAACAGTTACCAACGTCCTTTTCAGACGTTGGTAACATTTAAAACTTAAAAAAAAAAAAAAAAACAGCAGCAGCAACGTCCATATGACGTTGCTGCTTGAATTCCGTTCTGACAAATACCTGCCAACGTCCAATGACGTTGGCAGGTATTTTTTTTTTTTACTTTAGTTGTACCAGCTAATTTCCTGCAACGGATTCAAAATCCGTTGCAGTATGTACGTTGCAATTGAGCACAATTCTTGTAGTGAATACCTCATAAACTAATTATACATCTTGCATATGAATATAAATTAAATATTTGTATCAGTGGTTTGTCTATGAACCTTAGCTTGGTGTTTCTAGTGAACCAAGAACCTTGTGATATGTTTGTTTTTTTGGCCGAATTTAAATTGTTATTTGAGGGTTTTTGAAAACAATCAAAAATCCATTGTTGCGTGTTTTATTATTTTATTTTGGTTTACTTGCATGTTAGAAGGAGACAAATCTTGCATTCAATAATTTGTAGTTTAAGTTTTAGTAAATTTGAGTCGTTGAAGTCAAGTTTCAATCGCCCTGTGGGTTTGATAATCTTGGGTTGTAACCTACTTCTCCTATTATTGCTTTGACTCGCACATTGCAGTAAAGAGGAGTAAAAGGATATATATACTAAACTTCCATCAAAGTCTTTGACGCCGTTGTTGGGGAGTATTTTTGATCAACTTCTTCTATTTACTTTCACTTTAATTCTAAATTTTTTTATTAGATTTAATTTTTATTTTAGTTGTTTTTTGAGATGTCAGAAAAATTGAGGTTGGTTTATTACCCGAATTTTGGATCATTAACCAATTCCCATTGATCCAGAAATTGAGATAACATCCAGAAAAATCATAGCTCAAGAAAAGATGGCCCAATAAAGAGAAAACATTCCACCAGGTAAGGAAACGCCCCACTATAGCTGCGTAACAACCCTTCTTACAGATAAAAATATAACTACAACTTCAAGTTGGATTACGAAGAAGATATGAAACATAATGTGGTTAAGATGCTTAATACTCTGAACCAACATACATACATACATACATACATACAGTACTACACACACAAACACACCGACAAACAGATAGTGAGCAAAACGCTAAAAACCCGAAGAACATTGAAACCAACATACATACATACATAAATACATACATACATACATGCATGTTTAACAAAAAAAAAACCATAAATACATGGAGTATTACACACACAAACACACAAAGAGACAGTGGGCAAAAAGCAAAAGACTCTCATACATTAAAAATGATCAAGGAGATGAAGCAACTGGAAATGGTCAAGGAGTTGAAGCACCACCTATATGGTCAAGGAGGTTTGATATTCTTTTGTTCTTATTTCGACGCGATTAAGCTTGTTGGCTAGCTTGACTATTGGTGAACAATCTATTTCCTAAAATTAGGTGTAGAAAGTGTAGTTATCAAATTGTTTTGTGAATAGAGAAAATATATAGTTATGCGTCTTTTGAGGTTTAGAATAAGTTCTTGCTTTGTGGATTTTACCCACTTTTGAGCTAAGTCATGTTTTTATTGTACAATTATCTGTACAAGTATCCATTTGCTTAAGAAATAAAAGATCTTCGGCAAAGTTTAAGCATAGAAGAGTATGATATCGTCATTTTTATATAGATAGTGAAATCTCAATGGATCTACTACGTAGAACACTGATGGAATCTTTCTTTTAAGCTGTCACTTATATAGTTCAAAAAATATAATGGAACTATTTACTTACTTATTCAGGTTTTGTGAGGCTTTGATTCCATGAATTACGTAACCAGAAGAGAGTGGGCTACTGCTACCGATGGCACTCAAGTGCCCATATCAATTGTCTATAGAAAGATACAACAAAGTTGGACGGTTCAGATCCTTTACATCTTTATGCGTATGGTTCATATGAGGTAATTTATCATTCTACTGAAAAATTTCTTGTGTTTTCGATTTTTTTTGCTAAACAAGGCTTTCATTAATCAAGAAAGGAGGTAAAAATGAGGGTCCGAAATCGGAAAGCCCCCGTCGCAAAACACCTTTGCAGGTAAAGACAAAAAAGGAACTTTTCCCGTCCAATTTTGGGAGACAGCCCAAGCGGCAAGATTATGAGCCGCGACATTGTTCGCATGATGCGTAAATTTAAATCTCCATTTAGGCCAACATGCCCAAAACCGTACCTAACCTCACTAATAAAACCAACTGAACTCCAAGTAGTACATTTATCTGGAAAACTAATGAATCGATTGGATGAATCCATCAAAAAGAAAAAAAAAAAAAATACTTCAATTCGATGAAGTAGAAGCTGCTAGCGGATTTCTACCTTTAAAGACCAAAGTTAACTATGATCATATTTATATACTTTAGGTTGTTGTCCTATAGTGACACAAACTTATGGAAACAAACCAATATGAGAATTCTCATTGAACCACAATTTTAGTAATGTTAACCTTTAACCCTCATAAAATAAATGGTTTTGATCATTAACTTGACTTTTGATTGCATGATGTTGTCCCCCTTCTTTGTGCCCTAAACTAATCCAAATCAGATCATGAATGGAAGATTTCAACAGCAACAAAGAAAAAAATATCATAAATGAAAGAGATTATTTATTGTCACAACCCAAGAGCAATTTAGATGGTGAGAAAACCTCTAGAAATAATCAAGAATTCCACTTTTCTTTTATTTTCTGACAGAGAACAAGTCTTTCTCTATAACAATTTTTCCTTAAAAATTGTTCTTGCCTTGTACTTTTGTAGGAGAAAACTTATTTATCTAGAAACTACAAAGGGAAGAATAATTAGGAGGGAAATGGAGGAGTATTTCCATTTTAAAATATATGTGTGTGACACATAAAAACCACGCGTTTAATATTTATTTTAGAGTAACATTAATATTGTTTACTATTTTGAAGACGGGAAAAGTGTACGTTATTATTATTATGAATCAATTCATAAAGTAATTTTTGGCACAAATTAAACATAGTAAAAAATGAGTTAGTAGAAATATTCAGAGACTACGCGTAAAATAACTCATTACAATTTCCACGGCTTAATAAGTAATCAAACTTTAAGAGAGGATAATAATAAAACTTAAGCTATATGGAACCAAACGGGACATTGTATAAGTATACGTCTTGCAAAAGTGATAAGAGAAAATTATTTTTATATGTATCAGTCCTCCTCACAACAAAAATATAAACATGTACTTTTTTTGTAAAAGAAGTACAACTTGTCAAATAAGAAACGTACATCACCAAACTAGAAAAAAGTATTTACCTTTGATTTCCTTTTGGATTATGAAGAACTAAGCAAACATAACGTGGTTAAGATGCTATTTACTCTGAAACCAAGATATATACATACAGTACTACTCATACAAACACATTGAAAGAAAGGCTGCGAGCCAAAAGCAAAAAACTCTAAAAACACTGAAATAAACATACATACAGGTTTAACAAAAAAAAAAACACATACATACATACAGTACTCCACACAGAAACACAGACAGAGAGCAAAAAGAAAAAAACTCTTATACTTTCCCAAAAACCATAAGACAATGAAACCAACATACATACATACAATACTACACGCACAAACACACAAACAGACAATGAGCAAAACGCAAAAAAATCTCATACCTTCCCAAAACCCTAAGAACACTGAAACTATCATAAATACATACTATACTACACGCACAAACACACAGACAGAAACTGAGCAAAAAGAAAAAAAAAAAAAAAAAAAACCTTCTTAAAAACCCTAAGAAATGGCTTTAAATGATCAAGGAAACGGGTTACAAGACATTAAAAATGGTCAAGGAGTTGAAGCACCACCTATAGCTGTATATAGTCAAGGACGTTTGATATTCTTTTGTTCTTATTTCGACGCGATTAAGCTTGTTGGTTAGCTTGACTATTGGTGAACAGTCTCTACTGAAATTAGATGTAGATAATGTAGTTATCGAATTGTTATATAAATATAGAAAATATATAGTTCTATCTGCTTTAACCGTGTTTTTCTCTATTTTGAATTTCTTTATTATATGTATTTTATTCAGTGTTTTCATAACCGGACTGTCCCGGCCGGTAGAACCGGTTCGACCGGTGTCCGGACCCTTGGCCTGTCCGATTAGGCTTCAAAAATGAGTCACCAAACGAACCGGTTTCAACCAGAAAAACCGGTCCAAAACCGGAACCGGTTGAAACCGGTTCGCCCCTTAATTAAAAAAAAACTTCAATATTTTTTTTTTTGGAGAAAAAAAACTTCAAATTGGATCGGCAAAACCATCACGCTCGAGGTAGAATCGAGCGACACGATCGACAATGTGAAGGCCAAGATTCAGGACAACGAGGGCATCCCTCTGGACCAGCAGCGTTTGATTTTCGCCGGCAAACAGCTCGAAGATGGACGAACCCTAGCTGATTACAACATTCAGAAAGAATCAACTCTGCATTTGGTTCTTAGGCAGGAATCATCGAGCCGTCTCTCATGGCGTTGGCTAGGTAATACAACCAGGTCAAGATGATTTGCCGCAAGTGCTATGCTCGCCTGCACCCCCGTGCTGTCAACTGCCGAAAAAAGAAGCGTGGACACAGCAACCAGCTGAGGCCAAAGAAGAAGATCAAGTAGACTGCTTATTGGAGAAACTGTTATATTTTCTTGTTTTCACAAGTTGTCAATGAAACACACAATTTCATATTTTGCCTTTAGACAGTCTCAAGATTTTGATGTAGCCCCAATTTTTCTAGATTGTTTTTATGATCTGACTTCCGATAAAAAATAATAAAAAAAAAACACTTTAGATTTGTTAAAAGTTTAAATTATAGTTTTGTTATCATTTTCAATATTTGATGTTATTCTTGCCATTGTTTTATTTGGTCCTGCTGTTCTTATGAAACAATCTCATTTTTTATTAGATTTCAATGTTGAATTGTTGTGAATTGTGATGACATATACATATTAGTATAAAATTATAGATAGTTTGAGATACAAGAAAATCGTAGTGTTGAATAGTTATACCGGTTCGACCAGTAAAACCAGTAACCAGTGAGGCGACCGGTTCGATGACCGGTCCGGTTCTGAAAACACTGATTTTATTGGTTTCATTTGACCATTACTAGCTAGCTAAAGGAAATGCTAATGTCGTCATTAAGCAGTTGCAAATTTGTGTGATATAATTATGTATATATATATTATATATATATATATATATGTGTGTGTGTGTGTGCTCTTGTTCTTGGTTGAAGTCCAATAAAATACATATAATTAAAAGCAGAGTTGGTTGAAAGCAGCTAATCCCAATTTATGTTCTCTTTCTTTGACTGGTATTCACAGCCATCTTGTAGGGGGCTGTTGGTGTGTGAAGGATCTTTTTGTTTGGTTTCAGTCTTGTGAGAGGTGTATGTATGGCTTATACCCCTCTGTTAATGGAAATCTTCATTTTCCTGTTTTGGGTACTGAATCTCTTAAAAGAAAAAACTTCCCTAGATGCAATTATTATAGGAGAATGCCAATTAACATATCGCTACTTCTGTCCATGCTCACCTATTTGTTGTCTTGGGTCATAAAAGAGTGGCTTTTGCTTGGAGTTGGCTCTCTCGTCTTTTTAGTGAAGAATGGTGGATATGTCTTAGGTTAAGAATTTAGTTTGAAGTTTTTTCTAACACCTTTCCTCCCCTGCAGTTTTCAGCTTCTATGAAGCTGAGGGGACAAGACTTATGTTTTGTTGCAAGTCCTTTTGCACAAAATATTTGTGTTTACAAGGGTTTGGGTTTTGTGTTGTAAGAATCATTATGTGTTCATTTCTTTTAAATATCTTGCTATACGAAATTTTAGTTGCATGTTTGATTATCTCGAGCTCCCGCACCCTTCCTCTTTCTCTAAATGCACACCCAAGCACAAAGGCACATGTTAACTCGTGTATATACATATTACCTAATAATTTATTTGTTCTAATATTGCAATCATTGAACTAATATTCGGTCATCTCTTACACACTTTTTTCCTTGATATTGAACTGCTTTTGTATTTATTGAAGACATGTGGCAATTTGTTTGGAGATGGAGTGGTAAAGCAGAAAACTGTTGCAAAAGTAGATTTTATGGATCAAGTTTAAGAGGTAACAAATCAGTGGTAAAGGATTATTTTCCCAAGTTCCTCATGTTTTAGGTTTTTGCTTTACCTTTATGCCTTTTTATAACTTATACTTCTATTTAACTTCTTTTTGCATATTGTTCTTGCCATTAACTGGCTTCTCAGTTTGTGAAATGAAGACTTTTCAGTTTATTCTCTTGTATATATGCCTCGGAGCTCAATGAATTTGAAGCTGACTCCTTGAATCAAAGGTCAGACTTTTGGTTTCATTTGGATATAATTCTTGCCTTTTCTGTTTTGTTCTAAGATCTGCTTTATTTTCGAGATTTTAATTGCTAGATTTTGACCTAAATCTTATCGATATTGCTATATTAGTCAATTGTTATAATGTTGGGTACATAGAACTAACACATGGTGTTGTCAATGGAAATATGTTCTATAGTGTATGATACTGAGTTCACATGCCTTTTTCCAAAAAGTTCAGTTACTTTGTTCATAAACCATTCTTGCACCTTGGCAAATATACCATGTTTAAGTTGGAAGTTCAGTTATGAATGTTCCAAATGTATGGCCGCAGTGTTTGATGGTAAGAAATATTGGCTAATAATTTCCAAGTGTTCAAAATGCATATTATTAGTATAAATAACTTAGACATTGTAAAGTTTGTACAGAATAAAATCATCTTCATATTGTTGTTGCATATTGCTTGCAGATATGGAAGGAAGTCGAATATAGCTTTTATGGATGCTTAGATGCTTCTTCAAGGATGCGTTTTTGGTTTCGTGAATGACGATGAAGTAGTTTTCAGGATGTTCTTAGTTATTAGAATTATACTTCAAATTTGTATTTTTTTTTTGGTGAATTATTCCTCACATATGAAGTGAATGTGAATGACAATCATATGTATAATTTCTTTATATATAATAATGAATTTTTGATTTGTGTGTTGGTTCTGCATTTGTGAGCCTGAGATTTTGACATAATTTAGCAATATTTGTTATTTTAATGTAGTTTTGGATTTTAATTTCTCCAATATATATATGTATAATTGATGAATGTTCTAAACTATTATATTTAGTGGCATTACATTGGTTCATGATTGAGAGTTACAGTGACACTTGAAAATGTCATATAATAGTCAATGTATGGTGTTTAAAGTGTCACTGTTGACAACAATTGTGTCAGTACAAAGTGTAGCAAAACTATTCTTTTGTGGCATTTTTTAATGCAACTAATTATATATATAGTGGCATTATAAAAAGTCAAGAAATTACTTTTTCAGTGACACTTTAACATGTCAAGTAATGAATGTCTTGTGGCATTTTAGAGTGTCACAATATTTATATCATATGACATTTGAAAAATGTAACTAAAAAGAATATATGGTGACATTTATACTTTTAGCTACATCGCTACAAGTGACATTTGATAAAAATGTCATTGTAACATAAAAAGTCACTAAAACACCATATATGTGGCATTTTCCAATGTCATTAATTCTCACTTTTCTTGTAGTGTTGGAAATATGTGTAATATCATGATGTATATATGTATACGTATGTGTGTGTGTGTGTGCGCGCGTGCTCTTGTTCTTGGTGATAACATTGATAAAAACTTAAAAAAATTTATTGGATTTAATTCAAGGAGATACAAAAGATTTATATGAAACCATTACACAATCATTTTCCTTGAATATGCATCTTTTTCCATAATTCTGAAATATAAATAGTTTTTAATAAGGAACATTGGAAATATATATATATATATATATATAGACACACACACACATTAAAACCACACGTTTAATATTTATTTTAGAGTAACACAAATATTGTTTAATATTTTGAAGATGGAAAGTGTAAAGTATTGTTATTGTGAATTAGTTCATAAAGTAATTATTTGCACCCACAAAACATAGTATTGGAATAATTCACAAGTCTCTATACTTGGTTCATGAATAATACACACTAATAATTCCAACTTCCGGCTGTCTCAAGTGTATGTGTGACACGTGGTAAGGAAAAAGTTTTTGTTGATGAGGGAGCTGTCATGCGGGATATTACCAATCGATCGGGGGGGGTACATATCACCTTAGAAACCATAAGGGTCAGGCTTTGCAAGAGCATGTTGAACACCATTCCTCTGGAGTTTTGCAAGAGAGCGCATTAATATCTATACCCGTTACGCAAATTCAGAGGAAGAATCAACAAATAAGGAAAGTGGCGATTGATCGTACTCGGAAATCTGTGGCCAAAGCGGGTAGTGGTACTGTGAAAGCTACTGGCAGCAAATGGAAAGTTAATGAGGGGTGATCATTCGAGAGGGTAAGAGGGTTTGTGAAACGCAAGCGATGGATATTGAAATTACTGGACCAGCGGCGGGCTCTGCTTTGCAGACCCGCCGAGAACAATGAATGTCTTAGTTTGGAACTGTCGAGGGTTGGGGTCCCCCTGGACAGTTCGAGAGCTGGGAACACTTATCCGGCTTCATAACCCCGGTGTCGTCTTCTTGTATGAAACTAAGTGTAATGCTCGGAAGATTGACACAATTAAGAGTAGGTTTAGTTTTTTTGGTATAGCGGTGCCTTCTGTGGGAAAATCTGGGGGTCTGGCAATGTTGTGGGATAAAAAAGTTGATGTTCATGTTCAAAGTTTTTCGAAAAATCATATTGATGTCCATATTTATCCGAAAGATGGTCCCGACTGGCGGTTTACTAGATTTTATGGAGAGCCTGAATCTTCTTGTCGCATTAATTCGTGGAACTTGCTTAAATCTTTATGCCGCAAATCCAATTTACCGTGGCTTTGTGGAGGAGATTACAATGAGATTTTATTTAATCATGAGAAAGTCGGTGGAGTGGATAGATCTCTATACTTGCTTAGAAATTTTAGGGAGACTTTGGAGGAGTGTGGGTTAGTCGATTTAGGCTTAGAAGGAGAGCAGTTTACTTGGTGCAATAATCATCCTCATCCTGACACGATTTTTGTGCGGTTAGACAGGTTTTGTGCAGATTTTGGTTGGCAGGGACTTATGCTGCAAGCTGTGGTGTATAATTTGGAGACACGAAATTCAGATCATGCCGCTTTGTTGCTCAAACCTCTCGGCAATTTGGACAGGAGATATTCTGGTCGGAAAAAACGGAAATTCAAGTTCGAAGCAATGTGGCTTACCTCCGATGAATGCACTCAGATTGTTGAAAGGGAGTGGAATAGTGTGGGTGGTCAGGTTGGTTTTGATCGGATTAGTCAAAAAATTGGGAATTGTCGGATCAGTTTATTGAAATGGGCTGCGAATGACAGGAATAATCTAAAAAAGCAAACTGAAGAGTTGAAGAAGAAAATCACAGAATGTAAGGGACAGCTTCTCACGGTTGAGTCCAGAAACCAAATCAAGGTGCTGACTAAGGAATTAGAAGATTTATATGACAAAGAGGAGGTGTACTGGAAACAACGGAGTAAGATTCATTGGCTGCGGGAGGGAGACCGAAATACGGCATATTTTCATGCGGGGGCCTCTGAACGACAACGGAAGAATTGGATTAAAGGCTTGCGTGATAATCAGGGGAATTGGTGTGAGGATAAGGAGGATATGAGCATATTGCGGTGAATCACTTTCAGGATATCTTTAAATCCATTAAACCAAATGAAACAGATCTTTTGCAAGCTTTGGAGGCGATGGAGCCGCGAGTTTCATCAGAGATCAATCAAGCTTTGTTGCGGCCTTACACTGAAGATGAGTTTCAAAAAGCTCTTTTTCCATGTTTCCTTATAAATCACCTGGCCCTGATGGCATTCCTGTGATTTTTTATCAGCATTATTGCCATTTTGTTAAATCGGATGTTATTTCCTGTTCTCTTGCTTTCCTTAATGAGCATAAATTTTAAATCATATCAATTATACTCATATAGTGCTCATTCCTAAATGTGATTCTCCTCAAACTATGGCTCATTTTCGACCCATTAGCCTTAGTAACGTCATTTATAAGATTGCAGCAAAGGCTATCACTTGTCCTCTTAAACCTTGGATGCATTCTATTATTTCTGAGGCGCAATCTACTTTTATTCCGGGTCGTTTGATCACTGATAACGTGCTTGCTGCTTTTGAAATCAATCATTATTTAAAAAACAAGACGAAAGGCAAAAAGGGTTTCATGACTTTGAAATTAGATATGAGCAAAGCTTATGACAGAATTGAATGGGAATTCCTTGAGAGAGCTATGTTTAGGTTAGGTTTTGCTGAGCGTTTCGTGTCTCTTATCATGTAGTGTGTTAGGACAGTGTCATACTCTATTTTGTTAAATGGTGAGCAATGTGGTTTTTTTACTCCTGAGCGGGGCCTTCGCCAAGGCGATCCACTTTCTCCGTTTTTTGTTTCTCTTTTGCACTGAAGCTTTGACAGGTTTGCTCAAAAAGACTGAAGTTGATGGTTCGATTAAAGGTGTTAAGATATGTCGCGATGCCCCAAGTGTTTCTCACTTGCTTTTTGCCGATGATACACTCATCTGTTGCGAGGCCACGGTTGCAACGGCGAGGAACATAATGATGCTGCTAGATGTGTATGAACGGGCGTCAGGTCAGAAAATTAATATTGAAAAATCAACGGCTGTATTCAGTAAGAATTGTGCCGAGGAACGGATTGGAGATATTCAAGGTGTTTTGCAAATGGTGGTTGAACAGAAGCATGCGAAGTATCTCGGATTACCGGCTGTGATTGGTAAGTCGAAGCGTGAGGTTTTTGCATTTGTTCGGGACAGGATCTGGTCGAGACTTTCGGGGTTAAAGGAACGCTATCTTTCACCGGCTGGAAAGGAAGTTTTGATCAAGGCCGTTCTCCAGGCAATCCCGACATATACTATGGGGGTGTTCAAGTTTCCGAATTCCTTCATTGAGGAGTTAGAATCATCTTTACGGAATTTCTGGTGGGATGAGAAAAGCAAACGGCGAATACATTGGCTCAAGTGGGATGATTTATGTGCGAGCAAGCGTGATGAGGGGTTGGGTTTTCGCGATCTTAAGGCGTTTAATTTAGCATTGTTGGGCAAGCAGGCTTGGAGGATCCTCACAAACCCGCAAAGTTTAATTGCACGAATGTATAAAGCACGATACCATAAATCAACCTCATTCTTGGAAGCAAAAATTTCTCCGGCGTCCTCGTACACGTGGAAATGCATTGCAGGAGCTAGGACGGTGATTACAGAAGGAAGCCGATGGCGTATTGGTAATGGTGAACAAGTCCGAATCTGGGGAGATAGGTGGCTGATGAGACCTCATTCGTTCCGCATTTGTACACCCCCTCCTGCGGGTCATGACATGGACCTGGTTTCAAGCCTCATTGATCCAGAAACGGGTACATGGGATTGGGCAAAATTGGCAGATTTTTGGGTTGAGGATAGGGACGCGATTATGGAAATTCCGTTAGGCAACTCGTGTAATACAGACTCGTGGGTTTGGCATTATAGTAATAATGGGTGTTACACGGTTCGGAGTGGCTATCATCTTATTGTGTCCCATGGGATTGGGAGGAAGATGGACAAGGTGCGAGCTCCTCCTCCTCGATGAATTGGTCACCTATTTGGCATGTTATGGCTCCGAATAAAATAAAGGTGTTTTTATGGAGAGTGTGTCGACAGATTCTACCCACAGGCTGCAACCTTCGCAAAAGACAGATTACAACTACAGCAGCTTGTGATTTATGTTGCGGCATTGACGAAGATGTTACACATGTGCTCTTTGAGTGTACGTTTGCAAGGATGGTTTGGGCCTTGACACTGTTTCCACACTCAACTATTTCCCGTACGCACCCGGATATTGTAGCACGGGTTCATTTTCTTGTTGAAATCTTTCGAAAAGAGAAAGCTGGACTTTTTGCTTGCATATGTTGGGTTGTCTGGAATGCACGAAACGAGCGTGTCATTAATGGAGTTGATCGAAATCCCCTGGAAGTTGTTAATTTTGCAATAGCTTATCATAGTCAATTCATGGCGGCAAAAGCGCGCTCTCCTAGTGAACCTGAATCGAGTATCAAACAATGGTGTCCTCCTCCAGCTGGTTTTATCAAACTAAATTATGATGGAGAGATTTTTCAGAAAGATGGAGAGATCGGTTTGGGAGTCTTGGCACGAGATGAGTCGGGTAATTTTCTTGCTGGCAGATCGCATCGGCTTAAAGGCAGCTTGGCAGCAATTGGCGTGGAGGCTTTGGCGGCAAAAATGAATGTTCAATTGGCTGTAGAACAGGGGTGGAAACAAGTTATAATCGAAGGTGATTGTTCGAGGATTAAATATGATTTGGACAGTGATGGCCCTACCTTGGCAGCTCATGGAAACATTATAGAAGATATTCGCCGGTTGGCGGGGAGTTTTGATGCGTTTAGAGCGAGTTGGATTGGACGCTCTGAAAATGAAGAAGCACATAACATAGCTAGGAAGGCCGCAGAATTTAATACTTGGACTGTTCTTTGATTGCATCTTAGCGTCTCTTTTGATGTTTTGTATGAACTGGTATTTGATTTATGAGATCTTATCGTTTCCCTTCAAAAAAAAAAAAAAAAAACAAAAAAAAAAATTCCACATAATCAATTTTATCCTTCACGGGGATTCACTTGCAAATAATCAAATTTGCAGAGGTTCACGAGCAATTGTCTAAAGCTTGTGAGCAACAATTCTAATTATTTCAATTAGACTAATAATAGTCGCATAAATCACAAAGTTCTCATAAACATGGATATATGTATGGAATATTTAAGCCATGTACTTATGTTACAGTAATGCCAAATATTGAATGCTGCATAGAATATTAAGTAATGGTCTTAATATTGTTGGTCATGGTGTTCAAATCATAACAATAACATGTAATTTTCAGATTGAACAAACACGCATAACAGATTCCAAAATAAACAATAGCTGAAAATTAAACAAGAATGCAGAAAAATTAAACAAGAATAACCTCAAACAACTTATGCAGATTTCCTTGAGAAAAAGACGAGGCAAGGGTTTCACCCTCTGTCCTTAAGATCAATACGTTCGGCCTTTAGCTTCAAGCCCTCCCCTGAACACTGACCTCCCAAGATACAACGTCTGTCGCCTGAACCAGCTTCTGAAGCAAATGCTTGCTCCTCGTTCGAACACTAGTGATATTTGCAGAAACTCTCTAAGTGTGTGCTATGAATTCTATGCAGAAAATTTTGTGTTTTTTTTGAAGGATTTGCATTCTGCAGAAGGTCTCTATTTATAGGTGCTAGGAAAACCTAATAGCCACATCACATTAAAAGGGGAGTGTATGTTTATTTTCTCATTTAAATATTATTTTAAATATTTAATTACGAATCTTATTAAAAACTAAACTTCCACATTGCTTCTCATTAAGAAATTAAAATTCACACACAATCTCAATTGAATTTTTCTCTAAAATTCAATATTAGTATTTGGACTAAATTCCAAATATCTCCAACATATAACAGCTAGATTTGTGAAGACTGAAAACCCTACATGATTGTTTTATCTTTACAATGCATTGCACCTTTTACAATAGTTATGCGTCTTTTGAGGTTTAGAATAAGTTCTTGCTTTGTGGATTTTACCCACTTTTGAGCTAAGTCATGTTTTTATTGTACAATTATCTGTACAAGTATCCATTTGCTTAAGAAATAAAACAACTTCGGCAAAGTTTAAGCATAGAAGAGTATGATATCGTCATTTTTATATAGATAGTGAAATCTCGATGGATCTATTACGTAGAACACTGATGGAATCTTTCTTTTAAGCTGTCACTTATATAGTTTGAAAAATATAATGGAACTATTTACTTACTTATTCAGGTTTTGGGAGGCTTTGATTCCATGAATTACGTAACCAGAAGAGAGTGGGCTACTGCTACCGATGGCACTCAAGTACCCATATCAATTGTCTATAGAAAGATACAACGAAGTTGGACGGTTCAGATCCCTTACATCTTTATGCGTATGGTTCGTATGAGGTAATTTATCATTCTACTGACAAATTTCTTGTGTTTTCAATTTTTTCTTTGCTAAACAAGGCTTTCATTAATCAAGAAAGGAGGTAAAGATGAGGGTCCGAAATCGGAAAGCCCCCGTCACAAAACACCTTTGCAGGTAAAGACAAAAAAGGAACTTGTCCCGTCCAATTTTGGGAGACAGCCCAAGCGGCAAGATTATGAGCCGCGACATTGTTCGCACGATGCGTAAATTTAAATCTCCATTTACGCCAGCATGCCCAAAACCGCGCCTAACCTCACTAACATAACCAACCGAACTCCAACTAGTAGATTTATCTGGAAAACTAATGAATCGATTGGATGAATCCATCAAAAAGAAAAAAAAAATACTTCAATTCAATGAAGTAGAAGCTGCTAGCGGATTTCTACCTTTAAAGACCAAAGTTAACTATGATCATATTTATATACTTTAGGTTGTTGTCCTATAGTGACACAAACTTATGGAAACAAACCAATATGAGAATTCTCATTGAACCACAATTTTAGTAATGTTAACCTTTAACCCTCATAAAATAAATGGTTTTGATCATTCACTTGACTTTTGATTGCATGATGGTGTCCCCATTCTTCGTTCCCTAAACTAATCCAAATCAGATCATGAATGGAAGATTCCAACAGCAACAAAAAAAAAAGATCATAAATGGAAGAGATTATTTATTATCACAACCCAAGAGCAATTTAGATGGTGACAAAACCTCTAGAAATAATCAAGAATTCCACTTTTCTTTTATTTTCTGACAGAGAAAAAGTCTTTCTCTATAACAATTTCCTTAAAAAATGTTCTTGCCTTGTACTTTTGCAGGAGAAAACTTATTTATCTAAAAACTACAAAGGGAAGAATTAGGAGGGAAATGGAGGAGTATTTCCATTTTAAAATGGAAAAACTACTCCCTACGTTAAGTGTAGTTAAATATAAGTAGGAATGTAGGATTAGGTTTAGTTGACATGGGTGACCCACCCCTTTTTGGACATATAAGATCATATTTCAATATGTACTATGTTGAATGGCTAGAAAAAAAGAATGAAAATCAATTCCTAAAGTTAATTTTCATAATACAATGAAAAACAAATTAGGCACTTAACAAAAATAAATGAATTTGGACAACTAACTTCATAAATTTGGAAATTTGAAAATCTTCATAAATTTGGAAATTTTGTACAAGTTGGTAAGATTACAAATCACAGGCTATAATCGAGCAATACCCAAAAATCAATGGTTAGATAAAACTAGTTGGTAGACTATAATTTTGCGACTGATGAGGCTACAAATTTAGGCACAAGAACACTCAGAAAGAAAGAAGCTTTCTAGCTTACTATTTCCTTATTGACATCCCTCAAATTAATATTGGTGTTAATTATAAAAATAAAATAAAATATAACTTTGCTATTCACGAAACATCGATTTGTCTAATCCCACTGTATGGAAAGTGCCTTGACAAAATATGTGTGAAGCCATTGGTAAATATGGGGTATTTCGCGACCTAGTCCCACATAGTGGCCTATTTGCGAAACTAGTCCCACAAAGTGGCAGGTTGCTGTTTTAGTCCCACAATTTGCACCATTTGCAAAAGTATTCCTTTTTTGCTAAAGTCAATAATTTTGACATAATTCTGACCGGAGTCAATGAATTTGACTGCCTAATTTGAGACTTTTTTACACTTATACACCACATTTTCATAAAATTCTATTTATACCCCCAAAAAGTTTCTAATTTTTTTTATAGCCCAAAGTTAATTCTAAAATATTTAAAATTATTATGTAAAGCCCCTTCAAAAAAAAATTATTATGTAAAGCTTGAATTAAAAAAAAAAAAAACAGATTTCATCTTCTTCTTCGTTACTTTCTTACAATTTGAAATTATGGCGATCCCATTCACCGTCACCTACACCACCACAACAGCCTTCTCCAGATCCACCGAAAAAGCTCCTCCCTGCCAACAATCCCCAATCTCCACAACTGTTAGGGTTTTAGCTTTGCTGTTCATCAATTGAATCGAACGAAAACGATCCGATTGAACCGTTCAATTCCATCTAATCACAAACCTCAAGATTTTTCTCTTCTTCATCGTAAATCCGTACTTATGGCGATCCGATTCACCGCCGTCACACAAGCTCGTCCCTAATTGCACCGAGTTTTGACGTTCTGGAAACTCGAAACCATATCCTATTAGTCGAGCGTCGTGCTCCTTCTCGGATGTTGTAGTTCTCTACCGTCTTATGGGCCACCGGCTCCTAGAGATCTGATGGAGATGGAATTTGGTGTAATGGCGGCGGCGGCAGTGGCGGAGGACACGAAGAAGATGAACTTTTTTTTTTTTGATAATTATGAACTTTTTCTTTTAGTTTCTTTCCAATTTTATTATTTAATATAAAAATTTTTTTAAAAATTGGAGTTTAGATTAAAGTATATTTAGTTTTATAAATAAAATAAAAAATATAGAATTTTTTTCAAAACAAATTATTTCTTTCAATTTTTTTTACATTGAATTGAATCTACATGTTAAGAAAGAGATTTTATTTGTATTTAAATATTTTAGGATTAACTTTGGGTTATAAAAAAAATTAGATACTTTTTGGGGGTGTAAATAAAATTTTATGAAAATGTGGTGTATAAGTGTAAAAAACCCTCAAATTAGGTAGTCAAAATCATTGACTCCGGCCAAAATTAAGTCAAAATCATTGAATTTAGCAAAAAAGGACTACTTTTGCAAATGGCGCCACATTGTGGAACTTAAACAGCAACCTGCCACTTTGTGGGAGTAGTTTCGCAAACAGGCCACTTTGTGGGACTAGGTTCGCGAAATTCCCGTAAATATGTGAAAGAGTAATTATGTTGCTGGCATAAACCTATGCTTATAGAATGATAGTGTTACTTCATCGACATTATATGAATGCTGCCAAGTCCCTATCAACACCAATGGGTGCTAAGCCTCTGCTCCACGTCATGGGTAATGTGGATGCTTTACCATATCATAGTGCAATTGGTAGTTCGCAATATCTCACTCTTACTTGCTGAGACATCTCTTTTTCTACTAATCGCCTTGCTCAGGCCATACCTAACGCCTCTCATCATGACTGGGTGCAATGAAGAGGCTATTTAGGTATCTGAAGGGCACTCTTCACCATGACTTACTTCTTCAACAACTTACTTTTTTTTCAATAACCGCATATCCTAATTCTGATATATATTTGCAATCCCATTTATGCCAAATCCACCTCTGCCTATAGTGTTTTCTTTGGGCCTTATCCTACTTTTTTGCGTGCCCTCAAACAAAATGGTCTCATCCAATCTTCCATGGGGCTAAGTATCACTTAGCTTCTGCTGCAATAGAAGCTTGTTGGATAAAACTTCGCTTTTCAATGTTGGTATCGTCACTCGTGTCCCATCTAAATTGTTGTGTGACAATATCAGTGCCACTCGCCTTGCTCTTCATCCCTTCATACATTCATGCATGAACAATATCTCCTTTGATATTCACTTTACACGACATCTTACATCAAAAGGTGTCTATAGTTTTTCTCATGTTAGCACCTTGTATTAGTTGGCCAATGTTCTCACTAAGTCTCTTCCTCGAAGTGGGTCTGAAGCCTTACATTTTAAAATCTTCGTTGCCAACGGGACAAACTTTGACTTTGCGGGGGCGGTATTATGGATAGTAGTTAGGGAGGGATTTATCATATGTAATTATCTAGTAGTTCAGTCCTTATAGTGCGAAGAGTTATTGCACAGTATATTAAAAAAATATTGGCTTATGGGTAATGAGAGTTTACTTTAGCCGTAATCCGTGCTATACTTATATCCTTAGCTTTAAAAGGGAATAAGTAAGCATAGTTAATATCAAACAAAACAAGCCATACGCAACTTGATTTGGTGTTCAGGTAGTGATAAGTAATCATCATATTCTAATTCTTAAATGAGATGGAAATTGTTTGTTTGGCCTAATTGCACTTCTTTTCTTCAATCTATTATGCCTTGAAGGTGGCTTATTACATAGTATGCCCAACAATAATTAAGTATATCTAGAGCTATGTGAGTTTGTTGAAATTTATCTCACACTTCGGAACGACTCTGGGCTTCTATATATTAATGATCTCCCCCTCTTCCTCTAATAATACTTGATGGGGGAATATCAGGGGGTCCAATTTCAAAAATGGTATCAGAGCTACTATGCCCAAGTTGATGATGGGCTCGCCTTTGGACTCACATTTTAGAAGTTGGAGGTCATTCCGACCAACAAGTAACCGGAGGACGTGTTCAGATTTATCCAACATCACTTGAGAACTATTCAGACTTCTGTATATTAATGATTTCCGCATCTTCCTCTAATAAGGTCTCTTAGTGGGAAATATGAGTAGACCTAATTTTCAACAAAGTTGTTTTTGAATTACATTTTCCCTTTGGATTTAATTTAAGCACTTAAACAATTTATGTTTCACGAACTAACGCTTAAGAGAACCATCTATTGAGTATGTTTTCCATTTACTCGCTTAAATCTAGGGCTTTGGCTAACTTTCCTACATTTGTTGTAGATACCATTTCATTGGGTGCATATTCGACACTCTTAACCTCCTGTGCAGTTTGTTGTAGACTACTGTAATACTTGAGGACCTTGCTTACCAGGGGTGTATCCAGGAATTTAATTTGGGAAGGGCTAACCCAATATTTTTTTTAGAACAAAATATCTAATGTCAAATTTAAAATAAAAAAAATATATCAAAAATTAATGGTTCATGCTGAAATTTAACCAAGGTTAAAATACATACAAGCAATATAAATAATATAAAATTTCTAATAAAACAAGTAAAACACATTCTTTAACATACCGGATGAAGGATAGCTTTCTTTTTCAAAGGGCAAAACTCAAGTGGCTCAAAGGAGGAGATTCTAACACCAAATTGTTCCATCAACATATTAATGAGGTGTTGAATTAAACACCTAAGTAGATGTGAGCTAGTAGGATAAACAGAATTGGTGTGATCCAAGGTCGCAACAATTTAGGCTGAGCACAGGTCAGTCACCTAAAACTGAGGAGGATAAGAAATGTATGAATGATGTTGTTGTACAAATGCAGTAGGAAGTTTAAATATGCATTGGTGTACACAATACCTAATCTACTCTACTAAGTGAGTATTACAAACATATTTATGTCTAATCTATGAAAGATGGAATAGAAGGCTTTGAAATAAATTTTGAATAAAGAGCACTACAAATAGGGTATTGGTTTATGATGGAGTTAACAATCAGAGCAGATAAACTAAAAGAGTTGTTGGGTCGGATTATAAAAGATGCTTGGATGTAAGGATGTCACTGAAAGGTTGTGAGGTTACTAAATTTGGGACTGATGTGAGGTGAAAGGCAAATTTATAGGAGGGTGTAGTTCTATTTACTACAAAAGCTGAGAATACTGCCATGATCAAAGTTGTCAATGAAGTGTCATGGCTTGAAGGAGTTGGCAGAAAAATAAAGGTTCTACAAACAAAGTGCAACTACTATTTGGGGCTGATTAAGCTAATAAGTGCTTAGCCCTGTGTTGCACGAATACGGATACGAGGAACACGGATATGGATACAATACGATATGGTTACGAAGATACGAATTTTTCAGAAAAATAGGAATACGATACGACATGGATACGTCTATCTATAAATATAATTGTTATAATTATTAGGTACAAATAGAATAAATTTAAGTGGACCATATAATTAGAATCGACAAAGTTACAATTTTAGCATTATAGTAAATTTAAATGAAAACAAACCTAACGCATGACTCCTAATTAGTATAAAGAAATATTAATTAAGAGAATTATATCTAATATAGAAGGATTGCAAGTCCCCTATTTTCTACTTTCTTTGCTATTCTAATATTATTTGTTACTAAGTTTTAATATATCGTAAGGTTGGTGTTGTGTCGGAAATGGTTGGATAGTTGTTGATAGATATCCGACATGGGTAGTTGTAATTTTCTTTTATTTTAATTATAGGATACGCCACGTGGCATGTCCGATACGTATCAAGGAGTATCCGAGGAGTACTGCTGGTATCCGATAAGTACTAGATACAGATTCGTGTGGTTTTTTTAATTATCCGTGCAACATATGCTTAGCCTTAAGGGCCTAAAAGAGTGGTTGTGATTGGGTGTTCAAGTTGATGAACTAAGGTGGAGAATTGTGAGGTTTGGTTCAGTAATTCATTCGTAACAGAGAAACTGGTTGTAGTTGAGTTGTAACTAGGGAACTTGTTGCAGTTGGCGTTAAAATTGAGAGCTCGTTGGAGTTACATCTGGTTGGCGAACACAACACACTGGAAACGCATTGAATAACTGACTCGACTTTAGTGGAAAAGCTAATCACCCATAGTTCGTTATAACTGTTACTTTAGGGTAGTTTGTTAGTGGGAAGAGTGCATGATCAGTACATTGCATATGTATTGTTTAATTAATGCTAAAAATTAGAGCGTGTGAGAGCTGAATGGTGAAGCGACTAAATCACCTCTCCCCTTGTAATCTTATTGAATCTCTTGAGTAAAAACTATTGATCACGATCCAACGAAAAGAATCAACTACTTCCAGTCAATTAGTATTGCTTGAGCTGCATAATTATTCTGTATTTAATTTGATGAATTGCTAACTATTTGATTTTTTTTTTAATTTATGCCAAAACCACGAGAAGAAAATAAAGCCTTGGGATTTCCTCTATTTTTACAAAATCCATTTCTGCAACTCTGATTGATCATATAGCGGACACGTAATGAATCTATGTAATTTGGTATATATTAACCGCATATTTAAAAGACTTACTTCACTGGCGACTAAGAGAAACCAACACACAATTCTTCCAAAAACATAAATACAGAAAATGAAGATTTGAAGAACGAATTCCTTATAAGGACATACCTTATCAATAAGGAAAATATGAAAATAAATATGACAAAGACATACACATATGATGCATATTGAACCTTGTCCACTCTCTGAATCCAACAATGTTCGAAAGTATTGAACCTAACAAATAGACCTACATCATATTCAACAAAATCAACTTTTTACAAATCCATTGAGGGGCTACGGACAATATTGACATTTATATAAAATCCTTGACTCCCTTTGACGAATTCACAAATACATACATCATCTTTAAGAACCTTGTTTGCAAGGCAGAAGCTTCTCCAGCCCCCAGTGTATGTTGTCCGACCATCTCTCCATCTTTTGTACTTGACCCTCCACACTCCATCGTTAGGATCAACCAGATGGGTAACTTGTGCAAAGTTTATTTTTTTGTTCTGGAGTATTTGCAGAGGGATATGCTTGACATGACAACGGTAACTATGTTAGAATAATGCTTCATAGTTAGAGTAAACAATTGAAACACTAAGTAGTGATGTATAAAAGTATGTACTGGTCGAAACTTTTGATTCCACAAAAATATGTAAAAAGACAACGCAAATCAACATGGCGAGATATATAATATTACTTACCAATTCGCCTTTTCGAGATATAACTTTTGTTATGAAATAAGGATTCTTGGGTTTAACGGCGAGCGCAGCTCGAAAGAGCTTGCCACCGTAGATGTCGTGAATTCTCTTACAACGACTTTGATTTTCGACAAAGGCACCAGCATTTATGCCATCCTCACCCTCTTCTACTTCCATCTCTTCTCCATCCATACCAACTTCATTCGTTTGCTCTTCATCAGCTTCTACATTGCCATCCTCTTCCCGAGTTTCTTCGTCGTCGCCCTCTTCACCCACCACCTCCACCCTTTCATTGTTCCAGTCTGTATCCTTGAATATAAATTGATGAGCTCCTATTTTCTCAAATGAAGATGGATCAAATAATTTGACATGGAACAATCCCGCATAACAATATTCGAACACTATCAAGTCACCATCCTGGAGTGAAGCATCAGTCATGAAAGTGGTCCAACCAGTCTGAAAGCAGATGTCGTCGCCCACATTTTCGACGCTTACTCGCCACATGTTATTTTGCTTATCTCTAAGTACCACTAGCTCTGGAAGTTTTTCTTGAATACATCTAGCGAAAGATGGTGGAATAGTCTGCAAGTACACGAACAAAAGCAACGCAATTTAGACCGATGCAAAGCATCGACAAGTATATTTATCATTATGTGAATTTCTTCGCTACACCTTTTTGCACTACAATGTAGAGCATCAGATTATATATTTTTCTATCATCATGCTCACGGCGTAAATAGTTACCATAAATAAGCAAACTACGACATGCAATAGACTAAACTATTTGAAAAAAAATGTGTGCACACAGCTTATATATTCAAACTACAAATATTTACTACAATGTGTACCAAATTATCTTAAATGAACAAAACTTTATTTCCAAAGTGTTCAAACGAATGTATAGATCTAATGAAACATGTGTGTATATATATATATATATATATATATATATATATATATATATATATATATATATATATATATATATATATATATATATATATATATATATATATATATATATTACGTATATATATGTCATTTAAATTTTAAATTGTTTTATATATTTTAGCTATATAGTTGTTTTACTTTATAGTTAGTGTTTTATTTTTTAATTATATATATGCTTCTTAAGGTCTTATGTTTCACGATTTTTTATTGTGTTAAAAATACAAGCGAAAAAGTAACTAATAATATTCAGACTTGATAACGAAAAAGATCTTCACTGACTTACAAGAAAAATACAAATTAGATTTGTATACAAATTTGATACGAGTAGAAAATCAGATTTGGTAAAAAGAGAAAAAGATGGGATAGAAGGAGCGGAAGAGACGAATTTGGGAGACAAAAAGAATGGGCAATTTTGCAAAGAGAAGAGAGGAGAGATATGGAAATTCAATTGGGTGTTTTTTGTGTATGATAAAAAGGACATATGTCAATCATCCAGACAGTGTAGGAGGAGATGTATGATATTATGTAGGAGATCTACATAAGGTAATAACAATTAAAGAGATAATAAGGTAATCAATCAGTATTTATATAACTTGCTTTATTAGATAGAGGGTAAAAAATTATATAGATTTTGCTCAGATTTTAGAAATTTTGCTCTCTCTCTGTATCATTCGCCATATTTCAATTCTTTTTCACCAATAAATTTTGCTTTTGTCGCAAAAACCATTGTTTTAATAAAGGGATGATTATAGAAACTACCCTAAGCATGGGTTAGTACACAATTAATCAGTCCATATTTAAAAAGTTACAACTCAAGTTGTTTTGTGTTTGAAATTATTATTACACCTTACGGTGTTTGATACGAATGGAAAAAGATGATGCACCATACAAATTTATAAGCAATTCCAGAATTATCCCCAAAAGTATTTTCATCAATTTTAAACCTAAATTAAAAGAAAAATATAAATCTTTTTTATTTTTTATTTTTTACTCAAAGTTATCGTAAGTTTAATTTAAAATTTAAACTTATTCTAACAAAAACATTGTTTAATATACTTTATTCTTAATAGGGAAAAAAATCGGGTACCATCTTCACCAATTTACCCACTCACAACATTACCCCCAACCAAACTCCAACAACTAGGGGCGTTCAAGACCTGCCTTGCCCGTCTGATACGCCAGAATCCGACCCACCAAACCTGCATCCATCATAGTTTGTTTTATAATTTCATTCGCTCTGGTTGATAAATTGGTAAACCACAAAATTTGGATATGGTCATAATTCTAATTACAACCCGCTGTAACCCGCCTGCATACACCCCTAGTTTGTGTATTTGTAGAGGAATGAGGGGAGCAACGTAGTCTTTGAAAGTCATATAGTTGTATGTGCATAATATTGCTAATATACTTCTCTTTGTTAATTTATGTTGTTTGGTAGTTGTATTTTTGGACTGTGAATCGATTTAAAATTTTCTTTTACGGTTTATGAGGATAAAAAAGTTCGTTTACATCCTTATATTGTTATTTAAATTAAGTTATGTTATAGTTTAAAAGTTTTTATTAAGGTATGGTATTGTTTTTGTTATTTTTTAGACTGCAAAGTACGTTATATTTTTTGTTTTTATGCTGAAACGTAACTACATTTTTCCTCACAATTTAAACCCGTCACCCGTTCAACCTACCCAACCCCCCACATGGTTTAGTTTCTATTTAACCCGCTCAGGTTGACAAATTTGTAACAAGTTGAAAAGTCGATTCCAACAGGGAGGATATATACAATTGATGGTGGCTCAAAGTAAGACCAAGGGCGGTATGGAGAGTGGGCTGGGTTGGGGTGATGGAGAGGGTTCCATTTCTTACCTTTTCAATTGTTTTCTTTTTTTGTGTGTTTTGTGTTTTTCATTAGGTTTGTTAAGGTACGCTTTGTATTAAGTTTTTAGATTTTTATGGTTTACCAAACAAAGGGATGAACGGGCATTCAATAACTCAGTTAGAATTTTTTAAAATAATTTAACTATATAAGTAGCTTGTAGTTTTTTAAACATGAGTGGTAATTTCTTTAATTTATCCAGAATGAATCGTAATTTGTGTAATTCTCCGAGTATAAGTCGCCCTCTAGAAGAAAAAAGACATTGTTTTTTTTTCATTTATTCTTTTTATATTAAACTCTTTAGCATATATCTCAACTAATAACTCAAAAAATATATTGCATCTAACAACAGAAAATTCTACTTATAATGGTTTAGAAAGAGAAAGAACATAGAAATCACTATACAAATTAATGAAGAAAAATAATCAAATTCAAAGACACCCCCGAATGGAATAAAAGAGAAATATAGAAAATATTCACATCAAAGATCATGTACAAAAAACTTGAAGAAATTATTAATAAAATCAAAGATAGATATCATGAAAGAATTAAACATACCAATTTTTCAGTGCACCACTCCTGATTAAAAAACACGAAAAAAGCAGGAAGACTCATTTTTTGTCTATCCATGTTGTAATGACTCGATCTGTTAAAGTTCTTGAAACAAATAATCTGTGAAGTGAGAAAAGATCTTGTGAGTCAATTGATTAATAGGAGAAAAGGGAAAAGAAAATATAGATTTATGAGATTGATATAATTTAGGCTCTTTGAGGTTAACAAACTAGGAAGGGAAAATGAACAAAAAAATAGAGATTTTTAACTAGCATATAAAGGGGAAAATGGTGAAGGCTTCCATTTACTGTAGGAAATAGCACTTTAAAATGAAAAAGAAAAAAAAACTAAGAAATCTTAAATGAAAAATCAAAATGCAGTCACCTAAATTCTCCAAACTACTAGCGCCAATTGTGCGAACGAAGTTTGCAGAAGATCTACTTACGATGATAGTTATGCACCAATTACAGCCGATCTACTCGTAGAGAAGGCAGAGGGTGAACAAAAAGAGGAATGGGAAGAAATCGCGATAGTTGAAAATGCCGGATCTACTTGCAATTGTTGAAAAAGAATACAAAAACGGTGAAGTTAGTAAAGAAACAAGAGGGTATAAAGCGGAGCAAGGGAAAGGAGGCGGAGAACAATAGAGACTGTGAATGATATAAGAAGAGAAAGTTTGCTTATATAGGCCTTGACATCAAATTTAGGGTTAACTTAAAGTGGATATTGGGCCTAATAGGCCTAAGTTGGGTTAAAGTTAAAATGGACTTCTGATATACAATATTCGGATTAGAACTTATTGAAGCCCACTTGATGAGCCGAAGTTCATATGAATGGGCCTTCTAAATTCTTGATGCTCAAAACAGATATTGATATTAATTATGCCATTAAAAAAAGTAATGATATTAATATATGATTAAATGTAGATATAAATTATATTGTTCAAAAATCATAGTATAACATTTACGCAAATATTAATTTAAAAAATATGCACATCTTAGTCTTATTCTAAAGAGGAGTTCTAGCATGTCAACATAAATTACTTAAAAGTGAACACCCAGTATATTTTGTAGAATATAAGTTTATACCTCTTTTTAAGCATGATGCACTCGTGAAAGTGAACATAAACCATAAGAAAAATATGAAAATAAATATGACAAATACATACACATATGATGCATATTGAACCTTTGTCCACTCTCTGAATCCAACAAAGCTCAAATAATATTGGGCCTAACAAATAGACCTACAGCATCCACTAAGTCAACTTTTTACAAAACCATTGAGGGGTTACGGACAATATTGACATTGATATAAAACCCTGGACTCCCTTTGACGAACTCGCAGATACATACATCATCACTAAGAACCCCGCTTTCAAGGCAGAAGCTTCTCCATCCCCCACTGTACATCGTCCGACCGTCTCTCCATCTTTTGTACTTGACCGTCCACACTCCACCATTAGGACCATTCAGATGGGTCACTTGTGAAAACTTTACTTTTTTGTTCTGGAGAATTTGCAGAGGGACATACTTGACATGACAACGGTAACTATTTTAGAATAATGCTTCACATTTAGAGTAAACAAATTGAAACACTCAGTAGTGATGTACAAAAATATGTACTAGTCCAAACTTTTGTTTCCACCAAAATGTAAGAGACAACGCACATCAACATGGCGAGATATTTTAATGTTTACTTACCAGTTCACCAGTCCGAGATGTAACTTTTGTAATGAAATAGGGATTCTTGGGTTTAACCGCAAGGCCGGCTCGAAAGAGCTTGCCACAGTAGATGTCGTGAATTCTCTTACAGCTACTTCGCTTTTCGACAAAGGTACCATCATTTATGCCATCCTCACCCTCTTCAACTTCCATATCTTCTCCATCAACACCAACTTCATTCGTTTTCATCAAGCTCTACATTCCCATCCTCCTCCCAAGTTTCTTCGTCGTCACCCACCGCCTCCGTATGCTCCTCCACCTCCACCCTTTCATTATTCCATTCTGTATCCTTGAATATAAATTTCTGAGCTCCTATTTTCTCGAATGAAGATGGATCGAATAATTTGATATGGAACTTAGATCGATGCAAAACATCGACAAATTTATTTATCATTATGTGAATTTCTTCACAACAACTTTTCTGCACTACCGTGTGGAGCATCAGATTATAAATTTTTCTATCATCATGCTCATGGCGTAAATAGTTACCATAAAGAAGCAAACTACGACATGCAATAGACTAAACTATATGGAAAAAAAATGTGTGCACACAACTTATATACTCAAACTACAAAATATGTACTACAATGTGTAGCAAATTATCTTAAATGGACAAACGTTTTTTTCCAAAGTGTACAAACGAATGTATAGATCTAATGAAACATGTATATATATACAGGTTCATTTGTATTTTGCACTTAATGACATGTAAAGTTCATAGGTGAACTGCAATTAGCCCTATGACCATGCACTTTATTAAATAAAAAGGCAAAATATTAGTTAATGTCTTTCATTTTCTGAGTTATTGTTCTTGTTGTAATATGTGTCACAGAGTTAGTCTGAGCCGTGATGTTAGTAGAAAAGAGGAATTCTGTTACTGGCGTTGGTTCTATTAATTAAGAGAATTTTTTTATTTTTCTGTTATATGAATTTGATTTAACCATATAAATATTTTTAATATACCTTAGTTTTTAATTTCCAAAAAACTTAGCTGCAGGCCACAAGAGTTTCCATTTCTCATGCACGTTCAGTCATATCCATTCAAATGTGAGATACAGGGATTTCTGTTTTTGAATTTGGGCACATGAGGAACATAATTAATATTGCAATAGGTTTCGGGAATCCGGAGTGTACGTAGAGGAGCTGGCAATCATTATTCCTAAATAGGCATAGTGTATAAGTGCTATAATAATTTCCATGTGTAAGTTACTTACTTTGACTGCTCTTTGGCTCTTATGATTCATTAATGGACTATATTTTAAGGCTAGAGATATTGTCAAAGCAATTCTTGTTGTTGTCAGAGTAAATCTTTATATTTCTTTAATTTACCCTTCTTAGTCAATATCTATGCAAAGTAAATCTAATATTTCTCTCAATACATTCTTGCTTTGATTGAACACTCCTTAATTATAGTAACTTGATTATATAATTTCTTTTTTCTTACTTTAATTTAATAGATTGTGTCTTGAACAGATCATATTAAAAAGATTAAATTTGCCAGACATTTTATTGTTTGCGGAATATGTAAAAAAATAATAATTACGTCATCTATTTGTCTTGGACATTTATATTTATGAATTTGAATGTCATATAATAACAGCAGTTTTATTTTTTAAGTTGTGTTCAAATTGTTAAATATTAGAAACATGACAGAAATATATAAGATTGTGATTTAAGATATTGAGATATACCATAGCAAATCAGTGTTTCTTTGCTGATAAAAATTAAAAAAAAAAAAAAAAAAAAAAGTTTTCCAAGATGGTATTATCAGTTTCTCAAGGAAATGCCCTATAATATTTTTATGAATTCTCGCTAAAGATAATGTAAATATAAAGAATCGTATTGTCTTGGAAAGTAAAATATGCGAGAAAATCAGAATATATATGACTATATCTCAACAAACTTTTTATATTGTTTTATATGACAAGATGTTCAACTTGCTACAATCAAGGAACTATTGATTAATAGAATTATGTATTTTAAGAATACTCAAAGTCATTTCTAGAAAAATTCTAATAACGAAGGGAAAATTAGAGAATCGAATAAATTTGCTTTAGCAACAACAATTGTTGCTTTGGCAACTCATGCTGTTTTTGTGTTTGAAATTATTTTTACACCTTACGGTATTTGATACAGACGGAAAAAGATGATGCAACATACAAATTTAAAAGCAATTCCAGAATTACCCCCAAAAGTATTTTCATCAATTTTAAGCATAAATTAAAACAAAATTATGAATCTCTTTAATTTATATTTTTTACTCAGTTATTGTTACCTTAATTTAAAATTTAAACTTATTCTAATAAAAACACTGTTTAATATACTTTACTGTTAACAAGGAAAAAAATCGGGCACCATCTTCACCAATTTACCCCACTTACACCATTACCCCCCAACAAAAAGAATCTAACCCACCAAACCTGCATCCACCATGATTTATTTTATAATTTCACTCGCTATGGTTGATAAATTGTTAACCCACAAAATTTAGGTATGGTCATAGTTTTAAGTACAACCCGCTCAAATCCGCCGCATACACCCATAGTTTGTATATTTATAAATGAAAGAGGGGAGCAAGGAAGTTTTTGAAAGGTATATAGTTGTATGTTCATAATATTGCTATCATATTCTTCTTTTTGTTAATTTTACGTTGTTTGGTAGTTGTATTTTTGAACTCTGAATCAATTTAAAATTTTCTTTTATAATTTATGCGGATAAAAAAGTTCGATTATATCCTTCTATTGTTATTTAAATTAAGTTATGTTATGGTTTAAGTGTTTTTATTAAGTTATTGTATTGTTTTTCTTGTTTTTTAGACGCAAAGTACGTTATATTTTCTGTTTTTATACTAAACGTAACTACATTTTCCTCAGAATTTAAACCCGCTACCCCGGCCACCCGTTCAACCTGTCCAACTCTCCACATGGTTTAGTTTTTGATTTAACCACTTGGGTTGAAAAAATTGTAACCCGCAAATTTTGGGTGTGATCATTTTTTCAACGATAACTCGCCCAAACCAGACCGCGAATACCCCTACCAACAAAGGAGTTTGTTTCAAGTACTTCTTAACCAATTTTAAGTTTTGAACTTCTTTGTTTGGATTTATCCCCAGGAATATCTCGAGTTGATCTTCAAAACTTCTCTCCAAATTTGAGGGATAAGTAGATTGTTAACGACGTCAATGTATTGAATTGAAAAATATCGCCAGTTGGGAAGGCGGTTCCTACAGGAAGGGTTTGTAGAATTGACGGTGGCTCAAAGCAAGACCATGGGCGGTAGGGGGAGTGGGCGGGGTCGGGGTGATGGAAAGGGTTTCATTTTCTTCCCTTTTCATTTTTTTTTTGTGTGTGTGTTTTGAGTTTTTCATTTGTTTGTTAAGGTACTCTTTGTACTAAGTTTTTAGATTTTTATGGTTTACCTAACAATCGCATGAATAGACATTCAATAATTCAGTTAGAATGTTTTTATAATTTTAACTATATAAGTAGTTTGTATAATTTTTTAAGCATGAGGTGTACTTAGTTTCATTTATCCAAATGAATTGTAATTTTTTTTAATTCTCCGATTATAAATCGCCATCTAGGAGAAAAAAGACATTGTTTTTCTTTTCATTTTATTCTTTTTATGTTTTATGTTAAACTTTTAAGCATATATCTCAACTAATAGCTCAAAAAATATATTGCATCTATCAACAAACAGTTCTACTGATAATGATTTAGAAATAAAAAGAACATAGAAATCACTATATAAATTAATAAAAGAAAAATCAAATTCAAAGACCGCCTAATGGAATAAAATAAGAAAAGAGGGAAATATAGGAATTGTTAACATCAAAGATCATGTACAAAAAACTTGAAGAAATTATTAATGAAATAAAAGATAGATATCATGAAAGAAACATACCAATTTTTCGGTCCACCCCTCGTGATTGAAAAACACGAAAAAAGCAGGAAGACACATTATATGTCTGTCCATGGTGTGATGACTCGATCTGTTAAAGCTCTCCAAACAAATAATCTGTGAAGTGAGAAAAGATCTTGCGAGTCAATTGACTAATAGGAGAAAAGGGAAAAGAAAAGATAGGTTGATGAGAGCGATACAATTGATGCTCTTTCATATTAATAAACTAGGAAGGGAAAATGACAAAAAAAAAAGATTCGTAACTTGCATAAAAAGGGGAAAATGGTGAGGGCTTCCATTTATTATAGAATAATAGCAATTTAAAATGAAAAAAATAAATAAAGAAGAAACCTTAAATGAAAAATCAAAATGCAGTCACCTGAGTTCTCCAAACTACTAGCGCCAATTTTGCGGACGAAGTTTGCAGAAGATCTACTTACGGTGACACTTATCCACCAATTACAAGCCGATCTACTCAAAGTGGATGCAAAGGGTCAAAAGAAAGACGAAAGGAAAGAAATCAGGATAGTTGAAAATGCCAGATCTACTTGCGATTGTTGAAAAAGAATAGGAAAATGGTAAAGTTAATAAACAAACAAGAGGGTCTACAGAGGAGCAAGGGAAAGGAAGCGGAGAATGATAGAGATTGTGAATGATATGAGAAGAGAAAGTTTGCTTATATAGGAAACATGCCTTGGACATAAAATTTAGGGTTAGGTTATAGATGATATTAGGGCTACTAGGACTAAGTTGGGTTAAAGTTAAAATCGACTTCTGAAACACAATATTCGGATTAGACCTTATTGAAGCCCACTTGAGGTGCCGGACTTCATATGGATGGGCCTTTTGAATTCTCGATGCTCAAAATAGAATAAAGATTATGTCTATTGACGCCGCTAATTCAATGTACCATAATGTTGCATCTAGAAGATACTTTATAAGCACATGTAGTTTTTGACTATAATGTATCTTTAGATGTTGTACATAAAATTTTATTCCATTCAAAAAATTTATGATTTTAATATATGATCGGAGTTGCAGAAATTGATTTTGTAAAAATAGAGGAAATCCCAAAGCTTTATTTTCTTCCCGTGGTTTTGGCATAAAGTTTTGAAAAAAATCAAATTGTTAGCAATTCATCAAATTAAATACAAAATAATTATGCAGCTAAAGCAATACTAATTGACTAAAAGTAGTTGATTCTTTTCGTTGGATCGTGATCAATATTTTTTACTCAAGAGATTCAGTAAGATTACAAGAGGAGAGGTGATTTAGTCGCTTCACCATTCAGCTTTCACACGCTCTAATTTTTAGCATCAATTAAATAATACATATGCAATGTACCGACCATGCACTCTTCCCACTAACAAACTAACCTAAATTAACAATTATAACTAACTATGGGTGATTAGCTTTTCCACTAATGTCGAGTCAGTTATTCAGTGCGTTTCCAGTTTGTTGGGTTCGCCAACCAGATGCAACTACAACGAGCTCTCAGTTTTAACACCAACTGCAACCAGTTTCCTAGTTACAACTCAACTATAACCAGTTTCTCTATTATGAATCAATTACTGAACCAAACCTCATAATTCTCCACCTTAGTTCATCAACTTGAACACCCAATCACAACCACTCTTTTAGGCCCTTGGCTAAGCATATGTTGCACGGATAATTCAAAAAATCACACGAATCTGTATCTAGTACTTATCGGATACCAGCAGTACTCCTCGGATACTCCTTGATACGTATCGGACACGCCACGTGGCGTATCCTATAATTAAAATAAAAGAAAATTACAACTACCCATGTCGGATATCTATCAACAACTATCCAACCATTTTCGACACAACACCAACCCTACTATATATTGAAACTTAGTAACAACTAATCTTAGAACAGGAAAGAAATTAGAAAATAGGGGACTTGCAATCCTTCTATATTAGATATAATTCTCTTAATTAATATTCCTTTATACTAATTAGGAGTCATGCGTAATATTTATTTTCATATAAATTTAATATAATGCTAAAATTGTAACTTTGTCGATTCTAATTATATGGTCCACTTAAATTTATTCTATTTGTACCTAATGATTATAACAATTATATTTATAAATAGACGTATCCATGTCGTATCGTATCCCTATTTTTCTAAAAAATTCGTATCTCCGTAACCATATCGTATTATATCCATATCCTTGTCCCTCGTATTCGTATCCGTGCAACACAGGGCTAAGCACTTATTAGCTGAATCAGCCCCAAATAGTAGTTGCACTTTGTTTGTAGAACCTTTATTTTTCTGCCAATTTCTTCAAGCCATGAAACTTCATTGACAACTTTGATCATGGGAGTATTCTCAGCTTTTGCAGTAAATAGAACTACACCCTCCTATAAATTTGCCTTTCACCTCACAGCAGTCCCAAATTTAGTAAGCTCACAACCTTTCAATGACATCCTTACATCCAAGCATCTTTTATAATCTGACCCAACAACTCTTTTAGTTTCTCTGCTCTGATTGTTAACTCCACCATAAACCAATACCCTATTTGTAGTGCTCTTTATTCAAGATTTATTTCAAAGCCTTCTATTCCATCTTTCATAGATTAGACATAAATATGTTTGTAATACTCACTTAGTAGAGTAGATAAGGTATTGTGTACACCGATGCATACTTAAACTTCCTACTGCATTTGTACAACAACATCATTCATACATTTCTTACCCTCCTCAGGTTTAGGTGACTGATCTGTGCTCAGCCTAAATTGTTGCGACCTTGGATCACACCAATTCTGTTTATCCTACTAGCAATCACATCTGCTTAGGTTTTTAATTCAACACCTTACTGACAACAACTAAAGAATATGCTAATAGATCAACATAGCCATAGGTGACATGAGGCCTCCTATGTCTCCTAGTTTTGTCCATAATTAGCATATACAATTCATCACCTAGTTGAGTATCATAAGACGAGATCATAAAGAGTACACATTCTGGAAGATATGTGCGTGTTACTTTTGTTCCATTCCAGGAAATGCCATGCTACTCAACCAGAGGTCATTATTCATGGTGTTACCACATAAAGTACTGTAATTAAAGATGTTTCACCTTGCCAAGTTACAAATTTTTTATGATACTCCTCTTCTTCTTCCTTAGACAACAAAGTACCATATTGAGACTGAAAATCAGTTGGACTTGACTCCACCTCAATTCGATGACTTTCAAAAGTGTTACCTCTTTCTGTTGATATTGGGACTCCTTTCAGAGACTCCTTGCTTTTGTAAGCCATCTTAGTCTCATCAAACATAACATACTTGTTAGCAATACTTGGAACTAAACATAACTTGATGGCTCTAATTAATCCGAAATTAGTTATTGAGAATATTTGAAATTCAAAATTTAAATATTAAATAGTTTAATTAATTAAATTGTCAGAACATCTGATCAAATGATCTAACGGACAAGATTTAAACTGGAGAGTTGCATCTTATTATTATCCTCTATAAACTAACCCTAAATTTAGTGTCAAAGGCTTGTCTCCTATATACACAAACTTTCTCTTCTTTAATTATCATTCACATTCTTTATTTTTCTCCGTATCTCTTTCTCTTGCTTCACTCCTCTCGCTTCTACGCTCTTGTTTTTTTTTTTTTTTTTGTTACCATGTGTCACTTTTTCCCAATTTATTTTCAACCATCGCAAGTAAATCTTTCATTGTCAAGCACTTTTAGTTTTTTCCTTACTTCTTTTACCCTTTGCGACCACCACGATTAGATCGGCTCGTGATTTGTTTCATAAGAGTCATCTTTAGTAGATCTTTCAGAAATTCATTTGCACAACCGACACTAGTAGTGTGGTGTTGGGTGAGTGCGATTTTTTATTTTTTTATATAAGGTTTCTTAATTTTTAAAGTGTTCTTTCCTTATAAAAATGCAAGCCCTCAACATTTTCTCTTTTATGCTGGCTACAAATATCTATTTTTGTTTATTTTCTCCTCCTTATTTGTTATTATCATAGAACATAAAGTATAACCCTCTCATAAAGACATAAACCTATTTTTATTTTCTTTTTTCTCCTTTTGTCAATTGGCTTGCAAGATCTTTCTTACTTTGCAAATTGTTGTTTTTTTTTAAATCTAGTAGATTGAGTCATCACGCTAAAAATTAGAGGAAATGAGTAGTCTTATGTTCTTCAAGTTTCTCATACATGTGGTTCACTGAGAATAGGCTAAGTAGAGGTAGAGGCAGAGGTCGAGATAGTGGAAGCACACCACAAGAGTGAGACAACATCGTTGATGACGCATCTGAATACAAAGATACTCTTATTTGTTACCATTGTAGCGTTGAGGGTCACAAGAAAAGAAACAGTTGAAAGTTCTTAAGAGAACAACTAGCACAGAGGAGTCTAAATAACAAACCGAAAAATGGTGAAACGTATTGAATGTCGTTCTCACTAAAAGCTTAAGCTGATAGAGAGGATTGCCATTTATATATTTATGTATATAATCTCCAACACGCCCCCTCACGTGCAGGCTGTAAATCGTTTTTTTACGCCTGACACGTGCTATTTTTTGTTAAGTGGGTGGCGGTGGGATTCGAACCCAGGACCTCGTCTTTTCCTGAGCTCTGATACCATATTGAATGCCGTTCTCACTAAAAGCTTAAGCTGATAGAGAGGATTGACATTTATATATTTATGTATATAATCTCCAACAAAACGATGGTCAACTTTTTCGATTATGTCCATAATTCGTAAGAATAGAACATACCTTTCTCAATGGCGTTTTGGAGAAAAAGAATGAAGAATACGCAGAATAACTATATCTCCATGATTGTATTTCCTTTCTCTAGGGTGATTCAAAGAAAGAAATAAAATGAGATAAGATACTATTTTGATTGTTTACCTTTCTTTAAGGTAATTAGAAAAAAGATTTTATATACGGAGGTGAGTTATACCTTCACAATTGTTTACCTTTCTCTAGGGAAATTCAGAGAAAGAGAACTTTTAAGCAAGGGGGAATGTTCACGCCTACAACCATTAACACTACAATGACGAGAATGGGTAAAATTCAGTGCTGATTGGATGGGGGAGATTTATTGGGACATCAACATCACCCACTGCCGACAACTTGTGAGAAAAGTTAAAGCGTAGCACGTTTGAAAAGCCACCCGACTAGCCATTCTCTACATTCAAGTGTAATCACGTCTGATGGTGATCTGTGTAGTTCATCTTGTTCGCTTTAACTGTAAATAGAGCTGTATTTATCTGTTTGTGTTATCACTCAACCGAAAAGAAAAGTGAGTGTGAATGATCAAATTGTGTGATTTCTATTTTGCAATTCATTGTTTATTTGGAATAAAATAGTGTATTTATCTCGACACTCTTCCTTCTCCATCACCATCTTTAGCTTCGACATTGAATCTATATGCATATACGCTTCACCACTGCTTCACCAACTTCCATCACCCATGTTGTGGAGTTTGATTAAGCAAAAATGATGGAGGTAGCAATACAGCTATTGTCTGGGGCTATGGTTCTAGAAAAACTTTGAAGGGATGTTTTTTCTTCATGTATTTAATTAGGTTCTCGACGTGGAACTAAATTTGTATATCCCGCTCAATGATCGTGTGGTAAAAAGAATATATTTGAGTGCAGTTGTAGACTAGTGGGTGGGATCCACGATTACCTCACCTCATGGAAGGTCTCGCCTCCTATACATTATTGCTTCTACCAAAACATTTATCATATATATTTAAATGTACATGAAACCGTACAAAAAATTGCAATATCAACTAATCAATATCTACATTAGGAACACACATATTAATTAATAACTCAAAAAATATAATAACAAGTAAATAGTAAGACGAAAGTTTTTCTATGAACCCGTCACCTATATTCCAGTGAAACTGAAGCTTTAGATACAAATCCGTCTGTTATATGATATGTTTTTACTTAATTGTTCATTTGATTTTAATTAGTTTTAATTTAATGATTGTTGTCTAAGTTAGTTAACTAGAAAAGTATTTCTCAAATTGAGATAGCTGAAAAAGTATTTGTTGCAAAAATTTTAGTCTCCAAGGTAATGATAAACTCTTGGTGTAACTTACATCCCTATATCACTTGAGACTCGTACAGTTGGAACAATTGTTTCACTTTCAGGAGTGCATCATGCTTAAAAAGAGGTATAAACTTATATATCTACAAATTTACTGGGTGTTCACTTTTAAGTAATTTATGTTGATATGCAAAAACTCCTCTTTAGAATAAGACTAATATGTGCATATTTTTAAATAATTATTTGCGTACATCTTATACAATGATTTTCAAACAGTATAATTTATATCTACATATAGCGGACACGTAATGAATCTATGTAATTTGGTATATATTAACCGCATATTTAAAAGACTTACTTCACTGGCCACTAAGAGAAACCAACACGCAATTCTGCCAAAAACATTAATACAGAAAATGAAGATTTGAACGAATTCCTTATAAGGACATACCTTATCAATAAGGAAAGTATGAAAATAAATATGACAAAGACATACACATATGATGCATATTGAACCTTTGTCCACTCTCTGAATCCAACAATGTTCAAAAGTATTGATATGAAAATAAATATGACAAATACATACACATATTCCCAAAACTCAACTTTTTACACAACCATTGAGGGGTTACGGACAATATTGACTTTGATATAAAACCCTGGACTCCCTTTGACGAATTCGCAAATACATACATCATCTCTAAGAACCCCGTTTTCACTGCAGAAGCTTCTCCATCCCCCACTGTACATTGTCCGACCATCTCTCCATCTTTTGTACTTGACCGTCCACACTCCACCATTAGGACCAACCAGATGGGTTACTTGTGCAAACTTTACTTTTTTGTTCCGGAGAATTTGCAGAGGAACATACTGGACATGACAACGGTAACTATGTTAGAATAATGCTTCATATTTAAGAGTAAACGATTGAAACACTAAGTAGTAATGTATAAAAATATGTACTAGCTAGTCCAAACTTTTGTTTCCACCAAAATGTAAGAGACTACCGCAAATCAATCAACATGGCGAGATATTATAATATTATACTTACCAGTTCACCGTTCCGAGATGTAACTTTTGTAATGAAATAGGGATTCTTGGGTTTAACAGCAAGCCCGGCTCGAAAGAGCTTGCCACCGTAGATGTCGTGAATTCGCTTACAGCGACTTCGCTTTTCGACAAAGGCACCATCATTCATGCCATCCTCACCCTCTGCTACTTCCATATCTTCTCCATCAATACCAACTTCATTCATTTCCTCTTCATCAAGCTCTACATTGTCACCTTCCTCCCAAGTTTCTTCGTCGTCACCCTCTTCACCCACCGCCTCTGTATGCTCCTCCACCTCCACCCTTTCATTGTTCCAGTCTGTATCCTTAAATATAAATTTCTTAGCTCCTATTTTCTCAAATGAAGATGGATCGAATAATTTGACATGGAACAATCCCGCAAAAGAATATTCGAACACTATCATGTCACCATCCTGGAGTGAAGCATCATTCATAAAAGTGGTCCAACCAGTCCGAAAGCAGATGTCGTCGCCCACATTTTCGATGCTCACTCGCCACATGTTATTTTGCTTGTCTCTAAGCACCACTAGCTCTGGAAGTTTTTCTTTAATACATCTAGCGAAAGATGGTGGAATAGTCTGCAAGTACACGAAGAAAAATACATGAGGAACATAATTAATATTGCAATAGGTATCGGGAATCCGGTTTTTGTACGTAGGAGGAGTTGGCAATCATTATTCCTAAATAGGCATACCGTGTAAGTGCTATAATAATCTACATGTGTAAGTTACTTACTTTGACCGCTCTTTGGCTCTTATGTTTCAATAATTGACTATATTTTAAGGCTTAGTCAATGTCTATGCAAAGTAAATCTAATATTTCTCCCAATGCATTCTTGCTTTGATTGAGCACTCCTTAATTATAGCAACTTGATTATATAATTTTTTTTCTTACTTTAATTTAATAGAGTGTGTCTTGAACATATCATATTAAAAAGATTAAATTTGGAAGACATTTTATTGTTTGCAGATTATGTAAAAATATAATAATTACGTCATCTATTTGTCTTGGACATTTATATTTATGAATTTGAATGTCATATAAACACTACAGTTTTATTTTTTAAGTTGTGTTCAAATTATTAAATATTAGAAACATGATAGAAATATTTAAGACTATGATTTAAGATATTGAGATATACCCTAGCAATAGATCATTGGTTTTAAACAATTTATAAGTTTACAAGATGGTATTATCAGTTTCTCAGGGAAATGCCCTATAATATTTTAATGAATTGTTGCTAAAAATAATGTAAATATAAAGAAACGTATGGTCTTGGAAAGTAAAATATGTGAGAAAATCATAATATATATGATTATATCTCAACAAACTTTTTATATGGATATATATGACAAGATGTTCAACTTGCTACAATCAAGGAACTATTGATTAATAGAATGATGTATTTTAAGAATACTAAAAGTCTGCTCTAGAAAAATTCTAATAACGAAGGGTAAATTAGAGAATCGAATAAATTTGCTTTGGCGACAACAATTGTTTTTTTTTTTTGCAACTCATGTTGTTTTGTGTTTCAAATTATTGTTATGCCTTACGGTGTTTGATACGAATGGAAAAAGATGATGCAACATATAAATTTATAAGCAATTCCAGAATTACCCCCAAAAGTATTTTCATCAGTTTTGAACTTAAACTAAAAAAAAAATACAAATCTTTTTAGTTTATATTTTTTACTCAAAGTTATCGGTACCTTAATTTGAATTTTAAACTTATTCTAACAAAAACACTGTTTAATATACGTTAATGTTAACAGGGAAAAAAATCGGGTACCATCTTCACCAATTTACCCCACCTACACCATTACCCCCAACCAAAAGAAGCTAACCCACCAAAACTACATCCACCATGGTTTATTTCATAATTTCACTCGCACTGGTTGATAAATTGGTAACCCACAAAATTTTGGTATGGTCATAATTCTAAGTACAACCCGCTCAAACCCGTCAGCATACACCCCTAGTTTTGTATATTTGTAAATGAATGAGAGGAGCAAGGAAGTTTCTGAAAGTCATATAGTTGTATGTTCATAATATTGTTATTATAGTCTTCTTTTTGTTAATTTTATGTTGTTTGTTAGTTGTATTTTTGGACTCTAAATCCTATTTAATTTTTTTTTTTTAATTTATGGGGATAAAACATTTCACTTACATCCTTGTACTGTAATTTAAATTAAGTTATTTTATTGTTAAGTGTTTTTATTAAGTTATGGTATTATTTTTTAGACTGCAAAGTACATTATATTTTTTATTTTTATATATAATGAAATGTAACTGCATTTTTCCTCACAATTTAAACCCGTCGCTCCCCCTCGCCACCCGTTCAACCTGCCCAACTCTCCACATGGTTTAGTTTTTATTTTAACCCACTCGGGTCGACAAATTTGTAACCCGCAAATTTTAGGTATGATCATTTTTTCAACAACAACTCGCCCAAACCTGACCACGAACACCCCTACCAACAAAGAAGTTTGTTTCAAGTACTTCTTAACCAATTTTAAGTTTTGAGCATCTTTGTTTGGTTTTCCCCCCAAGTATATCTCGAGTTGATTTTCAAAACTTCTCAGCAAATTTGAGAGATAAGTAGATTGTTAAGGACGTCAATGTATTGTATTGAAAAATATCACCAGTTGGGAAGGCGGTTCCTACAGGGAGGATTTGTAGAATTGATGGTGGCTCAAAGCAAGACCATGGGCGGTAGGGGGAGTGGGCGGGGTCGGGGTGATAGAAAGAGTTCCATTTCTTCCCTTTTTCAATTTTTTTTTTCTTTTTTCTTTTTCTTTGTGCTTTGAATTTGTCATTTGTTTGTTAAGGTACTCTTTGTATTAAGTTTTTAGATTTTTATGGTTTGCCTAACAATGGCATGAATAGACATTCAATAATTCAGTTAGAACTTTTTAAAATAATTTAACTATATAAGTAGTTTGTGTAATTTTTTAAGCATCAGGGGTACTTTGTTTTATTTATCCACAATGAATCATAATTTATGTAATTATCCGAGTATAAATCGCCATCTAGAAGAAAAAAAGACATTGTTTTTCTTTTCATTTTATTCTTTTTATGTTTTATGTTAAAATTTTAAGCATATATCTCAACTAATAGCTCAAAAGATATATTGTATCTATCAACAAACAATTCTACTGATAATGATTTAGAAACAAAAAGAACATAGAAATCACTATACAAATTAATTAACAAAAAAAAAATCAAATTCAAAGACACCCCCTAATGGAATAAAATAAGAAAAGAGAGAAGTATAGCAATGGTTCACATCAAAGGTCATGTACAAAAAACTTGAAGAAATTATTAATAAAATAAAAGATGGATATCATGAAAGAAGCATACCAATTTTTCAGTGCACCACTCATGATTAAAAAACACGAAAAAAGCAGGAAGACTCATTTCTTGTCTGCCCATGGTGTGATGACTCGATTTGTTAAAGTTCTTAAAACAAATAATCTGTGAAGTGAGAAAACATCTTGTTAGTCAATTGACTAATAGGAGAAAAGGGAAAAGAAAATATAGGTTTATGAGAGGGATACAATCTATGCTCTTTGATATTTAACAAACTAGGAAGGGAAAATGACCAAAAAAAAATAAAGATTCGTAACTTGCATACAAAAGGGGAAATGGTGAGGGTTTCCATTACTTATAGGAAAATGGCACTTTAAAATGAAAAAAGAACAAAAAAGTTAAGAAACCTTAAATGAAAAATCAAAATGCAGTCACCTGAATTCTCCAAACTACTAGCGCCAATTGTGCGAACGAAGTTTGCAGAAGATCTAGTTACGATGACACTTATGCACCAATTACAAGCCGATCTACTCGTAGTTGATGCAAAGGGTTATAAGAAAGATAAAAGGAAAGAAATCACGATAGTTTAAAATGCCGGATCTACTTGCGATTGTTGATAAAGAATAGGAAAACGGTGAAGTTAGTAAAGAAACAAGAGGGTCTAAACCGGAGCAAGGGAAAGGAGCCAGAGAATAATAGAGATTGTGAATGATATGAGAAGAGAAAGTTTGCTTATATAGGAAAACATTCATTGGACATCAAATTTAGGGTTAAGTTATAGTGGATGTTAGGCCTTGTAGGCCTAAATTGGGTTAAAGTTAAAATTGACTTCTGAAACACAATATTCGGATTAGACCTTATTGAAGCCCACTTGATGTGTCGGACTTCTTATGAACGGGCCTTCTGGATTCTTGATGCTCAAAATAGAATAAAAATTATTTCTATTGAAACCGCTAATTCAATGTACCATAACGTTGCTTCTAGAAGATACTTTATAAGCACATGTTGTTTTTGTTTATAATAGATCTTTAGGTGTTGTACGTAAAATTTTATGCCATTCAAAAAAGTTATGATATTAATATATGATTAAATGTAGATATAAATAATACTGTTCAAAAATCATAGTATAAGATTTACGCGAATAATAATTTAAAAATATGCGCATCTTAGTCTTATTCTAAAGGAGTTCTACCATTTCAACATTAATTACTTAAAAGTGAATACGCAGCAAATTTTGTAGATATATAAGTTTATACCTATTTTTAAGCATGATGCACTCCTGAAAGTGAAACAATTGTTGCAAGTGTACGAGTCTCAAGTGATATAGGGATGTAAATTACACCTAGAGTTTATCATTATGTAATGCCCGAATCTCTTTTATTACTATTATTTGACAAAGATTAAGTTCTTAGGTCCGAATAATTTTCTTGCAATATCAATTTACTGATTTATGAGTTTTGTTAAAATTATTATTATATTTATGTTAAAACTTGCAGATTTTGAGATAATTGAATATCTTATAGTTTAAGGCTTTTAAAGATTTATCAATTATATATACTACTAATGGCCCATGTTATAAAGGCCTATATAAATTTATTTGTGAAAACCTAGAATAACTAGAGTCCTATTATAAATAGAGTAGCATCTTTTTTTATTTATTTCACGTCAAGGACCACAAAAATCTAACTTTCGTAGAGCGGCTGCGGCGCGGCACAAAGGTGAATGAATGAATATTTTTGTTTCTTTTGTAATCAGCAAGTTTATGTGGAAGTTTGTAATGTTTCATTAAGTTTTAATATTATTATATTAGATTGGCTTGAGCCTTCAAATCATACTAAGCCATGTACAGCATCAAAGGGAAAATAGCACAAAATTGCAGATTTTAAAATATTAGAGGCACATTACGAATGACCTCATAGATGCTGCAATTAGCCCTTTAAAAAACATCAACTTACTTTTCCAGCAATTTGAGATGAAGGAATCAAATATCATACATGGCAAAGTAAAAGTCCGGAAAGATACTAAGGGAGAGTCTCAGTTTCTTTCCCCACATAATTACTATAGTAACCACATAGGGCAATTCACAATAGAAAACTAGATTTTACAAAACATAGAATCTGTCACCGGTGAACTTAAAAGAAATTAGAACGCAATAGGATATTATTGAACTATCAAAACGAATCTTCTTTAACTTACACTTTTGCCCTTCTCCAAATATAAAACGAACAAAATGGCCAGCTCCTCTTATGTTTTCAGCCCTAAACATGGCACCATACTCTCATTAAAAATAGTGCAAAAACCAGTACTTGCTTGTCTCAATTGACAAAATTTGGTAAAATTAAGGACTCGTGTTTTATGCATTGTTTTCAGAACCGGACCGGACCGGCCGGTCGAACCGGTTCGACCGGTGTCCGGACCCCTGGCCGGTCCGGTTAGGCATAAAAAACGAGTCAGTTAGCGAACCAGTCTCAACCGGAAAAAACCGGTCCAAAACGGGAACCGGTGGACCGGTTTTTACCGGTTGAAACCGGTCGCCCCTCAGTTAAAAAAAAAAATTTACACAAACACCCCTTCTCTGATGAAGACGATTGAGAAGAAGAAAGGAACCTGTACATATTTTTGATGAAGAGGATTGAGAAAAAGAAAGGAGAAGTAATGGCAGAGAGAGGGAAATTAATGGTAGAGAGAGGCTAAGTAAAAGTAATGGTAGAGAGAGGGAAATTAATTTTCTAAGTTGGAATTTGGGTAGTTAGTGTAAAGAGAGAGAAAGAGTTAATGAGTAATTAGTGGAAAGAGAGAGAAAGAATTAATGAGTAATTAGTGGGAAGAGAGAGAAAGATAGTTAAAGAGTTAATTAGATTCTCTCCGTAAAAAAATATTACTAATGAGAAACTTTAGAGCAAATACTTTTAGTGGGGGGAATATATATATATATATATATATATACATATATATATATATATATATATATATATATATATATATGAAAAATATCACATCTTATATGTAGGTATGTTTTTCTATGGATGAATTACCTTTTCCTTTTCAAATTTTTACAATTTCGCACCTGTACTTTTATGATACAATAAGTAGTGCAAACAAAATTATAGATTAAAGCAGAGATAATTTCTTGTATATCGTGTTTGTAATACACATTTAGAAAGAACTAATTATTCAAGATGTTCATTTTAGCTTACTTATAATTTAACTTCTTTGGAAAATGCATAGACAAGTAAAAATATGTTTAAGTGAAAAGATTTTATAGAACACTCCTAGAGATATATATACAAATAAGGATAATTTCAATTAGACTTTCACTTGGTTTGTATTACGATGATTTATAAATATGGTGTTCTCGTCTATTGAAAGTTTGAGACGTCTTGTGGTCGAGACTCTCACTTGGTTTTTATTATGGATATTGTGTAGTATTTTCATGATGTTCAATGTTAAAGTGTGGTGAATTGTGATGACATATACATATTTTTGAATATAAAATTATAGGTAGTTTGAGATAAAATCGTAGTGTTAAATAGTTATACCGGTTCGACCACTGGTTCGACCGGTTCGACCAGTAAAACCAGTAACCAGTGAGGCGACCGGTTCGATGACCGGTCCGGTTCTGAAAACACTGGTTTTATGTTCACTATTTATATATAATGCATAACGCTAACAGTAATGATGTCTCGGGTTTTCTGGAAGGCAAAGGCGCTTGTATGCTGGTTTTACATATACAACAACCGAACCTACCATGGGAAAAGAAATCATTTAATTAATTGGAATATATTATATACTACACTATTGCACTAAATATATATATGCTAGGGTGGTACAGTACAGTAGAGGATTACACAATTGACACAAGAAATTAATGAGAATAATAGCCGCATTAGCTTCGTATGTCTTCTGTTGAAGTGGAGATAGGAACTCGAATCACAGAGACTGAACAGAGATTTTTCCATATGGAAGTTTTCTAGAACGAAGACTTGTTGCTTCGTATACGGAAAACTATTCCTCCATTTTATAATACCAATTAAATGACAGAAACATCAAAATCTCTGATGAATAAGAGCTAGCTTGCATTACTATAAATTACACTTAAAATGCACCTTTACCCACAGCAGGAAGCTGCGATGGCAAGTCATGGAGTGATGAGACATATACATTCACCTGAGAGATTTGGATATATTCTGTGATTTTCAACTGACATCCTTCATGCTCAGCTAATAAGAAAGAATGAAGTTGTGAAGTTTGAGTACAAAAATACAACACAGGCACCTCAAAAGTTCTTAAGTATTTTTTCGCTTGATACTCCATCAGCTACAAGGACAGAAGTGACTTCCTGCAAGAAGCAATTACCACGATAAATAATCTACATTGATCTTTAAAAAAAAAAAATCATATTTTACTTTCCCAGGAAACTATTCGAATTCCGGTTTCTGTTTTAGACCGTTCTTGGATCCTAATGTCATGTCAATTATTAGATACTTCCTTGATTTAAAATATGTTCAGCCATTCATGATCAATTTTCTTATATATGCTCTAACCACTCTTCATCGTAACCTTAGTAGGGGCCTCCTGTCTCTTAGAGAAGGAACAGACAAGCCATAGAAGATGCCATTATATTCCACATCAATCATTCAAAGACCACAGGTGAACATTCAACTCCAGGATGAGTAAGTAGACTTAACTTTCATGGGAAGCTATAATTATCCCTTATCATCAATCTTTTTTATTTAGTTTCTGATAACCTCTACCGGCATCAACTTACCTCATTAAAAATAAGGATAATAAAATCTACACCCCTACGGTTTGACCTGATTAACCAAAGTTCCCGTAGTGTTTGGAATATTACAAAGGGATAATAGCGTTAAACCCCCTAAACTATACCCCCTGTTGCACTTTGCCCCATGTCCTTTTATTTTTTGCGACTTGCCCCCTAAACTATGGATAAATAAGCACTTTGCCCCCCGAGTTCAAATCCAACGGCAAAAAATGTTGACACGTATTCAAATCCAACGGTGAAAAAGTGACTCAGGGGGCAAAGTGCTTATTTATCCATAGTTTAGGGGGCAAGTCGCAAAAAATAAAAGGACAGGGGGCAAAGTGCAACAGAGGGTATAGTTTAGGGGGTTTAATGCTTTTATCCCTATTACAAAAAGATCTCTTCCAAACAAACAAGTCCATAAGTTAAAAATCTAGCCAAAATTTGGAGGATTCTATTACAAGGGCTAGGGCTGTATCTAATATATTTATTGAGTTTTAAAGATATATGCAAAATCCGCAACATGTTGTCAAAAGCTGAAAACTAAAACTAGAAAGTTTAAAACTTAATAACTTCTAAATTTTCACCCCTATCAATTTTCATATCTATAATTTAAATGCCAAAAATAAAATTTATAAATTTGAAATACTTTTTTAATTTTATTACAAAATATTAATTTATAGTTTCGTTTGTTATTGGCATATAAAACTGCCCAAAAAAAGAAATAAAGGTTATCACTGATTTCAAATGAATTGACTACAAAACAAAGTACTTGCTGAATACTGCCATTTTTAACTTGGTAAAGGATCAAAGTAGCGCGTTCTTGGACGATCCTAATTCCCATACCAACCCTCTTCGACATTTTTTTACAGATATAGATTGTTAAAACATAAAGCCTTCCATGACGACCTAATATTTCCCTTTCCTTGCCATCAAAAGATCACCAACTTTCATGGCAATTGTGCTGTCTCCAGTTTGAGCCAGACATTAAAGGAAGTTGGTTGCTATAGAAACATGAAGAATATGTGCACCTAACCGTTCTTCAACTAGTCAAAATACATAAGTAAAGGCAGTAAAATAATGCCGTAACTTCACCAAAATGAATAGCATCATTAGTGACCACAGATTGCAACTGGAATTACTACCAACTTCTTTTACTGCAGACACTATAAATCGATGTTTCTATTAATCAATTTAGCAAGGAGATATTTGAATGAGGACTTCTGCAGGAAAGAGTGTGTTTGTAATTGAAGTGTCAGCTCCACTACTAACATAACTATGTACATATCAAATTAAAAGTCACAGTTCGATTTAATTCAAACCATACCAGTACCTCCTAAGTTACACAACTGAAGCTTGGTGTAATATCAGCCTTGCCCCTGAGGTTTCAATAACATGACTGACACCCCCTCTTAAGTGACACCCTGCTTAGCTAACACCGTTTAAAACGCTGGTAGTTAGAAGAAAAAGGTAATTTTGCCTTCTTTTGATTTCGAATAACAGAATGTATCTAAAAAACAAAAAGTCATTTTCTACCTTCTAATTCTGCATGTCTTCATTTAACAGATATAATTTATTTGAATTTAAAATTATAAGAATATCCTTCAAGAGAATTAACCCAATTTCTTTGCAAACTATTCATTTCATGATAAGTTAATTTAATTTAACTTTTAGTTTTCGTGAAAAAGAAGAACAACCCGCATTTTACTTCCAGTTTAAATTTGGTACAGTTGTTTTGCCCATTCCTTTAAAGAAAATGTAACAATTGAAATATATCCATCCATTAGAATAAATCAAAATAGTTCACGGAAAATCTGAGTCTATCATTTTTAAGGATAGTTTTATAATTATAAAATAGAAAATTATTCAATATCAAATAACTGGTAAGTGACTTTGGTTTCAAAACTAACAGTTTCGTCAATGGTTTTAGCTCACACGGAGGGGAGGTCGCTGATATTACCCAAACATCGGGTGGTTTCGCTGATACAATCCTTTTATTTTATGTAGCTCAATAAAGCAGCCCTAAATTGTGGGCAGCACACCATACAATACATGCATCAATCATGCATGTTCTGGCATGGTGAGATGATTGAATATTGAAGAGATAAGTCAAGTTGCATAACCAGTATGAAAATATGGCTGCATGTTTTGTATTCTCCAAATGCCAACTTCAATATATAGTCGGACAATAATCTCAACACATACGCCGATGATGTCTCAATTTGGAGCCTATAAATTGATCACTTGGCTGAAGCTTGAAGATCATCCCAAAACTATTATCTCTCTTAAGCATCTTTATATAAATTTAGAATTTAAGTGAGTGCTAGTGTGGGAGTGAAAGATAGAGAGTTTAGTGATTTTGCTACGGTAAAAAGGGGAGAGTTGCTTTCCTATATTTTACCCCTCATAGTGAATTCTACCTTGCCCGTAGTTTTTTATCTCAAAGTAATTTGAATTTTCCACGTGAATCTGTGTGTCATTTATATCTTCGTTTCAAATTATTAATTGTACTTTCGCTCTAATGGGAGGTTTAATTTTATAACAGAATTCCAGTTTGAAGGGATTTAAACTCAGCAAGAAAATGTGTTGGCCTATCAATAAGAATCTAAGTGACTAACCGGTTCAGTTTTGATAATTCCAATTTGCTCTCCAACCAATTCCACTGGTTTATAATATTTGGACCTCTACCAACACGATGGTTTCTCAAGATCTAGTCTTTTAGAAGAAGCAATCAATTGTCAAATGTTCTGAAAGAGAAATGATTGTGTGACCTATGAGTCTGAGACAACGTGTCAATTGCTAATACTCCGAATACTTTCAGTAGATTTGGAAAATCTGCATCATCTCTTAGAATGATTAAGAAAAATGATACAATCACCAACCCACCACCCACCCACCCCCAAATGTAAGAAATCATATTATGTGCCATAATTTGGCATAAACACGTGTCGACTAGACATAAGTCCACATGGACTAAAAGGGCTAAATGATAAATTCACACAAAATGAATGGCCCAAGGTTGTCCAAGAATTCACCAAAAATAGGTTGAAAGTTGACCATAAAATGTCAAAAGTTGACCATATAGGCTGAATTATTCGACCTATAAAAGGAATATTCGACCTATTGCTAAGAAAAAAGTGTTCGACCAATACTGAACCATGTGACCTATTTCATACTATTCGACCTAAAAGTTCGACATATTCAAACTTCGACCTAAATACATCGATTTGGACATATTCCTATCATCACTCAACCAAGTGTGCATACTCAACCTATTAGTTCGACTTATTACACCTTTAGTCCTGGCATGATAGTTCGATCTATGCCCAAACTTTTGATCTATGACATTCGACCTATCTCAAATATTCGATCTATAGGATTTGACTTATAGGCTCGCTTGTAAACGAACTGACTTAAGCATAGAAGTGCTTACGCAAGGTCAGCTCGGGCTAGCACACGTTTGTTGTCTCGGTATAGGTTTCAGACTCAAAAGTTGTTCAGGATCCAACAGGGATTTAACTAGCCTAATGTGGAATTCTTTATCATCGGACACATCAGCAAACGAAAATACTGCGCATCATCTTAGAAGTCAATATCCTTTTTGAATTTGCATCTAAGCGCGTTTTAAATGCCAAGACTAATGTTGTTCACCTCATTTCCCACTAATTAGAAACTCAATCTTAGTCCTTCGCGCCTTGTGGGCTTCTAGGCTGGGCTGGCTTGGGAGGATTGCCCTTGTGAGCTCATTCTCTCATGTCCACCGACTAGGAGGTTGTCCAATGCTATTAGAAAATTTAGTATAGATCACAAAAGCACACGGAGGTTACTCAAAGCCAGAGGAGCAGCCCTCGTACATAAAGTGGAGTTTAGGATCAGATATTAAAGATGGTCCGGGTCTTGAAGTATCCAATATAGTAATGACTCAAGAATGCTCTTCAACAGCCTCTTAAGCAAATTAAGCCCCTACAACAAAAGAACTCTACACTCTCTCGCATAATCACTCATTTTTCGAATCATTCGCTACTAATGAATAACAAGCTCTACTAGATCAAGTTTGAACTGCCACTAGTTTTAGACTATAGCCGAACCAATAGCATCTTGAGGTTTGCTAATATGCATCGTTTCGTGACTATAATTCTATTGTTTGGCAATTTGAACCTCCCAAAAGTATTGAATATGACTTCATAAGACGACTTAAGAAAGATGCTTGACAATGTTACATGCCAGCAAGGATAACAAATAACCTCATATGCTAAGTTGGACTTTTTTGTTATTAGATTTACGTAATCTGATTTCATATGATCAGGTAATATCTGACTATCTAAACATGAAACAGCAAAATGTGAGACTTTTATAAAAGATCTCAAAAGAAGTACTATGTGTAAATAGATCTCAACAATAGCCACGAACCTCAGCCATCTGTTTTTGACCACAGAGTACAGCACCGGTAGACTGAGGGCTTGAGATTCTTTTGTCTTTAGTAAATGCAGCCTGCAAAGAGAAATGGAGTTAATTTAGACAACTATAAGAGACATTATACGAAATACCTGAAAAACAAGCATATCAAAACCACCTGCACATAACCATGCTCGCCTGCCCAACTATCATCTGGCTGAGACAGAACCGGCACTATACTAACTCCAGAGGATTCCCAATCTTTAAATCTCTCCTAAATTTATAAACAGTAATACAACTCAGAAGAACATACAGAATTTTTGATGCTATTAAAACTTTTGGTCAGGAGACAAGTCATCAACAACAAGTAAAGATGTCAAAAAAACACCTGATACGCCATCATGTGTATGCTTCTAGCACCATAATAGAGCCTAACATCAGACCTCGCATCCGCGCTGAAGCCTTCCTCGATCAAAGAACGTATGGGGCTGACACAAAGATAGATAAAAGCAAAAATAAATGCAGCTAATCATACTTAAAATTAGAAGCATTATCAGCAGAAAGTATTGCCACAATGGAAACCAAAGTTAGCGTATCGGAACACTGGTGGACAATCCTCAATAACTAATACAATGTCAAACAAGTAATACGCATATAAGTACCTAATTCCGGATCCGGTGGCGAAGATAAGCACGGTCTGGCAATTCTCCGGCGGGGAAATGCGGTCGATGTTGAAACCATTACCCATAACGGGGCCCAATTCGACGACATCCCCTTTGTGCAATTGACACAAAATCTGGGCGGTGGAGCCGGCGACGGATTTGACGAGAAACTCAAAGACTCCTTTGGAAAAAGCGAGGTTTGGCGGAGAGGCAATGGCGAGAAACGAAGGTTTGTTGTTATTGTTGTTGTTTTGGAGTCGGAGCTGTAAGTACTGACCGGGTTTAGTGTAGGATGACGCGAGCTCGACGGAATCGGAGACGTCGACGGTGATGTGGAAGAGAGATTCGGATGAGGCGGCGGGAGAGACTTTCAGGAGCGGTGTGGGAGTCCAGACTGAGGCGGAGATGGCCAAACGACGACGTTTTGAGATGTGTGGTTGGGTGCGGTAGCAGTAGGATGCAGGTGGGCCAAGAGTAACAACAGACATTTTTTGATTTGTTGTTGAAGAAAAAAGGATTGGACTCCACTTTGCAAATCCTGATAAGAAAAAGTATCAAATAGGAGAGGTCGGAATGTTGGGCCTCTTTGATACGTTGTTTCAAACCTCGGGGGTGTCACTAATACTATTGAAACCTTTGGGGTGATTACACCAATCCTGAGGGGGTGGGAATGATATTATCCCAAAGTTTAACTGTTTCTATTGATATTATTGTAGACTCGTTTTCTCGTTTCTGGTCAAGCTAGTTTTGTTTTGGGAATTTTACACAAAAAGTCCTTTAAGTTGGCATTTCTGCAAAATTAGTCTTGTAACTATTTTATCACTAATTTTAGTCTTACAAGTTGTAAGTTGTAACATATTCCGTAATTGGTCCTTGGACCAATTTGTCACTTAATTACATTCTTTCAAATAAAAAGACAAAGTCAGCATTTTGTAATGAATTTAAATATAAATAGATTTTCTCTTAAAAACACTTGCAACAAAACTTTTTAAAATCCTGAAAATTAAAACAGAGAAATTTTCCAGTGAAATTACTCATAAACATATTTTAAGGTCCTGAAATTCTTTGTGAAATTACGGCCTACATTCCTCCTCAAATTCTCAGATATATTGTATTTTTTTTTTAATTATTTTTACTCTTAGTATGTACCAAGGCGTTGTGTGAGCGTGTACGGGCGGCGGGAAAGAATTAGAAGCGGGAGTGATGTTTTGTTGAAAAATTAAGGTTTATTTTTGTTTGATAGTAGCGAAATTTTGAGATGATATATGTTGGATGAAGCATACGAGGGATCATCGGGTCAATGCGGAGGATGGATGTGATGACATGTACCTCAATCTCGACTCTTTTTGGAGAGCCATGGGCGATTCTCCTGAAAGCTATGAACCTAAGCACGTGGTTTTTCAAAATTTTATGATATGGGCTGTTTTTGATTTAGGAATTTGTAATGCATGTTGTTAGAATTGTGAGTATTTGTTTTTCTGATAGGCAGTATAGAACGAAAAGTTAATTGAAATTAGGACTTTGTCTTTGAATTTGAAGGAATTTAATTAAATGAAAATATAAGCAGATTCTGGCCAAAATTGTCAGAACGACCAATTTCGGAATATGTTACAATTTACAATTTATAGGACTAAATTTGTCGACTAAAAAGTTACATAACTAATTTTGTAGAAGTGACAACTTAGAGGACCATTTTACGATATTCCCATGGTTTAAAGAATTTTTTTATGCTGAAGGCATATATTCAATTACTTGTTTAAATGCAGAGACCTCATTAAAAACTATGTTTGTAACATAATGCGGATGGCGAGCTGGTGCAGGTGCGAAAGCGTATGCGCCTAATTTAAAATTTCATGAATGTGACTGCGTCTAAATTTGATTATTAGAATAATTCAAAAAAGTTTATAACTATATTATCAAATGAAGACGTAAATCTAACATGCATATTCAGTTAATGTCCATGTATGTACCCATTAGTCGAACTTACTTTAAATTTATATGTGAGTAATTGTATCCTTCTATTTTTTTTCATTTTTTATTCTATTTTCTTGTGAAAACGAGGAATTCATCACATGCTCCTTTAACATTATCTTTTTTCCTGATATTATTGCTCAATTGCAACCGAGTGTTTTTATTATGCGGTTCCTCTTTCATTTCTTTTATCTATGTATATTTTCTCGTTTTCGATATTTAATATGTGTTATTTTTATCTTACTACTTATAATACTTATTGACAACATTGTGCTAGAGTGGAACACTATTTTTGTCCAATCTTTTGTAAATAAAACCAGTAAAATGATCAGCAATCAAGAAGAGCCCCATGTCATTTGCAGCGACGAACAACCAATGCATCAAACACAGTCCAAAAATGGGGCATGTGACGCCATGACTAATTTCAATATTCTCACAAACAATTGTAAAACCGAATCAAGAGCAAGGTGCATGCACAGCCAACTATTTGAAATCTCAATTTAAATCATTTAGGAAGGTTAAAGCCAATTCTGACAAAAGATCTATTTCAAGGCTCAAGTAAGTGAATTTCAGTTTTAGTACGAGAATGAAGATTCAAAAAAACTTTACGTGAGCCTAGCCATTAGCTCCAATTCTGCCTAACATGCTTCCAAGAAGAGACAAAGTTTCAATTTTGACACGCCTAACTATCAAGTACTTGTAATGCAAAACAAATAAACCAAAAGATAAAGATCACATAACTCATACAAACGAAGCTCAATAAATCCCGAATTCTGGGTACGAGCTACGTAGGCTCAGATTAACATACAAATGAAGTTTCTTGAGTCTTGACACATCTAAACCAACAAAAATAACAATAAGTATCATTATTTGATATATAAAAAAAGACACTTTTTCTAAAAATGTTACAATAATAGGAGAACCTGTGTTGAGAACGCGTTGGCCTCTAACTAAACCTTTAGTACCATCCAAAGTAAAACACCTGACTACATTCTCACTCAAATGCTACGGGACCTCCTAGACAAGCCTGATCTGATTGTCCAAAGCTGGTGGAATCTAATGATGTACCATATTTCGGTACCCTCACGTCGGCACCAATAATATAGTGCCACGAGCACATCTCATGCCACGTCACACCACGTCGGCACCATTAATTTTTAATCCAAAAGGGCTATCAAGACAAAGTTAAGCTCAAGAAGAAATAGCTCAAAATCGGCCCACGCAGGCGTATTTCGAGTTGTTTGATGCAATTTGACCTATTTGAACATGCCTAATTCGAGTTGTCCAAACAGGTCTAATTTGACATGTTCGCAAATCCTAATCGGACAAGCCCAGTAGATCTCGACAATTAAGGAAATTAATTCCTATAAATACAAACCCTAATAGTCATTTTGAGGTACGCGATCATCATTTATTGTAGTATTTTAGAGCTATATTGATCGAAATTCGACATGGTCTGGACAATGAGTATTTTCGGTCTGTTTGTGAGCCCAGTTTGATCTATTCTGAGCGCCTAATTTGACGTATTATGCTGCTTAGTTCGATCTGTTCTAAGTGCCCAGTTTGACCTGTTTGGAGATCATTCAATCTGTTCTATTCGACATGTTGTTCTTGCATGACACGGTCTCACATTCTTGCTTTTCTGACATAAGCATCGGAGTGCCTCCGCTGGGAGGGCCCTGGCTTACGTGTGGTGTTGAGTGCAGGTTCTGAACACAAAATCTATTTAAGGATCCAACACGGACTAAAGCAGTCCAACATGGAGCGTTGACCGGGTGGACATGTAGTCAAACGAAAATACTACACATCAGTGACGCCGTTTGTAGGAACCACAAAACGCACTTAAGTTCAAAACACAACGTAAACTCAAAGCTCTATGGCTTAGAAAAGTACCAGAGATAAGAATGGACTCGCAATTAGGGCAAGGTCCTAAAGGGAGGAATAGGTGAGGGCAACTGAACCTCTAAACACAGTTTAATTGCACCGACAACCCTGTCGCTTGCAAAAGTTGAGGCGTAAGCTATGCCACCACCTATGCTGCCATTGTTGCATGCTTCACACATGGTACAGATCATGACAGCTTTTCAGCAAAATATTGTGCCAATGATTGTGCAGCAAATGGCACAAACTATTGTGCCACAAGTGACAGCAGCAGAAGCAGCACAACTAAAAACTATTCCACCTACTAGATCCCGACAATCCCAACAATGGGTAGATTCTAGGGTAAATACACATTTCAAGGCAACGAGGCCTTGTCGAATAGATTTTTTGAATCTCTTGTGAGAAGGAATCTATGCTTGCAACGCGTTGAAGTTATAGAGGCGCGGAAAGAGAGGGCACTGAGTCGAGTAACGGTCAGGAATTTGGAAGTGAATTTGAGGCAGAGGGGCCCAAAGGCGCACCCCAGAAGGAGCATTATATGAAGGATAAGAAGGTCAGAGAAATGTTCTGGCTAGAGAGGGCACCGTATTAAGCCCCTGGTTGCCGAGTATAACCCGCTAGAGGAGAAGCCAACTCCGTTCTGCTATAGTCGTTTGAAATTGGAGCCAGGAGTCACTTATCCAAAGATGGAAAACACGACAGAACGTCCGACATAGTTAAACACTTTGATTATCTGGATGAACAGTTGCAAATCACTGGATACAGTAAGAACCTTAGGGCAAAACTCATTGGCATAAGTTTGTTTGACATGAACCGCCAAAGAATGGTTCAAGAACATACCTTTGCACAACATTAATTCACATGAACGGTTTATAGAGATGTTCATACAACAATTTGCCACCCAACGTCAGAAGAAGAAGATGTCAAGCCATTTGTTCACTATCAGGCAAAAGCCTGATGAAACTTTGCGACACCAGGCATCAGATAAAGAAGATGCCAAGCCTTCTGTTCACTATCAGGTAGAAGCCTGATGAGACTTTGCAAGAGTCCATTGAGCGGCTGAATAAGGATATTGACCGCATACAATCTCCAACAGTAGATTTGGTATCAACTATACTATTGAACTGCACCAAAAACCAGAAGCTCGTAGATGTTTTGACTTGGGAACAACCCCAAACAACTGAGATCATTATGTCAATTTCCAGGAGAGTAATGGACGTGGAAGAGGCCCACTGCAACCAAGGGTTAAAAGACAACACCGAGAATAATAGCAAGAAAGACATCAAGAACTAGAGGAAGGATGACAAGGGCAGAGACCGCATGTCATCCTTTAGAAGATTTGGCAATTACACACCCCTGAGAAATGGAGTAGCTAAACTTTTGCAATTGTCGGAACCAGGGAATTCTAAAAACTCCCCGGTGCCGTTCAAAGAGATTGATGAGATGGAAAAGCTCTCGCAAGTATTGCAAGTATTACAAATAGAATGGGCATTGCACAAGAGATTGTAATGCCCTAAAAATGGAATTGAGCATCTTATTCAAGACGACAAGTTAGTGGAGTTTGTGTTGAAAAGCCGTGATGAAAGAGATGATAAGTCATCCTAAGAAAGAAAGTGAACATATCTCCTCATAGAAAGAGGGATGGCTCATCTCAAAACAAAGTAGACCCAATGACCCAACGGAGGTCGCGGTCACAATGATCAGGAGTGCCAATTGGAGCGGACTTAGGGAAAAGTAGAAAAAGGATATCTCGTGATATCTACAAAGAGAGGCTCGAACACTCTGAAAATGGGTGGTTTTTATAGTTGAAAAGATGGAGTCAAAGATCACGTTTGATAATTGGAATGAGTTAACCTCTCAGGCCCTTGAAGTAAAGTATCTGAACTGCCCGATGGTGGTGACAACAGTGATAGCAAACTGGTGAGGTGAATCCTGGTAGATAATGGAAGCTCCGTGAACATTATATTCATGGAGGCACTGCACCATACAGAACTAGGAAATTACAGGATAACCAAGGTTAGCTCACGCCTACTCGGCTTTGGCGGAGGGGAGGCTAGAACTATTGGTAAGGTTATTCTTCCTACATCTTTTAGAGAACATCCAAGGCGTGGAACCTTGAATGTGGAGTGCTTGGTAGTTGATGTGCCATTTGCATCCAATGTGCTTATTGGTAGACTCGCCATTGCTGCTTTTACTATAGTAACCTCTACAAGTCACCAAAAGATTAAGTTTCTAACAATAGGGGGAGTGGCTCAGATTACCACAAACACTATCAAGAGGCGTGGAGTTATTACGTAAATTCCACCAAACCAAGCAAGATGCGACTATACCTAAATGTCGCAATGGTTGAGATGCACATATCAAAAGCCCCAGGAGATGATGGCTAGAATATGGAGCATTACCTTGTTTTTGTTCAAAACAACATGAGTTTGGATCATGCGGTCCAAACAGAAATTCATCTCATGGATATTGACGAGGAGAAGAAAAAGAAGAAAAAGAAAGACAAGACCACGCTGCGTTACAAGACGCAGATGGAAGAAAAGATGGTAGAATCCTTAGGAGAATTAAAAGAGATTCGGCTCTCTATGGAAGAACCAAGCAAGGTGCTCCAAATTAGAGGAGAGTTGACAAAAGATATGGAGACTAAGATCATAAGATGTCTCAAAGATAACTATGATGTCTTCACCTGGACAAACTCTTATATGATGGGGATAGATCCGAGAGTATTCGTACACCACCCGAATGTGGATCCAAAACCAAGCAAGTCCAAGAAAAGAAAAGGCATTTTAGCAAAGAGAATAATTGAGGGGCATAACTAGAGGTGCAAACCAAGTTGGCAGTTGGCAACATTTTTGAAGTACAATATTCAGAATGGTTAAGAAACCTTGTGGTAGTTTTCAAAAAACCCACCGTATGAAGGATATGTGTGAATTACAGAGACCTTAATGAACACTACCCAGGGGATCCATTTCCTTGACCTAGGATCGATCTTATGGTGGATTCAACAACATGATGCTCACTTTTTAGTCTGTGTGATGCGGAAAGTGGGTTCCATCAAATACTGATGGCTGTGAGGGATCAACACAAAACGACATATGAACATAGGCATATTATGTTATAGAGTAATGCCAATTTGGTTGAAAAACGCCGGAGCAACATTTCAGAGGTTGGTAGTGAAGATGTTGTACCACGAAATCAGCAAAACAGTGGAGGTCATTGATGATATGGTGATCAAAAGTCTAAAGGCAGAAGATCATATTGAACACCACAAAACAACATTTGCTATCATAAGGCCATATATAATGAAGCTGAACCCCGAAAAATGTATGTCTTGGTTAAAGGCAGGCAAGTTCTTGGGTTTCATGGTGAATGAACGAGGCATCGAGGCCAACTCGACAAAATCAAGGCCATAATGGACCTCTCAACTCCCACGTTGGTAAGATAGGTGCAATGTTTGGTTGGAAGGGTCACAACACTAAGTCGATTTACATCTCAATCAGCAGAGAAGAGCTTGCCCTTTTTCAAAAAATTGAGAAAGACTCCCAAGTTTGTATGGAATAAGGACCGTGAAGAGGCTTTTTGCCAATCTCTACTTGGCAGTGACAAAAAATTCACTTAGCACATCGCTCGTTGTTAAAGAGGGAAGAAAACATTTGTCACTTAATTATGTAAGCAAGGTGCTAATTGGGGCAGAATTAAACTACCTGGAAATTGAGAAGCTAGCGTTTGTGTTAGTGATCACTGCAAGGAAGTAGCGACCATATTTCAGTCGCATACCATCACAATGTTGACCAACCAGCCACTGAGCAGGTCATGATGAGGCCAGAAATCTCGGGACATTTGGTAAAATGTGGTATAGAGTTGGGAGAATACGGGCTTGAGTACCAACCCAATACGGGCTATAAAGGCACAAAGGCTGGCAGGTTTGTAGCAAAAACAATATCTGGAAACAGGAAACCATCGATCCAACAACAATTACTATTGACTACGAAGGGACTTGTATATAGGACCTTGAAGGAAACGTGAACACTGCATGTAGATAGGTCATCCACATTAAATGAAGGAGGAGCAGGCATTTACCTAAGGTCTTATGGAAGTAGAGAATTCGAGTATGCAATTAGCTTGGATTATCCCGTGTCACAAAAAATCAAGCAAGTATGAAGCAATGCTAGCTGGGATACAAATGGCAAATCACTAGGGATCAGCAAACTAGTGGCATTCACTGATTCCCAACTGATTGCTAATCAATTCAACGGTAGCTACGAGAATAAGGAGGGAGCCATCGTATTGATCTTAGAAAAAATCAAAGTATCTACGGCTGAGTTTGAATCATTGACCATATCTAAGATCACGCGATAGAAAAATGAGCGGGTAGATTCACTATCTAGATTTTCCAGCACAACGAAAGTTTATTTGCAGAGAAGAGTAAATCTGTTGGCTACTGACAAGCCACCATTCTCCACCATCGAAAGAGAAGAAACCGGTGAAAGGATAGAATTCATCCTATGGGTGGAAACACAGAAATGTTGGAATGATGAAATCATCGAATATCTCGAGAATGGGAACTTACCTACTGATCCACAAGTGGTCCGAAGCCTAAAATACAAGTCAAAAAGGTTCTCAATGTTTAATGGTGAACTATATAAATGGTCATTTAAAGAACCACTTCTTAGATGCATGTTGCCAGCATAGGCAGAGAATGCGTTAAGAGAAATACACGAAGGATGTTGTGGAAATCATTCAGGAGGTCATTCTTTAGCATAAAAGATCCTTAAACAAGGCTGCTTTTGGCGGACTATAATGAAGGATTCTATGGATATACAAGGAAGTGTTGAAGTTGTCAATTGCACGCTAAAATAATACACACAAAGATGCAATCTATGACGACAATACCATTTAATCAATTGGGAATCAATATTACTGGGCCCATGCCTATAGCAAGATGTGGGAAGACATGGTTGTTGGTGGCAGTCCAATACTTCACCAACGGGGAAGAGGTAGAGGCTTTTGCATCCATAACTGAGGACAACATGAAGCAATTCACATGGAAAAACATCATATGTAGATTTGGAATACCTCGAATGTGGATATCTAACAATGGGAAGCAATTTCACGGACACAAGATTCAAGACACGTGTAAGGAGCTGAAGATCTAACAGAGGTTCACGGCAGTGACCCACGCAGAGGCCAATGGACAAGTTGAAGCAACAAACAACACACTGGTCAAAATCTTGGAGAAAAGGTTGAAAGTAATGAGACGAAGCTGGACAGAAGAACTGCATGGCATACTATAGGCATACATGACTACTCGGAGCACATCATAAGGGGAAACCCCGTATCTCTTAACATATGGGTCTAAGGCAGTGATTCCTGTGAAGATCGGCATGCAAAATTACCGCATTGAGGCTTAAGCGAAGAAAGAGCTTTGAGAGCACCACAAATAGACCTAGAAATGATTGGTTCAACACGTGAAGATGCATATCAAAGAACGCAAGCTTATAAATCGATGATGGCGAAAGCTTATGATAAGCGTGTGCAATTTAGGAATTTCCAAGTGGGGACCTGGTCCTAAGGAAAGTAGAGCCCACAAGGCATGTGGGGAAGCTCCAACCAAAGTGGGAAGGATCATACAAAATGGAGAGAGCAAGCGCAAAAGGATACTACCATCTGAGCCAAGTGGAAGAAGTTTGTCACGACTTTGTAACATCATGAACCTACTAAGATTCTACACCTAGGACGCTTGCATTCTAGCTGTCTAGTTGGCACAATAGGGTCGTAGTTTAGCTGTAATTATTACTTATTTCTACACCGAATAACGAGTATCCGCATGTGGACCTCAATTGTAATCTTTAACACTGAAATACGGGGACTTATTTCGTGACCACAAAATGGTGGACACGTAGGCAACTCAAAAGTTACTCAAGCCCATTCCCAAAACTAATAGAATTCCAAGTTTTATTCTAGTTTGTTCCTCAACCAACACATTAAGAAAATGCTCGAAAATGCTGCAGTAAATGATGATTACCTGTATCATAATGAAGACTAGGGTCTGTACTTATAGGATCAATTTCTTTAATTGTCGGAATCTGCTGGGCCTGGCCTATTAGGTTTTGTGAACAGTTCGAATTAGTCATGTTTGCCATGCCTACGTGCTTTGTAACTTGGCATGTGTGCCCTAATCCCTTTATCTTTTGAACAGTTTAGTATTTTCTTACTCGTAAGAAAATTATACAATTTCACTCATGCATCGTTGAAGAAACATAACAAGTGTCTGACTTTCTTAATGTGTTGGTTGAGGAACAAACTAGAATAAAACATGGGATTCTACTAGTTTTGGGCCTGGCTTGAGTAACTTTCGAGTTGCCTAAACATGTCTAATTCGACATGTTCACAAAACCTAATAGGCCAGCCTCAGCAGATCCCGACAATTAAAGAAATTGATCCTATAAATACAAACCCTAGTCTTCATTATGATACAGATAATCATCATTTACTGCAGCATTTTTGAGCTATATAGATCAAAATTCAACTTGTTCTGAAAAGTGAATTATCTCAACGGCTCATTTTGATCTCTTTGTGAGCCTAGTTTGATCTGTTCTAAGAATGTTGCACTAAGTCCAATGTCGGCGCTAAGCGATCGCTTGTCACTTTTAGGCGATTGTTTAGGGTCCAAAAAGTGAATTTTCAGCTAATTTGGTTTTGTAATCAATCTCAAAGTCTCCTCAACACTTTCACCTAGAAATACAAGGCAATTGGGGGCACTAAATCATAGTTTTAAAAGAGATATATAGACTTTTAGGCCTTAGAAACTCTTTAGATTAGGGTTTATACTTTCTTCAGCTTATTATGTTCTCGTTTATTTTTCTAAGATTATGATATAACCTAATTATTCTTTATTGAACTCGAGTATTTAGTTGATTTATATATCTTGTTCTTAATGTTTTATGTGCGTCGCGAACACATGATTGTTTAGATGAACTGTGATAGACTCGACAATAGAAATCACAAGTTTAGATCTCATAAGATATATGAGCATTGCATTCATTTTGTATGATTGACAAACTCGATGCATGATGAAGTGATGTTTTTTCAAGGTAACGGGAATAAGTGCATCTAGAGGAACATAGTACACAGAGTACCATTCTAACGAATAGACGTAAAAGAATGCGTGAACTACTATCGATCACAACTAGAAGGATTTACTTGCATTCAATTAACATATTCTCATGAAATCTATTAGATAGCAATTGAGGTCAACTATAGATGATTATGGCAAAACCCAAAATCCTTGGTGATAAGGTAAATAGCTAGATCACCAAGCTTTACCTAACCCGTCGACAAAAAGAGCTCAAGACCTCGCGCCGCGAGGGGTCGAAGCAAGTGGTCGAACAGATCCCAGACCCACCCACTTCAAGGCTCGGGGCCAGAGTCGCGAGGCCTCGAACAATACGAGACCCCTGCCTCGGGAGCTCGAAGCCCATGTCTTTGTCGGCTCGAAGTGCGTACCCTTAAGGGCGCGAAGTTCGGCTTCAGGCTACCGCGAGCACAAAGAGCACGATCACTAGGCGACAAAGACATTAATGGCGACATTATCCGATCAATAAAAACATAGACGCTTAACGTGAATCAGACGCCACAAAAATAAAAGAGCCCACACGGACCGCGAAGGTCAAACTAGCTCAACCAGATAGCTCACGAGGGGTCTTAAAAGCATTGTCGGAGAAGACACCTGTCACCTTTAATGCCATGTCAGACGTGACACCTGGACCCAAGCACCCTTTGACTCCCTATAAATACCCCCCAAACACGCTCGTTAGAGGGCAAGTCGAAACCCCTGAGAGAAAAGACTAAGCATCTGATACACCCCTAACTTAGTTATACACGAGGTACGCTTCGGGAATTAGAGTGATCCCACCCCTTAAACACGAAATCTTGGGTTCATCAGGGCATTTATTCATCATTAACTAGATAACTTCATCATATTAGCGCTAGAAGGAGGGGTCGCTTATCTTCCTTGAGGCGACCGGGGTAGAAGTAAGGGTATATCGAACCTGTTGAAGAAGCTAGTTAACCTTGGATATTTAACGAGAATGGCAACAGACAATCCACAAGATCAACCAGACGCAACCATGCGCAAAGCTGAGCAACTTTCAGACCAAGAAAGCTCCAGCAATCGAATCCCAACCACAATTATCAATATCACACGTTCTCCCTTGGAGAATATCATCGAAACAGCCGTAGAACAAGGGGCCAGGAAAGCCTGGGAAGAAGGATGGGGCGCCAATCGCCAAGAACAGACCCCCAATCCGACCCGACCCCACAGAACGCGTCACCACCATCGCCGACGGGGGGCTGCCTCAGAGCCCTATCCAGTCAACGAGGGCACCGGATCTAGCTTCGGGAGTACGGACGAGACTTGGGAGCCGGAACACACCGGAGATCCGCGATTTGTCGGGGGAGAGAGATGGGATAATCACCCTCATCTCGATTTCCATGCCGGTTCATCCTGAGTGAACCCCTTGGAAGGAATGATGAACGACTAAAAACAACAGCTGCAAGACCTGAGGAACGTGGTGAACCCTTCTTATGAGTTGGACCTAACCCAAAGCCCTTTTTCGCCAGAGGTAGCGGCCTACCAAGTCATGGCCAACTTGAGGCCATCAACCTTGCACCAATATTCAGGAGAGAAAAACGGGCAAGACCCCTTGGACCATGTGCGCCTGTTCGTGGGCGACATGGATCTCACCATGGTGCCAGACCCCGTGCTATGCAAGCTCTTCCATACGACACTGAAGGGAAGGGCGCAATCTTGGTTCGTGAAATTGCCAGCCGAATTGATATCCAATTTCTCCCAGCTTAGCCAGGCCTTTGTACATCAGTTTGCCTGCAATCGACGGTACCCAAAATCGACCCCTTACCTCTTGACCAGCATACAAGAGGACAAGGAAGGGCTACGAAAGTACATGCAAAGATTCACAGAAGCGGTGGGTGAGGCCCCATAGGTGAATTCAGAGTTGTTATCGGATATCCTGACCCATGGTCTAAAAGATTGTGCGTTTGCAGATTCACTTTATGGTGAACCAGCCAAAAATCTGAACAACCTCATGCATAAGGGCGAGAAGTATATTATACACGAGGAGGCAAAGAGAACTAAGCGAGTCATCAGAACCGAAACAAGAGTCGAGCCTCTACAAAATAAGATAGCAGCTGATCGAAGATTCGAAGATCAAGGACCGACGGGAGGTAGGAGATATTTTCGAGGTCGACCCATCGACACCGGGTTCCCTGTCGGACGTAATTTAAATTGCATCCCCTATCTCTATCAGCCAATGAGATCTTGAAGGTAATCACGGTAGCCAAGGAGGACCAGATGCTCCAATGGCCTCGAGCATCCCAGGAACCAGAGCGATATCGATCGTCAGGGAAGTATTGTCAGTTTCATCGTGTATGGGGACACATGACAGCGAATTGTGCCAAACTCAAAGAGGAGATCGAGCGTCTACTAGCTTTCGGATATCTGCAGGAATACGTAGACAAGACAGAACCCCTTGGAACCCTCGTTCCCTCGCCAGGGGACAAACCAATGGAAAAATCTCCGACCCACCCCGAACAAGCTTTAATCGGCCCGGGGAAGCCCCTTTCGCCCACAGATGTATCTTGATAATGCACCCACTGGGCAGAGAATTAACGTGATCGAGGGAGGTGTATTGGCCAACTCCCCGTACAACAAATGAAAGAGGTTTATCCGAGAGGCTCGAACCTAACCAGCCCGAGCTGAGGTCTTCTCCACCCAAGTTGGAGCTCCATATCAACAGATAAGCTTCGGGATAGAAGACCTCAAAGGAGTTGTCCACCCCCACGAAGACCCCATTGTTATTGAGGTGATCATAATGGGTGTGCGCGTTCATAGGATTCTCGTGGATACGGAAAGTGCGGTGAATGTCATGTTCTATACAACATATCTTGGACTCGGGATGGATCCGGAACAGATTGAGCCCTCCATCACCCCCCCTCGTTGGGTTCTCAGGAGAGCACCGCTACACCAAAGGTGTGGCCACCCTACCCATGTCTTGGGATGAGGGGAGCACACGAAGAACAGAGTTGAAAAAATTTCACCTGGTGGATTCGTCGTTTGATACTTATAACATCATTTGTGGAAGACCATCTCTTAGAGTATTCGAAGCAATAGCATCCACGGTTCATCTGAAGGTGAAATTTCCAACACAAAACGAGATAGGAGAGGTACGAGGGAGACAGATCCAAGCAAGAGAGTGTCAAATGAACATACTACCAGTTGAAGAAGGTCCGGAGCTATCCCCAACCCTATTAGGGGGTGAAAAAAAGAAGAAACATGAGGAAGCTAAGTTGTTGCGGATGGGGACGGAGATTGAGCCAGAAGTATAGAAGAGGGTCCTTGCAGTGCTCCAACACCATACGAAACGGTTCGCCTCGGCTGGGGCCACTCCGGGGAGAATCAATCCCTCTTTATGCTACCATGAGCTTAATGTACGACCGGATGCTAAGCCAGTCAAGCAACGGAAAAGGTGTTTGGGGGAGGAACGTCGTATCGTTGTTCGCAACGAGGTTTGAAGATTGCTAGCTCTTAAACAAATATCGGTGGTTCGTTACCCAGAATAGTTGTCAAATGTGGTCCTTGTCCTAAAGTCAGAAGGCAGGTGGGGAATGTGCATAGACTTCATACACCTCAATGACGCCTGCCCGAAAGACTACTACCCTTTGCCCAGCATTGAGCTCTTAGTTGACTCAACGGTAGGTTGTGAATTGCTCTCCACGATGGACGGGGTGCAAGGATATAACCAAATCCGGATGACAGAGAAGGACATAGAGAAGACCTCTTTCATCACTGAGGTGGGCGTGTTCTGCTACCTGGTGATGCCTTTTGGACTAAAACACGCGGGCGCCACTTATCAACGCCTAGTAAATACGATGTTTGCAGATGATATTTGGCACCACCATAGAGGTCTACGTCGATGACATGATCGTTAAAAGCAGAAGGGCGAAGGATCATCCAAACGATCTGAATAAAGCTATGGAGATAATGGCCACTTTGGCATGAAGGTGAACCCTCGGAAATGCTCATTGGGAATAAAGGGAGGCAAATTCCTCGGCTACATGGTAACCCAGAAAGGGATCGAGGCCAACCCTGAGAAGATAAAAGTTGTGTTGGACATGCCCGCCCCCACAAGCCCAGGTGACGTCCAGAAGTTAAACGGAAGGTTGGCAGCCCTTAATCGGTTCATCTTGAGAACAGCCGAACTAGGCCTACCCTTTATCATATCTTTGCGGGATATTAAAGAATTCGCGTGGAATGACGAGTGCCAAAGGCGTTCGATGAATTAAAGGAATATTTGACGAGCCCCCCTTGTTGGTCAAGCCTGTAGCAGAGCAGCGGTTATATGTCTACCTTTCCACTAGGAGGGAATCCGTGAGTGCGGTCCTGGTCAGAGCCGATAAAAGAGAGCATCAACCTATCTATTACATAGGGAAAACCTTACGAGGGGCAGAGACGCGGTACTCTCAAATCGAGAAGCTGGCGTTCGCTCTCGTCACAACGGCTCGTAAGTTACGACCTTATTTCCTTGCCCACCCCATTACTTTTCTAACTAAACATCCCATGCGATCGATCTTATGCCAACCGGAGTGTCAAGGTGGATGGTAAAGTGGGCGGTCGAGCTTGAATACGATATAACATACACCTCGAGACCGGCGATCAAAGCCCAAGTGCTATCGGATTTCATCATGGAAATGAAATATGACTCGGAAGGGGCTCACAACGAGGGGGTCTTGTGGAAGATATACATTGATGGGTCGGTCTTCAACGATGGAGGAGGGATAGTAGTTGTGATGAAGAACGGGGAGGGAGAGTATTTGCAATTCGCCATAAAGCTCCAATTCAAGGTGTCAAACAACAAGGCGAAGTATGAAGCCCTTCTGACCTCCATGAGGCTGGCTAGAGAGGGTGAAATATTGAGGGTACGAATCCATAGTGATTCGCAATTGGTGGTCCACCAAGTAACGGGAGTATATGAGGCCCGAGAAGAAAGAATGAGGAATACCTGAGTAGAGTAGGGAAGATGACAGAAGAATTTCATCTAATTGAAATTGTGCAAATTCCACGATCATAGAACGGAGAGGATGGCTTATTGGCTCAAATGGCCAGAACCATGGCCCCGATCACAACGAGAAAGATCATGTTCCTGGTTTCTGAGTACTCGGAGAAAGAGGTGGGAGTAGACGAAGTGGTGGCACCAGTGGAAGAGGAGGGTCCCAATTGGATGACGAAGATCAAGCAGTACATTCTGTCCCCCACGCCATACGAACCAGGAAAGGGAAACGACCAGGGTGGAAAGAAGCTCTAGAAGATATTTTGTAAAAGATGGGCTGCTTTACAAGAGAGCCTTCTCCCAACCATTTCTGCGCTGCCTGGGGCCAAAAGAGGCGGAGCAAGTGATGAAGGAAATACATGAGGGGAGTTGCGGGAATCATTATGGAGGGAGGAGCTTAACACAGAAGGTCCTTCGTCAAGGGTACTATTGGCTTACTATGGTGAAGGATGCCGAGGCTTTCGCACGAAGGTGTCAACCCTGCCAAAGACAAGCTAGGAAAATTCACGCCCCAACGGCAGCTTGGGAACCAAATCAGATCCCCATTCCTTTCGACAAATGGGGAATCGACATCTTCAGCCCAATAGTGTGAGGCAAGAGCCATAAGAGTTATCTGCTAGTAGCGATAGATTATTTTACCAAATGGGTGGAGGCTGAGCCCCTCGCCCAGATCACAATTGCAGTAGTCATCAACTTCTTGTGGAGGAGTATCCTATGCAGATTCGGGGTACCTAAGGTGCTAGTCAACGACACGGTCTACAATTTAGGAGTGAACAGTTGGAGGCGTGGTGCTTATAATGGGGAATTCAGCAAAGAACCACGGCGGTAGGTCACCCCAAGCGAATGGTCAGGCGGAAGTCACTAACCGAACCCTACTGCGAAATCTTGAGGCCATGATCGAAAAACATCAAACTAAATAGTGTGGAAGAAATCTTAGGGATACTATGGTCATATTGAACAACAGCGAGGAGTGCTACGGGAGAAACCCCCTTCAGCCTCGCCTACTGGCATGAAGCAGTCATCCCGGCCAAAATTGTACAACATAGCTGGAAAGTCCGTGAGTACGATGAGGCGAGCAACGCGGGAAAACTTGCGGTAGAACTGGACTTGCTCAAAAAAAAAAGACAGAAGACTACAGTTCGATGAGAGCATTACAAGACTCAAATGGCGGGATACTACAACAAGAAGGTCAAGGAACGTAGATTCCAGGTCGGAGACCTAGTGCTGCGAAGGCTTGAGGTTTTCTAAAGTAGTGGGAAAGTTGGATGCTAAGTGGGAAGGGCCGTTTAAAGTACTCCGCATAGTGGGCCCTACAACCTACCAACTACAAGATATGGAGGGTCGTAACTATCCTCGGTCATGAAGTATTACCCATGATCGGTGAAAACCATTCGAGGAAGGAAAGTGAACGGACGATATGTAATATATGTACAAAGAACATCTTCTCTTGTAAATAGCACGAGCTATGGCTCTACTTGTAAATAGCGTGCGTTAAGCCTCGTATGTAACATAGTGGTACATAGAGCACGTACGATGCTCAATTAGACGCGAGACTTTCTATCGAAAATTTAAAAGCTTTTACGGCTAAGACTTGGTTCTGACAACCCAGGCTCGAAGCCTCGCGCCAGATAAGGTACACAAACCCTCAGTAAGCCTCGGCTTTGATGATCCGAGTTCGGGGTCCACGCCTCATCCGTAAGGCTCGAATGGCCAAGGCTTGGTTCTGATGACCCATGCTCGAAGCCTCGCATCAAATAAGATGCACAAACCCTCAGTAAGCCTCGACTTTGATGACCCGAGCTCGAGGTCCACGCCTCATCCGCAAGGCTCAAATGGCCAAGGCTTGGTTCTGATGGCCTAGGCTCGAAGCGTCGCATCAAACAAGGTGCACAAACCCTCAGTAAATCTCGGCTCTGACGATCTGAATTCCAGGTCCCCGACCCCTCCGCAAGGCTTAAAGGGCCAAGGCTTGGCTCTGATGACCCAAGGTTGAAGCCCCACACCCGATAAGGTGTTCGAACCCTTGATTAGTTCTTGATTGGATAATCTGAATTCGAAGCCCACGCCCTCATTATAAAACTCTAAGTAGCTCGACCCTCGTCAGTTATAGAAATTGAACAACCCCATGTCCAGAAAACAAAAAAATACTAACGCCAGAAGAGCTAATTTGGACACGAGCCCCGAACACCAAAGCACGAAGTTATCATTCAATATTATTATTAAGCAAGACGGACGTTATCGTTAGGGCACACATAGCGATAAAATTTAAAACAAAATTATGCATAACGAGAAGCTATTCATAAAGCCCGTTGGTCAGAAGCAAAAACACAAAGTCACCATTACGAATAACTAAGTCCCGACTTACGTAGTTCTCCAAAAATGAAAACAAGAAAAAGAAAGAAGAAAATTACAACTATCGCTACCGAACTTAAACTAACACAGCCTAAAAACGAGGACGACCCGAGGAGGATTAAGCAGGCACCTTCCCCCCTCTTATAAATGGACCACGAGCCTCCAAATCCATCGTTGCAGGGTTGACCTCGTACGGTCTATGGGAGGCTGCAAGAACGAGCTCCGAGATCACGAGGCTTCCCTCAACTTGCCGAGATATCACCCGCGCGCGTGGCTCTGAACCATGAGAACAAACAGTCAAAATAGGGTCTACAACTAAGTGGGGATCATTTAAGGATAGAGTCTGTACCGAGAAATTGCCAGCAGGCGGCCTAGTGAAAGGAGCCTGCCGCTTTGGATCCCGCACGGGTGACAGGAGGGGAACGACCCACCTCCAAAGTAGTCAGGCTAAAGGTGGGCACTAGAGCATTGAGCTCGACGAGTCGCGTCACGCCGGCATCAAAGCCTTGCTGAAACTCATCATTCATTGATTCTCGATACTCTGATGAACGCTTGAACTCTTCCACGGCCTCACGACGCGCCACGGCCACGCGAGCACTAGCATCGGACGTCAGAGCTCGCCGAGCCTCGAGAAACTGCAGCTCATTTTGGCGATGCTGGCCCATGACTTCCCCTTATGGCCCTCGATCTTCTTTTCTAGTTATTGCCAATGAGTGAGGGCTGAAGCAACGGTCTCTTCAGTGTTGGCCAAATTTCGAGTCAATTGAGCAATTTGAGCTGTGGCCTCATCAAGCTCTAACGACACTCGCGCCAGGCGCTCGTCTGCTTTGGTTCATTCGGCCAACAGCACTTGGACCCTCTCTTTTAACTCAACTGCGCGAGGCCCCCTTTCTTCGAGCTGCTCTAGTCAAGCCGTGAGCTCCTGGTTGGCTTCATGAATAGCTCGGGCCTCCTCCCTAATCCGCCTTCGGCTATCTTGGAGCCTCGTCCGTGACTCAAGCGTTGCCCTTCTTGAATTCACAAGGTGTTGAAAGGTACGTACATGCTAAAAAAACGCATAAGTAGCGGTCCAACACTTGTTAAGTGAAGAGAAGAAAACACAATGGAAAGGCCATACCCGAGTGAGATTAACGAAAGACATGTTCTCGAACTCGGACTGCGAGATCTGACCCAGATACTCCTCATCCTCTGAGTCTGCAAAGCGATCCAGAACCTCCTCACAATGACTAGGCAACGAGCTTCCCTTAGAAAATACGGACAAGGATCCAATAGGTAACGATATATCGGCTGCCTCTTCCGAGCTAACTTCAACCGCACCCGAAGCGCCCCCCCCCTCAGCCGAACCTTCAGCGCCTCTCCCCTCAGTCGAATCTTCAACCCCCTGCTCTTCTTCCTCCCCACCCCGCAGTTCATCTTCACCCTCGGGACCCTTACCCTCGGACACGGGAACATCACCCACTTCAGACTCCAGGTTCGTTGTCAAAGGCGCCGTCAAAACACGAGGTGCCCCGAGATCAAGAATTGGGGTATACGGGTCAGTTACGACACGAGTCGGCGAAGTAGATATAGGAGAAGTTTGAGCCGAAGTTCCCAACCCTAGGGCAGCAGTGCCTGACGATGACCCATGCCTCGCAGCACTAACCTCGACCCTGCCCTCGAAGTAAGTGCGGCCTGAAGAGGCAAAGGCGATGGGATAGACACGAGAGCTCCAGGCCCTTCAACCCGGGGGGTAGGCGGGGAAGAACCCCCGCGACCGGAGTCCATGCCCCTTTCATCCCCCCCAAACCCCTCGCCCTTACACTCGTCCGACACGATGGGGTCCTTCGCCCCAGAAGGAAGAGCTTGGAGATCGTAAGCGTGATTGTCCATGGCCATAACCTTCATCAGCTTACCTCTCCCATACGAGACCAATGTTAACAAAAAATGGGTAGACAAAAGACCAAAGGCAAACGACAAGTTTAAAAACGTACAAAATTTTGAGCTAAGGTGTAGCCAAACCTGCTCATAATTCACCCGCTTCGCACCCCACTGCAGGCCCCCTATCACGAATAAAAGGGGCAAGTTGTCCACCAGGGTCTTGGTGTTGTACAACCCTTTAAACAGACCCTCCTTCTCAAGGGTCTCATTCACGATCTTGGACCCCGACTCGCTAGGATTGAAAGGGCTAGTACCCCCTCTATCCCACCTCGTGAGTATCCCCCATGACGAGGCGACCCCACCCTTCGGGCGAGCAAAAAAGAACTTATCTTTCCACAACCCTGACGAGGAGGGCTGATCCGTGAGGAATTTGCCGAAGTGAGGCATGAAGTAATAGAGTGGTAGGTGCTTAGGATTATGACCGATTTTGAACGCACCAGAAAAACCCCTCGCTGTGTAAGGAAGACCCAACAACCGCGAGCACAAGTAAAACCCCGCAAGCAACCGATAAGAATTAGGAAGTAATTGACTAGGACACATACAACAATACGTAAGAACCTCGGCGTAAAAAGGAGGGAAGAATGACCTTAACCTCGATTTAATCTGAGGGAGGTAGACGGTCACGAACCCCTCAGGGGGCTGATTAGCTCGTTCATCTGGAGCAGGGATCTGGACCCTCAGCGCGTACAACCCTGATTCTCTTCCTAGAGGTCAATTTCCTAAAATCCCTCCTGCTGATATTGCCTCTCTCCATGATAATATTACCAGGGAAGAGATCAAGAGAGTTGTCATTGATATGGCCCCTTTAGAGGTACTAGGACTTTCTTTCAAAAAAATTTGGATATTGTTGGTGAATCGGTCTGTGACATGGTGATAAGGGTTACCTGAATAGGCTCTCAAGCAGATAGTTTGACTGAAACACTTATTGTCTTGATTCCTAAAATGAGTGCAACTGAACATATCCACCAATTTTGTCCTATTAGCTTATGCAACGTCATATATAAATGGATTACTAAGACGATGGTTAATAGAATCAAGAAGCTCTTTCATGATGTTATAGCTCTGAACCAATGTAGCTATGTCCTAGGCCGCAGATAACCGATAACACTTTTATTTTTCAAGTGTTGATTCTATCATGCATAGAAAAAGATCTAGAAATGGGTATATGACTTTAAAAATGACCTTGAAAAAGCTTATGATAGGCTTTCATGGGGTTTCATTTAATCTACACATTTGGATGTCAGCATGAAACAGGATTAGGTTAGAAACATTATGAGTTTTGTATCTAGAACATCTATGTCACTTCTCTAGAATGAGACTGAATAAGAAAGCTTCAAGCCTACTCGAGGAATCAAGCAAGGTGATCCTATTTCACCTGACCTCTTTGTGTTGTGTATTGAAAGGTTATCTCACTTAATTATTAATGCAGCACAAGAGGGAAAGTGGCCTCCAATTAGAGCATCTAGACATGGACCACCTATCAGTCATTTGTTTTTTGCGGATAATATGATTATGTTTGGCGAGGCTTCCATGGAGCAACTTGAAGTGATTATGAATTGTCTGAATTCTTTTAATCAAGATTCATGCTAGAAAGTGAGCTTTCGTGAATCAAACTTGTATGTCTTGAACAATGTGGATGAGACCCTTGCTCAACGGTTATCTGAATATTCTGGTTTCCATTAACAAAGAATATGGGGAAATACTTGGGGAATCCCTCTATCCATGGGCGACTCCAAAAAGAGTCTTATATGTACCTGATCAAAAATGTGGCAAAATGTTTTGATGGTTGGAAACTAACCATCTTAACTTGGCAGGTCGAATGGCTCTTGTTAAGTCGATGATTTCGGTCATCTCTATGTATACTATGCAGACAGTTATAGTTCCAGCATCTGTGAGTAATGAGATACTGAATTGATTGAAAAAACAAAATCATAGATTTTTATTGGCAAGACGACAGAGGTTGTGACTGGAATAAGGTTACCAGAGGAGATCTTGCAACAATTAATGGCCTTCTTGGTGAGATGCGATGCTGATATTGAGGATGGGTTATGCTGGAAACTGATGGTGTGTCTTTGAATTACGTGTGAAAGATAACCATGAGAAAAATAAATTATAGAAGAATATATGTGAGCTTTCTCTTCCTCAAAGAATATGTCTCTCTATATGTCTGGTTCACACAACAAAGTTATGTGCAACTTGGAGAGAGTTAGGCGAAACATCACAGATGATGCTAAGTGTTCTCATTGTATTCATTCGACTGAAACAACACCCACGTGTTCTGAGATTGTGAGGCAGCAAATCAGGTTTGGGACTTGTTTTTAGATCAAGAAGAGCTTAGATACCAAAAAGGCTCAACAGTACAAGGCTTGATACACCACAATTTGAAAGGAACTTTTGGTGTAAATACTAAAGAGAATGGCAAGAGTTCTTTGATAATGCGGTGTGGTGGATTTGGAATTTGTGTAATAGATTGACTTTTGAAAAAGAGATGACAAACATAACATGGAAAGAACGTCGGTGCCGAAGCTCTATATTGGAGATTCAACAGGCCCATCAGAAGTGGCTCAACACGTTAGGTCCGGGAAGTGCCAAGAGTATCAAGATGGTTGGATGGAACTAACCCCAAGCATGATGGATCAAATTACATACCCATGGATGGTGCAAAGGAGATCCAGGTCTCACAAGAGGGGGAGGCATACTCCGAGATGAACATGGAAATTGACAAGGGGGTTTATGGTAAAGATAGGGGTCTGCAATGCGATTGAATAGAGTTATGGGCAGAGTATACGGGTCTATCTCTTACATCAACTAAAAGGTATATCTAAAATCATCCTAGAAGTGGATATGATGTGATTGGGCGATGACTCCAAGGAAAGGAAGTTTTCTTCGACCAACGTGCTAATCTAGTTTCTTCATGTACTAATTTCTTGAGCGCAACTGGGGGGATTTGGGTTAGCCATACGTAAGGGAGGGTAATAGAGTTGCGGATTATCTCGCCAATGGAGCTTTGAAATGCAGTAGTGGATCCCATTAACTTGTTCAAACCCCTGCTCAAGCTCGTGGAATAATGCAAGAAGATATGCTAGGAGTGTTTTGGCAAAGAATAATTTCTAGTTAATCTGGTTTGATTTGGGATGTCTTCTCTCCCCCTTAATCGAAACAAAAAAAATAAAAGCTTAGATTTAGGGCTTCACTTCTCTTATTAGTTTTGGGCCTTTTGGACACAAAATAAAAAGTGTTAGAGGGCTTTGTTCACTTTAGGATAAGAAGTTCTCATTATTAGCTTAGTTTGTATCTTATGTTAACTTGGTCGTTATTTATTTTGAAGTATTCATAATGGTATATAAAATGAATTAAAAGTTCCATTTGATGTGGGGTACTTTCGTCTGGATACGTGTCCACTTGTCAACACTCCACGTCAGACTGCTTCAGTCCCTGCTGGATCCTTAAGCAGGTTTTGAGTTCGGAACCTGCACTCAACACCACACGTAAACTAAGTCGGTGCCTTCTCAGTGAAGGCACTCCGACGCTCAAGTCAGTGGGTTGGAATGTGAGATCTTGTTGTGCGAGGCAATAAGTCGAATGAAACAAGTCGAAATAAGTGTATAAGTCGAGTAAAGCAGTAAGTCAAATTAGAACACGAGAATAAGTCGAATGAACTTGCTAAAACAAGTCGAATTAGGTAGTTAAAACAGTTCGGACTGTGTCCAAAAGAGGTCGAACTCGATCTATTTAGGATAAGTCGAATGAGACTTATGAATAGGTCGGGGTCGACTTATAAAACTCGAGCTTAAGGCTTGGAAATTATGAAAACGTACCTTGGAATGAGGAATGAGACCCCTTTATACAGTAGTAAGAGTCTTTATTCAGCTAGAATTGCAGTCCAAGTAGGACTATGAGTTGAAATAAGTCAAATTAGAGCTATTTGAGAATAACTCGAATGACCTATTGAAATAGCTTGAATGACTTGTTAAAATAACTCGAATGGGCCTGAAAATAGCTCGAATTGGGCCTGTGAACAACTCGAATTGGGCTTGTGCAACTCGAATTGGGCCGTGAAATAACTCGAAATTGGGCCTGCTTAGGCCTAATTTTGAGTTTTGCCTTAAATTGTAATTTTGCATTAAAAAATAATGATGTTGTCGTGACATAATAATCCGAAATACACTCATGGTATTGTATCGAATATTATGACGTGGCAGTACCGAAATATGATACATCATCATTCATAAACAAATATTTATAATTATATGGATAGATCATTAATTGGACATAAAATAGGCAGAAATCATTTTTTCGCCAACTAACTTTGGCGATTTGGCACTTTTGCCCATTAACTTTTCGGACCGTGATTTTGCCATGTAGATTTTGAATGTCGCTGCAAAATATGCCCAATCAAGCCCAAAATGGGATTTTTTTTCATACGTGGATGCCAAATAGATAAATTGTTTTTCCAGGTGTAAAAGCGCTTTGCCACGTGTAATCTTTTCATACCAAAAAATATTTTTTATCAAAAGTTACAGGGCATTTTTGTAATTTTGCTTAAAAAATTAAATAACTTCAAAAGATTGTTATTTTTAAGTCTAGAGAATCTCACAAACACCCCTAGATTGTGTAAAATTACACATTAACCTATCATCCTCCCTCTTTCCACTTCTCAATCTCTAGCCCTAATTTGTTCCCAGACCCACCACGATTCCCCCAAAATCCCAACGTCACCACTACACCACTTATAATCATCGGCGGCCCCGTCCCCACCGCCGCCGCTCCTCCTCACCACCAACCCCCGACTTTCCCAAAAACTATCCAGCATCATTAACGGCTCAGCACTCACACCCCTCTTACAATATCTCTCCACGCATCGTCCATCGTCTTATTACCACTGTCACCGTTGCCAAAAACTTGTACTTGACGCCATCACCTTCGACTACGCCATCTATAATAATCGAGGATTTTAACTACACCGCCCGATTTTCTAGGGTTTTCAAACCGAGTTTTTCTTATACAGAAAAAATTGAAAATCTTATCTGTTAAGCGGAATGAGGCCTATGTTGAATGATGATGTTGATGTGGTGAGATCTGGTGTGCGGCGGAAGCGGCATGAGATTGAGAAGTGGAAAGAGGGAGGATTATGTGTTTATGTGCAATTTTACACAATTCAGGGGTGCTTGTGCAATTCTCTAGAGTTAAAAATAATAATCTTTTGAATTTATTTATGTTTTTAAGCAAAATTGGAAAAATGTTGTGTAACTTCTAATAAAAACGTTTTTTGGTATGAAAAAATTACACGTGGCAGAGCGCTTTTACACATGGAAAAACAATTTATTCATTTGGCGTCCATGTAGGAAAAAAAGCCCATTTTGGGCCCGATTAAACATATTTTGCAGCGACATTCAAAACCTACATGGCAAAATCACGGCCCAAAAAGTTAATGGGCAAAAGTGCCAAATCGCCAAAATATTATATATAATATTTAGATGGTGGAATTTAAATATGTTACTTGTGGTTTGATATTTGAGGTGGTTGTTTGAAATTAGACATATTACATAGTTGTGAAAAATATATATTTGTAAGGATAAACCTTTTGGAAATCCTTTATATATATATATATATATATATATAGCAGCTACAAGGGGGCATTTAGGGGTCCCAGTCCCTACCCCGCCCCTTTGTACGTATATCCTCTTATACAAAATTATCCCTTCATGCGCTAATTAGTTTCGGTAGATTAAGGGATGTTGAACATCTATATTATTCTATTTAATTATACAATACATAGTTTGGACTACTTTATGCAATTTATGTGGAACTTTGTTTGTGTATGGACATTAGTTTCCTAATTACGAATTAGCTTATTCAAATGACTAGATTGACAAATTTGCATCACAATCATAGAAAAAAATCATATTCTAGCTTTGGCGTCAATCCCTTTTGACATGCTAAGAAATGTCATTTGAGAAAAAGTAGAACATAATAAAAATGTATGAAATAAGATGAATCATGCTACTTCAATTATTTGCTTAAAACAGCACTACATATAAAAGGTATATATCTAATCGAAATCTCCAACTCTTTAGGCCGCATTACATCACTCCCTCATTTCCAAGGCAAAAGCACCTACTCAAACTCCTTGCTTGCTGTCCTCTCTCCCCACTACCCACGTACCCCTAACCCATAGATATATATATGTATTATACTATATTTATCCCTCTATATATGTAATGTATCTATACCTATAAATAGATAAACACTTGTTTGCATGAGATATTTCCAGTTGAAAAAACACATGGGTCTGCAGAACCAGTTCTCCGACGTGTCATCCGAATCCATCTTGATTGTTTTCGTGGTGCTCGTCGGAAAGAGCGTACGTTATCTCCACTCCGTCCTCTTCGCTATCCTGCACGTTTTCGGGGTGCTTCACCCGGAGCACCCCAACTTCGAGGACACCCTCTACGGCGTCGTTGGCTCCCGCTTGGCAGGTATTATCCTTATGTGCGAGCAGTTGAACCTGGAATCGAAGAACTGGTCGGACAACGAAGCTGTGGATTGCGTGGTGTGCCTTAACCGGCTGGGTGAAGGGGACCTCGTGCGCGAGTTAGCATGCCGGCACGTCTTTCATAAAGACTGCTTCGATGGGTGGCTACTCCAAAGAAACTTTACTTGCCCACTCTGCCGTGCGCAGCTGGTTGCTGACGAGTTCGTAGAAGCCACGCATCAAAAGGTTGCTCGGGATCTCCTCGACTGGTTCCAATCTCACTGATGGTCTTTTCGACCATATCAAATGTTTGCTCAAGTTATATTAATTACACTTTTTTTGTTCCCAAATCTGGTTGTAATTTTTGGGAGTTTCTTTCTCCTGGTTTTTTTTTAAGAGTTCCGGAACGGGCTCTTTTCCACGCTGCTTGGAGTTTTTGTTTGAACTTGCTTCATCTTTTCCATATGGACCGAATTAATAAAGAGTAAGGAAAATTGCCGCAAAACCTCTAGCCTATGGGAGCATTGCAACGTGCCTCCTAGTCTATCGATATGTGTGATGCCTCTTAGCTTATTAATTTTGTGCGATTTGCCCCTTAAATTATTGAACAACCGTTGATTTTGTGTTGATATCCCTTCAAAACTCCTAAATAATTTCAAAATCTTGCACTAATTCTCCTTGTGGTTTGTTAATTATACAAAATCTCCTTCGTAGTTTCATAAAACTCTCTCTAAAAACACTAAATAATAGTTAACAAACTAGAAGGTGAATTTTAGACAATTAACAAACTATAGGGGGCTCCGTACAAGATATCAAAACCATCGAGGAGTTTTAGAGGGATATCATCACAAAATGAACGATTGCTCAATAGATCTAGAGGAAATCGCTCAAAAACAAATCGGTTAAGGGAGAAATCGTACAAATCGGTAAGTTAGGCGACACAGTGCAAAAGCACCCATAGATTGAGGCTTTGCCGGAATTTCCCTAAATAATAGTTTATAGATTTGTTGGTGTTCCTTCTTTGCCCCTAGAAGGGAGTCTAATTGTTAATCAGGTTATTTAAACAAACCTTCGTATAGGTTTATTGAACTTCATCTTTCTACCGTATTAAGAAGTTGTAAATTTAACCTAACCTACTTATTTTCTCTAATACTCATTCAACAAATAAAAAATCAATTACGTATTCCGAAAATTTGCAGATACGTCTGAACAGTTGATCAACACCTTAAAGGGCAAATTGCACAAATACAATAGATTAGGGCGCATATTGTATTTTCATACATTAGGAATTAAGTGCAAAAAATCTCCATACATTAAGGAGTTTGTTGCAATTAACCCTTGTTAATACACGTTCATTGTAGCATCCACACGTGAACATTGTTGCATTTACTTATTGTACTAACATGCTAGAATATGAGAGTCTATTACCCTTTATATTCATTTTTTTTAAGGCTTTGGATTGCAAAATGTATTTGACACATGATTGTACTAATTTTCGTGCGAACTGAGAAATACTTCTTTGAACTAATTCTAAATGCATGAGTTTCACAAAACATGTACGAGTCATTTTTCAAAATAGTTTTTTGTCGAGTTAACGAAAATATGTGGTTTTAAATATTTTTATTATTTTACGGTAGGTTAAGATTGTTGTTGTTTTATTATTATTTTTAATAATGGACCAAAAAAACTAAGCTTATTTCTCGAGTACTTTTTGTCGATTTAGCTGTCTTTTTTTTAGCAGTCATTTTGGGCATTTCTCATAAGATACGTAAATCTACAGTTTGTGACATTAATGACGATAATTAAAACATAGGTGATTCATAAAGATAAATGCAACGGGAGGAACAACATACACCGAGTACTATGTTGAAAGTTAGAGTGTAAAATCACAAGTTTTGGAATACCTCATTAACCAATACATCCTAAATATGAATAACTCACAAATATTCATAACAATGGTTTGTCTATGAACCTTAAATTGTAAGTTTTCAGATAAACCTAGTGACTCTCTAGTATACTCATCTCTTAAGTGACAAAGGACTAAATTTGAGCTTATTTCTTGAGTATTTTATGTCTATTTACTTGTTTTTTTTCTTTATTTCATGCTTATGTGTCATTTTGGTGAAAAGGGAGGAAAAGCGGCTAAAAAATTGAGTTATGGGGAAAACATGCGAATAGATGAGAAAGAGCCGAATCTCATAAAGAGTATGTGAAACATATGCGATCACATAGGATCACAGGGGAAGGATGCGACCGCAAGGATTGTACCACTTGGAGATATCATAACGCTAATTCCATTGTCCGCTGCATGCGAAGCAGATGCGATCGCATAGACTCAAAAATAAATTTTTGAAGTTGAATCATAGTCGATGACTTTCTAAGCCCAGGGGAATAAGTAGAAGACCACAAACTCGTGGAAAATGAGTTTTTTAACGATATAAAGAGCTTTTTAGAGGTTGAAGAGCCAAGAACAAGATTTCCAGTTGAATTAATGTTATTACTTACTTTGGTTTATTGTGATTTTACTTTATTGTTTGAGATTTTTAGTTAGTTATTTTCATACTTAGTTCTTTATTATTTTTGCATAGAGATTTCTTAGTTATTTCAATTTGAAGACCAAGGTTTTTTTTCTGCTTGTGTTCTTGATTTAATTATGTCTACTAATATATTCTTGTGTTCAAAGGCAATGGAAGTAGTTGGGTAATTGATTATATTGTAATTATTGTGCGTATATTCAAGTGCGTAAAATAATTGATTTGATTTCGTAAACTCGATTTTAATGCTCTGTGTGCCTGATCACCATATAGATGATTTGGTTGCTTAGGACATACTCTACAGAAGAACTCATAGGTCTAGATCTCATAAGTTATTGAAATCTACAGTATGTGATGTTTAGTGTATAAATTTAGACATTGGTGATTCAAAGAGTTTAATAAGTTTTAAGAAATATCGTACACCGAGTACTATTTCGATAAAGAAAGTAAAAATTAATAACTATAGAAACACCTCATACATTAATAAAGCCCGCACATAAGTCGAACATAATTAATCACAATAATGGTTTGTCAACCTTAATCTGTAATATCTTGTGAAACCTTGTCCTTAGAATACCTTGTCTTAATATTGAATTGAACTTGCAGTTTTAAGTAAACTATAATTGTTTTATGTCTTAAAATCCAAGATCCCCTTTAACAATATTTTATTTATGATTGCGAGTTGTGAGTGTGGAAGGTGACAACTTTACATTCATGTAAGTACAAGTAGATAGATTTAATTAAAAGAAAACGTAAATCTTCCTGTGGGATTGATACTTGGGGTTGTAATATACTTCCCTGTATCACTTGTAACCCATACAATTGTCGTGAAATATCGATGTTGAATTTTGGGAGATCAAAACATTTTCCTTGTGACACGAGGAAAGTATTCAAAACCATAAATCCCCATTGCACGTTTAAATATTCAAAAGCATAAATCCTCATTGCACGTTTTAATTTATGTTTTTTATTTAAATAAAAGTTATTTAAATATTCAAAAGCATAAATCCCCATTGCACGTTTTAATTTATGTTTTTATTTGTTCAATTGTGTGTTGAAAGGTGACAGCTCGTACATTCAATTAGTAAGTTTTGAAGTGTGTTAGTAGATACAAAAGTTGAAGTTAAGCGTTAAATCTTCCTATTGACTCGATATTTGTGGGCCATAATTCTACTTCCTTTATTACTTCCTACTTGCATTTCTTTATTTGATTTTAATTCTTGTGAATTTTGAAGCAGAGAAATTGAAGTTTTATGACCAGAGCTCGGTTCGTTAACCAATTTTGATAGACCTTGAACAGAGGGTGGGCAAGAAACTAAGAGCTGAAAATTTGATGGCCAACAATTGAGAAGGAGAACATCAACCGAAAGGGGGAAACTCACTACCGCAACCTTTGCCGCCTAACTAGCTAGCAACAGGCAATGAGCCTTAAAAGTACGATAAAGTGAGAAGAGACAAAATTATTCCCCAACTGGATAATATAATAACCAGCGCATTAGGTTTCCCAATGAGAATTATGAACTTAAAAGTGGATTAATCCACATGGTTAGCCAAAACCAGTTCGGGGTTCCCAATTTGAGGATCCAAGAGAACACTTAAGGAATTTTGTAGGAATTTACAGTAGATTCGGATATGAGATGATGCGTTGAAGCTCCAACTATTTCGATTTTTATTACATAGTCGTGAGAAAAAGTGGTTCGAATCGTTACCAGCCAATAACATAAGCACATGAGAAAGAATGGTAAGGATATTTCTCACTGAATATTTCCCACCATCATAGATTGACGTGAAAGAACAAATAGTGGGTTTCTGTCAAAAGGGTATTGGGGAGCTCCATGAAGCATGGAATAGATTTCAAACTCCTTTCGATAAGTGTCCACACACGAGATGTCCCCCTAATCTCAATTATCAAACTTCTATGCGGGTTGAATAAGAATGGTAAGAAGACATTAGATGTCACATCGGGAAAAATCTCATGATGATACCTGATGATGAAGCTTTTGAGCCCATGAAAATTATGGTGAAGAATCAAAGAGATGGTAGCTGAGAGGGAATCGACTAAGAGAATTATGGAATTATATCAAATCTTGGAGTATGATGTTGTGCTAGCAAAGCTGGAAGTTGTGAATGTGCAACTGAAAAGATAGAAGAAATGACGAAACCCAAGGAACTAGTAGAGGATCAAGTCGAGAAAGTTCACTATACTGGAAATTTTGGAAGGAATAACTACTACTGCATGAATTTGGAAGAAAAGTTCTGATCTTTCCTAGGGTGGAAACAACAATCAGCAACAAAATTCTTACCAGTTGAGGTAGGAGTCAGGATTCTAGCAAGGTGAGAAAATGCAATCTTTTAAGGACTCATTCAGGCAATATGTGCAAAAATCTGAGCAAATATTGACCGAACTGAAAGAGTGGGGACAAGCACTACAGTGAAAAAATTTGAGGAATCCAAGCCAACCTCGAAGAGCCTTGCCAAGAATATGAAAAGAGTCCTAAAGAACGTGTGAACTTGATCTCGGGGATGATATAGACATATGGAGACACCTTCAAGGAGGCCAAAACACGCCATCTAAGGGAGTTTCCAAAATCATACTTTTTTCTCGAAAATGGGAGAAAGATTTGTAATTTCATGATAATAAATGCTCTAAAACAATTGATGTTTAAAGGTATTTGGTGGCCAAAGAAGCACATCAAAAAGTATTAGCTGAGATACAAGACTGGAAGAAGAATCAAAAGGTGATGGAATCTCCCTGAAAGAAGAAGCAACTGCGAAGGCTGATGAAGCACCTGTTGAGAAAGAAAATAAAATTGGAAACTAAAGAAGAGGTGGATGTTATCCGCGTAGCACAATAAAAAGAGAGTCCCTCGACTCTTGTGGAATTCATACCCCCAAAACAGTGTGATCGAGGGAGTCTTACTATACCATGACTATAAACCATTTAACTTTAGGGGATGCACTATGTGATTTAGGTGCAAGTATAAATTTGATGCCTTATTTTTTCTAAAATATATTAGGTTTGAAAGAAATAACTCCCACTAGAATTTCTCTCCAAATCGCTTATCAATTCACTAAACACCCTGCGGGTAGAGTGAAGAATGTGAAAGTAAAAGCAGAAACATACACATTTCTTGTTGATCTATGGTGTTATGGAATTGGAGGAGGACCATGCTTGCCCATTAATTTTAGAGGAACCATTCTAGTAGCAGCTAGAGCTTTAATAGATTTTGATAGAGATAATATTGTTTTGCAATATGGGATCAGAAAATAACATTTACAATTGATCCACGTAATAGAGATATGAAGATAGCTGAAGGAGATGAAACTCTTCGCAAAGTGATAAGATTTTTGGAGGAAGGGTAGATAGATAGCTACGGGCTATCCAAGCTGAGCTTAGTACTGAGGGAAGCACAATCAATCGAATGGTAGATATGAAGGGTGTCGTGAAGTTGATGAAACTACCACAAAGTTCAATACAAAAAAGCGCGTGTAGTGGAGAGGAGTCTGACGAGGAACCTGCAACTTATCTCCACCAATACGTTGAGCCAACTACATTAAATAAAAGAATTATTTGGGAGGCAACCCATGAGAAATTATATTAGTGATGAATATTGCAGAATGATAGCCAAAAAGATACAGAGTGAAGAAGAATGAAAGAAGGAAAAGTGTAGGAAAAAGCAGAAAAATGCAGTAAAAATAAATGATATGCGGCTGCATACCCATTGCAAGTTATTATTCTTTCAAAATTCTCTTTTTCCTCTCCTGCATGTAGTATTTTATTTCACATGCCTTTACAAGTCTAACTGAAGTACAAGAATTTCCTTTTTAAAATCCCAGTTGAGATATACTAACTTATTAACAGAAACTCTTGCCTTCTACTCATTGAATAATTAGGAGTACTTGATATTACATATAGATTCAATAATTCTTTGTAATTATTGTCAGTTATATTCTTACTACTTCTTTCTTTCAAGAAACAAATACCGTTGAGCCAATTTCAATCAAAGTTTCCACCAAAGTTCGCACACCCGAAGCCACGGTTAACATATCCACCCTTGTACCACACGTTTTTGCTCTGACAAAGCTAGGATGAAGTATACGCAACTCGTAAAGAAGGAACTCATATGAGAAGAAAGTATGACAGTTTTTATGAAAGATATCGAGATGTTGAGTTGGAAAGATTTTACCATGGAATCACAAGAAACAACAAAAGAATTATCCAAGAATCCTACACAAATATGAGAGACAACGAGGACAATATTGTTTGGATTCATGGAAAACTAGTCATGATTCATGAGGAGCTATCAACTGCCTCTCTGGTATGAATGATGATCAAATTCTTTTGTGTGACGACCCCAAAGTCTCGGACTTGCAATTTTTAGTTCTAGGGTTTTGGCTAAAGATGTCTCTACGAGGGGAAAGTGTTGATGAGAACAAACAAAAGAAGACCTGTTATCGGTTCCACGATCTTTTACCAAAATAAAGGTATGGTATCAAATTTATATGTTCTTGGCTTTGTGGAGGAAAGAGCGGGAGATTTTTTATAAATTCGCCTGAGAAGAACCATTAAACCCGGTGAGACCTATTAGGGAGCGCATGTTGAGATATATGAGTGAGATACAAGATAACACCACACCTTTTGGAGGAGTCATCAAAAGACTATGCATTCCCCCATGCTGGAGCCAAATCTGTATTCACCGACTCATTACTTCACCTCATTGAAGAGATAAATAAATATCGATACCCGAATTCGCACAAATCAAGCCGAGCCACATCGCAGGAAAAATAGAAGCTAAGCCTAGGGAAGACAACAAACAAAAACGTACTGATGATCTTTCTGTTAGAGATCTTAGGCAAAAATTGGAAATCTACCAACCAAGACTGGATAAGGAGTTGGTTGACAGTAGGAGAGCAATACGAGCTTTAAGAGCACTAACACCAGTCTATTCCCTCAATTATTTTATGGACATTTCTTCTACATCAAATGCGCCTTCACCAAACTGAGCTTCGCTTTGCAAGTGGATCCTCATGTTATTGTTCTTATTTTACGCATTAAGGACACTGCTTATTTTTAAAGCTTTGGGGTGGGGAAATTTCTACATCATATTCTTCTCCGCATCACATTTTTCTAGGTTTCTGTTGAAATTTAAAAAAAAAAATGATTTCTCTAATTCTTATTTTCACCATGAGTAGTTGAGTCTTTTTATTGCTTTATTTAGTACTGAAAATATACAAAAAGAGTTTTATTTTAGAGTCATTCAAGGAACTAAATGGAAGTGGTTGGGACTTGATCAACTTATCGTCATGAAAATACGAATGTGTAACATTGGAAAGCATGAAAAGTAGTTTATCAGTCACATGTTAATTGATGCACTTTAAACGTGTATCTGTCCATGTACACTTTTATTTCAGTGATTGCATTTAGTTGTTTATACATTATTGACGAATGGTTATAGAAACGAGCGGATCTTTAAAGACCATTAATCCTTTGAAACTAATTTAGCACATATCAAGGCAAAATCCTAGATAGAAAAACCACCAAGAAAGTGATCTATGCCATATTTTGAGTTATGGTTGAGCCTTTGAAGCCCAAAACCTTTAACAATAAAATAACTGCTGCACTCTGATTACCCGAAACTATATGGAAATATTTCATCGTAAGTGTAGGGATCACAAGTAATAAGGGAAATAGAAATTATGACTCCAAAATATCGATCCCACATGGAGATTAACATTTTTCCTCAACTAAACTTAATTTACTGACAATCAATTAAACAACTGAAAGTGGAGTTGTCACCTTCCGGTAGTCAATAACAGAACTACAACAAAAATAAAGACATGCCATGGGGATTTTAAAGACTGTCAATTAATTAAACTAACATCTAAACACTTGAATACTTAAAATGGAACCCAAATAATAATCAAGGTATCACAAGGGATATATTTCACTAGAAACTAACGATCTAAGGTTCATAAACAAACAATTGTTGCAATTAACTGTGCATAATTTGTATGCGAGATATATTGATCTATGAGGTGTTCCTAAACTTGTGAATTTTCACTTTGTTTATCGGAATAGTACTCGCTATACATTGTTTCCTTGAACGCATCAAATTCTATGAATCACCTAGGTCTTAATTTCTAAACATTAAACATCACAGACTGTGGATTTCAGTAACTTAAGAGATCTAAACTTGTGATTTCTCTTGTTGAGTCTGTCACAAATTATCTAAATTGATATATGTTAGTTAGGCACATAAAAGCATTAAGAATAAGGTTACAAAATCAATTCAATTGTTCCAGAACATAAATCGTCACATCAATCAAAACATAATCCGATTTTCAGCTACTTCCATACCTCACGATACATAAACTAACTAGCCAGACATAATCGAAACATAAGCACAAGATATAGTGAAAATAAACATGGTCTTTTGTATAAAATAAACTAAGAATCGAATAACAAGAATCTCTATGCAAAAAAGTAAAGGGTTTTTGGCAATTTACCTCCCTGTGAAAAATAGATAGGCAAATTACATCTCTGTGATTTTAAGAATTGGCACACCAAAATCCCTGTATATTTTTTAGTGTGTTTTTTATATTTATTGATCAAAATATCCTTGTTGTTTTTAATGATTTATTTTATGTAATTTCAAATTTGATTCTAACATTTCTTTGAAAAGATATAAGTGAAAATATAAAAAAATAATATTATAAAACATACATATTATGAAATTATAACTTATTTTTAAATTTTAGTTTTAGTTTTTGCGTTTTTTTAACAAGTTAAAGTATTAAACTAAAGATATACATATTTTTTGAGAAAAAAAGATATAAATGTCTTTTTTCGCCTAAAAAACTATCTTCACTCTCAAGTTTGAGTAAGTGAACTACACCTTCCTATAGAGGGAGGTAATCTGCCAATTTTTGAAATCACAGGGAGGTAATTTGCTAATTTATTTTTATCGGGAAGGTAATTTGCCAATTTAGCATGACACAGGGGGTAAATTGCCAAATCCTCAAAAGTAAATAACTAAGAAATAAAATTCGTAAGGAAAGTCTTGAAGAATATTTTCAATCCCCAACTTGCAAAAACTAAGTAAAAGTACGTAAAAACACCGTTCAATCTTGAATATATCCACAAAACAGGTTTAATTCCAATTGTGTTCGGCACACATTCAGACCACCAGCCTATCATACTTTGCTTTGGTTCCAATCGTTTCTGGCACTCAAGTCCAAGATTCCGGTTTGAAGCGGCTTGACTCCTTAATTCACTGCTTACAGGTACTATGGCGCATCACTAGAATTCGAATAAGAATTTTCCCCTTGATTGGGTTGATTGTGCCAAAGCTGTCCAAACTACTATGGACAACGACATCACCAGAGATTTACTCAAGCTTGATAAAAAGTTCATTCATGAATATAATGATGTGTTTCTTCAAGAGCAAGTCTTTTGGTTCTAAAAGTCGAAGAAAGATGTGGCGACTCTTCAAGATAGAAATACTCGCTTCTTCCATCTCTCAGTGTTCTCCCGGTGACAAAAATCTACCATTGATAGGCTGAAGAATAAGGACGAGAATTGGGTTTCAGACGAGAATTCTCTTCAGAATATGGTGCAAATATTTTTGAAGAAGCTTACACCTCTCAACCTAGAGTTGTGGTTCATCTTCCGACGTTATTCCCGGCACTCACGCAACCATCTATTCTCACCACCTCATTTATGAAATTAAGATGCAATATTATTTTATTTAGTAAATGATAAAGTAAAAAAAGAATACTTCACTTATTCATTGAAATTAAAAAAAAAAAAAAAAGATTTAAGAAGTCATGGAAATTTTAAGTTTTTAATATTGAAGCTTATCGAAACTATTTGTGAAGAAAAGTTAATAAATAACATAATTAATCACATTTGAAAACTGGATAATTAATTTTACGTTAGATTTAGTTTGCTTTAGAATATTTATGTAACTTTGTTAGGAGAATTAAAATAAATGCAATAAACTTTTTATATTACACATACACCACTTAAAACTTACTGATAAAGTAAATAACGTATCCTCCTAAGCTCTACTTAAACTTCCGTTAGAGTTACGATTAGGGCTCAGGAGCATGATAAAATAAACAATATAGTACCCCCGTGAGCCCTCGAGTCCCCTCTCCCCCTCTGTATCACTAGCCTAGATTAGGGGCTCGAAGGACAAGGGGTCGTAGCCCTCTTATCCTTCACAGGGGTCGTAGCCCTCTTATCCCTTCACAGGGGTCGTAGCCCTCTTACCCCTCTACGAGGAGCCCTCATTTAGACCCCTCTCACCCCTCTAAGACAGAACCCTCTTACCCCTCTAAATATACTAGGTGTGTGCTTCGTCACCTCCCAACTAAGCCTTAGTCACCAAGCTCCTTGCCACTACTCTTCTCTTCATGAATTGTAGAAAACCTTGATGCTTGCTTCACCTCCCTTCTTCACCACCTTTTGATACCTCCCTATCTTCCCTCTTGACACCTAGCCAATTAAGTAGGCTAATAAGCTCTCTTCATCACCTACCTCCATCATCACTTTTGGCCACCACCACCTTTCCCCTTCTTACTAATTAAGCAAGAACTAAGACACTATATATATATAAAAAGACCCCTCATCATAGGGACTTCAGCTTCATCTTCTCCCAAAAATCCCTACAAAAAATATACCCCTATCTAAGCCGTGTATGAGGTATGCTTCATCATGCGGCCCTCGTGCTCGGGATTACAGTGTTCTACGTTAATAATCTTGGATTTACGCTTTTTACCTTATCACTTACTAATTATGCAAACTAAACCCTATTTATATAACCTTACATCTACGTCTCTAGAAGAGTTAAATGCAAAAACTACCCCTGTGTAATCTCTAATTGGCAAAAACCCCTGTGTAAACCTCAAAGAAAGTTTCTGTAATTACACGATACCTCAAGGCTGCAGCTGTAATTATCCTTCAATTATAGAAGTACTCAAAATATTCTGGTGGGTGGGTTGTTTGAAGTCAACTCAGCCAAGAAAGGCTGGATGGAAGAAATTGAAGGACGAAGTGCGGTTAATATGAAACCAAGATGTTTTATGTCGTACCACCTTTCTAATAAAACTAAAATAGCGATTTTTCTTAATTATCAAAATAAAAAATCGTAATCTAAGTCACATAAGTCGAGTGCGTGAGCGAGTGCGTGTTCGTGTGCGTGTGCGCCAGTTCGCCGGTTGTTTAAAAAGTGAATATTAGTGCGCATGTAGTGCGTTTATTAAAAAATATTTAAAAAATAATTATATATAAAATAAAATCATTTATATGTAATAAAAGTACGTTTTAAACTTATACTAAACAAAAAAAATATAACTACCAAGGCATTAAATTTACACATGATTATAAGTTATACATAAGAGTTTCCTTTAAAAAATAAAAAGTTACAGGAATGTGAAATATATATATATATATATATACATATATATATATATATATATATATATATATATATATATACATATATATATATAAACTTATACAACTACATTCACACAAAAGTTCTCTGTAAACTTTTTGCTTCAATGTATTTAGGTTTCAAACACCATAATAAGAAATAATCACTTGGGCTCCATGTTCAAGTTCTTAGCAAACAAAAATTTTCAAGAATCTGTGTGAAAAGAGACAAATTTCAAAGTATACTTATACTACCTAATTAATAAAATCCCAAAACAAAAAAGGCAAAAATTGAAGAACAGAGAACTAAAAATCACTTGGGTTCCATGTTCAAGTTCTTAGTAAACTAAAATCTATAAGCATCTGTGAGGATAAAGACAAATTCCAAGTTTTACTACCTAATTAGTACCTAATTAATAAAACCCTAACTGAAAAAGACAGAATTAAAGGAACATAGAACTAAAATAGACATAGAAAAGAAGTTACTCGAGTGATGCCTTGAACTCTTGCTGTTAAACAAAGTTTTTGGAGCAATTTTGATCTTGCATTGAAGATTTTGGTGCTTTTTGGAGGAGTGAATCTAATTTTTTAAGTGAAGAATTGTTCTTTTGTCTTGCATCAAAACCCTTACGCTTTGGGGCTGAAAAGTGTAATTAATTTTTTTTTTCTTAAGGTTAAAAGTTGGGACACGTGACTAGCAAAAAAAAAAATGAAAATGGGGGATTAAGGAGAATTATTGCGCATTAGTGTCCTAGTTCTCGACTTACGGCACACAAAGTCGAGAACTAAGAATACTTAAGTCATGACTTAGTGTTATACATTCGAAGAACTAATAAATCTTAAGTCGCGAACTAAGGTTTCTTAAGTTGCGACTTAAGAAACGTTAAGTCTCCTTAGTTCGCCGAACCGGCACTGAAATCGTCAGTTCGCGATCTGGTCGCCAGTTCGTCGAGGGGTGCGCGAATTATGGGACTTAGATCATAATATTTGTTTACAAATCATAAAGGTCTTTGCATCAAAACAAAAAAAAGGTCAATTTCTGCAATTTCCATGAGCACTAGAAGAATATGGACCAAGTGGAAAAAAGGGTCAAAAAGTCAGATGGAGCAGATAACGCGTTTTACAAGTTGTAATATTCAATTCAAACCCACACCAACACCAACTCAACAATTAATGACACAAGCAAGTACACTCTTCTTTCTGTATCACCATTGACCAAGAAGTCGCTGGCGTCCAAAAATATAGATAGAGCTTCAAATGGATCCACTAATTTAATACACACACTCCCATCAATGGCCGCGGCATATTCTTTAGTGCTTCTGTTCTTACTTGAGAAAGCGGTTGGTCAGCAGAGTTACGTGAACAACAGACAGCTCGACTGTGACCAAAACTACACCACCACCCTCGGCTTCGTCTGCAACGCTCCCGCCGCCTCCTCTTGCCCATCTTACATAACCTTCCGATCCACTCCCACGTACAACAACCCCGTCACTATAGCCTACCTCCTCTCAGCTGACTCTTCCCAAATCGCATCCGTCAACAATGTCTCCGACGTTGACCCACTCCCGAGCGACACGCTTCTCTTCGTACCGGTCAACTGCACCTGTAGTACTAACTACTACCAGCACAACGCCTCTTACATCCTCAAACACCAAGGAGAGACCTACTTCTCTGTTGCTAATAACACCTACCAGGCACTCACCACTTGCCAGTCCATGGAGGCTCAGAATCGCTTCAATCTTCGCAGATTAGTTCCCAATCTTAATCTCACCGTCCCTCTCCGCTGCGCTTGCCCCACTGCCAATCAAACCGCTGCTGGATTCAATCATTTGGTTACCTACCTCGTCCGTCAAGGTGACAGCTATGATTCTATTGCCCGCGCTTTCTCAGGCGCTGGCGCTACCGTTCAGGGAATCCTCGATGCCAACGAGCTCTCCGCGGATAATCTCATATACTTCTTCACTCCATTGCTGGTGCCCCTCACTCGTGAACCTACGCCGGCCTCACCCACACTTCCTCCTCCTTCACCAACCACTCCCGCAAACCCGAATGGCGGAGGAGGATCGGGTTCTCGCAGGTGGGTTTTCGTTGGTGTGGGAGTCGGTGTCGCGGTGTTGTTTCTTCTTTGCTCAGGTTTTCTTTTTTGGTTCCTGTCCCGCCGAAAGAAGTCTCCACCGAACGAGGAGGAATACTCTGCTGTTGCACAAGAATCCACCGCGGCGCCAAATCCGTTCTCCATGTCGTCCCAGAGCATAAAGAGGAGCATCGTCAACGAGTCTCTGACTGTTTACACTTTTGAGGATTTGGAAAAAGCCACTCAATCATTCGCTCAAGCAAACAGAATCAGCAGCTCATCTGTTTATAGCGCCTCGTTCAATGGCGATGATGCTGCCGTTAAGATAATGAAAGGTGATGTTTCTAGGGAGATTGATGTCCTCCGGAAGATCAACCACACGCACATCATTAGGCTTTCCGGATATTGTCTGCACCAAGGTATCACCTACCTTGTTTATGAATACGCCCACCAAGGTTCCCTTGCCGAATCGCTATATTCCCCTTTCCTTAAAGACGATGACAGAAAATACAATAGTTCCGCTCGTCTTGATTGGAAACAGAGAGTTCAGATTGCTTACGATGTGGCGGATGCACTGAATTACCTCCACAATTTCACCAGACCGCCTTATATTCACAAGAACCTGACAAGCAGCAACGTTCTTCTGGATTCTAACACGAGAGCTAAGGTTGCTAATTTCGGTCTAGCAAAGAGTTTGGACAATGATGATGATGATGATAATCAAACTTCAGCTGCCGTAACCAGGCACGTTGTGGGCACGTACGGGTATATGGCTCCTGAGTACATAGAGAACGGACTAGTCACTCCAAAACTCGATGTTTTTGCTTTAGGAGTGGTGATGCTGGAACTCTTATCAGGAAAGGAGCCCATTGTTAGTGTGGAAAAAGGAAAGGATGAGGAGGTTGTTGATCAACTGTTGTTGTCTGAAATCATACAAGTGGTAATGGATGGGGAGAATGTGAGAGAGAAGTTGCAAGAATTCATGGATCCGTGGCTGGGAAAGGAGTATCCGTTGGATGTGGCGTACTCCATGGCTGAGCTGGCGAGGAACTGCGTCGCCCAAAATCTAAATGCTCGTCCGCTGGTGTCGCAGGTGGTCATGGCATTGTCAAAGCTTCTCTCGTCCTCTTTGGATTGGGATCCTTCTCATGAACTTCAAAACTCTGCTTCGTTCAGCCTCAGCGATTAAATTGATTAAAATGATCCATCATGTATGTATACCAGTTTTTTATATTAATTTTCAAGGAAGCAGAAAATCTAGTGATCTTCCCTAATGCACGAATAAAATAGATTAGCATAAAATAGATTGTGTTTGTAAAATGAGATTCATGAACACTAAAAATTGGAATTATTAATGTCTTTGCTTGATATCAATCTCTTGTATTCCAAGTTCCAACGACTCCCAAAAAGACCAAGAATAATACTTTTCTCCATGGAATCTGAAAAATGACACGAATGCTACTCATTTGGTATTGCAGAGACAAGACAACCCAATTAATTCATGACTATATTCAGTCTATAAGGCACCCTTCATTTCTTAGCAGATCCCAGTTTATTTCTTAGAGTTAGAAAACAGTATTTCACAACTATTAGAAAAAAAACACAACTAAGCATAGTTTGGCCTCAAGGTAATATGGTGGAAGGAATAAACACAAAACAAAGAGAAAGTTCAATAGTTTGACCTCTGAACTCAACTCAAAAAACAAAGCATCTATGTTAACAAGTATCATCCTCACTTTGTCACCTGCGCAATCATATTACTTATAGAACTCGCTTGCTCCTTAGCCACCTCCACCAATGAATCCTGTCATCAAATATGGAGGTTATTAAGCTACAAACTTTCTGATTATAATGCATAAGAAAAACTGTCATTTGCAGATACCTGTGCAGCTATTAGACGTGCAACACTTTTCTTACTCGACTCTTGTAGTTCACCAGCAATCAGAATTTCATCCAGTATATAGTAAGCCTGCCATTGTATCAGTCACAGAGAAATAAGTTTAACCAAGAAGCCAATACTATCATCAACACTTCAACAAAACTTTCTATCCCTCGGTGTGCTAACGCTCTTATCCCTTGATATTTCCGTTTATGGTGTATCAAGTATTGTGTATCATAATAATAAATTCATTGCAGTCACCAAATTAGCCTAAAATACTCTTAGCATTTCCATGGTAAGCCACCAAAACATTCCGCCTACTGGCAAGATACAAATCCTTCATGATTCAAATGTCCTAATTCACCTGTATTCCTGTAAGATCACTGAATCAAGGACCAAAACTTAAATCGTACTTTTGAAATTTTATTAATAATCTATATCTAAAAGAAACTAATTGAAGCTGGAAATAGAATCTCTGATCAAGAATTATCACACCCGGAAATGTGGGAATCAATATATATCAACTTTGAGGAACTATTAAAAAAAAATACCTTTATGAACTATAGCAAATAATGCAACATACCATCAACATAAGGGATGGGGAAATTAAGTTGTCATTCAGTTGTTTTTGGACAAGATAGCGCTTAAATAGCAAGAACAGCTAGGTCGTTCATAAGCTAACCGCTTCTGTTGCAGCAACTCTTTATGGGGGTGGGGAAACAGGGAGTCCATTTGGTAACTTCCTCAACTGAGGAAGCGATCAGAAGAGTACTCCCAAATGAACGATGCATATATATTCACTTTGTTACTTCCATAAACACCAGGCAATCATGGGCAGACAGCGCAAATATAAAACTTAAAAGTCACAAGAAATTCTCACGTCATCCGTTCTATCAAACAGAGTCAAGTAATATAAGTCCTTAAAATACAGAAACAATACCTCCCAAATATTAAAGAATCAATTGCGGGTCAAAAGCTCCTACCTTATGGAAATTAAAGATCAAATCCAGTTCACAGACCTAGAGAACGAAAAAGAATTGCTAAATCAGTATGAGAGTGGCAAGTGAAATAACAAAGAGTAGAGATTAGTTGCTTGAGATTGTAAGTCCCACGCTTCCAAAGTAGCGGTCAAGTATCTCAACAAAATGGTGAATAATTTCAAGGATCTCCAACTCGTTATCATCCTGGTCAACACACATGCAGAAATAAAGGCTGGCGTATCTGCACAATATTCAATAATTACAAAATAAGGCACGAAAGGGGATTTTCCCGAGTAAAAGCACCGAACTCCAAAGTCTAAACCGAAAATAACAAGCAGTTTTACCTTTTGTAAACAACTTTGTATCCCCTCCACTCCACAAAATTACACAACTTAGGGCCTCGTGGGAGAATAGTACCACTAAGCTCTCGAATAACCTTGAGAATGATATCAAAGATCAAAGCAGGTAATCGAGAGCAAAGGGCTAAGCAATGATTCTTCTTCTTTAAAGCTTAAAATAAAAGATACCTTTGTTCTCTCCTTCTGAGAATAAGGTGAATACCATTTTGTCAATCTAACTTTCCCTTGTCTGCTGATGAGAAGAACAAAGTGAATCTGAAATTAGAAAAAAAGAAACAGGTCAGTCATCAACAGTAGGAGAAATAGAATGGATTGATAGAGATGATACAAGAGTCACAACATCACTATGCCAAGATATATAGTGCGTAATGTGAATGCGTCCATCAACAAAGGAACTAAGAGGAAGAATAAGTAAAAACCGAGCATCACATGCACCTACCTAGAACTACAACATGCAGCTGAAATTAAAAAATGGATGAACGTAGTTTATCCCAAATCTTTGTTAGGGCGTAAAACATACAAGAAATTATTGATCAAAATAATCTAGGATCCATCCATCGAGGCTTTCAAATTCAAACAACAACAGATCAAAATTTAAATGAAATCAGAATTGAGAAATTAAACGGAGAGAGAGAGATACCATGGCTGGCTGCTTCAGCTTTTTATTCCTAATTTGATTCAAGATTTTCCCACCCTAGCTCAACCTAACCCTGTGGGGCCAAAGATTGGAATAATATCCGAATAAGTAAAACTAAAAATTTATGATTTATGAAGCTGTTGGAGTATGAATTATCCACTTTGTGGAAATATTGTTTAAATAAATAAAAATTTTAGAAATGATTGAAAATATAAATTATTTATATAAAAGAGAAATTATAGATTAGTTATTGTTAGATCTTATAGTCAATTATTTTTACTTTAAAGTAATAAGTCGTGTTACCTAGTCTAAACAGGTAAAGAGACAGTAAAAATAAAGACAGCAGATTTAACGTGGTTCGGACTTCCGTCCTACATCCACGCGGCTTTCGCCCAAGAATTCAAACATCTTTCACTGATCAAAAGTTATTTACAACTACAGGCAAGCTTTAATCTAACACTCAGACTTCCTCTAGTGTTTCGACACCTATATCAACACTTTTATCGCTACTCCGTTTGAACCCGTAAGATCAACCTCCCGTTGACCCTCTTATAACCAAGCTTCCAAGCGGCAGTGCACGTACGTACAGACTCCCTCTTACTGGTGCAATCCTTTTCTGTTGAACTCCCTTCAACTCTTGTTGGCTTGTCGCGTTTGTTGAAGTATCCCACTTTTTTTACCCGAAGTATCCCACTTCTTCGATCAGCATAAAGTACACAATAACTAAGAAATATAAAAACTCGGAACACCTTATAATCATATGTGTTCTAAGTTCTAAAACCTAGTTCTTCTACTATTCATATGATAGCTCTCCTTAGAAGATAAGTCTTGCGCATGAAGTCTTCCGCTCCAGTCGGGACTCGAATCTTCCTAAAAATCCGGAATCTTTCCTTATGTTAATCTCTTCGTGATCTTCATAATCTGCACACAAGGAAACAACAAATTCTTCCAATAGGAAGCTTGTTAGACCGGATAGAAACAAGTAAGAATAAAGGTTTAGTTTCCAAGAGATATACAAAATATTTCCTAAATCTAATCCTACTCTATCACAACTTACCAAAAATTCCTATCCTTATAGAATTCAATTTCCATGCAAACTCTAGGAATTATATGGTAACTAAAATACATGCAATTTTCCATAAAATATATTTCTAAAACTTGTAAATCAAATAATACGGACGCATGGTCCTAACAATCTCCTCCAATTGACTAGTTCTGGCAAAACATTTTAAGCCCTGGAAAATTTAAGTATGCTGCATAAGATTGTTAGTCGAAAACCATATAATCAATGAAAGTACATAAACAATCTAGGCAGATCTCCCCCAATCACTTTGCTCCCCCATTCTTCCAGCTTCACTAATAATTAATTACTCCCCCGTTTTGCCAGAACCAGTCAAGACGGGTATGCCAACAGGACAATAGACAATAGAACCAACACCGGAAAGATAAAGAGAGAAGGAGAGAGAAAAATAGTGCAAAAATACTCAACACACGGCAAAAGATCTTGGCGGTGAAAAACTGCCATGATTAAGCAAAACGCGTTATAAGAAACAAAGATTCGGAGAAAATCAAAAGAATTGCACCACTTGTAAAAACTTTAAATTGAAACAAACAAAAAGTAACTCGGCTAGCGCCACACAACTTACCGAGAACCTGATTTACCTGGTTGGAGTGTTTGGAAGAACACCTTGTCATGACAGCTTCAGCGACTCGTTCACAAACAGTCTGCCCGAAGTTTTCTCATTTACCAAAAAATCACAATACAATGTGTGCTTTAAATTCTCATGTATGATATATGACGAAGAAGAAGAGAATTTGAAAGGGGCAACAATTGTAACAAGATAAATCTCTTTTCAAACTAGACATTTGTACCTAAACACACACATTTGAGCCATTTGCAAGGAGGTAGCTTTCGCTCATGGACTTTATGTAGAATATGATAGCTCTTTTTCAATGAGTGATGACCGTGAGATAAAAATTGAAAGATTTCACACATATTCATTGAGTTTAGGCAGCTTTTTCCTCCTTTTATTTTTCTTTTGAAGCATATGAATCTTTTCGGCTCACATTCTCTTTACTTTTTTCTTTTCAAGCTCTTTTGCACACTAAAACAACTCTTTTTATGTTCAATTCTTCTATTTTTGATGTGTGAGGTGGCAAAAGTGGATTATTATCCAAGTCAAAGAGAATAAACAAATAAAAACAAAAATTGCCCGTTGCAAAATCCTTCGATTTCACATATTTAACTGGGGAATAGGAGCATTGAGTAAGTAACACTTGTCAGATCGAGCTCCGGAACAAACTGCTGCGACAAGTCTGCAATATGAGCCATGACAGTTAGTTCGACAATAAACAAAAACATCCCAGTTAAACAAGGCATAGCGACAGGCTTAGTGAAGGCAAAGCGTTGTGAGTCAAGTGCTTTTGTGAAAATATCCGCAAACTGTCTCTCTGTCGCGACATGCTTAATGACTACAGTTTTAGACTCTACCAATTCAAGAATGAAGTGGTGTCTTATATCAATATGCTTTGTGCATGAGTGCTGAACAAGATTTTTAGCAATGTTAATCGCACTAGTATTGTCACAAAACATAAGTAACTCATCATGTATAATACCATAGTCTTTTAGCATTTGTTGCATCCAAACGAGTTGAGAGCAACAACTACCAGCAGAAATATACTCGGCTTCAGCAGTGGAGAGTGAAATCGAGTTCTGTTTCTTACTATACCATGATATCAGGTTATTTCCCACATAAAAGCAACCTCCTGTGGTACTTTTTCGATCATCAGTGCATCCAACCCAGTCTGCATCACTGTATCCTGCGAGATTTGAATTAGTATCAAAAGTGTAGCTAAGACCATAATCTGTTGTACCGTCCACATATCTGTTGATTTGTTTTACGGCACATAGATGTGACAACTTCAGATTTGCTTGATAGCGAGCACACACACCAACACTAAAACATATATCGGGGCGACTGGCAGTCAGGTAAAGAAGGCTTCCTATCATGCTTCGATAGAGACTGGGGTCTATGGAGTTTCCTTTCACATCAGCTCATAACTTGTCATTCGTCTCCATCGGAGTCCTCATCGGTTTTGTAGTTTCAAGGCCAAATTTCTTCACGAGATTCTTAGCATATTTAGATTGAGAGATGAACAATCCATCTGTTCCTTGTTTAACCTGCAAACCAAGAAAATAAGTCAATTCACCAACCATGCTTATTTCTAATCTTTTTAATTTTGAGATCCTTTTCATTCATCAATTTTATACTCAAAACTTTAAAGACTTCAAAAGTTTCAGATTTTTCTTTTAAAAATTTTACCCATGTAAATCGTGAAAAATCATTAACACAATTAAAAATGTACATTTTACCTCCTGTATTCTCAGTCTGGACTGGTCCAACAAGATCCATGTGAAGAAGTTCCAACACTCGTGAGGTAAGTGAGTGATGACCTGCTGGGTGATTTCCTCTCTTTTGTTTCCCACGAAGACAAAGTTCACACTTTCCAGAAGGTTTGGAACCAAAGTCAGGGAGGCCTCGTACAACCTTTGTTCTCCCTAGTTTGATGAGCAACTTGTAATTCACATGTCCCATCTTCTGGTGCCAGAGATCAGTTTGATCTGCATTAGTGAAAAAACAAGTGAGTTGTTCAGAAGGGTGTTGAGACTTAGTCAGAGTATAACAATTCTCTGCAGTGCGTTTTCCTGTGAGGACACACATATCCTTTTCATTAACCACTCGACAATCTCCTTTTGAGAAGTTCACATAAAGGTCCTGGTCACACAATTGACTGATGCTGATCAAATTTTGCTTTAGACCGATAACATGATAAACGTTGCGAAGCTTTGGAAAGCCTTTGATGTTGAGTGTCCCTCTAGCCACAATTTGACCCTTTTTACCATCTCCAAACAGGATTGTTCCCCTTGGATCAGCTACATAGTTTGTCAAAATGTCTTTATTTCCTGTCATGTGTCTTGAGCAAGCACTATCAAAATACCAACAATGAGGTGAACTGTTTTCTACAGAGGAAAAAGCATTAGAAATAACAGTTGAATATGCATAAACAACATCATGATATCCTGAGTTAGACCGTGGATTAGACCGTTTCACCCATATTTGCTTTGATTGCTTCTCCTTTGTCACAGCTGCCTTTTTCACTGGTTTCCTTTGAATCGTTTTGCCAGTCGCAACTTTCTTCTTAGACATTCGTGACACATTGGCAGTGAATGGTACATCCCAGTATTGATAACAGTATGGTCGAATATGCCCTGCAACTCCACAGTTTTGGCACACTGGGATGAACCTGCGATCAGAAAATGAAGGCTGTGAGATATTAGGGGCTTGTAACTTCTGAGGTTTCTTACCAGTTTGATGTCGTGGTTGTGGTCTTATGTTGGCCAAATTTTTATTTCCTTGAGCAAGGTCCTGCTTATTATGTTCTTTTCTTATGGCAAAACCAAGACCAACACAATCGTTTTTTGGTTTCTGATGTTCCAAAACATGATCCAATGTCTTTGTGCCGGAGCTAAGTAATTTTACATTTTTCCGAACTGAGATAAGCTCTGTCTGAACATCTTGGTGCAATTGTTCAAACATGTTAGCTGTTTCTTTTGCTCCTTCCACAGTAGTTTTAAGAGCTCTGACTTCCCTCTTGAGATCAGAATTTTGATTTTGTGCTTCGAGTAATTTTTGCTCCAGTGCTGCTGTGTCGTGTGCACGGTCTCGACTAGCTTCCTTCAGCTTCTTATTCAGTTCATCATTCTTCTTGGTTTTTGCCTTCCATTTGTCCACAAGAATAAGAAAATTTCTTCTGAGAGTTCTCGGGTCGATGTCCTCGTAGTCACTTTCATCATCGCTATACAAGTCGTCCTATCCAGTCGTGACAGTCGTAGAGTCTTGACTAATTACTGAGGTGAAGACAATGTTCGCTTTCTCTTCAGGTTCTTCCTTGTTGATATCAGACTCCTCATCACTCCAGGTGGTCACCATTGCTTTATCTTTGTTCTTTGGAAGAAGATTTCCACAATCGGCTTGAGCGTGTCCAAAACCTTGAAATTCTCTGCACTGAACACCTTTTCCCCTTCTTTTGACACTAAGATCATTAGCAGCGGAAGAATTCAAATCAGAGTTAGGGGATTTTGTGTTCATACCTTTGTTCTTCCATGAAGTTCGCATTCCTCTGGTAAGGTAGGCAATGGCATTCTCTAAGTCCTCATTTTCTTCATCTTGAGGTTGATCCTCGATATTAGCTTTCAGAGCAACTCCTCTTTGAGTAGAACCATTCATATTTTTCTTTAACTCAAAAGTGGCAAGAGCTCCCATTAACTCTTCAAGAGGCAAATTTTCAACATCTCTTGCTTCTTCAATGGCTTCGATTTTCATGTCAAATCAAGCCGGTAGAGATCTCAAAGTCTTCTGAACAAGCTTTGCATCATTATAGTCATCACCAAGAAGAAAACTTTCGCTTGCAATGTCTCGGAGTTTGGCATTGAATTGTGCCATGGTTTCATGCTCCTCCATCTTGAGTTCTTCAAACTGAGTACCAAGAATTTGTCTCTTTGAACGTTTGACCGATGGTGTTCCTTCATGAGCGATTTGAAGAGTGTTCCATGCATCTTTGGTAGACTCACATGAAGAGATGAGCTTATATTGACTGAGATCGACTCCATTCAGAATTGCATTCAGTGCAATGGAGTTGTGACTCGCTTCAAGGTCCTCTGCATCCGTCCAGTCAAGTTCGTCTTTGGATTTCCCATTCTCTCCTTTTGGTGGGGCCCATCCTTTGAGAATGCTTTTCCAGGCCTTCTTATTCTCTCATTTGATGAAGGCTTTCATCCGAACTTTCCAATATGAGTAATTTAACTCATTAAGAAGTGGCGGCTTTGATGCAGACGTTCCTTCAACATTTTGTGCCATCTGCAAGATCTAAAACACTACAGGATCTTCACCAAAAACGGTGTTAAGCTCTTGATGCCAATTGTTAGATCTTATAGTCAATTATTTTTACTTTAAAGCAATAAGTCGTGTTACCTAGTCTAGACAGGTAAAGAGACAGTAAAAATAAAGACAACAGATTTAACGTGGTTCGGACTCCCGTCCGACATCCATGAGGCTTTTGCCCAAGAATTCAAACCTCTTCATTGATCAAAAGTTGTTTACAACTACAGGAAAGCTTTAATCTAACACTCAGATTCCCTTTAGTGTTTCGAAACCTATAGCAACACTTTTGTCACTACTCCGTTTGAACCCGTAAGATCAACCTCCCGTCGACCTTCTTATGACCAAGCTTCCAAGCGGCAATGCACGTACATATAGACTCCCTCTTACTGGTGCAATCCTTTCCCGTTGAACTCCATTCAACTCTTGTTGGCTTGTCACGTTTATTGAAGTATCCCACTTCTTTTACCCAAAGTATCCCACTTATTCGATCGGCACAAAGTACACAAAAACTAAGAAATATAAAAACTCGGAACACCTTATAATGTATATGAATTTACTCGTGTGTTCTAAGTTCTAAAACCTAGTTCTTCTACTATTTATAGGATAGCTCTCCTTAGAAGATAAGTCTTGCGCATGAAGTCTTCCACTCCAGTCGGGACTCAAATCTTCCTAAAAATCCGGAATCTTTCCTTATGTTAATCTCTTCGTGATCCTCATAATCTGCACACAAGGAAACAACAAATTCTTCCAATAGGAAGCTTGTTAGACCGGATAGAAACAAGTAAGAATAAAGGTTTAGTTTCCAAGAGATATACAAAATATTTCCTAAATCTAATCCTACTCTATCACAACTTACCAAAAATTCCTATCCTTATAGAATTCAATTTCCATGCAAACTCTAGGAATTATATGGTAACTAAAATACATGCAATTTTCTATAAAATATATTTCCAAAACTTGTAAATCAAATAATACGGACGCATGGTCCTAACAGTTATATATGAGAAGATGGTTGAATTATGAATGGAAATCATTGAAAACAGCCATAGTAACAATATAAACCTCTACGAATATGGAATTGCCATGTGTTATACAAATAGACTGCCACAACGGTGATAGATCAGTCAAAATGACAAACTTTATGATTGGAAACATAAATCTCATGTTCAACTTTGAACTACTGTCTTCTTAATAAAGTAATCCGATTGTGGCATGAAATGTTCTTTCAAGTCAACAATATGTAGATGTGTTGTGAAGACACTAAGACCGTTCACACTTACTCTCAATTACCTTGAAGCACTTTGAACGATGCTATGATGTATATAATAAGGATGGTTTAGGAGTGCAGTGTGGTGTTTTATTCATAGGACACAATAGAATCCAATTGCCGATGGAACGTCTATAACAAGGTTTTTTTTTTTTTTTCATTCAGAGGCTTTTGTGAAGGAGTGACTCCTAATCAAATGCTTGGAACGACCCGCGCGATCAACCACACTCCACATGATGATCTGATTTACTCGACTACTGCCCTTGTGGCCTTAAAATTTCAGAACTTCAGTTCTAGCCTAACATTTCTTCTTAGCTCTATGTGTGTGTTGGCCTCTTACAGTTGGCTCGATTGATTCATTATGTCGGTTTTTGCAGACTCAGACATATCAACTAGGAGTGGCCTGATGAGAGAACATGATAATCAACACTATTAAAACAATAAACAAACACCAAACTCTTACTTCATATGGCACAAATAGTCGAGGATGCTAAAACAATAATAAACTTTGTGATGCTTAAAATGTGCTCCGGAGCTAATAGTCGAGAATTGTAACACCTCTGCATCAATTCCTTCAAGATTTCATTATTTTTATTAAGCAATGGTCTATCAACTAATCTGATTGACTAATTAGTCAAGCTTACATTACGTCAACCTCAACTTCTCTCGGGGGCTTTACGACTCTTCCATTTTTTAATGTAAGACGAAGTCATACCATTCGAAAATTGATTGCTTAGGCACAAAAATCTAGTAACAATCTCCATCTAAACCACTTTTAGTGGAGAATGTGACTAATGAAAGGTGACAAAATTCATTCATGGTGTAACGTTTAACCAAGGCCGTCATCACCGTGATGAAACTCACCATGAAACTGGTCGAATTTTCTATTATCGGTGGAATTTTGTTTTACGTCTTTAATAATATTTATTATATATGTCAACTTGGGGAACTTTAGGCCATTCTCATTTGTCAAGTGACTGTACATCTTCATAAATGTATTAGTAGATTTTTCTGGATCTGCAGATATGGTGACATATGGATGTTTGCATTCTTATATGAATAGTCTGTATCTGGAGCACGACGATTAAAGAAGACATTTGTGAATGACGTTAACAAATGATATCTCATTTGACAAGTCGTCAATCAATGGTCATTGAACCATCAATCTTAATCTGTTGAAACTCATAGACTAATATTGTCACCAAACCCATTTTGACTTAGAGGTCGTGATACTATCAGGACTCACAACATGTAGTATCTTATCTTGGAGGGAGGTCGAGTAGCTGAAAATGTGCTTGGAATGATGATATCTTGAATCATACAATTCTCCTTGTTATATTAGCAAGAACTTGATTGATCTAAACATTCATGACATTATAGTTATGGATAAGGTCGTATACGTTCATCATATAAAAGTTATTGATATAAGATGTGATTATAGGGTAAAGGGTATTTACAAACTAGAAAATGAATCATAGTAAGGAGGATAGACTTGTGGGTAAATGTATATCAGTGGAAAAATCAAAATTAACTTTGAGTTACTTACATTTATCTATGATGAGAAGAGTGACATTACACTGGAACTTTTCTGATACTAATGGACGAATTAATGGAATAAGAGTTGAAAATTTAATTCAGCTTGCTTTGACTCATAGGCCAATTGCTACCCTCCCATTTTGATTGTCTATACGAATTATGTGACTTTAATTGCAACATTAGTGTATGTATAAATATATAATAGTTGTTCTCTTAATTAATTAATTTGATTAATTATCTATTGAATTAGTTAATATGATTAATAAATTTTAAAATGAATGAGATTAGTTAGATATTCAAGTTTAAACAAGGATTTATGGAATTATGGATTTTATAAGGATAGGTTTATAGAATTAAGAATTTCACATAAAAAGTACTTTGTAATTATGAATCCATGTAATTCATTTTTTGAGATAGAATTACTATGGAGATTAATTGGACTCTATTATTTGTGAAATAATCAATAAGTCCAACTAAATAATTGAGCTCAATCATTGGTTCCAAAAAATGTACTATGTCTTATAAGAGAAGAGGACTTTCAGTCTTCTCCTACTATTTGATTTATATTTATTTCTTAAATAAGTACATAAATTAAATAATATATTTATTTTATGGAATTTATAATTTAATTCCTCATTGAGATAGAGTTTAATATAAGAGATTCGATAAGAAAAACTTACCATGTCTAAAAAATTTAGTGAAATTGTGTTTTCTAAGAGTTATGAACCCTAAGAGGGAAAGATTCTTTAGAGCTTGAGAAAATCCTATCCTTTTATACTATGAGCTGGTGCATGCCCCCTCATGATTTTCTAAGCCAAACTATGTTTTTGTTTTGGACACTCTCTCTCTCTCTCTTCTAATTCTAATTCATGGTTGAAGAGAAAATACTCAAGAAGAAAAACATATACTTTATTAAAGGAATAGATGAAAAAGAGTTTCGATATCGGGGTTCTTTTTTAGTTCGTGAAAGATTGTGGTGACGACATATCTAGGTTTATAAAAATCAAAGGCGCCAAGTAGAAAGTGATACAAAACTCTTACTTCCCTACATTAATTGTAGTTTGCTTCATGTGAAATTTTGTTTGTTAGATTAGACTAGCATGTTTTTTGATCATTAGATGTATCCACAAACTAGTGCCAAGATCGTGTATTGATCACGAGTGTAAATTTGTTGAATGAGTGATTTATGTGTGATGTGGGGTATTTTCGTCTGGATACGTGTCCACTCTCCAACACTCCACGTCAGACTGCTTCAGTTCCTACTGGATGCTTAAGCAGCTTTTGAGTTCGGAACCTGCACTCAACACCACACGTAAACTAAGCCGGTGCCTCCTCCGGCGAAGGCACTCCGACGCTCAAGTCAGATAGGTCGGAATTTGAGGTATTGTCGTCTGAGACAATAGCTCGAAATTATAGCTCGAAAATAGGTCGAATATATAGGTCGAAATAAGCCCAAATAGGTCGAATTTAGGCCCTATAGGTCGAATTAGCACACCTCGAAAGGGTATTGAGAACCGTGATGAGAAAACCCGAATAGATCGAATTACTCTCAAATAGCTCGAAATACACTCTATATAGATCGAACAAGAGCTATTGCAATATAGCTCGAATTATTGCTCTATAGCTCGAATTCGATGTATATAGCTCGAAATTAAATGCTAGAAAATAAAAACGTACCTTAGAATGAGGCATGGGACCCCCTTATATAGTAATAAGAGTCCTTATTCGTCTAAAAGTGCAATCCAAGTAGAACTATGACTCAAAATAGGTCGAATTAGAGCTATTTTGAAATAGCTCGAATTGGGCCTTCAAATAGGTCGAATTGGGCCTCAAATAGGTCGAATTTGGGCCCATATAGCTCTTATTTGACTCTTGGGCCTCAAATAGATCGAATTTGGGCCCATATAGCTCGAATTTGGCTTTTGGGCCTCAAATAGATCGAATTTGGGCCCATATAGCTCGAATTAGGCTTTTGGGCCTCAAATAGATCGAATTTGAGCCCATATAGCTCGGATTGGGCTTGATATAGCTCGAATTGGGCCTTTTCGGGCCCAAATAGGTCTCGCTTGGGCTCTATTTGGGCCTACTTGGGCCGATTTCCGTGTTTTGCCTTGAATTGTAATTTTGCATTAAAAAATAATGGTGCTGACGTGGCATAATATGTCCCGAAATACGTTCGTGTACTGTATCGGATATTATGACGTGGCGGTACCGAAATATGGTACATCATGGAGTCCCCCAGTTCGTAAGAGTAATGTGTACGAACATTGGTCATACGAACTATAAAAAAAAGTCAAAGAACCGAGAATCGTGCAACGAGATCGACGTCTTCATAAAAAACCAAAAATGTGACCAAAAATATCAAAATTCGAAAATAGATCGAATTTACTATTTTTGGTAACTCGAATTGGTATAGGTCGAATTTATCTTGGAAAAGATAACTCGAAGTCCATAAAAATTTTTCCGTAAAATAGCTCGAAATTGCCTGAAAATAGCTCGAATTCCATATTGGTCGAAATTAGCCTTCAAAAATATACATCGAAATTGCCGGAATTTTTTTTGAAAAATAGGTCGAAATTTCAAATAGCTCGAATTTAGGGGCATTTTGGTCATTCCCGCGTCAGTCCGCCTATAAATACCCCACTCCCAGCTTCATTTCCTCATTTCGCACCTAAGAATCATTTCAGAGCTCCCAAAAAATAGCTCGAAATAATAGCTCGAATTTGCCAAAAATAGAAAGTTCACTGAAATAGCTCGAAAATTGTCCAAATTTAGCAAGTATAGCAAAATAGCTCGAAAATACTGCTTATAGCTCGAAATTGAACGCAAATAGATCGAATTTTGACTGGAATAGCTCGAAAATCTATCCTGCTAGTTATATCCTTGGGTAATTTTCATATAGCTCGAAAATATAGCTCGAATTTGATGGGGAAATTCGAGCTATAGCACTTAGAAAAATTCTGAATTTTTTGAAAAATTCTGAAAAATTTTGAAAAATTGCTAATACTCAAATCTTTTTTGCAGATTCATTCACAACGGCGCGACTCCGACGTAACCGTTCTCCACGTCGTCCATCACCACCACGATCACACCAACGAGCCTATTATAACGCTCGCAATCCGTCACGAGAGTCATCATATCGGGCTCCTCGTGAATCAAACACACGACGTCCATCATCTCCAAGTCGTCCTCGTCAACCAGAACCTGCACTAATCCGTTTGCCAGGCGCTCCAAAACTCTTTGCACCTGCACAGAGGTCCTACGAGCAAATTCACCCAAACGAAGAAGTTTCAGTAGATCTAGATCCTCGTGCCGGTAAACTCTCCATCTAACCCTCTTTATGACGCGAGTTATTGACCTTGAATCTTCCAGTAGTAGTAGTAGAGAAGATAGTAGTGAGTCATCTATGGCATCTAAAGCTAGAGAGAATGTGTCAACTAGCGATAGTAGTAACGACTCAAGTGACGATAGCTCATCTAGTAATGAGAGAAACAGCAATGATAGGGTGTCTGATATGGAAGTAGATGTAGACATCCTAGGAGATGACGAGGCTGAATCGAACCCTCTCCCCATCGTGCCTTTTTTACCTCCTTCTGAAAATGTTCCAATTCCTGTATCTAACTCTCCCGAACAACTTGCTCCGCCTAATTTGATCAATTTTGACCAGTTCCCTTCTTCTTTGCCTCATGACATAGCCTATTATCGTGATACATATGACATTCCCGACACTTATGAAATTATCGTACCTGGGCCAGATGATAGGATGAACAACCCACCAGAGGGATGTCTTACTATCTTTAGTGGTTATCTGCAGTGTGGTTTACGTTTTCCTATTTTCCCAATTGTCTCAGAGATCATGTCCTCTCTCAACTCTTGTCCTTCACATTTTACCCCTAATGCATACACTCAAATGTATGCTTATGCGATGCTAACCCGCATCTTTGACTTGCCTTGCTCTGTGGCCAGTTTCTGGCAACTGTTTATAGTGAAGTTCCGCAACAGAGGTGTAGACGCCGGGTTCTATTATCTGAGCTCGCGAAAGAAGCAATGCTTCTTATCTGATTTGCAAACGAGTTTCGGGGCTCACTGGAAGAAGCAGTGGTTTTATATAAAAGAATCCAAGCCGCAGGAATTTCGATTCAAGCGGCTTTGGACTGATGCCCGTCCTTCACCGAGACGCCCCGATCCTCCAGTCTACACCTTGGCGGTCGTAAAAAACTTGAAAGAGCACGAATTTGATGCCTTTGAGTTGACCACTACCCCAGTGTTGCGGGCCGGCGGTTATACTTATCGTGAAGGCGTTGAGCCTTCTGTCTTTGGTATACTATTATGCATGTTTTTGTTCTTTTTATTCGTTGATTTTTATCTTCCTTTGTTGTCTTCTAACCTTTGCATTGTTTGCGATTTTCAGAGCGAATTGTGATGGACAAGACGAAGAAGAGGCTGGCTGCGATGAAGCGTGGCGCCAGCGCTACTCAGTCCTCAGTGCCCATTCCTGAGAAGACCAGTCGTCGTGGTGCGAAGACGGCTGGTACCAGTTCAAGAAGCGGTAACACTTCTACCGTCTCGACACGAGGATCGGGGCGTGGTAGAGGTGCCGCTCCTGTCCCTGTTCCTGCTCCAGCTCCAGTGCCTGAGACTGTTCCTTCTCAGTCGACTGCTGATACTGCTCCCGCTTCACCCCCTGGCGGTTCTGAGCCGATCCTTCCGGATCTTTCTCCTTCATCTGCACCTTCATCTGGAAGAGTGCATCTTCCCTCCGTTGCTGAAGCGGCTCGTCGCTTCAATGAGGCCAACCCTGAAGCAGCAACGAGGAAGAGGTCTGCTGCTACTGCTGAGGAGATCCGTCGTGGTAAGCGCGTCGCGCAGGACCGAGCATATGATGCTGACGATGTTGATATTGACGTGGAGGAGATCGTCTGAGCTTCCGTCGAGTCGGGGCAGTTTACTCTGAAAGACACTACCGCCCTTCGACTTGTCAAAGGATTCATGCCGGACTTCGATCGTCAGGCCTATTATCAGGCGATGGGCCACGAGAAGCTCGTCAGTCGCACTGCTCTGTCTCTGTGCGAGGTTTGTGGATTTAGAGCTTTCACTTGTCTTTGTTTTATGTACATGCTTGACTATCACTAATGTTTTTTCTTTCTTGTAGTTCTTCGTCAATGTCCAGACCATGGCTGAGAACTTCAACATGGTCATGACGACTCAGGATCAGCAGAGGGCCCTGATGGATAGGCACCACTCTTCGGCCTTGCAGGCCCAACGGCTGGAGAAACAGGCCAAGGAGGCGAAGGCTGAAGTGGAGAAGCATCTGGTCGCTGCCGTTGATGAGCTGAAGGCAGTACAAGCGGAGCTTGAAGCCTTGAAGACAGCGAAAGCCACCGTAGACCGGGAGCTTGCCGAGGAAAGGCGCCTATCCAGCCAGCTCACCACCGACTGCCAGCATGCCACAGCCCTTGTCGACGATCATGTCGACACCATCCGGACGATGAAGGATGCTGCTGCTGCTGCTGAGGCCGAACGTCTGAGACTGGAGGCTGAGTTGGCTGATGCACGAGCTCGCATAGCGACTGCTGAGGAGGATGGCTACAACAGAGCCATGACTGAGGTATTCATTTGAAACTTGATTTTATTTCATTTTCCTTGAAGTTTGCATGTTACACACTTACATTTCCTTTACTTGTTTCATAGGAGCTCCCCGATGAGGACAAGGTGATGGTGGCCATCGAATTCTTCCGCTCAGCCACCTGGGAGCAGATTGCCATGGAGCGGGGCGGTTTTGATACAACCAAGGGCTACAACATGGCCCTTGATGACATCATTGCCCGCGGTGCTCTTGCTCCTGGGTTCAAGAGGGAGGACTTCAATGTCCTCAATTGCCTGAATGAGGATGACACGGAAGTCGGCGAGTCCTCTAGTGCTGCTGCTGCGGATTCTACTCTGCCCGATCCTCCTTCTGGCGAACCTGCAGCGACTGTGGTCGACGAAGAGCCGAAGCATGACCCCTTCACCTCCTTTTATCCTCTACGGCAGGTATGGCTTTCCGACTTTGCCGACGAGCTTCCCTCTACGTCCACTGCCGCTGCTGCTTCTGGTGCTGCTCTAGACGATCCTCCGGAGGAGGGTGAGATGGGGTTCGATCCACAGATCTTGGATCAGCCTGCTGATGGCGATCAGCCTATGCCTGACGCCCCTGTTGCCGCTGCTGCTCCTCGTCAGATCTCCCCTCTCGATGACACTGGGCCCTTGAACGAGTCTTTCGCCGATATCCAGGAGCAGAGTGAGGGTGCGGTGAAGGCTCTTGGGTTGAACTTGCTGCCTTGATCCTCTACAATGGCCTGCGTGCCTTTATCTTTGGCATTTGTGCCTTGTTTTTGAACATTTTTACTTTTCGTATATACATTTAGTCCTAGTACATTCTTTCCGTACAGTATTTGTTGCTAACGTTTGCGCGATTTTAGCGCTTTAACAATTTGCATAGTATAGTTTTGACTTGCAACATCTTTTGTATGTCTTTGTTTTGTCTTGTTACATCTTCACTCATATGTGTCTACTTTTTAAGTTTAAATTTGGTACTTGTTAAAACACTTAAGTTTTATAAACAAGTGTCTATGAGAGCACGAGAACTTGGGCTCGACTCCACGAGGCTTGTGCTCGTTGTGCGAAGCTAATGTCCGCGCTAGCGAAGCTATGTTTGCGCTTGCGAAGCTATGTTCGCGGGAGTACGAGGATTTGTCCTCGACTCCACGAGGCTTGTGCTCGTTGTGCAAAGCTGTGTTTGCGCTTGCGAAGCTATATTCGCGGGAGTGCAAGGACTTGTGCTTGACTCCACGAGACTAGTGCTCGTTATACGAAGCTAATGTTCGTTTTGACTAAGTTTTTAAACTTAAAGTTAGTAGACAGTTTGAGTTCATCTTCATGTTTCTTGATAGATTGTAATAATGCGGATAAATAGTAGGCAACAGCTGAACTAGAATAAAATAAGAGATTTTATTAGTTTTGGGACTGAGCTCGAGTAACTTCCGAGTTGCCTACGTATCCCGCCGTATATAGGTTGGCTAGGAATCAAGTCCTCGTAGTTCGCTGCTAACTATTACAATGAGAATCCACGTAGAGGGATTCGTAATTCGTAAAAGAATAAGCGAATGAAGTACTGAAACTACGATCCTATTGTGCCACAAGGCCATTAGAAAACTAGCGTTCTAACTATAAAACCTTCGTAAGTTCTTGACGTTCCAGGGGCGTGACAAAGTCCTTCCACCCAATTCTTGTAAGTAATAGTATCCTTTTGAGCTTGCTCTCTCCACTCTGTAAGGTCCTTCCCAGTTTGGCTTCAATTTTCCAACATGCTTAGTAGCTTCTACTTTCCTGAGTACCAAGTCCCCCACTTGAAAGTTCCTGAAACGGACTTTGTTGTCATATGCTTTCGCCATCATAGATTTGTACGCTTGAGTACGTTGGTATGCTGCTTCCCTAGTTGCTCCGATCAATTCCAAATCCATTTGTCTTGCCCTTAATGCTTGCTCTTCATCATAAGTAACGATTCGATAAGTTGGCATTCCAATCTCAGCGGGTATCACTGCTTCAGATCCATATGTCAATAAGTATGGAGTTTCCCCTGTAGAGGTACGAGGAGTTGTGCGATATGCCCATAGTATCCCTGGTAACTCATCCGCCCAATTTCCTCCTTCTCCTTCCAGCCTTTTCTCCAAACTCTTCACTAAAGTATTATTAGTGGCCTCCACTTGTCCATTTGCTTCGGGGTGCGTAACAGATGTAAAACGTTGCTCAATCTTCATGTCTCTACACCAGTCTTGAATCTTAAAACCTTGGAACTGCCTTCCGTTGTCGGAAATCAAGACTCTTGGTATTCCAAATCGACAAACAATATTCTTCCAAATGAATTGTTTCACATTAGCCTCCGTAATATTTACAAGTGCTTCAGCTTCAACCCACTTCGTATAGTACTCGACAGCCACCAATAACCATTTTCTACCTCCCGTAGCCTTAGGCATTGGTCCAACTATATCTATTCCCCATTGATCAAACGGACATCCATAACTCACTGTTGTCATAGGTTGTGCAGGTGTATGAATGATCTTCGCATGCAGTTGACAACTTCTACACTTCCTTGAATAATCCATAGCATCTCTCATAACAGTTGGCCAGAAATATCCTTGTCGGAGTATTTTCTGGGCCAAAGATCGTCCACCTGAATGATTTCCACAACTCCCCTCATGAATTTCGCGTAAGACTTGTTTTGCCTGCATGGGAGATAAGCATCTCAGGAGTGGTCCCTCGAATGACCGTTTGTACAGTTCGCCATTGAACATAGTAAATCTTGCAGATTTATAGTTGAGCCTTCTGATCGCTTGAGGATCATTAGGTAAGTTCCCGTTCTGAAGGTAATTGATAATCTCATCCTTCCAGCATGCCTCTATGTCTACTGGCAGAACGTAATCCAATGCTTGCGTTGGTTTTGACTCAACTACCTTGCCTATAGAGGGCTGCTCTGACGCCAAAAGAGTTACCCGCCTTTCAACAAACACTTCGGCGGTGCTAGCAAATCGTGACAAGGAGTCAGCGCGTTCATTCTCTGATCGAGGGATCTGCGAGATAGAGAAAGTATCGAAATTTGATGTCACTTCTTTCAGTTTTTCAAGATACTTTACTATTGCAGCCTCTTTCGCCTCATATCTTCCTTCAAATTGATTAGCGATCAACTGCGAATCCGTGAATGCTACAAGGTTCGTTATACCCAACGATTTTTCCATTTGTATGCCAGCAAGCATAGCCTCATACTCTGCTTGATTGTTGGTCACTTGAAAATTTAGCCTTATTGCATAGTCAAATTCTCTACCATCCGCCGATCTTAGGTATATTCCTGCACCTCCAGCGTCATTCGTGGACGATCCATCCACATGCAGAGTCCAAGTTGCCCTTTCAACTATAGGTTTGTCTCTTTTGTCCTCTTCCGTTACCATTGCTACATCAAGTGCTTGCTCTGCCTCTGAGATTGTTTCAGCCACGAAGTCCGCTAATCTTTGTGCTTTGATCGCCGTTTTTGGCATATACTCCAAGCCATATTCTCCTAACTCTATTGCCCACTTTACTAATCTCCCAGATGTCTCCGGTTTTGCCATGACTTGTTTCAGTGGTTGGCTAGTTAAGACAATAACCGGATGTGATTGAAAGTATGGTCTTAGCTTCCGTGCTGTTATTACAAGTGCGTATGCTAACTTCTCGATCTCCAGGTAATTCACCTCTGCCCCATTCAGCACTTTGCTAACATAGTAGATTGGCAAATGTTTCTTGTCTTCCTCGCGCACCAATACTGTGCTTAATGAATTCTTCGTTATGGCCAAGTAGAGATATAGTATCTCATTGTCCTTGGGCTTAGATAGTAATGGTGGTGTCGTAAGGTACACCTTCAATTGACGAAAAGCCTCTTCACAATCCTCAGTCCATACGAACTTAGGTGTCTTGCGTAACTTCTTGAAAAAAGGTAAACTCTTTTCAGCTGAATGCGATATGAATCGACTAAGTGCCGTAATCCTCCCCACCAATCGTTGCACCTCTCGAACGGATTTAGGGGATGGTAAATCCATTATAGCCTTAATTTTGTCAGGGTTAGCTTCGATTCCTCTCTCATTGACCATGAACCCCAGAAATTTTCCGGCCTTAACACCAAATGTGCACTTCTTAGGATTTAGCTTCATCCCATATTGTTTCATGATACCAAAAGCCTCTTCCAAATGTTTCACGTGATCTTCCGCCTTCAGGCTCTTGATGAGCATGTCGTCAATATAAACTTCCATTGTCTTGCCGATTTGATGATAAAACATCTTGGCAACTAACCTCTGAAAGGTTGCTCCTGCATTCTTTAGACCAAACGGCATCACTTTGTAACAGTATATCCCCCTGTCAGTGATGAAGGCCGTTTTATGTTGATCCTTTACTGCCATTAGTATTTGGTGGAAACCGCTCTGTGCATCACAAAGACTTAGCAACGCACAGCCTGCTGTGGAGTCAACTACGAGATCGATCCTGGGCAACGGGAAAGGATCTCGCGGGCAATGTTTGTTCAGATCGGTGTAGTCCACGCACATCCTCCATACGGTCGGCTTCTTTGGGACAAGCACAACGTTGCTTAGCCATTCAGAGTATCGAACTTCAAATATATGGCCTGCAGCAAGCTTTGTTTGTACTTCCAACTCCGCAGCCTTGTTCTTTTCATCGCTAAAGTGTCTCTTCTTTTGTCGGATGGGTTTAGCATTTGGGTTAACATTCAGGTGATGTACCGCGACTCGAGGATCTATTCCCTTCAAGTCCGAGTCCGTCCATGCGAATACATCAAAGTTTCTTCGCAAGCATTCCAATAATGCCTTCTCAACCTCCGAAGTCAACTCGCTACCAATTTTAATTATCTTGTCGGGCTCATCTTTTGACAAAATCACCTCCTTAAACTCTCCCGAAGGTTTCAGACGCTCCATTTCCATCTTCTTTTTGTAGCGCAATGTCGTCTTGTCTTCTTTTTCTTCATCCAGTTTCTTCAAAGAGTCCTCAATACTGGAAGGAGTATGATCCTCCTGCATCATCTCTTGGTCTACTTGCGCAGCAAGCACCATCTCAGTATCAACTTGTTTCCCTATTTCAGACGTCTCCTTTGGATGTATGTCAACTATCGCGACATTTGGATCCGTTTTTGCCTTGATAGGTTTAGTTGATGTAACATAACAACTCCACGAATCACGATAGTTTGTAGTGAGTTCAGCAATTCCACCAGGCGTTGGAAATTTGACCTTCTGATGAACCGTTGAAATGATCATAGCAAATGCCGTTATTCCTGGCCTTCCAATCAGTACGTTGTATGCGAATGGTATATCAACGATAAGATATTCCACGTTCAGTGTTCTCCTCTTCGGATTTACGCCAAAGGACGTGGGCAACAAGATCCTTCCTATGGGTTTTACTTCACTTCCACCAAATCCCACTAGTGGTGAGTTAACATCCGTGATCTCATATTGTCCAAGTTTCATTTGTTGCAAAGCATCCATGAAGATTATGTTGGACGAACATCCATTATCAATCATTATCCTCTTTACCCCGTGATTCGCAATCACCGCAGAAACCACCATAGGGCAATTCAAGTATTGCGCTTCCTTAGCTTGTGGGGACAAGCTGTCGAAATCGCTATCATCGAATGTGATTCTTGTATCCAATTTGTCCACCGCAAAGACAAGATCTATTTCCGGACGCTTCAGTCGTTCATTGTATATGTCTCGTGAGATGCGTTTTCTACTTTTGGCTGAGTCTGCGCCAGTAGGTCCGCCTGCTATCACATTGATTCCATTCTCGATTTCATCATTCCCATTTCCCCGTTTACGCTTTGATTCATCCTTCTTCTCATTTGGGGATCTATCCCGCTTGCGTCCAGCTGACGCCTTTTCTTCACGTGACTCTCTATTCTCAAGGATGTACTCGATGAGTTTCCCCCCTTGAATGAGTCGTTCGATCTCGTTCTTTAGAGCCTTGCATTCGTTGGTAAAATGCCCATTCTGCCTGTGGAACTTACAATATTTCTTCGATCCTTTAGTCTCTTCAGTCTCTCGGAATGGTTTTGGAGTTCTCAGCAATCCGCTATCTTTCTCTATGGCGTAGATTTCACCAATTTGTTTCCTCAGAGGAGTATAGTTCTCAAACTTCTTAAAAGGTTGTCGATTGCGATCTCGATCTTTTCCCCTTTGCTCCTTCCTCCAATCTCTATCTTTATTCTCTTTGCCCCCATGAATTCTTGGCGAGTCCATTAACCCTTGATTCATGGTTGCCTCCTCTACTTCAATGACCTTACTAGCTAGGTCCATTACTTGCTCAATGGAATCAGGAGTGTTCCATGTTATCACTTCTATAAGCTTTTTACTCCGGCAACGATGCTCCAATACAGATATGACCAGGTCGACAGTGGGAGCATTCACTCTACCGATCTCCAGATTCAAACGCTCGATATACCTCCCCAAAGGTTCATCAGGTCCTCTATAGATATTAAACAGCGTGCTCGGAGATTTCTTCTTTACGCGATAAGTAGCAAACTTCTTTACGAACATGGTCCTAAACTGTTCAGATGATTCGATTGATCCCGAACGCAAGTTTTTGAACCATTCCTTTGCTGGACCTCTCAGACTGAGCGAAATAAGTTTCGCCCTCATATTCTCTCCATACCCCAAAACCTGCAAATCTCCATCTAATTCATCATAGTGTGCAACTGGATCAGTATTCACATCATACTTCTTCAGAACAGGAAGATTAGTTCCTTCCTTCAACGTCAAGTTACTGATCGCCTCACAAAAGGGGTTTGACCTCTCCCTTAGTGGAATGTGTTCTGCTACAACAGGTTCCAATCTTGGTGCGACTCTCTCAGGCAAGTCCCTGTCTCTTCTGGCAGTTCGACTCGATGCAGGTCGATGATCAGGAACTCTTTGCCTAGAATTCACCTCTCCATCCCTTCCTTCTCTATCTCGACCAGTTGCCCGACTGGGAGCTCGGTTAGCATTGGTCCTCACTGAACGAGGATTCCTCCTTTCAGGCGAGGGAGATGGATCCCTTGGCCTTGTCATCCTAGTTTGCGTATACTGCCTCGAATCACGACGCTGGGTCGGATGAGTCCTTCCTTGCTGCGGTGGCGCAGGCTGTGTTGCTGGTTGTTGTGCTATTGGAGATTGAACATTCTGTAAAACAGAAGTGTTAGCCAATTGCTGCACAATCATTGGGACCATAGTCCTTTGGAATGCCGCCATGATTTGATCCAACTGAGCGGAATTCAATAGCTGTTGTTCCGTGGGAGGAACTTCAGGTTGATTCGCTGTGTGAGTTGGAGGATCAAGGGGAGTGCTAGGCGCTGCCACTGATGTTCGCTCAGAAGCATCATGTGCCCGATTATCATCCTCCCTCTGTGATCTAGTCCTTCCTGCCATTCCATTCTTCTCCGTTGCTCTCCGCTGAGCCATTGAGTGTCAGTGTTTGTTTCTAAGTGCTATAGAAGGTTCCCACAGACGGCGCCACTGATGTGGGGTATTTTCGTCTGGATACGTGTCCACTCTCCAACACTCCACGTCAGACTGCTTCAGTTCCTACTGGATGCTTAAGCAGCTTTTGAGTTCGGAACCTGCACTCAACACCACACGTAAACTAAGCCGGTGCCTCCTCCGGCGAAGGCACTCCGACGCTCAAGTCAGATAGGTCGGAATTTGAGGTATTGTCGTCTGAGACAATAGCTCGAAATTATAGCTCGAAAATAGGTCGAATATATAGGTCGAAATAAGCCCAAATAGGTCGAATTTAGGCCCTATAGGTCGAATTAGCACACCTCGAAAGGGTATTGAGAACCGTGATGAGAAAACCCGAATAGATCGAATTACTCTCAAATAGCTCGAAATACACTCTATATAGATCGAACAAGAGCTATTGCAATATAGCTCGAATTATTGCTCTATAGCTCGAATTCGATGTATATAGCTCGAAATTAAATGCTAGAAAATAAAAACGTACCTTAGAATGAGGCATGGGACCCCCTTATATAGTAATAAGAGTCCTTATTCGTCTAAAAGTGCAATCCAAGTAGAACTATGACTCAAAATAGGTCGAATTAGAGCTATTTTGAAATAGCTCGAATTGGGCCTTCAAATAGGTCGAATTGGGCCTCAAATAGGTCGAATTTGGGCCCATATAGCTCTTATTTGACTCCTGGGCCTCAAATAGATCGAATTTGGGCCCATATAGCTTGAATTTGGCTTTTGGGCCTCAAATAGATCGAATTTGGGCCCATATAGCTCGAATTAGGCTTTTGGGCCTCAAATAGATCGAATTTGAGCCCATATAGCTCGGATTGGGCTTGATATAGCTCGAATTGGGCCTTTTCGGGCCCAAATAGGTCTCGCTTGGGCTCTATTTGGGCCTACTTGGGCCGATTTCCGTGTTTTGCCTTGAATTGTAATTTTGCATTAAAAAATAATGGTGCTGACGTGGCATAATATGTCCCGAAATACGTTCGTGTACTGTATCGGATATTATGACGTGGCGGTACCGAAATATGGTACATCAATGTGAATAATTAAAGATCATTAGAAAACTCGTCTTAGATCGTTTAATAAAATTCACTTCTGTATGATTCAGGGAGTTTGATCTTTAAAGGTCTAGAACTGACTTTAGCGCAAGAGGGTTTTCAAACACATGCCCCTCGACAAGCCTAATAGGTTATTTCGAGTATATAAATTTCTGAAAAGCTAGATCTAATTTGTGTACCAGTCACGTGGACAACAGTTTGATCTGAATTGTCGAGAATTTGTACAAATTACTCGTATCACATGTAGAATATCTTGGCTATCCATAAGGGTAGAAGCACTCTAGACACATGTATGTGGACCCCACATGGTGTGGATCCACACACATGTGAGGAAAAATGTTTCTACCATTATGGGTAGCCAAAATATTCCTACTCGTAACATCATGATATGACAAAATCATTATCTTTTTTTTTTTTGAAACTGAAATCACCATAGAACATGGCCAAAACCCAGCACAAGTGTTCATACAACTCAAGACCAAAACCAAAGATCAAATGCAAAAAACATTACAAAATCAACCACAATTCCAAATCCTATTGTCAGAAGCATCTTTAGCAAGCTTATGAGCTTCCGTATTTGTCGAGCTGCGGACCCAATTAACACTGAAACTTTCAAAGCCATGGCTCCTTCTTCTAATATCATCAATGATCGGACCATGTTCCGCAAGCACATTCCCCAACTTTTGAATATCCTGGACCACAGTAGCACAATCCCCCTCCAACACAATGTCCGTCCATCCCCTCTCCCATGCCATTTGAATTCCAAGCTTAGCCGCAAGAGCTTCGGCTGTAGTTGGAGACAATGAACCCGAAATCCATTGTTGACGCCATGCTAGCACACTCCCAGAAGCATCTCTCGCTAAAACTCCCAAGCCAACTTCTTTTTCCTTGGTGAAGACATCACCGTCAAAATTAATTTTTATGTAGGTACCTCTGATGGCATAAAACTAACATGTGATATAAACTCTCTCTTTTTTCTTGTTGGAAAAATCGATCCCTACCCCATGGGGCACTACCCTATGCTCCAAAAAACTGCTTCCTTCACTTGTTTCCGTAATTACTTATCTTTTATTAACAATGGACCCATAACCCATCAATTGTGTTTTCATTTAAATTAATAATAGATTAACAAACATGTAACGACATAAAAAGCAAAATGAATAATAATATCGTCGCCTCAAATACCAACTGCAGCAAATGCTAGAAGAAATTTGAGAAATTTCTAGACAATTTCAATTGGGCATGATTCAGAAAATTTTATTATTTTCTTGAAATATTTTTTTAAGGTTCTATTATGCAGTTTTATTGTAAAAACTACTGTGTGTATTTATATTCACTTAATCATATATTAATTCTTACTTCTTGTAGATATCTCCTTCATTTTTTTCCTTGCATTTTTTTCTTAGAAAATTATCAAATATAAAGATTATCGTGAGAATCAATGACAGAAATACTAGAATCAAATGAATTAATGGCAAAATGAAGATAAAAGGAAAAGTATAAAAAGATGGAAAGAACAGTTGTTGTTTTAGGCGTAGGTAGTGACGCGGTTGGCAAGAATTTTCCCTTTTTGTAACGGTGGCTACCCAACTATCCATTGTAAGTTTGTAACTCTCCTATTTTGAGTACTTTATTCATTTAAAAAAAAAAAAATGTGACTGCTCATCATTCAACAAAATCGTGGAATATTAGACGAAACAAACGACCAGCAGCTAAGGAAATAAAAGGTTGCAAAACTTGATAATAACAATATATATATTTCTAAGGGATAATAGCGTTAAACCCCCTATGCTATACTCCTGTTGCACTTTGCCTTCCGTCCTTTTAGTTTTTGCGACTTGCCCTTGTACTATGGATAAATAAGCACTTTGCTCCCTGAGTCTAAATCTACTGGCAGAAAATGTTGACACGTATTCAAATCCAATGATGAAAAAATGACTCAGGGACAAAATGCTTATTTATCCATAGTACAGGAGACAAGTCGTAAAAAATAAAAGGACAGGGGACAAAGTACAACAATGGATACAGTACAAGGGGTTTAATGCTTTTATCCCTATTTCTAAATAGATAGCATAACTGAAAGTCTGAAATTGTTCGAAACAACCACACGCTTAAAGCTCAGAGTCAAAGATGTTTTTCTGGCCCCGAAAAATCACAGCAAATAAACCCGTTTTTTTTCTTTCCACTATCTCTATACAATGTAATAGAAACTCATTTATTCTCTGAAAAACACAAACGCATGGTAATTACAAGAAAAAAAATGCTAAAGATACAGCCATAATTACAGTAAAATAAGCTCAAAAAGGAAGCCATTTTGCTCTTAGCTGCTTGTTTTATGGATTAAGTAGCGAAAGGACGAGCTCTGCTCTAACCAATACACGTACTTTTCAGGCCGACCCTTCACACATGTTCTAATAGCTTTCTGTTGAATGTTCGATAGGCATCCGCTAACCATTTCCAAAAGTTCGGCCATGCCAAGAGACATATCTTTAGCGTAATGGCACAAAATTTTTGGCAAATATATCTTCGTTTCTTTGTGAACATACGCTGTAGCTTGTATGAACTCTTCCTTAGCAACTCGTAGATCTTGAAATACATTGTTTGCTGTGTAAACTCTAACCTGCAATGCCGACGTTATCAGACGTTATAATGAGTTCACTCAAAAAAAAAAGAAAATTTTAACAACTGGAAAGAGTGAGAAGAAGTCAAATAAAGGGGAAAAGTATTTTACCGCAGGATCGGAATATGCCCCAGAAGAAAGAGCAAAATGAACAAGTGGTTCAGGGTATTCAATTGCATACGCGTGTCCAGTCGTCCCAGTTTTGAACTTCTTTCCGGGAGATAGAAGTGTTTGAAGCCACTGCATTAACAGAGCAATAAGATATAGCCTTGTATTAACAGCCGATAATGAAAAATATTTCTGTGATAACTTGGTAAAAAATGGTATAAGAACAATCAGTGCGACAAACATGGTTTTAAGGTCAAACTCATTACTGGTTTCCCAGTGTCTAATGTTCGGATATTGTATACTGTTGTAAAACCCCACATACACTTAGATTTTTAACTGTGGCGTTATAGATTTGGTGCTGTTTGCAAATGCTTGTAGAAAGAGTTGTCAGTTTTAAGTTCAGATAAGTACGTTTCTCAAATGCATTTTTCCTTATAGGGATATTTTTGCAAACGAAGCCTGCTTTTGCTTTTAAGCAACTTAAAAGGTCTTAAAAGGAAAAGCAAGAAGCTGTTATTTTTTGATTCTTTGTTATTGAACTTTCCCAAACACCACATTCATCTTTAGAAGGAACAAGAAGAAAACAAGGATGTCAGTTGTAAAGTAAAACAAGGACCTTGCAGTTTACCAAGACAATACATTTCACTAAAGATATTTTAGAGTAATAACCATGTACCGGTGCAGAATAGTGTGATCGAATTCCCAGAATGGAGTTCTGTATATCATAAGCATTTATACAATGTCCACCCACATTGTAAGCAGCCTGAACAAAAGATTTGCACATGGAAAAATCAGATTTGGTAATAAGAATCACAACTGACAAATTTAAACAAAAGAATTTGAATATTACCTTCACAATGGAAGTACTTTTTATGTAGGTTTGAGTTCCATATGCCAAATAAGCCTACAATGAATATCAGATATTGTTTAGGACATGCGTATTAGGAGCAGTAAGCATTACAACTGTAGGGCGGATATAAGGCTTCATTCTATCATGATTTTCATGCATAATTAGATGAATAATCCGAGTTAAAAAATGGACCGATAAACTCTACTTCAACTCAAACAGAATATATAACTCAAAAAGGCTTTTTTTTTCAAGGACTAACTGATAAGGTTAACTAAAACCTGGCAACACATTTACATTCTCATGGATTAGTTCTAAACATGATGTTCTGTTCTACTTAAGATTCTTTCAGTTAGTCATAAAAAAGTTGACAGAACATTTTGCAAGCATACATGCATCACCAAAGCATTGTGAATGTTGATCCAGAATGCCAGCTTCTCTTCGCGCTTCATCTTCTTCGGGTCAACAATCTCAAGACTCTTGACTAGAGACCTGCACAGCTTCAATGAGATGACAAATTAATACTTATGCAGGTATAACAATGATTTGTATTTGAATGAGTTTATAGGCAGCATACTTATGTAAATGTATACTAATGTTCAATAAAAAAAAATGGACTGATTATTTGAATCCCTACGTATTGGAAGGAAGGAAGGATAAAAAAGACAAAAATCTAACTATTACCAAATATATACCATTATAGGACAGAAAAGTAGCACAAGTTATGTTCTTGAAAATGTCCACATACAACAAAGGAAAAAAAAGAAAGATATATCTACACTTGGTGCTAAATAAGACAGGAGGCAGATCCACTTATTTTCCCCGGCGAACCACAGAGAAAAAACAAACAATCATTCAATAATTAAACAACTTCGGTTGTTTCAATAGTAGTTGAAACTCTTATGAGAGAAGAGTAAAAATGAACACCTGAATTTCTGAAGCATTGTGGCAGCATAAGTATAACTTTCGTCGTCTAAGCATATTTTCAAAACTTCCACCATTGCAGCATATGGTCCTCCGTTCTCTTCTTTTAGGCCTTCAAAATCACATTGCTCCGTAACTTCTTCGTTGCACTGAGGACTCCAACTGCCGGATAAATTTCTGGGAGAAAATGTACTGGAGGAGCAGAAAGACGACGTAGAAGAAACGGAATTGCCTTTTTGACTTTGTGTGGGCTTGGCCAACTTGCAGTAAATTGAAGATATACATCTTATAATGTCTTCGGAAAGTCTATCTGGACAAATTCGGGCATCATCGATGCAAGAGTTTCCAAGATGATCTGCAAGGCTGCGGTGCCGAGAAAAAACAGTCTTTTTCTCCTGCAATTAACATTTGTTATTTGCAGACTTTAGTTATTCAATCAATGGGTTTCAAAACAGGAACCGCTATGTTAACTTTTTCAAAACATACAAGTTTCAATAAGTTTAAGAGGTGAGTCATATCTACCCTTCCAGATGATGACTTTGGACGAACCAAATCACTTGGGCCAGTTAACGCACTCGTTGGGGAACTTTGACCTTGATGGTCGTAATAGTCTTTTTTTGTTCCCGATTTCACTTTCGGAGATGGCTGATCAGATGTAACCGATGGGGTCATATGTTGTAAATGATTTCCCAGTTTCTCTTGAAATGCTGTCCTATAGAGAGAAAGAAGATAACGTTCCAAATGCACTATTTCGGTCTCGAGTGTAGCAATTTCATTCTTCAGTTGTGCTGAAGACTGCAGCCAAAATCAGTTGGTAGAATTGATTTACATAGCTAGGCAGCAAAATGTTTATTATTGGGTACAGAGTGATTGATCTTATGAGGTCTAAGTTAAGATTGGAAATGTTTCTTGGTTTCAAACTAGATTATTGAGGCACGTAAGAAGTACCTTTGGTGTTGTGTTAGCATCTGCATCATACAGTTCCTTCCTTGAGCCCAAATGTACAACATTCTGCGTTTAATTTGTGATCTTGATAAATTCATATACATACATATAGGGACGGGACAAAAGGGGGTGGAATTACAACTTACATTGACAGGGTTGATATGGTGGGAAGGCCTCGGCGACATATTGACTAGTATATGGTCCTTGGCCATTTGACTGTTCTGAAAACTGTAAACAACAAACCCAAATGTATTATTTATTAAATTTAATTAACACAACAATGCATATATAGGAGGATGATTGATGCAATAACATCAACTCTCACTCACCTGTGAAAACTGGAACCAGCAGCAGCAGCAGCAGTAAGACAAGGAGTAGGAGAGGAGCAATCCATTGAATTACGTACTACTAAATCGTTCCATTACAACAACAGCCTAATAATAATAATAACTCACTGCACCACCGACAATTAATACTGCTTGCTATTTCTTGAAAATAAACAACAAGGAAAAAACAAAAGAGCAACCTCTTCATTCAATCAAGAACCAAATTATTAGTATGGAAGATAGAAGAAGAGACCAAGAAAGGAAATAAATCATCCAAGGAATTAAGAACAAACTTAAAAGAAGTAGGTATGCTCAGCTCAGCTCAGCTCACTCACTCAACTCAAATCTGTAACAACAACAAAAATATTAAAACACAATAGGAGCATTAAATGCAGATAACCCACTTTATATAAAGAAAAATGGAGTGGGTTACCAGATATATATATATATAATTATTTATGTCATAAATGAATGCAGATTCAGTGAGTAATAATAGACAAAGAAAAGAAAATAAAAAAACTTATGGAGAATATGAAAATATACGAGTAGGTCAATGCCATTGAAGGGAGCATAAAGAAAAAGAGGTAGTAGTAATTATTATTATTATTGATAATAATTATTAGTAAGTAGTAGCAGTAATTATTATGGAGGCAATGGTGGGGGATGGGATCATCAATTGCTATGATCATTAGATATTGCTTTCTTTCGGAGGAATACAAAATTACGAAACACTATTAAATGTTAGATACCCAGCAGTAGCAGTGCTGAATGATGTATATTGTATAGTATATATTGGTTTGTGTGAACCGCATCGAGTATCGACTCACCTATGCATAATGTTTAATTGCCATAGATCTATTATTAATTTACAAATCTTTTTTCTAAGCAACATAATTATTATTATTATTATAATTTATATCTGAATGTGTTGAATTGTTTTGAGCCATTGAAATACTTTAGAATGAAAAAGACTTCGTCCCTACTTACCAAACGAGTAATCTGAAGGGGCTCAACATGTATAAGACCGTTCCTAAGAGTCCTATTTTTTTTTAACAAGATCTAGTGGTCATTTAATAAACACAAAACAATAATTTTAGTACACGAAATAACAGAATTAGAAATACGAGTTACAACATTAGAAATATCAAATAACACTAATAGTTGAAACTAATTTGGACAGTTTGTCCGAATGTTATACACATTGGATGAGTTAGTGGTTGTCTGGTCTGTTTACACAACTTTAAACAGGCAATCCTATTATCGTAAATATATGAGCCTCTTTGTAGGTACTAGTAGGTAGTATTATTAATTTAGATAGAGTTAAATTGTTCGCACCACCATTGAGCATGTGTAACCATCCTAATTTAGCATCTTTGCTAGAATTTACTTATTGATAATCAACTAGGAACGCTACCATTTGCCGAAGTTATAATATGGCCCATAACATTAGAGAGCATAATAGAGAGATTAATGGCAAGTCTTGTTGCAATGGTCTACTTCGCTTCGTTAAAACTATACTCATAATTAAAGAGTTGTCAAACTCAAGATTGATTAACTTAATCTTAGGCAATTTATATGAAGAAAACTTCACTACGAGTCTAGGATAAATAGAAATAATGGTAAGCGTTTGACCATTAATAAAACCAGAAAAAAGAAATACTTTAAAATATTTCTCCTATATATTAAACTATAACTTCCGGTGCCAGGTCTAGGAGTGAGTGAGTGACAGTGGAACTGATGGATAGCACCCACAACATTAAAAAGGAAAGAATAATAATTGAGTAGGTGGGAGTGGGAGCTGTAAAATGAAACATGCAAACAAACAAGTATCCCCACGGAGAAAATTATTAGATGCAATTTCTAGTGCAGTTAAAATAAATTGCTATGTACACGTGAGACGTTCAATTAAGAGCTAAGATTTTAATTTTTTAATAGTATAGATATTAACTTATCAATAGCACATCTGAATAATCATGTTTTTATACAAATAATCACGTTAGTTATATCACCTCATCGTTTACTCTCAACATAAAACTTCGTTGAGATTAGGGAGAATAGGAGTTAAAAAAAAAAAAGCAGTTAAAAAAGAGGAGGAAAACATAGATTGCGACCTAGGGGTCGTCTCTGTTTCAATATCTCCCGACAAATTAGGAAAGTTGCGCCTACTCCCGCCAAATCAACTAACCACTCAAAATATGCAATTTCTCCAACTAGATGAATTAGTGTCTAAACCATTATTCAGAGAGAAAAGCTCTTCCTTATAGTTGATAATCTATTTTTATACAATTAATTTATTTATCTCGTACTCGAACATGCTACGGGAAAACAGGCGTTCGTGATGGATCGAAAGTAACTAGCTAGGCTTCTCCTGACAAATATTAATGGATAATTTATTATCAGTGCTTCATTATGATAAATAACTAAAAGTCAACATGATGAGGAAACAAAGTGGATCTTTCTCCATAGTCCATACTAAGTTTTGATTATATAGAAAAGAAAATATTAATTATACTAAAAGATTTCTGGTTGTTATATGATTCTACCCGTGACATCAACATTTCTTAAACTTGAAATTAATCCTATTCTATAATCTCAGCCACATTTATATTGTACTAGCAACCAAGTGCACGCGGAGACCGCGTGCAACGTTGGCTTTTAATGTTAAAAATAAATTATTTTAACTCGTGTTTCTAACAGATAACCTTTCAAAATGACAGCTCAATAAATTGCAGATTTGTTGGTACATAAATTTCCACTCAACAAAAACATAAGCAGCTGTATTTCTGTGTAGCTAAAAGTAGAGGTTCCTTATATTAAATCTACAAAAGTTCCGATTAAAAATACGAATTTTGTTGTTGACTTACAATAGTAAAAGACAAAATAAAATATTTGACACCTTAATTATTTATAGGAATTCCTTAAAACTGAGTGCAATTTATAACAAAAAATAAAGGGTAACAATGTGGTATTATCAAATTGTATTAATGACAACTTAATAAATTGTGAATTTCTCAGTGAAACATAAGCTTTGCTTTTATTTATTATTATCATGAATTTACATAAGGTTATAGCTAATATTATGAAGCTTGTTGTTACCTACGATATTGAAGAGACAACATAAATGATAGAATCTGTATAACGTGTAGCATTAGCCAAGTATATACAACAATAAACAAAATTGCAGCTTCAGAGCAAGCATGATCCTCTGCTTTCCGATCACCAAGCTATTTAGCTATTGAAATGAATGTAACCCTTGAAAAAGGAGTGTCATGGTTCATGGGCCTTATGTGGTTATCAATGTCAGTGTCACATGATTACTTGGGCAAGTACTCGGCCGCCGATAAATATTGAAGAATCTGAATAACATAAGACCTTGTATGGTCATATTAGAATTGAAGAAAAGTTAAAACTAAATAACACTTCCAGTACTGTAAACTGTGCACTTCAGCTTGCAAAATTTAATCAAACCATGGATGAACCAAGGCTTTTTCATTAGGGGTTGTGAGTTCCCGTGTTGTTGCATGAAAGAAGAATAGGGACAAAACCAAACAAATTTGTTATTAAACTAAAAACTCTTAAGTTTTCAATTTTCGACAAAAAACTTGAATTATGTCAACATACATAAACAGAGTTCATGCCATCGTACTTGTGAGATTTATCAAGACTATACGAATGAGTTTTAAGTAAACCAAAAAAATTCATAACAGAAAGTAGAAAGCCTTCTCAGAAATATAGTTAATGCGACTTGAAGCAATAAAAAGGACAAATAAGTAACGATGGTTGTGGCATGATGCTTATTTCGGTTAGTAATTCAACATTACTTCCAAGACACACTTGACTTATGCATTTTATAATCTCCAAGCCTATAGAACTATGACAGGAAGATATATTTGAAAATATCTACGTTTTAAATTCTAAAGGAAGATATAGAAGCCAAATATAATCTTACATTTTATCATTTGTGGTATCTGAATGAATGGGTTTGATCTCGTCTCTTTGAGGAAACCGACATGCGAGCAATTTCGCAAAATCATCTCATTTAAAAAATTGAATAGAGATAAAACATGAATAGCGCAAAATATAGTCAGAGTAAGCATTGGTCTGAAGACCATCATCCTGCTTACAAATCATGGAAGATCTTGCCTTTAATTTCTCTGTTTCTTTTTTCTTTTTGGAAAGTTCCCCAACCGATACACCTATCATAGAGACCAACTTTTTTGTTCCTGAATGATAGCCATAGCTTTGTAGGAGATATAGTCGGGCTCCTTGCAGAATCTTTCATTCTTCTTCAACAATCCTACACCACCAAATAGAAGCAAGTATATATAGTCTTAATTGGTGTGGATCATTTTCAAAGAAAAAGACAGATTATAGCAAGACTAAATTGAAAACTACCGGTGAAGAGATCTTAAAATCAAATGATAGACGTAGTAACAGATAAAGATTTATAAAAGAGTGCATGAAAAATATATGTTGTGAAAAGATGATAAAAGTCAGGTTAAAGTAATGGAAATTAAAGAGTGCATAAGAGAATTTTTTGTAAAATCAAACACAAAGTAGGTTAGTTCATCAAAAGCTACGGATACTTAGACCCCCGTAAATCTTAAATATAAGTGAAGTTTAATATATAATGTAGGGATCAAAGCATTAAACCCCCTGAACTATACCCCTTGTTGAACTTTGGCCCCTGTCCTTTTATTATTTGCGATTTGCCCCCTGTAATATGGATAAATAAGCAGTTTGCCCCCTGAGTCCAAATCCAACGGCAAAAAATGTTGACACGTATTCAAATCCAATGGTGAAAAAGTGACTCAGGGGGCAAAGTGCTTATTTATCCATAGTACAGAGGGCAAGTCGCAAAAAATAAAACGGCAGGGGGCAAAGTGAAACAGGGGCAATAGTATAGGGGGTTTAATGCTTTTATCCCTATAATGTAACAAACTTATAGGACTTCAAGATACTATACAAAATAAACTTTATAATATGAACACATAAACTCAAATAAGAGAATGACCTGAACTATTACATATTAACATTTGACTGACTTCAAGGATGTAATTCTGCTGCATCAATTCATTTTCCGAAGATGCAAGTACTACATACCCAGAGGAAGATTTACAACGATGATGACAAAAGATGCACGTTAGTCAGACATATAGCGAGATTATCAGTTAGATTATTGATACATAACCCAATAACAATGTAAGCGAATAGATGCGTTTGCAAAAGCTGTTACCTTCAGAGGAATGGAATCTATTCTCCAAAACTGTAATATATCGCAGCTGCTCAAATCCAGCCTCTTTTTCCCAGCTCAGTCAACCGAGCAAAACTTGCAACAGGTTACAGAAGGAGAATAATGTTTTGGTGAGAAGAAACATTAACCGCCTTTTAAGCAAAAACTAATTCCACGGGAAAGAGAGATGAATAAGAAATAAGAAAGTGAAAGTCAGATTGATTTAGAAAAATCAGACAATATAAGTGGTAATTTACCTATATCAAAATACGACGATTATGTAATGGCCAGGGCAGTTAATATAGCCGAAGAATAGATGTTATTACCTTGTACATGTCTTATATCTTGTATAATGTATCTCAAATTCTTCCTCAATATTAGAGTTTGAAATAGAACATGAAAACAAAGTGAATAAAACAAATACCTATGTAATATAAATGAGATGTTCAACGTATTCGACAACCAAAAAGTCAAAAGGCTAATAATTCTTGAGGCCCAGCATGATGTCTCTTATTCTACCAGATGTCGAAAGCAGTAACCTAGGCTCATATTCGACCAATGGCCGGCAATGCAGTCAAAACTGAAAGCAATATAAATTTTTGCTCGATGTTCACCTTTAATTTGCTTTGCTTGAAAAAAATGTAAATTGTTCTTCCAGGCTTGTATTCAGCCGTTCCCATGATAGACCAAGAGTAGCATATCCCCTACATAATCAATGGTATAAGATAATGAAACAGAATTATCAAATAGGCCCAGCAAACAATGTAAGAGAGATATATCACTTTTGAAGAAAAGAAGTATGATCGCAGTACTTTATTCTACAATTTTAGCCAGAAAAATGTCAGGCACAGATTGAGATAGAATGTAATGAGGAATCATATAATCCAGAACAAGCTTACAATGGTTATGAAGAAAAACATAAGACCAAAAAATGCAACACAAAAGCTTTATAATCAGCCTGAAATATAAAAATTGAAAGTGGATTTTTAATAACAGATCAGACACCATCCGTAGTTCATGAATTTCAATTGTGTCTCACGCCATAATATTGAATAACTAAATGTTCATAGATGAGTGCAGCACAATCGAAATGCACATAGAAAAATGCAAAAACAGAGAGTATTATAAGAAAGGCAAATATAATCAAATATAATTTATGTCATAAAAACAGTTCTCATATGCTATTTATACAGTTCTCATACGCTAAACTAAAGTTTGTATGATAAAAACTAAAAGAGTCCAACCAATACTTCAAACTTCAAAGTGTATTAAGAGAGTCCAACCAATATAATCACTGTTACCTGGGCGTCGTCATCATCCAAAGTCGAAAGCACAACGAGCTGAAATTAAATGTTGTTAATGAGCGATACGCATGAAATAGAAGCCCAAATTGAATGGATACACAACAACACTGTAAATTGATGGAAGGAGCATTCATCTGAAACTGCAAAATTATAATTGATGAAAAGCTAAAAAGATGAGACGATGCGGCAGTTTTGGAGGAAAGGGAGATAGTGAAATTAAGAAAAAATGTTGAAATGCGACAGTTTTGGAGGAGAGGACAGAAAGTGGAGATAGTGGGTTAGCCAAAAGTGACGATCTAAAAAGTCAATCTTGTCCTTCCTATTAATTTCCTATTGATTTATTTTGAGGTTAAATTTGGAAGACTGAAAACAATTTGGTCCGATGGACCAACAATTTAATGTATTTTCCATATTTACCCTCAAGTCTAAGTTTCAGATTTTTACTTAATGAAAAACTGTAGGGATAAAGTTGTAAATATTTTAAAAAACCTCCATTTTGTCTCACAAAATGTGTTCCCTTTTATATTAGTAATAGATACAGTTCTCATACGCTAAACTAAAGCTTGTATGATAAAAACTAAAAGAGTCCAACCAATACTTCAAACTTCAAAGGGTATTAAGAGAGTCCAACCAATATAATCACTGTTACCTGGGCGTCGTCATCATCCAAAGTCGAAAGCACAACGAGCTGAAATTAAATGTTGTTAATGAGCGATACACATGAAATAGAAGCCCAAATTGAATGGATACACAACAACACCGTAAATTGATGGAAGGAGAATTCATCTGAAACTGCAAAATTATAATTGATGAAAAGCTAAAAAGATGAGACAATGCGGCAGTTTTGGAGGAGAGGGAGATAGTGAAATTAAGAAAAAATGTTGAAATGCGACAGTTTTGGAGGAGAGGACAGAAAGTGGAGATAGTGGGTTAGCCAAAAGTGACGATCTAAAAAGTCAATCTTGTCCTTCCTATTAATTTCCTATTGATTTATTTTGAGGTTAAATTTAGAAGACTGAAAACAATTTGGTCCGATGGACCAACAATTTAATGTATTTTTCATATTTACCCTCAAGTCTAAGTTTCAGATTTTTACTTAATGAAAAACTGTAGGGATAAAGTTGTAAAATATTTTAAAAAACCTCCATTTTGTCTCACAAAATGTGTTCCCTTTTATATTAGTAATAGATGTAAGTAATTGAATAGAATGCATCATACTAGATTGAGCTTAAATGCCATTGTAAGTTTTAACTTTTCCACTATTTTACCATTCTTTACCGGCAAAATTCTGGCCTTTCCCCAGAATTAAATAAGATCTAAAAATATATTTGAGGTTTGGAGTTGACTATAATAAACTGATAAGGATGGTAGAGTTCATAATTCTCCGGCATTGAAGCCGCCGGAGCACGATTGGAGCGATTATGCATCTTTAGGAGGATTATGTCACTTTGATTGTAAACATCTTTAGGCGCATCACAATTTTTAAAATATTACATATGAAGATATTATTAGATTATCTTATTTTGTTTGTGAATTGCGTCATTGATAAAGATGTCCATATTTTCTTGAATACTAAATCCTAAATATTAATATCCTTAGGAATAGATTAAGCCAAATGTCAAAGAGATATCATGAAGTCAAAAGTCGTTGAATTTTATATTCCCAAATGTTTAATTCATCGTCTTTGCTTCTAAAAGCCTAATTAATATGTTAATGAAGTATCCCCTCCTAAATCAAGCCTAATATTTTCTTAAATTTAAGAATTTTTTAATGAATTGAATAGATAATTATTGATTAAAATGATATCTCTTCGTAATTAATACAAAATGTCAATCTCTTGAGTCCAAACAAGATTTCTGTATAGTAAAGAGAAACATTTCTAACTAATCCCTCAAATATAATTTCACCCATCAAGATTAATATTTAAGTAAGATATTGTATTGTAAAATCCTTTATTTGAAGAAATATGTGGGGTATTTTCGTCTGGATACGTGTCCACTCTCCAACACTCCACGTCATACTGCTTTAGTTCCTGATGGATGCTCAAGCAGCTTTTGAGTTTGGAACCTGCACTCAACACCACACGTAAACTAAGCCGATGCCGTCTCCGGCAAAGGCACTCCGATGCTCAAGTCAAATAGGTCGGAATGCGAGATATTGTCGTGAGAGACAATAGCTCGAATTTATAGGTCGAAATTAGCCTAAATAGGTCGAATTTAAGCTGTATAGGTCAAATAAGCACACCTCGAAATGGTATTGAGAACCAAGATGAAGGCACCCGAATAGGTCGAAATACCCTCAAATAGCTCGAAATACACTCTATATAGATTGAACAAGAGCTATTGCAAACAGCTCGAATTAAAGCTCTATAACTCGAATTCGATGTATATAGCTCGAAATTAAATGCTTGGAAAATAATAACGTACCTTAGATTGAGGCATGGGAACCCCTTATATAGTAATAAGAGTCCTTATTCAGCTAGAAGTGCAATCGAAGTCGAACTATAAGTCTAAATAGGTCGAATTAGACCTATTTTGAAAAAGCTCGAATTGGGCTTTCAAATAGGTCAAACTGGGCCTCAAATAGATCGAATTTGGCCCCACATAGCTCAAACTGGGCTTGAAATAGCTCGAATTAGGCCTTTTCGGGCCCAAATAGATCTTGCTTGGGCTCAATTTGGGCCTACTTGGGCCGATTTCCGAGTTTTGCCTTGAATTGTAATTTTGCATTAAAAAATAATGGTGCTCACGTGGCATAATATGACCCGAAATACATTCGTGGTATTTTATCGGATATTATGACGTGGCGGTACCGAAATATGGTACATCATGGAGTCCCCCACTTCGTAAGAGTAATGTGTACAAACATTGGTCATACGAACTAAAAAAAAGTCATATAACCGAGAATCGTGCAACGAAATCAACCTCAGCGTAAAAAACCAAGAATTCGGACAAAAATATCAAAATTTGAAAATAGGTCCAATTTACTATTTTTTTTAACTCGAAATAGTATAGGTTGAAATTACCTTCCGAAAAGATAACTCGAATTTCAGAAATGAATTTCTGAAGAATAGCTCGAATTTGAAAATAGGTCGAATTTGAGGGCATTTCTGTAATTACCGCATCATTTCGCCTATAAATACCCCGCTCCGAGCTTCATTTCCTCATTTCTCGCCAAAGCATTCGGTCAGAGCTCTTGAAAAATAGCTCGAATTTATAGCTCGAATTTGCCTTTTTTAGTAAGTGTGCTGAATAGCTCGAAAAAACCTCCAGATAGCTCGAAAAAGTCTCAAATAGCTCGAAATTTTCAAGAATAGCTCGAAAATTCTCCTTTTTATTTGTGAAATTTTTGGTGAGTGGTGATGTTGTGAATAACTCAAAATTATAGGTCGAAAAACCTAAGTAATTTCGAGTTATAGCACTTGGTAAACATTTTTCAGTTTTTGAAATTTTTTGTAAAATGCTAATAACTTGTTTTTTTTACAGATTTGTTCACAACGGCTCGGCTTTGACGTAACTGGTCTCCGCGACGTCCATCACCACCTCGATCTCACCAACATCCATACTACAACTCTCGCAACCAACCGCATGTGTCTTCGTCTCGCAATCCGTGCAATTCAGACACAAGGCGTTCATCATCTCCAACTCGACCTCGGCAATCAGAACCTGCCAGAATCTGAGTTCCTGGTGCACCGAAGCTATTTGTTCCCGCACAGAGATCGTACGAGCAAAATGACCCAAACGAAGAAGTTTTCGTAGATCTAGACCCTCGTGCCGGTAATCTTTCAACCTGAACCTCTTTGTGGCTCGCGTTATTGATATTGAGTCGTCGAGTAGTAGTAGCGAAGATAGTAAAAGATCTTTTAGATCTTCTAAGTCTAGGGAGAATGAGTCAACTAGCGATAGTAGTAACGACTCGACTGAAGAGACCTCTTCTAGCAACGATAGGGCGTCTGATATGGAGGTAGACATCTTAGGAGATGACGAGGTTAGCTCTAACCCTCTTAGCATCGTGCCCTATGTGCCTCCGCCTAATTATGCTCCCGTTCCTGCCGCAAACTCTCCTGAACAAATCCCGGGCACGAAACTTGATTAACTTTGATCAGTTTTCTTCTGCCGTCACTCACGACATAGCTTATTACCGCGAAACTTACGATATCCCTGATACCTATGAAATCATTATTCCGAGGCCAGAGGATAGGATAAACAACCCGCCAGAGGGGTGTCTTACTGTTTTTAGTAGTTACCTCCACTGTGGTCTCCGGTTTCCCATAGCCCCTGTCGTTTCTGAAATCATGACCTCCCTCAATTCTTGTCCTTCACACTTTACTCCGAACGCATACACACAGATGTATGCTTACGTGATGCTCACCCGTGTCTCCGACCTTCCATGTTCAGTAAACGGTTTGTGGCAACTGTTTTTAGTGAAATTCCGCAATAGAGGTGTAGATGCTGGGTTTTATTACTTGAGTTCACGGAAGAAGCAGTGCTTCCTGTCTGAGTTGCAGTCGAGCTTTGGGGGTGCATTGGAAGAAACAATAGTTCTTTGTTAAAGAATCCAAGCCGCAGGAATTTCGATTCAAGAGGCTATGGACCGACGCCCGCCCATCGCCCAAGCGTCCAGCTCCTCCTGTCTATACTCAGATAATGATTAAGAACCTAGAGGAGCATCGGTTTGATGCCTTCGAGTTGACCACCAGCCCAGTGTTGCGGGCCGGCGGTTATACTCATCGTGCAGGCGTTGAGTCTTCTGTTTTTGGTACAACATTATGCGTGTTTGTTTTTGTACTTGTTGAATTTTTATCTTCCTTTTATTGTCATCTAACCTTTGCATTATTTGTTGTTTTCAGAGCTCATCGTGATGGACAAGATTAAGACGAGGCTTTCGCTATGAAGCGAGGCGCGAATGCCCCTCAGGCCTCGGCGCCCATTCCTGAGAAGACCAGTGGCCGGGGTGCGAAGACGGCTGGTACCAGTTCGCGTGGTGCCAATGCTCCTGCTCCCCCTTCTACTACTGCTGTCTCAACACGGGGGTCAGGACGAGGTAGGGGTGCTGGTCCTGTGTCCTCGCCGGCTCCATCACAGTCGATCTCCGCTGCTGCTCCCGGATCGCCACCCATCGGCTCTGAGCCGATCATTCCTGAGCTTTCTCCTCCACCAGCACCTTCGACTGAAGGAGTGCATCTCCCCTCAGTTGCTGAAGCCGTGCGCCGTGCCAATGAGTCTGGACCAGATCCGGCGGCCAGGAAGAGATCTTCGACTGCTGAGGATATTCAATGTGGCAAGCGTCCTGCGCATGACAAGTCGAACACCTTTGAAGATAACGAGCTTGACATCGATGTGGAGGAGATCGTGCGTGCTATGGTCGAGTCGGGGCAGTTCACCATGAAGGACACTACTGCTCTTCAACTGATGAAGGGATTCTTGCCGGACTTCGACCGTCAGCTTTATTACCAGGCGATGGGGCACAAGAAGTTGGTTAGCCGGGCGGCCTTGTCAATGTGCGAGGTTAGTGTATTTAGATGATTTCTTTGAATCATGTCTTATACTTGTTTTTGTTTTATGGCGACTTTCTTATGCTGACTTTCTTTCGTATTTTGCAGTTCTTCGTTAACTTCCAGACCATGCCTGAGAACTTTGACATGGTCATGACTTCTCAAGCTCAGCAGAGGGATCTGATGGACAGGAATCTCTCCTCAGCCTTGCAGGCTCAAAGACTGGAGAAGCAGGCCAAGAAGGCTAAGGATGAGGTTGAGAAGCACCTGGTGGCAGCGGTCGATGAGCTGAAAGCGATGCAGGCCGAGTTGGAGGCCCTGAAAGCGGCTAAGGCTAATGTTGACAAAGAGCTCATCGAGGATAAGCGACTTTCCAGTCAGCTTACCACCGATTGCCAGCACGCCACTTCCCTCATCGACAACCATGTTGACACTATCAGGACGACGCAGGATGTTGCTGCTGCCGCTGAGGGGGAACGCGCGAGGCTTGAGGCTGAGCTAGCTGATGTGAAAGCTCGCCTTGCGACTGCTGAGGAGGATGGCTATAATAGGGCCATGAGTGAGGTAGTTCTTTCATACTCGAACTTTCCTTTCTCGTATTTTAAGGTCTCGTATCTTGTATTTACATTTTTCTTCTCTTGGTTTGTAGAAGCTTCCTGATGATGAGAAAATAGCGATAGCCATCGAGTTCTTTCGTTTGGCTACCTGGGAGCAGATTGCCCTGGAGAGGGGCGGCTTTGACACGACCAAGGGCTACAACATGGCTCTTGATGAGATCGTTTCCCGGGGTGCCCTCGCTCCTGGGTTCAAGAAAGAGGATTTCAATGTCCTCAATTGCCTGAACGAGGACGATGCAGAGGTTGGTGAATCCTCGGGCACTACTGCTGCTGATCCTGCTCCTACTGAGGAAGTTGGCGAGCCCAAACATGATTCGTTCAAGTCCTTCTATCCCATTCGTCAGGTATGGCTCTCGGATTTTGCTGACGAGCACCCATCCACTTTTGCTGCTGCTACCGCCGCGCCGGACGAGCCCCTGGAGGAAGGTGAGATGGCTTTCGACCCTCAGGTCCTAGAGCATCCGGCGGAGGGCGATCAGGCTATGCCCGATGCCCCAGTTTCCGCTCCTACGCCTTGTCAGATTTCTCCAATTGATGATACCGGGCCCCTGAACGAGTCGTTTGCTGTGATTCCGGAGCAGAGCGTGGGTGCTGTGAAGTTGCTGGGACTGGATCTGCTGCCCTGATTGCTTTGAGTGGCCTGTGTGCCCATATGTTTGGCGTCTGTGCCTTAGCTACTATTTTGAACATCTTTACTTTTCGTACAGTATCCTTGCATTAGTACAGTTTATTTCCGTTCGTACAGTATATCTTGTTGACTTGTGCGCGATTTTAGCGCTTATCCATTGCAATTTTAGTACAGTTGACTTAAGAAATCTCCTAATGTCGTTACTTTTGTCTTAGTGAGTGTTTGCTCATACGTGTCTACTTCTTTATGCTTATAATTTTGTCACTTGCTAAAACACTTAAGTTTTATTTACAAGTATATGTGAGAGTGCGATAACTTGTGCTCGACTCTACGAGGCTTGTGCTCGTTGTACAAAGCTAATAATGTTCGTGCTAGCGAAGCTAATGTTCGCGGGAGTGCGAGGACTTGTGCTCAACTCCACGAGGCTTGTGCTTGTTGTACGAAGCTAATGTTCGTGCTAGCGAAGCTAATGTTCGCGAGAGTGCGAAGACTTGTGCTCGACTCCACGAGGCTTGTGCTCGTTGTACGAAGCTAATGTTCGTGCTACCGAAGCTAATGTTCACGGGAGTGCAAGGAATTGTGCTTGACTCCACGAGGCTAGTGCTCGTTATACAAAGCTAATGTTCGTTCTAGCGAAGTTAATGTTTGCTTTGATTAAGTTTTTGTACTTATGTTTTGTAGAGAGTATGAGTTTAACTTTAATTATGCTTGTAAATGGTAAGCATGCAGGTATTAAGTAGGCAACGGTTAAACTTGGATAAAATAAGAGATTTTATTAGTTTTGGGACTAAGCTCGAGTAACTTCCGAGTTGCCTACGTATCCCGCCGTATATAGGTTGGCTAGGAATCAAGTCCCTGTAGTTCGCTACTAAGTATTACAATGAGAATCCACGTAAAGGGACCCGTAATTCGTTAAAGAATAAGCGAATAAAGTATTGAAACTACGGTAAAACCTTCGTAAGTTCTTGACGTTCCAGGGGCGTGACAAAGTCCTTCCACCCAACTCTTGTAAGTAGTAGTATCCTTTTGAGCTTGCTTTCTCCACTATGTACGGTCCTTCCCAGTTTGGCTTCAACTTTCCAACATGCTTGGTAGCCTCAACCTTTCTAAGTACCAAGTCCCCCACTTGAAAGCTCCTAAAACGAACTTTGTTGTCATATGCTTTCGCCATCATAGATTTGTACGCTTGAGTACGTTGGTAAGCTGCTTCCCTTGTTGCTCCAATCAGTTCCAAGTCCATTTGCCTTGCCCTTAGTGCCTGCTCCTCATCATATGTGACAATACGATAAGTTGGCATTCCAATCTCAGCCGGTATCACTGCTTCAGATCCATATGTCAAAAAATATGGAGTTTCTCCTATATAAGTACGAGGAGTTGTACGATATGCCCATAGTATTCCTGGCAGCTCTGCCCAGTTTCCTCCTTCTCCTTCCAGCCTTTTCTCCAAACTCTTCACTAATGTGTTGTTAGTGGCCTCCACTTGCCCGTTTGCTTCAGGATGCGTAACAGATGTAAAACGTTGCTCAATTTTCATGTCTCTGCACCAGTCTTGAATCTTAAAACCTTGGAACTGCCTTCCATTATCGGAAATTAAGACTCTTGGGATTCCCAATCGACAAACAATATTCTTCCAAATAAATTGTTTCACATTAGCCTCCGTAATGTTTACAAGTGCTTCAGCTTCAACCCACTTAGTGTAATACTCGACTGCCACCAATAGCCATTTTCTACCTCCAGTAGCCTTTGGCATTGGTCCAACGATGTCTATTCCCCATTGATCGAATGGGCATCCATAACTCACTGTTGTCATAGGTTGTGCAGGTGTATGAATGATCTTCGCATGCAATTGACAACTTCTGCACTTCCTAGAGTAATCCATAGCATCTCTCATAATAGTTGGCCAGAAATATCCTTGACAGAGTATTTTCTGTGCCAAGGATCGTCCTCCTGAGTGATTTCCGCATCTTTCTTCATGAATTTCTCAATGATTTCATCCTTCCAACATGCCTCAACCTCCACTGGCAGGGCGTAGTCCAATGCTTGCGTTGGTTTTGACTCTACTCCTCTGCCAATAGAAGGTTGCTATACAACCAATAACGTTACTCGGCTTTCAACAAACACTTCGGCGGTACTTGCAAATCGTGACAAAGAGTCAGCGCGTTTATTCTCCGCTCGAGGGATCTGCGAAATAGAGAAAGTATCGAAGTTTGATGTCGCCTCCTTCAATTTTTCGAGATACTTTACTATTGCAGCCTATTTTGCCTCATATCTTTCTTCGAATTGATTAGCAATCAATTGTGAATCCGTAAATGCAACAAGTTTCGTTATCCCCAACGATTTTTCCATTTGAATGCCAGCTAGCATAGCCTCGTACTCAGCTTGATTATTCGTAACTTGAAAATTTAGCCTTATAGCATAGTCAAATTCTCTCCCATCTTCCGACTTTAAGTAAACTCCTGCGCCACCAACGTTGATTGTAGACGATCCGTCTACATGCAAAGTCCATTTTAATATCTTCCGTCACCATTGCTACGTCAGGCGCTTGCTCCGCCTCTGAGATAGTTTTAGCCACAAAGTTTGCTAGCCTTTGTGCTTTAATTGCAGTCTTTGGCATATACTCCAAGCCGTATTCTCCTAACTCGATTGCCCACTTCACCAGTCTACCAGATGTTTCTGATTTTGCCATAACTTGTTTCAGTGGTTGATTAGTTAAGACAGTAACCCGATTTGATTGAAAGTATGGCCTTAACTTTCGCGCAGTTATTACGAGTGCGTATGCTAGCTTTTCGATTTCCAGGTAATTTAATTCTGCTCCATTCAACACTTTGCTAACGTAATAGATAGGCAAATGTTTCTTGTCTTCTTCACGCACGAGTACTGTGCTCAATGAATTCTTCGTTATGGCCAAGTAGAGATATAACACCTCATTGTCCTTGGGCTTAGATAATAATGGTGGTGTTGTAAGATAGACCTTCAACTGACGAAAGGCCTCCTCACAATCTTCAGTCCAGACAAACTTAGGTGGCTTACATAACTTCTTGGAAAAAGGTTAACTTTTTTCTGCAGAATGTGAAATGAAACGGCTAAGTGCCGTGATTCTTCCTACCAATCGTTGCACCTCTCGAACAGACTTGGGAGATGGTAAATCCATTATAGCTTTAATCTTGTCTGGGTTAGCTTCAATACCTCGCTCGTTCACCATGTAACCCAAAAATTTTCCAGCCTTAACACCGAATGTGCACTTCTTGGAATTTAGCTTCATCCCGTATTGTTTCATGATACCAAAAGCCTCTTCCAGATGTTTTACGTGATCCTCCGCCTTTAGACTTTTTATAAGCATGTCATCAATGTAAACCTCCATAGTCTTGCCGATTTGATGGTAAAACATCTTTGCGACCAACCTTTGAAAGGTTGCTCCTGCGTTCTTCAAGCCAAACGGCATCACCCTGTAACAGAATATGCCTCTGTCAGTGATAAAAGTCGTTTTGTGCTGATCCTTCACTGCCATTAGTATTTAATGGAAACCGCTCTGTGCATCGCAAAGACTTAGTAGAGCACACCCTGTTGTAGAGTCAACCACGAGATCGATCCTAGGCAAAGGGAAAGGATCTCGTGGGCAATGTTTGTTCAAGTCAGTGTAATCCACACACATTCGCCACACCATTGGTTTCTTGGTACTAGTACAACATTGGTTAGCCATTCAGAGTATCGTACTTCAAATATGTGGCCTGCAGCAAGCTTTGTTTGTACTTCCAACTCTGCAGCCTTGTTCTTTTCATCACTAAAGTGTCTCTTCTTCTGCCGAACAAGCTTAACATTTGGGTTAACATTCAGATGATGTACTGCAACTCGAGGATCTATTCCCTTTCAAGTCCGACTCCGTCCATGCAAATACATCAAAATTTCTTCGTAGGCATTCTAATAATGCCTTCTCAATCTCCGAGGTCAACTCGCTACCAATTTTAATGACCTTGTCAGGTTTATTGTTCAACAGAATAACCCTCTTAAACTCTCCAGAAGGTTTCAAACGCTCAATCTCCATTTTCTTCTTATAGCGCAGAGTCGTTTTGTCTTCCTTTTCTTCCTTCGCCTCCTTTGGGGCGTCTTCATCGTTGGGAGGAGTGGGATCCTCCGGCATCGTTGTTTGGTTCACTTGCGTAGCAAGCACCATCTCTGTATCAACTTGTTCTACTATTTCAGGCGTCTCCAACGGATGTATGTCAATCATCGCGACATTTGGATCCGTTTTTGCCTTGATAGGTTTAGTTGATGTAACATAGCAACTCCAAGAATCACGATAATTCGTAGTTAATTCAGCAACTCCCCCGGGCGTTGGGAATTTGATCTTTTGATGCACCGTTGAGATGATCATAGCAAACGCCGTTATTCCAGGCCTTCCTATCAGCACATTGTATGCGAAAGGAATATCAACAATAAGATATTCCACATTCAGAGTCCTCCTCTTTGGATTCACGCCAAAGGATGTTGGTAACATAATCCTTCAAACGGGTTTAACTTCACCTCCACCAAATCCCAGTAATGGTGAGTTAACATCAGTGATCTCGTATTGACCAAGCTTCATTTGTTGCAAAGCATCCATGAAGATTATGTTGGACGAACATCCATTATCAATCATGATCCTCTTCACCGCGTGATTTGCAATCACCGCAGAAACCACCATAGGACAATTCAAGTATTGCGCTTTCTTAGCTTGTGAAGACAAGCTGTCAAAATCGCTATCATCGAATGTGATCCTTGTGTCCAACTTGTCTACTGCGAAGACAAGATCTATTTCAGGGCGCTTCAGCCGTTCATTGTATATATTGCGCGAGATGCGTTTTCTACTTTTGGCTGAATCTGTGCCAGTCGATCCACCAACAATCACATTGACTCCATTTTCAATATCATCATTCCCGTTACCCCTCTTATGCCGGGGTTCATCTTTCTTCTCATGTGGGGATCTATCCCGTTTACGTTCAGATGACGCCTTCTCTTCACGTGACTCTTTATTCTCAAGGTCATACTCGACGAGTTTTCCCTCTTGAATGAGTTGTTCAATCTCGTTCCTTCAGGCCTTGCATTCATTAGTAAAATGCCCATTCTGCCTGTGGAACTTACAATATTTCCTTGACACCTTAGTCTCCTCCGTCTCTCGGAAAGGTTTTGGGGGTCTTAGTAACCCGCTATCTTTCTCAATGGCGAAAATCTCTCCAATTTGTTTTCTCAGTTGAGTATAATTGTCAAATTTCTTGAAGGGTTGTCGATTGCGATCACGATCTTTCCTCCTAGACTCTTTCCTCCAATCTCTATCTCTATTCTCTTTACCTCCATGAAATCCTCGTGAATCCATCAACCCTTGATTCATGGTTGCCTCCTCAACTTCGATGACCTTACTAGCGAGGTCCATCACTTGCTCTATGGAATCAGGTGTATTCCAAGTTATTACTTCTATCAGCTTTTTGCTTCGGCAGCGATGCTCCAACACAGAGATGACCAAGTCCACATTGGGAGCATTCACTCTACCAATCTCCAAATTCAACCTCTCTATATACCTTCCCAATGGTTCATCAGGTCCTCGATAAATATTGAACAACGTACTCGGAGACTTCTTCTTGATCCGATAAGTAGCGAACTTTTTGACAAACATGCTCCTGAATTGTTCAGATGATTCAATCGAACGCGAACGCAGGTTCTTGAACCATTCTTTTTCAGAGCCCCTCAGACTGAGCGATATAAGTTTCGCCCTCATATTCTCTGCGTATCCCAGGACCTGCAAATCTCCATCTGAGTCATCACAATGTGCTACTGGATCAGTAGTTCCATCATACTTCTTCAAGTTGGGAAGATTAGTCCCTTCCTTCAATGTTAAGTTGTTGATCGCCTCACAGAAAGGAGTTGGCCTCTCCCTTAGTGGAATATGTTCAGGTACAACAGGCTCCAGCCTTGGGAAAAGTCTCTCAGGCAAATCCCTGTTCCTTCCGGCAATACGACTTGCTGCAGGTCGATGACCCGGACCTCTCTGCCTAGAGTTTACCTCTCCATCCCTCACTTCTCTATCTTGACCAGTTGCTCGACTTGGAGCTCTGTTAGCATTAGTCCTCACTGAACGAGGATTTCTCCTTTCAGGCGAGGGAGACGGATCCCTCGGCCTTGTCATTCTAGTCTGCGTATAATTCCTTGAATCATCACGACGCTGGGTCTGATGGGTCCTTCCTTGCTGCAATGCTGCAGGCTGTGCTGCTGGTTGTTGTGCTATTGGATCCTGAACATTCTGTTGAGCAGAAGTGTTAGCCAATTGCTGCACAATCATAAGGACCATAGTCTTTTGGAAAGAGGACATGATTTGATCCAACTGAGCAGAATTCAATAGATGTTGTTCTGTGGGAGGAACTTCAGGTTGATTCGCTGTGTGAGTTGGAGGATCGAGGGGAGTGCTGGGTGCTGCCACTGATGTTCGTTCAGAAGCATCAGGAGCCCGATTATCCTCCTCCCTCTGTGATCTAGTCCTTGCTGCTACTCCATTCTTCTCCGTTGCTCTTCGTTGAGCCATTGAGTGTTAGTGTTTGTTACTAAGTGCGTATAAATGTTCCCACAGACGGCGCCACTGATGTGGTGTATTTTCGTCTGGATACGTGTCCACTCTCTAACACTCCACGTCAGACTACTTTAAATCCTAATGGATGCTCAAGCAGCTTTTGAGTTCGAAACCTGCACTCAACACCACACGTAAACTAAGCCGGTGCCTTCTTCGGCGAAGGCACTCCGCCGCTCAAGTCAGATAGGTCGGAATGCGAGATATTGTCGTGAGAGACAATATCTCGAATTTATAGGTCGAAATTAGCCCAAATAGGTCGAATTTAAGCTGTATAGGTCGAATAAGCACACCTCGAGATGGTATTGAGAACCAAGATGAAGGCACCCGAATATGTCGAAATACCCTCAAATAGCTCGAAATACACTCTATATAGATCGAACAAGAGCTATTGCAAACAACTCGAATTACTGCTCTATAGCTCGAATTCGATGTATATAGCTCGAAATTAAATGCTTGGAAAATAAAAACGTACCTTAGAATGAGGCATGGGACCCCCTTATATAGTAATAAGATTCCTTATTCAGCTAGAAGTGCAATCCAAGTCGAACTATAAGTCTAAATAGGTCGAATTAGACCTATTTTGAAAAAGCTCGAATTGGACTTTCAAATAGGTCGAACTGGGCCTCAAATAGATCGAATTTGGTCCCAGATAGCTCGAATTGGGCCTCTGGGCCTCAAATAGATCGAATTTGGCCCCCCGGTAGCTCGAACTGGGCTTGAAGTAGCTCGAATTAGGCCTTTTCGGGCCCAAATAGATCTCGTTTGGGCTCAATTTGGGCCTACTTGGGCCGATTTCCGAGTTTTGCCTTGAATTGTAATTTTGCATTAAAAAATAATGGTGCTAACGTGGCATAATATGTCACGAAATACGTTCGTGGTATTGTATCAGATATTATGACGTGGTGGTACCAAAATATGGTACATCACACACATAGCATAAAACTTTTTGATTCATCTCGAGTCTGGTGAAATTAAGCTTTGCACTTCTAACCATGATAGCAACTATGTAAAATAAAATACATACATAATTATAATAGCACCATTGTTATTCAAGATGCAATATTAAAACTAATATTGAATGCAATCCAAGAGCAAAAAGTAGAAAATGAAAGTCATAAAAATATAAAAGCAAATTCCTTAGGTGTATCTTCATTATTTAAAAGGAAAACAATATTTAAACCTAAAATTACATCAAGAATTTAGTAAACTAGAGAAATTCTCATTTCATTTTTTTTCCTTTTTCTGAAGAAAACAGCAAAATAAGATGAAGATGAGTGTGAATTTTGTGCAGAAAAAATTATCAATTTATAAAGCAAGGTTTAGCTAATATACTGTTGGGAGGTGAAATAATAACGAAATTGAATTTTTGTGTGATTTAAAATATATTACGAATCGAAAAAATAAAAAATTGAACGAGAAATCGGAACGTATGAATGCATTTAAGTCTTAATCTTATAATATGGTAACATGCAATTTCTTGTTAGAAACAAGAATATATATAAAAAAAGAGATAAGAAATATTATTTACATTTAATACTTTTGAGCAGTCTTGATATTGTCAAAAAGGGGATGTTCAAGGGATGATCTAAAATTTTTAACTAAGGAATTTATGCTAATAAATTTTTGCAAGTAATTTTCAAAGTACAAACTGATAATATAAATAGTCAAACACATAATCTGAGGTAAAAAAATTCGTGTCATTGAAAATCTTAACTTTTCATATTCAATATTCCCTTGAAATATAACTGAAAAAAATATAATTCTATAACAAAATATTTTCATTTTTCTTTTACAAGATTGACAATTTTTTTATTAATAATTTGCACAGAATTTAAAAGAAAAATTATGAGCGTAAATCATTATTTTAGAAATGCTAAGAAGATAAAATATTAACAACGAAAGATAGAATTTACAAGAAGTCATTTAATGATATTTATTTTTAAAATATTATATTATTCATCTTTCAAATGCTCTTTGGACAAGATCATTCTAGTTTTTCTTATAGATATCATTTATATACCAACGAAGCCAAAAAACACACACACAAATATTTTATTATAATGACAAAGAGGAAAAAAGATTTAGATGGAGTGTGTTTACTTCTTTTGTTGGCTATAAGAAACCTTAAGCAGGTGAACAGAGGAGGAGATTTATGTTTAATGGAGTGTGTTGTAAATAGTGCACTTCCAAGTACTTGTAGAGTCTTATGAATCAACCAAAAGTTTTACTTGGCAATAAACCAGGAGGCTCAATTTTAGTTGATGAGTTTAACGTACTTAGCATTCATAAATAACAATTATGTTGCGTAATTGCGATGTTTTCATTGCACTACTTGGGGAGTTTAGAGACACTTGAAGAAATGTTTTGCATAAAGTCATAAACTAAGTTAAACATGTATCATGACATGTAAGATTGTTAAAGGTTAATGGTTTTTATGATGGATGATTAATTGCGTATCTGCAACAAATTACATCGTGAGTACTTGACTCACAGGTAGTAAAGGGAGTGTTTTGTCCCGATTATCGATTCCACGAATTTTTTTTGCAATTGAACATAGATTTTAATAAAAAGTAGGGTCATAAACACATTATTAACTAAAGAAGAAATCAAAATAAATAAGACAAAAAAATATAAAATAATTGTTTAAATATTCGTTTTCATTGGAATTCTAAGCAATATACTATCTTTCAATTTATCGTTAAGTTCATTACATTATCATTCAATGTAGAAAATTCTGAATTTGTTTTAATTTAAGTTGTCAAATCCCCAAACCTCTTTTCCTACTTAGTGATTTTAGCCCGGGACGGGGGGAATTGAGTCCCCCGCCCCCCCCCCCCCCCCCCCCTCCTTTTCTTTATACATATATAATATATAGGTATATCCTTATACATATGTTATGTTATCTCTGTATTGTAGTTTAGATATATACCTGGGCATAGTAATCGTTTCGATCGACTGCGACGGAGAGTCCTTCACAAGAAAGTACCCATCCAGAGTGGGCAGTGCTGGGATAGAAGATCGCGCCCACGCCGACCATTCCCCATTCGCCTTCCCCTTATTGATATGGATTAGGGTTAGATGACAGAAAGGAGTCAGAAGAAGCAAGCTTCGTCTATGCGGACTGACCCGATTCATCCCTATTTTTTTGGCTTCCCATGGACATAATAAAATTCTCCTCCTTCCGAGCCGGGAAGTCCCTCTTTACCTGAGACATGTGTCTATTCTCTATGACATGAGAGTGACTGACTCACAAGGGAATGAGTCTAGCTTCCTTTCTATATTAAGATCTGTATATCTCATTGGTGGGAGGTCTTCTCGGACTTCGACGAAATTTTCCAGTACAATAGGGTTCGGGGTTCAGGCTCATCGAGTACAAATCCTAGGTGGGACCTAAGATATATAACATACACTTTATAGATATAAGTTACACATATTATATATTGTTATACTGTTACACATATAACTACATATTTTAGCTATATTTTTTGTATAACATATATGAAGTCAATTCATTTTAACTTAAAATTTTGTGTTTACTTTTTTATTTGTTCACTTTCAATGTTTAATTTTACAAATTATTTAATTTGTCATAAAAGTTTTTATATTATCACAATTCTCTCTTATGCTCACATGAAATAAATAAATAAAACATATGATGCCCATTAGAATACATCATCATAATATGATAATTTATTTATATATTTAAATTTTTTAATAATATTCGAGCGTATATATCTTAGTAAAAATAGTTGTACCAAACTTGCTAACTAAAATTAAACATAATTTCTTGTATATTACGTTAGTGATACATAAAAATTAATATTATATTAATATTCTTATGAAGCTCGGTACTAGATTAAAAATATCTAAATTAGAAAAATTGGCAATAAACTCCCATGTGAAAGTATTAGGAAAAAAACTCTTGTAAAAGAATTGATAGAGATCGGGTACTCGTGAGAAGAGAGATTAAACAAATAGAGAAAAGAAATAGATTTCAGAGGATTAGAGACAGAATAAGAACAAGAATAAGATAGAAAAGAGACAGAAATTAGGGAGACAATTGCGAACAACAATTATATAAATCAATTCATCATAACTTGTTTTAACAATAAAATCCTAGACCTCTATTTATAAGCAAAGAATATAAAACCTACTAAAACAAGAACTCTTAAATAAAGTAACAAGATAACTATGAAATAAATAATTAGAAAATAAATAAGACTCCTAGTCTTAATAAACTCTCGAAATAAATAAGACTCCTAATTTAAATAAACTTTTGATTTCCATCAAGAATAATCCAACACTCCCATATTTTACATGTAACAAGTAAACATAATTCATGAAATAAAAATAAGCAAAAAACCTCTTTTATTCGGGGAAAAAAAAAAGAGAAGGGGAGAGGTTTAATTTGTCATCTTCTTTCTGCCTAAAATTATTGTGTGGGTTTTGTTTTCCTAAAGTAATTATGTTTTATGGTGAACTATAGTTTTTTCAATAAAAAAAATTTGTGAAAGAAATTATACACGTCAATGAAAAAAGTTTTCGGCCTTGTTTCGCCCCCCTAATCCAAACTCCTGGCTCCGCCCCTGATTTTAGCCGCCTTCATTACAAACTAGAACGACTAACCTTTTGCTAATTCTTCACAAAGAGAGAAGATCCAATATTTGTGAATCTAACTTTATTATGCAACACAAACTGTGCAACATGCATGTCGTGTATGATTCGTATATCTTATGAGATCTATTGTATACAATCCCTTTGGTCATTTTCATGCAGAAAAATGGGAAGCATTAAACTCAAAATATTAAAACATAAATAATAAATCTAAACCATACAAAACAAAATCAAAGAATTCAGTTGAACTAAGTCATTCCAGCTACTCTAAACTCCAAACAACAACAAAATATGCTTGAAAAAATTATTCATATTCTACATTTTCCGAATGGAGACGGGGGAAAAATTAAAGAGTTGACACTTAATAAGAACTACTAGTTTCTGGATGCTTAATATATCTTTGACCCTTTTCCGCTTTTGATAAGTGTAATATATATTAATTTGATAACTGTCAAAATGCTTAATAAAATTTTAAAGATGTGGAGAATGCTTGAAACTGTTAGTTTATGATCTTATTAATAATGTAGTCGATGACCTATAGATAACATTAATTTTGATTTGGTTGCAATACATAAATAATATTTCAGAGTTCTGATTGTAAAACAAAAAAGAAATAAAACCTCCAAGACAGTTACTTTTGGATAACAAATTTTTGTTCTTGCTAAGTCCAGCCTTTAATTAGCTGGCTAGAGTCGACGACAATAGATATTTGTGATGGGCCATGTTGATTAACGGCCCAAATTGTGAGCAAATAAGCCTTTTAGTGGTGTAACGAGGCTAAGATTTAATGCCTACCAACTAAAGGGGACTAAATTTGAGGGAGACACATAATAAGAGTAATAAAGGACTTGAACGATACAAATACAATAAATAGTTGGGCCATACACACATTGACATTGTTTCTGTCATTCGTCGTACGGCCCACAAGTTTCTGCTTAATATTCCACACCGCAAGGGGACCATCACTTAGATCTTTTATACCGAAGCTTTGTGTAATAACCAAATAAATAAATAACAATGAAACTGGGTCACTTTTGCGCCGTGTGGCCCGAGTTGCAACACATATAGGAGCATTAATCATTATTTTTTTCTCCTATCAAAAAAATCATTATTCTTTTCATTCTCTGATTTCATTTAACATTTTTGTAAATAACGTTAGACACATGCTCTCTCTCTCTCTCTCTCTCTCACAGTAATTATTAATAACAGCCCCGACAGATGTTTGTATGATATATAGTATTTATTTATCATCTTGTTAGACTACCTTGAAATGTGATTTTCCATCATCTACTACTTTATCATCTTATTAGACAACTTGAAATGTGTTTTTTCAACCTCTATAATGCTCGTGACGCATCCGGGGTTACATGACATAATATAGATATGTCGCTGTAGATTTTTGAAAATTATAGACACATGTATATATAAAATATCTTTTTTACAAGTTAATAAAAAGTTAATAAGTGAACCATATAATTGAGATCCACAAAGTAAAATTTTAGCAATGTATTTAAAATTTTGTTCGCTACAAAAAAAACAAAACTTCCAGTTAGGTACAAGCATTTCTCCGTGAAAGTAAAACAAAACTTACAAGTCTCATTCGTAAAGGAATATACGAACAGAACCTTGTATCTCTTTCTAAATCTGGAATGGATTTTCGTTCATAATATTGGACAGTTTTTTTTGTTCTCAACTTTTTTTATTCCTAAAAAATGTGTTTCAATAAAGATTGGCATTGGATGTATAAAAGGTTTAGTGAAAGAGAAATCTAAATGGTCATTTGTTGATGGTGTGCAAAAGTTTCTAAAGTTTATATTTTTCCAGACTTACTTATTACAAGTTGGCAAAGTTAAGTGCATGTCTGCATAAAATGTGGCAGTAGTATTTAGAATGACGCATCATTCAAGTTCATCTTTGTAAGTTGAGTTTTTCTTTTTACCAGATAAAACCTACAATGCATGTACTATGCTCGGAAGTCATCTGCGCAAGTGCTTTTCTAGGTTTTGGCACGTTATCTCAGTGGAGAACACATGGCCAGTGGTTTTATCCATACTGTGTGGAGAATACTAAATCTTTTTGTTAGGACCAGGTTTTCGTTCTTAAGTGTTAAAAATAGTTAGGTTGTCTTATATTGTTTAAACCACAAATCTCGACTAAGTTATTTATCTGCGTTATATTTAATTACGGTTTTATTTAATATATCTGTTGGATTTTTGGTCTTACTAAACACGATTTTGCTTAAGAGATTATGTTTTGTTTATACGGATTGTTTTGGCCTTAGAAATATTGACGTGAATATTGTGGCATTATTCTAGTTGATCTGATGTGATTAGGAAGAATCTATTTATGGTATTTAAGATAAGTTAGAAATATTATTTATGGTATTTGATATTGAGTAGAATTCTTTCGAAGACTACATGAATAATATTTCGGCCTAATTAGGGTAGAATTACAATATTTCCTTATCCAATCTGTGAGATATGTGTATATAAATATTTTTTTCATATTATGATAATATTCTTTTTCTCGAAAAATATGTTTTTAATTGTCCATTGATTTACTGATTCAGATTCAACAAAGGAGGTTTAATATTTGTTGAATCGTGATTCTGTGAATTTACCTGATTTACTTATTAATGAATAAATATGTCTAATTGATATTATCATTCTATTTCTAGATAATATTTGTTTTACAGGGAAAAAATTATCTCAATCATTGAAGAATCGTTCTTATCCTTAAGCTATGATGGCTAACATAATAGGAGTCATAGTTTAGGTGTTTAGGCATCGAGTTTAATTATTGTTTATAATAAGTGTTATTAAGTTAGTATTTCGTTTCGTTCAGCGTTCGAGTCTGAGTCTGAGTCTGAGTTGTAACTTTGTAAGGAGAGTCCAGTAAGGTCGAAGGGAGTTCGAACAAGACATGAGATCTTCATCCAGACGGAGTAGAAGTGACAAAGGCGTGCCTTACAGGAACTTGACTATAGAAGAGATTTCAGTGAGTCAATGTAAAGTCCTTTAAGAGTAATTCACTTTGGCACAGTGAAAGAGATATGAACTATCAGGCAAAAGGCCGTGGACTAGGACAACGTTCGAACTACGTAAAAACCGTGATGTTCTTTATTCATAGCCTTAATATTGTTGCAGCCGCAATATTAACTGTTATAACACCAAAAAGTTTATTATTAATTGTATTAGTCTGCGATTAAGATCTAACAACTGGTATGAGAGCCACTTCACCGATACACTGGGGAAAGATTCTGGAAACTAGATCTAATTTGACAGGTATGGAGAAAGAAAACATGGAGGGCTTATCAACCACATACATCACTTTTTAATGAACTCAATTTCTCCTACTGGAGTGTGCACATGGAGGCTTTCATAAAGGAACGTCACTAAAAGGCTTGGAAGACAATTTGAAAAGGGTGGAATCCATTAAAGGACACAGATGGAAAGAAAAATAATGAAGCTGTTTGGATCGACATTGAGGACAATGAAGCCAATCTCAACTCAATTTATTGTAACTCGATTTTAAATGGCGTTGATAGTAATCAGTTAAACTTGTGTCCAGAGACGAGTCTACCAAGGACACCTTGAACGCACTGAAAGCACATGAAGCAACTGCGACAGTTAAAAGATCAAAGCGTCAAACTTTCAATCCTCAATTTGAGGCATTGAAAATGCAAGAAGATGAATCAGTTATGATGAAGGTGTTTAACTTGCCTTGCACCCTCGACTCCGTCTTCCAATGTTCCTTATTAAGTTCAAGAGAATCGGGGAAAATGCAGGTTTTTATTTCTTGCCCGCCCGTAAGAACAATAGTTTCTTGATCGATCTGCAAACCAAGTTTGGACATCTGTGGAAGAATCAACGGTTCTTTGTTAAAGAGTCCAAACCTAATGAATTTAAGTATTGAATTTAAGTTTAAGCGGGGTTGGGTAGATGGTCACATATCTCATTTGTACCCTCCTGCTGTCTTGTCCCAAGAAACCATCAACATGTTAAAAGAACATCTCTTTGATACATTTTTTTTTGACCAAGTCCGACATTCTTCGTGCCGATGGTTACTCCAGTGTGACCTACCACGCTCTGGGACATTTGGTATATAGCATGCATTACTGTTTTTATTTTTATCCTTCTTTTCATTACTTCGTCTCTTTAATTTTTCTAACTCTGAATTGTGCCTTTGCAAACACCATGGTGCCGAGCAAGTAAAAAAAGAGGCTGGTTGCTTTGTGAGGCCATGAATCCGGTCCCTCTACTAAGAAGGTCAATCGTCGGGTAGTAAAGCTGGTACTACTGCTACCCCAGCGACTGCTCCCACCGTTGAAACTGCTTCATCGGTAAGTTTTGGTTCATCTAGAGGTGCAACTAAGAGCAAAGCTTCTCCTCCCTCTTCACAAGCTGCTCCGGCTCCTGCCAGCCAAGCTCCTCCTCATCCTGTTGCTCCTATCTCTACGGCAGGTGGTACTGCAGGACGAATCCCTTCCGTTGCTGCTCCTGTGGCTGCTAAGGGTCCTAACCTAGCGCTCGTAAATGTTCATCAACTTTCGAGGAGTGTCGTGAGGGTAAACAACATGCTCATGATCAATCCAACGTATATGAGTCTAAGGATCTTGACATCAACATCAAAGATAATTCGCAGGCAATTGTGGATGATGGTAACTTCAATCTTTATGATACTGTTGCCATGCACATGTTGAAAGCATTCATGCCTGGATTTGATCGGAAAAAGTATTTCCTCGAGCTAGGTAGGTTAAAGCTGTACAATACAATCTCCCTAGCTGCATCTGAAATAAGTGATGGTAAATTTCTAGGTATATAATATTTCAGCTCTTTTTTTATTCCATTGATTGTTTTTCTTTAGCTCAGCGTGAACCTTCAGACTATGGTCAACAATTTTGATATCGCGATGGATGCCCAGGAGCAATACTCTGATAGCCTTGGAAAGTTCAAGTCCACTGTCGCTGAGGCAAAAATTCTTGAGGAGAAGGCTAAAGAGCGGACTCGCGAAGTTTAGAAGGATCTTGACGCTGTAACTGAGGAGCTTCGATTGGCCAGGGAAGAGATAGAGAAAGCTAAGGATGCAACTGCTATGTTTGAAGGCGAGTCTATTGACACCCAACAGAAAGCGCACCTAGTAGAATTTGAGAACAAGAAGCTGAAGAAGGAAAGAGATGACTTGAATTTCTCGTTGGTGAAGAGCAGGAACAAGACTGCAACTATGAAAGAGGAGATGAAGCCTTACAACTGAGGGCGACACTACCGAGTTGGCTGTCTATACTGCTGGGAAAGAAGGCTATGATAGAGCCAAACGAGAGGTCAAATTTCCATCATGTTTGTCTTTACTTGCTTCTTGTTTCTTAATTCGCATTTCTTGATACATGTATTGTAACTTATGTAGGATTTGATCGATGATGAGAAGGTTACTGTGGTGATCGAATATTTTTTGTTCAGCAACTTGGGAAGAACTCTCCACTATCTGCGGGGGCTATGACATGCGTAGGGGCTATACCATGGATCTTGAAGACGTTGAGAAATGAGGTGCTCTCTTCGGTGGAGCCAAGCGCGATGACTTCAACATCCTTGACCATCTGAAGGAAGATGATGGTGAAGAGGGTGACGAAGTTGACATCTGCACTTGATACAGATAAAGCTCCCAAGCAAGAGGCTTTCCCAGCTTAGAACTGCTCCAAGATGTTTGGCTGAAGGATCATCTTGAGCCTGAGGAAGGTCCTTATGGTGTGAAGAGTTTTCAAGTCGACCTGAAAGACGGTGAGAAGTGTTTGGACGTGAATGTGCTGGATTGTGAGATTGATGAGAGTCTCCCTTTGCTCAGGGCTGTAGAGCTTGCTGATCCCTCAATTGCATTGACCGTCACTGTTCCGGGAGTAGGCTAGATGAGGGCACTACTCCCCTAAAAGAATCTGTCGATGATCTTCAGGAGCAGAGCCGATGAGCTGTGACAGCCTAGGGCTTGTCCTTGAAGTGATTCCTCCTGAACCCATGCTGCTTGTGTTCGCTTGGTCATCGTTCCCCTATTTGCTTTCCTTGATACATTTTAGTTGTTGATGTTTTAGTTCGTACATATAATTTTGCATAGTACTTGTGACTTGCGCTTTTATCTTGTGAATTCTATGAGATCTCGTTTGACCTTGATCTTTATATCAAGCGCAGTTTTGTAGTTGACTTGCAGGCTATTTCAAAGCCTATATCTACTATCCTTTTTGCATATATGATTTATCAAATGTTTGCTTTTTCTTTTGTTTTATTGATGAACGAGGCTTGTGTTCATGATGTTTTTTGAGATCGCTCTTTGTTGAGGCAATGGTCATAGATGTTTGTGACTTGTTTGATGCTCGTGATCAAGTCTGTGAGTTGCATATCGCAACATTTGCAAGTGTTGGACTTGCTAAGTACGTTGGCAGAGGAACAACCTCAGATAATATATAGAATTCTATTAGTTTTGAGACTCGACTTGAGTAACTTCGGAGTTGCCTACGTATCCTTCCATGTTTGGGTGGTCCTGAATCAAGTTAACATAGTCCAGTGCTAAAGATTATAATCGAGGTCCACATGCGGATACTCGTGATTCGTTAAAGAAAAAGTAATGATAACAGCTAACCTACAACCACTACTGTACCAACGAGGCAGTTAGAATGCTAGTGTCCTAAGTGTAAAATCTTCTCACGTTCTTTAGGTTCCAAGGTCGTGATAGATTTCTTCCTCTCAATTCTTGCACATAATAATATCCTTTTCCACTCGTTTTTCCACTTTGTACGGTCCTTCCAAATTTAGTTGCAGTTTTCCAACATGCTTCGCGGCTTCCACTTTCCTCAAGACCAAGTCCCCCACTTGGAAATTTCTCAATCTCACTCGCCGATCATATGCCTTGCCCATCGTTGATTTATATGCCTGTGTCATCTAATAAGCTTATTACCTTCCGGAACCTATCACTTCTAGATCAATTTTCCGTGCCCTTAAGGATCCTCTTCATTATATGCTTCAATTCGATAAGTCAGCATTCCAATCTCTATGGCTATCACCGCTTTGGATCCATAAGTCAGTAAATATGGGGTTTCCCCAATTGATGTCCTCGCAGTCGTTCAACACGCCCATAATATCCGAATTCTTCAGTCCAACTTCTATCAACTCCTTCCAACCTTTTTTCCAAGATTTTGACCAAGGTATTGTTGGTTGTTTCAACTTGCCCATTGGCCTTTGGATGTGTGACTGTAGTAAACTTTTGTTCAATCTTCATACCTTTGCACCAGTCATGAATCTTATGCCCTTGAAACTGTCTTCCATTATCTGATATCAGAACCTTGGGTATACCAAACCTGCATATGATATTCTTCCAAATAAATTGCCCTATACTCTCTTCAGTTATAGATGCCAAAGCTTCTGCTTCTACCCATTTGGTGTAATATTCAATCGCTATCAATAGCCACTTCTTTCTTCCAGGTGCTATTGGCATGGGTCGTACTATGTCTATCGCCCATTGATCGAATGGACAACCATAACTGACAGTTGTCATTGGTTGTGCTGGCGTGTGTATGATCTTTAAAATGTAACTGTCAACTCCTGCATCTTCTTTATAGTGCATGACATCCTACATTATTATAGGCCAGAAGTATCCTTGTCTAAGGATTTTCTGAGCCAGTGACCGCCCTCCTGAATGATTTTTGCAACATCTCCCGTGCACTTCACTTAATACAATCTCTGCAATTGCTGGTGACAGATATCTCGAAGTGGTCTTCAAATGATCTCTTATATAACTCGCCATTAAACATTGTTGCTGACTTGCATTTTAGCCTTCTGAGCGCTTGTGAACCACTTGGTAAAGTCCCTTTCTCCAGATATTCAATGATCTCGTCTTTCAAACTATTTTCCACCTCTACTGGTAATATGTACTCTACTATACTAGCCTTCTCTTTTCCCTTAACTTCTACAATTGCAGGTTTGTCCATTAAGTGTGACCCTTATTTCAACATACACTTCTGTAGTACTGGCAAACCTTGATAAGGAATCAACACGCTCATTCTCAGATCCTAGGATTTGTGAGATTGTGAAAGTTTCAAATTATGTGGTTGCCTCCTTTAATATATCTAAGTACATAACTATGGCAGTCTCATTGCTTCATATCTTCCCTCAAATTGATTGTCTATAAGTTGTGAATCCGTGAAAGCCATCAATTTTGTTATTCCTAAGGACTTTTTCATTTCTATCCCTGCAAGCATTGCCTCATATTCTGTTGGTTATTGGTGACTTGAGTTCAATCTTATAGCATGATCAAATTTACGTCCATCTGCTAATCATAAAAATACACCCGCTTCTCCTCCATCGACTGTGGATGATCCGTCCACATGCGAAGTCCAAACTTCCTTTAAGACCCCAGACGCCAACCCTTCTGAAGTTGTCATCATCACTCCAACATCTGTCGACTTTACTCCTTTAGAATTGTTTCTGCCACAAAATCTGCTAACTATTGTGATTTAATGGTGGTTTTCGATTGATACTATATTCTCCCAACTCAATGGCCCATTTGACTAATTTTTCTGACGCCTCAAGTTTCGACATTAGTTGCTGCAACTGTTGATTTGTTAGCACAGTGATAGGGTGTGACTAAAAGTATGGTCTCATTTTCCTTGGCGTCATTACCAAAGCGTAGGCTAACTTTTCAATCCTCATGTAATTCATCTCATGTCCTATCAAGACTTTGCTCACATAGTACACCGTTAAATATTTCATGTCCTGCTCACGTACAAGTACCGTGCTTAATGAATTCTTCATTATTGCCAAGTAGAGATATAATATCTCACTAACCTTGGGCTTAGATAACAAATGTGGCATGGTTAGGTATACTTTTAATTGACGAAAGGCATCATGACAATCTTCTGTCAAAACAAACTTTGACGTTTTTCTGACTTTTTGAATAATGGTAAGTACTTTTCTGCGGATTTTGATATGAAACGACTTAGTCGTGATTCTTTCTGCCAAGAATTGGACCTCCCTTACTGACCTGGGATTGGAAGATCCATGGCCTTGATTGTTTTCTGGGTTTGCCTCAATTCTGCGTTCGTTTACCATAATACCCAGAAATTTCCCTGCCTTTACCAAACGTACATCTTTTCGATTCAATTTCATCCCATATTGCTTCATGATAGCAAAAGCGGTGTTGAGATGTTCAATATGGTCTTTAGATTTCAAATTTTTAATGAGCATATCATCAATGCACACCTCCATTGTTTTTCTACTTGATGGTGAAACATCTTTGCTACTAACCTTTAAAAGGTTGCTCATGCATTCTTTGGCATTACCTTATAGTAGAATATGCCCGTGCCTTTTATAAAAGCCATTTTGTGTTGGTTCTTTACTGCCATTAATATGTGATGAAAACCGCTTTATGCATCACAAAGGCTTATGAATGCACACCTCGCCGTTGAATCTACCATTATATCTATTTTAGGCAACTAAAAAGGATCTCATGAGAAGTGCTTCTTGGGACCAGTATAATCCACACACATCTGCCAAACCGCCGGTTTCTTAGGAGCCAACACGACATTACTCAACCATTCCTAATATTGTACCTTGAATATGTGACCTGTCGCCAACTTAGTTTGCACTTCCAGCTCTAATGCTCCATTTTTGTCTTCAATGAAGTGCCTTTTCTTTTGTCTGACATGCTTAGATTTTGATCTACATTCAAGTGGTGTTCTGCGACTCGTGGGTCTATTCCTTTCAAGTCCGAATCAGTCCATGCAAACACATCAAAGTTATCTTTCAGGCATTGCACCAAATATATCTCCAATTCAAGTGGCAATTCTCCACCAATTTTTATAACTTTGTCGGGTTCTTTTTTCGACAGTCGAATCTCTTTGAATTCTTCTAAAGGCTCCATTCTTCCCTCCTCTAATTGATTCTTATCATATCTCTCTCCTTCTCATTCCTTGTATTCTCAGTGTCCTGCGTATCCATTAGCTCAGAATTTCCTTGGGCATCGTGGCCCAAAGTTTGGTTACCTTGAATGGAAGATACCAATTCCCTCGTCTCTGGTTCATTTACCAGGTGTTTGTTCATCTATGTGCATGCCAATCATTGCAACACTCGGATCCAACGTAGTCTTCCTTGACTTGGTTGACGTCACATAACAACTCCATGCTTCTCTATAGTTTGTACTGGTCTCAGCCGATCCCCCAGATGTTGGGAACTTGATCTTTTGGTGACTAGTTGAAATCACGATAGTGAATGCTACAATGGCCGGTTTCCAATTAACACTTTGATGCGAAAGGCACGTCAACTATCAAGTATTCAACGTTCAATTTTTGGCGCTTTGAATTTTCTCCAAAGGAAGTGGGCAGCATTACTTTGCCGATTGCAAGAACTTCTCCCCATCCAAAACCCAACAGGGGTGAGTTCACCCTAGTAATTTCATACTTCCCATCTTCTTACGTTGCAGAGCTTCCATGAATATTATGTTTAAAGAGCATCTGTTATCCACTAGGATTCTTCTCACCGGGTGATTTGCAATTACCGCAGACACTACTATGGGACAGTTCAAATATTTGCCTCGTGTGCTTGCATGGTTAGCTCTTTCCAATCTTCATCATCGAAGGTGATTTTGGAATCTAGTTTATCTACTGCAAAAACCAAGTCATTGTTTGGAAGCTTCAAACAATCATTGTAGATGTCTTTAGATATTCTTTTTCTAAATGTTCCCCGAATCAGCCCCAGTCGAGCAACCTGAAATCACATTGACGGCGGATTCATTTGGGTTATTTCGATCAAACTTTTTGTGAGATACTTGTCCTTGCTTATCTCACGGGGATCAACTTCTCTTCCAGTCCCGAGATGACTTTTTCTCTCATTCATCACAACTCTTTAATATGAATTCTATCAATTTTTTCGTCTTGTATGAGACGTTCAATCTCATTCTTAAGAGCATTACAATCGTCGGTTAGATCTCCATTCTTCTTGTGATACTTCAAATATTTTCGTGATTCCTTCATCGGATCGGTCTACTTGAACGGGCGCGTCATTTTAAGGATCCCTTGATTATTGACTATTGCAAAGAACTCTACGATATTTTTCTTCAGTGGGGTGTTATTGTCAAACCTCGTGAAAGGTGATCTTCTCTCCCTTCCCTTATTCTCCATCTTCCAATTACTATTTTCTCTACCTTAATTAGTCTCTGTGAAATCCTTCAACCCTTGATTACGATAAGCTTCTTCCATATTTTTGTCATACATCTAGATATTTTCATTATGCTCTCAATTGTTTTTGGTTCCTCACAAGCTAAGACCTCCACCAGTTTTTGGCTCTTGCTACAATTCAAAAAAATGGATGACACTAAATATGCCGTCGGGAATTGTACCCATCCTATTTCAACATTGATTTATTCCAGGTACTTCCCCAGATTCTCATCAGGTCTTTGTCTGATGGTGAATAAGAGACTAGGCATCTTTTTCTTTCGCTGATACGTGGCAAATTGCTGAATGAATATTTCTCTGAACTACTCAAGTGAGTTGATACTACGAGGTGGTATGTTCTTGAACCATTCCTTAGAGGTTCCAGTCAGACTTATGGCGATAAGCTTTGCCCTCAAGTTCTTACAATATCTAACGATTTGATAAGCTAATCCAGATCATCAAAATTCTTTACTGGATGGCTGGTCCCGTCATATTTTTGCATTTGTGGATATTGACTCCTTGATCGAATGTCATTTGACTTATTGCATCACAAAATGGAGTAGGCTTCTCTTCAGGTAGATTATGTTCCGCGATCACAAGTTCAACTCTCTGCTCTATGTGGTAAGAACGATCTTGATATCTTCCCCCCGTTTCAATATTACTAACAACAGGACGCATTTCTGGTTCACTCAATCTCAATTCACTTCTACATCCCTTGGCGTGATTCGGCTTGGTGCTCTTTCTCTCTCGTTTCCACCTGCACGTTGTGAACATAGATTCTTTTGTTCTGGAGACTCTGAATGGTTTCTTCTCCTGAGCCTCGTTGCCCGTGATTGAGTATTCAACCTCGAATCTACTCTGCGGTAAGTTTGGTAAGATCTAGTTGGCAAAACTATTGTGGGTTGTATTGTCTCTATTGTAGTGGTTTGAGGCAGCACCATGTTTCCTAGTTGCGGAACAATCATTGGCTCAACAGTTTGTTGGAAAACTGTCATGATTTGAGTTATTTGAGTATGATTTAGCAATGATAGCTCCGATGGCGGCATGCTGTTTCCTCAACTCTGACGTGCGACTGGACTGGTGGTGCATTTGAGCTGTGCTTGGACGCATCACTAGCTCTTTCCTTGTGATCTTGCCCTAGTAACAAGTCCATTTTTCTCAGTAATTCTCCTTTGAGCCATCCAAGTCTTGATTTTTTATGGTGTTTTTATCTTCAGTGTATTTAATGGTTCCACAGACAGCACCACTAATGTGGAGTATTTTTGTTTGGTTACGTGTCCACTCGGTCGTCGCTCTATGTCAGACTGCTTCTGTCCTGTTGGATCCTTAAGCAGCTTTTGAGTTCAGAACCTACACTCAACAGCACACATAAACCAAGCCAGGGCCCTAACAGCAAAAACACTCAAATGCTTAAGTCAGATAAGCAGGAATATGAGACCGTGTTGTAGAAAATAACAACTCGAATTTGAACAGCTCGAACAAAACAAAAAATTCGAATAAAGCTCTTGAACAAGTTGAACTGAGTGCTAGAACAACTCAAACTAAACACTCAAAACAACTCGAACTGGGCAATGATTTGAGTCGAATTAGAGCTATCCTGTCAAGTCGAACATGATTGCCAAATAAGTCTAATTCAATTTAAGCAGTTCGAACTGAAAGCTATTCGATGATGATTACATACCTCATAATGATGATTATAGTCTGTATTTATAGGCATAAGCTTCTTAAATTATCTAGAATTGTAGTTCTAATACAATTAGGATTCTAAACAAGTGGAATTAGAGTTGTGTCAAATTGAACAACTCAAATTTGGGCCTTTCAAACAACTTGAATTGGGCCTACTTTGGTCGGATTTGACTTTTCCTTGAATTGTCATTTCGCATTAAAAAATAATAGTGCCGATGTGGCATAATGTAGTACGAGATGCACTTGTGGCCTCTTATCACTGGTACTACAATGCATGACGTGGTAGTACCAAAATATGGTACATCACCGCTCATTTAATTTTTTTTTATCACAAACGCTTGAGAAGAATGTATCATCCGTGCGTTACATTGCTTATCCCTTACGTCATATTGGTTTGACGGGAGTTACATCATCAAATTACCTTTTTGAGAGATTCAAAATTCTTAACCAAGTTCGAGTCTTGAAAATGGGTGAACAACTCGGTCAAATGAAGACCGAGGATGATATATTTCCTCATCAATCAAGGCAAGGTGGTTGATTTTGAGGGAGAAATACGAAAAGAAAAGTAGTTTGGGTTTGTGCATTAACGAAAGCTTTCAAGAATTTTGTACTCTTATCCTATATCCATTTTAGCCAATAATACCTTAGCCTGGCATTACAATCTTATAAAGTCCTAAGTGATCTTCAGTGGAACTTCTCTACATTAGTAGAGGAATAGTGTGAAGCTAGGCGCTTAAATAAAGTGATCAATCTCAGTGACATTTTCCTCTAAAATCAAGTCAAGAAGTCACTTCTAAATATGGATGAGAAACTAAAGTTCAAAGTCTTTTATATGTGGATGTACTTGTGAACTGAGTATCGAAGACATATGTTTGAATGATGCTCTTAGATTACTTTGTATTGTCACATGGTTATTCAATTATGAGATACTCTGAAGAGGGATTCTGCCGTTACCACCTTTATATATATACATATATATATATACATATATATATATACATATATATATATATACATATATATATATATATATATATATGTTTGTTTGAGTCTTTTGCTTATTTTTATCGTTGAGGCTTTGTTGTTTACTCGAGGAAGAGTAAAATGGTAAGGTTGAGGGTGTTTGATGAGTCCATTTTGTAACCATTATTCATATGACAAATAAGCCATTTTTTGCATTTCCCTCGATTGCTTTGAGTCTTTTTACTCTTTTTCTTTTATTTTGTTGTTTAGGAGTTGTTTTAGTGAAAATGGACATAAAGAGGCCAATAAGAGGAATTCTGGCAAATCATGCGAGTAGGAAAGCAATGGGAAGTGAAGAGGAGAAATTGCTTAGTGCAATCGATCACTTTGAAGTGAAGAAGAAGGCGTACACTATCACTTATGTGTAAAGATGACACAACCCTAACTTCAGCAGCCACCGCATGCGATTTGGAAAATGATCGCTTACAATCGCTTAGACATGGAGATAAGTTTTTGATGCGGAACTAAAGATTGAGACTTTCAAATCCCAAGGGGATATAAATAGAAGACAAAAAACTTGTAAGAAGGATGCAAACATAGATTTTCACTATACTTTTGGAGCTTTAGGGTCTATTGGATATTTTTGGAGACCGTAGAAGATGAAGAAGAACAAGATCAAAAGCAGTTTATGTTATTAGTATCTTTTACTTCTAAATTCTAGTTCAGTGCTTTAGATATTGTGATTAATTTTCGCACGTTTGTTTTGAACAAGATATTTGCTTTAGTTATTTTAGTCGAGACTGTTTTATTTTATTGGTGTTTCTGTGTGTATTTCAATTTTGAGTAGCTAATTCCATCGCGTATCATGAGGCAATTGAATTATTTGGATAGAGATCATGTTGTGATGGTTATGTTGAGATGACTAAGTGAGGAATAATCAAATTGAATTGATAACTTGAGTGAAACACTTTATGTGCATCATGAAAACATAATTGATTAAATTTTTAGGACATATGCGAGAGCCAAACTCATAGATAGATCCCATACGTTACTCGATTCCACATGTCATGTGATGGTAGCATCTAACAATTAAGACGCAGATAATTCATTGAGATGAATGCGTTTGGAGGAACAAAGTATAAATAGTAACATTCCGAGTTACAGAGTGGTGTTTCCCACTAATGGAACCGATAATTATAGGAATTGCCTCTTAGTTTAATATATCCCACACATGAATTGATCATATATGATCTCAATATCAGTTTTTTTATGAGCCTTCGATCATATCTATCCAAAGAAACCTAGTTTCTTACGATACCATTAGTTAATTATTGATTTAAGTCCTTAGGTTGTTAAGTATTTTAGTTATTAATCTTTTAAATCAAAATTCTCCCATTTGTTTATTTTAGTAACTGAGCCACGAGTGGAAGGTGACAGCGTCACATTCATTTGTCTTGTTTTTGCACAAATAGATAAATTAGTAGTTAAAGTCAAACACGATCCTCTCTTGGGTACGATATTTGTGGGTCATAACTTACTTTCCCTTTATTACTTGTACCCCTGCACTTGTGGTATTAATTCGTCAATAGAGTTTGGTCAGGTCACTACTCTTTATGAACCCTCAAGATACTATCATTACATGTGAATTGATGCCCCCGTTTCATCTAGTTCACCAAGGTAAATTAAGTTTCTGTTCAAATCAGGAACATACCTTACTTCTTTTAAGATTCTGGCACGCCCATCATGTATTCTGAATCTCACTGTTCCACCTTCAATGGCCTTGCGGAGTTTATTGGTACCTAGCAAGACTAGCCCTCTTTCTTTCTGTTCAAACTCTTTCCATGCTTTGTTAGGTGTTATGTTGATTGAACACCCTAAGTCCATCACCCACTCTGTTTATGGATTCTTATCGGACACCATCAATACATCAACTGATTCAGAGTTATCTTGGGCTATTGCAACATCTCCAGTAGCATTAGGCTTATCATAACTCTTCCTTTTGTTAGCTCTATCAAGGCAAAAATGTCTGATGTGTCCTTCCTTGTGACTATGATAATTTTTCTTCAAACCATTGTTATCATCGTCTTGTGTCTTCTCCTTCTTTTTGTCAGTTTCTTATCTTACTTTTGTTGTTTTCCTTTAACCAACAATCCTTCACCATTTATAGGAACTTTCTTCTTCTTTTTCTCATTTAAATATTCAAATTTAGTGCAGCTTGCACTTCACCTAGATTTTGAGAATCTCTTCCATAAATCAAAGTTTCCATAAAGTGACTATAGGATTTGGGTAAGGAACTCAGTCTCTATAGTAGCAATAGAGACTGATCTTCATCATCTAGAGTTACATCTATGTTTTCCAGTTCTAGAATCAACTTATTGAACATATCCATTTGTTCATCTACAAATTTAACTTCTTGCATCTTAAAAGAATACAAAGTTTGCTTTCAGGAAAGATGATTGACCAACGCTTTGGTCATGTCGAGACTCTCTAGTTTCACTAGACACCAGTTGCAGTTTCTCCTTCAACACTTGTTTGAACACTTTATCCCCAAGGCTCAAGATGATGATGTACTGCGTCCGTTCCAACATCATCTTCTTCACCTTATAACCAATTTCTTTATAAATCGATGATTCATCAAATGCATCTGGCAGACCCTGTTACGTCAGGAAAGCACGCATCTTTAATCTCCAACCCAAGTTATTCAACCTCGTAAACGTCTCAACCTCGAATTTCGTACTCGCCATGGTGAATCGATCCACGTTCACCTCACCAATATGTTGAGATTAATCAGATCTCACTATTTACAGTTCAATCTAATATAGAGATAAAATCTGAATCGATTAACACACAAATTGCATATACAACAATAAGAACAAACATGCAAGAATTTACTTGGTTCAACTAAGATCAATGCGATCTCAGTTTACATCCAAGGGATAGATGTCAAAGTTTTTAGTCAAGTTATCAGGGAAGAGTTTCTACATAGATGAGGGACTGGACTAACTCATTGGCATTGTAACACCGACCAGAGGCGGAGCCAACTCCCACCTTCTATGCATATGTATATTGAATAGTTATTTTTTTCCTTTCATCTGTATGCCAAATCCAACTGTAACTAGGTAACTAGTGTCGGCTTTTAAACTTCCTTTCCCGAGCTCTATCTTTTATTCATTTGATGGTATTCCATATCTCTCTATGCAATTCAAATAATGAAATATTGGGAGGAAGTGAAGATTAAACAGAAAATTTACAGTCCTAGAAATACACACACCAAATATGTCAAAATTTTCTATTCTACTTTTTTTATACAGTCAAACATTTATTTTTTTACTTATTGTAATTGGTTATATTATTTACTAAGTTTTATAGTAATTTTCATTTTATGTTAAATTTTCCTATTTTTTATTTCGAGAAAATAAAATTAAGAACACTTAATATTATCCAATGTTTAGAATGGTTTAACTTTTTCTTAGAGTTACTTTTGTAATTTTGTGTGTGTTAAATATCTACTTATTAAAGTACTTCTATTTTCATGATGATTTGTTTTCACTAAGACGAATTAAAAATATTTAGTAGAAATATTCATATTCAGGGAAAAAAAATCTTCCATAAATCAAGGTTTCCATAAAGTGACTATAGGATTTGGGTAAGGAACTCAGTAGAAATAGATCCTGATCTTCATCATCTAGAGTTAAATCTATGTTTTCCAGTTCTAGAATCAACTTATTAAACATATCCATTTGTTCATCTACAAATTTATCTTCTTGCATCTTAAAAGAATACAAAGTTTGCTTTCAAGAAAGATGATTGACCAACGCTTTGGTCATGTAGAGACTCTCCAGTTTCACTAGACACCAGTTGCAATCTTCTCCTTTGTCACTTGTCTGAGCACTTTATCCCCAAGGCTCAAGATGGCGGCGTTGTGCGTCCGTTCTAAAATCATCTTCTTCACCTTATCATCAATTTCTTTATAAATCGATGATTCATCAAATGCATCTGACAGACCCTGTTACGTCAGGAAAGCACGCATCTTTAATCTCCAACCCAAGTCATTCAACCTCGTATACGTCTCAACATCAAATTTTGTACTCACCATGGTGAATCGATCCACGTTCACCTCACCAATATGTTGAGATTAATCAGATCTCACTATTTACAGTTCATTCTAAGATTGAGATAAAATCTGAATCGATTAACTACACAAATTGTATATACAACAATAAGAACAAACATGCAAGAATTTACTTGGTTCAACTAAGATCAATGCGATCTCAGTTTACATCCAAGGAGAGATGTCAATGTTTTTACTCAAGTAATCAAGGAAGAGTTTCTACATAGATGAGAGACTGGACTAACTCATTCGCGTTGTAACACCGAGCAGAGGCAGCGCAAATCCAATTGTAAATACGTAAGTAGTGTCGGCTTTTAAACTTTCTTTCCCGAGCTCTATCTTTTATTCATTTACAGTATTCCATATCTCTCTATGCAATTCAAATAACGAAATATTGGGAGGATGTGAAGATTAAACGAAAAATTTACATCCCTAGAAATACACACACCAAATATGTCAAAATTTTCTATTCTACTTTTTTTATACAGTCAAACATTTATTTTTTTTTTACTTATTGTAATTGGTTATATTACTTACTAAGTTTTATAGTAATTTTCATTTTATGTTAAATTTTTCCTATTTTTTATTTCGAGAAAATAAAATTCAGGACACTTAATATTATCCAATGTTTAGAATGGTTTAACTTTTTCTTAGAGTTACTTTTGTAATTTCTTGTGTGTTAAATATCTACTTATTAAAGTACTTCTATTTTCATGATGATTTGTCTTCACTGAGACGAGTTAAAAATATTTAGTAGAAATATTCATATTAAGGGAAAAAAAATCTTCCATAAATCAAAGTTTCCATAAAGTGACTATAGGATTTGGGTAAGGAACTCAGTAGCAATAGAGCCTAATCTTCATCATCTAGAGTTACATCTATGTTTTCCAGTTCTAGAATCAACTTATTGAATATATCCATTTGTTCATCTACAAATTTATCTTCTTGCATCATAAAAGAATACAAAGCTTGCTTTCAGGAAAGATGATTGACCAACGCTTTGGTCAGGTAGAGACTCTCCAGTTTCACTAGACACCAGTTGCAGTCTTCTCCTTCGTCACTTGTCTGAGCACTTTATCCCCAAGGCTCAAGATGATGGTGTTGTGCGTCAGTTCCAACATCATTTTCTTCACCTTATCTTCAATTTCTTTATAAATCGATGATTCATCAAATGCATCTGGCAGACCCTGTTACGTCAGGAAAGCACGCATCTTTAATCTCCAACCCAAGTCATTCAACCTCGTAAACGTCTCAACATCAAAGTTCGTACTCACCATGGTGAACCGATCCACGTTCACCTCACCAGTATGTTGAGATTAATTAGATCTCACTATTTCGAGTTCAATCTAAGATTGAGATAAAATCTGAATCGATTAACACACAAATCCTATATACAACAATAAGAACAAACATGCAAGAATTTACTTGGTTCAACTAAGATCAATCCAATCTCGGTTTAAATCCAAGGGAGAGATGTCAATGATTTTACTCAAGTAATCAAGGAAGAGTTTCATAGATAAGAGACTGGACTAACTCATTGGCGTTGTAACACCGACCAGAGGCGGAGCCAACTCCCACCTTCTATGAATATGTATATTGAATAGTTATTTTTTTCCTTTCATCTGTATGCCAAATCCAATTGTAAATAGGTAACTAGTCTCAGCTTTTAAACTTCCTTTCCCGAGCTCTATCTTTTATTCATTTGATGGTATTCCATATCTCTTTATGCAATTCAAATAACAAAATATTGGGCGGAAGTGAAGATTAAACAGAAAATTTACAGCCCTAGAAATACACACACCAAATATGTCAAAATTTTCTATTCTAATTTTTTATACAGTCAAACATTTATTTTTTTACTTATTGTAATTGGTTATATTACTTACTAAATTTTATAGTAATTTTTCGTTTTATGTTAAATTTTTCGTATTTTTTATTTCGAAAAAATAAAATTAAGGAAACTTAATATTATCCAATGTTTAGAATGGTTTAACTTTTTCTTAGAGTTACTTTTGTAATTTTGTGTGTGTTAAATATCTACTTATTAAAGTACTTCTATTTTCATGATGATTTGTTTTCACTAAGACGAATTAAAAAAATTTAGTAGAAATATTCATATTCAGGGAAAAAAAAATCTTCCATAAATCAAGGTTTTCATAAATTGACTATAGGATTTGGGTAAGGAACTCAGTAGAAATAGAGCCTGATCTTCATCATCTGGAGTTAAATCTATGTTTTCCAGTTCTAGAATCAACTTATTGAACATATCCATTTGTTCATCTACAAATTTATCTTCTTGCATCTTAAAAGAGTACAAATTTTGCTTTCAAGAAAGATGATTGACCAATGCTTTGGTCATGTAGAGACTCTCCAGTTTCACTAGACACCAGGTGCAGTCTTCTCCTTTGTCACTTGTCTGAGCACTTTATCCCCAAGGCTCAAGATGACGGTGTTGTGCGTCCGTTCTAAAATCATCTTCTTCACCTTATCATCAATTTCTGTATAAATCAATGATTCATCAAATGCATCTGGCAGACCCTGTTACGTCAGAAAAGCACGCATCTTTAATCTCCAACCCAAGTCATTCAACCTCGTAAACGTCTCAATCAAATTTTGTACTCGCCATGGTGAATCGATCCACGTTCACCTCACCAATATGTTCAGATTAATCAGATCTCACTATTTACAGTTCAATCTAAGATTGAGATAAAATCTGAATCGATTAACATCACAAATTGTATATACAACAATAAGAACAAACATGCAAGAATTTACTTGGTTCAACTAAGATCAATGTGATCTCAGTTTACATCCAAGGGAGAGATGTCAATGTTTTTACTCAAGTAATCAAGGAAGAGTTTCTACATAGATGAGAGACTGGACTAACTCATTCACGTTGTAACACCGACCAGAGGCGCACCAAACTCCCACCTTCTATGCATATGTATATTGAATAGTTATTTTTTTCCTTTCATCTGTATGCCAAATCCAATTGTAAATAGGTAACTAGTGTCGTCTTTTAAAATTTCTTTCCCGAGCTCAATCTTTTATTCATTTACGGTATTCCATATCTCTCTATGCAATTCAAATAACGAAATATTGGGAGGATGTGAAGATTAAACGGAAAATTTACAGCCTAGAAATACACACACCAAATATGTAAAAGTTTTCTATTCTACTTTTTTTATACGGTCAAACATTTATTTTTTTACTTATTATAATTGGTTATAGTACTTACTAAGTTTTATAGTAACTTTCGTTTTATGTTAAATTTTTCCTATATTTTATTTTGAGAAAATAAAATTCAGGACACTTAATATTATCCAATGTTTAAAATGGTTTAACTTTTTCTTAGAGTTACTTCTGTAATTTTGTGTGTGTTAAATATCTACTTATGAAAGTACATCTATTTTCATGATGATTTGTTTTCACTGAGACGAGTTAAAAATATTTAGTAGAAATGTTCATATTCAGGGAAAACAAATCTTCCATAAATCAAAGTTTCCATAAAGTGACTATAGGATTTGGGTAAGGAACTCAGTTGCAATAGAGCCTAATATTCATCATCTAGAGTTACATCTATGTTTTCCGGTTCTAGAATCAACTTATTGAACATATCCATTTGTTCATCTACAAGTTTATCTTTTTGCATCTTAAAAGAATACAATGCTTGCTTTCAGGAAAGATGATTGACCAACGCTTTGGTCATGTAGAGACTCTTGAGTTTCACTAGACACCAATATTCTACTTCGTCACTTGTCTGAGCACTTTATCCCCAAGGCTCAAGATGATGGTGTTGTGCGTCAGTTCCAGCATTATCTTCTTCACCTTATCATCGATTTCTTTATAAATCGATGATTCAGAAAATGCATCTGGCAGACCCTGTTACGTCAGGAAAGAAAGCATCTTTAATCTACAACCCAAGTCATTCAACCTCGTAAACGTCTCAACATCGAATTTCGTACTCACCATGGTGAACCGATCCACGTTCACCTCACCAATATGTTGAGATTAATCAGATCTCACTATTTTCAGTTCAATCTAAGATTGAGATAAAATCTGAATCGATTGACACACAAATTGTATATACACCAATAAGAACAAACATGCAAGAATTTACTTGGTTCAACTAAGATCAATGCGATCTCAGTTTACATCCAAGGGAGAGATGTCAATGTTTTTACTCAAGTAATCAAGGAAGAGTTTCTACATAGATGAGAAACTGGACTAACTCATTGGCGTTGTAACACCGACCAGAGGCGGAGCCAACTCCCACCTTCTATGCATATGTATATTGAATAGTTATTTTTTTCCTTTCATCTGGATGCCAAATCCAATTGTAAGTAGGTAACTAGTGTCGGCTTTTAAACTTCCTTTCACGAGCTCTATCTTTTATTCATTTTATGGTATTCCATATCTCTCTATGCATTTCAAATAACGAAATATTGGGAGGATGTGAAGATTAAAGGGAAAATTTATAGCCCTAGAAATACACACACCAAATATGGAAAAATTTTCTATTCTGCTTTTTTTATACAGTCAAACATTTATTTTTTTTACTTATTGTAATTGGTTATATTACTTACTAAGTTTTATAGTAATTTTCATTTTATGTTAAATTTTTCCTATTTTTTATTTCTAGAAAATAAAATTCAGGACACTTAGTATTATCCAATGTTTAGAATGGTTTAACTTTTTCTTAGAGTTAGTTTTGTAATTTTGTGTGTGTTAAATATATACTTATTAAAGTACTTCTATTTTCATGATGATTTGTTTTCACTGAGACGAGTTAAAAATATTTTGTTGAAATATTCATATTCAGGGAAAAAAAATCTTCCATAAATCAAAGTTTCCATAAAGTGACTTTAGGATTTTGGTAAGGAACTCAGTAGCAATAGAGCCTGATCTTCATCATCTAGAGTTACATTTATGTTTTCCAGTTCTAGAATCAACTTATTGAACATATTCATTTGTTCATCTACAAATTTATCTTCTTGCATCTTAAAAGAATACAAAGTTTGCTCTCAGGAAAGATGATTGACCAACGCTTTGGTCATGTAGAGACTTTCCAGTTTCACTAGACACCTGTTGCAGCTTCTCTTTCGTCACTTGTCTGAGCACATTATCCCCAAGGCTCAAGATAATGGTGTTGTGCGTCCGTTCCAACATCATCTTCTTCACCTTATCATCAATTTCTTTATAAATCGATGATTCATCAAATGCATCTGGCAGACCCTGTTACGTGAGGAAAGCACGCATCTTTACTCTCCAACCCAAGTCATTCAACCTCATAAACGCCTCAACAACGAATTTCGTACTCGCCATGGTGAATCGATCCACGTTCACCTCACGAATATGTTGAGATTAATCAAATCTCACTATTTACAGTTCAATCTAAGATTGAGATAACATCTGAATCGACTAACACACAAATTGTATATACAACAATAAGAACAAACATGCTAGAATTCACTTGGTTCAACTAAGATCAATGCGATCTCAGTTTACATCCAAGCGATAGATGTCAAAGTTTTTACTCAAGTAATCAAGGAAGAGTTTCTACATAGATGAGAGACTGGACTAACTCATTCGCGTTGTAACACCGACCAGAGGCGTACCCAACTCCCACCTTCTATGCATATGTATATTGAATAGTTATTTTTTTCCTTTCATCTGTATGCCAAAACCAATTGTTAATAGGTAACTAGTGTCGGATTTTAAACTGCCTTTCCCGAGCTCTCTCTTTTATTCATTTTATGGCATTCAATATCTCTCTATCCAATTCAAATAACGAACTATTGGGAGGATGTGAAGATTAAACAAAAAATTTATAGCCCTAGAAATACACACACCAAATATGTCAAAATTTCTATTCTACTTTACTTATAGAGTTAAACATTTAATTTTTTTTACTTACTGTAATTGGTTATATTTCTTACTAAGTTTTATAGTAATTTTGATTTTATGTTAAATTTTTCTTATTTTTTATTTCGAGAAAATAAAATTAAGGACACTTAATATTATCTAATGTTTAGAATGTTTAACTTTTTCTTAGAGTTACTTTTGTAATTTTGTGTGTGTTAAATATCTACTTATTAAAGTACTTCTATTTTCATTATGATTTGTTTTCATCGAGACGAATTAAAAATATTTTGTAGAAATATTCAGGAAAAAAAAATCTTCATGTGATCTTGCCCCCTTGAGTCATATTCCTGACTCCGCCCCTGACATGTACTCTGTTTTAGCACGGTTTGTTCAAGTATGTATGCAATTGAAATGATCACACACCGTTGCGTGGTGTGTTGCGTCTAACAAATGCTTAAAACAAACAATTATAAGAAACTCCAAAAGCTGTGTTTTTGCTTAATTGAGCAATCCAATCAATTACAAACAAACAAAAAAGGAATTGAATGATTTTATTGTCACCTATTTAAACTGCAATTAACATTTACATGAATCGAATTGAAGAACAAATTGAATGATTAAAGAAACAGAGAGAGAGAGAGAGAGAGAGAGAGAGAGAGAGAGAGAGAGAGAGAGAGAGAGAGAGAGAGAGAGAACTCTCATAAAATCTAATATGAAATCAAAAAAGTGTTTAAGAAAATAACTAAACAACTCTATAATTTAAACTAAATTGAAATAAACAAAAAATAACCAAAAAAAAAAAAAAAATAACTGGGGAGCTATCGCCTCCAACGGCTATTTGACAAGTTGCTAAAATATGTAAAATGCAATTTGGAATTTGCATTTTATGCATAAGTTCAAGACCCCGCCTCAAGATGGCTGTGGAGGTTGTGAAGTCCTATATTGGACATAATGGTAAGAAATGGTTTCAAAGGAAGAGGCTTTATTAATATATCTGCAACCTGATGATCTTTAGAAATATGAAAGATCTACAAGTGTTTTTGTTGTGCCTTTTCTCTTACAAAATGACAATCAATTTATATGTGCTTTGTGTGTTCATGATGCACCGGGTTGTTAGCAATACAATAAGCCCTTGTAAACAGCAAAGGAGTCTTATCTTCTTTGATGTTCAATTCCTGCAAAAGCTTTTGAATCCAAAGAATTTCACAGATGGTCGATTCAATTTCTCTATATTTTGCCTCAGTAGAAGATATGCTAATGGTAGCTTGCTTCTTGGCTTTCCACGAGATCAAAGAATCTGCCAAATAAACAACAAAACTAGAGATACTTCTCCTTGTTTCAAGACATGCGGAATCGCTGTCACATAAAGACTTTAAGTGAGTAGATGAGGTTGATGGATAAAAAATACCAGTACCCGGTATTGCTTTTATGTATCTAAGGACTCTATGAGCAGCAACAAGATGTTAGTTGTTGGTCTCGACATGAATTGAGTCAGACCCAGACTGGATTCTATAGTTTAAGTCTGGCCTTGTAATTGTGAGGTAAAGAACTTCTCACAAGTCTTCTATATTCAGCAATAAACCCAGAAAACCTAAAAAACAACACAGTGAACAATTTTTGATCGAATAATCTGATCAATTTGACAGAATCACAGGGAAAATGGAATCGATTAACCTAATCTCAAATGATACCATGTTGAATTGAGCAATCCGATCAATTACAAACAAAAGAAAAAGGAATTGAATGATTTTATTATCACCAATCATAAATCGGATCAACGTTTACGTGAATCAAATTGAAGAACGAACTGAATGATTGAAGATAAGAGAGAACCATAGAACTCTCATAAAACCTAATCTGAAATCACAAAAGTGTTTAAGAAACTAATTAAACAACTCTCTTATACTAAACCGAAATAAACACAAATTAAGCGAAAATAGGAACGGGGCGCTAACAGCTCCAACGACTATTTGGAAAGTTGCTAAAATAACTAAAATGCTATTCGAAATTCGCATTTATGCATAAGTTCAAGAGTTTTCTTGCCAAAGGTGAGTCAGATATTTCATGCATCCAGTTCCAAATCTACCAATTCCCGGTTGCAACTCAAGTGTTAAACCATTCCTCACTAATACTGACTTTATACATAGTATAAGAATCTTAAGAGATGAACAAAAAATTCAAGGAGAATAACATGAAAGCAACTACTAGTGCAACTTTGTTAAAGTTACACTTACTCAGGCCAGCTGGGGACATTTCAGTTCCCTAATTATGGTTCTAATCAGCTCTTCTTCTGCATGAATTATTCAATGACCGACCACCATATATTGTTCTATACCATCAGTTGGCCATGAATTCTTAAGTGTCAAAATAGCCCAACACAGAACCGCACATGCGCATGAACGCATATCAATTAGCTAGTTTTGTACTATGAAATTTATAATTGGTGAGGGCGTGCGGTGCACATGGTCAAAATTCAGGCAACTGATACGATTGACGCGCGTGTAGTTTAATAAAAAAAATTTATTTAGGTCAAGATTTTTGTGCTTACGATCATTTTAAGCACAAATTATATCAACTTCTTGAATGGTGTACGCAAGTCCATGGAATCCATAGATATGTATAAATAAGGATTACTCTTTAGAAAAGCATATATACTATATTTGATATACATTCACTAACGTGAACATTCTAGTCATCAACTTGGTTTGTTTATTAGCCTTCAAGGTTTCTTAACGCAAAAATCATGAAAACATATTATTGTTTTATTATTATTATTAATATTATTATTATTATTATATTTATTTTTGGTTGTCGTATGGATTGGTTTTCAATTGTCCGTTACACTATGTTCTTGTAGTATCTATGTAGATATTAACACGGATAGAGTAGTACTTTTGTTATTAGTTGATGGAAATATACTTTTCCAATCGTACACTATTTTTTACTTAGGGTCCAACTATAATGATATAGTTCTTGGTCATCAACCCAAAGTGCCTCATATCAATAGAAATATTATATGATCATATATATCCCATTCGCTCTTTTAACTTTTCGATGCCAGACCACATATAAGAGATCATAGATTGTAGAGATGTATTCTTCACTAGTATCGGTGCCATTTTTCGTTATGTGAAAGTGATAAAGAAAAAAAAAAAAAAACCATGCGTTGACCTTTCAACTTAACGACAATCTCAGTTTGTAAGCCCCCAATTAATGGAAGGCTAAGCGGTCCTTTATTCAAGGAAAATAGTGTTAGAACAAATAGTTGTACCGAGGAACGAATAAAGGTAGAGAACATGCGATCACATAGGGCACGTAAGAGAAGGGGTCGGTGGTCTTTAGTTCGAATAGACTGTTGATGGGACAAATAAGAATCTCACATTGTAAAAATTGAGGATTGAATATGGATGTATATAATAGAAAATATTTGTAACACCCCTGAAAATTGGAAGAAATTAAAGTATTTTTTGAATTTTCATTGTAGTCCTTGAACTTTTTGAAAATATAATTTTGACCCTAAAAGATTTGAAAAAGTTACAATTTAGTACATCACCTTTTGAAAAATTTATGATTGTACAAAAATATTTTCTTTAAGACCAAATGAGTTATCAAAACTTTCAAAGTGGTCCTTTATAGTTTCAAAATATCCAATCATTCATTTATAATTGTAAATTTTCACATATTTACATTTACATTTGAGAAAATGTAACTTTGCTTTGTCTTTTATGCTAGGTATTTCTAATATTTATTATTATAAAATTCTTTTTGATATGGCCTAGAAACATCTTCATAAATAGGGTGGCCTAGCTTGGATTAAAATAAAAATGAGTAGGGTATGGTAATTAATTCTTTGTCTCCCATTTTCACCTATAAAAGGGAGGCTCTCTTCAACATTTTTCACACACCTCTCTTCTCCGAATTTGCTCTCATTTTCTTGTTCAAAGTTCTTCCTCTTGATGTTTAGATTTCTAGAAAAATTGTTTCATTCCTTTAAGCCTTCTTTATAGTCCTTAAAAATCCTCAAAACCGAGTTCTGTCAAAACTGCAAGTTTTGGTACATAAAATTTTGGAAGTCCGAAAACCCTATCAAAACTTCGAATATTTCTATGAACGTTTTATCAATACTTGTTATTGTGTAAGATAACTTTCATGTTCAGAAACCTTCTTCAACCAAAGTGGTTTGAGGGGTCTAAAGTTGTCAAATACGGACCACTATCCAGAAAGTCCGAAAGTAGCTTTTAACTTTCATGATTTATTTAAAATACCAAACCTTCACTTCTTGATCTGATTTTGAAGCTATATACTCTCTATGATGTTTACAATTGAACCCCTTAACCAATTATAGATTATCATATCTTTTGAAAATCTGATTAAAGGTAAATCCGAGACTGCTACAGCTTTTAACCTCGAACTTGCATTAACCTTTCGTTTAACCAATTTATGTTGCAAAAGCTATCCAAATCTTGAAATTGATCATTGATACGGACTCATTACATACTAATAATAATGTTGCATCAGTTGATCATAATTTATAATCGTGTTTAATATTTTTCATGGATTTTACAAAGTTTCGATGACATGTAGCTTATTTTACGGTTGATCTTTCAATTTCTTTAACTTTAGGTGAAGTATTGTGTTTATCTTGTGATCTAACCTTCTAATCTAGTTTATTAGCATGAAAAGTATTCTGGAAATATTAATTTTTATACATCTACATGTTTACAAGGTATTTTAATTGTTATTAGTGATATATACAATATTATGTGATTTTATGCTAATAACTATAAGAAAAATAGTTTTTACCAAAGTTATATATATTATATGATTTTTTTTCAAGGACTTAATGAGGTATTTGCTCAATGTTATGATCATGGTAAAACTCTTGATTTGAAATCATTATGTAATAAGTAATTTACTAGAATTTTTAAGAAACATTGTTTTAAAAAGGTTTAAATATGCATTGATAATATATATGTTTATTAATATGAAATGTGTTGCTAATAAATTACAGATCGAGACTTTAATAAATAATTTTGTAACTGATTTAGTCTTCAACTTGGTACTTTGAAATGGTAAATCTCATTATTTATATTTTTACGTCATATTTAAAGTTAAAATAGGTAAATGTGGAATTTATCCAAAATTAACAAATTAGAATTTAATGGAACTTCTTTAAATATACTATATATTGAATTTATATGTTTAATTTTGTAAATATGTGAGCAAACAATTTTTCTACATCTTTTTGATTTATTTAAGGTTTGACAATTATTGACGTTAATGAAGAATTTCCCGTACGGTAAAAGGTGAGGTTTGATTTCTGATTGGTTCGAACCCCGTTTGGCACCTGGCCCTGAGAAAATTGGACATAACAATTGTGATCCTTTGTTTCAAATCATGAGCAACATTCTATCGCCATTTTAATGCTTTTATATTCTATTCGTTAATTCTTTACAAAATCGACTTTCTTACCTATTGTTAAATTAAACCTATCATTGTTTTTCATGTTCTCAATAATTCCAAAATTCTCATAGATTGAAAAACGCCTCTCTTTTGAGGGTTTTCGTCTCTTCTTGTGAGGGTGTGCGCTTGCCTTCCAGTAAGGCTCTCTCTGATCTCATCATGGCTAAAACTTAACAGGTTTGTGTGGTTTTTTTGTCTGATTTCCATTTTGCGATTGTCTTTTGGTGTGATCGTTCGTGCGCTGCGTTTCTTCCTCTTTTCTTGTTCGTTTTTCTAACCCTTGTTTCTTTTGTTTTTTTGCTGATTGTCCCTTGAGCGTGCTTTCTCGTCGAGGAGTGCATCTTCTGGCGTGTACGGTTACGCAAGTATTGATCAAGAGGGTCGTGACTAGGGTTTAATTACTTGAATTTGCTTCGTCTCCAAATTAGGGTTTGCATGGAGTTAGAACTGGAAAGGTTAGGTAAATCGTTGCGGCTTCGGGATGATGAGGAGGATGGGGTTGAGTTATCCAGAGGGGTTTGGAGTCGGCCGGTTGAATCATCCGATATTATTTTAGTGGGTAAAATTCTGAGTACCAAGAACTATAATTTCAACTCTTTTGTGTCGGTTTATAAGTCGCTACTTAACTCTAAGAAGGGTTTGGATATTCAGCAAATAGGGGATGATCGCCTGTTGTTTCACTTTGGTCATGTTATTGATCGAGATCGGGCATTGGAAGGATGCCCGTGGTCTTTTGATAAATATATTCTGCTCTTAAACATTGTGAAAAATAATGAGAATCCACTACTTGTGGCGCTGGACTCTTGTAGTTTTCATGTACGAATTTATGATCTACCTCTCTCGCGCCAAACTTCAGAAGTCGCGAGTCTTATTGGGGGCAAACTGGGATTGGTTGAAGAGGTAGATCGTACGGCACCATGGGGTGTGAATATGCGTGTGCGGATCAGAATTGATATCACAAAACCGTTGAGAAGGTGTTTAAAAGTTAGAGGACCGGATGGCAAATCAATGCTCGTGACTTTCACGTATGAAAGGCTGCCAAACTATTTTTATCTCTGCGGCATCATTGGACATATAGATAGGGACTGTGATCTACGTTATCAACCTGGTTTTGTGAATTTGGAGCCAACTGAGTTACCATATGGCCCTTGGTTGCGCGAAAAGGGCATTGTGTCCTCCAGTTTTTGCCGTAACCGTGGTTCTGATGTTGAACAACAAAGATATGGTTCCTCTTCGAGAAATTCAGAGTCATGGGGACCTCGAAGGGGGGCTGTTAATACTGATACCAATGCAGCTGGGGCTCGTGCAAACAGTTCGCAAAGTACTCATCATTCAACTGATGGTGTACCGGAGACACAAGTACCACAACCAGAGTTTGATCAAGGTCAGTCTGTTTTGAATCGTACTGATCCGATGAGGGGTGTGGGGCATAGTGAGGGTCAGTCGAAATATATTCAGCAAGCAACACAGCTCATTCGGGGATGAAGACCATGGGGAATAAAGGTAAAGAGAAGGTTGGAGGGAATGATGTGCTTCAAAACCCAAGAGATATTGTGATTACTAGCTTTACTTGTGCGAAGCCTGTTCAGAAGGATAAGTCGGTTCTTCAGCGTACAGCGAGGACACGTTCAAATACCAATACTTTCGAACATGAGTTTTTGGAGGAGAATGACCAAGATGATCCGATGGATGTGGCTCCAGGGGGTGGAATACTTGCTGATGCCACTAACTCACTCCTAATCCCGATAGTTGATGGTACGAAGGTGGCAGCAAAACAACGTAAAGTTACTATTCGAAAAAAACGCGGCAGAGGTGCTGGAAATTCTAGTGAGCGTGGGGCGTTGACAGCAGTGGGTAAAAGGAAAACGGGACCGAATGTTCTTTCGGGTGGGGCGCGGAAAAAACTTCAAAATTCGGGGGCTCTTGTTCTTCAAGAAAATGTTGATTCGGCGGCAGCTGCACAGCAGCCCCGCCAATTCCAATGAATATTTTGAGTTGGAACTGTCAGTGAGTGGGGTCCCCTTGGACAGTTCGTGAGCTTTGTAAGCTCGTCAAGAAATATAACCCTCCTCTTATCTTTCTTATGGAGAAACGATGCAGAGGCAAAAAGATAGAGGTACTGAAACAGAAGCTTAGGTTCCATGGTATTTCTGTAGATGCAAGGGGTAAGTCAGGGGGTTTGGCATTGTTATGGAGAAAAGATACTAACATTCGTTTGCTGAGTTTTTCTCCTAATCATATTGATGTTATGGTTGAAAGAGAGGTGGGTTGTGCATGGAGATTTACTGGGTATTATGGTGAGTCGGATGCTACTAAACGTCATATTACATGGGACTTGTTACGAAGACTTGGACAAATGTTTTCGAGTCCGTAGCTGTGCACAGGTGATTTTAACGAGATTCTGGATCATGATGATAAAGCGGGAGGTAATTTGCGGCCAGTTAGTTTTATGAGAAACTTCATAATGGCTCTTCTAGATTCGGCTTTGATTGATTTGGGTTTTGTGGGGCCTAAATTCACTTGGTGCAATAGACGTTTTAGTCCGGCGACGGTCTGCGAGGTTCTTGATAGAGCTTGTGCGACTTGTGAGAGGCGGTCAGAGTTCCCATCATCATCGGTTCAACATGTGGAGGTCAGAAATTCTGATCACCTTGCACTAATTATCTCTTGTGAGGCGGTGTCGGATTCAAATCATGGATGGAGGAGGAAAAAGCGATTTCGTTTTGAAGCAGTTTGGGTTGAGAAAGCGGACTGTAATAGAATTATCAATGACATGTGGAGTGGTGGGGACTTAAATAACTCAGGTGAGAATTTGTGGGAGAAATTACATACTTGTCGGCTTGGTTTGCTGCAATGGAAAGACTTATCTGGGGCTGAGATGAAGCGGCGCATTGAGTTTTTGTCTAATCGAGTGAATAATCTGCGTCGAGGCCCGATTACAGCCGAAACAAAAAGGGAGGAGAGGAGTCTTTTCCGTGAACTTGAAGTTCTTCAAGACAGAGGGGAACTGTACTGGAAACAGAGGGGAACAATGCAATGGCTTTGGGAAGGGGATAGGAATACGACTTATTTTCATAGACAAGCGTCTGAGAGGAAACGTCAGAATGAAGTAAAAGGCATACAGACGGCAGCTGGAGTGTGGATTGAGGAACCGAAAGCGGTTCAAAAGGTTATGGTTGAGTATTTTGAGGATATTTTCCGATCCAGACACCCTTCTGATGCGGAGATTGAGGATGTTATTCGCGTAATTAAACCCCGTGTCACTTCACAAATGAACCAGCACTTCTCGCAGCATTATACGCCGGAGGAGGTAACTCGCGCCCTTTTTGATATGTATCCTCTTAAATCCCCGGCCCCGACGGTTTTTCTGCTATTTTCCATCAAAAGTTTTGGCATATTGTTGGCCCGGATATTATTAAGTTCTCTCTTGCTTTCTTAAATGATAGGGAGTCTCTTCCTAAGTTTAATTTCACTCACATTATTCTCCTGCCTAAGTGTGATAAACCAGAAACCATGAAGAATTTCCGCCCTATTAGCCTCAGTAATGTGTGTTTCAAAATTGTTTCTAAAGCCATTACTAATCGCCTTAAGCCGTTATTGTCTAATATTATCTCTCCTTCTTAATCTGCATTTGTTCCCGGTCGTTTGATCTCCGATAATATTCTCGTGGCATACGAATTGAATCATTACATTAAGAATAAGCGTCATGGTAAAAAGGGCCACTTAACTCTCAAACTTGACATGAGTAAGGCCTACGATAGAGTCGAGTCGTCCTTTCTTGAGAAGGTTATGCTTAGACTAGGTTTCGAGAGTCCTTTTGTTTCTTTAATTATGCTTTGTGTGAGTTCTGTCTCTTATTCTTTACTTGTGAACGGTTGTGAGTTTGAGAATATTTTACCGGAGAGGGGGATTCGCCAGGGCGATCCTATCTCTCCGTATTTGTTTTTATTTTGCTCTGAAGCTTTTTCAGAATTGATTGGCGATGCGGAGATGAGGGGTGCGATCAAAGGAATGGCTATTAATCCGTGTGCACCGGTGATCAGCCATTTATTATTTGCGGATGACACGTTGATTTTTTGCGAGGCCTCAGTTGATTCGGCGGTGGAAATTCGGAGTATTCTCGGGAGATATGAGTTAGCATCCGGTCAAGTCATTAACTTGGACAAATCGGTGGTTGTGCTCAGTAAGAATACGTCGTCAGAGGTGGTTTCAAGTATCCAAGGGATTTTAGGAGTTAATGTGGCCGACAAACATGACAAATACCTTGGTCTACCGTCCATTGTGGGGAAAAGGAAGAAGGAAATTTTTGCTTACATTCGTGATAGAACAAGGACAATTATCCAGGGGTACAAGGGACAGACGCTCTCAACAGCTGGAAAGGAAGTGATGATCAAAGCGGTTATTGAGGCGATTCCTACGTACGAGATGAGCTGCTTTAAATTGCCGGAGTCACTTATTTCAGAATTGGAATCATTGACATGTGATTATTGGTGGAGTAATGGGGCGCAAAAGAAAATTCATTGGGTCTCATGGAAGAAAGTGTGTAAGAGTAAACAAGACGGCGGGCTGGGGTTTAGAGACTTGTGAGCTTTTAATCTTGCGTTGCTTACTAAACAGGCTTGGAGTCTATTTCGGCAACCGGGCAGTTTGTTGAGTTGATTGTACAAGTCCAAGTACTTTCCGAATGGTTCTTTGTTTGAAGCCAAGCTGAGGTCGGCACCTTCTTTCTCGTGGCGTGGTATTTTTTGAAGGAATTCGTGTGTTGGAACAAGGTCTGCGGTGGAGAGTGGGTGATGGACAAAATATTTCGATTTGGAACGATGGGTGGCTCCCACGGCTGCATTCTTTCAAAGTTATTACGCCCCGACAGCCGAATTGTGAGCTTGTGCATGTGTTGGAACTCATTGATGAGGAGACGAGGAGTTGGAATATTGAAGTTATTCGCAACACCTTTTGGGACGTGGACGTGTCGCTGATTCTTTCATTACCTCTTGGAGGTTCGGATAATCTGGATTGCAGAATTTGGCATTATAGTTCGAATGGTGTATTTAGCGTCAAATCTGCATATCATTTCATTTGTGAACCGGGGATTGGTGAAGCGAGCTAGGGATTGCTTGGGTGAATCTAGTGTGACGACGGACTGGCGGTTCATTTGGCGGATTAAATGTGCAAGAAAAATTAATTTTTTCCTGTGGCGTTTTTGCAAAACATTCTGCCTACACGGAGCAATTTGGAGCTTCGTCGGATTACGAGTGAAGTGAATTGTGGGGTGTGTGGACGTGCGGTTGAAGATTATGTGCACTGTTTCTTTACATGTCCGATTGCAAGGGAGGTCTGGCGTTTGTCCGAGATTCCAAGCTCGGCTTTGTGGCAGGTTTCGAAAGATGGAATGAGTTGGTTAAAATGCATTGCTAAGGAGAATGAGATGGAGATTGTGGTGCGAATTAGAGTGACCTGTTGGGCATTGTGGGGTAATAGGAATAGAATTCTTATCGGGGAACGACCTTCATTACCTGGGGATATTGTGGCGTCCATTACAACGTACCTGCAACAATGGGCTGCTCGGTTCTCTAGTAAGTCGTTTCATGGAGTTGATCGATCCAATAACTCATGGAGTCCACCTCCAGCTCATAGGATTAAAATCAACTTTGACGGTGCTATCTTTGCGGACGAAGAGGCATCATGCTTGGGAGTTGTCGCGAGATATTCACAAGGTCGGTGTTTGGCACGAGCGACGGAAAGGATCATGGGTAATCTTGGGACTGTGAATGTCGAAACTTGTGCGGCAAAATTGGCAGTAAAGGTGGCGGTTTTGGCGGGGTGGACGGACGTTATGTTTGAGGGCGATTGTTTAACTGTTATTCATGACATTTTGTCTCCGGAAAAGTGTGAAGCGGACCATGCCAATGTTGTATTCGATATTCGACATATTATTGATGGTGAGAAGGCTTTTGATTTTTATTGGATAAATGGAGAAGCGAATGGAGAAGCTCATAATCTGGCTAGAGGAGCAACAAGGAACATTCTTTGGTTTGCCGAGTCAGTTGATTGAGTTCGCTCCTGGAGTTTCTTGCTTTAGTTTGTTGTTTGATTCTGAATGTGTTTCATATGCTGTATGCAACATTTGCTTTGGCTGTTTTAGCCGTGAGTAATTAATGTTATTTCCCTTAAAAAAAAAAAAATATTAAACCTATCATTTGATTCATAATCACACATTTCTTCATAACCATAGTTAACCTGATATCATGATCACCCAATCAATTCTTGAATTGTGCAACAAGCAACGAACTATGTTCGGCATATGTAACTAAAAAACGAGCGACGGATATTATCCGACTTACTATCACATCTGGTTTTCTGTTTTCACCTATTGGGACGCCTTTGAAAAGTTGGGCCCAGGGATTGAGATGATTTACTGCTAGGCAACAAAGGACTGTTAGTTTAATTAATTCTGATTAATACCCATTCTGTCTAAGTGCCGCTTGCAGCCAGAAGTTGGTTGTAACCCGCGTGTTAGATTGACATGTAGTCGAGCATGTCTTCAGTTCTGTTGCGAGGTCGCTCCTCGTAGGGAGGTATACGGTTGAATTTTTGGAGTTATGGTTGGATCTGTTATAAGTAATTGCATAAGTTCATTTTCTCGTTCTTCTGAATATTCCAGTATTATCATTAAAACCGATAATTTCAGTTCAATGATGAAGATGTAATTATTCTGGTCATTCTTGTTTGTTTTCTGATTTACTGTTTGATTATTGTCATGTTCTAAAAGTCTCACTAAGTCATTCAAGACTTACTCCTCTTTTGTCCTATATGTCCCTTTCTCAGAACAAGATTGGTATAGCAACATGGATGGAACGAACGAGTATCAAGTCCACATTTTGCAAACTTTGCAAAAATTGTAAGTGTTTGATTTTATATAAGTCATTTTGAAATTGTAAAATTTATTTGTATTCCAAAAACTTCCCCTGTATTTTAAGTAAAATTATTTTATAATGCTATGGTTTTGATTCTGGTCAGTGAGACCACTTCCTATGAGTTGCAGTTCGGTCTGAGTTGAATTTGTTAGGTGACCAACACCGAATCAATTCAGATCGATTATGACTCGTGTGTTGCGGTTCTCACAATATTTTTACAAGCATGGCATCTTTTAAGTTGAAGTCCAAGAAAGATCTATAAAGATTGCACCAAAATAGAAAATATTACATTATTGTAGAGATATGCATGTTACATTCCTATCTTTCAAGTCAAATCTCCGATCAGTTTTTAAAAGTTGAACTTGATATTGAAATGCAATTTTAACTATGTATTGTAACGTAATCCTTATTTTTATTTTTATTTCTTGCTCGATTGCATGTGTTGGAGTGTCTTTTACCAATATAAAAAACACTTTTCATCAAAACTTTCACAAACTAGACATCCACGCTGAAATAGTAAAGATGATGATGCACGAGTTAAAAACTCTAAAATATTTATGCACTACATTTTCTTTTTAGCAACGCTAATGATTTTTTATTTTTATTTTTTTATAATTATTTTTTTCATTTTTGGTTGTCTCTGGTCAATATTAGTCATCTAAATTCTAAAGCGTAAATGGCCAATTTTTCTCCTCTAGTTGTACGAATTTGAATTTCAATCCTCCGAATGAAAAATTATATTGGTTTCTAATTGAATTTGGGGATTTTGTTTTGTTTTTCTTTTTTATTATTTTCCCTCTGAAATATTAGATAATTTCAGTCCCACCTCTAAAATTTGGAAATAAGGGAATTTCAAATCATGATATTTTGATACTGCAAAACTAAATTAAAAAAAAGTTCTATATTAAATTATAAAATAATTTTAACATTGACTTAATTTGGTTAAAGTAAATATATACATCTAAGAATTATTTTTTGATTTTAATTAAAATGTTAATCAGTTTAAATCTCATTGTATTAAGTGCAATATTGGCATTGTGTGTGATGACGCCACGAATTTCCCGGACTCGTCACCGGAGCTGTTCGCACGCCGGTCCCGACTCAAGATGCCCCTGGGCTCGGCAAGCTCTCTGCTGCTCCACTACTGCTGCAACTATCCACGACCCTTGGGGGTTCGGGCTTCGTTCGCACGATCTCCCTTCACGCTGCTTCCCCGGTCCAATCTTGAGCTCTTCCGACCTCCTTGGCTCGCGCCTTCCTCCCTAGGTGGGGCTATCTCTTGCTTATATCGGGATCAGTGATTTCAGAGGTGGAGTGTGCTGTGCTTCAGTTAGCTTTTTTAGTTAGATTGAGTTGGTTACCTTTGCAACTGACCCGCCTCCCTATTTATAGGGTGAAGGAGAGGTTATAAGTGTAATTTGGACCTGGGCACGTGTCACCGTGCATGTTCGTCCGAGGGTAATAGGGTATTTGAGTACCCTTGTAGAGTAGGGCACGTGGTGCCTGCATGCTACCCTCGGCGCACGGCGTGCTCCGGCTACACCTTATAATTTCCGAACCCTCGCTCTTTATTGGGGAAGCGGGGCGGTCGAGCCCTGTGAAGAGGACAACGCATCTGAGCGAGTGGAATGTGACGTCGATTCTGACGTCCGACCCTCCCTGGGCACGTGTCTTCGTGCATGCTCGTTCGAGGGTAATAGGGTATTTGAGTACCCTTGTAGAGTAGGGCACGTGGTGCCTGCATGCTACCCTCGGCGCACGGCGTGCTCCGGCTACACCTTATAATTTCTGAACCCTCGCTCTTTATTGGGGAAGCGGGGCGGTTGAGCCCTGTGGGGGCGACAGCGCATCCGAGCGAGTGGAATGTGACGTCGATTCTGACGTCCGACCCTCCCTTCTGGTTGGGGAAAAGGGACGGTCGCCACTGGTTGATGAGTAGGTGACGTACGCCTACATGTGAGGGATACGACCCCCCTCGGGAAATACATACAACATAGGATGTAATATAATAAGTATTTAACGAGGGTACGGGGGTTAACGGGGGGTCGATATACCTGGGGTCGAGTATTGCGCGAGAAAGGGGGTAGTGAGGCGAGATGAGGTCAGAAGATTAGGCCACGTGGACGGGTACGATCCCAAGAGGGAGAGTATGCGTCATCATAAGTCCCCCAGTCTCTGTCGCAGTTCGCAGAACGTGGGAGAGAGTAAAATAGCTAGGGACCTAATCATCTGACCGCGTGTCGGCCTCACTTCCTGATTTCTCGGGATTCCTCAAACTTCCCTCATACGCTGAGTCATACGTGTTACCCATCCGCGGTTATTGGGTTTCGAGCGGGAGTTATACCGTCTTTTTGCACGCCAATTTAGGTTTTTTGCGTTGCGGTTCTGTAGGTTCATAACTTTCTGCCTTCTTGTTGCTATAATTTTCTTTGCTTCTTTTCATCCACCATCATTATGTCTGCCAATGCTGCTGCAACCGCCTCTTCTGGATCCACTCCTCCTGCTTCTCCATCTCGATCAGTGCCGTCTTCCCCCCTGGCAACTCGCCGCGGTAAGAGCACGGCTGCCTCCGCCGCTCTGGAGAAAGGGACGCCTTCCAAAAGACAGGCGGTGAATATAAACGACGCCGCGAGCACCGCGACCCATGCCACCGTTGACAGCTTACTCGCCAAGTATAATGTGGTGATGGAGAATGTGACGGTGTTGATCCCGGAGCCTTCGGACCGGGCGAATGATCCCCCTACCGGCTTCTTGACTGTCTTCTTTCCTCAAATCGAGGCAGGGTGGCGTATGTTTGTGCCGCCTCTTTTCCGAGATGTAGCCAAAGCCCTAGGGCTTTGCCTAAGTCAACTGACGCCCAACGCCTTCTCTATTATGGCAGGGTTCGAGATCACCTGCCGGTGTCGAGGGCTCCCCTGCACGGCCGACCGCTTACTGGCCTTGTACGACGTGGGTGCCGGCCAAGTGCCCTTCTTTTATCTGACCCGTCGCTCATCTCAAGCTGTTCCGGGGGCGAGGATTCTTACTGACGCTACTTCCTCCTATGGTAGCTAGAAATCCAATTTCTTTTTCGTAAAACCCCCGGGTCGTAACTGCGCGAGCTGGGGGGTAACGAACGCGTGGTCGAGCAGTCCTACGGAGTTGGATACCGCCCAACTCGACCGGATTCAGCTCCAGATGATGGAGGAAGGGTACTTCCAGGCGAAGTACCACATGCTGAAGCTGACCAAGACCCGAAAGTTGTTCGAGCTTTGTGGTCTTCAAGGAGGGGTTAGATCAACCCATTTTCCGTCTTTGCAGCAGGACCCTCTAGTATCTATCTTTTCTCGCTACCCTGGTATGCTGAGTTTCCTTTTTTCTGACTCATGTCCCCAGGTTCGCTGGTGTCCACTTTGGCAGAGGCAGCCAAAAACGCGCCTGTGCCCCCCAAAGTTCCTAAGGGGGGCAGGTCTGTTCGAGGGAAGACTTCGTCTTCCCAATCCGTGGCGGTTACCCAAGTCGCGGACGCTCCACCGTCTTCTCTTCCATCTCTGTCTACTCCTGCCAAAGAAGTAGCTTCGTCTCCTCACCCAGCCCTTAGGCTTAGCAGTGAGGCGAGCTCAGCTCCGCCGTCTCCTGGCAGTTTCCATAGTCTCCGGGAGGACGATCTCGACCTCTTCTGTGACCCGGCTCCTCTCAGCCTCGACACCGGGTTTGACTGGTCCGGGAATCTTTGCCTGCCTCCTCCGACTGGGGTGGCCTGGCCGCTTCCCCCGCCGTACATGAGGGGGCTTCGACCTCTCTGACCACTCCCCCCCGGGATTCTATCTCTCACCCATCTCTCGACCCCCAAGGGGAGGGTGCAGAGACTGTTCGTATGCCGGAGGGTCGGGGGGAATCCGACGCTCCCACACCTTCTTCTCCGACCCTAAGGGATGGCTTAACGGGCTCGTTGTAGGTTCGCCCTGGGCTGCCGACGTGGGGTCTCTTGTGACCCCTCCAAGCCCTCGGGATGACACGACGCCTTATCAAGAAGAGGTTACCCTATTGAGGTCGCTGGCCGAAGGCGGGAGACCGGAGGCTGGGGGTGATGAAGGCGGTGTTTTGAGGGAGGCCCGTGAAGAGGGCACTTCTTCACGAATGGTGGTGGACCAACCGGATCGTCCTAGGTCCGTCGAGCGTCCCCTGACTGAGGAACTGCGTGGCGTGGGTGGCGGTTTCGCCAGATTGGGTCAGGTGGTTGACTCTCTCGAGGTTGCATCGCTCCGGAACCGAGGGATCCAATGGTTGAAAGACCAAGCCGGTTACGAGGCGGTGGACGTAAGCCTTTTACCTCTTTCCCTTATGTCGATTTTTCTTCTTCCTTGTTTGTGACCCGCTTCGCCTTTCTTTTATTCAGTTTAGCGCCCACCAATTTCTATTGCTGGAACACATTCATACCCTGGAGGATCGGGTAGCGGAATTGGAGTCCACCGTTCCCGACCCTTCCGGGCAGGAGGATTTGGGGAATCTGAGGTCGGACCATGCCCAGGTCTTGGCCTATTTGCAGGAGGCTCAGACGGCTCTGGAGTCCCGAATGAAGAGATGTCGCGAGTGGGAAACTTATGCGACTTGGCTGAAAGAAGAGCTGGACCGCGTCCAAGAGCAGCTTCGGGAGGCGGAGAGGATGAGGGATGAAGGGGCCTTAGAGTTGGTGGTTTTGAGGGACACCCTGGAAACTACTTCTCGGCTGCTGAAGGAGGCCGAGGTGTGGCAAACAAAGGCGGTGGCTACCGCCGAGACCCTTCGAGCGGAGCTGGAGGAATGCCGGGCCACTATAAGTGATCGGATCGCTGACGAGGTTCGCCGGGTGAAATTGGATCTCCGGAGATAGCTCGTCGAGAGGTCCCGTCGGGACGCATTCGATCGTATCATTCGATAAATCGGTTCTCCGCTCCATCATGGTTATTTCCGGAAGGTGTTTGCTGCCCTGGTCATGGTTGGGTACAAAGGATCCATACAACAATTAAAAGCAAGAAATTGGATCGTACCTGAAGCTGACCTGAGGACCCTCTCTCCCCAGGAGATCGAGGTACCATCGGAAATACAGCCCGACTCTCCTCCCAGCCTTGCCGAAAGGCAAGCAATCCTTGAGGCCTATCAGGCTAAGCTCCCTTCTACTCGGATTGTCCTGCCGGAGGCCGACGGGATGGTATCCCGGCGTTCCTCTCCTGAGACAAGGACGAGAAGGACTCGGGAGATGGCCGAGCCGATTTTGGCTGGTGGGCCGCTGGTGACTGGCCCTGGTCCTCCCGACTCTCGTCCTGCCGATGTTCTTGCTCCCCGGGTGACGGAGACAGCCTTGCGGATGGCTTCCACCGTCGGAGCTTCTGAAGTCGATGATGATGCTCCGACGCTAGAGGGGCGTCGCAGGTCGATAAGGGAGGGTAAGCGACCCTCCTGAGGGATGTTGTAGTCTAGGCCTCCTGTATTTGATTATTCTTTTTCCTTGTAGTTGTAATAATTCCAGGATTAATAATATTTTTTTTCGAGGTCTTCCTTTATCTCTTTTTTGTATACCGTCTTTTACTAAGTTGCCGGTTCGGGGTAGAATTTCGAGGATGAAACAATCGCGGGAGCACATCTGCTCCACGTGCCGTGGTTTGACAAGGATTGTTGTTTTACTCCTCGGAAGTACGAGCGGGGCTCCTCGGGTTCCCGTGAAGGCACCCAGGAGTTGTGTGGCTATGACCCTCGAGGTGTATCATGGGGAGCAAGTCGACCTATGATACTCCTAAAGGAATCGGTCGCCTTAGTTGCGTTGCTCGCGTGGGGCTCCGAGGTTCGTAACAAGATACCTCGTGTTAGAGCAGTTAGCTAGGTCCCCCGAGCCGTATCACGAGGAGCAAGTCGACTCGTGATACTTCTAAAGGGACGGTCGCCGGTCAACATGGTATACTTCACCCCTCGTTGCGTGTTTCGACAAGGGTCGTTGTTTTTCCCTTCGGAAGTACGCGTGGTTGGCTCGGAGATTCAATCGGGACATCTCTAAAGAGCAGTTGGCTAAAACCGTCAAGCCGTAAAATAAGGAGCAAGTCAACTTACGATACTCCTCAAGGGTTTTCTGCCGGTCAACAGGGCGTACCCTTAGCCCCTCGTTGCGTGTTTCGACGAGGGTTGTTGTTTTTTCCCCTCGGAAGTACGCGTGGTGCTCAAAGGTTCAGCTGGACACCTCGTAGAGCGGGGTTTGATGTAACCCCTCGAAACGCTACCCTAATCGGTCAACCTTTCCATAAAAACTTTTCACAAACGTTCTCTTCAACGGTTGTGACGGCTCGGGGAATCTCTTTAAGAGTCGCCTCGGATAACGACCCTTCTTTAAAGGCTGTAATGGTTCGAGGAGTCTTTTCAACTGGCAATTCACAGCCCGCCGTTTCTTGGACCAATACGTCCCAGCCGGCAGTTTTGATTACCGCGCTACTCTAAATGTTGTTTACTTTAGCACGCATAAATTGTCTTTGTCATCATTAGCGCCTCGAAAAGGCACATTAATAGCAGACGCCCCTGTATAGCTGCCACGTGTCTTTTCTGTCTCGTCTTTTATTGGTATACGGAGCGGTATCAGTGCCTAAGGCGTTTTAGTTGTTCCCGCCCAAACTGAAGCGTTACTTCAAAGATTATAAATAAGCAAAATTACTTACCTTATTTCGTCACTTCATCTTCTGCATTCCGGCGATTCCTATCTTCTCGCTTCTTGCTTCTTGCTTCTTGCTATCTTGCTATCTGCTAAAAATGTCTTCCTCTGCTTCCTACTCCGAAAACATCTTGAGATCCGACGAGTCACTCTCCGAGGAGACTTCATTGGTGTTCCCTTCATCACCTGCTTCTCCACCGACTGCTCCACGGCCGAGCCCTCCTACTGCTAATCCTTCTGGGGACGGTTCTTCCCGCATTCGTTGCAGCTCGCGGGCTGCGGCTTCTCGGTCTCGCCGGAGGACTATCCTTCAACTGGCGGCTGACGCCCGTCGCCCTAGGGATTCTAGCGAACGGGTTCTCCTTCGGGATCCCGTTGCTGACGACATTGAGGTTGCCTTTGCCAACCGGGCTTCCTACAGAAGTCCAAGAGCCGGATTCCAACTGGTGGCAGCGGAGGTCGAGCCCATCCACATGATGGGTGCGGGGCTTGCCGGCTATGCCCCCTCTCTGGAGACGGCTGAAACCGTGCAGACGCTGCTAGACCAGCACGGTATCCCTGATGTGGAGGTAAGGATTCCGACCCCTGAGGAACGAGCCTACGACCCTCCCGAGGGTTTTTTGACCGTTTATTCTGAGCAAGTCCGCAACGGACTTCGCTACTTTTTCCCTGCTTTCATGATTGCCATCTTTAACTTTCTGCAAATCTGCCCAAGTCAACTAGTCCCCCACTCCTACCGGTACCTGGTAGGTTTTATTCTTCTGTGCCATTATCACAACATTCCTTTGACCCCTGCCCCGCTGTTTGGGGCTTTTTCCCTTCGTCCAGTGAGACAGAGCTACCCCTTCTTCCAGTTGGTGGCTCGTCAATCTGTGAATTCTTTCATTACTCGCGTCTCGACCGCTTTCTCCACCTACCGCAACTGGAGGAGTTACTACTTTTTCCTCCGTAGGCAAAGCGAACCATGGGCTGTGTCTACTCGATGGGGGGTGAGCTATGTGGACATCGTCGACTCTGCTCCCAAGACCACCTTCCTGGAGCAGCGAGGATACTTTTTCGCCACTTATGACTCGATGTCGATCCTTAAGCATCCTCGAGCCATGGTGATGGTGGGCCTCCAGTCCGGGGCCTCTTATCCCCAGGGGGCTGATATTCCAATAGGGCGAGGCACTCCCTTCGGTAAGTATCTCTCCATTTTACACTTCTTGTTTGGCAATGCTCTGGTACTGATTCCCTTTTTTCTAAACCTTCTCTGGCAGGGGATGAGTTGGCCACGCACCTGGTGAATAATTCTTCCGCGAGTGCGGCTGGAGCTGTTCAGGAGATCTCTTCGAATGACGGTTCCCCTGCTTCCGTGGGACGAGCCACCTCGGGGCGTCGTCCGGTGAACCCGGCCGTTGCTCCGGCCACTATTCCTTCCGAGGGGCATAAGGCCTCTTCATCCTCTCAATCTGGACCTGCTCCTAGAGAGAACGCCACCCCGCGCAGCCATCACTCCACGCCCCTCGTCTCCCGCAGTTTTATAGCGGACCAGACAAGGGCCGGTCAGTCGAGGGACACTGCTTCCTTCGATCCCCTTACCTCTGGGAATCCAGTTGCCCCCACCAGATCCGAGGCCCCATCGTCTCGTACTCCCGTGGCTCCTACGGGGGAGGGGACGAGTAGGGACCCCCGGTCTACTCAATCTATCTTTATTCCTCAGGGTTTGCGAGATTGGGTAGGTGGGTTCTTGGGGCCTGAGGAACGGGTGACCCTCGGTCAAGCGGATGGCGCTCATCTGTTGGCCCATTTATCCCGCAGCGCTCTCGACGTATGTGCTCTTTTCTTCTTTCTCCGTGTTTTCCTGTGGTATGTTTCTTTTTTATGTTGACCCTTTTCCTCCTCATGTATTGTTCGTGGTTCGGGAGTTGGACAGCCGAGAGATCATGTCTTCTCGTGACTCCCATCAACTGGCGTCACTTCAATCGGCCCTGGCCAACTCGAGGTCGCGAGATCGTCTCCTCGCGGAGCAGGCGAGGAACCTGAGGGACATGGAGGAGGACTCGCGGGGCTTGATAGACTCCCTGATGGCGGACGACCGGGCTAGAATGGAGGGTCTTCAGTCGGACCTAGAGCAAGCCCGGATACGAGTGGCTGAAGTAGAGGCGGCCCTGGTGAAGGCGCACACCGCGAAGGAGGAGCTCGAGATCCGAATGGAGGCGGATCTGGCCACGGCCCATGCCGATTACGAGAGGAAGTTGGCTGAGGGGCTTTCGGCTGCTGCCCGTTCTTCTTCGGCGAAGAGGAAGGAGCCTGTGGGGCCTATTGAGGAAGACATCCAAACTTACATGGGTCGTGGCTACGATCTGTGTATGAGTGTGGTGTACAAGATTCCGGGGGTTCCTCCGGGCATGGTGATCCCCTCATTTAGCGGGGCTCATCGCTCGAGGACTGAGCCTCGTCGCTCCCGAAGTCGCCCTCCAGTTCTTGCTTCTCCTGCATCAGCTGCTCCCGCCTTCTCCTCGCCAACGGTACCCCTCGATGGGTCGAGGAGTCCTCCTCCCGAGCGGGTAATAAGGGAGATGACAGAGGAACAGAGAAGGGCAGCCATCCGGGCCGGCAAGAGGCGTCGGGAGGATCGTTGAGGAGAGGGGCGAAGGCCCAGGGGCGCAGGGGCTTTAAGAATTTGGTTGTTTCTTTTTCTTTCTTTTTATCTTTTTTATCCTTCGCCTCGCTTATGGCGGGTAGCAGGCGAAGCGAATCATGTAATCCCGCCTCTTTTTTAATAGAACTTCCCCTTTCGCTCTTCCTGTATCGTTAGTTCAACTTTGTGTGTGTGTGTAGTGTACATATATTATTTTTATTTTTTGGGGCGGAACCCGAGTAACTTCCGGGCTTCCTACGTATCCCTCGCTGTAAAATTGGGAATCAAGCCGCACGTAGTTCTCTAAGTTACATGGACTTAAGTAGATAATTTGATTGGGAAGTTTATAAGCTAATTTACTTACCTGGGCCTGGTCCGTTCTTCGCTATCCTGAAAGAAAAGGGGGGCGTCGACTCCAATTTGCATCCAGCTATTAGGGGTAGAATTTCTGAAGGTTCAAGGCGTGCCACGACCGCGGGTAGGTTCGGCCTTCCATATCCCGCAGCTGGTAAGTTGCTGCTCCCAAGATGCGAGATATCTGGTAGGGTCCTTCCCAGGCAGGGTCCAATTTTCCTACGGCTTTCGACGCCCCTACCCTACGTAGGACCAACTCGCCCACCTGATACGTCCGATCTCTTACCCGACGGTTATAGTATCGTGCCATGCGGGCCGTGTATTGTGCGCTTCGTAGCGCTGCGCTTCGTCTTCGTTCTTCCAGAAGGTCCAGCTCCAAAGCCATATGCTTGTTGTTGTTGTTTTCTTCGTACTCTTGTACTCTCCAACTGGTAGTGGTTATCTCTACGGGGATGACTGCCTCGTGCCCGTAGGCCAAGCTAAACGGGGTTTCTCCGGTAGAGGACCGAGCGGTGGTTCGGTATGCCCACAGCAAGCCTGGGATTTCCTCGACCCACTTTCCCTGATACGCAAGGAGCCGGGCTTTTAACCCCTGGAGTAGGGTGCGGTTCGTGACCTCGACCTGGCCGTTTGACTGGGGATAACCGACAGAGGTGAAGCGATGCTGAATCTTCCAGTGCTCTCACCATCTTGCTAGTTGGTCGCTAGTAAATTGCAATCCGTTGTCGCTGACAAGCACCCGAGGTACTCCAAATCGGCACACAATGTTGCACCATAGGAAGTTGATCACAGCCGCAGAAGTGATCTGTGCCATCGGCTCTGCCTCGACCCACTTGGTGAAGTAATCTACGGCCACTAAGAGGTACTTCTTCTGCCCACGATCTTGTATCAGTTGTCCAACAATGTCAATACCCCATTTGTCAAAAGGGCAGGGGACAAGGTTGGGCTCCCATGCGGCCGCGGGGAGGTGCGTCATAGTGGCGTGTTTTTGGCACTGCTCGCATTGCCGCGCGAATTCCTTAGCATCCTTCTGCATCGTGGGCCAATAATAACCCTGCCTTAGTATCTTTTGGACTAGACTTCTTCCTCCGGAGTGGTTTCCGCAACTCCCACCGTGCACTTCCTTCATTACATTGATGGCTTCCTCCTCGGACAAACATCGCTGATAGGGCTGTGAGAACCCCTTTTTGTACATCACCCCGTCTTTTATAAAAAAGCGGGTAGCTCTATTTCCTAATCCACCATGGTGCTCGTACTTATCCGGGTTTGCCAGGTACTCCTTGATTTCCGTCATCCAACCTTTCTCACCCTCGTTTTCCAGATTCAACACTTCTAACGCAACGTGATTTTTCTCCGACGATGTAATAGTAAGAAACGTTACCTGTTGGGTCTCGATGGAGTGCATGCCTGCGGCCGTCCGAGATAGGGCGTCTGCTTCCCCGTTTTCGGCCCTTGGAATCTGTTCGAGGGTGAATTCTTTGAACCTTTCCTGGGATTTGCGTACCGCGTTCAAGTACTCTTTCATCCTTTCATCTCTAGCCTCGTACATTCCCTTCACCTGCTGTACCACTAACTGCGAATCGCTGTGGACATGGATCCGGGTCATCTTTCCTTCTCTTGCCAACCTCATCCCGATCAGTAGTGCTTCGTATTCCGCTTCATTGTTCGATACAGAGAAATCTATCTTCACCGCAAAGGATAGTGTTTCCTCGGATCCATCCTCGGGCGTTGGCTTAAACACCACACCTGCTCCCCCTACGCCGCTGCTTGAAGAGCCATCGACATACACCTTCCAAATCTTCTCCGCACTAGCTTCCTCAAGGGCTTCGTAGGTTTCTACCATAAAGTCAGCCAATACCTGGGCTTTTATGGACGGCCGAGGGGCGTACTGGATGTCATATTCCCCGAGCTCCACAGCCCACTTCACCATTCTCCCCGACACCTGGGGATAGCTGAGTATGGCTCGTAGTGGATGCTTTGTGAGTATGGTAACGGGATGAGCTAGGAAATATGCTCTGAGCTTTCGCGCTGTCGTGACAAGAGCAAAAGCAAACTTCTCGATGGGAGAATATCGAGTTTCGGCATCCTTTAAGGTTCGGCTAGTGTAGTAGACTGGGAGGTGGTCCGTTCCTTCGGCTTGCACTAGCATCGCACTCACGACTTCTTTCCCTACGGCAAGGTACACGAAAAGCCTTTCCCCTGGCTGGGGCTTGACCAACAGGGGCGGCTGGAGCAGGTACCCCTTGAGATCGTCGAACGCCTTTTGGCACTCATCGGTCCACTGGAAATCCTTGACGTTGCGGAGCACTTTGAAAAAGGGAAGTCCTTTTTCGGCTGCCTTCGAGATAAAGCAATTGAGCGAGGCCATTCTTCCTGTAAGTCGTACATCCCGAACTGTAGCCGGGGCAGGCATCTCCAAGATCGCTTTGGCTTTTTCGGGGTTCACCTCTATGCCCCTCTGGGTGACAAGGAAGCCGAGGAACTTGCCTCCTTGGATCCCGAAGGAGCATTTGCGAGGGTTAACTTTTAATTCGAACTTGTCCATGATCTGGCTTCGGTTTTTCGAAATTATCCCTGGCTTCGGTGATCACTACCCTCCTTTTCTTCTGTCGCAGCTATCATGTTCAGGCGGCATTCACGGGCTCGAGCCTGATTTCCCCTGACTTCTCCAATCCCATTCATGGTGGGGAATTTTACTTTCAGATGTAGGACCGAAGGCACCGCTTCGAACAGGCGAAGGGAGGGTCGCCCACAAATCACGTTGTAGGTCTTGGCGAGTGCATTGATGACCCAAAACTTCACTTCCTCCGTTCTACGCAAGTGTCCCTCTCCCCACGACATCAAGAGTGGGATCGAACCCAACGTATCGCTCGGACTCCCATCAAAGCCTACTAATGGAACCTTTTCCGGCATTATTTGCTCCAGTTGGAGCCCTAGCGCGAAAAAGGTTGGCAAGAACATCACGTCCATCGAACTCTCGGTGTCAATCAAAACTCGAGCTACCTCGGCTCCATGTATCGTGGCTTGAATTACTATCGGGTCATCGTGGGGATGAACTATGTCTACTAGATCCTCCGGACCAAAAGTAATCGGGGGGGGGGGGGTGCATACATGCTAGTAGAAAAGACGTGGTATTTCAGACTTACCCGCTGCGTCTCCTTCAAGAACTTCCTCTTCCTTTTGGGTGGATGAGGATGCCAAAGGGCCCCCCTCGATCACGTTAACGGTCCTGCCGTTCATGGGATTGCGCAGGTAGTTCGAAGGTGGAGGAGGTAAGTACTGGGGCGGAATTTTCTCTTCGTCTACTGCCCCGCCTTCGTATCTTCTTCTACGAGCCTGGGAATTTTCCCTCTCCGGCTTCTGACGCTCCGTGCTTCGTCGTTCTTCTCGCTCCACTACACGAGACCGGTTGGCCTCTCGCTCCTCTATCGGTTTTCTTCCTTGGGGAAGATCTTTTCTTCTCTCGAGAAACTGGTGCAGGTACCCTTTCTTTATCAATCGCTCAATCTCATTTCTCAAGTGGTCACACTGTTCTGTCTTATGCCCCCAACTTTGATGGAATTGGCACCATTTCCCTGTGTGACGTAGGTTCTCGGAGTTCCGCGATTGGGGTGGCCATCGTAGGTCGGGATGCCCCTCCATTACTTCTAGCACCTCAACGTCAGAAATCTTTAAAGGAGTTATCGGGATGGGCTCTAGGTACCTTTTCACGACATCGTGCCGATTGCGCGTGTCATCCCCTCGTCGATTCTTCGTTCGATCATCCTGTCCTCTTTGTCCGAGCTTTGCTAACCGCGTATCTTCGAGCAGCATGTATCTCTCCGCTTTCTGCATGAGTTCTTCCAAAGTTCGGGCTGGATGCCTTACCAACGCTTCAGCGAATTCTATGGATCGGGTGCCCTGGGCCACAAACTCAGACAATATGTGGGGATCTACATGCCTTACATCGATCATGACGTCGGCAAATCTTCGCATGTAATCCCTCAAGCTTTCCCCTTTTTCCTGGACCATGGTCATCAAGTGCCCTGCCGTTTTTGGGTAGCGCCGATTGCAGGCGAATTGCCGGACGAACAGCTCCTGGAGGTCATCGAAACTGTGGATGGATCCCCTGGGCAATTGGGAGAACCAAGCTTGCGCTCGTCCGGTCAGGGTGGACCGGAAAATTCGGCATCGGGCATGGTCTGGCGCGTTGAGAATATCCATCATTGCCAAGAACTGGTTGACGTGATCGCGAGGATCTTTTGCATGCCGGTCACCCGTATATACCACCGGGTTAGGCAAACGCACGGACGCTGGGATTTCCGGGTTTAATATGTGTGGGGCGAACGGGCTACCCCTCTCCTCTTCTTCCACTTCTCCATTTCTGTCCTTCTTCAAAGCTTGCACCTCCTTTCTTAATTCAAACAGCATATTGAATAAATGCGGATCGCTACCAGACATACCTGGATTTGGGTGGGGACCTCTGGCGTGTCCGGCTTCCATTCTTGCTCTTCGGGCCTCGTCTCGCTCCCGATAGTATTCGTGGACTCGAGCAGTAGTTTCCGGGGGCGGGACCTCTCTCCCTCTGGTTCTCCCTTCTTGTTGTCACATCCGTCGGGCGCCTCGTTCGGTGAAGGTTTCCAGTAAGCGATCTAGCTCACTCATGGTCATACGTACTTCGGTGGTGGTCCCTCCGTCAGATGTAGCTGCGCGATTCGGGGATTCATATGCGTGCTGGCTGGGAACTTCCGGTGAGGAGGAAATGGATTCCTCGGAATCTTGGGACACTATTGCCATAACAGCTTGGGAAAACAAACGCGACGGAGATTGAAAACTGAATATGCTATCTACGGGATTAAAGCTTACCAACCCCAGGTGCATTACTTGAGCTGCCTCGGGGACTTTAGTGACGAGTTCCCACAGACGGCGCCACTGATGACGCCACGAATTTCCCGGACTCGTCACCGGAGCTGTTCGCACGCCGGTCCCGACTCAAGATGCCCCTGGGCTCGGCAAGCTCTCTGCTGCTCCACTACTGCTGCAACTATCCACGACCCTTGGGGGTTCGGGCTCCGTTCGCACGATCTCCCTTCACGCTGCTTCCCCGGTCCAATCTTGAGCTCTTCTGACCTCCTTGGCTCGCGCCTTCCTCCCTAGGTGGGGCTATCTCTTGCTTATATCGGGATCAGTGATTTCAGAGGTGGAGTGTGCTGTGCTTCAGTTAGCTTTTTTAGTTAGATTGAGTTGGTTACCTTTGCAACTGACCCGCCTCCCTATTTATAGGGCGAAGGAGAGGTTATAAGTGTAATTTGGCCCTGGGCACGTGTCACCGTGCATGTTCGTCCGAGGGTAATAGGGTATTTGAGTACCCTTGTAGAGTAGGGCACGTGGTGCCTGCATGCTACCCTCGGCGCACGGCGTGCTCCGGCTACACCCTATAATTTCCGAACCCTCGCTCTTTATTGGGGAAGCGGGGCGATCGAGCCCTGTGAGGAGGACAACGCATCCGAGCGAGTGGAATGTGACGTCGATTCTGACGTCCAACCCTCCCTGGGCACGTGTCTTCGTGCATGCTCGTTCGAGGGTAATAGGGTATTTGAGTACTCTTGTAGAGTAGGGCACGTGGTGCCTGCATGCTACCCTCGGTGCACGGCGTGCTCCGGCTACACCTTATAATTTCCGAACCCTCGCTCTTTATTGGGGAAGCGGGGCGGTCGAGCCCTGTGGGGGCGACAGCGCATCCGAGCGAGTGGAATGTGACGTCGATTCTGACGTCCGACCCTCCCTTCTGGTTGGGGAAAAGGGACGGTCGCCACTGGTTGATGAGTAGGTGACGTACGCCTGCATGTGAGGGATACGACCCCCCTCGGGAAATACATACAGCATAGGATGTAATATAATAAGTATTTAACGAGGGTACGGGGGTTAACGGGGGGTCGATATACCTGGGATCGAGTATTGCGCGAGAAAGGGGGTAGTGAGGCGAGATGAGGTCAGAAGATTAGACCACGTGGACGGGTACGATCCCAAGAGGGAGAGTATGCGTCATCAGTGTGATTGAACTCATTGGATGAAGGGTATTTTATCTATTTATGATTTTTTATCTTGATTGATTAATTAAAAAATGAGATTAATGAGTTTATGTATAAAAGAATAATTATTTTTTGTCAATTTTAATATGCTTCAAAGACAAAGAAATTTCATGAAAGTTTGACTTTAAAAAATTGAATTTAAAGAAATTAACAAGAAAAACAAAAACGAATACCATGGGTGGTCGTTTGTCGAATTGTCGCCCAAGGTCATCGATGAGAGCAGCAAATCAATAACCAGGTGTTGCCAACCATGGGCAGCAACTCTTCGCCCTATATTGACCTTGCGACGACTATTCTGCTACCTGAAGGATGCGTATCTTGGCAGTAATGTTGCTGCCCAAGGTTTGCCACTTTGGGCGGTCAGTCGCCACTGAAGGCCGACGACTTACTCAACAAAAAAAAATGCCTAGGTTTGGCAAACGTACAAGTGGCGACTTGCTGCCCATAATGGCTTCTTTGGTGTTACGTGCCTTATTTCCCCAACAATTGGACTACGGGCTCGATCCACTAGGATGAGGAGTTCTCAATCTGATTATTACATAAGGAATTTGTGTGTATTTCTTTATTTAATATGTAATTTCTTTTATTAATGTCAAGTAGTGGGAAGTTTAGCAGTTACTATTAGCAGTTGTAAAGATGTTTCTATGTAAGATCAGAGGTGATGCATATGTGAATTATGAAGAAATATTTGAACTTTTATATTTTCTCCGTTTTCTCTAAATTCTGGAGTGTGGTTCTACTCGAATCGAACCAAATTACATTGATCACTATCATTTTGATGCTTTCATTGCATTATGACGAATACACGTTCGCAATCGAAGGAGTCGGAGGGGTCACATCTTGCTGATTCGATTCGTAGTTTGGAAAATCGATTGGATACTTATGAAAAAAAAATCCAAGTAATGATGAACATGATGACGGATATGAAATTGCAAATGGATAGACATGCTGCGGTTACGGCATCTTCGCCATCTTTCACTATCCCGGAGTACCATGTTTGCAATACCTTCACACTGATTCCCAATCCTGTCTTACCCGGTGGGCCTCCAGATCTATTTCGGCCTTCAAATTGCATTTGGAGTCATTTGACGGGTCAAATTCTCTTGATTGGTTATTTAACGCTGACAGGTTTTTTACGCATTATCATATTCCGTTAGATCAACGTGTCCATTACTCTTCGTTTTATATGCATGGTACGACTTTAAGTTGGTTCAAATGGATGCATAAAAATCATCAGTTTTGGTCGTGGGAAAAATTTTGTCGGGATTTATCTATCAGATCTGGACCATCTTCGTATACCTATCATCAGGCTACGTTATTCAGATTAAGACACTTACATTCAGTTGAGGCTACGTTATTCAGATTAAGACACTTACATTCAGTTGCTGAATATCAAAAAGAGTTTGAAGTTATTTGTAATTGTATTACGGATTTACCAGATTCTGCTATTATGAACTGCTTCATTTCAAGATTAAAACATGAGATTCAACAGGAGTTGGCTATTCAAAAACCTACAAATATTGTTGATGCAATTGGTTTGGCTTATTTGATCGAGCAAAAGTTAATGGACAAACGCCCTTCAGATTATCGGCCATTTCCTTCTTCAGTTCCTAAACTCATTTTACCTAATCCGACACTGCCACTGCCACTACCACCGGCCAAACCACCAAACACTTTACCCGTTCGTCGGTTGTCTCAGGCGGAAAAGCAACTCCGCCGCTCTAAGGGTTTATGTTTTAATTGTGACGAGAAATTCACACCTGGGCATAAGTGCAAATCTCCATAATTTTTGGTTTGTTGTGGGATGACGCAGTTGCATCACCACCTGATGAGTTTGCTTATATTGAGGCAGAATCCGACTTAGCTAATTCAGCATCTCATCCACCACTTCATTCAGAATTTCACTGTTCTTTGGCAGCTTTTTTAGGGGCTCGAGCACCACGAACATTGAGGGTTACAACAATGACTAATGGACATAATGTTTCAGTTTTAATGGAATCGGGTAGTCCGCATAATATCTTGCAACCTAGGATTGCTGAGTTTTTCAAATTACCGATTATGGTTGTTTCTGAATTTAAGGTGATGGTTGGGAATGGGGACGACTTTATTCAGTGCGAAGGGGCATGCAGTGATGTTATTGTGGCTTTGCAACAGACAGATTTTCACGTTCCTTTGTTACTTTTGCCAATACAAGGGGCTGATGTCGTGCTCGGAGTTCAGTGGTTGGAAACTTTGGGTCCTGTTTTGGCTGATTTTAAGACTCCTCAAATGTCTTTAGTTCATGAGGGTAAGAGGATTACATTTACTGGTGAACCGCGTTTACAATCCGCAACCCCACAACAGCTTCATCGACTCTGACAAACAAACTCTATTGCCTCTTTATATTCCCTTTCTTTTGAACCTACACACTCTTCCGTGTTGTTACCTTCTTATCATACCACTCATCCCGAAATCACAACATTACTACATGAATTTGACATCATTTTTCAAACACCCACAACCCTTCCCCCAATTCGACCACAAGATCACCACATACACTTATTACCTAACTCTCAACCAGTCAATGTAAAACCTTATTGTTACCCCCATTTTCAAAAGAATATTATGAGTGAACTTATTCAAGGAATGTTATCTGAAAAAAAAGTTCAACCCAAGTACTACTCCTTTTTCCTCTCCAGTTTTACTGGTTGGAAAGAAAGACGGTACATGGAGGTTTTATGCAGATTATTGGGCTTTGAACGCTATCACTGTTAAGGATCGGTTTCCCATTCCTAAAGTCGATGAGTTATTGGATGAGTTGCATGGGGCCCGTGTGTTTACAAAGTTGGATTTAAGGGTGGGATATCATCAAATTAGAGTTGCTGCTGAAGATGTTCATAAAACAACATTTAGAACTGCCGATGGACACTACCAATTCCTAGTGATGCCTTTCGGCTTATCTAACGCGCTTAGTACTTTCCATGCAGTTGTGAATGATCTGTTTAGGGGGTTTTTACGCAAGCTTGTGTTGGTTTTTTTGATGATATCCTAGTCTACAGTCCCACATTGGAGGAGCATATTATTCATTTACGTGAGGTTTTTTCTAAACTACGTGATAATGAATTTTATGCTAAATTGAGTAAGTGTGTGTTTGCTGTGAATGAGGTGCAATATTTAGGTCATGTCATCTCGTCTTCGGGTGTACGAGTTGACCAAGATAAGGTGAAGGCCATTTTGGCGTGGCCAACACCTACATCTTTTACTGGCCACCAGAGCTTTTTGGGCCTAACCGGTTACTATAGGCGTTTTGTACGCCAATATGCTGCTCTTGCTACTTAACTTACAGATATTCTTAAGTTACTGTCCTTTACATGGACTCAAGAGGCCCAAATCGCATATGAAAAATTAAAGCTGAAATGACTACACTGCATGTTTTAATTCTTCTAGACTTCAATCGGGTGTTTGAATTGACCACTGATGCAACCGCCACTACTATTATGCCGTTCTGTGTCAACAGGATCAGCCCATTGCGTTTTTTAGCAAAAAAATGACTAGGCGCATGCAATCTGCTTCAGCCTACAACCAAGAACTTTATGCGGTCAGTGAAGCTGTCAAAAAATTTAGGCATTACTTGTTGGGGCGTAAATTCAATATCTATACCGATCAGCGAAGTTTAAAACATATTTTGGTCACAGAGCAGTCATACTCCACATCAGTTGAAGTGGATTACTATGTAAATTGGGTACGACTATGAGGTAGTGTACAAACCCAGGAGAGAGAATCGGGTGGCTGATGCTTTATCACGTGTTGATCTTCCTAAATGTCACGCCATTTCTGCTCCAACAGTTTCTTGGTTGCCATTGATTTGCACTTTTTATCAATCTGTGGAAAGACAGAAGTTGCAAGATCAGTTTAAGGATGATTGTAATTATTAAATAGTGGATGGACTTTTAATGTACAAGGGTAGAATTTTCATACCTGAGGTTGATTAATTGTGCCATCAGTTGTTGACTGAATTTTATGCTTCGCCAATAGGGGTTACAAAAGCAACTTTGGCTCGGCTCACTGCTTCATTATATAGGCCTCACATGAAATAACAAGTAAAGGAAATGGTCAGAGAGTGCTTAACAAGTCAACAACATAAATGTTTGACATGTAAACCTATAGGGTTTGCTAAGTCCTCTTCCT